>OY282596.1:4163523-5486189 GCA_958298965.1 Chrysolina haemoptera | reverse complement strand
GTTGGTAAGCTCTGAATCACTTTTCGAATGGTTTTTTTGGCGCCAAAAATATTTCCGATGAGTTTTCGACATTTTTGTTCAAAGATTCGGAATCAGCACGTCAAAATACGTCCGATGACAGAAATTTGAAATTCGAAAAATGATAAATAAAAAAATTCAAAAAATCTATCCATCATCCATCCATCATGATATACTCGACTATTTTATCCGTTGATTTTTTTTCGTTCAAATTCTCAGTACATACTTATTTGGCCATTTCAAATCGATTGGCGTTCTCAGATTTGGTCTATCTCTAACCGTTCTCGAGTTGGTCAGCTCTGAATCACTTTTCGAATTTTTTTGGCGCCAAAAATATTTCCGATGGGTTTTCGACATTTTTGTTCAAAGATTCGGAATCAGCACGTCAAAATACGTCCGAGGACATGAATTTGAAATTCGAAAAATGATAAATAAAAAAGTTCAAAAAATCCATCCATCATCCATCCATCATGATATGCTCGACTTTTTTATTCGTTGATTTTTCCCGTTCAAATTCTCAGTACATACTAATTTGGCCATTTCAAATCGATTGGCGTTCTCAGATTTGGTCTATCTCTAACCGTTCTCGAGTTGGTAAGCTCTGAATCACTCTTCGAATGGTTTTTTTGGCGCCAAAAATATTTCCGATGAGTTTTCGACATTTTTGTTCAAAGATTCGGAATCAGCACGTCAAAATACGTCCGAGGACATGAATTTGAAATTCGAAAAATGATAAATAAAAAAGTTCAAAAAATCCATCCATCATCCCTCCATCATGATATACTCGACTTTTTTATCCGTTGATTTTTTCCGTTCAAATTGTCAGTACATACTAATTTGGCCATTTCAAATCGATTGGCTTTCGCAGAATTGGTCTAACTCTAACCGTTCTCGAGTTGGTCAGCTCTGAATCACTTTTCGAATGGTTTTTTTGGCGCCAAAAATATTTCCGATGAGTTTTCGACATTTTTGTTCAATGATTCGGAATCAGCACGTCAAAATACGTCCGAGGACATGAATTTGAAATTCGAAAAATGATAAATAAAAAAGTTCAAAAAATCCATCCATCATCCATCCATCATGATATACTCGACTTTTTTATCCGTTGATTTTTTCCGTTCAAATTCTCAGTACATACTAATTTGGCCATTTCAAATCGATTGGCGTTCGCAGAATTAGTCTAACTCTAACCG
Organism: Chrysolina haemoptera; assembly: GCA_958298965.1. NCBI lineage: Eukaryota > Metazoa > Arthropoda > Insecta > Coleoptera > Chrysomelidae > Chrysolina > Chrysolina haemoptera. The sequence continues at coordinate 5,484,978 of OY282596.1, read as the reverse complement.
TTCTCGAGTTGGTCAGCTCTGAATCACTTTTCGAATGGTTTTTTTGGCGCCAAAAATATTTCCGATGAGTTTTCGACATTTTCGTTCAAAGATTCGGAATCAGCATGTCAAAATACGTCCGAGGACAGGAATTTGAAATTCGAAAAATGATAAATAAAAAAGTTCAAAAAATCCATCCATCATCCATTCATCATGATATAATCGACTTTTTTATCCGTCGATTTTTTTCGTTCAAATTCTCAGTATATACTAATTTCGCCATTTCAAATCGATTGGCGTTCTCAGATTTGGTCTATCCCTAACCGTTCTCGAGTTGGTCAGCTCTGAATCACTTTTCGAATGTATTTTTCGGCGCCAAAAATATTTCCGATGAGTTTTCGACATTTTTGTTCAAAGATTCGGAATCAGCACGTCAAAATACGTCCGAGGACATGAATTTGAAATTCGAAAAATGATAAATAAAAAAGTTCAAAAAATCCATCCATCATCCATCCATCATGATATGCTCGACTTTTTTATCCGTTGATATTTCCCGTTCAAATTCTCAGTACATACTAATTTGGCCATTTCGAATCGATTGGCGTTCTCAGATTTGGTCTATCTCTAACCGTTCTCGAGTTGGTCAGCTCTGAATCACTTTTCGAATAGTTTTTTTGGCGCCAAAAATATTTCCGATGAGTTTTCGACATTTTTGTTCAAAGATTCGGAATCAGCACGTCAAAATACGTCCGATGACAGAAATTTGAAATTCGAAAAATGATAAATAAAAAAATTTAAAAAATCTATCCATCATCCATCCATCATGATATACTCGACTATTTTATCCGTTGATTTTTTCCGTTCAAATTCTCAGTACATACTTATTTGGCCATTTCAAATCGATTGGCGTTCTCAGATTTGGACTATCTCTAACCGTTCTCGAGTTGGTCAGCTCTGAATCACTTTTCGAATGGTTTTTTTGGCGACAAAAATATTTCCGATGAGTTTTCGACATTTTTGTTCAAAGATTCGGAATCAGCACGTCAAAATACGTCCGAGGACATGAATTTGAAATTCGAAAAATGATAAATAAAAAAGTTCAAAAAATCCATCCATCATCCATCCATCATGATATACTCGACTTTTTTATCCGTTGATTTTTTCCGTTCAAATTCTCAGTACATACTAATTTTGCGATTTCAAATCGATTGGCGTTCTCAGATTCGGTCTATCTCTAACCGTTCTTGAGTTGGTCAGCTCTGAATCATTTTTCGAATGGTTTTTATGGCGCCAAAAATATTTCCGATGAGTTTTCGATATTTTTGTTCAAAGATTAGGAATCAGCACGTCGAAATACGTCCGATGACAGAAATCTCAAATTCGAAAAATGATAAATAAAAAAGTTCAAAAAATCCATCTATCATCCATCCATCATGATATACTCGACTTTTTTATCCGTTGATTTTTTCCGTTCAAATTCTCGGTACATACTAATTTGGCCATTTCAAATCGATTGGCGTTCTCAGATTTGGTCTATCTCTAACCGTTCTCGAGTTGGTCAGCTCTGAATCACTTTTCGAATGGTTTTTTTGGCGCCAAAAATATTTCCGATGAGTTTTCGATATTTTTGTTCAAAGATTCGGAATCAGCACGTCGAAATACGTCCGATGACAGAAATTTGATATTCGAAAAATGATAAATAAAAAAATTCAAAAAATCTATCCATCATCCATCCATCATCCATCCATCATGATATACTCGACTATTTTATCCGTTGATTTTTTCCGTTCAAATTCTCGGTACATACTAATTTGGCCATTTCAAATCGATTGGCGTTCTCAGATTTGGTCTATCTCTAACCGTTCTCGAGTTGGTCAGCTCTGAATCACTTTTCGAATGGTTTTTTTGGCGCCAAAAATATTTCCGATGAGTTTTAGACATTTTTGTTCAAAGATTCGGAATCAGCACGTCAAAATACGTCCGATGACAGAAATTTGAAATTCGAAAAATGATAAATAAAAAAATTCAAAAAATCTATCCATCATCCATCCATCATGATATACTCGACTATTTTATCCGTTGATTTTTTCCGTTCAAATTCTCAGTACATACTTATTTGGCCATTTCAAATCGATTGGCGTTCTCAGATTTGGTCTATCTGTAACCTTTCTCGAGTTGGTCAGCTCTGAATCACTTTTCGAATGGTTTTTTTGGCGCCAAAAATATTTCCGATGAGTTTTCGACATTTTTGTTCAAAGATTCGGAATCAGCACGTCAAAATACGTCCGAGGACATGAATTTGAAATTCGAAAAATGATAAATAAAAAAGTTCAAAAAATCCATCCATCATCCATCCATCCATCATGATATGCTCGACTTTTTTATTCGTTGATTTTTCCCGTTCCAATTCTCAGTACATACTAATTTGGCCATTTCAAATCGATTGGCGTTCTCAGATTTGGTCTATCTCTAACCGTTCTCGAGTTGGTAAGCTCTGAATCACTTTTCGAATGGTTTTTTTGGCGCCAAAAATATTTTCGATGAGTTTTCGACATTTTTGTTCAAAGATTCGGAATCAGCACGTCAAAATACGTCCAAGGACAGGAATTTGAAATTCAAAAAATGATAAATAAAAAAGTTCAAAAAATCCATTCATCATCCATTCATCAATATATAATCGACTTTTTTATCCGTTGATTTTTTCCGTTCAAATTCTCAGTACATACTAATTTGGCCATTTCAAATCGATTGGCGTTCTCAGATTTGGTCTATCTCTAACCGTTCTCGAATTGGTCAGCTCTGAATCACTTTTCGAATAGTTTTTTTGGCGCCAAAAATATTTCCGATGAGTTTTCGACATTTTTGTTCAAAGATTCGGAATCAGCACGTCAAAATACGTCCGATGACAGAAATTTGAAATTCGAAAAATAATAAATAAAAAAATTCAAAAAATCTATCCATCATCCATCCATCATCCATCCATCATGATATACTCGACTATTTTATCCGTTGATTTTTTCCGTTCAAATTCTCAGTACATACTTATTTGGCCATTTCAAATCGATTGGCGTTCTCAGATTTGGTCTATCTGTAACCTTTCTCGAGTTGGTCAGCTCTGAATCACTTTTCGAATGTTTTTTTTGGCGCCAAAAATATTTCCGATGAGTTTTCGACATTTTTGTTCAAAGATTCGGAATCAGCACGTCAAAATACGTCCGATGACAGAAATTTGAAATTCGAAAAATGATAAATAAAAAAATTCAAAAAATCTATCCATCATCCATCCATCATCCATCCATCATGATATACTCGACTATTTTATCCGTTGATTTTTTCCGTTCAAATTCTCAGTACATACTTATTTGGCCATTTCAAATCGATTGGCGTTCTCAGATTTGGTCTATCTCTAACCGTTCTCGAGTTGGTCAGCTCTGAATCACTTTTCGAATGGTTTTTTTGGCGCCAAAAATATTTCCGATGAGTTTTCGACATTTTTGTTCAAAGATTCGGAATCAGCACGTCAAAATACGTCCGAGGACATGAATTTGAAATTCAAAAAATGATAAATAAAAAAGTTCAAAAAATCCATCCATCATCCATCCATCCATCATGATATGCTCGACTTTTTTATTCGTTGATTTTTCCCGTTCCAATTCTCAGTACATACTAATTTGGCCATTTCAAATCGATTGGCGTTCTCAGATTTGGTCTATCTCTAACCGTTCTCGAGTTGGTAAGCTCTGAATCACTTTTCGAATGGTTTTTTTGGCGCCAAAAATATTTTCGATGAGTTTTCGACATTTTTGTTCAAAGATTCGGAATCAGCACGTCAAAATACGTCCGAGGAAAGGAATTTGAAATTCAAAAAATGATAAATAAAAAAGTTCAAAAAATCCATCCATCATCCATTCATCAATATATAATCGACTTTTTTATCCGTTGATTTTTTCCGTTCAAATTCTCAGTACATACTAATTTGGCCATTTCAAATCGATTGGCGTTCGCAGATTTGGTCTATCTCTAACCGTTCTCGAGTTGGTCAGCTCTGAATCACTTTTCGAATGGTTTTTTTGGCGCCAAAAATATTTCCGATGAGTTTTCGACATTTTTGTTCAAAGATTCGGAATCAGCACGTCAAAATACGTCCGAGGACATGAATTTGAAATTCGAAAAATGATAAATAAAAAAGTTCAAAAAATCCATCCATCATCCATCCATCAGTCATGATATGCTCGACTTTTTTATTCGTTGATTTTTCCCGTTCCAATTCTCAGTACATACTAATTTGGCCATTTCAAATCGATTGGCGTTCTCAGATTTGGTCTATCTCTAACCGTTCTCGAGTTGGTAAGCTCTGAATCACTTTTCGAATGGTTTTTTTGGCGCCAAAAATATTTCCGATGAGTTTTCGACATTTTTGTTCAAAGATTCGGAATCAGCACGTCAAAATACGTCCGAAGACATGAATTTGAAATTCGAAAAATGATAAATAAAAAAGTTCAAAAAATCCATCCATCATCCATCCATCATGATATGCTCGACTTTTTTATTCGTTGATTTTTCCCGTTCCAATTCTCAGTACATACTAATTTGGCCATTTCATATCGATTGGCGTTCTCAGATTTGGTCTATCTCTAACCGTTCTCGAGTTGGTAAGCTCTGAATCACTTTTCGAATGGTTTTTTTGGCGCCAAAAATATTTCCGATGAGTTTTCGACATTTTTGTTCAAAGATTCGGAATCAGCACGTCAAAATACGTCCGATGACAGAAATTTGAAATTCGAAAAATGATAAATAAAAAAATTCAAAAAATCTATCCATCATCCATCCATCATGATATACTCGACTATTTTATCCGTTGATTTTTTTTCGTTCAAATTCTCAGTACATACTTATTTGGCCATTTCAAATCGATTGGCGTTCTCAGATTTGGTCTATCTCTAACCGTTCTCGAGTTGGTCAGCTCTGAATCACTTTTCGAATTTTTTTGGCGCCAAAAATATTTCCGATGGGTTTTCGACATTTTTGTTCAAAGATTCGGAATCAGCACGTCAAAATACGTCCGAGGACATGAATTTGAAATTCGAAAAATGATAAATAAAAAAGTTCAAAAAATCCATCCATCATCCATCCATCATGATATGCTCGACTTTTTTATTCGTTGATTTTTCCCGTTCAAATTCTCAGTACATACTAATTTGGCCATTTCAAATCGATTGGCGTTCTCAGATTTGGTCTATCTCTAACCGTTCTCGAGTTGGTAAGCTCTGAATCACTCTTCGAATGGTTTTTTTGGCGCCAAAAATATTTCCGATGAGTTTTCGACATTTTTGTTCAAAGATTCGGAATCAGCACGTCAAAATACGTCCGAGGACATGAATTTGAAATTCGAAAAATGATAAATAAAAAAGTTCAAAAAATCCATCCATCATCCCTCCATCATGATATACTCGACTTTTTTATCCGTTGATTTTTTCCGTTCAAATTGTCAGTACATACTAATTTGGCCATTTCAAATCGATTGGCTTTCGCAGAATTGGTCTAACTCTAACCGTTCTCGAGTTGGTCAGCTCTGAATCACTTTTCGAATGGTTTTTTTGGCGCCAAAAATATTTCCGATGAGTTTTCGACATTTTTGTTCAATGATTCGGAATCAGCACGTCAAAATACGTCCGAGGACATGAATTTGAAATTCGAAAAATGATAAATAAAAAAGTTCAAAAAATCCATCCATCATCCATCCATCATGATATACTCGACTTTTTTATCCGTTGATTTTTTCCGTTCAAATTCTCAGTACATACTAATTTGGCCATTTCAAATCGATTGGCGTTCGCAGAATTAGTCTAACTCTAACCGTTCTCGAGTTGGTCAGCTCTGAATCACTTTTCGAATGGTTTTTTTGGCGCCAAAAATATTTCCGATGAGTTTTCGACATTTTCGTTCAAAGATTCGGAATCAGCATGTCAAAATACGTCCGAGGACAGGAATTTGAAATTCGAAAAATGATAAATAAAAAAGTTCAAAAAATCCATCCATCATCCATTCATCATGATATAATCGACTTTTTTATCCGTCGATTTTTTTCGTTCAAATTCTCAGTATATACTAATTTCGCCATTTCAAATCGATTGGCGTTCTCAGATTTGGTCTATCCCTAACCGTTCTCGAGTTGGTCAGCTCTGAATCACTTTTCGAATGTATTTTTCGGCGCCAAAAATATTTCCGATGAGTTTTCGACATTTTTGTTCAAAGATTCGGAATCAGCACGTCAAAATACGTCCGAGGACATGAATTTGAAATTCGAAAAATGATAAATAAAAAAGTTCAAAAAATCCATCCATCATCCATCCATCATGATATGCTCGACTTTTTTATCCGTTGATATTTCCCGTTCAAATTCTCAGTACATACTAATTTGGCCATTTCGAATCGATTGGCGTTCTCAGATTTGGTCTATCTCTAACCGTTCTCGAGTTGGTCAGCTCTGAATCACTTTTCGAATAGTTTTTTTGGCGCCAAAAATATTTCCGATGAGTTTTCGACATTTTTGTTCAAAGATTCGGAATCAGCACGTCAAAATACGTCCGATGACAGAAATTTGAAATTCGAAAAATGATAAATAAAAAAATTTAAAAAATCTATCCATCATCCATCCATCATGATATACTCGACTATTTTATCCGTTGATTTTTTCCGTTCAAATTCTCAGTACATACTTATTTGGCCATTTCAAATCGATTGGCGTTCTCAGATTTGGACTATCTCTAACCGTTCTCGAGTTGGTCAGCTCTGAATCACTTTTCGAATGGTTTTTTTGGCGACAAAAATATTTCCGATGAGTTTTCGACATTTTTGTTCAAAGATTCGGAATCAGCACGTCAAAATACGTCCGAGGACATGAATTTGAAATTCGAAAAATGATGAATAAAAAAGTTCAAAAAATCCATCCATCATCCATCCATCATGATATACTCGACTTTTTTATCCGTTGATTTTCTCCGTTCAAATTCCCATTACATACTAATTTGGTGATTTCAAATCGATTGGCGTTCTCAGATTTGGTCTATCTCTAACCGTACTCGAGTTGGTCAGCTCTGAATCACTTTTCGAATGGTTTTTTTGGCGCCAAAAATATTTCCGATGAGTTTTCGATATTTTTGTTCAAAGATTCGGAATCAGCACGTCGAAATACGTCCGATGACAGAAATTTGAAATTCAAAAAATGATAAATAAAAAAGTTCAAAAAATCCATCCATCATCCCTCCATCATGATATACTCGACTTTTTTATCCGTTGATTTTTTCCGTTCAAATTCTCAGTACATACTAATTTGGCCATTTCAAATCGATTGGCTATCGCAGAATTGGTCTAACTCTAACCGTTCTCGAGTTGGTCAGCTCTGAATCACTTTTCGAATGGTTTTTTTGGCGCCAAAAATATTTCCGATGAGTTTTCGACATTTTTGTTCAAAGATTCGGAATCAGCACGTCAAAATACGTCTGAGGACATGAATTTGAAATTCGAAAAATGATAAATAAAAAAGTTCAAAAAATCCATCCATCATCCATCATCCATTCATCATGATATAATCGACTTTTTTATCCGTCAATTTTTTTTGTTCAAAGTCTCAGTATATACTAGATTCGCCATTTCAAATCGATTGGCGTTCTCAGATTTGGTCTATCTCTAACCGTTCTCGAGTTGGTCAGCTCTGAATCACTTTTCGAATGGTTTTTTCGGCGCCAAAAATATTTCCGATGAGTTTTCGACATTTTTGTTCAAAGATTCGGAATCAGCACGTCAAAATACGTCCGAGGACACGAATTTGAAATTCGAAAAATGATAAATAAAAAAGTTCAAAAAATCCATCCATCATCCATCCATCATGATATACTCGACTTTTTTATCCGTTGATTTTTTCCGTTCAAATTCTCAGTACATACTAATTTGGCGATTTCAAATCGATTGGCGTTCTCAGATTTGGTCTATCTCTAACCGTTCTCGAGTTGGTCAGCTCTGAATCACTTTTCGAATGGTTTTTATGGCGCCAAAAATATTTCCGATGAGTTTTCGATATTTTTGTTCAAAGACTAGGAATCAGCACGTCGAAATACGTCCGATGACAGAAATTTGAAATTCAAAAAATGATAAATAAAAAAGTTCAAAAAATCCATCCATCATCCCTCCATCATGATATACTCGACTTTTTTATCCGTTGATTTTTTCCGTTCAAATTCTCAGTACATACTAATTTGGCCATTTCAAATCGATTGGCTATCGCAGAATTGGTCTAACTCTAACCGTTCTCGAGTTGGTCAGCTCTGAATCACTTTTCGAATGGTTTTTTTGGCGCCAAAAATATTTCCGATGAGTTTTCGACATTTTTGTTCAAAGATTCGGAATCAGCACGTCAAAATACGTCCGAGGACATGAATTTGAAATTCGAAAAATGATAAATGAAAAAGTTCAAAAAATCCATCCATCATCCATTCATCATGATATAATCGACTTTTTTATCCGTCGATTTTTTTCGTTCAAATTCTCAGTATATACTAATTTCGCCATTTCAAATCGATTGGCGTTCTCAGATTTGGTCTATCCCTAACCGTTCTCGAGTTGGTCAGCTCTGAATCACTTTTCGAATGGTTTTTTCGGCGCCAAAAATATTTCCGATGAGTTTTCGACATTTTGTTCAAAGATTCGGAATCAGCACGTCAAAATACGTCCGAGGACATGAATTTGAAATTCGAAAAATGATAAATAAAAAAGTTCAAAAAATCCATCCATCATCCATCCATCATCCATCCATCATGATATACTCGACTTTTTTATCCGTTGATTTTTTCCGTTCAAATTCTCAGTACATACTAATTTGGCCATTTCAAATCGATTGGCATTCGCAGAATTAGTCTAACTCTAACCGTTCTCGAGTTGGTCAGCTCTGAATCACTTTTCGAATGGTTTTTTTGGCGCCAAAAATATTTCCGATGAGTTTTCGACATTTTCGTTCAAAGATTCGGAATCAGCACGTCAAAATGCGTCCGAGGACAGGAATTTGAAATTCGAAAAATGATAAATAAAAAAGTTCAAAAAATCCATCCATCATCCATCATCCATTCATCATGATATAATCGACTTTTTTATCCGTCAATTTTTTTCGTTCAAATTCTCAGTATATACTAGATTCGCCATTTCAAATCGATTGGCGTTCTCAGATTTGGTCTATCTCTAACCGTTCTCGAGTTGGTCAGCTCTGAATCACTTTTCGAATGGTTTTTTCGGCGCCAAAAATATTTCCGATGAGTTTTCGACATTTTTGTTCAAAGATTCGGAATCAGCACGTCAAAATACGTCCGAGGACATGAATTTGAAATTCGAAAAATGATAAATAAAAAAGTTCAAAAAATCCATCCATCATCCATCCATCATGATATACTCGACTTTTTTATCCGTTGATTTTTTCCGTTCAAATTCTCGGTACATACTAATTTGGCCATTTCAAATCGATTGGCGTTCTCAGATTTGGTCTATCTCTAACCGTTCTCGAGTTGGTCAGCTCTGAATCACTTTTCGAATGGTTTTTTTGGCGCCAAAAATATTTCCGATGAGTTTTAGACATTTTTGTTCAAAGATTCGGAATCAGCACGTCAAAATACGTCCGATGACAGAAATTTGAAATTCGAAAAATGATAAATAAAAAAATTCAAAAAATCTATCCATCATCCATCCATCATGATATACTCGACTATTTTATCCGTTGATTTTTTCCGTTCAAATTCTCAGTACATACTTATTTGGCCATTTCAAATCGATTGGCGTTCTCAGATTTGGTCTATCTGTAACCTTTCTCGAGTTGGTCAGCTCTGAATCACTTTTCGAATGGTTTTTTTGGCGCCAAAAATATTTCCGATGAGTTTTCGACATTTTTGTTCAAAGATTCGGAATCAGCACGTCAAAATACGTCCGAGGACATGAATTTGAAATTCGAAAAATGATAAATAAAAAAGTTCAAAAAATCCATCCATCATCCATCCATCCATCATGATATGCTCGACTTTTTTATTCGTTGATTTTTCCCGTTCCAATTCTCAGTACATACTAATTTGGCCATTTCAAATCGATTGGCGTTCTCAGATTTGGTCTATCTCTAACCGTTCTCGAGTTGGTAAGCTCTGAATCACTTTTCGAATGGTTTTTTTGGCGCCAAAAATATTTTCGATGAGTTTTCGACATTTTTGTTCAAAGATTCGGAATCAGCACGTCAAAATACGTCCAAGGACAGGAATTTGAAATTCAAAAAATGATAAATAAAAAAGTTCAAAAAATCCATTCATCATCCATTCATCAATATATAATCGACTTTTTTATCCGTTGATTTTTTCCGTTCAAATTCTCAGTACATACTAATTTGGCCATTTCAAATCGATTGGCGTTCTCAGATTTGGTCTATCTCTAACCGTTCTCGAATTGGTCAGCTCTGAATCACTTTTCGAATAGTTTTTTTGGCGCCAAAAATATTTCCGATGAGTTTTCGACATTTTTGTTCAAAGATTCGGAATCAGCACGTCAAAATACGTCCGATGACAGAAATTTGAAATTCGAAAAATGATAAATAAAAAAATTCAAAAAATCTATCCATCATCCATCCATCATCCATCCATCATGATATACTCGACTATTTTATCCGTTGATTTTTTCCGTTCAAATTCTCAGTACATACTTATTTGGCCATTTCAAATCGATTGGCGTTCTCAGATTTGGTCTATCTGTAACCTTTCTCGAGTTGGTCAGCTCTGAATCACTTTTCGAATGTTTTTTTTGGCGCCAAAAATATTTCCGATGAGTTTTCGACATTTTTGTTCAAAGATTCGGAATCAGCACGTCAAAATACGTCCGATGACAGAAATTTGAAATTCGAAAAATGATAAATAAAAAAATTCAAAAAATCTATCCATCATCCATCCATCATCCATCCATCATGATATACTCGACTATTTTATCCGTTGATTTTTTCCGTTCAAATTCTCAGTACATACTTATTTGGCCATTTCAAATCGATTGGCGTTCTCAGATTTGGTCTATCTCTAACCGTTCTCGAGTTGGTCAGCTCTGAATCACTTTTCGAATGGTTTTTTTGGCGCCAAAAATATTTCCGATGAGTTTTCGACATTTTTGTTCAAAGATTCGGAATCAGCACGTCAAAATACGTCCGAGGACATGAATTTGAAATTCAAAAAATGATAAATAAAAAAGTTCAAAAAATCCATCCATCATCCATCCATCCATCATGATATGCTCGACTTTTTTATTCGTTGATTTTTCCCGTTCCAATTCTCAGTACATACTAATTTGGCCATTTCAAATCGATTGGCGTTCTCAGATTTGGTCTATCTCTAACCGTTCTCGAGTTGGTAAGCTCTGAATCACTTTTCGAATGGTTTTTTTGGCGCCAAAAATATTTTCGATGAGTTTTCGACATTTTTGTTCAAAGATTCGGAATCAGCACGTCAAAATACGTCCGAGGAAAGGAATTTGAAATTCAAAAAATGATAAATAAAAAAGTTCAAAAAATCCATCCATCATCCATTCATCAATATATAATCGACTTTTTTATCCGTTGATTTTTTCCGTTCAAATTCTCAGTACATACTAATTTGGCCATTTCAAATCGATTGGCGTTCGCAGATTTGGTCTATCTCTAACCGTTCTCGAGTTGGTCAGCTCTGAATCACTTTTCGAATGGTTTTTTTGGCGCCAAAAATATTTCCGATGAGTTTTCGACATTTTTGTTCAAAGATTCGGAATCAGCACGTCAAAATACGTCCGAGGACATGAATTTGAAATTCGAAAAATGATAAATAAAAAAGTTCAAAAAATCCATCCATCATCCATCCATCAGTCATGATATGCTCGACTTTTTTATTCGTTGATTTTTCCCGTTCCAATTCTCAGTACATACTAATTTGGCCATTTCAAATCGATTGGCGTTCTCAGATTTGGTCTATCTCTAACCGTTCTCGAGTTGGTAAGCTCTGAATCACTTTTCGAATGGTTTTTTTGGCGCCAAAAATATTTCCGATGAGTTTTCGACATTTTTGTTCAAAGATTCGGAATCAGCACGTCAAAATACGTCCGAAGACATGAATTTGAAATTCGAAAAATGATAAATAAAAAAGTTCAAAAAATCCATCCATCATCCATCCATCATGATATGCTCGACTTTTTTATTCGTTGATTTTTCCCGTTCCAATTCTCAGTACATACTAATTTGGCCATTTCATATCGATTGGCGTTCTCAGATTTGGTCTATCTCTAACCGTTCTCGAGTTGGTAAGCTCTGAATCACTTTTCGAATGGTTTTTTTGGCGCCAAAAATATTTCCGATGAGTTTTCGACATTTTTGTTCAAAGATTCGGAATCAGCACGTCAAAATACGTCCGATGACAGAAATTTGAAATTCGAAAAATGATAAATAAAAAAATTCAAAAAATCTATCCATCATCCATCCATCATGATATACTCGACTATTTTATCCGTTGATTTTTTTTCGTTCAAATTCTCAGTACATACTTATTTGGCCATTTCAAATCGATTGGCGTTCTCAGATTTGGTCTATCTCTAACCGTTCTCGAGTTGGTCAGCTCTGAATCACTTTTCGAATTTTTTTGGCGCCAAAAATATTTCCGATGGGTTTTCGACATTTTTGTTCAAAGATTCGGAATCAGCACGTCAAAATACGTCCGAGGACATGAATTTGAAATTCGAAAAATGATAAATAAAAAAGTTCAAAAAATCCATCCATCATCCATCCATCATGATATGCTCGACTTTTTTATTCGTTGATTTTTCCCGTTCAAATTCTCAGTACATACTAATTTGGCCATTTCAAATCGATTGGCGTTCTCAGATTTGGTCTATCTCTAACCGTTCTCGAGTTGGTAAGCTCTGAATCACTCTTCGAATGGTTTTTTTGGCGCCAAAAATATTTCCGATGAGTTTTCGACATTTTTGTTCAAAGATTCGGAATCAGCACGTCAAAATACGTCCGAGGACATGAATTTGAAATTCGAAAAATGATAAATAAAAAAGTTCAAAAAATCCATCCATCATCCCTCCATCATGATATACTCGACTTTTTTATCCGTTGATTTTTTCCGTTCAAATTGTCAGTACATACTAATTTGGCCATTTCAAATCGATTGGCTTTCGCAGAATTGGTCTAACTCTAACCGTTCTCGAGTTGGTCAGCTCTGAATCACTTTTCGAATGGTTTTTTTGGCGCCAAAAATATTTCCGATGAGTTTTCGACATTTTTGTTCAATGATTCGGAATCAGCACGTCAAAATACGTCCGAGGACATGAATTTGAAATTCGAAAAATGATAAATAAAAAAGTTCAAAAAATCCATCCATCATCCATCCATCATGATATACTCGACTTTTTTATCCGTTGATTTTTTCCGTTCAAATTCTCAGTACATACTAATTTGGCCATTTCAAATCGATTGGCGTTCGCAGAATTAGTCTAACTCTAACCGTTCTCGAGTTGGTCAGCTCTGAATCACTTTTCGAATGGTTTTTTTGGCGCCAAAAATATTTCCGATGAGTTTTCGACATTTTCGTTCAAAGATTCGGAATCAGCATGTCAAAATACGTCCGAGGACAGGAATTTGAAATTCGAAAAATGATAAATAAAAAAGTTCAAAAAATCCATCCATCATCCATTCATCATGATATAATCGACTTTTTTATCCGTCGATTTTTTTCGTTCAAATTCTCAGTATATACTAATTTCGCCATTTCAAATCGATTGGCGTTCTCAGATTTGGTCTATCCCTAACCGTTCTCGAGTTGGTCAGCTCTGAATCACTTTTCGAATGTATTTTTCGGCGCCAAAAATATTTCCGATGAGTTTTCGACATTTTTGTTCAAAGATTCGGAATCAGCACGTCAAAATACGTCCGAGGACATGAATTTGAAATTCGAAAAATGATAAATAAAAAAGTTCAAAAAATCCATCCATCATCCATCCATCATGATATGCTCGACTTTTTTATCCGTTGATATTTCCCGTTCAAATTCTCAGTACATACTAATTTGGCCATTTCGAATCGATTGGCGTTCTCAGATTTGGTCTATCTCTAACCGTTCTCGAGTTGGTCAGCTCTGAATCACTTTTCGAATAGTTTTTTTGGCGCCAAAAATATTTCCGATGAGTTTTCGACATTTTTGTTCAAAGATTCGGAATCAGCACGTCAAAATACGTCCGATGACAGAAATTTGAAATTCGAAAAATGATAAATAAAAAAATTTAAAAAATCTATCCATCATCCATCCATCATGATATACTCGACTATTTTATCCGTTGATTTTTTCCGTTCAAATTCTCAGTACATACTTATTTGGCCATTTCAAATCGATTGGCGTTCTCAGATTTGGACTATCTCTAACCGTTCTCGAGTTGGTCAGCTCTGAATCACTTTTCGAATGGTTTTTTTGGCGACAAAAATATTTCCGATGAGTTTTCGACATTTTTGTTCAAAGATTCGGAATCAGCACGTCAAAATACGTCCGAGGACATGAATTTGAAATTCGAAAAATGATGAATAAAAAAGTTCAAAAAATCCATCCATCATCCATCCATCATGATATACTCGACTTTTTTATCCGTTGATTTTCTCCGTTCAAATTCCCATTACATACTAATTTGGTGATTTCAAATCGATTGGCGTTCTCAGATTTGGTCTATCTCTAACCGTACTCGAGTTGGTCAGCTCTGAATCACTTTTCGAATGGTTTTTTTGGCGCCAAAAATATTTCCGATGAGTTTTCGATATTTTTGTTCAAAGATTCGGAATCAGCACGTCGAAATACGTCCGATGACAGAAATTTGAAATTCAAAAAATGATAAATAAAAAAGTTCAAAAAATCCATCCATCATCCCTCCATCATGATATACTCGACTTTTTTATCCGTTGATTTTTTCCGTTCAAATTCTCAGTACATACTAATTTGGCCATTTCAAATCGATTGGCTATCGCAGAATTGGTCTAACTCTAACCGTTCTCGAGTTGGTCAGCTCTGAATCACTTTTCGAATGGTTTTTTCGGCGCCAAAAATATTTCCGATGAGTTTTCGACATTTTTGTTCAAAGATTCGGAATCAGCACGTCAAAATACGTCCGAGGACACGAATTTGAAATTCGAAAAATGATAAATAAAAAAGTTCAAAAAATCCATCCATCATCCATCCATCATGATATACTCGACTTTTTTATCCGTTGATTTTTTCCGTTCAAATTCTCAGTACATACTAATTTGGCGATTTCAAATCGATTGGCGTTCTCAGATTTGGTCTATCTCTAACCGTTCTCGAGTTGGTCAGCTCTGAATCACTTTTCGAATGGTTTTTATGGCGCCAAAAATATTTCCGATGAGTTTTCGATATTTTTGTTCAAAGACTAGGAATCAGCACGTCGAAATACGTCCGATGACAGAAATTTGAAATTCAAAAAATGATAAATAAAAAAGTTCAAAAAATCCATCCATCATCCCTCCATCATGATATACTCGACTTTTTTATCCGTTGATTTTTTCCGTTCAAATTCTCAGTACATACTAATTTGGCCATTTCAAATCGATTGGCTATCGCAGAATTGGTCTAACTCTAACCGTTCTCGAGTTGGTCAGCTCTGAATCACTTTTCGAATGGTTTTTTTGGCGCCAAAAATATTTCCGATGAGTTTTCGACATTTTTGTTCAAAGATTCGGAATCAGCACGTCAAAATACGTCCGAGGACATGAATTTGAAATTCGAAAAATGATAAATGAAAAAGTTCAAAAAATCCATCCATCATCCATTCATCATGATATAATCGACTTTTTTATCCGTCGATTTTTTTCGTTCAAATTCTCAGTATATACTAATTTCGCCATTTCAAATCGATTGGCGTTCTCAGATTTGGTCTATCCCTAACCGTTCTCGAGTTGGTCAGCTCTGAATCACTTTTCGAATGGTTTTTTCGGCGCCAAAAATATTTCCGATGAGTTTTCGACATTTTGTTCAAAGATTCGGAATCAGCACGTCAAAATACGTCCGAGGACATGAATTTGAAATTCGAAAAATGATAAATAAAAAAGTTCAAAAAATCCATCCATCATCCATCCATCATCCATCCATCATGATATACTCGACTTTTTTATCCGTTGATTTTTTCCGTTCAAATTCTCAGTACATACTAATTTGGCCATTTCAAATCGATTGGCATTCGCAGAATTAGTCTAACTCTAACCGTTCTCGAGTTGGTCAGCTCTGAATCACTTTTCGAATGGTTTTTTTGGCGCCAAAAATATTTCCGATGAGTTTTCGACATTTTCGTTCAAAGATTCGGAATCAGCACGTCAAAATGCGTCCGAGGACAGGAATTTGAAATTCGAAAAATGATAAATAAAAAAGTTCAAAAAATCCATCCATCATCCATCATCCATTCATCATGATATAATCGACTTTTTTATCCGTCAATTTTTTTCGTTCAAATTCTCAGTATATACTAGATTCGCCATTTCAAATCGATTGGCGTTCTCAGATTTGGTCTATCTCTAACCGTTCTCGAGTTGGTCAGCTCTGAATCACTTTTCGAATGGTTTTTTCGGCGCCAAAAATATTTCCGATGAGTTTTCGACATTTTTGTTCAAAGATTCGGAATCAGCACGTCAAAATACGTCCGAGGACATGAATTTGAAATTCGAAAAATGATAAATAAAAAAGTTCAAAAAATCCATCCATCATCCATCCATCATGATATACTCGACTTTTTTATCCGTTGATTTTTTCCGTTCAAATTCTCAGTACATACTAATTTGGCGATTTCAAATCGATTGGCATTCTCAGATTTGGTCTATCTCTAACCGTTCTCGAGTTGGTCAGCTCTGAATCACTTTACGAATGGTTTTTATGGCGCCAAAAATATTTCCGATGAGTTTTCGACATTTTTGTTAAAAGATTCGGAATCAGCACGTCAAAATACGTCCGAGGACAAGAATTTGAAATTCGAAAAATGATAAATAAAAAAGTTCAAAAAATCCATCCATCATCCATCCATCATGATATACTCGACTTTTTTATCCGTTGATTTTTTCCGTTCAAATTCTCAGTACATACTAATTTGGCCATGTCAAATCGATTGGCGTTCGCAGAATTAGTCTAACTCTAACCGTTCTCGAGTTGGTCAGCTCTGAATCACTTTTCGAATGTTTTTTTTGGCGCCAAAAATATTTCCGATGAGTTTTCGACATTTTCGTTCAAAGATTCGGAATCAGCACGTCAAAATACGTCCGAGGACAGGAATTTGAAATTCAAAAAATGATAAATAAAAAAGTTCAAAAAATCCATCCATCATCCATTCATCTATATATAATCGACTTTTTTATCCGTTGAACTTTTCCGTTCAAATTCTCAGTACATACTAATTTGGCCATTTCAAATCGATTGGCGTTCTCAGATTTGGTCTATCTCTAACCGTTCTCGAATTGGTCAGCTCTGAATCACTTTTCGAATAGTTTTTTTGGCGCCAAAAATATTTCCGATGAGTTTTCGACATTTTTGTTCAAAGATTCGAAATCAGCACGTCAAAATACGTCCGATGACAGAAATTTGAAATTCGAAAAATGATAAATAAAAAAATTCAAAAAATCTATCCATCATCCATCCATCATCCATCCATCATGATATACTCGACTATTTTATCCATTGATTTTTTCCGTTCAAATTCTCAGTACATACTTATTTGGCCATTTCAAATCGATTGGCGTTCTCAGATTTGGTCTATCTCTAACCGTTCTCGAGTTGGTCAGCTCTGAATCACTTTTCGAATGGTTTTTTTGGCGACAAAAATATTTCCGATGAGTTTTCGACATTTTTGTTCAAAGATTCGGAATCAGCACGTCAAAATACGTCCGAGGACATGAATTTGAAATTCGAAAAATGATAAATAAAAAAGTTCAAAAAATCCATCCATCATCCATCCATCATGATATACTCGACTTTTTTATCCGTTGATTTTTTCCGTTCAAATTCCCATTACATACTAATTTGGTGATTTCAAATCGATTGGCGTTCTCAGATTTGGTCTATCTCTAACCGTACTCGAGTTGGTCAGCTCTGAATCACTTTTCGAATGGTTTTTTTGGCGCCAAAAATATTTCCGATGAGTTTTCGATATTTTTGTTCAAAGATTCGGAATCAGCACGTCGAAATACGTCCGATGACAGAAATTTGAAATTCAAAAAATGATAAATAAAAAAGTTCAAAAAATCCATCCATCATCCCTCCATCATGATATACTCGACTTTTTTATCCGTTGATTTTTTCCGTTCAAATTCTCAGTACATACTAATTTGGCCATTTCAAATCGATTGGCTTTCGCAGAATTGGTCTAACTCTAACCGTTCTCGAGTTGGTCAGCTCTGAATCACTTTTCGAATGGTTTTTTTGGCGCCAAAAATATTTCCGATGAGTTTTCGACATTTTTGTTCAAAGATTCGGAATCAGCACGTCAAAATACGTCCGAGGACATGAATTTGAAATTCGAAAAATGATAAATAAAAAAGTTCAAAAAATCCATCTATCATCCATCCATCATGATATACTCGACTTTTTTATCCGTTGATTTTTTCCGTTCAAATTCTCAGTACATACTAATTTTGCGATTTCAAATCGATTGGCGTTCTCAGATTCGGTCTATCTCTAACCGTTCTCGAGTTGGTCAGCTCTGAATCATTTTTCGAATGGTTTTTATGGCGCCAAAAATATTTCCGATGAGTTTTCGATATTTTTGTTCAAAGATTAGGAATCAGCACGTCGAAATACGTCCGATGACAGAAATCTGAAATTCGAAAAATGATAAATAAAAAAGTTCAAAAAATCCATCTATCATCCATCCATCATGATATACTCGACTTTTTTATCCGTTGATTTTTTCCGTTCAAATTCTCGGTACATACTAATTTGGCCATTTCAAATCGATTGGCGTTCTCAGATTTGGTCTATCTCTAACCGTTCTCGAGTTGGTCAGCTCTGAATCACTTTTCGAATGGTTTTTTTGGCGCCAAAAATATTTCCGATGAGTTTTCGATATTTTTGTTCAAAGATTCGGAATCAGCACGTCGAAATACGTCCGATGACAGAAATTTGAAATTCGAAAAATGATAAATAAAAAAGTTACAAAAATCCATCCATCATCCATCCATCATGATATACTCGACTTTTTTATCCGTTGATTTTTTCCGTTCAAATTCCCATTACATACTAATTTGGTGATTTCAAATCGATTGGCGTTCTCAGATTTGGTCTATCTCTAACCGTACTCGAGTTGGTCAGCTCTGAATCACTTTTCGAATGGTTTTTTGGCGCCAAAAATATTTCCGATGAGTTTTCGATATTTTTGTTCAAAGATTCGGAATCAGCACGTCGAAATACGTCCGATGACAGAAATTTGAAATTCAAAAAATGATAAATAAAAAAGTTCAAAAAATCCATCCATCATCCCTCCATCATGATATACTCGACTTTTTTATCCGTTGATTTTTTCCGTTCAAATTCTCAGTACATACTAATTCGGCCATTTCAAATCGATTGGCTTTCGCAGAATTGGTCTAACTCTAACCGTTCTCGAGTTGGTCACCTCTGAATCACTTTTCGAATGGTTTTTTTGGCGCCAAAAATATTTCCGATGAGTTTTCGACATTTTTGTTCAAAGATTCGGAATCAGCACGTCAAAATACGTCCGAGGACATGAATTTGAAATTCGAAAAATGATAAATAAAAAAGTTCAAAAAATCCATCCATCATCCATTCATCAGGATATAATCGACTTTTTTATCCGTCGATTTTTTTCGTTCAAATTCTCAGTATATACTAATTTCGCCATTTCAAATCGATTGGCGTTCGCAGAATTAGTCTAACTCTAACCGTTCTCGAGTTGGTCAGCTCTGAATCACTTTTCGAATGGTTTTTTTGGCGACAAAAATATTTCCGATGAGTTTTCGACATTTTTGTTCAAAGATTCGGAATCAGCACGTCAAAATACGTCCGAGGACATGAATTTGAAATTCGAAAAATGATAAATGAAAAAGTTCAAAAAATCCATCCATCATCCATCCATCATGATATACTCGACTTTTTTATCCGTTGATTTTCTCCGTTCAAATTCCCATTACATACTAATTTGGTGATTTCAAATCGATTGGCGTTCTCAGATTTGGTCTATCTCTAACCGTACTCGAGTTGGTCAGCTCTGAATCACTTTTCGAATGGTTTTTTTGGCGCCAAAAATATTTCCGATGAGTTCTCGATATTTTTGTTCAAAGATTCGGAATCAGCACGTCGAAATACGTCCGATGACAGAAATTTGAAATTCAAAAAATGATAAATAAAAAAGTTCAAAAAATCCATCCATCATCCCTCCATCATGATATACTCGACTTTTTTATCCGTTGATTTTTTCCGTTCAAATTCTCAGTACATACTAATTTGGCCATTTCAAATCAATTGGCTTGCGCAGAATTGGTCTAACTCTAACCGTTCTCGAGTTGGTCAGCTCTGAATCACTTTTCGAATGGTTTTTTTGGCGCCAAAAATATTTCCGATGAGTTTTTGTTGAATAAGTAATGCAACTCGTGAACCCTCTGTATTTGTTTTACATATTTAAGTATTATACATAAGTTCAGTCAGATATGTCATCATCAATTACTCAAGTCGAGAAATTGAGCAAAGAAAACTACGATACCTGGAAATTACAAATGGAAGCAATACTCATAAAAAATGACTATTGGGGATATGTAATCGGTGATATTATAAAGCCAATCGAAGCAGCAGAAGCCGAAGTTTGGAAGAAGAATGACCAGAAAGCACGTGCAGATATTATTCTAGCAATGCAACCTTCACAATTATGCATAATAAAGCATTGCACATCTTCGAATGCAGTATGGAAGGAACTACAGGAAACTTATCAGTCGAAAGGACCTGCCAGAAAAGCAACCCTATTGAAGCAATTGCTGTTTACGAAAATGAAGGACGAGCATTCCATGTCAGATCACTTAAATGAATTTTTTAATGTAGTCGATAAACTCAAAGAAATGGAAATAGATATTGCCAATGATTTATTGTCCATATTGATGTTGTATAGCATACCCAGCACTTACGAAAATTTTCGTTGTGCGATTGAGGCCAGAGATGAGCTACCATCACCAGAAGCTCTGAAAATCAAACTTTTAGATGAGTTCAACTCGAGAAAATGTTCAGATGATAAAAGTGATGAACAAAATGCATTGTTTACGAAAAACTATAAGAATCCAAGAAAGCCGATGAGAAGATTTGAAGTACGTGATAAACCCAATTGTGATTCAGGAGAAGCACCACGAAGAAAGTTTCCATATAAATGTAATTTCTGTCACAGTATCGGCCACAAAGCTTCCGAATGTAGGAAGAAACAAACTGGAAGACAACAGGGAGCAGCTCATATCGAAGAAGAAGCCTTCATAGTTGAAGAACAAACCAATGTTGCCTACAAAGTGGAAC
Source organism: Chrysolina haemoptera (assembly GCA_958298965.1). Taxonomy (NCBI): domain Eukaryota; kingdom Metazoa; phylum Arthropoda; class Insecta; order Coleoptera; family Chrysomelidae; genus Chrysolina; species Chrysolina haemoptera. The sequence goes on along the minus strand of OY282596.1, from coordinate 5,463,421 downwards.
AAGTCCCAACAGATGACTGGTGTATGGATAGTGGCGCAACTTCCCATATGTGTCACGATAGAACATTATTTTCCACATTCATTCCTGTTTCTGATCGAAAGGTCCGTTTAGCAGTTGATAAATCAACAGACATTCTTGGAAAAGGCTCTGTGGATCTAGTAGTGGAAAATGGATTTCCCGGAGGAAAGAATATTAAGCTAGAGAATACTCTCTATGTACCCGAATTGAAAACTAATCTCATTTCAATTTCAAAAGCCGCAGCAAATGGCAGATATACGAAGTTTTACGAGAATCATGCTGAAATAGTCAACCCAAAAGGCGAAATCATCCTGAGAGCTAAACGCAGAGGTGAACTCTACTATGTACAGCAGGCAGAAGAATCATCAGCTGTAGCAAACGGAAAATCGAGTGAAATCGAGAAATGGCATCAGCGTTATGGTCACCTCAACGAGAAAGATCTGAAAGTCCTCCACTCAAAAGCTTTGGTAGAAGGAATAAATTTCAACCCGTCAGAAAATCTAACAGTCTGTGAAGTATGCATAAAGAATAAACAAACAATGACATCTCTACCACATACATCAACTTCAAAAAGCGAAGAATTGTTAGATCTTGTACATTCCGATGTTTGCGGACCAATGAAAATCGCATCTCTAGGAGGAGCCCGTTATTTTGCCACTTTTATCGACGATAAATCGAGGTGGGTCCAGACGTATTTTCTTAAAACTAAAGACGAGGTGAAAGAAGCATTTTTGAAGTACAAAACTTTCGTAGAAACTGAGACAGGAAAAAAGATAAAAGTTCTCAGAACAGACAATGGATTAGAATATTCCGGAAGAAATTTCTCGAGGATATTGGAAGAAAACGGCATAAAAAGGCAATATTCGGTTGTGTATACACCCCAACAGAATGGCGTAGCCGAACGCCAGAACAGGACATTGGTGGAGATGGCCAGATGTATGTTGCAAGATTCTAAATTACCTCATAAATTTTGGGCGGAAGCCATCTCAACAGCGGCATACATCAGAAACAGAAGTATAACACGTAGCCTGGATTATATTACACCTTATGAAATGTGGAATGGAAAAAAACCATTAGTTTCCCATTTTCGAATATTTGGTTCGAAAGCGTTCGCCTTGAATAAAATACCAAACAAGAGCAAATTTGCACCAAGATCAGATGAATGCATTTTTGTGGGTTATTCATCCGAATCGAAAGCGTACCGCCTATGGGATGAACATGCGAGAAAAATTATTACAAGCAGAGATGTTCGTTTCATTGAAACATCTGAGAACCATATCAAAAAGAATGAAAAGTGTGAATCGTCTAACGACTTTTCATTTTTTGAGCTACATTCCGAATCCCAAGAGAAAGAAAAACATGGAGAGTGCCTTCCCCCAGACAACGAAAGTGAAGAAATATTTGTGCAAGGGAACACAGAAGAAGTTGAAGACAATATTCCTCAAAGAATGGAAAGTACAGGAAATGAAACGAGAGAAGGTGTACTTCAACCTCTTTTGTTGAAAAGGGGAAAAGGGCGGCCAGCAATTATAAGAGACGGTTCAGTTGGTAGACCAAGGAAAAAATACAATCTTGTAGAAATCGTAGATGAAACGCAAATGTCAGCAACAGAACAAGAAAACCCAAGTTATGAGGAAGCCCTAAGAGGAGAAAATGCAGAAGAATGGAAAAATGCGATGACAGAGGAATTTCAAGCTCTCTGCCGCAGTAATGCATGGATCCTAGTTGATAAACCTTCGAACAGAAAGATAATAGGAAGCAAATGGGTTTTCAGAACGAAATACAAAGCAGATGGTGAAATTGAACGCAGAAAAGCACGTCTTGTTGCCAAAGGGTATGCACAGCAACCTGGAGTTGACTACCAAGAAACAAGTTCTCCAGTTACAAGGCAAAGCTCTATACGATCAATTGTTGCATTGGCAGCTGAGCTTGATTTGACACTTTACCAAATGGACGTCGTGATGGCATACATAAATGGTGATCTCGAAGAGGAAATTTTCATGAGACAAGCGGAAGGTTTCATATCACCCGGAGAAGAAGATAAAGTTTATCTTCTGAAGAAATCAATTTACGGCTTGAAACAATCAGGGAGGCAATGGTATAAGAAACTAGATGCTTATTTGCAATCTGCAATTTGGACTGATACCATTGACTTCTGATAAATGTGTGTACAAAATGAGAAGGCAAAATGTGATTCTCATCATGGCTGTCTACGTGGATGACTTGATAGTCGCAACAAATTCTCACGATGTATTTGTTGACTTGAAGAAAGATTTGACTATGAAATTTCAAATCAAAGATCTAGGACTACTACATTTTTGTTTGGGACTCGAGTTTAAACAAGAAAAGTTATCACATTCGATCATAATTTCCCAAAACAAATATACCCTAGATGTTTTGAGAAAGTTTAAAATGCTTGAATGTAACCCAGTTTCTACCCCAATGGATTCCAACGTCAAACTAGTCAAGGCCCCCATATCAAAGGAAGAAGAAACTGAAATGATGAATGTTCCATACCGGCAAGCTATCGGATCACTGATGTACTTAGCAGTTTCCACCCGTCCAGACATCGCCTATGCAATCAGTGCTTTGAGTCAGTTCAGCAACAATCCAAGTAAAATGCACTGGACAGCAGTTAAACGTGTATTCAGATATTTGAAGAAAACTGCAGACTTTGCTTTGATATTCAAGAAATCTGTGGAACAGCTACATGGCTACGTTGATGCTGACTGGGGAGGTGACGTGATCGATAGAAAGTCCTACACTGGATTTGTTTTCCTTTTATCAGATAGTGCTATATCTTGGGAATCAAGAAAAAAAAAATCTGTGGCACTTTCCAGTACTGAAGCTGAATACATGGCATTGTCCGAAGCTGCCAAAGAAACAGTTTATCTTAGAAATTTTCTTTTTGAACTTGGATTCCCTCTCAAACCCGAACATCCAACCGTGCTTTATTGTGATAATCAGGGTGCACAAAAACTGATGCGTAATCCAGTTTATCACTCACGCACCAAACATATTGACATCCGTTACCATCACGTCAGAGAAATTTTTGAAAAGGGTCATATAGATGTTCAATATATCCCGACTCAAGATATGGTTGCTGATATCTTCACAAAGGCAATATGCAGACCAGCGTTTGAGAAGCATTTGAAAGTACTTACGATCGGTACACCACGTTGAGAGGGGGTGTTGAATAAGTAATGCAACTCGTGAACCCTCTGTATTTGTTTTACATATTTTATCAAGTTGTTTTATGTTGCAATGAATGATGAGTTTTGTTAATAATATTGATGTAGTTACTGTCATCGAATATATTCATTCCAAAGTTAGTTTTCCCAATTATTCCACTAAATAACCAACAGTTTTCGACATTTTTGTTCAAAGATTCGGAATCAGCACGTCAAAATACGTCCGAGGACATGAATTTGAAATTCGAAAAATGATATAATCGACTTTTTTATCCGTCAATTTTTTTCGTTCAAAGTCTCAGTATATACTAGATTCGCCATTTCAAATCGATTGGCGTTCTCAGATTTGGTCTATCTCTAACCGTTCTCGAGTTGGTCAGCTCTGAATCACTTTTCGAATGGTTTTTTCGGCGCCAAAAATATTTCCGATGAGTTTTCGACATTTTGTTCAAAGATTCGGAATCAGCACGTCAAAATACGTCCGAGGACATGAATTTGAAATTCGAAAAATGATAAATAAAAAAGTTCAAAAAATCCATCCATCATCCATCCATCATCCATCCATCATGATATACTCGACTTTTTTATCCGTTGATTTTTTCAGTTCAAATTCTCAGTACATACTAATTTGGCCATTTCAAATCGATTGGCGTTCGCAGAATTAGTCTAACTCTAACCGTTCTCGAGTTGGTCAGCTCTGAATCACTTTTCGAATGGTTTTTTTGGCGTCAAAAATATTTCCGATGAGTTTTCGACATTTTCGTTCAAAGATTCGGAATCAGCACGTCAAAATACGTCCGAGGACAGGAATTTGAAATTCGAAAAATGATAAATAAAAAAGTTCAAAAAATGCATCCATCATCCATTCATCATGATATAATCGACTTTTTTATCCGTCGATTTTTTTCGTTCAAATTCTCAGTATATACTAATTTCGCCATTTCAAATCGATTGGCGTTCTCAGATTTGGTCTATCCCTAACCGTTCTCGAGTTGGTCAGCTCTGAATCACTTTTCGAATGTATTTTTCGGCGCCAAAAATATTTCCGATGAGTTTTCGACATTTTTGTTCAAAGAATCGGAATCAGCACGTCAAAATACGTCCGAGGACATGAATTTGAAATTCGAAAAATGATAAATAAAAAAGTTCAAAAAATCCATCCATCATCCATCCATCATGATATGCTCGACTTTTTTATCCGTTGATATTTCCCGTTCAAATTCTCAGTACATACTAATTTGGCCATTTCGAATCGATTGGCGTTCTCAGATTTGGTCTATCTCTAACCGTTCTCGAGTTGGTCAGCTCTGAATCACTTTTCGAATGGTTTTTTTGGCGCCAAAAATATTTCCGATGAGTTTTCGACATTTTTGTTAAAAGATTCAAAATCAGCACGTCAAAATACGTCCGAGGACATGAATTTGAAATTCGAAAAATGATAAATAAAAAAGTTCAAAAAATCCATCCATCATCCATCCGTCATGATATACTCGACTTTTTTATCCGTTGATTTTTTCCGTTCAAATTCTCAGTACATACTAATTTGGCCATGTCAAATCGATTGGCGTTCGCAGAATTAGTCTAACTCTAACCGTTCTCGAGTTGGTCAGCTCTGAATCACTTTTCGAATGTTTTTTTTTGGCGCCAAAAATATTTCCGATGAGTTTTCGACATTTTCGTTCAAAGATTCGGAATCAGCACGTCAAAATACGTCCGAGAACAGGAATTTGAAATTCAAAAAATGATAAATAAAAAAGTTCAAAAAATCCATCCATCATCCATTCATCAATATATAATCGACTTTTTTATCCGTTGATTTTTTCCGTTCAAATTCTCAGTACATACTAATTTGGCCATTTCAAATCGATTGGCGTTCTCAGATTTGGTCTATCTCTAACCGTTCTCGAATTGGTCAGCTCTGAATCACTTTTCGAATAGTTTTTTTGGCGCCAAAAATATTTCCGATGAGTTTTCGACATTTTTGTTCAAAGATTCGGAATCAGCACGTCAAAATACGTCCGATGACAGAAATTTGAAATTCGAAAAATGATAAATAAAAAAATTCAAAAAATCTATCCATCATCCATCCATCATCCATCCATCATGATATACTCGACTATTTTATCCGTTGATTTTTTCCGTTCAAATTCTCAGTACATACTTATTTGGCCATTTCAAATCGATTGGCGTTCTCAGATTTGGTCTATCTCTAACCGTTCTCGAGTTGGTCAGCTCTGAATCACTTTTCGAATGGTTTTTTTGGCGACAAAAATATTTCCGATGAGTTTTCGACATTTTTGTTCAAAGATTCGGAATCAGCACGTCAAAATACGTCCGAGGACATGAATTTGAAATTCGAAAAATGATAAATAAAAAAGTTCAAAAAATCCATCCATCATCCATCCATCATGATATACTCGACTTTTTTATCCGTTGATTTTCTCCGTTCAAATTCCCATTACATACTAATTTGGTGATTTCAAATCGATTGGCGTTCTCAGATTTGGTCTATCTCTAACCGTACTCGAGTTGGTCAGCTCTGAATCACTTTTCGAATGGTTTTTTTGGCGCCAAAAATATTTCCGATGAGTTTTCGATATTTTTGTTCAAAGATTCGGAATCAGCACGTCGAAATACGTCCGATGACAGAAATTTGAAATTCAAAAAATGATAAATAAAAAAGTTCAAAAAATCCATCCATCATCCCTCCATCATGATATACTCGACTTTTTTATCCGTTGATTTTTTCCGTTCAAATTCTCAGTACATACTAATTTGGCCATTTCAAATCGATTGGCTTGCGCAGAATTGGTCTAACTCTAACCGTTCTCGAGTTGGTCAGCTCTGAATCACTTTTCGAATGGTTTTTTTGGCGCCAAAAATATTTCCGATGAGTTTTCGACATTTTTGTTCAAAGATTCGGAATCAGCACGTCAAAATACGTCCGAGGACATGAATTTGAAATTCGAAAAATGATAAATAAAAAAGTTCAAAAAATCCATCCATCATCCATCATCCATTCATCATGATATAATCGACTTTTTTATCCGTCAATTTTTTTCGTTCAAAGTCTCAGTATATACTAGATTCGCCATTTCAAATCGATTGGCGTTCTCAGATTTGGTCTATCTCTAACCGTTCTCGAGTTATCACTTTTCGAATGTTTTTTTTGGCGCCAAAAATATTTCCGATGAGTTTTCGACATTTTTGTTCAAAGATTCGGAATCAGCACGTCAAAATACGTCCGAGGACATGAATTTGAAATTCGAAAAATGATAAATAAAAAAGTTCAAAAAATCCATCCATCATCCATTCATCATGATATAATCGACTTTTTTATCCGCCGATTTTTTTCGTTCAAATTCTCAGTATATACTAATTTCGCCATTTCAAATCGATTGGCGTTCTCAGATTTGGTCTATCCCTAACCGTTCTCGAGTTGGTCAGCTCTGAATCACTTTTCGAATGGTTTTTTCGGCGCCAAAAATATTTCCGATGAGTTTTCGACATTTTGTTCAAAGATTCGGAATCAGCACGTCAAAATACGTCCGAGGACATGAATTTGAAATTCGAAAAATGATAAATAAAAAAGTTCAAAAAATCCATCCATCATCCATCCATCATCCATCCATCATGATATACTCGACTTTTTTATCCGTTGATTTTTTCCGTTAAAATTCTCAGTACATACTAATTTGGCCATTTCAAATCGATTGGCGTTCTCAGATTTGGTCTATCTCTAACCGTTCTCGAATTGGTCAGCTCTGAATCACTTTTCGAATAGTTTTTTTGGCGCCAAAAATATTTCCGATGAGTTTTCGACATTTTTGTTCAAAGATTCGGAATCAGCACGTCAAAATACGTCCGATGACAGAAATTTGAAATTCGAAAAATGATAAATAAAAAAATTCAAAAAATCTATCCATCATCCATCCATCATCCATCCATCATGATATACTCGACTATTTTATCCGTTGATTTTTTCCGTTCAAATTCTCAGTACATACTTATTTGGCCATTTCAAATCGATTGGCGTTCTCAGATTTGGTCTATCTCTAACCGTTCTCGAGTTGGTCAGCTCTGAATCACTTTTCGAATGGTTTTTTTGGCGACAAAAATATTTCCGATGAGTTTTCGACATTTTTGTTCAAAGATTCGGAATCAGCACGTCAAAATACGTCCGAGGACATGAATTTGAAATTCGAAAAATGATAAATAAAAAAGTTCAAAAAATCCATCCATCATCCATCCATCATCCATATATCATGATATACTCGACTTTTTTATCCGTTGATTTTCTCCGTTCAAATTCCCATTACATACTAATTTGGTGATTTCAAATCGATTGGCGTTCTCAGATTTGGTCTATCTCTAACCGTACTCGAGTTGGTCAGCTCTGAATCACTTTTCGAATGGTTTTTTTGGCGCCAAAAATATTTCCGATGAGTTTTCGATATTTTTGTTCAAAGATTCGGAATCAGCACGTCGAAATACGTCCGATGACAGAAATTTGAAATTCAAAAAATGATAAATAAAAAAGTTCAAAAAATCCATCCATCATCCCTCCATCATGATATACTCGACTTTTTTATCCGTTGATTTTTTCCGTTCAAATTCTCAGTACATACTAATTTGGCCATTTCAAATCGATTGGCTTGCGCAGAATTGGTCTAACTCTAACCGTTCTCGAGTTGGTCAGCTCTGAATCACTTTTCGAATGGTTTTTTTGGCGCCAAAAATATTTCCGATGAGTTTTCGACATTTTTGTTCAAAGATTCGGAATCAGCACGTCAAAATACGTCCGAGGACATGAATTTGAAATTCGAAAAATGATAAATAAAAAAGTTCAAAAAATCCATCCATCATCCATCATCCATTCATCATGATATAATCGACTTTTTTATCCGTCAATTTTTTTCGTTCAAAGTCTCAGTATATACTAGATTCGCCATTTCAAATCGATTGGCGTTCTCAGATTTGGTCTATCTCTAACCGTTCTCGAGTTGGTCAGCTCTGAATCACTTTTCGAATGGTTTTTTCGGCGCCAAAAATATTTCCGATGAGTTTTCGACATTTTTGTTCAAAGATTCGGAATCAGCACGTCAAAATACGTCCGAGGACACGAATTTGAAATTCGAAAAATGATAAATAAAAAAGTTCAAAAAATCCATCCATCATCCATCCATCATGATATACTCGACTTTTTTATCCGTTGATTTTTTCCGTTCAAATTCTCAGTACATACTAATTTGGTGATTTCAAATCGATTGGCGTTCTCAGATTTGGTCTATCTCTAACCGTACTCGAGTTGGTCAGCTCTGAATCACTTTTCGAATGGTTTTTTTGGCGCCAAAAATATTTCCGATGAGTTTTCGATATTTTTGTTCAAAGATTAGGAATCAGCACGTCGAAATACGTCCGATGACAGAAATTTGAAATTCAAAAAATGATAAATAAAAAAGTTCAAAAAATCCATCCATCATCCCTCCATCATGATATACTCGACTTTTTTATCCGTTGATTTTTTCCGTTCAAATTCTCAGTACATACTAATTTGGCCATTTCAAATCGATTGGCTTTCGCAGAATTGGTCTAACTCTAACCGTTCTCGAGTTATCACTTTTCGAATGGTTTTTTTGGCGCCAAAAATATTTCCGATGAGTTTTCGACATTTTTGTTCAAAGATTCGGAATCAGCACGTCAAAATACGTCCGAGGACATGAATTTGAAATTCGAAAAATGATAAATAAAAAAGTTCAAAAAATCCATCCATCATCCATTCATCATGATATAATCGACTTTTTTATCCGTCGATTTTTTTCGTTCAAATTCTCAGTATATACTAATTTCGCCATTTCAAATCGATTGGCGTTCTCAGATTTGGTCTATCCCTAACCGTTCTCGAGTTGGTCAGCTCTGAATCACTTTTTGAATGGTTTTTTCGGCGCCAAAAATATTTCCGATGAGTTTTCGACATTTTGTTCAAAGATTCGGAATCAGCACGTCAAAATACGTCCGAGGACATGAATTTGAAATTCGAAAAATGATAAATAAAAAAGTTCAAAAAATCCATCCATCATCCATCCATCATGATATACTCGACTTTTTTATCCGTTGATTTTTTCCGTTCAAATTCTCAGTACATACTAATTTGGCCATTTCAAATCAATTGGCGTTCGCAGAATTAGTCTAACTCTAACCGTTCTCGAGTTGGTCAGCTCTGAATCACTTTTCGAATGGTTTTTTTGGCGCCAAAAATATTTCCGACAGCACGTCAAAATACGTCCGAGGACATGAATTTGAAATTCGAAAAATGATAAATAAAAAAGTTCAAAAAATCCATCTATCATCCATCCATCATGATATACTCGACTTTTTTATCCGTTGATTTTTTCCGTTCAAATTCTCAGTACATACTAATTTTGCGATTTCAAATCGATTGGCGTTCTCAGATTCGGTCTATCTCTAACCGTTCTCGAGTTGGTCAGCTCTGAATCATTTTTCGAATGGTTTTTATGGCGCCAAAAATATTTCCGATGAGTTTTCGATATTTTTGTTCAAAGATTAGGAATCAGCACGTCGAAATACGTCCGATGACAGAAATCTGAAATTCGAAAAATGATAAATAAAAAAGTTCAAAAAATCCATCTATCATCCATCCATCATGATATACTCGACTTTTTTATCCGTTGATTTTTTCCGTTCAAATTCTCGGTACATACTAATTTGGCCATTTCAAATCGATTGGCGTTCTCAGATTTGGTCTATCTCTAACCGTTCTCGAGTTGGTCAGCTCTGAATCACTTTTCGAATGGTTTTTTTGGCGCCAAAAATATTTCCGATGAGTTTTCGATATTTTTGTTCAAAGATTCGGAATCAGCACGTCGAAATACGTCCGATGACAGAAATTTGAAATTCGAAAAATGATAAATAAAAAAGTTAAAAAAATCCATCCATCATCCATCCATCATGATATACTCGACTTTTTTATCCGTTGATTTTTTCCGTTCAAATTCCCATTACATACTAATTTGGTGATTTCAAATCGATTGGCGTTCTCAGATTTGGTCTATCTCTAACCGTACTCGAGATGGTCAGCTCTGAATCACTTTTCGAATGGTTTTTTGGCGCCAAAAATATTTCCGATGAGTTTTCGATATTTTTGTTCAAAGATTCGGAATCAGCACGTCAAAATACGTCCGAGGACAGGAATTTGAAATTCGAAAAATGATAAATAAAAAAGTTCAAAAAATCCATCCATCATCCATCATCCATTCATCATGATATAATCGACTTTTTTATCCGTCAATTTTTTTCGTTCAAATTCTCAGTATATACTAGATTCGCCATTTCAAATCGATTGGCGTTCTCAGATTTGGTCTATCTCTAACCGTTCTCGAGTTGGTCAGCTCTGAATCACTTTTCGAATGGTTTTTTCGGCGCCAAAAATATTTCCGATGAGTTTTCGACATTTTTGTTCAAAGATTCGGAATCAGCACGTCAAAATACGTCCGAGGACATGAATTTGAAATTCGAAAAATGATAAATAAAAAAGTTCAAAAAATCCATCCATCATCCATCCATCATGATATACTCGACTTTTTTATCCGTTGATTTTTTCCGTTCAAATTCTCAGTACATACTAATTTGGCGATTTCAAATCGATTGGCGTTCTCAGATTTGGTCTATCTCTAACCGTTCTCGAGTTGGTCAGCTCTGAATCACTTTTCGAATGGTTTTTATGGCGCCAAAAATATTTCCGATGAGTTTTCATTATTTTTGTTCAAAGATTAGGAATCAGCACGTCGAAATACGTCCGATGACAGAAATTTGAAATTCGAAAAATGATAAATAAAAAAGTTCAAAAAATCCATCTATCATCCATCCATCATGATATACTCGACTTTTTTATCCGTTGATTTTTTCCGTTCAAATTCTCGGTACATACTAATTTGGCCATTTCAAATCGATTGGCGTTCTCAGATTTGGTCTATCTCTAACCGTTCTCGAGTTGGTCAGCTCTGAATCACTTTTCGAATGGTTTTTTTGGCGCCAAAAATATTTCCGATGAGTTTTCGATATTTTTGTTCAAAGATTCGGAATCAGCACGTCGAAATACGTCCGATGACAGAAATTTGAAATTCGAAAAATAATAAATAAAAAAGTTAAAAAAATCCATCCATCATCCATCCATCATGATATACTCGACTTTTTTATCCGTTGATTTTTTATTGTTCAAATTCCCATTACATACTAATTTGGTGATTTCAAATCGATTGGCGTTCTCAGATTTGGTCTATCTCTAACCGTACTCGAGTTTGTCAGCTCTGAATCACTTTTCGAATGGTTTTTTTGGCGCCAAAAATATTTCCGATGAGTTTTCGATTTTTTGTTCAAAGATTCGGAATCAGCACGTCGAAATACGTCCGATGACAGAAATTTGAAATTCGAAAAATGATAAATAAAAAAGTTAAAAAAATCCATCCATCATCCATCCATCATGATATACTCGACTTTTTTATCCGTTGATTTTTTCCGTTCAAATTCCCATTACATACTAATTTGGTGATTTCAAATCGATTGGCGTTCTCAGATTTGGTCTATCTCTAACCGTACTCGAGTTGGTCAGCTCTGAATCACTTTTCGAATGTTTTTTTTTGGCGCCAAAAATATTTCCGATGAGTTTTCGATATTTTTGTTCAAAGATTCGGAATCAGCACGTCGAAATACGTCCGATGACAGAAATTTGAAATTCAAAAAATGATAAATAAAAAAGTTCAAAAAATCCATCCATCATCCCTCCATCATGATATACTCGACTTTTTTATCCGTTGATTTTTTCCGTTCAAATTTTCAGTACATACTAATTTGGCCATTTCAAATCGATTGGCTTTCGCAGAATTGGTCTAACTCTAACCGTTTTCGAGTTGGTCAGCTCTGAATCACTTTTCGAATGGTTTTTTTGGCGCCAAAAATATTTCAGATGAGTTTTCGACATTTTTGTTCAAAGATTCGGAATCAGCACGTCAAAATACGTCCGAGGACATGAATTTGAAATTCGAAAAATGATAAATAAAAAAGTTCAAAAAATCCATCCATCATCCATCCATCATGATATGCTCGACTTTTTTATTCGTTGATTTTTCCCGTTCAAATTCTCAGTACATACTAATTTGGCCATTTCAAATCGATTGGCGTTCTCAGATTTGGTCTATCTCTAACCGTTCTCGAGTTGGTAAGCTCTGAATCACTTTTCGAATGGTTTTTTCGGCGCCAAAAATATTTCCGATGAGTTTTCGACATTTTTGTTCAAAGATTCGGAATCAGCACGTCAAAATACGTCCGAGGACATGAATTTGAAATTCGAAAAATGATAAATAAAAAAGTTCAAAAAATCCATCCATCATCCATCCATCATGATATACTCGACTTTTTTATCCGTTGATTTTTTCCGTTCAAATTCTCAGTACATACTAATTTGGCGATTTCAAATCGATTGGCGTTCTCAGATTTGGTCTATCTCTAACCGTTCTCGAGTTGGTCAGCTCTGAATCACTTTTCGAATGGTTTTTATGGCGCCAAAAATATTTCCGATGAGTTTTCGATATTTTTGTTCAAAGATTAGGAATCAGCACGTCGAAATACGTCCGATGACAGAAATTTGAAATTCGAAAAATGATAAATAAAAAAGTTCAAAAAATCCATCTATCATCCATCCATCATGATATACTCGACTTTTTTATCCGTTGATTTTTTCCGTTCAAATTCTTGGTACATACTAATTTGGCCATTTCAAATCGATTGGCGTTCTCAGATTTGGTCTATCTCTAACCGTTCTCGAGTTGTTCAGCTCTGAATCACTTTTCGAATGGTTTTTTTGGCGCCAAAAATATTTCCGATGAGTTTTCGATATTTTTGTTCAAAGATTCGGAATCAGCACGTCGAAATACGTCCGATGACAGAAATTTGAAATTCAAAAAATGATAAATAAAAAAGTTAAAAAAATCCATCCATCATCCATCCATCATGATATACTCGACTTTTTTATCCGTTGATTTTTTCCGTTCAAATTCCCATTACATACTAATTTGGTGATTTCAAATCGATTGGCGTTCTCAGATTTGGTCTATCTCTAACCGTACTCGAGTTGGTCAGCTCTGAATCACTTTTTGAATGGTTTTTTCAGCGCCAAAAATATTTCCGATGAGTTTTCGACATTTTTGTTCAAAGATTCGGAATCAGCACGTCAAAATACGTCCGAGGACATGAATTTGAAATTCGAAAAATGATAAATAAAAAAGTTCAAAAAATCCATCTATCATCCATCCATCATGATATACTCGACTTTTTTATCCGTTGATTTTTTCCGTTCAAATTCTCGGTACATACTAATTTGGCCATTTCAAATCGATTGGCGTTCTCAGATTTGGTCTATCTCTAACCGTTCTCGAGTTGGTCAGCTCTGAATCACTTTTCGAATGGTTTTTTTGGCGCCAAAAATATTTCCGATGAGTTTTCGATATTTTTGTTCAAAGATTCGGAATCAGCACGTCGAAATACGTCCGATGACAGAAATTTGAAATTCGAAAAATGATAAATAAAAAAGTTAAAAAAATCCATCCATCATCCATCCATCATGATATACTCGACTTTTTTATCCGTTGATTTTTTCCGTTCAAATTCCCATTACATACTAATTTGGTGATTTCAAATCGATTGGCGTTCTCAGATTTGGTCTATCTCTAACCGTACTCGAGATGGTCAGCTCTGAATCACTTTTCGAATGGTTTTTTGGCGCCAAAAATATTTCCGATGAGTTTTCGATATTTTTGTTCAAAGATTCGGAATCAGCACGTCAAAATACGTCCGAGGACAGGAATTTGAAATTCGAAAAATGATAAATAAAAAAGTTCAAAAAATCCATCCATCATCCATCATCCATTCATCATGATATAATCGACTTTTTTATCCGTCAATTTTTTTCGTTCAAATTCTCAGTATATACTAGATTCGCCATTTCAAATCGATTGGCGTTCTCAGATTTGGTCTATCTCTAACCGTTCTCGAGTTGGTCAGCTCTGAATCACTTTTCGAATGGTTTTTTCGGCGCCAAAAATATTTCCGATGAGTTTTCGACATTTTTGTTCAAAGATTCGGAATCAGCACGTCAAAATACGTCCGAGGACATGAATTTGAAATTCGAAAAATGATAAATAAAAAAGTTCAAAAAATCCATCCATCATCCATCCATCATGATATACTCGACTTTTTTATCCGTTGATTTTTTCCGTTCAAATTCTCAGTACATACTAATTTGGCGATTTCAAATCGATTGGCGTTCTCAGATTTGGTCTATCTCTAACCGTTCTCGAGTTGGTCAGCTCTGAATCACTTTTCGAATGGTTTTTATGGCGCCAAAAATATTTCCGATGAGTTTTCATTATTTTTGTTCAAAGATTAGGAATCAGCACGTCGAAATACGTCCGATGACAGAAATTTGAAATTCGAAAAATGATAAATAAAAAAGTTCAAAAAATCCATCTATCATCCATCCATCATGATATACTCGACTTTTTTATCCGTTGATTTTTTCCGTTCAAATTCTCGGTACATACTAATTTGGCCATTTCAAATCGATTGGCGTTCTCAGATTTGGTCTATCTCTAACCGTTCTCGAGTTGGTCAGCTCTGAATCACTTTTCGAATGGTTTTTTTGGCGCCAAAAATATTTCCGATGAGTTTTCGATATTTTTGTTCAAAGATTCGGAATCAGCACGTCGAAATACGTCCGATGACAGAAATTTGAAATTCGAAAAATAATAAATAAAAAAGTTAAAAAAATCCATCCATCATCCATCCATCATGATATACTCGACTTTTTTATCCGTTGATTTTTTATTGTTCAAATTCCCATTACATACTAATTTGGTGATTTCAAATCGATTGGCGTTCTCAGATTTGGTCTATCTCTAACCGTACTCGAGTTTGTCAGCTCTGAATCACTTTTCGAATGGTTTTTTTGGCGCCAAAAATATTTCCGATGAGTTTTCGATTTTTTGTTCAAAGATTCGGAATCAGCACGTCGAAATACGTCCGATGACAGAAATTTGAAATTCGAAAAATGATAAATAAAAAAGTTAAAAAAATCCATCCATCATCCATCCATCATGATATACTCGACTTTTTTATCCGTTGATTTTTTCCGTTCAAATTCCCATTACATACTAATTTGGTGATTTCAAATCGATTGGCGTTCTCAGATTTGGTCTATCTCTAACCGTACTCGAGTTGGTCAGCTCTGAATCACTTTTCGAATGTTTTTTTTTGGCGCCAAAAATATTTCCGATGAGTTTTCGATATTTTTGTTCAAAGATTCGGAATCAGCACGTCGAAATACGTCCGATGACAGAAATTTGAAATTCAAAAAATGATAAATAAAAAAGTTCAAAAAATCCATCCATCATCCCTCCATCATGATATACTCGACTTTTTTATCCGTTGATTTTTTCCGTTCAAATTTTCAGTACATACTAATTTGGCCATTTCAAATCGATTGGCTTTCGCAGAATTGGTCTAACTCTAACCGTTTTCGAGTTGGTCAGCTCTGAATCACTTTTCGAATGGTTTTTTTGGCGCCAAAAATATTTCAGATGAGTTTTCGACATTTTTGTTCAAAGATTCGGAATCAGCACGTCAAAATACGTCCGAGGACATGAATTTGAAATTCGAAAAATGATAAATAAAAAAGTTCAAAAAATCCATCCATCATCCATCCATCATGATATGCTCGACTTTTTTATTCGTTGATTTTTCCCGTTCAAATTCTCAGTACATACTAATTTGGCCATTTCAAATCGATTGGCGTTCTCAGATTTGGTCTATCTCTAACCGTTCTCGAGTTGGTAAGCTCTGAATCACTTTTCGAATGGTTTTTTCGGCGCCAAAAATATTTCCGATGAGTTTTCGACATTTTTGTTCAAAGATTCGGAATCAGCACGTCAAAATACGTCCGAGGACATGAATTTGAAATTCGAAAAATGATAAATAAAAAAGTTCAAAAAATCCATCCATCATCCATCCATCATGATATACTCGACTTTTTTATCCGTTGATTTTTTCCGTTCAAATTCTCAGTACATACTAATTTGGCGATTTCAAATCGATTGGCGTTCTCAGATTTGGTCTATCTCTAACCGTTCTCGAGTTGGTCAGCTCTGAATCACTTTTCGAATGGTTTTTATGGCGCCAAAAATATTTCCGATGAGTTTTCGATATTTTTGTTCAAAGATTAGGAATCAGCACGTCGAAATACGTCCGATGACAGAAATTTGAAATTCGAAAAATGATAAATAAAAAAGTTCAAAAAATCCATCTATCATCCATCCATCATGATATACTCGACTTTTTTATCCGTTGATTTTTTCCGTTCAAATTCTTGGTACATACTAATTTGGCCATTTCAAATCGATTGGCGTTCTCAGATTTGGTCTATCTCTAACCGTTCTCGAGTTGTTCAGCTCTGAATCACTTTTCGAATGGTTTTTTTGGCGCCAAAAATATTTCCGATGAGTTTTCGATATTTTTGTTCAAAGATTCGGAATCAGCACGTCGAAATACGTCCGATGACAGAAATTTGAAATTCAAAAAATGATAAATAAAAAAGTTAAAAAAATCCATCCATCATCCATCCATCATGATATACTCGACTTTTTTATCCGTTGATTTTTTCCGTTCAAATTCCCATTACATACTAATTTGGTGATTTCAAATCGATTGGCGTTCTCAGATTTGGTCTATCTCTAACCGTACTCGAGTTGGTCAGCTCTGAATCACTTTTTGAATGGTTTTTTCAGCGCCAAAAATATTTCCGATGAGTTTTCGACATTTTTGTTCAAAGATTCGGAATCAGCACGTCAAAATACGTCCGAGGACATGAATTTGAAATTCGAAAAATGATAAATAAAAAAGTTCAAAAAATCCATCCATCATCCATCCATCATGATATGCTCGACTTTTTTATTCGTTGATTTTTCCCGTTCAAATTCTCAGTACATACTAATTTGGCCATTTCAAATCGATTGGCGTTCTCAGATTTGGTCTATCTCTAACCGTTCTCGAGTTGGTAAGCTCTGAATCACTTTTCGAATGGTTTTTTTGGCGCCAAAAATATTTCCGATGAGTTTTCGACATTTTTGTTCAAAGATTCGGAATCAGCACGTCAAAATACGTCCGAGGACAGGAATTTGAAATTTGAAAATTGATAAATAAAAAAGTTCAAAAAATCCATCCATCATCCATCATCCATTCATCATGATATAATCGACTTTTTTATCCGTCAATTTTTTTCGTTCAAATTCTCAGTATATACTAGATTCGCCATTTCAAATCGATTGGCGTTCTCAGATTTGGTCTATCTCTAACCGTTCTCGAGTTGGTCAGCTCTGAATCACTTTTCGAATGGTTTTTTCGGCGCCAAAAATATTTCCGATGAGTTTTCGACATTTTTGTTCAAAGATTCGGAATCAGCACGTCAAAATACGTCCGAGGACATGAATTTGAAATTCGAAAAATGATAAATAAAAAAGTTCAAAAAATCCATCCATCATCCATCCATCATGATATACTCGACTTTTTTATCCGTTGATTTTTTCCGTTCAAATTCTCAGTACATACTAATTTGGCGATTTCAAATCGATTGGCGTTCTCAGATTTGGTCTATCTCTAACCGTTCTCGAGTTGGTCAGCTCTGAATCACTTTTCGAATGGTTTTTATGGCGCCAAAAATATTTCCGATGAGTTTTCGATATTTTTGTTCAAATATTAGGAATCAGCACGTCGAAATACGTCCGATGACAGAAATTTGAAATTCGAAAAATGATAAATAAAAAAGTTCAAAAAATCCATCTATCATCCATCCATCATGATATACTCGACTTTTTTATCCGTTGATTTTTTCCGTTCAAATTCTTGGTACATACTAATTTGGCCATTTCAAATCGATTGGCGTTCTCAGATTTGGTCTATCTCTAACCGTTCTCGAGTTGGTCAGCTCTGAATCACTTTTCGAATGGTTTTTTTGGCGCCAAAAATATTTCCGATGAGTTTTCGATATTTTTGTTCAAAGATTCGGAATCAGCACGTCGAAATACGTCCGATGACAGAAATTTGAAATTCAAAAAATGATAAATAAAAAAGTTAAAAAAATCCATCCATCATCCATCCATCATGATATACTCGACTTTTTATCCGTTGATTTTTTCCGTTCAAATTCCCATTACATACTAATTTGGTGATTTCAAATCGATTGGCGTTCTCAGATTTGGTCTATCTCTAACCGTACTCGAGTTGGTCAGCTCTGAATCACTTTTTGAATGGTTTTTTTGGCGCCAAAAATATTTCCGATGAGTTTTCGATATTTTTGTTCAAAGATTCGGAATCAGCACGTCGAAATACGTCCGATGACAGAAATTTGAAATTCAAAAAATGATAAATAAAAAAGTTCAAAAAATCCATCCATCATCCCTCCATCATGATATACTCGACTTTTTTATCCGTTGAATTTTTCCGTTCAAATTCTCAGTACATACTAATTTGGCGATTTCAAATCGATTGGCGTTCTCAGATTTGGTCTATCTCTAACCGTTCTCGAGTTGGTCAGCTCTGAATCACTTTTCGAATGGTTTTTATGGAAAGTGATTCAGAGCTGACCAACTCGAGAACGGTTAGGGATAGACCAAATCTGAGAACGCCAATCGATTTGAAATGGCAAAATTAGTATGTACTGAGAATTTGAACGGAAAAAATCAACGGATAAAAAAGTCGAGTATATCATGATGGAGGGATGATGGATGGATTTTTTGAACTTTTTTATTTATCATTTTTTGAATTTCAAATTTCTGTCATCGGACGTATTTCGACGTGGTGATTCCGAATCTTTGAACAAAAATATCGAAAACTCATCGGAAATATTTTTGGCGCCAAAAAAACCATTCGAAAAGTGATTCAGAGCTGACCAACTCGAGTACGGTTAGAGATAGACCAAATCTGAGAACGCCAATTGATTTGAAATCACCAAATTAGTATGTAATGGGAATTTGAACGGAAAAAATCAACGGATAAAAAAGTCGAGTATATCATGATGGATGGATGATGGATGGATTTTTTGAACTTTTTTATTTATCATTTTTCGAATTTCAAATTTCTGTCATCGGACGTATTTCGACGTGCTGATTCCGAATCTTTGAACAAAAATATCGAAAACTCATCGGAAATATTTTTGGCGCCAAAAAAACCATTCGAAAAGTGATTCAGAGCTGACCAACTCGAGAACGGTTAGAGATAGACCAAATCTGAGAACGCCAATCGATTTGAAATGGCCAAATTAGAATGTACCGAGAATTTGAACGGAAAAAATCAACGGATAAAAAAGTCGAGTATATCATGATGGATGGATAATAGATGGATTTTTTGAACTTTTTTATTTATCATTTTTCGAATTTCAAATTTCTGTCATCGGACGTATTTCGACGTGCTGATTCCTAATCTTTGAACAAAAATATCGAAAACTCATCGGAAATATTTTTGGCGCCAAAAAAACCATTCGAAAAGTGATTCAGAGCTGACCAACTCGAGAACGGTTAGAGATAGACCAAATCTGAGAACGCCAATCGATTTGAAATGGCGAATCTAGTATATACTGAGAATTTGAAAGAAAAAAATTGACGGATAAAAAAGTCGATTATATCATGATGAATGGATGATGGATGATGGATGGATTTTTTGAACTTTTTTATTTATCATTTTTCGAATTTTAAGTTCCTGTCCACGGACGTATTTTGACGTGCTGATTCCGAATCTTTGAACAAAAATGTCGAAAACTCATCGGAAATATTTTTGGCGCCAAAAAAACCATTCGAAAAGTAATTAAGAGCTTACCAACTCGAGAACGGTTAGAGATAGACCAAATCTGAGAACGCCAATCGATTTGAAATGGCCAAATTAGTATGTATTGAGAATTTGAACGGGAAAAATCAACGAATAAAAAAGTCGAGCATATCATGATGGATGGATGATGGATGGATTTTTTGAACTTTTTTATTTATCATTTTTCGAATTTCAAATTCATGTCCTCGGACGTATTTTGACGTGCTGATTCTGAATCTTTGAACAAAAATGTCGAAAACTCATCGGAAATATTTTTGGCGCCGAAAAAACCATTCGAAAAGTGATTCAGAGCTGACCAACTCGAGAACGGTTAGGGATAGACCAAATCTGAGAACGCCAATCGATTTGAAATGGCGAAATTAGTATATACTGAGATTTTGAACGAAAAAAATCGACGGATAAAAAAGTCGATTATATCATGATGGATGGATGATGGATGGATTTTTTGAACTTTTTTATTTATCATTTTTCGAATTTCAAATTTCTGTCATCGGACGTATTTCGACGTGCTGATTCCGAATCTTTGAACAAAAATATCGAAAACTCATCGGAAATATTTTTGGCGCTAAAAAAACCATTCGAAAAGTGATTCAGAGCTGACCAACTCGAGAACGGTTAGAGGTAGACCAAATCTGAGAACGCCAATCGATTTGAAATGGCCAAATAAGTATGTACTGAGAATTTGAACGGAAAACACAACGGATAAAATAGTCGAGTATATCATGATGGATGGATCATGGATGGATGATAAATAGATTTTTTGAATTTTTTTATTATTCATTTTTCGAATTTCAAATTTCTGTCATCGGACGTATTTTGACGTGCTGATTCCGAATCTTTGAACAAAAATGTCGAAAACTCATCGGAAATATATTTGGCGCCAAAAAAAACCATTCGAAAAGTGATTCAGAGCTGACCAACTCGAGAACGGTTAGAGATAGACCAAATCTGAGAACGCCATTCGATTTGAAATGGCCAAATTAGTATGTACTGACAATTTGAACGGAAAAAATCAACGGATAAAAAAGTCGAGCATATCGTGATGGATGGA
Organism: Chrysolina haemoptera; assembly: GCA_958298965.1. Lineage (NCBI taxonomy): Eukaryota > Metazoa > Arthropoda > Insecta > Coleoptera > Chrysomelidae > Chrysolina > Chrysolina haemoptera. Next base: position 5,442,217 of record OY282596.1, on the reverse strand, counting down.
TGATGGATGGATTTTTTGAACTTTTTTATTTATCATTTTTCGAATTTCAAATTCATGTCTCAGGACGTATTTTGACGTGCGGATTCCGAATCTTTGAACAAAAATGTCGAAAACTCATCGGAAATATTTTTGGCGCCAAAAAAACCATTCGAAAAGTGATTCAGAGCTGACCAACTCGAGAACGGTTAGAGATAGACCAAATCTGAGAACGCCAATCGATTTGAAATGGCCAAATTAGTATGTTTTGAGAATTTGAACGGAAAAAATCAACGGATAAAAAAGTCGATTATATATTGATGAATGGATGATGGATGGATTTTTTGAACTTTTTTATTTATCATTTTTTGAATTTCAAATTCCTGTCCTCGGACGTATTTTGACGTGCTGATTCCGAATCTTTGAACGAAAATGTCGAAAACTCATCGGAAATATTTTTGGCGCCAAAAAAACCATTCGAAAAGTGATTCAGAGCTGACCAACTCGAGAACGGTTAGAGTAAGTCTAATTCTGCGAACGCCAATCGATTTGAAATGGCCAAATTAGTATGTACTGAGAATTTGAACGGAAAATATCAACGGATAAAAAAGTCGAGCATATCGTGATGGATGGATGATGGATGGATTTTTTGAACTTTTTTATTTATCATTTTTCGAATTTCAAATTCATGTCTCAGGACGTATTTTGACGTGCGGATTCCGAATCTTTGAACAAAAATGTCGAAAACTCATCGGAAATATTTTTGGCGCCAAAAAAACCATTCGAAAAGTGATTCAGAGCTGACCAACTCGAGAACGGTTAGAGTAAGTCTAATTCTGCGAACGCCAATCGATTTGAAATGGCCAAATTAGTATGTACTGAGAATTTGAACGGAAAATATCAACGGATAAAAAAGTCGAGCATATCGTGATGGATGGATGATGGATGGATTTTTTGAACTTTTTTATTTATCATTTTTCGAATTTCAAATTCATGTCTCAGGACGTATTTTGACGTGCTGATTCCGAATCTTTTAACAAAAATGTCGAAAACTCATCGGAAATATTTTTGGCGCCAAAAAAACCATTCGAAAAGTGATTCAGAGCTGACCAACTCGAGAACGGTTAGAGAACGCCAATCGATTTGAAATGGCCAAATTAGTATGTACTGAGAATTTGAACGGGAAAAATCAACGAATAAAAAAGTCGAGCATATCATGATGGATGGATGATGGATGGATTTTTTGAACTTTTTTATTTATCATTTTTCGAATTTCAAATTCATGTCCTCGGACGTATTTTGACGTGCTGATTCCGAATCTTTGAACAAAAATGTCGAAAACTCATCGGAAATATTTTTGGCGCCGAAAAAACCATTCGAAAAGTGATTCAGAGCTGACCAACTCGAGAACGGTTAGGGATAGACCAAATCTGAGAACGCCAATCGATTTGAAATGGCGAAATTAGTATATACTGAGAATTTGAACGGAAAAAATCAACGGATAAAAAAGTCGAGTATATCATGATGGATGGATGATGGATGGATTTTTTGAACTTTTTTATTTATCATTTTTCGAATTTCAAATTCCTGTCCTCGGACGTATTTTGACGTGCTGATTCCGAATCTTTGAACGAAAATGTCGAAAACTCATCGGAAATATTTTTGGCGCCAAAAAAAACATTCGAAAAGTGATTCAGAGCTGACCAACTCGAGAACGGTTAGAGTTAGACTAATTCTGCAAACGCCAATCGATTTGATATGGCCAAATTAGTATGTACTGAGAATTTGAACGGAAAAAATCAACGGATAAAAAAGTCGAGTATATCATGATGGATGGATGATGGATGGATTTTTTGAAATTTTTTATTTATCATTTTTCGAATTTCAAATTCATGTCCTCGGACGTATTTTGACGTGCTGATTCCGAATCTTTGAACAAAAATGTCGAAAACTCATCGGAAATATTTTTGGCGCCAAAAAAACCATTCGAAAAGTGATTCAGAGCTTACCAACTCGAGAACGGTTAGAGATAGACCAAATCTGAGAACGCCAATCGATTTGAAATGGCCAAATTAGTATGTACTGAGAATTTGAACGGGAAAATACAACGAATAAAAAAGTCGAGCATATCATGATGGATGGATGATGGATGGATTTTTTGAACTTTTTTATTTATCATTTTTCGAATTTCAAACTCATGTCCTCGGACGTATTTTGACGTGCTGATTCCGAATCTTTGAACAAAAATGTCGAAAACTCATCGGAAATATTTTTGGCGCCGAAAAAACCATTCGAAAAGTGATTCAGAGCTGACCAACTCGAGAACGGTTAGGGATAGACCAAATCTGAGAACGCCAATCGATTTGAAATGGCGAAATTAGTATATACTGAGAATTTGAACGAAAAAAATCGACGGATAAAAAAGTCGATTATATCATGATGAATGGATGATGGATGGATTTTTTGAACTTTTTTATTTATCATTTTTCGAATTTCAAATTCATGTCCTCGGACGTATTTTGACGTGCTGATTCCGAATCTTTGAACAAAAATGTCGAAAACTCATCGGAAATATTTTTGGCGCCAAAAAAACCATTCGAAAAGTGATTCAGAGCTGACCAACTCTAGAACGGTTAGAGATAGACCAAATCTGAGAACGCCAATCGATTTGAAATCACCTAATTAGTATGTAATGGGAATTTGAACGGAAAAAATCACGGATAAAAAAGTCGAGTATATCATGATGGATGGATGATAGATGGATTTTTTGAACTTTTTTATTTATCATTTTTCGAATTTCAAATTTCTGTCCTCGAACGTATTTTGACGTGCTGATTCCGAATCTTTGAACAAAAATGTCGAAAACTCATCGGAAATATTTTTAACGCCAAAAAAACCATTCGAAAAGTGATTCAGAGCTGACCAACTCGAGAACGGTTAGAGATAGACCAAATCTGAGAACGCCAATCGATTTGAAATGGCCCATTTTGTATGTACTGAGAATTTGAACGGAAAAAATCAACGGATAAAAAAGTCGAGTATATCATGATGGATGGATGATGGATGATGGATGGATTTTTTGAATTTTTTTATTTATCATTTTTCGAATTTCAAATTTCTGTCATCGGACGTATTTTGACGTGCTGATTCCGAATCTCTGAACAAAAATGTCGAAAACTCATCGGAAATATTTTTAACGCCAAAAAAAACATTCGAAAAGTGATTCAGAGCTGACCAACTCGAGAACGGTTAGAGATAGACCAAATCTGAGAACGCCAATCGATTTGAAATGGCCAAATTAGTATGTACTAAGAATTTGAACAGAAAAAATCAACGGATAAAAAAGTCGAGTATATCATGATGGATGGATGATGGATGGATTTTTTGAACTTTTTTATTTATCATTTTTCGAATTTCAAATTTCTGTCCTCGGACGTATTTTGATGTGCTGATTCCGAATCTTTGAACAAAAATGTCGAAAACTCATCGGAAATATTTTTGGCGCCAAAAAAAACCATTCGAAAAGTGATTCAGAGCTGACCAACTCGAGAACGGTTAAAGATAGACCAATTCTGAGAACGCCAATTGATTTTAAATGGCCAAATTAGTATGTACTGAGAGTTTGATCAGGAAAAATCGACGGAGAAAAAAGTCGAGTATATCATGATGGATGGATGATGGATGGATTTTTTGAACTTTTTTATTTATCATTTTTCGAATTTCAAATTTCTGTCCTCGGACGTATTTTGATGTGCTGATTCCGAATCTTTGAACAAAAATGTCGAAAACTCATCGGAAATATTTTTGGCGCCAAAAAAAAACCATTCGAAAAGTGATTCAGAGCTGACCAACTCGAGAACGGTTAGAGATAGACCAAATCTGAGAACGCCATTCGATTTGAAATGGCCAAATTAGTATGTACTGACAATTTGAACGGAAAAAATCAACGGATAAAAAAGTCGAGCATATCGTGATGGATGGATGATGGATAGATTTTTTGAACTTTTTTATTTATCATTTTTCGAATTTCAAATTCATGTCTCAGGACGTATTTTGACGTGCGGATTCCGAATCTTTGAACAAAAATGTCGAAAACTCATCGGAAATATTTTTGGCGCCAAAAAAAACCATTCGAAAAGTGATTCAGAGCTGACCAACTCGAGAACGGTTAGAGATAGACCAAATCTGAGAACGCCAATCGATTTGAAATGGCCAAATTAGTATGTTTTGAGAATTTGAACGGAAAAAATCAACGGATAAAAAAGTCGATTATATATTGATGAATGGATGATGGATGGATTTTTTGAACTTTTTTATTTATCATTTTTTGAATTTCAAATTCCTGTCCTCGGACGTATTTTGACGTGCTGATTCCGAATCTTTGAACGAAAATGTCGAAAACTCATCGGAAATATTTTTGGCGCCAAAAAAACCATTCGAAAAGTGATTCAGAGCTGACCAACTCGAGAACGGTTAGAGTAAGACTAATTCTGCGAACGCCAATCGATTTGAAATGGCCAAATTAGTATGTACTGAGAATTTGAAAGGAAAATATCAACGGATAAAAAAGTCGAGTATATCATGATGGATGGATGATGGATGGATTTTTTGAACTTTTTTATTTATCATTTTTCGAATTTCAAATTCATGTCCTCGGACGTATTTTGACGTGCTGATTCCGAATCTTTTAACAAAAATGTCGAAAACTCATCGGAAATATTTTTGGCGCCAAAAAAACCATTCGAAAAGTGATTCAGAGCTGACCAACTCGAGAACGGTTAGAGAACGCCAATCGATTTGAAATGGCCAAATTAGTATGTACTGAGAATTTCAACGGGAAAAATCAACGAATAAAAAAGTCGAGCATATCATGATGGATGGATGATGGATGGATTTTTTGAACTTTTTTATTTATCATTTTTCGAATTTCAAATTCATGTCCTCGGACGTATTTTGACGTGCTGATTCCGAATCTTTGAACAAAAATGTCGAAAACTCATCGGAAATATTTTTGGCGCCGAAAAAACCATTCGAAAAGTGATTCAGAGCTGACCAACTCGAGAACGGTTAGGGATAGACCAAATCTGAGAACGCCAATCGATTTGAAATGGCGAAATTAGTATATACTGAGAATTTGAACGGAAAAAATCAACGGATAAAAAAGTCGAGTATATCATGATGGATGGATGATGGATGGATTTTTTGAACTTTTTTATTTATCATTTTTCGAATTTCAAATTCCTGTCCTCGGACGTATTTTGACGTGCTGATTCCGAATCTTTGAACGAAAATGTCGAAAACTCATCGGAAATATTTTTGGCGCCAAAAAAAACATTCGAAAAGTGATTCAGAGCTGACCAACTCGAGAACGGTTAGAGTTAGACTAATTCTGCAAACGCCAATCGATTTGATATGGCCAAATTAGTATGTACTGAGAATTTGAACGGAAAAAATCAACGGATAAAAAAGTCGAGTATATCATGATGGATGGATGATGGATGGATTTTTTGAAATTTTTTATTTATCATTTTTCGAATTTCAAATTCATGTCCTCGGACGTATTTTGACGTGCTGATTCCGAATCTTTGAACAAAAATGTCGAAAACTCATCGGAAATATTTTTGGCGCCAAAAAAACCATTCGAAAAGTGATTCAGAGCTGACCAACTCTAGAACGGTTAGAGATAGACCAAATCTGAGAACGCCAATCGATTTGAAATGGCCAAATTAGTATGTACCGAGAATTTGAAAGGAAAAAATCAACGGATAAAAAAGTCGAGTATATCATGATGGAGGGATGATGGATGGATTTTTTGAACTTTTTTATTTATCATTTTTTGAATTTCAGATTTCTGTCATCGGACGTATTTCGACGTGCTGATTCCGAATCTTTGATTAAAAATATCGAAAACTCATCGGAAATATTTTTGGCGCCAAAAAAACCATTCGAAAAGTGATTCAGAGCTGACCAACTCGAGTACGGTTAGAGATAGACCAAATCTGAGAACGCCAATCGATTTGAAATCACCTAATTAGTATGTAATGGGAATTTGAACGGAAAAAATCAACGGATAAAAAAGTCGAGTATATCATGATGGATGGATGATAGATGGATTTTTTGAACTTTTTTATTTATCATTTTTCGAATTTCAAATTCCTGTCCTCGAACGTATTTTGACGTGCTGATTCCGAATCTTTGAACAAAAATGTCGAAAACTCATCGGAAATATTTTTAACGCCAAAAAAACCATTCGAAAAGTGATTCAGAGCTGACCAACTCGAGAACGGTTAGAGATAGACCAAATCTGAGAACGCCAATCGATTTGAAATGGCCCATTTTGTATGTACTGAGAATTTGAACGGAAAAAATCAACGGATAAAAAAGTCGAGTATATCATGATGGATGGATGATGGATGATGGATGGATTTTTTGAATTTTTTTATTTATCATTTTTCGAATTTCAAATTTCTGTCATCGGACGTATTTTGACGTGCTGATTCCGAATCTTTGAACAAAAATGTCGAAAACTCATCGGAAATATTTTTGGCGCCAAAAAAAACATTCGAAAAGTGATTCAGAGCTGACCAACTCGAGAACGGTTAGAGATAGACCAAATCTGAGAACGCCAATCGATTTGAAATGGCCAAATTAGTATGTACTAAGAATTTGAACAGAAAAAATCAACGGATAAAAAAGTCGAGTATATCATGATGGATGGATGATGGATGGATTTTTTGAACTTTTTTATTTATCATTTTTCGAATTTCAAATTTCTGTCCTCGGACGTATTTTGATGTGCTGATTCCGAATCTTTGAACAAAAATGTCGAAAACTCATCGGAAATATTTTTGGCGCCAAAAAAAAACCATTCGAAAAGTGATTCAGAGCTGACCAACTCGAGAACGGTTAAAGATAGACCAATTCTGAGAACGCCAATTGATTTTAAATGGCCAAATTAGTATGTACTAAGAATTTGAACGGAAAAAATCAACGGATAAAAAAGTCGAGTATATCATGATGGATGGATGATGGATGGATTTTTTGAACTTTTTTATTTATCATTTTTCGAATTTCAAATTCCTGTCCTCGGACGTATTTTGACGTGCTGATTCCGAATCTTTGAACGAAAATGTCGAAAACTCATCGGAAATATTTTTGGCGCCAAAAAAAACATTCGAAAAGTGATTCAGAGCTGACCAACTCGAGAACGGTTAGAGTTAGACTAATTCTGCAAACGCCAATCGATTTGATATGGCCAAATTAGTATGTACTGAGAATTTGAACGGAAAAAATCAGCGGATAAAAAAGTCGAGTATATCATGATGGATGGATGATGGATGGATTTTTTGAACTTTTTTATTTATCATTTTTCGAATTTCAAATTCATGTCCTCGGACGTATTTTGACGTGCTGATTCCGAATCTTTGAACAAAAATGTCGAAAACTCATCGGAAATATTTTTGGCGCCAAAAAAACCATTCGAAAAGTGATTCAGAGCTGACCAACTCGAGAACGGTTAAAGATAGACCAATTCTGAGAACGCCAATTGATTTTAAATGGCCAAATTAGTATGTACTGAGAGTTTGATCAGGAAAAATCGACGGAGAAAAAAGTCGAGTATATCATGATGGATGGATGATGGATGGATTTTTTGAACTTTTTTATTTATCATTTTTCGAATTTCAAATTTCTGTCCTCGGACGTATTTTGATGTGCTGATTCCGAATCTTTGAACAAAAATGTCGAAAACTCATCGGAAATATTTTTGGCGCCAAAAAAAACCATTCGAAAAGTGATTCAGAGCTGACCAACTCGAGAACGGTTAAAGATAGACCAATTCTGAGAACGCCAATTGATTTTAAATGGCCAAATTAGTATGTACTGAGAGTTTGATCAGGAAAAATCGACGGAGAAAAAAGTCGAGTATATCATGATGGATGGATGATGGATGGATTTTTTGAACTTTTTTATTTATCATTTTTCGAATTTCAAATTTCTGTCCTCGGACGTATTTTGATGTGCTGATTCCGAATCTTTGAACAAAAATGTCGAAAACTCATCGGAAATATTTTTGGCGCCGAAAAAACCATTCGAAAAGTGATTCAGAGCTGACCAACTCGAGAACGGTTAGGGATAGACCAAATCTGAGAACGCCAATCGATTTGAAATGGCGAAATTAGTATATACTGAGAATTTGAACGAAAAAAATGAACGGATAAAAAAGTCGATTATATCATGATGAATGGATGATGGATGGATTTTTTGAACTTTTTTATTTATCATTTTTCGAATTTCAAATTCATGTCCTCGGACGTATTTTGACGTGCTGATTCCGAATCTTTGAACAAAAATGTCGAAAACTCATCGGAAATATTTTTGGCGCCAAAAAAACCATTCGAAAAGTGATTCAGAGCTGACCAACTCTAGAACAGTTAGAGATAGACCAAATCTGAGAACGCCAATCGATTTGAAATCACCTAATTAGTATGTAATGGGAATTTGAACGGAAAAAATCAACGGATAAAAAAGTCGAGTATATCATGATGGATGGATGATAGATGGATTTTTTGAACTTTTTTATTTATCATTTTTCGAATTTCAAATTCCTGTCCTCGAACGTATTTTGACGTGCTGATTCCGAATCTTTGAACAAAAATGTCGAAAACTCATCGGAAATATTTTTAACGCCAAAAAAACCATTCGAAAAGTGATTCAGAGCTGACCAACTCGAGAACGGTTAGAGGTAGACCAAATCTGAGAACGCCAATCGATTTGAAATGGCCCATTTTGTATGTACTGAGAATTTGAACGGAAAAAATCAACGGATAAAAAAGTCGAGTATATCATGATGGATGGATGATGGATGATGGATGGATTTTTTGAATTTTTTTATTTATCATTTTTCGAATTTCAAATTTCTGTCATCGGACGTATTTTGACGTGCTGATTCCGAATCTTTGAACAAAAATGTCGAAAACTCATCGGAAATATTTTTGGCGCCAAAAAAAACATTCGAAAAGTGATTCAGAGCTGACCAACTCGAGAACGGTTAGAGATAGACCAAATCTGAGAACGCCAATCGATTTGAAATGGCCAAATTAGTATGTACTAAGAATTTGAACAGAAAAAATCAACGGATAAAAAAGTCGAGTATATCATGATGGATGGATGATGGATGGATTTTTTGAACTTTTTTATTTATCATTTTTCGAATTTCAAATTTCTGTCCTCGGACGTATTTTGATGTGCTGATTCCGAATCTTTGAACAAAAATGTCGAAAACTCATCGGAAATATTTTTGGCGCCAAAAAAACCATTCGAAAAGTGATTCAGAGCTGACCAACTCGAGAACGGTTAGAGATAGACCAAATCTGAGAACGCCAATCGATTTGAAATGGCCAAATTAGTATGTACTGACAATTTGAACGGAAAAAATCAACGGATAAAAAAGTCGAGTATATCATGATGGATGGATGATGGATGGATTTTTTGAACTTTTTTATTTATCATTTTTCGAATTTCAAATTCATGTCTCAGGACGTATTTTGACGTGCGGATTCCGAATCTTTGAACAAAAATGTCGAAAACTCATCGGAAATATTTTTGGCGCCAAAAAAACCATTCGAAAAGTGATTCAGAGCTGACCAACTCGAGAACGGTTAGAGATAGACCAAATCTGAGAACGCCAATCGATTTGAAATGGCCAAATTAGTATGTTTTGAGAATTTGAACGGAAAAAATCAACGGATAAAAAAGTCGATTATATATTGATGAATGGATGATGGATGGATTTTTTGAACTTTTTTATTTATCATTTTTTGAATTTCAAATTCCTGTCCTCGGACGTATTTTGACGTGCTGATTCCGAATCTTTGAACGAAAATGTCGAAAACTCATCGGAAATATTTTTGGCGCCAAAAAAACCATTCGAAAAGTGATTCAGAGCTGACCAACTCGAGAACGGTTAGAGTAAGACTAATTCTGCGAACGCCAATCGATTTGAAATGGCCAAATTAGTATGTACTGAGAATTTGAACGGAAAATATCAACGGATAAAAAAGTCGAGTATATCATGATGGATGGATGATGGATGGATTTTTTGAACTTTTTTATTTATCATTTTTCGAATTTCAAATTCATGTCCTCGGACGTATTTTGACGTGCTGATTCCGAATCTTTTAACAAAAATGTCGAAAACTCATCGGAAATATTTTTGGCGCCAAAAAAACCATTCGAAAAGTGATTCAGAGCTGACCAACTCGAGAACGGTTAGAGAACGCCAATCGATTTGAAATGGCCAAATTAGTATGTACTGAGAATTTGAACGGGAAAAATCAACGAATAAAAAGTCGAGCATATCATGATGGATGGATGATGGATGGATTTTTTGAACTTTTTTATTTATCATTTTTCGAATTTCAAATTCATGTCCTCGGACGTATTTTGACGTGCTGATTCCGAATCTTTGAACAAAAATGTCGAAAACTCATCGGAAATATTTTTGGCGCCGAAAAAACCATTCGAAAAGTGATTCAGAGCTGACCAACTCGAGAACGGTTAGGGATAGACCAAATCTGAGAACGCCAATCGATTTGAAATGGCGAAATTAGTATATACTGAGAATTTGAACGGAAAAAAATCAACGGATAAAAAAGTCGAGTATATCATGATGGATGGATGATGGATGGATTTTTTGAACTTTTTTATTTATCATTTTTCGAATTTCAAATTCCTGTCCTCGGACGTATTTTGACGTGCTGATTCCGAATCTTTGAACGAAAATGTCGAAAACTCATCGGAAATATTTTTGGCGCCAAAAAAAACATTCGAAAAGTGATTCAGAGCTGACCAACTCGAGAACGGTTAGAGTTAGACTAATTCTGCAAACGCCAATCGATTTGATATGGCCAAATTAGTATGTACTGAGAATTTGAACGGAAAAAATCAACGGATAAAAAAGTCGAGTATATCATGATGGATGGATGATGGATGGATTTTTTGAAATTTTTTATTTATCATTTTTCGAATTTCAAATTCATGTCCTCGGACGTATTTTGACGTGCTGATTCCGAATCTTTGAACAAAAATGTCGAAAACTCATCGGAAATATTTTTGGCGCCAAAAAAACCATTCGAAAAGTGATTCAGAGCTGACCAACTCTAGAACGGTTAGAGATAGACCAAATCTGAGAACGCCAATCGATTTGAAATGGCCAAATTAGTATGTACCGAGAATTTGAAAGGAAAAAATCAACGGATAAAAAAGTCGAGTATATCATGATGGAGGGATGATGGATGGATTTTTTGAACTTTTTTATTTATCATTTTTTGAATTTCAGATTTCTGTCATCGGACGTATTTCGACGTGCTGATTCCGAATCTTTGATTAAAAATATCGAAAACTCATCGGAAATATTTTTGGCGCCAAAAAAACCATTCGAAAAGTGATTCAGAGCTGACCAACTCGAGTACGGTTAGAGATAGACCAAATCTGAGAACGCCAATCGATTTGAAATCACCTAATTAGTATGTAATGGGAATTTGAACGGAAAAAATCAACGGATAAAAAAGTCGAGTATATCATGATGGATGGATGATAGATGGATTTTTTGAACTTTTTTATTTATCATTTTTCGAATTTCAAATTCCTGTCCTCGAACGTATTTTGACGTGCTGATTCCGAATCTTTGAACAAAAATGTCGAAAACTCATCGGAAATATTTTTAACGCCAAAAAAACCATTCGAAAAGTGATTCAGAGCTGACCAACTCGAGAACGGTTAGAGATAGACCAAATCTGAGAACGCCAATCGATTTGAAATGGCCCATTTTGTATGTACTGAGAATTTGAACGGAAAAAATCAACGGATAAAAAAGTCGAGTATATCATGATGGATGGATGATGGATGATGGATGGATTTTTTGAATTTTTTTATTTATCATTTTTCGAATTTCAAATTTCTGTCATCGGACGTATTTTGACGTGCTGATTCCGAATCTTTGAACAAAAATGTCGAAAACTCATCGGAAATATTTTTGGCGCCAAAAAAAACATTCGAAAAGTGATTCAGAGCTGACCAACTCGAGAACGGTTAGAGATAGACCAAATCTGAGAACGCCAATCGATTTGAAATGGCCAAATTAGTATGTACTAAGAATTTGAACAGAAAAAATCAACGGATAAAAAAGTCGAGTATATCATGATGGATGGATGATGGATGGATTTTTTGAACTTTTTTATTTATCATTTTTCGAATTTCAAATTTCTGTCCTCGGACGTATTTTGATGTGCTGATTACGAATCTTTGAACAAAAATGTCGAAAACTCATCGGAAATATTTTTGGCGCCAAAAAAAACCATTCGAAAAGTGATTCAGAGCTGACCAACTCGAGAACGGTTAAAGATAGACCAATTCTGAGAACGCCAATTGATTTTAAATGGCCAAATTAGTATGTACTAAGAATTTGAACGGAAAAAATCAACGGATAAAAAAGTCGAGTATATCATGATGGATGGATGATGGATGGATTTTTTGAACTTTTTTATTTATCATTTTTCGAATTTCAAATTTCTGTCCTCGGACGTATTTTGATGTGCTGATTCCGAATCTTTGAACAAAAATGTCGAAAACTCATCGGAAATATTTTTGGCGCCAAAAAAAACCATTCGAAAAGTGATTCAGAGCTGACCAACTCGAGAACGGTTAAAGATAGACCAATTCTGAGAACGCCAATTGATTTTAAATGGCCAAATTAGTATGTACTGAGAGTTTGATCAGGAAAAATCGACGGAGAAAAAAGTCGAGTATATCATGATGGATGGATGATGGATGGATTTTTTGAACTTTTTTATTTATCATTTTTCGAATTTCAAATTTCTGTCCTCGGACGTATTTTGATGTGCTGATTCCGAATCTTTGAACAAAAATGTCGAAAACTCATCGGAAATATTTTTGGCGCCGAAAAAACCATTCGAAAAGTGATTCAGAGCTGACCAACTCGAGAACGGTTAGGGATAGACCAAATCTGAGAACGCCAATCGATTTGAAATGGCGAAATTAGTATATACTGAGAATTTGAACGAAAAAAATGAACGGATAAAAAAGTCGATTATATCATGATGAATGGATGATGGATGGATTTTTTGAACTTTTTTATTTATCATTTTTCGAATTTCAAATTCATGTCCTCGGACGTATTTTGACGTGCTGATTCCGAATCTTTGAACAAAAATGTCGAAAACTCATCGGAAATATTTTTGGCGCCAAAAAAACCATTCGAAAAGTGATTCAGAGCTGACCAACTCTAGAACGGTTAGAGATAGACCAAATCTGAGAACGCCAATCGATTTGAAATCACCTAATTAGTATGTAATGGGAATTTGAACGGAAAAAATCAACGGATAAAAAAGTCGAGTATATCATGATGGATGGATGATAGATGGATTCTTTGAACTTTTTTATTTATCATTTTTCGAATTTCAAATTCCTGTCCTCGAACGTATTTTGACGTGCTGATTCCGAATCTTTGAACAAAAATGTCGAAAACTCATCGGAAATATTTTTAACGCCAAAAAAACCATTCGAAAAGTGATTCAGAGCTGACCAACTCGAGAACGGTTAGAGATAGACCAAATCTGAGAACGCCAATCGATTTGAAATGGCCCATTTTGTATGTACTGAGAATTTGAACGGAAAAAATCAACGGATAAAAAAGTCGAGTATATCATGATGGATGGATGATGGATGATGGATGGATTTTTTGAATTTTTTTATTTATCATTTTTCGAATTTCAAATTTCTGTCATCGGACGTATTTTGACGTGCTGATTCCGAATCTTTGAACAAAAATGTCGAAAACTCATCGGAAATATTTTTGGCGCCAAAAAAAACATTCGAAAAGTGATTCAGAGCTGACCAACTCGAGAACGGTTAGAGATAGACCAAATCTGAGAACGCCAATCGATTTGAAATGGCCAAATTAGTATGTACTAAGAATTTGAACAGAAAAAATCAACGGATAAAAAAGTCGAGTATATCATGATGGATGGATGATGGATGGATTTTTTGAACTTTTTTATTTATCATTTTTCGAATTTCAAATTTCTGTCCTCGGACGTATTTTGATGTGCTGATTCCGAATCTTTGAACAAAAATGTCGAAAACTCATCGGAAATATTTTTGGCGCCAAAAAAACCATTCGAAAAGTGATTCAGAGCTGACCAACTCGAGAACGGTTAGAGATAGACCAAATCTGAGAACGCCAATCGATTTGAAATGGCCAAATTAGTATGTTTTGAGAATTTGAACGGAAAAAATCAACGGATAAAAAAGTCGATTATATATTGATGAATGGATGATGGATGGATTTTTTGAACTTTTTTATTTATCATTTTTTGAATTTCAAATTCCTGTCCTCGGACGTATTTTGACGTGCTGATTCCGAATCTTTGAACGAAAATGTCGAAAACTCATCGGAAATATTTTTGGCGCCAAAAAAACCATTCGAAAAGTGATTCAGAGCTGACCAACTCGAGAACGGTTAGAGTAAGACTAATTCTGCGAACGCCAATCGATTTGAAATGGCCAAATTAGTATGTACTGAGAATTTGAACGGAAAATATCAACGGATAAAAAAGTCGAGTATATCATGATGGATGGATGATGGATGGATTTTTTGAACTTTTTTATTTATCATTTTTCGAATTTCAAATTCATGTCCTCGGACGTATTTTGACGTGCTGATTCCGAATCTTTTAACAAAAATGTCGAAAACTCATCGGAAATATTTTTGGCGCCAAAAAAACCATTCGAAAAGTGATTCAGAGCTGACCAACTCGAGAACGGTTAGAGAACGCCAATCGATTTGAAATGGCCAAATTAGTATGTACTGAGAATTTGAACGGGAAAAATCAACGAATAAAAAAGTCGAGCATATCATGATGGATGGATGATGGATGGATTTTTTGAACTTTTTTATTTATCATTTTTCGAATTTCAAATTCATGTCCTCGGACGTATTTTGACGTGCTGATTCCGAATCTTTGAACAAAAATGTCGAAAACTCATCGGAAATATTTTTGGCGCCGAAAAAACCATTCGAAAAGTGATTCAGAGCTGACCAACTCGAGAACGGTTAGGGATAGACCAAATCTGAGAACGCCAATCGATTTGAAATGGCGAAATTAGTATATACTGAGAATTTGAACGGAAAAAATCAACGGATAAAAAAGTCGAGTATATCATGATGGATGGATGATGGATGGATTTTTTGAACTTTTTTATTTATCATTTTTCGAATTTCAAATTCCTGTCCTCGGACGTATTTTGACGTGCTGATTCCGAATCTTTGAACGAAAATGTCGAAAACTCATCGGAAATATTTTTGGCGCCAAAAAAAACATTCGAAAAGTGATTCAGAGCTGACCAACTCGAGAACGGTTAGAGTTAGACTAATTCTGCAAACGCCAATCGATTTGATATGGCCAAATTAGTATGTACTGAGAATTTTAACGGAAAAAATCAACGGATAAAAAAGTCGAGTATATCATGATGGATGGATGATGGATGGATTTTTTGAAATTTTTTATTTATCATTTTTCGAATTTCAAATTCATGTCCTCGGACGTATTTTGACGTGCTGATTCCGAATCTTTGAACAAAAATGTCGAAAACTCATCGGAAATATTTTTGGCGCCAAAAAAACCATTCGAAAAGTGATTCAGAGCTTACCAACTCGAGAACGGTTAGAGATAGACCAAATCTGAGAACGCCAATCGATTTGAAATGGCCAAATTAGTATGTACTGAGAATTTGAACGGGAAAAATCAACGAATAAAAAAGTCGAGCATATCATGATGGATGGATGATGGATGGATTTTTTGAACTTTTTTATTTATCATTTTTCGAATTTCAAATTCCTGTCCTCGAACGTATTTTGACGTGCTGATTCCGAATCTTTGAACAAAAATGTCGAAAACTCATCGGAAATATTTTTAACGCCAAAAAAACCATTCGAAAAGTGATTCAGAGCTGACCAACTCGAGAACGGTTAGAGATAGACCAAATCTGAGAACGCCAATCGATTTGAAATGGCCCATTTTGTATGTACTGAGAATTTGAACGGAAAAAATCAACGGATAAAAAAGTCGAGTATATCATGATGGATGGATGATGGATGATGGATGGATTTTTTGAATTTTTTTATTTATCATTTTTCGAATTTCAAATTTCTGTCATCGGACGTATTTTGACGTGCTGATTCCGAATCTTTGAACAAAAATGTCGAAAACTCATCGGAAATATTGTTGGCGCCAAAAAAACCATTCGAAAAGTGATTCAGAGCTGACCAACTCGAGAACGGTTAAAGATAGACCAAATCTGAGAACGCCAATCGATTTGAAATGGCCCACTTAGTATGTACTGAGAATTTGAACGGAAAAAATCAACGGATAAAAAAGTCGAGTATATCATGATGGATGGATGATGGATGGATTTTTTGAACTTTTTCATTTATCATTTTTTGAATTTTAAATTTCTGTCTTCGGACGTATTTTGACGTGCTGATTCCGAATCTTTGAACAAAAATGTCGAAAACTCATCGGAAATATTTTTGGCGCCAAAAAAAACATTCGAAAAGTGATTCAGAGCTGACCAACTCGAGAACGGTTAGGGATAGACCAAATCTGCGAATGCCAATCGATTTGAACTGGCCAAATTAGTATGTACTGAGAATTTGAAAGAAAAAAAGCGGCGGATAAAAAAGTCGAGTATATCATGATGGATGGATGATAGATGGATTTTTTTAACTTTTTTATTTATCATTTTTCGAATTTCAAATTCCTGTCCTCGGACGTATTTTGACGTGCTGATTCCGAATCTTTGAACAAAAATGTCGAAAACTCATCGGAAATATTTTTGGCGCCAAAAAAACCATTCGAAAAGTGATTCAGAGCTGACCAACTCGAGAACAGTTAAAGATAGACCAATTCTGAGAACGCCAATCGATTTGAAATGGCCAAATTAGTATGTACTGAGAATTTGAACGGAAAAAATCAACGGATATAAAAGTCGAGTATATCATGATGGATGGATGATGGATGGATTTTTTGAACTTTTTTATTTATCATTTTTCGAATTTCAAATTTCTGTCCTCGGACGTATTTTGACGTGCTGATTCCGAATCTTTGAACAAAAATGTCGAAAACTCATCGGAAATATTTTTGGCGCCAAAAAAAACCATTCGAAAAGTGATTCAGAGCTGACCAACTCGAGAACGGTTAGAGATAGACCAATTCTGAGAACGCCAATTGATTTGAAATGGCCAAATTAGTATGTACTGAGAATTTGAACAGAAAAAATCGTAGGATAAAAAAGTCGAGTATATAATGATGGATGGATGATGGATGAATTTTTTGAACTTTTTTATTTATCATTTTTCGAATTCCAAATTTCTGTCTCCGGACGTATTTTGACGTGCTGATTCCGAATTTTCGAACAAAAATGTCGAAAACTCATCGGAAATATTTTTGGCGCCAAAAAAACCATTCGAAAAGTAATTCAGAGCTGACCAACTCGAGAACGGTTAAAGATAGACCAATTCTGAGAACGCCAATTGATTTGAAATGGCCAAATTAGTCTGTACTGAGAATTTGAACAGAAAAAATCGTAGGGTAAAAAAGTCGAGTATATCATGATGTATGGATGATGGATGGATTTTTTGAACTTTTTTATTTTTCATTTTTCGAATTTCAAATGTTTTCTGTCCTCGGACGTATTTTGATGTGCTGATTCCGAAACTTCCAACAAAAATGTCGAAAACTCATCGGAAATATTTTTGGCGGCAAAAAATCCATCTGAAAACTGATTTAGAGCTGACCAACTCGATAACGGTTAGAGATAGACAAATTCTGCTTACGCCAATCGATTCAGAATGGTCGAATTAGTATGTATTGTGAATTTCGAGTCAATCGAAAAAAATTAAAAATTACCCGAAAAAAGTTGCAAGGGGTTCGTTCACCCCTAAAAAACATGAAAAATACTAAGTCGTCACATCGACTTGAAATTTGCACTTTATACGTAAAATTTCATGCTTGTGTAATTTTCATGTGCTCAGATATAAGATGTAGCCGGAAAAGGTTGTTTAAGGTAAAAAATCCAATTTTCTGAGATTTTTTATTTTTCATTTTTCGAATTTCAAATTTTTGTCCTCGAACGTATTTTGACGTGCTGATTCCGAAACTTTCAACAAAAATGTCGAAATCTCATCAGAAATATTTTTGGCGGCAAAAAAAAACATTTGAAAACTGATATAGAGCTGACCAACTCGAGAATGGTTACAATAAACAAATTCTGCGTACGCTAATCGATTCAGATCTTTGGTAGATATATGTTCTCTCTTCCTATCTGTTGAAGTTCTCTTGGTGTTTGTGTATTTCTATAGATTTTAAATACAATCTTTTTCAATAATGATTCGACGATACTAGCCTCTCGGTATTTTCGAAAAGGAACTTGTGTTCTCCGTCGGACAATGCATGTTCAGCGACTTCTCGGTCTGCCCCAATCGACAACTCCGCTTGTGCTCGATTAGGCGGGTACCAATGCTCCTTTTCGTCTGACCGATATAAACATTCAACACAGTTACATGGAATTCTGTAAACTTCCGCTGATTTGAGTGGATCTCTGCCGCCTTTGCTGATCTCAGGTACTCCGATATTTTAAAAGAAGTTGCCAGAAAAGGTACAGATAGACAAAAACTTCAAACATATTTTTCTTAGGCTGTCATTTGTTAGCAAACTTGAAAATATATTCTTTCCGATCAACTGCAACAAAAAATAATAATGATTCTTTGTCCATCAAGCAAACAGTTGATAAATCAAACTTTCTTCGCTCAAATAACTTCAATGACGTCTCAGTTCGAATGGCACCATTAGTTTTCAAATGTTATCTACCAAATTATTCAAATGTTATTATAGAATGAAATATTTCAATTTGGTTGCAGATTAAAATCAATTCCGTTGACATTTGAAATATGTTAAATTAGTGGAGTATAGCCTATAGATTGTTTATATTATACGGGAAAGTTGTTCAAATGACAATTAGCTGACTTAGATAAATCGCAAAAAATCCTACCACACCCTGGTAATTTCTATAAGAGATTAGCCCATTTGTTGTTGTTCACATGCGGATCAGGAACAAAAAAGGTATCTATATTTTCATGCATTTCATATCACGATAAATGTATATACAGAGTTAGTCCACAATATTGTTAGATAACTGAAAGTAACGAAAATATTTCAAAAATTCAAATCTGTATAATTCATGTTCTGCCGAACTTCCATTTCCAAGAAAGACCAAAATGTTTAAGGTTCCGGTAATTCATTTGTAGTCAAGTTTCTCACAATAAATTGTACGGTAAATTTTGTTAGTGGCTATTAGTACAATTTCGCTGACTAGTTCCTAAATTAATTTAAAGTGAAAAATTCGGACAACATGAATAGTTTGGAAATTCATTATTTTTGTATTGACCTTGTAACATAAAGTTTAAAAACTTTTGGAATTAGTATGAATTGATTGTCTATTTCTACTGGCCTAGAAGAACAAAATGTTCACTGTGCGAGCTGAATTTGCAGAAGACGTGATTTCAATTAGGGTAGTTCTCATTTCAGGCTAAGTACCGAAGGTGACAATTCATAACAGTATATTATACCTCGAATAATTCGTTATTATAATAGATTTATACCTGTATTAAGTCATCAGAGCACTATGAGAAATATTGATGTGTGATGGATTTATTAAAGTGTTGAAGTGAAAAGTGTATGGCATCACAGCTTTACCTGCTATGCACAAACATAAAAGATTCATGCATGCACACCTTTGTGGATACAGGCAAGGAAACCTACCTCTCAAAAAAGAACCTTTTATTGTCAACATGCTAAGATACTTTGTGTTTCACGTCTCATCTTATTGAACGAATTAAGTTCTGCACTATGCATATAAACATGGGATGCATAATAATACAGTAATTTTGCTACTGACATAATATATTCAAAGAAAAAATGGGCACAGCTACGGTGAATCTTCCTAGAAGGGTCTTTCTTTTGAAGGTAACAACCGGAAACGTTACGAGTTACTCTTATTGCATTCCATCGACACCGACTATTGAAAGGTCTACAATCACTGCGTTTTGTTGATGCCTTTCAACCTGCTAGGCAACGTGAACTTCATTAGATAATCATGCTTATTAAAAAAATATATAAAAAAATTGAGGTGATGTAACTGAAACTATTATCCAAATTCAAATAAAAATATTTTCAAAGAAAAGCTTTTATTTCAATGCGCTGAAAAGGAAAAACAAAAAATCTTTAGAAACGTAATAAACACTTCTATGGTTCGAATACTAAAGCGGCAAGCTTTTCAATCTGTAACCATAGAATAACCTACATTATACATCTAAAGGAATTATTTTTTACTTTTTGGTGCATTTGAATGGAAGCTTGTCTTTAAAAAGTTGTTTTTTGACGTGATAACGTCTAATAAATCGCCGAACGCCAGCTGCACATACAAAAAAGTATGACTCATTGTCACGTTCCGCCTGAGCCGAGCGTGCGAGCGAAAGCGGGGAACAAGCGATAGAGAGGCTCGATCGGCGTAAGTGTCCGGCTTGTGACGCATCTATCTCTCTTCCACTCCATCGGCTGATGCGTCCGAGTGGAAGAAAGACAGCGGAAGCACACAACCTACACGTGAAGTGTTTTGTCAACTGTTTATAAAGCGAAGTGAAACGTTAATGTGGTTTCCAGTGTTTATTACAACAAATATTGCGGCAAAAAAGGTTCAAATTCTTCAATTTTAATAATTTGATTAGCGATATAATCTCATATATTTGTTCTTTGGTTATTAAAAAAAGTAGCATCGGTCGGCGAGTGCAGTAATAATAGGTTGTGTTACTTTTTACTAAAAAATTATTATGACTCATATAAAAGATCGTTTAAGAGTCAAATGCTTTTATTTAGGATTCAATGAAAAAAATTATCGTGCGTAGCTATTAATGTAAGATTGAAAATTAATGTTTAACCTAACACATGTTATAACAATGTGTCTAAAATGACAAGTTGAACTGGCCAACTACAATATCAAACAGGTTTAGGCTAGCTTTTGAAAAGCAAGAATTTTCGAAAAAAGTTATGGTATTTTATAGTTACTGGAACATTGAGATCCCAGCATGGTACAAATGCCATTGAAAACCTGATGGTTAAATGGTCTGTCCTCAGTCTCGGGGAGCCTGTTCAGACCTCCCCCGCAGGTGTTGTGCGGGTTGCTAATACAAAAAACTTCGTTGAATTTTATGTGACACTGGATTGAGTGATTTGTTTATTCGATGAGTTAATGACTGGGCATTCCGGAAAAAAAAATAAACAAGGATTTTGACATTGCCGGGTTGATAAGGGATCATATATTATTAGCGCTCATGATCCAGATTTTAGTAAATGAACCCTGCGTGTTTTCAGGGCTTACTGTGATGTACTCTAAGGGCTGGTTTTTCAATGTTCAGTCAAATGTTACTGATGGTTAGAATGTGAGTTTTGTCCTTCATTTAATCGAATGTCACATTCATTCTAATCACAAGTCAATTTTAGCTGGCAATCAAACTATGCTAACAGGATATTGATAAACCGGTCCCATGCTAGTCACATTCCTAGGGGGGGCAAATACATACGCATTGATCGACTCTACTGAGAAGGATTAAGATTCTGAAACCGACATGCAGATGGCCGTCCAGTACCCGATAAAACTAACATAGCATTGCCTATTAGAGCTATAAATAGTTCTGTTATTTTATTTCGACGTCATAAGTCATAACACACAGTACACTCTGTTCCTGCAATACGTTCTGACTATACTTCTTCGGTTCAAGTAAGCAACATTTCTTCTGAAACATTGCCGTTTTCACACATCAAATTAATGGTTTTAGCAATTATTTTTCGAACAGATAGAGTGAAGTCATCCAGAAAAGAAATCATTAGCCTATTTTCAAAGCACCCCAAAGTTATCACAACTGCACTGGAACTATTTCTGTTGAATTACTGCACAGGTACCATCCCTCTCTGATTAATGTTATGCCAGAAACAGGTTTGTTATTTATAACCCTTTGAAAATATTCACACCGTGGGAAACCAGATTTTTCAATTAACGATATAGAAATTTTTAATCAGCTACATGATATTGGATTGAAATTGTACTGGACAACTTTTTATCGGCTACGAAATAATAAAATCAGATACCAGGCATTCATAATGTTTATCATATAGACTATTGATGAATGAATTGATAATCATCCAATTAAATTTTCTTGGGAGTGGCAGCATTTTGGTAGCGCATGCGATTTCAAAATGGTTTATGTTGAAAATGAGAACGACGCAGGTTAGTTACAAGGTAGCACCAAATTGTGAGCTCGGTTATTCACGGGGACACTAATTAAGACAAGTATTTAAGAATATTCCTTTCGCTATACGATATGCAAGGTCAGAGGAAAAACATATTTGTATTTCTTCGAAGAACATCCTGTATTCAATATAATTATCGATATATACAAGTAATGACCATCAGTGTTGACTTATCTTATTTGGATATCAAATACAATGCACATCAAAAAATTATCTCTTTAGAGACCTTTAGCTTTGTCAGTAGTTATCAGAAATGGTTGCTCAAAACCACAATTTCATAAAAAAAAAAGATGAAGCAGACTTATCTATGAATGGAATTATTAATTTCCACGTGTACATGCCGATAATTGCACATTTCTATTTAGAATAAAGGGACATTACAATGGAAAAGAAAAAACGCATACAAAATAAAGTAAAAAGTCGAAAGCCTTCATATGAGAAATGTGGATCAGAAACGATGCTAAAGATAAAAAAGTTTACAAGTTGCCAGGCGTTTTGGAATTGCAGGTTGTGGATTTCCTGCAATGAAAATGATGATGTTCAACTACCTACAGGTTAAAGAACTAAAAAAGTAGGGACCTACTCAGAAAATACAGACGATCTTAACATAACTTTTCATCCCAATCCTAGATCCCATTTCAGGCTAATCAAATCTCATATCCCCATTCAGTAATTTTTTTGAAAATAACCCGGCCGCTGATGGTGATTACCAAAATCGACTTTAATTATTCAATTGTTAAGTACATGAGATTTAGCACCTAATTTGTCACGACTTATGAAATGACAACTTGAAATACCTATCACAAAAATTTAGGAGATAGCGCTATATGACATTATTAGGACTGTAGCATAAGAGCAAATAAGAATTGTGTTTTTGTGTAAAATCACGTTCTTTCAAGAAATCTCTAACATTGATTTGATCGCGTCATAAATAGCGCCATCTCACGAAGACTAGGCTAACAACCTACAATACAAGTAGCTCAAAAATTCATAAGACAACGCCATATGACATACATTTTTTCTCTCTCTAATATAGCGTTTTTTTCAGGAAAAACGTCTAAATAGATGAACTTAATAAGCAACAGCAACAGATACAAATTTTTATCAAAATTGTTGAAGCCGTTTAAAAAGATAATATATCAAGATCAATGATAGAAATAGCCATATAAATTTATTGGCAGGTACACATGCACCTTATATTCAGTTACTTCATTCTCTAACCAGTGCAATCAAATATAAAAACCAGTTAGGTATTTAGATGTGAATGGGCCTCGTATATATTTATCCATTTCACATATGATTGACATCATCAGGCACATCCTGGACAAAAGAAAACTGCTACAAGAACAGTTCCCCATAATGTGCCTCTGCTTGGAACATTTTTGACAACCCTAGTTATTTAAATAAAATCAGGGGAAAACGTATTCCCAATTTCGTTGGAACTGGTCATTCATTTTTTTCGCACCAATGAAACTATAAAACCATTACTATATGGCAAAACAATAAAGGATTCACCAATATGAAGATAATATAAAGGGTTGGTCTGTTCTTTTCGACTTCGTGAGGAAACCGAGGCCAGGTAGATTTATAGATATATGACCATATAAGTGGACGAAGAAATTTTGTTTGGACCCTATGGCAGTGTCCCCGTTATACAGTCTCGTCCAGGGCTGTACAAGAAGCGGCTCCGATATTAAAATCCGACGAAATGTTCGTTTATACACGTCAGATATTATGTTACTAAAGTCGTTGTCGCTTTCCATTTTTGAAGACAAGCATTCAAATCACTCAGTCGAGAGTTCATTTTCATATTGCTCTGTTGAATAGTTGGCTATTTTGAAGGTATTCAAAATACTTTTTCCTCTCATAAACTGAATATGAAAATTGTGCATTTATCCTATATACATCTAAATTACCAGAAAATACTTTTCATTTCTAAACTATAGACACACTTCCGGAGTAGAATTATTGAATTATTCAAAAAAATTCTATATTTTTCTGATAGACCTTTATATTTTCTCGTTGGAATCGCTTGTTTCTGAAAGGTTCATTTAACATCTAGTACCAATAATCCATGTTCCGAAACACGTAACACCATTTTTTCTTAAAATATATTTTCTGATATCAGCCATATCAGCTACTTTTATATTATTTGTAACTTTCAAATTTTCTGAACGCATCTTCCGTTTGATGAAGAACCATCATTGGCACCGCCGCAAATCGTAAAACTGTTCTCACGGAACAAAAGTTATATCGAGATTTGAGGTTAATGTTTGTTTTTATTCGCAATAGTTTAATTTTCATTCAACGTTCAACTCCGCATCGCAGTAGCCAGAAAAACAAGAGCAAAAAGAAAAAAAATTATACAATAAAACATCTTGAAGGTAATATTACTTTATTGACCTTTGTTCATTTTCAATATTAATGTATTTGTAGATAGGCAATGATGAAATAGAAGAACAGCAAATAATAATATCGAATGCAGGTACTAGTGGGAAGAAATCTAGGGTACCGTTCATCCCTTCAACATTGAAATTTAAAAGGATCCATGCCTTTATCACTCCAACTAAACTTCATCTCTGAATCCAGGTGCAATGTATTTGTCTTTCGCGTTCTAATCATAATGAATAATACTTTTTCAGCTAAAAAATCTAATCCAAACACAACCAATAATTCCTGTGTTCCTCCAAGCGGCCATATCCAAAGAGCCGGGATCACGTGTTATGGATAACATAATGATAATTTGACAATTAGATGGTGCACCACTTATACAATGTTGCCAAGTCTGAATTTGATGAACGTGACGTCACATAACTACTTTATTCTTTGTTACAGAGAAAATGGTTGTCAGAAAAAAAATGCCGAGTTATATCAGCGTAGGCACTTTCTAATTACAGTGTTTCTTCATAGGCTGTGGAGAGGTCCATTAAAACTCACAGAAAAAGTACCATAAAGTGGTGTTTGATTGATAGAAAACCCAATTTCTTCGGGTTGGATCATCTCAAAAACAAGTGCCATTCATGAGCCTTCACCAACACTTATCTTCAAAATCAAATGAGTAAAAAAAATAATGAGGTCTTTGTATAAAAGCAAACTCTTGACGATATATCACTTCATTGAAAAAATATCTGAAATATGGAGAGCACTTGTCTACAGTCCATCTAAAACCAAACACAGTTTTCCTGAGCTTTGTGTCCGCAAAGTTTTGGGAATTCGTAACTTTCCTCCAAAGAACTTGAAAATGTTATGTATCATTGTTATTTTTTTTATCTTCCAAAGAAACAGAAATGACAAGCGTAATATTTACATTCAATAACTGGCATAGTTGCTATAGTTGCTTTCAACAGTTCTTATAATACTGGGAAGTTGATAATCAGGAAAACTCATAGGAATATTGCAATAACTGACCAACTTCAAAATCAATTTTACTTGTGGCACAAAAGTACCGGATGCAGGATATTAATCGTAGTGCTACCTATCTCACGAAACACCTACTCTTCTATTTAAAATGAAACAGTAACTTATATTCTCGCAGATCCTCTACATAAACACCTTTTCCGTTACCGTGAAAATGAGTCATACATTGTAAAGTACTTTGCTCAGAAGGTGAAATTTCAATTATTACCATAACAATAAAACACGAAAACATATACCTACTAACCACATGGTCATCTAAACTATTAAGAACTTTGGACAACCCTGAAAAATTCCCAAGGTTTTTTAGCCGCAGGTCACTTTATCTAACTGGTCGGGATATCTAACCCTTGTAATGGTTTCACGGCTTAAGTTTCTGTCACATACGACCTAACTGTCGCGATCGTCTTCCCCTATTTACCGGACAATTCCTTGTATGAATATTGATTTTCATTGACGTGGAAGAGTATTTTTTACAAGGTGAGATTATTGGGGAAATTGCGTCAGGAACAAAATCAAAAAAAAATATTATTACATCATGTGAAATAATTGAATATTTCTCATATGAATTAGGCTTACTTGACGAAAGGACCTAATTTCAGAACATGAAAATAGATCATGAATAATCCAAACTTTCGCAAATTTCCTATACTAAAGGAGTTTAGTCGGCTAGCATCGAACAGAAAGTGATCCAACAGCCCCAGGATTGGAGTGGGTTCAAATCCTGCTCGAGGAGAATCTTTTTTTAGAATTTGAACATCTGTCTGTATGCCTCCAATATTTCTTCATTTATTTTTTTATCACACCAGACGCTAACTCTAAATTATCATATTTGGCTAACATTGTTCAGTAATCAGAGATTCACACCTTATCCCTAATGAATATCGCCATATATGCCGATAATGCTAAGGTCAAAAGTAAATGGGGTCTATACTAACATAAAAAATTCTAGGAAAAAGTGTTATCGCCATATGTAGTTGAACACATGTCTTGTCGGTAGCTCGGTTGTTAGAGCACTGGCACTGGCTATCTAGAGGTCGTGGGTTCTCAATTCCTGCTCGAGGAGAATCTTTTTTCTGGAATTTAAAATTTTGTCTGTATGCCGCATGCCGCTAATTTCTCAATAATATTGAAAAAATAATGGCATGCTAATAAAACTTCATTTCAAATAACCAGCTTCAGTTTGATTGAGGAAGATGAACGGAGGATTACTGATCCTGCCTTTCCACGTGTGTTCATCCAGGGGCAGCGGTTTCCTACACTTACAAAAGGGGAGTTTTCGTGAGGATTTCTCAATTCCAATTTGTTTTATACTTCTTTTGATGGGGAAAACACACTGTATAGTTTTCTTCAAGTGGTCATAGTTCATTCCGTATAAGTTGGTGGAATATCGGGTGTTTCAGTGTAAGTGCCCCTAGTGTCCCTGGCAATTCGATAACAAACAAACTTATAGTGTATTTCCCCCGATAAAAAAGGAGTTCACATTTTTTTATCGCTGTCAAAATGACTCAGACCTTAACAATACATGGTCTTCTTTCTAATGTTGATTCATTTCGATTTTTCAAAAATATGTGGTTAGAATAATTAGTAAACGGTGAATTTACACCGGAAAAAAATTCCCTCGGGAAATAATTACTCCTTCTTCCTAGCCGTTTTTTTTTTTGGGCTTTTTACGGTTTTTTCCCTAGATTCAGAATAATTATCCAAATGGCGTCGTGCGGTAGCTTTCATTCCACGTGCCATTTCGACAAACTAGAAACCATTATCTTTTTCTTGTACCTAATCTCCAGACAAATTACGATTACCATTCTCCCATGTCAAGGTTTATGAGAGAAGCCAAATATTTCAACGGCAATTTTATCTGAATCTCAATAAACTCCTTTAAAAATCAGATAGACAAGTTAATTAGGTGTGAATATTCATATTTTTATTCTTTACATATTTCTATAATTAATTTAGGAGTATTTGGTGTTATTACTGAATTATACCAGGTGGCCACGAGATTTGTTATGTCACGCCATGGGATAGGTATGTTGTTTGAGATATAGTTTTTGATTGTAGTCCATATTCAAATCTGAAATAGGATTTCCGTTATCTCCGGAAGTGGAATCAACTTTTCAATTTGAAATGGAATAACACTATTTTTTCATTATTTGAATATGTTATTTGATTCTGAATTCAACCATATGTTTGTTATATGACGTAATTTATAGCCAACATGACGTCACAATTTGAATGAAATGAGAATTTGATGTAGTTCGGGAATCTCATGTTGAAAAGGGTATTGGTCGAGAAGACATTGGAAATAAAAAAAGTTCCTGATTCATCGTGAAAATTTAGTAGAATTGATAATTATCTACCTTCAAAATTTGCAGCAAACTTTCGAAACTCTTGTAGTTATTCCGACACCACCTTGATAAAAAAAAATTACCACGAATTAAAAATAAATATAAATTAACATGTTCCGGTCAACGTAGAAGGTTGCAAATCTATACAACTGTTCGGAATATTTTTCCGATGTATATGTCAAGTTGCACAATTTTTGGAATATTTTCTTCTGGTATATCAGAGAAAAACATTAGGTTTCAATTAAAAAAAATGTCCGTACACTTTAATTGGTTGCAAACTTTATTCGTGATATGAAATAATAATATATTTAATACTAATTAATAATAATAATTATTGTGAAATTATTGTCTATACTGGCCTATATAGGTATCATCAAAAGAACTGAAATATGAATTCAAATGAAACCATTTTTTCCTCAGAAATATTGAAATGTTTTTAACGAATTTGGCTGATAGAATCTCCTACATAAAGAAATGTGCAAGTTCAAGTGAGATAGCGGTGTAACTTATAGTTGCCTTGGGCGTTCATCTACAAACTGGTTTTTGTTATTGAATCCTGCCTCAGCCAGTCGACTAGTTGATAACATTAGGAATTATTTGTGAATCGTGAAGTTCATGGCAATAGTTTGTCGCTTGTATTATTATTGTATCAATTCGTTAGCTTTCTTGTGGATAAGCCGCGTTTTCTCGAATCGAAAGGTGAAAATTAGAGATCAGCGATTCTTTATCGGGCTTTCCAAAGCTACTGAAGGAAAGTAGAGAATAAAAATGCACCATATAAATGAGACAATTTTGATGACACAAGACCATTTATGAAAAGGTATTTAACCCTTCAGTGGTCGTGCGCGGACTCTCGCTCCGGAAAGAATTACAATCGCCAAAATATTTTGTTTGTTTCCTAACCAAAATGATCGTCACGTTTTGCCCAAGTTTCCCACGTGGAAATTATTCATGCAATTTCAAAATATTTTTATAGTATGATGAATATTTTTTTTTACTTTTTAATGACATTTTATCACCATTAACTTCATGATTCTCACTCGATGTTGTTATATCTCAATCATCACATAATTAGCAATCAATCTCAAAGACGTACTTCCCAATCACTTACACTTTTATATATATATATATAAAAATCTTCTTGGAATCGCACGTTAAAAGGTGAGACCCTCGTCATTCCCAGCTCGCACAAGTCTTCTGCAGACTTCTGAGGGTTGCTCGTAGGGTTTTTTTTTTCAATATTTTGATGCTTGAATGAGAACTGTGATAATTCAAAAAGTACGCATTTTATTTTGCTTATTTCTTTCGAATCACCCGGTGGATTTCTCCAAATTGATATAGATTCAGAATTGGTCTTCCATTTAATCATATTCATTTTAAAAATATACAGGATGACTCTAAAATTTCGAGCCATTTATGGTAAAAAAATTTGAATCACCCAGTATGAATTTGGAAGTTGTGAATTATTTTCGGTTCTCATTCAAGCATCAAAATATTGTTTCAGATAATGTGTATAATAACCGCCAGGATTTTTTTTTAATCTTCCAATTGCGTAAAAAATAAACGAAATAAAAATGGCCACTTTCAACTTTAACACTCCATATCTCGAAAACTAGTAATAAGATCGTGTTGGGCCAATGGAAAAGGTGATCAAATACTACAACATACTAAAATTTCAAGAAATTTAACCGAAGGCCATTTTCCATAAGAGAAGTGCGGGGTCCTTTGCAACCTCGAGAGCTATTGATCACACTTTCGATGGAAAGAAATGTACGAATTAGTTAATGGTGAAGGAATACCATATTGAGCCTCCTAGGATGCAGTCGGATGTCGGATATATATATCGTGACAATTATGAAGAATTCTCTAGCTTTTTATCAATAATATCAAAGACGACTTTCATTTTCTCTCATATACATATAGAGATTTCAACACTACCTTTATTTGAAACCCATTCGTATGAAAATAAGACTCAGATCGAAATTATTTATTGCCTTGATTCTGTCACTTTCATTTTGTATTGAAACAGAAAGTCTTATAGAACAAAACCATCTCATCACGTTGTCAACGGTAGTCAAGTGCGAAAAAAAACAACTTTCCGCATTTGTTAGGAACTGGTATATTATATTACGAGTGTAAAAAGTCACTTTCGCATAAGTAATGTACACCTTTTTTTCTTAAAACCACGCTATAATCTTACCAAATGCATATGCAATTCCAATAAGAAATTGACAAATTATTTCTATCAGGGTGGTAGAAGTTTGGCAGGTGATAATACCTAGGTACATTATTGAAACTTGTGTGAAACATCTTACTTTTCAGTTATTATATGCGCGTCAGTTCAGGAATCTCCAAAGAGTATTACAACCATTAAACTAATGAACATGAATCAATACAGATATAAGGAATCGGCAATACATTCAGTAATAATATTCTGTTATTTTAACAAGAGATAATTATGTTTCAGTTTGCTGGTGGAATAACTGTTATTGCTTTTTTCCGACGTGTTACCTTAGTAATTCAGCAACATATTTGTTTGTGAAGTTAGGTCAGTGAATGCAGCATATACGATAATTAGAAACTAACATATTCTCATATTTAACCGTGTTTCAATTTATTACAAATCGCTATATTATTTAGGAGTGGTTAAGTAGAATATCATTTCATCGATATATATCGCTTGTATCCAAGAATAACCGCTCGATATATCAGTGTATCTTACGGGCGAGTGTTTTACCATACATCGGCCCTTAATGGTTTGTACTATAGGAAATGAAAATGGATGGAAATTTGGTTTTTTCAATTCTGTAAATAATTTTCTCAGGTATTCCCAAATTTCTTTCCGCAGTTACAAAATTTTCAGGATACCCTCTGGTCTTTGAAGTATGCCATGACTACAATTTCTTCTGCTTCATTATGGCCAGCCAGCCGAATGGCTGCCGGTCGTGTACATAATTGTTACACTATATTTGAAAGTTATCTGAAATCGAAGTGGGCGCTTAGAAGGTTATTTTGCCAAAAGCGGGGGCATACCGCCTCCCTCTGCACCCCTGTGGCGCCGCTATTGAAGAGACGCGAGAGAGAAACGAAGAGAAATAAGAGAAAAAGAGAAGAAAAGATAAAGAAAGAAAATAAAGAGGAAAAAAGATACTGAAAGAGAAAAAATAAAAAGAGAGAGCAAGACAAAGAAATATTGAGATGAGCTCATATTTATTTGCCTAATATTTTCTAGTGGGCAATTCTTGTTTCATGTTTTTGCCTCAATAGTATCTTAAAGTTGTTTATTTTATTCCATACACACTGGTATACTCAAAGCAATATGTTTGTTCATCACCCAAAATCACATTGTACGATTTTAAAATACACGTGTACCAACAAATCTACAATTTCCTTCACTTTTGTATAGTTTCACGATAACAACTTATCTCCCCCACGTTTCCAACGAAAAAAAAAGGAGATAATGGAACTTAACTTTCATGAATAACCAATAAGAATTATTTTTCTATGAGTTTTTCTAAATCTAGTTCAAGAATAGCCACCTAGTTCCCTCAGTGAACCCTTAAATCGCACTGGAACTGTGATGCGCAAAAAATAATAAGAACACTACGGTTGAGAGTGTTGAGTAGGATTAGGCATTTCGCTCCGTTAGCTCCCTGAGTGGATAACAAAATGAATTCAATAGCATTGAAAACTATAATGCTTGTTGAACTGAAGTACCTATCAATAGCATAAACTTGTCTACGGCTCTTATATATGATTGCTGGTGTGATTTGCTCCTACATTCCACAATCAATAAAAGCACATGATTTAAATAAACTCGATATTCTCATTACTAGTGAAGATGCCGAATAGAGCACTCGAAGATTTGAAATTTTTCAGGTAACAGATAAAGAAGACAGAATAATCGGAGGAGATTTCAATATAAAATCGTTGACATGGAAATCAAGCATAGTGAAGGTAAGAAGTCACGTCTTCGGAGTATTCATAAAATGCAAAAAATGGTCTGACATTCATTAATATGGGAGATACTCTCACTGTCCAAAACACAAATGGAACCTGCATTATAGACGGCACACTAGCAACAAGGAATATAAACGAATACAGAAGAAGAATTAGAAAATATGAGCAACCATCGCACAATTAGTTTCCATTACCCAAACAAAGAATGAGACACAAAAGGGATGAAAAATAATTCCCTGCATGATGAAGGAACCTAAATAAAACTATCAAGGCATAGGAACATTTGAAGTAGTGGCAAATTGTAAAATTAGTTAAAGGCATAACAATAAAGTGCGAGAAATATCTTACTAAAAAACAACAACCGAAGCAACGTACTGGTGAACAAGTAATATATCCAAATAAAGGGAAGGTATGCGTACTACATCAATTTTACTAAACGTACTTCCTTGAAACCTTAAACTAAGCAGAGTCTGAAAATAACGTATCGCCTGATAATGGAATGTTTGGCAAGTGTAAGGACAAACTTGTCAAATCTATGCGTAGATAAATTCATATTTGAGAAGGGCGGAAGATATTTTAAAATAAGAAATGTGTCTCGTCGACGATATGTTTCCGAAATTATTTTACTTCAATGGGACACCGCGATCTGTTTTTATTATCAATCGGTTGACCATTAGTGTTTTCATTAAGTTTGATCTAAAGAGTTCAGGCTTCCCCCAACCCCTTGCCAACTGCCAAAAATTCTTTTCTCAGTACTAGTTTCTCCAACACAGCTCAAACTCCAGAAAAATCTGCGATTTCCCATTTTTTTCCATTTGGATCTCATACGTCTCTCGGTGCATCACATATTTTTCCTTTTCATGCCAACCAGTGAATAAAAAAAGGGAAAAAATCAATATTCCG
This sequence comes from Chrysolina haemoptera, assembly GCA_958298965.1. Lineage (NCBI taxonomy): Eukaryota > Metazoa > Arthropoda > Insecta > Coleoptera > Chrysomelidae > Chrysolina > Chrysolina haemoptera. The sequence continues at coordinate 5,409,174 of OY282596.1, read as the reverse complement.
CTAATTAATTTTTATGATCGATATGATTATTTGATTAAAATACGCAATTCAGGATATTTAGTTAAATTTATGGTAAAAGGAATAAATGCTCGATAAAAGGAATAAATGCTCCATAAAAAGAATAAACAAATAAACGGTCAATTAAAAATACGAACACATCATAAAAACCGCAAGCAAAAAAACTAACTCACGCATTTTCAACTCGCAAGCTAGGTTAGCCTCCTCAGGTTAAGCACTGAACTAGCAAATGCTCGGATAGTGTAAACGCTGATCTGAGCACGAACAGAATGCGTGTTTACATTACGCAGCATGAGGCAGCCTGAGCATGAACCGAGCAGCACATTTGCTCGTTCGGTGCTCATGCGGAACGAATGCTCTAGTGAATACGCACCTTTAATTATCGCACTTTCAACTCAGTTTGCTTTTTTCTTGTCTTTCATTCAAACGTCGTAAACGTACATATAGATTTATCGAGCATCTATCCTTTTTGTCGTGATTTTAATATCGAGTTGTGAGTTTGCATTATTTTATATAACATTTTTTATTTTCCATTGTGCAAATGTGCATTGAATATCAAAAGCCTTATTCCGACCCAAAAAAAATTATAGTGAAAGTTTTTCCAAATTATGCTGCTGAAGACAAGGAAGAGTTCACATGTTTCATGGAGTGGAATTGTTAATGAAAGTTCAACATCAACGTTTCATATCTCCCATCATGCGCAACTTAATATGCAATTAGGTTTTTATATACTTAGTAGTGTGCTGATGGCTATACTATTGAAAAATAATGGCCATTTGAATTAGTGATGAGTCCTCTGCATTTTTATATTTCTACGTTCCATGAAAATTATAGAATATGTATTTAAAAATAGAATTGTTGTTATATATAATTATTACTATTATTTCCATCAATCGGTTTTCCCCTTCCGAGCAACCCTCAGAAGTCCTCAAGAGACTTGTGCGAGCTAGGAAAGATGCAGACCTTAGTTTTCAACGTATGATGCCACGCACGACGCCGGTGACGTCGCGACGATTCGAACCCGCGTACTTTGCAGATCAAAAGCGAGAACACTACCTGCGCGCCACCAAGACCACCAGTGTGTTCATGTACACAAAAATTGAAGCAAACTTGTGAACAATAAGCAAATATTTCCGTAGTCTGTCTATAAAATTTATTTATTTATTATCGAGTTTCTCGTATACATTTCATTCTTTATTCAACAGATTTTTACTAATGCGGGACTATAATAATAATAATACTCCCTCATAAACACTCGTTGAGTGTATTCAAAGGCATAGCCTGTACGAGAATAGGTCGGCTATTATTATTATATGCCGTGGTGCTCCGGGGCGAAGGAGCTGAAGGAGAACCTACAGCACCACCCCGAGTGGTCGGTGTGCACTCCAAGGTAGTACTGGACGAGATTGACATCTAGGCAACTCACAACATACTTGCTTTTCAACAAGACATGTGATCGGCTTTCGATCCCGACATACTTGAGCAAAATTTTCTACCACTCCGGAATCGAATACTTCCCCAGATAACAGAGAGTCCGCAGACCTTTTAGACGGAATGGTGCTGGATGGAGCCTGTCAAGATAGAAAGAGTTTGAATCCCCTTCTTGGATGGAAAAGCGGGGATCAGAGCTTGTTTTGGATAGCGAGCATGAACTCACATAATTGACCTTGATATTTTCCCTCACACATCACATCTGTACCTGTTGGCTGATTGTAGCAGATCCGCACAGAGCATCGTCTTATTCCCGTTAACCATTATGACGATATCGTCAGCGTAGCCCTGGGCAACACACCTATCCCCAGTTCAGATTAATAAGGAGGCTATCTACCACGAGGTTCTACAATAGTTGGTATGGTACCTTTTCCCCACCTGGGGGTAGCCTCTCGTGACTGTCACTTCGATTGCCTCCCCGAATAGGGAAGCTTGAATTAACCTGCAGCTACTATAGCAGATATCAACTAGTTCATGGCTGGAGCATTGTTTCTTTCCCTGAGGGCTGATGTGATCGACGTATATGATGGTTAATTAAACGCCCCTTCTACTGCAAGAGACCCTGTGAGCGCAGTCTCTTTATTCGAGAGAGATTTCTCAATCCTGTTGACTAGGCTAGGGAGCGCCATCTAACAGAATTTTCCAGGTTGAGAGGTCTCGTGTTTTTATAATCTAGTTATTCCATCGTTTCAAGCACGGACCATGAAAGGAAAATCAGTCTGAATGCCTTAGACTTGGCGTAGGATGACTTTCCCGGCTTTGGTATGTAGGCCACTTGGACCTTCGCCAGGTACTAGGTACGTACATGTACGCCAGGCTCGAAGATGTATGGAATTAGTAGGTCGTCTCGCAGTATTACATATTGTATTTTCCCACTGTTTTGTACTATAGGCCATATTATAGGGGGGTCTGGTTCATTTTTTCGGATATCATTCACCAAGATATTTAGATTTTTCAACGTTATTGAATCTGACTCCTTTCAAAAATTATATCAAATGCTGGTGTTTCCCCTAATCCAATCACAGTATGTAAAATAGGTGTCTGAACGATTGTGGTGTCACACAATGAGAACAAGTGATTTGTTTTCCCATTCCCATTCATTCCTAGATGCTCTGATAGAATTTGCTTCTAGGGATGAATTGAGAGTGAGTGGAAGAAAAAACATAATTTTGTATCACTACTTATTCACACAAATGTACCGTAATATATGAAATGTGTAATTCAACAAGGAAAGCGCTATTCCTCAATCCTCCATAGTTAAAGGCATACCTATTGTTGCTGTCGAAATCAAATTAATAATGAATCCACTTTTATCGTGTATAACCAAAAAATATTTGAAACTATCGTCAGTCAACTGAAGGAAAAGCATAATTTTTCATCACTAGTTATACATTAAAATGTCCCGTAACCATGTATAATTGAACGAGGAAAGCTCTATTCCTCAATTTTCCATAGTAAATGTCATGTATTGCTGTCAGAATCAAATTTATTACAATTTCATATATATCGCGTAAACCCAAAAAATATACTTACATTCGAAGCTATCATCAGTCAACTGGATTTATTATTTTTTTATGATTGTTTAGTGTGTGAAAATACCTTTCTAGTATTGCTATTTAAAAGTCCAACGTCTGACTATACTATAATTTCATTGTAAGTCAAGAGGTGCCTATACATTTCGATAATGTCTCACATTACTCCATGTTTTCACTGTGTCTGTTCGAGTTCAGAAGTTCAAACTCTTAGCAAAGGCATTGATATATCTTGGGCGGGGCTATGCAAGAGCCATGAATTATTTATTTGAAGAAAAGATCAAAATTTTCACCAAAATCATGAAAATTTCCGAGCTGGACAATTTTCGAGCTCACCAATTTTTTTTCCATCTATTCTTGTTCTCCGGAGACACTGACAAAACAGAATTAATATACATGTTCACTACCTACCAATATTTTCTTTATTTACTAGTAATTACTTGAACAAAAAGGATGTCAATCTAATACTCTTAATTTAATCCACAGAAAAACTCAACTCATAATTTGAGAATTAGTTGAAAACTTCCATAGGAAGAGAAAAAAATTATATCGAGAAAACAATTATGATGGCAATTATTTTCACATAAATGAAAGAGGATGATAGTGATATCGAGTTTGTTATCATTTCTGCCTTTTAGAGAGTAGCTGGTAAGTATAAAAAAACATTCTTGAGTTAAGTCGATGATCAATATTTTAAACATGACACTAATCATTTTTCTAATCCCTGTTCACAAAAAATTAGTGAATCAAAATACTGGATTCGGAAACCTATACTTATTCAAATTAAATATTCTTAGAATATATTTCTTTGAATGATTTGTTAATTTTTACCTAATTGCCTTATTGTCAAAACCATAATTACAGAGATAATTACTCGTCTTACAACGCATGCTCACCACTCATTCAAAGCTTGAATAACAGAAACATCGGTGTACATGTGCAAGGTTTCAGTTTTTCTCATAAACTCTCATAACCATTCGAAATTCAATGATGCACCTGTAACCGCAAAATCATTCTGACCCAACCGACCGAAACAAAATGTTATTTGATCAATATTTTATTTTATTTCAAGGGAGATTTACCTTCAAAGATGAAATGGCTACAGATTTCGTGTATCCTAGAGTTAAAAGGGCACTATTTACATAACAAAACCACTCACACTGTGTCACTCACATCTGTCAACAATCACTGTCAGAAATTTATCACATGTTAATGAATGAGTGTTGGTCTCAAAGATTGACCTTCTGGGTATGCTGTGCTTTAAACGAAGACTATAGTCGGACTGAACTAAACTGGCCAGCCAGGTGAGTTGCCGGACCGCCCAGTGGGCTCCACAGGTAGTCACAGTTTCTGGGACCGTCGCATTGCACGCATGCGTTCGTTTTTTATTAAAAAAACTCCAATGTGGGACTCCCATTGTTATTTATTCAACCCTTTCGGACTCTCCGTATATTCGGGTATTCAACCTGAACAAACAGAACTGCGTTTTTAAGAAAAAACTTTTATTTCTTAATGAAACCACCCGTTGAAGTGACCATAGGAACCCAGTGTCTTCGGGCGACTTTTTTTAATTTTCTGTGGAACTCATATCATCCTGATCAGAAGTTATGTTAGCGCACAGAAAAAAAATAGTAGTGATTCAAATATATATGATTTTTTTTTCATTAGGTAGACATTCAAAAAGTCTATTGGGACACCAAATTTTATGAATAAATTTTCCTTTTCAGTGCCAACTGTCCTTAGTTTTCAAGGTCAAAAATCTAAAAAAATTGCTAGCGATTTTTTTTAGACAAAATCTGACTACACCACTGGATTCGCAACATTTTCAAACAGTTCATGTGTGAATTACGTTGAATTGCGTCAATCAATAAGGAAGTATATATATATATATATATATATATATTTCAGCCAAACATTTTCGTCGTTTCAATATGGCGAAATAAACCTATTATTTCAAAGAAAACGGAGGTTTATTTTAATTCCAAAACAAATATTTGTTTGCAAACAAAAAAACATTGGATAAAGTAGTGTTATACCTACTTTTTTCAACTAATTCTTTTGATGTGTTTGATGCGAGAATCATAATGCCTTCAAATTATGATGAAAATTGTTGTTCTTTTTCAGTTATTTTATCTGAGAATATATTGCATGGAATGGAGCAAATTGCTCTTTGGAACCAAATTTATAATTCGGTGGATTCAGAATTTATAGAATATTATGTAACATTTAAATGGATAATATGAAAAAAATATTCATTGAGTTGAAGAAACATATTGTTTGGTTCAAAGACATGACCAGAAGGGTGTCAAAATTTTTGGTTTCTTTAAGTAAGTAAGCGAGCTTGTGAGTGAAGTATCACTAACGAGACGAATGGTTCCCTTTTGGACCGAATTTTCGAAAGTTTCCGAAAGTTTCAATGTGTGTTTGGATGCTGCACCCCATATATGGGAACAATATTCCAAAAGAGGTCGAATGTGTGCCTCATGAATCATAATCATATGACGAGAGGTTCTCTTGGTAATGGACCTCACATGGTTCTCCCTTGAGAGGGTACTGCTGATGGTAATACCAAACATTGAAATGAAAAATTCACTGGGGAATACTTCATAAACATTGATTGGTGGTAAAAATACCACTAGGAGTTCCTATTTCCTATAGTGCGCTATGAAAGTAAATTCTTGATGATAACTTTCAAAAAAAATGCATTTATGACTAACAAACAAATATCACAAAAAATGTTTGTATATAAATAGAATGGAAATATATTTTTTGACTACATAGATAAAAAAAAAAACAAAAAAAGGATTTATTCAAGTGAACGAATGATGGTAATTATTTTTTACTTCAAGTGCATTTTTTTGGAGTAGACTTTTTTGAAGTCGGTTTTTTTTTAATTATAAAAATTATTTTTGTAAAAAAATGTAATCTTAATATATTTATTGAACTGGCACTATGTTCCAAATGTTATTACCAAATCAGATCTCTACGTCTAACGGATTCGCCGTACAACTAGAAGCATACATGGATGCCATTAAACAGCCACCTTAAACAAATTAAATCAACTTTAATGATCTCACCGAAGCTTTTAGGGTCCACATGCTACTCACTGAAAAGAAACGTTTCATGTCGTTTCGTACAGTGTTTATGACATTGAGCGAGTTGCTGAATAGTTGACGTGTGCTCATAAAAATTGATATACATAATTATTTGTTCGAAAAAGAACTGATATCAATTGACATCATTTCATCCACATGAATTTTTGCAGTTTTTGAAATGAAAATTCGTTTAATAGGGCGTATGAGCACGAAAACACTAATTATTTTTCAACTATTTTATGTAATCCGTGGGAAAGTGTCTTTTACTTTTTTTTTTTCGGAACCAATATTTCTGAGAGGTAGCCGAGTGGTTAAGAGCTCCGTCTTTCAGTCATTCTGGCTGCCGGTCCTGGTTTAAATCCTAGCGACTGCAGAATTTTTTTCTGTTGGCCCGAGAAAGTGCTAGGAATCGCTCGTAAAAACGTAAGTTATCGTTAGTTCTTGGCTTGACTTCTAAGGGCTGCTGTTCGTAAGGGGAGGACACATAATTCAGGTTATACAATCCGAGGTAGACGCGGATATACTGATTGTTACCACAGCCCTTGCCAGGGCCAGTGACGACCTGGTCATCATAGCAGGGGAGGATATAGACCTGTTGGTCATATTAACTGGCCTGATGGTTGTACCATCAAGAAACGTGTATGTATGTGTTGGTTATGAAAAACAATGGACGTTTTTTACTCAGCTGCCTCTACCTCATTGGGAAACCACTACCTCATCCCATTCGTCCATTCTTTCAGCGGCTGTGATTCTAGAACAGCCTTCTTTGGCCATGGCATCTGCATTTGAGCGGAACCGTCAGTGGAAATAGCGGCCATAGGGGAATAAGTTATTGTCATCATGTATGGTGGAAAGCCAGGTCTTGACACGCCAAATTCTCCCAGTTATTTATCAAAGCTGCAGCCAAGATCAAGTGCAACTCAGCCGGGCTTCCTCCAGCTACTATTACCACTAGGTGCAGAAATCGATGGGACAAGACCTGAGCCCGACACAGTGGGGATGACAGCTCACACCCCAAGGTCTGGTCCCAAGAATGATGATCCAGGAAGCTGCCCCATCCCAGCTTCTGCATATCCTCTCCTGCTTCTGAAAATCATCTCCTGCAACTGCCGTAAAGGGGTGAGATGCTTCATTGTTTGCGGCGAGTGCAGCGGACAGGCGTGCGAGAAATCCGGTAGATCACTAAGCGTTCAAAAAGAAATGTGTTAAAATAAATTAAAATTTACGGGTCGACAAGAGTAGGGGTTGTCCGGGTGGGTCATTTCGCCAAAAACTGAAAAAAGTGCAAAAAATTGCATTTTTTGGTCCGGGAGCTAAGTTTTGGAGGGGCTCCGAGATCGAAAACTTTATCAGAGTACCCCCATCTCAAAAATTGTGTGAAAAAATCGCTACTACCTGATTTCATGTACGTGAGATCGATTTTAGATTACAATTTGACTATACTACATATATTCCAAAAATATTCGATGGGAATATTTGTAGATTAAAGCGATAATGACTGAGGAGAAAAGTATCACGACACAGGGAATGAAGGCTCACCTGATTAAAATAAAACTACATCATTTCGTTATAGCACGTAATACTTAAAATTCACAGGATATGTCCGTACGCTGATTCCCAGGGACAAAAAGGGGCTCGCCGTGTGGGCTATAAGGGTGAGGTCAAAGTTTACTGTGTTTTATTAGGTCAAAACTTCACCTTCATGCGTCTTATCATGTGAAAGTACCCTCCTTATCCATTGTGGGTAGATATTTTGAATATACCAACATGAAACGAAATTTCCGACGAGTGTGTATTTTGATAAAGCCTTTGAAATTTAAATCCTCAGTACACAGGGTGTTCTGTAATACGTTGACGAAATGAAACAATTCGGAATAACAATTTGGATAACCAATTGTTAATTCGTTATTTATAATACTAAAGGATATGGACGATAATTTTCAACTTTTGATTTTTTGCTGTACTAGTGTCATCTGTCTGTACAGGTTACAATGATGAAACTCTGAATCTGAATATTCGATATAGTTTCCATCCTGATAAGTGATCCTGCTGGGCCCGCTAGTATGTTATAAAATAGAAGAACGTGTACTTCGAAACTGATAATTATGATACTATTCGGCGGCGACATTTCAAAAATCAGCCTCCGGCGTAACTGAGTATAAATCCGGCACTGTATATGAATAAACCTTGTGTTCTTTTTCCCATGCACTTTCTCCACTGAGGAACAGCACTGTTAATTAATTAGAACCCAACAGTGAATTGTTATTGAGTAAACCCTCCGACCTTTAATTGGAGTAGCTCTATGCCTGAACGGGGGCTCGAAATCCAATCTCCAAATTGAGTGTTATAGGCCAATCAATTTTAGCATTGAAAATAAAAAATGGGGAACAGCAAAACAATGCAAACTTTCACGAAAAATGTATTCTATTGCTCAACGAAAGCCGACAACATATGGTTAAATAATGTGAATAATGTTGGGCATCAGAATGAATAAATCATCCATTCATACTATCATTAAAAACTCGGGTGAAAAAATCTAAAAGAGTAGCGAGTAAATAATTTATTAACTCTCATGCCAAACTTGAAAATGGTTGCAAACTTGGGGAACGATAACGGATGATATTTTCTTCCTTTCCACCATTTTACGGCTCTTTTGCATTTTTACCACATATAAGTAACCACAATTGCAATTATAATTCAAATTTTTAGCAATGTTGCCGGGCTTGTACGAATAGACAAATATCTATTGTTCTATTGAGCACTAATAACCAACTTTTTCTAAGTTTCCTTCGTTTTGGTATTCTTTCCCCATTTATGCAAAAGGGATTGGCCTATTAGACGCTAAACTCGTGACACAACTAGCGCCTTCTACAAATCGTCAATGCAAGCATCTCGGAATCACAGGACCGGTCTGAACTGTTGCACGCTAGCCTAATGCACTGACTTGATTTTATTTTTGCGATCTGAATACTTGTGGCGCTACCGCAGACATAGTTACATAGAATCAAACTTCCTCTAGAAGCCTATCCTTGTTTGAAATCGAGACGACGAACCGTTTTTGAGTTATCGACTCTTTTACCCTAGAAAACCGCCAAAATGTGATCGCGCTCATGGCCTCTTAGGAATCTTCACTTAGACTGTTCCAGTTTTTTACCACGTTAACCGCTACTATAACCCCTAGGGATGAGCCACTAATGACCGTAGTGCTTATATGAATAACAAATTTCAAGAATCGATTGTGAACGTACTTGTTAATGTTAGACAAAAATCCAAGTGCTCTAACAGCTCATTTGAAATAACTTAATAATAATAATTATATAAATAAATAATAAATAAAATTCAATTTCTATAAATAAATTCATTCATATTCAAATTTATTGTACATAAATAAATCTCATTCCCATAGGAATGCTTTCCCACAAAAATAATTTTTCTTTAGAAGCTATTGGAACTGTAGTACTAGCAGCCAAAGCCAATTGTCTTTTCATGCGTTTCATGACACTGACAAATGACAGATGCCTTCAAATTATTCAAAATTGAGCCACCATTTTCTATAACGTTCTTTCCAGCAGTTGTTGCAAGCTGTTGCCATGTTTTACGGTTAACAGACCCAACTTCGTTTAAATAATAATTGTTAACTTGTATTGTTGCTCCATGCTTTACATGCATGTAATGTGTCGTTCTTCTTTTCACACAACATCTTTTAACAATCAATCTCAATGACATTGTGAGTACTTGGGCCCGATTCTCAAATGTCTACTACCCTATGTCACATGCGACAAAATATCTCCATCTCTTTTTAATGCTTGATCGAGAAAAGTGATAGAAATATTTTGTCGCATGCGACATAGGGTAGTCGACATTTGAGAATAGGGTCCCTGGTCTTGACTTTCCCTTCATTCTTTTATTAATTATCTTTAAATTTGTAGCTCCCTGATGATGACAGTAATCACTGTTGAAATATTGGAAATATAATGTTATAAGAGTACACTTGCGTTTTTCTGCTTTCCCAAATAGTTTCTGAGCTTTGTTTCTAACAAGTCAGCGAATACTTCCCCTCCGCTTTCTTATATTTCACTGTAAGTATTACCATCAAAATTTCAAATAATTTGTATTTATCATCATGTATTTTAGGACCCTGAAGAGGTTTCAAAATTGAAACGAAAGCTTGGTGCCTTAGTAATAAAGAGTTTGTAATTCGTTAACCGTATCCTGACTGAAGATCCCTGTTATCACCCTCCGTTGATACCAATTTTCAGCCGTCAAATCCAAATGAATATATATATATATATATATATATATATATAGTAAATAGTGGGGCTTGGCAGCAAAATCAAAGAGTACTCTTTAAAGTTTGTCCAAGCTTTCGGAAATTTAATAAATCATTTCCATCATCAGGGATGATCTTTATTGAGATTGTAAGACACAACATTCAACAATAAGTGACACATTGTACAAGATGAAAGTTGATATAAAACATGTAAAATTGGAAGGATGTTACGTTACATTTGAAATTGTTAAAATTACTTTTATTTTGACCACAACAGGCCAAATCAATGCTATTCATCACTGAGATGGAAATGATTTATTAAATTTCCGAAAGCTTGGACAAACTTTAAAGAGTACTCTTTGATTTTGCTGCAAAGCCCCACTATTTACTAGTGGAACAAAGAAGTTAATTTGATCTACTAAAGTCACGGATTCAATGAATGTATTTCATCGAGAGTCCTTGAGAAAACGATTATTTTTCAAGTATAAATGGCTTGAGTAATTCGAAAAACAAGATCCATTGAAGACTTTGAAGTACCACCTTTTGTTAAAAATATTAGGAATATAAGATGGCGTTTCGAATAACACTTCAGTATCAGATTCACGTTATACAAGGTGACACACTATGGATATTCTGGTGGACTCATCTCGAGGTTCATTCAAAATAAGCATCCGCTTCGAACATCACCGAAATCGAGTAAAATATTTGGATACAAATCGAATGGAGTACAAAGTGGTTTAAAAACATTCCAGATATAGTGTACTGGGTCGAAACGTACCATATTCCTCCCAATATCCATAAACAAGAGACACATCTGCAGAGACGATACTTACTACAGCCGTATGGATAGTCATTCGCCACCGCGGCGACTCTCCAGAGGTGCGCCATTCGCAATATAATTTGTGTAGCGAACCGTGCACCTCTACAAATGAATGACTATGCATACGGCTGTTAAAGTGAAATTGGGGTAGTGCAGACAATGGGATTTGTGACAATTGCTCGAAAACAAGTTGAAGAAAGACAATTCCCCAAAAACAGTTGCTTGAATGGACAATTTCCCGAAACACAATTGATCGAATGTCCAATTGCCCGAATAGACAATTGCCCGAGCTCGAAAGGAGAATTGACAGAAAAATCTATTTAATTGCTTATTGCAGGAACATTAGGATTTTAGTATTTGTCCCCAAGTAAAAAAGGAAGGCGTCGACTAAATAAAAATATGTCGCTCCTACGTTTTGAATGGCCGAATCACAGAATGTTATCGTTAAATATATAAGTACTGACGAAATATCAATTCTCTCATTTCAGAAAATACTAATTTCAATATTTTGAAGGTTACTAAAATTGCTTTATTATAATCAGACACAAAAAGACTGGCTTTTATTACGTAAGTGTAAAAATTTTTCAACGGCAGTTTTATGCAAAATGAATTTTGAACAAGTTTTTTTTACAAGCGTTCATCAAGGACATCGAAAGCATACTTAAAAGTTTGATATCAAGATACTGCTTCATTTGAAATTTGTACAAACTCCAGGAGTATTTAATCAGTGGTTTCTTAGCTTTTATGTTTGCAAGTGAAAATAAAAAGAGAATAAAACTCTGCTCTGCGTACAGGTCCCATCAATTGACGATCTTCAGCCACATTTCATTAAAAAAACTGAATGAGTATAAAGCAAAACACAGCATTCGGTCTAGGCAAAATAATTTTTTTCGTAATATTATTAAATTGTATTCATTTTCAATGTTTCATCTTATGATCAACTTGTTATTCAACTATTGAAAATTTATATTCTACAGTGAGGCTCTTACACCCTCCTCCCTGTTAAGTTTTGAACGGTTCAACGTACAAACATGGGAAAAAAACGTTTAGGAGTATTAGCGATACTACTTTTTCAAATCAAAGACATGGTGGTTGCTCTACAGGGGGCGAGGGGAGCACATCAAATTTAAAATTTCAAAGGGCATGAGGGGTCAAGTGTCACATCGTTGAAAAGAGAGTTTAATTTCCTTTTCAACCATCTACATTTCTTTGAATTTCGTTAATACTTTTTGGCAATTCGCATTCGAAATTTCGAAATATCAAATATAAGTGCGGATCTGAATGGTAGGTAATCACATACCTCGACAAATCTGTGAGCATTATTTTACATTTTATTCATTTTCGTCCTTCATATTCAAAGCAGATTTTACTCAAGAAATTATGTTCACTACTATGGTAAAACATACATTTTCTTTCACAGGTCAAGTCACTTTCGTTCACGGTTCCACATTTCGGTTGTTTTTCTAGACATTGGCGTTTTGTATGACCTAATTCCAGACAAAAGAAACATTGCACAACTGGGAATGACTGGCAAGACAATGCAACAGTTTTATAAAGGCTGATATTTTGATATTAGGTCATAAATAGGTTGATTATTAATGGCCTGCCGTCAGTCAGCCAGTTTTTGGGACAACTGGCGCGGGGGTGGTTCCGAAGTTGTAAAAAAATGAATATGTCACAACTGTTTTATAAAATATGGAAATTGGGCTGTGGATAGCAAGACAACTAAAAAACATAGTCAGTTTATATAAGTCATTAGTTATAAGTTTTGCCCATTGCACTTTTTGTTTGGGATAACTTGGACATAACAACAACTCAGCCAATTCGATAGAGGGCCACTTTCCTTATTAAAGTCTGATTATCCTTAAGCAAATGAAGATCAGTGTTACGATTGAAATTTTGAAATTATGGGTCACACTTACACAGTTGTACCTTATGTGAATTTTATAGTAGAATACAAAAATATTCAAAAGTAGGTCGCCTTGAGTTGAGCCAAGCAACGCGTGACTTACGGACGACCTCCTTTCAACACATATTCTCCTCAGATCGTGCTAGGAATCGCACGTTAAAAGGTAAGACCTCGTTAATTCTTAGCTCGCACAAGTTTTGATTTTTGAAGGCAGCCTTTCGTAGGGGGACGACAGCAGGTTGACGAATAAACAATGAAACAATGTTCAACAACAATCGTGTTAACATGGAATAGTTTCGGGCCTTGCAATTGGTTGATCCGGCCCTGGTTACAGCAATATAAAAATATATTTGAACTTGACTTTCAAACGAGAGTGTTCGCAAAATGAGAATGGAAAATGCATATATTCATAGTAAGCTGGTTAGCAAAGGTGAAATTATACACCAGCAGGCTTTTATTATTTCAAAAGATAAAACCGAATCAATTACCTGGAGTTACCTAATTCATGCCTCTTGAAATCATTTTCATCGTCTCTGAACCTTAAAATGTGAAAACAGTTCGTTTGTTTTTTCAAGTTTGGTGCAGTGTTTTGTGGCAGAACGTGCATGTGGTGTAAACGAGATTTTCCAACTTCATTCCCCAAGTCAGCAAAAAAGTAGCGAGTGGCTAACTTCTTCAGAGGTCTGTTCATCTTTGATATTTCACCAATGACTCAAAGTTTTCTATTCTGCAAGTTCATTCGTGCTGCCTCAGTTAGTCTTGTTGATTAATAACAGTTTCTTCGTTCGTACCAATACTTGCCATTGCGTTGTGATTTGATAGCACGTTTTCACAAACCAAAGACTTACCACTGTCACCATTGAGGCGAAATTATCTAATTCTGACTCACTACGGTCTCGAGTGTCACCGCTATTCATAGCTCTAAGCAGATCTTTGCGGCGTTTCGGGAGATTTCTACCTTTTTCTATTCGCTTTTTATTTGGGTCGAAATGTCGCCGCTACTCGTTCGTAGATGGCGCTAGCCGTTCAGCATAATAAAATATATGACTGCTGCCCTTCTATGCCTCCTTACCAACTTATATCAAGAATGTGTTTTTTTGTGGAATCAATCTTTCTATTTGTTGCATATGTATATGAACATAAAAAACGGTATCATCGAATTCAGTAAAGATTATATCTTCGATATAGTTATTACCATGTAACAAACACCTTATACTCCCAGAACGAATATCGGGTAGTTTTTGTAAATCATAAGAACAGAATTGAAAGTTGTCTTATACAATTCTTATAAGGTACGAATAACAGATCGCAAATATGGCCAACTGATGGAGTTCAGAACGTGGAGGCTAGGATTCCAACGTTGCCTCTTTTATGGTCACGGTACTCAACAAACGAATTTTAATCTTCATACAAGAAGCAAACAATTTTATCAGGCTATTCACGACTCGCAAATATTCAATTCATTGCACACAAAGGTCCATTAATTCGGTTGTTGAAAAATACTGTCATTGAACAAGTAATGGATCAAAAATTTCCGATAAATTTCTGTATAGTTTTATAAATGATTCATGACTTCATGATTAGCTGAAAATATACAGAGTAACAATTTGAAAATGGATTTGTATATAGTCGATTATTGGGATATTGTTAAGGTTTAATTATGATTTGTGCCGAGAGCAATAATTAACTCCAACGTTTATCATCTATAGAAGCCCTTGACGACTGATGATATTCATGACAGTCCAGCCTATCAATGTCACCAACATAGCAACATATCTAAACATCCCTTCAGGAAATGGAAACCTATTAACAAACCAAAGAATTTATAGTACAAACTCAAGTTTGTATTACGAATTTATCGAGAAGAGAATGTAGAATCAATCTAAACAAATTGCTTGAGCCAATATTAATATCACTAAATTCTAAAGAAATCTTTTATCAAATCGTAAAAAACACCTTCTACTTTATTAACTGTACCTAAATGCATATTTGTAGATTGATTTCTATTGTGGTCCTAGTTGTTTCTGACTGAATCCACAGATGCCCTAGCAGATCATTAGCAAGTAAGTCAGTGGAACTGAGGAAAATGTTAGAAGGTAACTGTTAGGTATCGATCAAATACGTAACATGAAAATCAATTTTTTTGTTAAAATTGTTAAAATTATTTTGTTTTTTCCGTTAACCTGCTGTCGCCCCCCTACGGACGGTGACTCTCAAAGGTGGGAGGTCGTACCTTTTAACGTGCGATTCCTAGCACGATCCGAGGAGAATAGATATCGAAAGGAGGTCGTCCGTAGGTCTCCATCCAAACCATAACTTCGCATAGCGTTGCTTGGCTCGAGATATCGATGACCCACGCGCTCTACCGTTCGAGCTGTCTTCTTCACAGCACACATAGTCAATATTTATGGCGAATAGACTGATAGCATTAAACATTTCTTAGGAACATATTTGTGGTAAAATTCACTCTTTCTAGCTTTTTCAGAAGCTACTTCTAGTTACAAATATTGTATCTCAGCTTATTGCCATCATGGTATTGCATGTACAGCGTTCCGTAGGAATGAAACTGAGGCTGATATATTTTATTATCATTTCCATCGTTTTGTTTTTTATTTATCAATCCTTCGTTGTAGTTTTCTGACGATCCCTTGATATTCGATGCTGATAAATTCCACAAATTGTCGAACTGTACTTGAGTAAAAGTTCTTGTAGTGAATGTGATCAATTAAGAATACATTCACTTTTTGATATTCGGAGCAAAGTAAAATTTACGCTCAATAAAAATGAGTCCGTCTGGTCTGAAATAATGCATAATTGAGGGCGTATTACGTTAACCGTTCCATATTTCAGCATCTTCAACTACCTCATTAAATGAACTTAATTCATTCAGTACTTCACATATTTGAATAGCTTTCTCGGCTTCAATAATCATTTAGACAACAAACCAGTAAACTGTAAAAAGGTTTGTAACTTCACTTGCCCATATTTTATGACAGAAAAATATCAATGGTACTCCGAATTCGACATTCAAGTGTAAATTAGAAACATTATTATTCGAGGTTGATTTGCTAGAAAAATGGATATAAGCGCACTCTTAGTACATCAGAACACAGACTTATTATGGCTCACCAATGGTGCAAACCAAATTTTGCAACTTGCTGGAAAGTCCACGCGATAATTTTCGGTACCAAACCAGGCTGATTACCGGACCAAGTGTACTGTTTACCAAGATGACCAAGGCTATTATTTGGTTGAAATAAAGTCATTAGTCAGCTTAACAAAAGACGGTATAAACGTGGCAGTTGTCACAAATAGTAAGTTTTTCGGTTAACGTTCGCTATTTAAATGACTGTAGTTCATATTAGATTGCAAAACGAGCCAAGCTCGGTCGCCCAGGTACTATTTATCGATTATGTAAATTGGGTTATCTCGTAAAATAAATAAATAAACTATGAATTGGCGGGAGCGCAGATTTTAATTTGATGCTAACTCCATCCATATCATATTTATCGAAATAGTATATAGTTTGACATCCCAAATAAAAAACATGGCAAGACTTTACTACACTGATAAAATGCATCAATGCATAATTGCATTGATTCAAGTCGATTGTATTCTTGAATAGGTCCAACCAAATATTAGTTTGATTTTTTAACAGAATCCTCTTGACCACTTGAAAGGAAACTGTTTTGAGACATATAAACACTTTCTTCACTGAATAATGAGAATATTTCAACTTAGATAATGACCACTATTGTGAATACTTTCTTTGTTCGATGGTGTGAGTTGGTTGGGGCAAGAATATTTCAACTTCAATAACGAACAATATTCTTCTTCATAATGCAATATATTTTTGATTCAAGATTATCTGCATTTGGAGGCTCAGTACAAATGTGCACATGGTTATAAAAATATGCCATGGAAGCCATGTTCATATGGTACAGTTCAACAAACAGAACAACTGCGAACAATTGAGGTATGATGGTTATATATGAGAATAGTTTTGTAATATTTTAATTTCAGAAACTATATAATCAACGTAGGTACCTCTTCGGTGACGCATATAAATGCGATTGAATATAGAAACGACAGCGTCATTCGCCATTATCACACACCTGTTGAAAACAAAAATATCTTCAACCTACCTCCACAACTGGTCCATAAATGACCTAAATTCAAATCGTGCAGAAATAATTGGACCTCCATATTGCACTTCTGTAGCAGCACATTTGCACATAAACACTGTGTCAAATACAAAACTAACAACTTAAATTATGATCCAAACACAACCCCCAAACCAAACGCGGGCAAAAGCAAACAGGATAGAGTCTCAGTCGGCAGTCGCAGTGCGCGCTTTCGCGTGGGTTCGCGTCGTTCCGGTAGCGGGATTTCGCCAAGAAATCATGTTCTTGAGTCAAAAGGAGCATTTTTCACAAGTAGGAGTTCTCTAGGGTAAAGAGTTGGAATGTATTAATGCAAACAAATTCATTTCAACATAATTTATGTAAAGAAGCAAATAGTTCAATAAGTTTGAAATAAGAGTATATTCATCAATTAGAAATAATTATTCTTTTCAGAAGATGATTCTGTTCAAGAGGATATATATATATTTGATTGAAGACATCCTTTTTATCAGTGTACTATGCAACCTCACGGATGGCCAACTAAAAGTACCCGGGAAAGAATGAGACCCCAACGCCTGCGCCTGTAAATACGTATTACAGTGTATATTGCAGTGGAATGACCCAGACAGGCATGATGAACCAAAAACGAGTTTCAGCATCTCCGCTTATATACCGCTAAAAAATCGGATACCAAATATAATATGATGAATAAAACAGGAGACGAAGGGAATGTTAAATGTATTTATTCATTAAAATATTTCGGATGACCTCGCAGTGGAACTTTAAACAATGAAAGAGGACGCGATTTTCTAAAAACTTTTTCTGCTCTGTTGTCCAATTTCATCCAATTCCAGTACTATCAGTATAGTAGAGTAAAAAAGGGGTTAATAAATGTAAAAAACTATACCCGGAGACTTAATGACAATACTTGACGGAAGACCATTGATTAATAATTAAAATTGATTATACAGTGTCCGGCATAAAGTTCGCAGCATGTGGAAAACTTTTTCATTACTGATTTCTCAAAAAAAATTGTTCTTGATAAAAAGCTCTGCTTCATCGCCAACCTAAATTACAAATATCAGAATTGAATTTTTGAACCCATCCGTCTAGCACAGTATTCCTTATATCGTACAGGGCGACAAGGAGAAACTGGAAAAAATGTAAAAAAAATCAAATTGGTCATAGTCAACAATATTTACTAGTGACTTTTAATTCTTCCGTGAAAAATAAAGTACGTAAAGTTTGGGATGAAGCGGAGGTTTTACCAAGTATGATTTTTTTTGACAAATCAATAATAAAAAGGTATTCCACGAGAGGGAAACCGCTGAGGAAATTGTGTACACTAATTCTCAAAAATCGTAGGTAATGCCTCTAATACCCAAGTAAAACCCAGTAACGATTATTATTGTGCATTTTTCTATTTTAAGAGCTATTCCGTTAACAAAACAATAATCAGAGGAACGTTGAGGTCCTATTGTAAATCTTCATAGTTAAATCGGCTCACAGCCCTTTTATATAAATAAAGAAGAATTAGCGGCATACAGACAAATTATATAATTTCAGAAAAAATATTCTCCTCGTGCAGGATTTGAACCCACTACCTCTGGATTGCCGGTACAGTGCTCTACCAACTGAGCTACCGAGGGGACATGCGTTCCACTGCGTCTATTGACACTATACAGAAACACTCTCTGAGTAAAATTCATTTCATTGTGTTTATAAAATGTAATGTAATTGTATTATTGAAGAAATTGTATGTACTCTCATTGATCCAAAGGATGAATAAACAATCAAAGTTTGAATTCATATTACGTTTCTGGTTACATTTGCTTCTTTGTCAAGTTGAAAAATAAACGCCTTGCATGCAGCTCAAGCAACATACAAATTATTGCTATCTGGCTGAATCGTAACAGTTGGTGATAGTATATATGCGTAATAATGAATGACCATTCTCTTGGAGAAAGCTGGTGGGATATTTATTTCCACGTCTGCCTTTAATGTCGTGTTGGTTGTGCAATAATCTGACATTCTGGTTAACTAAACTTTGATTCATATCTGATATTTTGAAGTTTTGTTATTGGATCTTCACATGACCATGTATTTTGTTTTATATGGTTACATAAGTCTTATCGTCAATCTAATTCAGGTCGAATTGATAATATTTTGATTAAAAACTAAAAACAATTATACGGAGTGACAATTTGAAAACTAACCAAGGTAACAGCCGAAATACTCCCAAAAATGTGAACTGCAATCGCATACTTGTGATATACCACCATCGATATCAACAATGCTATATTTTTATTGACTGCAAAAAGAGTAAAAACTGTATTGAATCTCTGCTGGTTCTATTATTTGGATTACACTATTCAAGCTTGAATAAATGAATGTTTTATAAAATGATGTTATTATATTTTCCTCTTTTTATTTTTTTATTTTGTCTCTTTCCATTCGAAATTACATTTACTAAAAATAATACTCTCGCACAGGATAAGCAAGCTCATAGAGAAAAGCCCGTTTTGGAACAATGTGTTTTGATGAAGGTGTGTGGGGATTTCTTATGAATACCCTAATATTTGGTGCAGGTGCCAGGTAATTATAGACCAGTCAGTATGGATATCGAATCACGTATCATAGTTAGAGAGCTGAGTCTAAAACCGCGATGAGAAGCTATACTTCCGTCCCATCCCTAAAAAACCCCAAATTCCAAATATTTTTGAAATCAGTCAGGGCCCACTCCAGTATGAAGAGAATGTCTATGGATTTTTTCAACAATTTCTATATGTCTTCCGTTATGATAATTTTGTTGAAAGTGACTAGTAATCATCTATATAACAAAACGAAATACGATTTGGTTGAGACGCACTACTCTTCTACTTCTACTACTTCAAAATCGATCATCGCAAAAATTCGACGTCTCCTGTATGCTTAATCTTGTGTTCCTTTACTTTGTTGTGATCTTTACAACGGGAAAATCTGACTGCAAGACTTTTTTAGTTGGCCCGGCCTAAGGGTTGACCAAATAAAGAAATTGAATAACTCGCGGGACCGGTGAGATGAAAAATAGAAAACTGCACTTGGGTTCAATCTTAAGCTTTCAAATTTGGCATGGAGCTTCTTCAGGGGCCAGAAAACCTGATTTCCAAAGGGAAGACTTTTTGAATAACTTTTCACCCCTTCACACCACTTTGAATTTCCTTAATTTTCTCTGTTAATTCCTGTTTGAAAATTTTTCTCGTCGATAATTCAGTGTATAAACTTCAGTAAACTTACCTCAACTAGTAGTTAATGATGAAAGGAATATATTTCAAACCCTATATAAGAGCTGTTCATCCCCGCCGGTTCAAAAAATTATGAAATATTCACTTTCACTGAGTAAAACTGAAAATAACTCCAATCACGTATCAAGGTATATGATGTTCTGTAATAAAAAAATTTCAGCTCACCTGATAAACCTGTCGTCTTCTTCTGGGGTACTCTTGGCAGACCTGAGGAGGAAAAAGTATGGTAATAATACTACAGAAACTACTAAAATACTTCAGACACTACATCAGCAAATGTCTTCATTGAATTAACAATTGAATGGTAAGTCACATGTTTGCTGAAAATTCTACGATTCATTGGGAAAACAACCTCAGAACATCATTTCCATTGACAGTCAATTGCCTGAGAATATTTTCCGCCAACGAAACGATCAGATGCTGGGTCTTGACACCAGAAAGCTAGTGGATCTGACGGAATTCCGCCGATCGTTCCCAAAGGAATGTGCTCCAGAACTTACACCAGTTCTTTGCGAGTTATTCAATCTCTCTTATAATTTGGGAGTATTTCCATCCAACTGGAAAATTTCAAGTGTACAACCAGTCCCTGAAAAAGTGAAAAAGCAACTACAGACATATCGCACTGCAATCTGTTAAATCGAAATTCATCATTTCAAGCTCATAAAATATCTAGAACGCTCAGAAATTATCAATGTTCGACATTATGGTTTCCGGCATTAACTGGTGACATGTTTGCTTATGTCTCACATATTTGGCAGCAATCTATGGAAATATATGGCATTAGATATCTCCAAGGCGTTTGATCACGTTTGGCACCAGGAACTCCTTGCCAAACTTCCATCTTATAGCTTGCCTCCCTATTTGTGTTCCTTACTATCTAGCTCCCTATCAGATCGATCTCTCTACGTGGTGGTCGATAATCCGATACACTACCAATAGATGCTGGTGTTTCGAAGGGATCCATTTTAGCACCAACACTGTTTCTTCTCCACATCAATGGTTTGTTGGGAGCTACCTCCTGCCTCCTGCAGATGGTAGTACCCTTCATACCGCTTTCTCTTCTAGAGCTCCGATATCAGCCACTGAAATGAACGGAAAGATTCGTGAATGGAATGAATTTGGACTTGGCAAACATTCTAGAATGGGAATCCAACAACTTGGTAGAATTCAGTGCGAATAAAACCTAATCATATCTTTTCTCTAGAAAGGCCGATCTCACAGTGGCGAGCGTAACTATGTTAGGAGGATCCATACCAATGAAATCTTCCATTTTCTGTGGAAAAACTATGTGTGGTCCATTGCCAAACGTGCCTCTCAAAAACTTTTTCTGCTTTGTGCCAAAAAGTATTTCACTTCCTGTCGACTGATCATGATTTATAAGGCACAAATCCAACCTGTCCTAGAATACTGTTTCCATATACAGTGTCACACATAAAGTTCGCCACATATGGAAGTTTTTTTTATTAATAAATATAATGAAAATTTGACCTCACAGTTAGTTTTTGCTTGAGAAATGAGTGAGAAACAGTCTCTTTCCATTTGTCATGTGCTACTCTAAACCCTCATGTATGACTTTGGAGTTGAACACCTTTAGAGTTTTTTCTTTGGAGGTATTTGAAGAAAATTGTGTATAAAAATAGATCAAACGACTTGTACGAATAATGATATATATATATATATATATATATATATTGAGCAACTTTTATAATTTTTGTTATCAATAGATTATCTGTTATGGAATTTTATACATTATTGATCAAACTCTCTTATCCTGTCAGTTGGACCTCTGTCAAAATATCAAATGTGATACATCGTTGAGGTTAGAATTGACTGCATCAGTTCACATTTCAAAAAGAAAATGTATAGGGTGCCACTTGAAAAGTTGAGGTTGGGGGTGGTTTCTTAGGGGTGGTTTTACAGAAGTTGACATTGACACAATAGCTTGAAAGTCATACGGGTTTGATATGAGTGTCTTTTTTGAGCTGACCAACTCGAGAACGGTTAGAGATAGACAAATTCTGCGAACGCCAATCGATTCAGAATGGTCGAACTGGTATGTATGGTGAATTTTGAGTCAATCGAAAAAAATTAAAGGGGTTTACTCATATATAATATTTAGCCGGAAAAAGGTGTTTAAGGTAAAAAATCCAATTTTCTGGGATTTTTTATTTTTAATTTTTCGAATTTTAAATTATTGTCCTCGAACGTATTTTGACGTGCTGATTCCGAAATTTTTATCAAAAATGTCGAAAACTCATCAGAAATATTTTTGGCGGCAAAAAAACATCTAAAAACTGATTTAGAGCTGACCAACTCGAGAACGGTTAGAGATAGACAAATTCTGCGAACGCCAATCGATTCAGAATGGTCGAATTAGTATGTATTGTGAATTTCCAGTCAATCGAACAAAATTAAAAATCACCCGAAAAAAGTTGTAAGGGGTTTACCCCTAAAAATCATGAAAAATACTAAGTCGTCACGTCGACTTGAAATTTGCACTTTATACGTAAGATTTCATGCTCATTTCGAAAATGTATGATTTTTATTTGCTCAGATATAAGATTTAGCCGGAAAAGGGTGTTTAAGGTAAAAAATCCAATTTTCTGGGATTTTTTATTTTTAATTTTTCGAATTTCAAATTATTGTCCTCGAACGTATTTTGACGTGCTGATTCCGAAATTTTTATCAAAAATGTCGAAAACTCATCAGAAATATTTTTGGCGGCAAAAAAACATCTAAAAACTGATTTAGAGCTGACCAACTCGAGAACGGTTAGAGATAGACAAATTCAGCGAACGCCAATCGATTCAGAATGGTCGAATTAGTATGTATTGTGAATTTCCAGTCAATCGAACAAAATTAAAAATCACCCGAAAAAAGTTGTAAGGGGTTTACCCCTAAAAATCATGAAAAATACTAAGTCGTCACGTCGACTTGAAATTTGCACTTTATACGTAAGATTTCATGCTCATTTCAAAAATGTATGATTTTTATTTGCTCAGATATAAGATTTAGCTGGAAAAGGGTGTTTAAGGTAAAAAATCCAATTTTCTGAGATTTTTTATTTTTCATTTTTCGAATTTCAAATTATTGTCCTCGAACGTATTTTGACGTGCTGATTCCGAAATTTTTATCAAAAATGTCGAAAACTCATCAGAAACATTTTTGGCGGCAAAAAAACATCTAAAAACTGATTTAGATCTGACCAACTCGAGAACGGTTAGAGATAGACAAATTCTGCGAACGCCAATCGATTCAGAATGGTCGAATTAGTATGTATTGTGAATTTCCAGTCAATCGAACAAAATTAAAAATCACCCGAAAAAAGTTGTAAGGGGTTTACCCCTAAAAATCATGAAAAATACTAAGTCGTCACGTCGACTTGAAATTTGCACTTTATACGTAAAATTTCATGCTCATTTCGAAAATGTATGATTTTTATTTGCTCAGATATAAGATTTAGCCGGAAAAGGGTGTTCAAGGTAAAAAATCCAATTTTCTGAGATTTTTTATTTTTCATTTTTCGAATTTCAAATTATTGTCCTCGAACGTATTTTGGTGCTGATTCCGAAATTTTTGTCAAAAATGTCGAAAACTCATCAGAAATATTTTTGGCGGCAAAAAAACATCTAAAAACTGATTTAGAGCTGACCAACTCGAGAACGGTTAGAGATAGACAAATTCTGCGAACGCCAATCGATTCAGAATGGTCGAATTAGTATGTATTGTGAATTTCCAGTCAATCGAACAAAATTAAAAATCACCCGAAAAAAGTTGGAAGGGGTTTACCCCTAAAAATCATGAAAAATACTAAGTCGTCACGTCGACTTGAAATTTGCACTTTATACGTAAAATTTCATGCGCATTCCGAAAATGTATGATTTTTATGTGCTCAGATATAAGATTTAGCCGGAAAAGGGTGTTTAAGGTAAAATATCCAATTTTCTGAGATATTTTATTTTTTATTTTTCGAATTTTAAATTTTTGTTCTCGAACGTATTTTGACGTGCTGATTCCGAAATTTTTAACACAAATGTCGAAAACTCATCAGAAATATTTTTGGCGGCAAAAAAACCATCTAACAACTGATTTAGAGCAGACCAACTCGAGAACGGTTAGAGATAGACAAATTCTGCGAACGCCAATCGATTCAGAATGGTCGAATTAGTATGTATTGTGAATTTCGAGTCAATCAAAAAAAATTAAAAATTACCCGAAAAAAGTTGCAAGGGGTTTACCCCTAAAAATCATGAAAAATATAAGTCGTCATGTCGACTTGAAATTTGCACTTTATACGTAAAATTTCATGCTCATTCCGAAAATGTATGATTTTTATGTGCTCAGATATAAGATTTAGCCGGAAAACGGTGTTTAATTTTTGTCCTCGAACGTATTTTGACGAGCTGATTCCGAATTTTGAAACAAAAATGTCATCAGAAATATTTTTGGCGGCAAAAAAACATCTTAAATCTTGATGAGACCTAACGAGATTTTACGTTGGAACGATTGATAATATTTCGGAATATATGAAAATATATATAAAACAGAGGCAGTTCGCCAACCTTTCTGTGGTGTTCCAGATAGCTAACTGATGAGCGAGCTTGTAAGCGAAGTATCACCGACGAGACTAATGACTCTTTCTTGGATAGAATCTAAAAGTATCAAAGTGTGTTTAGGTGCTGCACTCCATATGTGGGATCAGTTTTGGCAATGGAAGTCACATGGTTTTCCCATAAAAGGATACTGCTGATGGTAATACCAAGCATTGAGATGGGAGATTTCATTGGTATTTATACCCCTGACATAGTTACGCTGGCCATTGTGAAATTGGCTTTTCTACAGAAAATACATGCTTGGGTTTTTGTTGGCATTGGATTCGCACTGAAGTCGTTGGAATCCCATCCTAGAATTTTTGCAAATCCGCATTTATTTCATTCACGATTATTCTTCGTTCATTTCCGCTTTGACTGGCTGATATCGGAGCTTTGGAAGAAAAAGCTGTATAAAGGTTACTATCATCTGCAAAGCTGTGCACTGTACATGATGCGATAGGTGTGTAGTTGCTGGTTAGGGTATGTTTCCCTTCATTGGGGGATGGTTGTACTCTTTCAATTTTCCAGTTGGACGGAAATACCCTCAAATTCTGGCAAGAAATTGTCTAATGGGATCAATTACAACATCCAAAGCGATGTTTCGCCAGATAGTAAACCTGACAATTGACCTTGACAACTGATCCCATTTTAGCTTTCGACCTTTCTGGGGCTCATCAGTTAGGCGAAGAAGCCTAATAGCTGTTTTTTTTTTCATAAGATTTGATATTTTAGTAGTTCAAAAAGTGATTTCTTTGAAGTAGAGAACAATGATTGTAAACATTCTTGGAAGACTTGATGTGACAGTCTAGGTTCCTTTCCTTTCCTTCAAGTCCTTTCCAAAGACCGTTGATGCTTTTCTTTCAAAACTTTCTTTTAATGTAACCAAGATCAGTGAAACAACTACTTTTCTAACAGATAGCGTTCATGTATGATGTAGGAGACTGAACGTATTTGAATAAAATAAACCTATTAGCTAAATACAGAAAAAAATTATATCTTTAATAGCCTTCTCTTAAGCATTGTGAAATCCATGATATTGAAAGAAACTTTCGTTCTTTTGTTTTCTTTTTTTTTCGATCTTGTGAAGCAGAGTTTTCTGCGAAAATGCTGGTAAATTGTTGGATGTTTTTTTTGAACGGTCGTCTTCAGTGAAATGAGAAAATTTAAACAGGAGCAAGAACAGAAACACCAGCTTCAACAACAACACTCGGTTTGGCCTCGGCTAGCCTCATACGCGTACCTCAGATCTGTACCTGCGCGCCTTCACCTTTTAGAACTTGCGGGAACATCTGTCTGTTTCGAGAACATTTTACACTTTTCTATTTTATATTCTAGAAATTTCCATGAAATTCCACTCATCACGCCCCCTTACTGGTGGCCTAAATTTCGAGAAATTCACTCGAGTGTTGTTCGAATAAGTTCTAATACTTTCCGGAGCCTCTGTTTTTATTCATTTTACAGTTTTTTTGAATCTTCCAGCACCTTCCAGAAACTCCGAGATTCTAGAGTTTTCCCTAAAAAATTCTCAGAAATTTCCGACGCTTTGGCCCGTTTATCTAATTTTCGGTAATTTCACTCGAGTGTAGTTTCAGTATCTAGAATGTTTCGTAGACTATGTTATGGTTCATTCCACGTTTTTCTAGAATTTTTCACATTCTAGGAATTTCTCTTTCATTCTAGACATTGGGCTTCACTCCATTTAGCTTACATTCTTGCTTATTTATTGTAGCTTCCCTGAAGATGACAGTATCCACTGTCGAAATATCGGAAATATAGTGATAAAAGAGTATATACACGTATATATATTTATATGATTCATACCTAATATACAATCTCAAAAATACTTCGTGTTTGAATCTTACGGAGTAGTAGAAATAATCGCAGAGATTCCATTATCTCTAAGCACGTTTTTTAACTTCATCATATTCATATCTATGTTATCTTTCTTATATTATATATGGAAATGCCGTGGCACGATGTTTGTTTCCAATTAACTTCGAAACTATTCAACCGAAATTAATAGAATTTAATCCACTTTTGTAGTTTGGTCCAACTTGAGAGATAGGATAGTTTATTTCTCGATTAATGACATCAATATTTTTTTATTGCAAATTAAATATTTTTTATAGTGTAACTTGGCGTGGGATTTGGAACTCTCTAAAAATGTCTGGGATATTCGAAAGAAAACTCTAAAATGTTCTTGAAGCTTCAGAAAGGTTTTAGAAAGTTCGAGGTAACCGTGAAATGAACCATAACAGAAGCTCCTGAAAGTTCTAGAACTTTATGGAAAAAGATCTGGAGAATGAGTTATCAGGTGAGTTGTTGAAAAAATATTTTTTCTTTCAATCATATCATTTATATTTGTAGATTTTATAAAATTCTTGGAATGAAAAAATAGAACTGCAGTGAAAACTGAAATTTCACATGAACACACCTGGACGACCTTTGGTCTAAATGTGAACGAGAAGCATCCACCCACCCTTGATATCCGAGGGATTCAGAAGAGAAGATCGTCAAAAGTCTGGGCTTTTGCAGATATTCCTCAAGTTCAATGGTATTGAAACTCCTGAGTGCTATTTTCATTCACTCACATTAAAGTTCTGTTTAGTTCGGATAAAGAAAAAAGCCTGGACATTGTGGACAATTTTCGATCAATCAAGGCCGATATTTCGAACGTTATTTAAAAAAAAAACGAAAATAAAAATAATACTTTAACACCCTGTATCTCGGAAACGAAGCGCTTACGGACATATATTTATTTAGACAATTCATATTAGAATATTGTGAGGAATAACCTCGTGAAGTTTGACAAAGAACTTTTGAATCACCCTGTATGTTTGTCTGAAAGTGACTGAGACTTACCTTGGCCCGATAACAGGTACAGCAACATCCTCAACCACTTCCGAAAGCACTAAGACAGTGGTACCTGGAAACTGTGTATGTGGATATTGTATTATTCCCTGACTGTTTCCTTGAAGCACAACAGAAACAGGAGGACTATCATCTGCTTGCTCTGTTGTACTGACCGAGGTGTTTTTATGGCCGTCAATAACGACGTCCGAGATTTGTTGACTATGGATATGGTGTGCTATAATGTTGTTTATGGTAATTTCTCCTGAGTTGTCAGCTGAATATATTTCTAAACCTTTCTGGTCCGATGCTGTTGTGTATATAACAGTTTTGTTGCCGTCTTCATAAATCAAATCAATCGGTGTATCACTTTTATCTGTAATATCTTGAGCATATATATCGTCGTCTTTTTCATAAACAACTTCGGTTTTCACTTGGGTATTCGGAGTGTACACCCCTATGGCACTTTCTTCTTCCATTTCTTTTTTGAGCTCCATGACATTGACCGGCATCATTGTTGCTAATAAGGTGGGTGAATTTGATGTCTCCCTCAAAGGAGATTTATCCGCTGGTGAAGCTTGAGGTGGAGGTGGAGACATCAGTCCGTGGTCCATATCCGATGCTGGTGAACAGATGGAGATTGATTTATCAATTGGCCGTCGAGTCATGGCATAGAATTCTTATCACCGATAAAGCTTTATTGCACGAGTTTGCGTACTGATGTCAGTTATGGCACTGATTTTGGTATTACACTTTGAAGGGGATGACAGATCTGAAACAATAGTTCGAAATCAATGCCAGATAAAAGACCTCTTAATAAAAATAATAATAATAATAGACTGTATTCACATAAATAGATGAATACAAAATACAAAAAGTTTTGACATATGTGTAACAAAGCAAAATCTGATAAGTGTATACACACTTGTTTCGGATTTGAAAATATTTGTTTAATAATGATAATAACAATAATAATAAAGAGGTATAAAATGTAATAATAGATATTCAATAATAATATATGTTTAGAAGACAGAAGACAGAAAATGTAAAACGTAAAAAGGTAGGTATTTGAAGGAGGGCCCGATCAGATAATTTACATCTGTTCGGACAGTCAGGCAGCGCTCAGAGCCATCTGCCATCCTAACCAAGCTCAGTCCTGGTTCAAGAATTTGGAGATGAAGTTGAGCAGGTATGGGTTCCTGGTCACAGGGGGTGCCGGGAAACGAGGTGACAGACGAACTTGTCAGAACCGGTTCCGCGGCGCCTTTCTGTGGGTCGGAGCAAGTACTGGGCATTACAAGAAATCAAATCTCTTGACGATTGGGCATTTCTTTTTTTAGTTATAGTTAGTTAGTTATAGGCCAAAACAGGCTTGCAAAGGGGTGTTTTTTATGGGTGAAGCCATGTCCCTCCAAAACAGATTGTTATGGTCTTATGATATATGGGACTTCTATTAAAAATTTCCATGCCGATTCATTGGGTAGATAGGTATAATGTATATTTAATTTAGCGACTGTACTATATAGTGAGTGTTTAATCTCCAATCACACTGTAGGATTCTTATACAGAATAAAACACAGATTCAATCTTCATAGCTCGGCTATTGTATATTGAGTGACTCATGTCCGCCACAACTGATCATGCACCTCTGTTACATAAAAACCTGACTCAGCGGAATAATTACACTAAATCCACTTTCTTGTGAAAGAACTCAGCAACCAATAATATACTGATACCATGAATGAAAAACATCTACACCATTAGCAAATTCATAATAACAACATTATGTAAATATAATAGAAAATATGCAAATGTAAATATTATTTTCAGATGCTAAATCACTTAACAAAACTACATCTTACCTTAAATAATCTATCGAAACAATTGTATCAAAGTGGCAATGTAATTGAAACGTCTATTATGAGAAAGCTGAAAATGTAGTTTAATAAATTTTAAAATTACATGAATCGTCGTTAGTATGGATGCTATCTCGACAATTATACAAAAGACTTTTTGAAAAGAATATACGAGGTGGAACATAACAATGTTACCAAAATACAACTTAATATAGTGACGAACTTTATTCTACCGTATATACTGTTGAACTAGTATTCTGCCTCTTTATATGTTTACAGAATGTTGATTCAGCATCTCTGCGGATGCTAATAACAAAGATCAGCTTTTTCTATAGAATTGTTATCCCGTCTTACCTGCTACATATGAGAAGGCCATATAATGCCATAGTATCGCATATAAAAACTTCCCCATATGATAAAAAGTTGGTACAAAATAGAACAGAAAATTAAAAGAAAATTTTAATTTTGAAAAATATTAATTATTATTTGAGTGTATTTGTGACTGGATTTTATTAAGAAAAATCGACTAAGTCGCAGGTTGTTTGAATCTGTGCGTATATCAAGAACTTGACAATACTTGGTGTAATAAAATGGCATGTAAGATAATTCACGTTGTATAAGAATAATGTTTGGCTAATTGATTTCAAGAAATTTTCCCCACATCACCTTCACATGAAACAAAATTCACTATTTTATATGCGTAAAACACATCCAACAACCTTTTAAAACGTAGTCTCAGAGATCAAGGACTCAGGAGTCATGTTCGATTCAAAATTGCTTTCCCATGTACATGTCAACTAAAATTCTGAAAATGTCTATAGAAAGTGTGAACGCCATATTTTTCTATCGTCAATGTAATGCTTTTGTTCAGTAATATACAATCCTTAGCGAATTGTTTACAAAATCACTTACATATAAAATTGAACTGATGGTTAACAAATTAAACCATCGGCTTAATTCTACAGGAGAAATATACAGGATGGACCAATAAAAACAAGACCAGCCCGTTTTGATTGACATCAATCTTCATTTTAAAGGAAGAACAAATTTCAAAGAAAATTTATGAAATCGTTAATTTTCATTCGAAATATGTACTTTTCAGGCATATTATTAAAGCTGTTGTTACAACCCTAGTGTGGGAGTGACTGCTTTGAAAAAAGAGTAAATTGATAAAAAGTATTTAAAATTCATCAAATCTATTCTGTTAAGAATTAGTGAATTACGTTTAAATGCATCAATCAATAAAAAAGTTATAAAGGAATGAAATTTGAAAAATATGCTGTTTAATCAACCCACCAATTCAATTTCAAAACTTTTATCAGAACTTTGACTGCACCACTGGATTCAGGTAGTCTCGAAATATTACTGACAGTACCTAATTTCGTAGAAAAGAATAAAAATATTATAATGTAAAATGACAAATTTCCTGAAATTTCATTAACATATTTTCCAAATTTTATTATCTTATTATTTTCTTATTTTTGAATAAATTTCGATGAAACTTTGACCAATGATATATCAAAACCTCCTGAATACAGTGGTACATTCCTAATTTTGATAAAAAATCTGATATTGAATTGGTGGGTTAATAAAAGTGCATATTTTTCAAATTTCATTCTCTTATAACTTTTTTATTGATTGATGCATTTCAACGGAATCTACATTCAGACCAGTCGAAAATATTGCGAATCCAGTGGTATAGTCAGATTTTTTTCTAAAAAAATTGATAGTAATTTTTTTAGATTTTTTACTTTGAAAAATCGGATTGGTTGGCCCTGGAAAAGGAGATTCATTCATGAAATTTGGTGTCCTAGTAGACTTTTTGAATGTTTTATAAGGGTGCTCTTTTACTATTGGGCATCTCGTCCAGAATTTTTTCGCATGCATGAATTTAGAAACACCCTGTATGTAGGTACACACAATTATTGAAAACATTGTTCAAACATGTTTTTAATACTATACTTATACTATATATGAATGTTAACAGCCATTCAACGTACTATCTGAAGGTGGCAGTACTGAAGATGGTATCATAACTTCAGATGACTTCAGAAACGTATAAGGAATTAGATGAAAAAGTCTAATCGTAAATATTTTCATAGATCTATCAAAAGCATTTGATACTGTTTGTCATTTCTAACAAAAAATGTTTTCCTTCGGAATGAGATGAGATGAGATTAAAACTAAATATTTTTGACATACATTTTTTGGCATCTTATTCCTCTGTGTTTTTTTTTTCTGAGGAACGTTTTCAATGTTTTTTTTCACTTGTATTCCTTCAAATATGAATCTCACGATGTAAGTAGGAGATTGAAATATTTTTATCAAAAATCTTTTTAGATTCATTTAAAAATTAAATTATATATATTTATATAAATTAAGATGGATATAGTGAGGGGCAATATATGAAAATATAAATAGAAATGTTATTGGGTATAACCCTCATATATATATATATATATATATATATATATATATATATATATATACATATATATATATATATATATATATATACAATACAGTTCATGATAATTCAGTGGTAATGTTGAAAAATGAACCACACTGTAGTTCTGTCATGGACGAAGACCTTGAGCGGAGAATTGTTTTCCAAAAACAAATCGCAGCAATCATTAGGAAAGTCTATATAAATGCAGATTTTGGCGAAATATTGCGATGAAGGAAAAACCAGAATGGATTCCGTAACGTAAGTAACTATAGGTATACATTTTCCAAACATTAAAAAGAGACGACAATAATTCATTTTCTTGATGAAAAAAATCCGCCATGCGTTCAGACGAACATCAATTTCGGATTCATTTGAGACAGTCAGTCGAGGTTGGCTAAAGATTAAATAGTCTTCGGGATTGGCCAGTCAACGTAATTAAATACTCTGGGCGTATAAAAGGATGAAATATTTCTAAGTGTATTTCGCATATGACAGAATAATACACACAGTTCATAGGAAAAAATCTAGTAGTCTCTTTACCAAAAAGTCCCATTGCATAGTCCCCGATACTTTACCAAACAAATAGGTTATAACCTAGAAATCGTATGTTCGTATGTGACATTCGAGCAGTAAGAAAACAGGTAGACTAATAGGGGCGTAACAAGACGCCATTCGAGATTAAGTGCGAGCATCGCTAATGAACAAGTCTGCCATGTTTTGGGCAATATTTATATCTGTCATCATTCGATACTGAATAAAAATAAAAACAACTGTATGTGACTGAGCATGCTTAGATGCATGCCGGTGTGTAATATGACGCACTTATGTTCTAGTGAATAACAATAAACTGATGAATTGAATATGAAATTCACGAGAAGCCAAGACACGAATGAGCATAAGATATGTGAAAATGTGTTTCCAAGCAATTGAATCAGCTGCACATGCTAGAATGGACGTTTGAATTCACCTATTGCTGATAATCCCTTTGTTGAAGACGGTCATCCACAATAACAAGGAAACTAAAGGCTTGTCCCGCACTGCACAACGTAGACAGATCGACCAAGAAAATCATCTCACTACGTTCCGACAAAATGCACCAAACAATATCGTTCAAAAAGTTTACTTTTAATCACATAATAGCGTGTACAGGTGTTTCGAACTAATACTCTACTGACTGTTAGTTGCGGCCGCTGAGTTGATGGTATGTTCGGACGACATACGCTAGCACAACGATTCGAACATTTCCTTGAATTACCTGTATTTAACGAAAGAAAGAGAGAGGTAGGCGCGTCTTTGATTGATTCCGAAGCTTCTCGCTATAATCAGAACTTCGTTCGGCCTCTGGGCCCCCTCGATTGCGTTTACCAGACAACTTGTTATCTCTTTCTACTGCATGCCTTCAGCTGTGCTCTCGAGAATATGTGGGAGTTAGGTGGATCGTTAATTCTTCTCATCTCTCGCGGAGGGCAACATCAGCTCGGGATGGTGGTCAGTCTCCAGGTATATCACATAGGCGGTGTCCGTATGGAAAGGAAAAACTTTCTTCCTCTCTTATATAGCAACAAAGTGAAAAAGTCGCGTAATATAATATCTACAAGTAAATGGAAACATAAGTGAAAGTAAACGTACTTGTAGTTATTTCGGAATTCTCAAAGGAGGCACCGTTGACCCAAATGAAACGTATAATTTTATACTCCATCTGGATCAAGGAACGATCCATGTAAACTTCTTGATAGTCGGCCAGAGGAGACAGATGAAGCGGATACGTTGATATTCGTTATCAAATACCTGCGTCAGTTTATAATTTCAACGTTAGATGAGAAACGAAACTTGATATAGGTACCTATGATACGTATCAAGTAATGGTTATATTCGAATACTCCGAACAGCTATTCTTCGTATTCACGATGTTATCTCTTCGATATAACAGACTCTTTATATACAAGGTGCGGGAATTTTCTAGAAGTTCAGGAAAACATTTGGAAAAATACAAAAATATGTCTTACGAAAGCGTCTAAGGGCCACATAGTTTTTTTTTATTTTTCCCACTTCGAACACGGAATTTTATTTTTACAACTTTGAAGTCGGAAATTTCGACTTTAAATTCGGAAATTCTAACTTTGAAGTCCGAATTTTATTTTTTCGACTTTAAAGTCGGAATTTTCGACTTTAAATTCGGATTTGAAGCCGAAAAAATAAAATTCGGACTTCAAAGTTGGAATTTCCGACTTCAAAGTCAGAATATCCGAGTTTAAAGTCGAAAATTCCGACTTTAAAGTCGAAAATTCCGACTTTAAAGTCGAAAAAATAAAATTCGGACTTCAAAGTTGGAATTTCCGAGTTTGAAGTCGGAATTTCCGACTTTGAAGTCGAAGTCGGAATTTCCGAGTTTAAAGTCGAAATTTCCGACTTTGAAGTCGAAAAAATAAAATTCGGACTTCAAAGTTGGAATTTCCGAGTTTGAAGTCGGAATTTCCGACTTTGAAGTCGAAAAAATAAAATTCGGACTTATTAAACTCGGAAATTCGGACTTATTAAACTCGGAAATTCCGACTTTGAAGTCCGAATTTTATTTTTTCGACTTCAAAGTCGGAAATTTCGACTTTAAACTCGGAAATTCCGACTTCGACTTCAAACTCGGAAATTCCAACTTTGAAATCCGAATTTTATTTTTTCGACTTTAAAGTCGGAATTTTCGACTTTAAAGTCGGAATTTTCGACTTTAAACTCGGATATTCCGACTTTGAAGTCGGAAATTCCAACTTTGAAGTCCGAATTTTATTTTTTCGACTTCAAAGTCGGAATTTTCGACTTTAAAGTCGGAATTTTATTTTTTCGACTTGAAAGTCGAAATTTTGGAGTTTTAACTCGATATTTCTTCCAGTTCTTTTGCTTCATACAAGTAGCACATTGTTAATCTTCTTCAGTGTGATGAAAGCTATTTTTGTTTACTGAGTATTAATAATCTAATTGAACGATAGTCGTTTCGGACCGATGTTTCACCCTTTTTACTCTAAAATAAACCGACGTAAGCGTATATTATGGCAAATACAACCACTCCCCTGGCTAATACAACGACGGGCATTGAATTATATCTAATAACAAATACATACAATGTTCCTCGTTGCAGAGGACAACATTACACCATCTGCAAATTAGTTTCGAGGTTTTGCCTACCAAGGCAAGGGTAGGTCATCACAGGCAGCACTGAAGCCATCTGTTCCCTGTTCGAATCGCAACTCATCATTCCGACTATTTGGCCATTGCCTTTCTGGTCTAGCGCGATGAAACTGGGTCTAGTCTGCTCCACCTTGCGAGCAGAGTAAGAAGCACTCCGAATCTCCTGGTTGATAGATTTATATAAGGGCGCAAAGCTCAGAGTTTTTGGGAAATCGTTTAGTAACGATATACTCTCGATGTTTCATCCTTTTCACTCTCAAATACACCGACGTAGGCATATTATGGCAAATACCTGTCAAAATATGATTACTTCCCTGATTAATACCACGACGGGTATTGCATTATATCTAACAGATACTTGTGCAATGTTCCTCATTGCAGAGGTCACAATTACGAGTGCTCCATATAACCAGCAGAATTTTGTTTTGGTTACATGGTTGAAATGGTGAAATCGACGTTGTCGAAGAGGCAAACATCTGACAGAAAACAACTACTTTCCTGGTTAATACCATGATGGACATTGTACTACATCTGACAAACATTTGTGCAACGCCTAATGCAATTAAACAGTAGATTATACTTCATTTGGCTGGGGAAGAACACCTGCAGATGCTTTTCGAGGTTCTTGCCTCTCAACAGTGACAGGGTAGGTCGGACAGCATTAGAGTCGTCCTGTCCCAGCCCAAAGAATTATAATTACAATAAGCACTTGCAATTTGGTCTCCTTGAAAGAAAGTTTTACAAATACCTGTCAGATGTCAGTGTTTCGAGTAAAATTACCGATGGAAAAATTTTGAGTTGAAAGAAATTTGTCCTATA
The DNA here is from genome assembly GCA_958298965.1 of Chrysolina haemoptera. Lineage (NCBI taxonomy): Eukaryota > Metazoa > Arthropoda > Insecta > Coleoptera > Chrysomelidae > Chrysolina > Chrysolina haemoptera. The sequence goes on along the minus strand of OY282596.1, from coordinate 5,372,885 downwards.
GAAGAAAAGTTCCAGTGTTTTTAGGCAAGATTAATCAATGACAATACATAAATACACCACAATAAATATTTACCTTCAGTAAAACAGTTATTTGACGGGGCAGGGGGCAGTTGATAACAACACAATTGTAATAATCCTTCGTGCGATTTGTTGAGATGAAACTTTCCCAAAACAATTCACATCGTGTCAATAATACTGAACAATCATTGCTGTCATGACAGAAATTCAAGTGACGGCCGCTTACTAGATGAAGTCTGGTTTTGAGGAACAAGCATTTTTATCGCGATAAAAAAGGTGCATCCATTTGTATCGCTGTCAAAATGACTCGCACGTCAAATTTAAATGGGATTTTTTATTTTCTACGAAAACTTGTTTACATGGCAAAAACTTAAAAACAAACTCATTGATAAAATCACGAGTCTGTTAGGACGAGTTACTTTATTTAAATTTCCTTTTTTTAATGTTTTTGCCTTAAATAACGACGTTTGAGTGATGAAAATAAAACATTATTGAGGTTACTTCAAATTTTATTGATGTTTTTTTTATTCCACGAAAACTCGTTTAATTGGCAAAAACATGGCTCGTGATTTTATGTATATTCGGTTGTTGAATGTATTTGCCTCAAATAAAGGATGAAAATTGAAAAAAATTATAATAATACCAAGAGTTCTACAAATTTATCGATATTTCTTTATTCACCAGAAAAACTCGTTTATTTGGCAAAAACATGAAAACAAATCAATAAATTAAATCATGAATCCGTTAGGACGAGTGATTTTATGTAAATTTGATTTTTTTGGATGTTTTTGCCTCAAATAAAGAAGTGATAAAAATAAAAAAAATATTCGATACTAATTTAAGGATTATTCTTTTCACCAATTTGGATGATGGCATGTAAATGTAAATTTTCTCAGTGCAATAGTTTAAAAATGAAAGTTTGTTTTTAAATATGTTTGTCCGTTTATGTTTCACCTAGTAAAACGTGCTCATGGAACCTTATGTCAAAACTGTTGTCTGTTGGTACTGTAAAAGCTGCTGAAAATTCCCGAGGTCTTACCTTTCAACGTGCGATTCCTAGCACTTTCTCGGGTCATCAGAAAAAAATCTGTAGTCGCTAGGATTCGAACCTACACGACCAACAGCATCAAGACTGAAATATAAATTTCATCGTTTCAATGCGATTAGTTTATCCTAATTCGAAATATATTAATAACGCAGGTATATTTCCTTGCAGCTTTGGGCAATTACAGAAAATAAAAGAGAAAAGAGTAAATATCTCATACGAATCTGCTAAAACAAGTACCCACCATTTGTTTGGTAAGAAATCCCTGGGTAATAAAGGCGATAATTCAGTGAAATAAAATGAATATTTACTTCGAAATTTCAAAATTTGTCTGTCCTTTGCCTCAGAAAACGTGTATGAAATTTGTATGAAATGTTATTCGGAAAAGATGTTCAGAACGACATAAAACCACAGCAAGGTAAATGCATACTTTTTCAATTTTTTTTTTGTTTATTTATTAGTGGGTTAGGTTAGCTTTTGAGTGAGTGAAGTATGTTGTGTGTTTTCTGTCCATATTTTGACATTGGATTCTGCAAGGGCTTGAATCATAGAATTATCTAATACTTTCCAGAAGCTTCGAGAACATTCTTTACAAAAATTTTCGGATGGCACGAGTGTTAGGGAGAATTATAATTAATATTATCCTTACATTAGTCATGAATAGGTGAAAAACATCAATTCCTTGCTTTTCACGATGTTTTCTGACCATAAAAAGGATTTTTATTTTCGTGGAAATCATAATATAAAAATCTCTCTTCGGAATGACCTACGGCCATTTTTCAGTATCGAAAGTCCGCTTTACCAATATTTAGTTCGAAATTGTTCAAAATTAATTTTATTGGATTGATCTATATTCGTTCCACCCTCAATGATACCCCTGTATATACTTTCTCGATTATTCATAAATGGATAATCGTTCAGCCCGAAATTATTTGTGAGTAAGGCGCAGAACGATATTTCTCGAAAAACGACGACAGAATGCGAAGTATTGTATCATGCCGATGACACATCTAGATGACGCGTCTAGTCGGCTTGAGTCAGTCGTCTCGTTGACATCGTAGAGAGCGGACGTTAAATTTTGTTCGGGTAGCGGTGAAGTGTGTTGAGTGTTTTGTGTCGATATTTTGAGTGTATACCCTCATTGGATACTACAAGGGCATAAATCATAGAATTATCTAATACTTTCCAGAAGCTCCGAGAACATTCTAAACAAAAATTTTCGGATGGCACGAGTGTTAGGGGGAATTATAATTAATATTATCCTTACATTATTCATGAATTGGTGAAAAACATCAATTCCTTGCTTTTCACGATGTTTTCTGAGCATAAAAAGGATTTTTATTTTCGTGGAAATTCTCTCTTCGGATTGACCTACGGCCATTTTTCAGTATCGAAAGTCCGCTTTACCAATATTTGGTTCGAAATTGTTCAAAATTAATTTTATTGAATTGATCTATATTTTATACTCACCCAGTAGGAATACATTCGTTCCACCCTCAATGATACCCTTGTATATACTTTCTCAATTATTCATAAATGGATAATGATTCAGCCCGAGATTATTTGTGAGTAAAGCGCAGGACGATATTTCTCGAAAAACGACGACAGAATGCGAAGTATTGTATCATGCCGATGACACATCTAGATGACGCGTCTAGTCGGCTTGAGTCAGTCGTCTCGTTGACATCGTAGAGAGCGGACGTTAAATTTTGTTCGGGTAGCGGTGAAGTGTGTTGAGTGTTTTTTGTCGATATTTTGAGTGTATACCCTCATTGGATACTACAAGGGCATAAATCATAGAATTATCTAATACTTTCCAGAAGCTCCGAGAACATTCTAAACAAAAATTTTCGGATGGCACGAGTGTTAGGGGGAATTATAATTAATATTATCCTTACATTATTCATGAATTGGTGAAAAACATCAATTCCTTGCTTTTCACGATGTTTTCTGAGCATAAAAAGGATTTTTATTTTCGTGGAAATCATAATATAAAAATCTCTCTTCGGAATGACCTACGGCCATTTTTCAGTATCGAAAGTCCGCTTTACCAATATTTGGTTCGAAATTGTTCAAAATTAATTTTATTGAATTGATCTATATTTTATACTCACCCAGTAGGAATACATTCGTTCCACCCTCAATGATACCCTTGTATATACTTTCTCAATTATTCATAAATGGATAATGATTCAGCCCGAGATTATTTGTGAGTAAAGCGCAGAACGATATTTCTCGAAAAACGACGACAGAATGCGAAGTATTGTATCATGCCGATGACACATCTAGATGACGCGTCTAGTCGGCTTGAGTCAGTCGTCTCGTTGACATCGTAGAGAGAGGACGTTAAATTTTGTTCGAGTAGCGGTGAAGTGTGTTGAGTGTTTTGTGTCGATATTTTGAGTGTATACCCTCATTGGATACTACAAGGGCATAAATCATAGAATTATCTAATACTTTCCATAAGCTCCGAGAACATTCTAAACAAAAATTTTCGGATGGCACGAGTGTTAGGGGGAATTATAATTAATATTATCCTTACATTATTCATGAATTGGTGAAAAACATCAATTCCTTGCTTTTCACGATGTTTTCTGAGCATAAAAAGGATTTTTATTTTCGTGGAAATCATAATATAAAAATCTCTCTTCGGAATGACCTACGGCCATTTTTCAGTATCGAAAGTCCGCTTTACCAATATTTGATTCGAAATTGTTCAAAATTAATTTTATTGAATTGATCTATATTTTATACTCACCCAGTAGGAATACATTCGTTCCACCCTCAATGATACCCCTGTATATACTTTCTCAATTATTCATAAATGGATAATGATTCAGCCCGAGATTATTTGTGAGTAAAGCGCAGAACGATATTTGTCGAAAAACGACGACAGAATGCGAAGTATTGTATCATGCCGATGACACATCTAGATGACGCGTCTAGTCGGCTTGAGTCAGTCGTCTCGTTGACATTGTAGAGAGCGGACCTTAAATTTTGTTCGGGTAGCGGTGAAGTGTGTTGAGTGTTTTGTGTCGATATTTTGAGTGTATACCCTCATTGGATACTACAAGGACATAAATCATAGAAGGTAAATGCATCTCATTTTCATTTCAGGCCCTAGTTCCAATCTTTACTGCAGTCCATTGTAGTTATCGTTCATGGAAACACAAATTGGGAACTCTTCGACGAACTCTACTCAAAATTCGAGAGTTGGTGGATTTCGAAAGATTCTTCATGTTGAAACTTTTCATCAAAAGGGAAGCATATTCTTTTTGTGACTAGTTATGCTTCACTCGTTTTACCGTCTACATCGGTGTTAGGGGCTTCACTTCGTATGCTTCGTTGGATGCATCGGCCTTTATACACTGGCGCTAAAGTTAGTTGTGCCAGTGTACAGCCGTGCTGTTAACTGTAAAGGCATAAAATATTACTTGAACCTAATCAACGATGACGGTTTCGTTTCAAGCAGAGCTTATTGCACGAAGAAATCATTCTTGGATCAATATGACTTTAACAGCATTTCAGTTTAATTTCAGGCCCTAGTTCCAATCTTTACTGCAGTCCATTGTAGTTCTCGTTCATGGAAACAAAAATTGGAAACTCTGCGACGAACTCTATTCAAAATTCGAGAGTTGGTGGATTTCAAAAGATTCTTCATGTTGAAACTTTTCATCAAAAGGAAAGCAAATTCTCCTTGTGGCAAGTTCTGCTTCACTCGTTTCACCGTCTACATCGGTGTTAGGGGCTTCACTTCGTATGCTTCGTTAGATGCATCGGCCTTGATACACTGGCGCTGAAGTTAGTTGTGCCAGTGTACAGCCGTGCTGTTAACTGTTAAAGCATAAAACATTAGTGAGCCCGATCAACGATGACGGTTTCGTTTCAAGCAGAGCTGATTGCACGAAAAAATCATTCTTAGATCACTATTACTATAACAACATCTCTGTTTAATTTTAGGCATAGTACCAATCTTTACTGCAGTCCGTTGTAGTTTTCGTTAATGGAAACGCAAATTGGGAACTTTTCGACAAACTCTACTCAAAATTCGAGAGTTGATGGATTTCGAAAGATGCTTTATGTTGAAACTTTTCATCAAAAGGGAAGCATATTCTTCTTGTGACCAGTTCTGCTTCACTCGTTTGACCGTCTACATCGGTGTTAGGGGCTTCACTTCGTAGGCTTTGTTGGATGCATCGGCCTTGATACACTGACGCTAAAGTTAGTTGTGCCAGTGTACATCCGTGCTGTTAACTGTTAAAGCATAAAACATTAGTGAGCCCGATCAACGATGACGATTTCGTTTCAAGCAGAGCTGATTGCACGCATAAATCATTCTTAGATCACTATTACTTTAACAGCATCTCCGTTTCATTTCAGGCCCTAGTTCCAATCTTCACTGCAGTCCATGTAGTTCTTGTTCATGGAAACGAAAATTGGAAACTCTTTGACGAACTCTACTCAAAATCTGAAAGTTGGTGGATATCGAAAATGTTGAAAATTTTCATCAAAAGGGAAGCATATTCTTATTGTGGCAAATTCTGCTTCACTCGTTTTACCGTCCACATCGGTGTTAGGTGCTTCACTTCGTATGCTTCGTTAGATGCATCGGCCTTGATGCACTGGCGCTAAAGTTAGTTGTGCCAGTGTACAGCCGTGCTGTTAACTGTAAAGGCATAAAACATTACTGGAGCCCAATCAACGATGACGGTTTCGTTTTAAGCAGAGCTGATTGCACGAAGAAATCATTCTTGGATCACTATTACTTTAACAGCATCTCTGTTTCATTTCAGGCCCTAGTTCCAATCTTCAATGCAGTCCATTGTAGTTTTTGTTCATGGAAACACAAATTGGGAACTCTTCAACGAACTTTACTCAAAATCCGAAAGTTGGTGGATTTCGAAAATGTATAAAATTTTCATCAAAAGGGAAGCATATTCTTATTGTGGCAAATTTTCTGCTTCACTCGTTTTACCGTCTACATTGGTGTTAGGGGCTTCACTTCGTATGCTTCGTTAGATGCATCGGCCCTGATACACTGGCGCTAAAGTTAGTTGTGCCAGTGTACAGCCGTGCTGTTAACTGTAAAGGCATAAAACATTACTGGAGCCCAATCAACGATGACGGTTTCGTTTTAAGCAGAGCTGATTGCACGAAGAAATCATTCTTGGATCACTATTACTTTAACAGCATCTCCGCTTCATTTCAGGCCCTAGTTCCAATCTTCAATGCAGTCCATTGTAGTTCTTGTTCATGGAAACATAAATTGGGAACTCTTCGACGAACTCTACTCAATTCTTCATCAAAAGGGAAGCATATTCTCCTTGTGGCAAGTTCTGCTTCACTCGTTTTACCGTCTACATCGGTGTTAGGGGCTTCACTTCGTATGCTTCGTTAGATGCACCGGTCTTGATACATTGGCGCTGAAGTTAGTTGTGCCAGTGTACAGCCGTGCTGTTAACTGTTAAAGCATAAAACATTACTGGAGCCCAATCAACGATGACGGTTTCGTTTTAAGCAGAGCTGATTGCACGAAGAAATCATTCTTGGATAACTATTACTTTAACAGCATCTCCGCTTCATTTCAGGCCCTAATTCCAAACTTCACTAGAGTCCATTGTAGTTCTTGTTCATGGAAACACAAATTGGGAACTCTTCGACGAACTCTACTCAATTCTTCATCAAAAGGGAAGCATATTCTCCTTGTGGCAAGTTCTGCTTCACTCGTTTTACCGTCTACATGGGTGTTAGGGGCTTCACTTCGTATGCTTCGTTAGATGCATCGGCCCTGATACACTGGCGCTAAAGTTAGTTGTGCCAGTGTACAGCCGTGCTGTTAACTGTAAAGCCATAAAACATTACTGGAGCCCAATCAACGATGACGGTTTCGTTTTAAGCAGAGCTGATTGCACGAAGAAATCATTCTTAGATCACTATTACTTTAACAGCATCTCCGTTTCATTTCAGGCCCTAATTCCAATCTTCACTGCAGTCCATTGTAGTTCTTGTTCATGGAAACACAAATTGGGAACTCTTCGACGAACTCTACTCAATTCTTCATCAAAAGGGAAGCATATTCTCCTTGTGGCAAGTTCTGCTTCACTCGTTTTACCGTCTACATCGGTGTTAGGGGCTTCACTTCGTATGCTTCGTTAGATGCATCGGCCTTGATACACTGGCGCTAAAGTTAGTTGTGCCAGTGTACAGCCGTGCTGTTAACTGTAAAGCCATAAAACATTACTGGAGCCCAATCAACGATGACGTTTTCGTTTTAAGCAGAGCTGATTGCACGAAGAAATCATTCTTAGATCACTATTACTTTAACAGCATCTCCGTTTCATTTCAGGCCCTAATTCCAATCTTCACTGCAGTCCATTGTAGTTCTTGTTCATGGAAACACAAATTGGGAACTCTTCGACGAACTCTACTCAATTCTTCATCAAAAGGGAAGCATATTCTCCTTGTGTCAAGTTCTGCTTCACTCGTTTTACCGTCTACATCGGTGTTAGGGGCTTCACTTCGTATGCTTCGTTAGATGCATCGGCCCTGATACACTGGCGCTAAAGTTAGTTGTGCCAGTGTACAGCCGTGCTGTTAACTGTAAAGGCATAAAACATTACTGGAGCCCAATCAACGATGACGGTTTCGTTTTAAGCAGAGCTGATTGCACGAAGAAATCATTCTTAGATCACTATTACTTTAACAGCATCTCCGTTTCATTTCAGGCCCTAATTCCAATCTTCACTGCAGTCCATTGTAGTTCTTGTTCATGGAAACACAAATTGGGAACTCTTCGACGAACTCTACTCAATTCTTCATCAAAAGGGAAGCATATTCTCCTTGTGGCAAGTTCTGCTTCACTCGTTTTACCGTCTACATCGGTGTTAGGGGCTTCACTTCGTATGCTTCGTTAGATGCATCGGCCTTGATACACTGGCGCTAAAGTTAGTTGTGCCAGTGTACAGCCGTGCTGTTAACTGTAAAGGCATAAAACATTACTGGAGCCCAATCAACGATGACGTTTCCGTTTTAAGCAGAGCTGATTGCACGAAGAAATCATTCTTAGATCACTATTACTTTAACAGCATCTCCGTTTCATTTCAGGCCCTAATTCCAATCTTCACTGCAGTCCATTGTAGTTCTTGTTCATGGAAACACAAATTGGGAACTCTTCGACGAACTCTACTCAATTCTTCATCAAAAGGGAAGCATATTCTCCTTGTGGCAAGTTCTGCTTCACTCGTTTTACCGTCTACATCGGTGTTAGGGGCTTCACTTCGTATGCTTCGTTAGATGCATCGGCCCTGATACACTAGCGCTAAAGTTAGTTGTGCCAGTGTACAGCCGTGCTGTTAACTGTAAAGGCATAAAAATTACTGGAGCCCAATCAACGATGACGGTTTCGTTTTAAGCAGAGCTGATTGCACGAAGAAATCATTCTTAGATCACTATTACTTTAACAGCATCTCTGTTTCATTTCAGGCCCTAGTTCCAATCTTCAATGCAGTCCATTGTAGTTTTTGTTCATGGAAACACAAATTGGGAACTCTTCAACGAACTTTACTCAAAATCCGAAAGTTGGTGGATTTCGAAAATGTATAAAATTTTCATCAAAAGGGAAGCATATTCTTATTGTGGCAAATTTTCTGCTTCACTCGTTTTACCGTCTACATTGGTGTTAGGTGCTTCACTTCGTATGCTTCGTTAGATGCACCGGTCTTGATACATTGGCGCTGAAGTTAGTTGTGCCAGTGTACAGCCGTGCTGTTAACTGTTAAAGCATAAAACATTACTGGAGCCCAATCAACGATGACGGTTTCGTTTTAAGCAGAGCTGATTGCACGAAGAAATCATTCTTGGATCACTATTACTTTAACAGCATCTCCGTTTCATTTCAGGCCCTAATTCCAATCTTCACTGCAGTCCATTGTAGTTCTTGTTCATGGAAACACAAATTGGGAACTCTTCGACGAACTCTACTCAATTCTTCATCAAAAGGGAAGCATATTTTCTTTGTGGTAAGTTCTGCTTCACTCGTTTGAAATATATATGAAGTACCGCATATTTTTGTTATCAATACCTATATCAATGAAGTTGCGTGCGCCACTGTCGGTGGAGGTTAGGTAACAGTCTATCGCAGGTCTCCTAACCCGCGCGCCAAAACAATCTGTGTTGCAAGTATGGGATTGCCGAGTCCATATTCATTCATTTATACGTCCATGGTTCGACCAAACTCTCTATGGACCAAACAGGTCCTGGAATTTTCTCCAGAGTGGGAGAACGAGGTGTGGGTAATACAAAAGACTCTAGCCGTCCGAATTCTACTTTTGATCCCGCAGGTCCGCATGCGCCCCTGTTTACGCTAGCTAGAAGCGTGGTGAACCGCCCGTTCTTTCTGAATTTTGGATAAATATTCGTTATTTCGTAACAATTTTTTATTGTTTATAGGTCTAGGTCAACTCGGTTTGCATGCAAACTAATTCACGCATTTTTGACTGACTCGCATGCTAGGTTAGGTTTGTGTCAATTGCGAGCAAAAAAAACAAATTCACGCAGTTTCAACTCAGTTTGTCTTCTTGTTTTGTCATTATCTTATTTTAATTCGAGTTGTGCTCATGCGGAACTGCGGGATCAAAAGTAGAATTGGTAGGGCTAGACGCTTGTGGGCATAAATTTGAATAAACGGCGACTTTTCCAAAAACGTGGTGTAACACATGTTCAGCAAAGTATTTTTGGCAATCATTGAAGGAATCACCCGAAAACTTTAGCGGCTTGAATGTGATATTATTTCTCTCCATCTACATATTTAATTTTCTTTGTTTCTAGACATTGGAAGTCCAGGAGAATTCTACTCAGCCCCTGCCAACTTGAGTTCAAATCATATATTCCTGAAAACTCCTCTTGAGTGATGAAGTTCTTGAGTTTGAGATGAACTAATACACTCTGATCAGAATGATGCTTCAGGTACTCAATTGCTTATATGTTGATACATGGAGGCAAGCTAGAGGAGTAGCAGGGGGCCTATACATGTTTAATTACCTGATGAAAGGGATAGAGGATTGACGCAAAGAACAAAAATAAAATACCCAAAAGAAATCTTTTATCAGCTCTTAGTAAGTGAGCCCAATGAGGCTTTCATTTCTTCTATAATACAAATATAAATAGTCCATGAACATATTATTTCTTGTTTAAAACTATTTGAAATGGTTTTCCTTCTTGATTTTGTGAAAAATAATCAAAAATATCTTTACACATTTTCAGAATTATCATCATTACGCAATCTGTTTTATAAATGTCCATAATAATAAACTCTGTTTATCAAAAAAAAAAGAATGCTCGTCAAAAACTGTGTAGTATTTTCAAGATTTATCTGTCTCAAATATTATCAAAACCCAAAATCGGTTGTTATTGAACCTCCTTTGATGTCTACACAGAAAACAAGGAGCAATTTGAGAAAACCTGAAACTCTGAGCCTCCTATAGCTGGTATTATCACAGAATAATTGTACAATTCCAGGTAAAATATTTCATTCAAAAATAAAGTCTTGACAAGCATTCTTTTTTTGACTGTGTTTTTTATCACAATATCTTTGTTTGTGTTATTCAACATAGCAATTGCATTGAAAGAAAATACTTGAATGATATAGGAACATAAAAAAATCAATAACACAAGAAAACATACACAATAAATAAAAATAAATGAAAAAATATACAAGAGAGGTCATTTGCATGAAAAGTCATCCATGAGTTCTGTTTTCACTTGTCTACTATTAACTGAAGAAGAAACGTTTCCTCCCATTCTTAAAATGTACGGTATCACACTATCGATTTGAACTTGTCCTATGAGGCCTGCAAAGAAGAGCTCCTCGAGTATGTTTGATTCCATTGCCCTCAATGGAGGAAGACGTAATAGTAACCTGAAAATGAATTATTTTTATTCAGGCTGTTTGGAACTAAATTATTTTTATCAACATCACAGAAATATACCACTATCTACTTGAATCGCTAACTATTCAGATAACTTGGATTCAAATTTTTGCACTGTCAGTTACCTACTACCTATTTTACACCAAAATCACCAGAAAATATACAAAAACACACAATTCTAAGACAATGGCTAAGATTTGATAATTCTAGATTGATAGACTAAAATTATTAAGCAATTGTCAATAAGCAATCATTAAATTTACACTTTTAATGAAATTTGGAAGTTTGTTCAATATTCAACACAGGTATTTGACGTTTATAGTTCTGGTAACACCATAGAAATGTACCATCTGGTACAGCAATCAGATTTCTCAGATTGCTGGCAACAAGATGAATATCTTGAGTTTTTTCTACCTTTTATGATGTTTTACCAGCTTTTTAAAAGTATTGTAAAACCACAATTTTTATGATGTATATTTGAAAGTTGAACGATGAGTCAAAAATTAAACAATTTCCTGAATGATAAAGAAAAAACATGTTACCCAATAGATCTCTTAAAAGTAAATGAATTACGAATACAGGGGCATACCTTGGAAATCTGTCAATGTCATCTGGATAACTGTTAACCACGTAACTTCTCAAAGCTCGAAATGACTTCTCTTGTAATTCCTCAATTGGCTTCCTTAGCAGAATATCTGAGCAATCAGTGGAGAACAAAGTAATTGCCTTTAAGTATGCATATTCATTTTCATTCACATGTAACCTATTCATACTGGTAACAAAGTCTTGTAATTTAACTATATTATCTGTAACCTGCTTCACTTTATTGGCAGACATTTTATCTTGTGCAATTGATGCATGGATATGGCTGATTAGAGCAGATAATATTGTTGACAGTGATAACAATTGGGAGCACTGTGCTAAACCAAGGGTGAACAACTCTGACCAACAGTTTCTCAAAAGGACAATTTGAGTTTCGGGGCTGAAACAAAAATACATACATATAATACACACAAATTATACACTCATATAATACACACTTAAATCACATACCGAAGAAATTGTGAAAATGTTAGAGGCAGGAATAGTAAGTAATACCTACATTTCACCAATATTAAACAATTTCAGAATACACACAAACTAAGTATTTTGTTTAGTATCCAAATGATCAACTCCTGTAGATTTTTTTGTGAATCTGCCTTCACATATACCACCTTCCCTAGAAAAATTCAACTTCTTTCATGAATTTCAGAAAATAACAAGTACATCACAATTCCACAAGGAGGTGCAGAATTTAACGCAGTTGGCATATGTCAAAATGTGTATGCCAAAACCCATAATTTTACAATGTGTTATTCTTGATTATTGGTATACATGAATATATATATAGAGAAGTTGATTCAATGTGGTCCACTCCATATCTGATGTCCACTGATATAATTTTCATAGTGGATTGGCAGGAGACATGATTTTTTTATACTTGAGGATATTTAGCAATGTAAACGTGGCAACAGCGCAATATATTAGCCTACTGAAACTTCACGTTGGTTAAAACATGTTGCCAAGTTTACAACATATATTTTGAGAATGTTGCAAACATCTGTTTTAGTTTCTCCCATGCTGTTATATTGATAGTTTCCGAACAACTTGATAGTTGTTGGTTTGGCAACATTGAATATCATGTAGAAATTAAATATCAACAGACCAATAAGGGTATAGTTTAACAAGTGACGTCTTCATGAAGGCAAACCGGAACGGCAGGGCTTATTTGAATTTGGTTCTGAAATTTCACAATTTTGAACAAAGATAGACTCATAATTTGCATTAATAATACTTTTGGAGTGATGCTAAAATCAATAAGGGTTCATAACAACACAGTAAAGTAGTAAATTCAATATTCAATATCAGTCCCGGCGCCCACTATAAACGATATTACTCCATAAAACTGTTTCATATACCTGTTATCGTGATATACACCAACACAACAGAGAATGCTAAATAATGCTCTCTTTAATGAGTTACAAATGAAATTCAGTCATCGCTTAAAATAACTTCACAACTTTTTCAAATAATAAATAGAATAGGCATTACCTCAAATACTGGAAAGCTGGTATATTTTTCGCCCAGTGAATAGACAGAAACAGCAGTCTTGATCCACTTTCACATATATAATGTATATTCAAATATGGAGGTACAGGTCCTGGAATCAATAGATTGAAAGCGATGTGCTGATCTTGGAGAATCGGTCCATCGTAATCAAAACATTTTTCGTCATTAGAGAGAACATTGAAACCTGTTCCATTTAAGCACTGAACTCTAGCCATACTATCAAGGGCTTTTGAAATAAGTTTTTTATCACGTGCGGTAGATAAGGCATCACTGAGTTCAGTCCCGGTGTTAGTACTATCCATTGAAACATCATCATCAATACATCCCTGGCTTGCTGACAAGTGGAAGGAATCAGACGCAGTAGTGCTATTCGCTGTGAAAATAATATAACATGAAATGAAAACCGGATAGTAATATTAATTTGTAAAATATTATTATAAACAGATAAGGAGGTGATATGTATATATCTGGAAAATTACGAATGGTAATTTAAAGTATTAATATTATCAACTAACAGAACTAAATGGAGTTGTCATAAATTATAAATCATATAAATATGCTATATTGGTCAAACATCGGACAAATTATGCGAAAAAGCTGAAAATCATGACTATGAATGCCTTGAAGCAGCTTTCAACACTTCACAGAAATTGTTAGGTATTGAGAGTACATCCGAGTATGCTTTGAAAAAGTAGGTAGTCAGCCCGGGGACCTACAGCTTGCGTGCAATAAGGATTCCGAACCACTTTAGCTCCGTCACGGACGGTGGGGATCGAACCCGAGCACCTTGCTTTATTAGAATGACGCGATTCATTACCATAACTGTTGATCAAAGACACAAAATAAAAATAATTCACAGGATGATTATTTCGAAATATTGTCATCAATTTAATCCTTCTGCAGTGGAATTGCGTTCCATTTTTTCTTGAATTTCGAGTGACATCACTGCGATAAATTCCAAATTCTACTTCAACTGAGAGAGTACCGATTAATGTTTTGTGGCCTGTTCATATACTTAATGTTCATGGTTTCATATATCAAAGTAAATGTTTATTCTCAAGAAAAAAATCTATTTAAACTTAGCAATCTAACATTTTAATATAAATATGAACTCACCAATCCTTTTATTCAAGTAGTGGAGTCCCATATCGTTAGAACAAAATGGATTTGAGAGCATTCCAAATTCAGAGTTTAAGTCTTTTCGAATGAATATTTTGTTGACGGCATTTAGAGCGTTCTGACTAAACTTAATTTCCGGACTGCTGGAGAATTCTTTTTTGTCAATGATAGGTTTTCTTTCATGTTGTACAGCTGCAAACAGAAATTTTCCTAATTATACAAGCGAGTTAATTTCATCTGATTATTCAAAGTCAATTTAGGTATGGTCCGGCACAACTTAAAATATATAGTAATTTTGCTATTTTTAGCATATTTAAGATATACTCTTATAACCTGTAAATATTAATGAAGATAATGAAGTAGTTTTGCGTCTGTAGTTGATTTAATTCTCAAATTAGTTTTTGGCATAGCAGACGGAAATATGAACTGAATTAAAAAAATGTAGATCAACCGGGATTCCAACCCAGGTCTCGTGGTTTCCTGTTTCGAAAACCAGCGATTCACATTTCAAATTCAGTTCTGTGTTAGTATGAGACGATGATCAAAGTTAAATGAAAAGATGGACACATTCCTGCATGCACACCCAGTGAAATTATACTGATGTATCAGCTGGTGTCCTGTTTCGAAAACCAGCGATTCACATTTCAAATTCAGTTCTGTGTTAGTATGAGACGATGATCAAAGTTAAATGAAAAGATGGACACATTCCTGCATGCACACCCAGTGAAATTATACTGATGTATCAGCTGGTGTCAATAACATATCGGTTTAGATCGGACACTTATGTAGTATAACAAAATCTTTAAGAAACTGTTCTTCTTCAGCAGGATTTCACAACATTTGTCAACTCCAACCAAAATAACAGTATACAATTCTATAATTCAACCTCATTTTGATTACTGTTCCTCAGTTTTGTATATGTTTAATGGCAATAAAATGAACCAAATACAAAAGTTACAGAATAGAGGAATAAGAGTAATTTTAACTAAAGTTTAACTAAACCGCTGAGTTGAGCCAACCAGTCATTTCTTTCAACAAGTCAGTTTAGCCTAAAATTATGGTCGATTCATTATCAGGACTTTTACTGGTTTATATATATTTTTAAGAAGGTTACAGTGAAGTTGCGTCAAACTTTACCTAATTTTACATATAAAAGCATTGTTAGTTCAACTTACAATCACTTCTCATCCCACAAGCTAAACATTTTTGAAGCCTGCAGTATTGACATCTATTTCTATGATGTTTGGTTACTTCACAATTCTGACTTCCTCTACACTGATATCCTAGTTGTTTACGAATTGATCTTTTAAAAAATCCTTTGCATCCTTCACATGATATGGCCCCATAATGCCGTCCAGACGCTCTATCTCCACAAACGACACATAGTTCTACAGTAAGGCAAATATTATTCGTATTGTTTCTGTTCTTGTCACCTAGCATTTCTGTTTTAAGGGTTTGTTCCATATCCATTTCTGTTCTTGGGGAAACAGCTTGTGTTGTTTAAGAACATTAATTGATCCTTTAGAGTGATTTAGTAACTTTATTT
Source organism: Chrysolina haemoptera (assembly GCA_958298965.1). Taxonomy (NCBI): domain Eukaryota; kingdom Metazoa; phylum Arthropoda; class Insecta; order Coleoptera; family Chrysomelidae; genus Chrysolina; species Chrysolina haemoptera. The sequence continues at coordinate 5,357,122 of OY282596.1, read as the reverse complement.
GGCAAATCCATGAATGGAAAAATTGTTCGCTGGATTCTTTCATTAAAATAACCCCCCACTTATAATAATAAAATCACTAAAATTACTAAAAATGTAAAAACTCAACACCTCAAAAAAAGTAAGTACTATACAACATACAACTACCAACTTAACTTGCAGATATTAAATACACAGAATACATATAAATATTATGTATGTGTTCTGTGATTAAATACTCAAGTCAGCAGTCAATACACGAGCGCCTAAACACAAAGCATTATTCTGTGGCATAAATTCCAAACTAAAAGCCTTAAACTGCGCATGCGCTCAGTAGTATTGAAGCATGAATGGTCACTGCAATGGCGGGATGTTTAAATAAAAGACAAACTGAGTAGAAAATGCATGAATGTTTTTTCGCTCGCGACTGCCGATTAAAGACTAGTTCATGCTAATGCGAAATTCGCAAAAAATATATGTTTTTTCCATTTTATTTCAAGGAATTGAAATGAAAAAGAGATATTATTTTTGCGAATTTCGCATTTGCATGAACTAGTCTTAACACACAAACTTGAGCAAGCTAATCTACCGCTACCACAGGGTTGTGTGTTAATCGTGAGCGAAAACAAATTCCCGCATATTCAACTCAATAGACTACCCAAGTGTGACGTCAAAGTGGCTGAAACTTGGCAAACCTTTCCAAACTCTGAAATTTTTTTTTTCGGCAAAAGGTTTCAACTGAGTCTTTATTGAAAATAGTATCAATTTTCCTTATTGTCGACGGAATTATGCAAAATCATCAAATCAATAATTCATTATGGGTCAAATCAATAATTCTTATGGGTCAAATCAATAATTCTTATGGGTCAAATCAATAATTCTTATGGGTCAAATCAATAATTCCTTATGGGCTTAAAGGTGAATCATTTGAAGATAAGTTGCACTATTAATTAATTGGCTCCATTCGCAATGGCAAATAATAATAAGAGCCGAACTGCGATCGAGTCAGTAGTTTCTGAGGAATTAAATAATGCAAAAAATATATATCCTCTTCAACCACAAACTTTCTTTCACATATTCCTAGATGCCGAAATTTGTTGAATGACTAAATTAAAAAGACTTGCATCAACCTAAAATTGAACAACAATACAACTATTGGATAATTCATGAAAAGTCAACTTCACAAAAAACATTTATTAAAACTTAATAATACGATTTAGAAAATTCAATACTTCGGTTCTCTCGTTTGAGTCTTCAGTAATCCATATCGACTCTTAGCAATGATTCTCTGATGAGAGTAAGTGTCCTCGGGTGAAAAGCGAGCTATAAAAAAAAGATGATGGTTAAACCAGTAAGTAAAGAAATGGCATGAATATGAAAAATATTTCAAAGCACTAATGAATGAAATGAAAATATATATAATATAAATACTGTCATATGACATCAGCTAATGAAAGTAGAAAAGAACGGGAAAAAATCGTTTGGACGAAATAAATACGGACTGGGCAAAAATTCTAGAATGGGGATACAACTTGTAGAATTTAATGCGAATATCTTTTCTCTCCAAATCCGATCTCACAGTCCGTGCAGCACCCAAACACACATTGAAACTTTTTAAGATTTTGTTAAAAAAAAGTCGTTCGTCTCGTCGGTGATACCTTGCTCACAAGCTCGCTCACTTCTCTGGACGATGCTCTTCTGAAATATCATCAATCGTTCTACCGTTAGCGGTCCCATCGAGACTGACTCGGCGAATTCAGTCCTCACATCCATATGCCATCACTTTGAAGACATACCGAACATCTCTTTTCCAGGGCTCGTTCTTCCGACAATCGGCAACGCTTTGGAACCCGCTGCCTCGAGAGGTGTTCCCTGAGGCATACAGCCTGCAGAAATTCAAGAACACCAATTCCTACCTACTTTATCTCTGCTCTCACGGTGTTCTCTGAACATTACAGGCGTTTCCTTTTCGTGGGAATCAGAACAAGTTATAAGTTAACATATTAAGTGTAAAAAAAATAAATATTAGTATACTCACCCGGATGAGCCGACTTGGTAGGATTGCCGCTAAGATCGAATTTCTGAAAAAAAGCATTTATTAAGTTTTCATTGAATATCATACTATTATATATATATTATTAATGATGTATATTTACAAAATAATAACTATTTGTACTGATATGATTGGCATGTGCCTGTATGTAATGCATGTCTGAGTGTGTTAGGATTTAGGTAAAATTGAAAAAGAATAATTGTTTGTTTGTGAAGGATTCCATCAGAGCACATTGAAAAAATCAGTACCAATCATTCAACCAAATGAATCAGAAATATTGCAAGTATATGAGTATGAGTTAAGGTTTCCTACAACAAACACTGTACACACTAATATTGCGAGCACAATGCCCAATGCTATCTTTTGGCCCTGAAATCATTATTTCAATATGAATTTAAAAAAAATTATTTCAAACCCAACTTTCCACAACATTTTATACAATAGGAATTTAATCGATACGCATCCAACAGAAATCAACTACCAGGAATTAAATAATTGCAATTAGTGATTAAGAAATAATTTTAAAAAAATCTTTTAGCAAGCGTTGATATTTTTCAAGTTTGAGTTTGAGGTTAGATATGGATTTGTTGTACATACCTTGAGAGTATACATTCTCTTGCCACATGCATCTAGGGAATAATATAAATACATAATTTTCGAAGTAAACAAATCAGTTCGATAGCAACTTCACTGCTTTCGCACCTCTTCTAAACGTACTAGGATTAGATTAAACAGCAAGCGTAAGAGGTTTGACTGGTTTGTGAATGTGAACAGCAAACAGCATAGCGATCATATCATGATCATAGCATTAGCATTATTTAGCCACAGATCACAGAATAAGTGGAATAGTCAGAATACTTAAGAAATTGAGAATATACCTCGCTTTCATCGCCCGGTATTCTGTCAATTCTGTGATTTAGGGACAACAACATAATTTTTCTCAAGTTATTTTTCTTCTTCTGTAATTCTTGACACTTGCTTCCATCCGGCGCATTCAGTCAGCTCGAATATACAGTCAATTTTGAATCGAGTGTAGCTGAGTGCAGTTCAAACAAAGGAATGTGTCGAATTAATCTGCAAACGAATACTAAAATCGAGTGTAAATTACACCAGGGTGTACAAATCAGAATCTGCTCACAACTCATTTTTTTATTTATTGTTTTCTTTCCTTCAGTATTATAAAATATATGACAAAAATTATTATATAAAAATTACCCTATCTTTGCTTCAGCTGCTCATGTCACACTTTCCCATTCGGCCTGACTTCACATAGGTGATCCACATGACCGATCAGAACAGTTGTGTAGTTGTATAGTTACTAGGTTCACATAAGGGTAGTCAGGTAAGGTTAGAGTTGGCTAAAAGATTACGCACATCCAACTTAATATAATTGTAACTTCTCTGAACGGAAACGTGAATATTCCAGGTGAAATTTGCGTTTCTTTCATCAGTCCTTTCCCACCCCACAAGTACTGCAGTATATTAACTAGAATTTCTAATAATGCATTTCATATTCAAATTCAGGTACATGAAAAGATACCTTCAGAACTTGGTAATTCTGAATCCTATGAGGACGCCAACTCTTGTCTTAATACAGTTTCGAGTTTCGCAAAAGTACCCAGGCAAGTTAGGTTAGCTTGCTCGAGTTGTTAATCGCGAGCAAAAAAAAAACAATTCGCGCATATGTCAACTCAGTTTGCCCATTTCTTGTCTACCATATAAACGTTCCGCCATTACAGAGACTAATCACGCCTCAATACACGAGACAGGAGAGTAATTCGCCCAATCCATACCAACGTTGCCAAGTTACTGCGCATGCGTGCGAGGTGCTTAAACCGTTGCCAAGTTTTACTCATTATACTGCGAATGCATGCGAGGTGTTTAGACGACAAAATAGAAAGGAAAACTGAGTTAAAAATGCGTAAATTCGTTTTTTGCTCGCAATTGACACACAAACCTAACTTGCGAGACTCGAAAATGCGTGTAACAGCTGCGGGCGAACCGAGTCGATGATGAGTAAAACTTGGCAACGTTGGTACGGAGTGGGTGAATTAGACGTTCATTTCAATACTACTGAGCGCATGGGCAATTTAAGGATGTTAGTTTGACATTTAGGCGCCCGTAAACACCGGTCACAAGACTCACATGTCACATGTCATAACCATTGTAAATGTCACAACTGTAATGCGATGCGAGCGCCATCTACATTCTCTTCTCCCATGCTAATTTTTTTTATATTCTGTGACTGTACTTTGTGTTGTTCATTACGTTTCGTGGGTACTTGTAAACTTGTATAGCAATGTGATTTAATTCCTAGTATTTCGGTTATAAGTTAGGTAATACGAAAACAATGTCCCTATTAGTGTTTTGATGCAATAAAACTGCTACCGTCATTAAACAGTGAAAATATATCATGTTCATACAAATCCATCAATATGACACAAAAGATGTTTATTTACTATCATCCACTATACATTTCATTCATAAAGTGGTGTTTGTTATTACTCATCCTTATACAACTCTATAGGAAGCTGGATTCTCCGAAATAATTGAAATAAAATCATGCAATTCTTCGAGGTCAACAAGAATATTTTCATCTTCTGAAGTTTAGCAGTTGTTCACAAGTACACCTTCTAAATGGAATCATTAAAAACACAGCCAAGGAATGCCTTAAGAAATCCATACCGAACTTATTCTCAAGAAAATGGTATAAATTGACATCAACCAAAGTGAATTTTGGTAAACATGGAAATGGGGGTACGTGTATTGCCTAAAAAGCGTAAGTTTGACCCTTCTGAACTGGAAGAAAGTACCCCACAGACTGGCTATATCCCAGTGTCAGTAGTACAGTGTCCTAGTATAATGTCGGCACCTCAGGCTACTGCTGTGGACTATTCCTGTCCCCAACGTTTCACAACTCAAGTGGAAGGAATGTATGAACAAATTAACTGTAAACAAAATGTTGTTGATCTCAGTGAGTGGTGCGATCATAGAGTTTTATCTAGACAAGGTGATTGGTATTACCCTGGTGTGATTCGAGAAGCAAGTGGATCTACTGTAAGTATATTTTGTTGCTCTAGTTTGGTATGCCATTGTATAAGTACTTGAAAAACCTCTAATTTGGTTGATGAATAAGCCAAAAATCGACCTTCAGGATATGAGGTCTGTCTGGAAACTTTTTTATCCAAATATCAATCTGACATCTATCAATCAGCACTAGTGAATATTTTTAGCCCTTTAATTTACATCCAAATAGTACAGAAGCAAATCCAAAACACTGATTTTCTCACTTACTACCTATCTATCCATTTGTATATAGAGAAAAAAAGTATAAAAAACAATACCCTAAGTTTTTATATTAAATTTCTTCAGCAATGAGATGCGAAGAGAACAAAGAATATATTTTTATTCAACAATACATTTCAATAAGTAATACACATATGAAAAAAATTGATGTTATTGATTAATATGGAAATAAAAATTATGTTTAAATCTCATGATAAAGGCTGGTTGTCCTGTGTGGTGATTATTTAGTATGCAGTAAGGACAACTTACCAAAACAAAATATGCAAAAATATCCATTTACACCCAAAAAAAACATTAGTGTTGTTTTAAAATATATTTCAATAATTTACAAAGTTCAAAAAGTATAAGTAAATAACAATAATAATACCATTTATAAAATATAGATTGACTGTGGTAACTTTATATTAAGATAGTACGGCCAATAATATTACTAGACAAATGAACATAAAATTTGTTCTAAGTCATAAAAATGCAGAAATTTCTTTTTTGTAGCATATTTTCAATTGGAATTTTTGCAGTAAGCGAAAATTTCGCGTTATTAGCTACAACCATTTTTGCTTTAATCGTGCAAAGACTATCATTATATACAGTATGACCAATTTAAAATTCCTTATGAAATATACATTTTTCAACTGATTGGAATGATTTTTTTTCCATTAGATATACATTCAAAAGTCATCAAATTTCATGAAGGAGAATTAATTTTCAGGGCCAATTATTTCTGTTTTTCAAGGAAAAATTTCTAAAAAAAAAGTTTGAAAATATCACTGATCATAATTTCATTGAAATCTATTCATCAATACAAAAATTATCAAGGTAGTTCCATTTCAATTTCAATGAAATCCTGATCAGTGGAAGTGGTATTTCGAGACTTCCTGAATCCAGTGGTGTAGTCAGAATTTTGATAAAGTTCTGAAATTGAAGTGGTGGGTTGATTCAACGGCGTATTTTTTATTTTTTTTTATTTTTCACCCGTATAATAGTACAGTCAGTTTAGAAACTTCCTACACAATGAGCCTTTCCAGTCATTTTCCAAAAAAATATATTTCGAAATATTGAATTCTCACGTAACTCAACATCAATTTATGGAGATAAAAATTATTGAAAACGCCAAACTAAACTACCGAATTCCAACGACCAGGCGTAAAAGAAGAGGCGGGAAGCCGTGTACATCAGATCTCGAGTGATTCTGATTGATCACTTTCAGCCATGTCCGCACCATCCCAAACTTCAGCCAATCATATTACAAGAAGACAATGACGTCAGAGCCGGGAAGCCTTCGAATTTACATATAATGAGATGACGTTTTCAATATTGAATAATAAATCAATTTTTCAAAATATAGGCTGGATATATGGTTAAGACTATTTTATAAACTGCCTTCCATGGCGTTATGTGAAAAAAGTGCATATTTCAAGATGCTGGAAATGCTTATTATCCGGCATGGAAATGTTCTTTCATAAACTGTTAGAGGTCCCATATATTATAAAACCACAATAATCCGTTTTGGAGAATGCTTCACTCACCCCTTTTGTCAAAAAAAGCCTGATTACGCCTATAACTCGCCAACCGTTGAAAATATCGAAAAAGTAGTTATTACATAATGATGCATTTCCTAAAAAAAAGTTTTTTAATAATTTTCCGGGATAAGCTGTAGTTTACGAGAAAATCGATATCGAAAATTTTGTCAAGATTCCCAAAATGGATTTTGCGTTTAAATTTCTTCGCGCACGGCCTATCGATAAATACTAATTTGATCGAAATATAATTATAATTATAATTTTTGTCAACCGGCTGCACTCTTACGAGCATCCCCCAGAATTCTTCGAGAGACATGTGCTAGCTAGGGAAGACGTAACCCTTACCTTTTAACGTGTGATGCCATGAACGGGACCGATGACCGCCCTGGGATTCGAACCCATGCACCTACCGATGTTTGGATTAAGAAACGAACGCTTTACTCATGCGCCATCTCGGGGGGTTTTCTGATATTTTTTTAATTTATTCTCATACTGCGTTTTTTAAGTTTTCAGCGTTATGAATGAATGCGCGGTAATCAAAGTGTGGCTGGATAAAATTATGGTTTGCCTAACAATATGTACTTGAAGATAAAACTTGCGATAACGGAAATGAGATTGTAAATAGTTTTGCACATCGATTTCTGCCTATATATAAAGTTAGCATCGATGACGACGAAATTAATAATATGTTTATAAAAAATCGATATATATATGTATGGGTAACATCTATGTATATCACAAAGGAGATAATAAGTGATAAACTGAACAAATTGAATTCTCTCAAGGACCCGGGACCTGATTTGTATCCTTCATATTCTTGAAACTCATTTGCCTCTTCAATCAATCAAAGTATTTTTTATTGCCTGAATATTCACATCTCATTGACAGTCGTGCCATGACTAAGTTAATACATATATAGGTAAAACAAGTTCATGTATAAATATGAAAACACACAGAATTAACTTAAGCGGTATAAACAATACAAGACGCGAGAAACAATAGACATAGTTATAATAATAAAGTTATAAAATAAGATAATTTTAATTATAATTATTGAGAAAGTAAAGTGTCGCCCGTTTGACATTATAGAATACCTTTTCTGCGAGAATGATGCCAATGACTCTGATGCTTGCTGGAATGTGGTTGTATAGTTTGACGGCATTTCAAATTAGTGAGTTTTTTATCAGATTTAAAGTGGGAATGGGTAGCCTTATGTTGTTATTTTGGCGGGTAGGTCCAAAGGTGATATTGTACATTGGTAAGTGTTTATGCACTAGACATACCATTTCCAGAATGAAAAGAAAAGGTAGGGTGAGGATTTTCTGCTCTCTGATCAGTTCTGTACAAGAAACTCTAGGCCCAACCTTACATATATATCGAACAGCACGCTTCTGTAGAGTGAAAATCATTTTGAAGCACTGTTCATTGCAAGTTCCCCAGAAAGGAATACCATACCTAATGTGCGACTCAATTAGCGCATGGTACACATTTTGGCAGTAGTCGTACCCAATTCGTTAGACACCACATGTAAGGCATAGCATCCTGGGGACAGTTTTTTGCTCAATACATCAACGTCATTTCGGAAGTTCAGATCATATTGGCCACGTTTATATCGTCTCTTGGTAAGTTGACTAATGACTTTATTTCAACCAAATGGTCCTCTTGGTGCAAACACCTTACTGGCCACGTTTATACCGTGCGCGAATTTGGTACTCTGGTACATCTATTTCCCAATAAGCTGTACAGGTATAGTTTTTTTTCCTCTAGTCAGTTAACGAAGGCTTATTTCATTTCAGATATCAGTTGCCTTGGATGGAAAAGAAGAAAAGCTGATAGTTTATGAAAATGTATTTGATAACGAATGTTATAATGTGATAGGCGATGCAAGTCCATCGTTTGACCAAATATCTTTAGGAACACGAGTTTGTGTACGTCACAATCAGAGCATGTTTGTTGAGGGTGTAGTTTGTAGTATTCTGGAAGGACAACCAGTACGATTCGTTGTAGCTGTTATTGGAGAGATGTCTCTAGAATTAACTGTAAAAAGAGCTGACTTGAGGTTACTTCGTCCTCCGTGGTGGGATGAGCTAGAAAATATTGAACCTGCAATTGATAATTTGCTACCTCCAACAGCAATTGATTATTGTAGAACCAATCAAGCTTCTCCCACCCAATTGCACACCCCAGTATCTGTGAGCACTCCCTTATCAAATGGTAGAACCTATGATGATTTCTGTGAAAGTGAAGATGAACTTAGACAAGATAACATTACTTTCAACACAGAGGTGGAGGGAAAACTCTCTGGTAGTAGCAAACGCAGTAGTATGCATAGTCGAGGTAGTTCTTCAAGTAGTATTACTCCACGATCTCAGCCAACTACACCTCGTAGTCAAGCCGCTACTCCTCATAAGTACAAGAAAGGTGATGTTGTATCGAATCCAAATGGTATCAGGAAGAAGTTCAACGGAAAACAATGGAGGAGGTTGTGTTCCAAAGATGGATGTACTAAAGAAAGCCAACGCAGGGGATACTGTTCACGTCATCTCAGTTTGAAAGGGAATAGCCTTCGAAGCGGGCACTTTCCCAGATCTAATAGTAAAGGAGATGGCGAAGATACTTCCAGGGATTCTGAGACATCTCCCAGTTGTGGAGATCGAAGAATGACTGGACGATTTGACCAAGAAGAGACTGAGGCAGCTAATATGTTAGGTGAGTTTTGATTTTTGGAATATTTTGTTTTTACATTTTTGATTTTCCAATACAGATCTCTAGCATAGTAGGTAAAAAGTACATATGATTTCTTTAGATGTGTAATATAGGTTATTCTGTGAGTTACAGATTCAAAAACTTGAGGTATCACTTGCAGGCAGCTAGTGTTCGTGTTAGTTGATTAGTTTAATTGTATTTAATGTATTTTATGTATTGTTGTGTGTATGACTTGTCTAAAATTAACTTTGGATGCAATATTTTCTATTCTATCACAATATCACTTCTGATGTAATCAATATTTTGTAGTGTCTTTAGGCAGCTCAAGGTCGGCCACACCAGCATTTTCTCCAAATGGACCAGCAACCTCACCACATACGTTGCAGTCTCCAATTACAGTTGGTCCTCGGCAGAATGTCTTCATGCCCATTTCCAGCAGCCACTCTCACGGTTTACCAAAGAGAAGTTCGCCTGGACCTCCAGGATTCAGTTCATCTTATCATCAACAAGTTATCAGGTATGTGATAACTAAAATCTGTTTTTCTAATTGAAAAGTCTCGCAACCCCTACTGTAGTTTACAAATGAGCATTTTCGTATTTTAATTTTCACAACTGAGTGTAAAATGCGTATATAATTTTTTTTTTGTTCGTATTACAGACCTGAAGCAAGACCTGTTCAGGGCGTCACTAGCGTCATAAGAGTTTCACCAAACCTCCCACAATGGTCAAATAATATTTCCGAACAGCCGAGTGTCATTCTTCAACGTGCTCTAACTAGTCCACCAAGTTTATCTTCGGAGCCTGAAAACAACTCTTCGCCGCAAGGTAAGGTATATGTAATTTATTTCCGTTCAGTTTCATGTCAAACTTGCTATTATATACATTTATATTAACTCAAAACAAAAGTCTTATGATAATTATCGACCCAATCTCTGAATGTACCGGGTGACCCGGAACCAACTTACCCTCCTATATTTTCGTTGTTATTTTGTATATATGTTTTAAAATCTATCTGATGTCATGAATGAACAATTTAGCAAGTTTCAGACAAACTATGACACTTTCGGTTTGATTGGAAACGCATCCAATTTTTTTAGTTCATTTTTTTCTTCTTCAATTACGATTCGGTTCAAAATTACCTTTCCAACGATGTATCACAATCATATTTCCAATTCACAAACTACTAATTATTTGAGATTTTATAAAAAATAACTTTTTGTATTCCCCTCGTAACGAAACATTTTCATGAAAGTGTGTTATGGAAGATGAAACAATAGCATGTGAGTAACAATAATTCGTACAATTTTCACAAAAACTTATGCCCATGAAAAAAAAAAAATATTTGCCGCCTCTGTTTCATAAAATATACGCCGACCTTAAGTAGAATTTCAGTTTTTCTGCTGTCTTAACTGAGTTCGTATAAAATATACACATAATTTTTTTCTTCTGTAATTGTAACAGAATCTGTGTATATTGGGTTTGCCTATTTGAATAAAGATTTTTATCATGTATTGCTCTTTATGCGATAATTTTCTCATTTTTTTGTTACAGGGACTCTTTATTGTCATATACCTCCAACTCACGAAAAAAGTTTGTTTATTGTAAAAGGTGAACCTGAAAATGACGTGATGGAATCAATGCCATTTTCGCAACAGGTACCTATATAATATTTTGTATGTTTGGAAAACGATTCATTCTGATTATTTCTTCCAGGTCATACAAAGCGATCATTTGAATACTATACAATTAATAAGACTAACGCCAAATAATAGTATAAACAATTGTAGTAATATAAATAATATACATACATATTCCACTGGACCTGGATTACTACAATCTAGTCCTTCTAGTAGCGGTTTGCCGGTCATTGTGAATCCTACTCAGTTGGTCCCTGTTTTACCAGCTGCATCTCAATCCGTTTTGAAAAGGAACATACCGAATTCTACAAATCAGCAAAATCCAGCTCCTGTCATTGTTAAAACCGAACAAGGTGAGTCTTCGATACAGTCAACTCTCTTATACTTCTGGCCAATAGAAATAGAAAATCAATTCATAATAATTCCAACGGTTTTCAAACTTTAATACAAGGCCGGGAAAGGATTAAAAACAAATCATAAAATTTTGCAACCTGTTCCGCAACATTGTAAAAATTGTAATTGACTTGAGTTTTTCTGTATACTCTTATGGAATTTTTTCTTGTGGTATACAAAGAAAAATATTAGTTGATAAAAAATGTTCCGTACCCTTAAATTGGTTGCAGACTTGATTCTCGACAATATACAGGTGTTCCATTTGAAAATGCACTTTTCATCACTTTTGTATATATCAGTTAAATCACAAATTTTAAACTGCCCTGTATAATGGAGAACGAATTCCTTTAGACATAACTAATACACAGGACATTGTCAAACTACATGAAAAGTACTCAAGGATAAAGTACCTCTAATGACCTATTCAGATTTTGAATATCTAAAGAGATTCTGATGAAACAGATTTATCATATATATTTTTTTTTCATTCACATCACCCTGGTACATCATCGCTTTCGATTTTTTATGTTTTTTTTATCAACGTTCACGAGCTAGCAATGAAATATTCCCAATGATTTTTTTCTGTATTTTGAAAAATAGAGGTACCAAATTCCTCATGATTATTTGTTTTTTTACCAAGAACCTAACCTAACTTTTTGATAACTCATTATGAGTTACTTGATGAGCACGAACTTTTATCTCAAATAAGCTTTTTTGTGAAATCAATAATAAAAAAGTTTCCAATATGGTTCCAAGTTTTTAGCGGACACTGTATATAATGGACCCCTTCCAGAGTTGGTTCCAGCATAGGCAAGAGTCTATAGATCTAAGGGCGAATAGTCTGAAAAACAATAAAGACATAATATGTTCTATTACTGCTCATTTTTTTTTTTTAGTTGCTGAAAATGTTCATTGCTACCCTCTTATTTTAGATCAGTACGAAATCCAAATAATTTCCAAAGGCAAGCGCAATAGATGAAAATAAAGATTTTCAAGATGCAAAACCTAGAAATAATATACTTAACTTAGTACATCAGACTTTCAAGAAATTTCCAAATTCTGGAGGTTATCTCTTGTATCAAATAGTGTTGATGCCAAAGTGTTTCCTGTGATAATTATTGTGTATTTGAACATAAGTATGTTTTTACTGTGGGGGTATACAGGGTGTTGAGGGTATGAGTGAATGATTTCAACATAGTTCAAACTGAAACAAAAAAGTCATATACAGTGTGACCCATTCAAAATGGAAGCACCCTTATAAAACATGCATTTTTTAACCGTTTGAAATAAAATGAAACTTTCCTGAAATTCCATTAAAAAAGGGTTTACTTTCTGAAAAATGTCAAAGTAGATAACGTGAAACTAGTATGGGTAAGAAACTACTACCGGTTTCTAGAACTGATTGAGGATCTTCTTCATATGTTCTTTATTTTGTATGGGCCTGTGGGGAAAACATACACTAATAAGATGTGCATTATATAAAAAACATATTGTTATATTTTGCATGCTGTTGTAGTCCTTTTCGGAAGATGTCTATAATTTTCCACATTCAAAAATGAATTTTTTGAAATTGAATTTGGCAATCAAATGTCTATCTGTGGATATGCAAATATGACCGACAATAATGACTTTTATATTTTTAATTTCTGTATTTCAGAAGGAAAAGCAAAAGGTGGAGGTGAAACATGTTTTTTTGAAAGAACTGTAGGACCCACATTTATTCGAGTTCAACCTATGATTTGTTAAAATTACGGCAGTCATACCCGTTACACTCTGTATAATTTCCATATGTATACATTACTTTCATGAATACAATATTGAAAATTTTCAGGAACTGTCGGATATTTTGTCATTATTAATGGAATTTTTCCTCGCAGCATCTCCAAATCATAAGGATCCAATTATTCAGCATAATCCAATTCAAATCCAGTCTCATCAGAGGGTGCCATTAGCACCTCAGATATCTACATCTTCACAAACGAATCATTTCCAAAGTAAACTAATCAACACACCACTAAAAGTGCAAACTAGTTCTCCGTCAACGCAGTCAGCATTTATAATACCTTGGCATTCAATAGTGCCACTGCTAACTTCCAGTTCAGGACCAATATCTCCACCGTTATCACAGTTGTCACCTCCTCTCTCAGCTCCACCCAATAATACAAATTTCGGGCAATCGATAGATCTCCAAGATGACGATGTAGATGTAGAAGCTATTCCTAGTACTTTGGAAGAAGATGATGATGTGTTTGAAGCAGAACCTGCTGATATCAATATTGATAGTAGCGGCAATAATAAAAAAAGAAGCCAGTCATTGAGTTCATTACCCACCAATAGTAAGGAATCAAACAAGGTAAACATCTTCATTACCAATTGTATTTTATTTAGGATAGATTGTTTGGAATTTTGTTGTAGATAATTGAAAGACGTTCGAATTCAACCCCCCTATAGCATAAAAAATTGACGTTTCTTTTGTTGTCAGAAAGTATTTTTTGAACTACTATTTGACCAAAAAAAATCCAATCCGTTCAATAGTCAACAGGGGGAGAGGGTTACGTCATGGACAGACTGTATAGTAGAATGTATTGTATCAAATGATATGAAAACTTTTTTTGCAGAGCAAAGAACGAATTAGAAGGCCTATGAATGCTTTTATGATATTTTCGAAAAGACACAGGGGTTTAGTTCACCAAAGACACCCTAATCAAGACAACAGGACAGTGTCGAAGATTTTAGGAGAATGGTGGTATGCTTTGGGCGCTGCTGAGAAAAAGAAGTATCACGAATTAGCATCTGAAGTCAAGGAAGCTCATTTCAGAGCACACCCGGAGTGGAAATGGTATTTGCTTCTTGCTGGCTTATTCTTTAACTTCTTCTCAATTTCCCACACCATCACTTCATTCATTGATTACTCCATCTGTCTACTCTCCACTCAAACTTGTTGTCCTATCATCAACTCAACTGCCAAACAACCACCTATTGTTTTATTTTATCTGTCTCACACCTTTAGTCTTTCCTTTACTCATTACACAGCATATTCTTAAACTAGTACCACTCAATTGTTGCCATATTTCTATATTATTAACATGAAAACATATTTTAGGTGCAATAAAGACAGAAGAAAATCATCGACAGGTTCAGGACGAAGCAAATTAAGTTCAACGGGTGATAGTGGCGAAACTGGTGATTTACCAGCCAGCCCAAGATTACATTCCCCACCAAATACAGAACCACCGCGGCAGTCGCAAGATCTTGATCCGATTGGTGATATTTCGGACGACGATCAAATGGTTATATGTGAAGATCCAAGTATTGACATAGATCTGAAATGTAAAGAAAAAGTAACTGACTCAGACTCTGAATCTCAAAGTGATTTAGACTCCTCTTTAGAAAATCGCGTGTTTCGACGATTCAGTCCTGTAACTACCATCAGTTGTGCAGAAGTAACTTTTAGACCTAAACCAATAAAAGCAAGAATGCCATCGACTGAAACCTCAAAGTATAGTCCGGTACCTACTCCCAATGCGATAAATTTCCATTATTCTCCTGTAAATCCGTCTGGTATTTTGGGATTTCAGCCAACAGGGGGAGCGTTCAAAACTATGCCTGCATCACCTAAAGTGAAGAATGAATTCAAGAATGAGATTAATGCAAATTCTGAGAGTTGGTCAAGCACGTCAGTTACGAATAAGTCAAATGATGTATCACAGTGGGTAAACTCATCTTCTATACAGACAAGTACAATAGCGAGCAAAACCAACCCCACATTTGCAATATTAAAGCCACAAATTAAACAAAATGTTATTCAAATGAACAACAGTATTGACCAAAAATTTTCATCACAACCGTTGACAGTTGTTATTGGCGGGCAATCAACTATCTGTTTATCAAGTGAAAATGAATCTTCACAACCTTTTGTGGTTGTAGCTTCGACAGCATCCGATATTCCGGTACAGCTTTATATGCAACCCTCATTCAACATTCCTGTGTCCGATGCCAGCGGACGAAGTTTATCATTGCAGAGTCTCCAGTTGTTATCTAAGCCACCTCACACGCAATCTGTCATCGTCACACAAGCTCAAAATAAAATGTCCAGCTCCTCACAAGTAGATTACCAGTCGATGCAGAATACAGTGGTTACCTCAAGTAAATCGTATTCCAACATATCCGGTGAGTACAATCTATTTTGTTTCTTCTTCTTCTAGCACAGTTGGGTGGATTTTGAAGTCCCCACGCAGGCTTCTCTATTTGGAACCATTTTGCACCCATATGTAATGGGAGGCACCTGTGTAGGTTCCTCCAGCCATAGTTTTGGGGATCTCTTGGTAGGATCCCCTGTTCAGTTGTTTTTGGGGATACCTTCTTCCATCTCATGGCTTGCCTACCCAATTGTGTTACTTGCTATCTAGCTCCCTCTCAGATCGATCTCTCCATATGGTGGTTGATGAAGTATCATCCGATACTCTACCAGTAGATGCTGGTGTTCCGCAGGGATCGATTATCGCACCAACACTATTTCTTCTTCAAATCAATGATTTGTTGGGAGCTCCCTCATGTCCAGTGCACAGCTTTGCGGATAATAGTGTTTATACCGCTTTCTCTTCCAAAGCTCCAAAGCAGCCAAGTAAAAGCGGAAATGAACGGGGAAGAATCTTGAATGAAATGAATACAGACTTAGTAAAAATTTTAAAATATGTTCAAATTATGTGATCATCATAAACCTTCTCAACAATTTTTTTTTTAATTTCAGGAGTGCTACATATTTCTGATAGTAAAGAAAAGGAGATTGCGTTTTCTACTTCATCAGATATGTTGCCCCCATCTACTGATTCATTGCCATTATCTGACCAACCTGTGCAAGAATTCAAATTGGCTCCAACACCGGCTCAGCTGGGAAAGGCACCTTTACAAAGAAGGCAATCTGAGGGTGAGTGACGCAGTTTCAATGAGGATGTAGCTACATATTGTGATATTTGTTTCAGCTGCTGTCTTTGCAAACACAAATCTTCAAAGAAACCAAGAAAATACACCTCTTTCCACACCTACATCCTTGCCAGATGACAGTAATCAAATTGATTTGATATCTCCTTCAACTAAGAAAAGCTTTTTTAAACGAACTATTGAAGATGGGATGGATAGGTAGGTTCAGAAATATCTCTTTTTTTATTAATTAACAAATGGTTCTCTTATCAGGGTGCTCGAGCAAGTTAATTTCGAAAAGAAATTCACCGCTTTACCTCAATTCAGACCGGAGGAGGGGCAATCTCCAAGTGCAATTTCTGTACCTAGTCCAGGACTTTTCAATTATGGTAAAAAGCGACCTCTTACTGCCACTCACAGATCTGATGAAGATTCTGAACTAGAGACACCACAGAGTATTCCTAAGTCTGCATCATCAACCAAGCCCATCGTGATTGGAAATCAATTCTTTGGGCCCGATTTCGAAAACATCAGGGGTGAGATATTATTATTTTTAGCAAATGTGTTTATTTATTTATTTATTTATATATATATATATATACTAAGAACAGTAAATACGAACATATGTATGTGTCACAACAGAAACACAATAAAATTAATAATATACAATGATAAATGAAAAGTTCTCGAATGGTTCGCAGAATTTGTCTATCTCTAACCGTTCTTGAGTTGGTCAGCTCTGAATTAGTTTTCAAAAGGTTTTTTTGACGCCAAAAATATTCCTGATGAGTTTTCAACATTTTCGTTCAAAAATTCGGATTCAGCACCTCAAAATACGTACGAGGACGAAAATTTGAAATTCGAAAAATGAAAAATAAAAAAAGTTCAAGAAAATTATCTATCATGATATAGTCGACTTTTTTGTCCGTCGATTTTTTCCGTTAAAATTCTAAGTATGTACTAATTAGGCCACTCTGAATCGATTGGCGTTCGCAGAATTCGTCTATCTCTTAGGGTTCTCGAGTTGATCAGCTCTGAATTAGTTTTCAAATGGTTTTTTTGGCGCCAAAAATATTTCTGATGAGTTTTCAACATTTTCGTTCAAAAATTCGGAATCAGCACGTCAAAATATGTACGAGGACGAAAATTTGAAATTCGAAAAATGAAAAATAAAAAAAGTTCAAGAAAATTATCTATCATGATATAGTCGACTTTTTTGTCCGTCGATTTTTTCCGTTAAAATTCTAAGTGTGTACTAATTAGGCCACTCTGAATCGATTGGCGTTCGCAGAATTCGTCTATCTCTTAGGGTTCTCGAGTTGATCAGCTCTGAATTAGTTTTCAAATGGTTTTTTTGGCGCCAAAAATATTTCTGATGAGTTTTCAACATTTTCGTTCAAAAATTCGGAATCAGCACGTCAAAATATGTACGAGGACGAAAATTTGAAATTCGAAAAATGAAAAATAAAAAAAGTTCAAGAAAATTATCTATCATGATATAGTCGACTTTTTTGTCCGTCGATTTTTTCCGTTAAAATTCTAAGTGTGTACTAATTAGGCCACTCTGAATCGATTGGCGTTCGCAGAATTCG
This sequence comes from Chrysolina haemoptera, assembly GCA_958298965.1. Classification (NCBI taxonomy): domain Eukaryota; kingdom Metazoa; phylum Arthropoda; class Insecta; order Coleoptera; family Chrysomelidae; genus Chrysolina; species Chrysolina haemoptera. The sequence goes on along the minus strand of OY282596.1, from coordinate 5,339,019 downwards.
TCTATCTCTTAGGGTTCTCGAGTTGATCAGCTCTGAATTAGTTTTCAAATGGTTTTTTTGGCGCCAAAAATATTTCTGATGAGTTTTCAACATTTTCGTTCAAAAATTCGGAATCAGCACGACAAAATATACGAGGACGAAAATTTGAAAATTGAAAAATGAAAAATAAAAAAGTTAAAAAAAATTATCTATCATGATATACTCGACTTTTTTGTCCGTCGATTTTTTCCGTTAAAATTCTCAGTAAGTACTAATTAGGCCATTCTGAATCGATTGGCGTTCGCAGAATTGGTCTATCTCTAACGGTTCTCGAGTTGGTCAGCTCTGAATTAGTTTTCAAGTGGTTTTTTTGGCGCCAAAAATATTTCTGATGAGTTTTCAACATTTTCGTTCAAAAATTCGGAATCAGCACGTCAAAATACGTACGAGGACGAAAATTTGAAATTTGAAAAATGAAAAGTAAAAAAAGTTAAAAAAAATGATCTATCATGATATACTCGACTTTTTTGTCCGTCGATTTTTTCCGTTAAAATTCTAAGTATGTACTAATTAGGCCACTCTGAATCGATTGGCGTTCGCAGAATTCGTCTATCTCTTAGGGTTCTCGAGTTGATCAGCTCTGAATTAGTTTTCAAATGGTTTTTTTGGCGCCAAAAATATTCCTGATGAGTTTTCAACATTTTCGTTCAAAAATTCGGAATCAGCACGTCAAAATACACGAGGACGAAAATTTGAAAATTGAAAAATGAAAAATAAAAAAAGTTAAAAAAAATTATCTATCATGATATACTCGACTTTTTTGTCCGTCGATTTTTTCCGTTAAAATTCTCAGTAAGTACTAATTAGGCCATTTTGAATCGATTGGCATTCGCAGAATTGGTCTATCTCTAACGGTTCTCGAGTTGGTCAGCTCTGAATTAGTTTTCAAGTGGTTTTTTTGGCGCCAAAAATATTTCTGATGAGTTTTCGACATTTTCGTCCAAAAATTCGGAATCTGCACGTCAAAATACGTACGAGGACGAAAATTTGAAATTTGAAAAATGAAAAGTAAAAAAAGTTAAAAAAAATGATGTATCATGATATACTCGACTTTTTTGTCCGTCGATTTTTTTCTGTTCAAATTCTCAGTATGTACTAATTAGGCCATTCTGAATCGATTGGCGTTCGCAGAATTCGTCTATCTCTAACGGTTCTCGAGTTGGTCAGCTCTGAATTAGTTTTCAAATGGTTTTTTTAGCGCCAAAAATATTTCTGATGAGTTTTCAACATTTTCGTTCAAAAATTCGGAATCAGCACGTCAAAATACACGAGGACGAAAATTTGAAAATTGAAAAATGAAAAATAAAAAAAGTTAAAAAAAATTATCTATCATGATATACTCGACTTTTTTGTCCGTCGATTTTTTCCGTTAAAATTCTCAGTAAGTACTAATTAGGCCATTCTGAATCGATTGGCATTCGCAGAATTGGTCTATCTCTAACGGTTCTCGAGTTGGTCAGCTCTGAATTAGTTTTCAAGTGGTTTTTTTGGCGCCAAAAATATTTCTGATGAGTTTTCGACATTTTCGTTCAAAAATTCGGAATCTGCACGTCAAAATACGTACGAGGACGAAAATTTGAAATTTGAAAAATGAAAAGTAAAAAAAGTTAAAAAAAATGATGTATCATGATATACTCGACTTTTTTGTCCGTCGATTTTTTCTGTTCAAATTCTCAGTATGTCTTAATTAGGCCATTCTGAATCGATTGTATTCGCAGAATTCGTCTATCTCTAACGGTTCTCGAGTTGGTCAGCTCTGAATTAGTTTTCAAACGTTTTTTTGGCGCCAAAAATATTTCTGATGAGTTTTCAACATTTTCGTTCAAAAATTCGGAATCAGCACGTCAAAATACACGAGGACGAAAATTTGAAAATTGAAAAATGAAAAATAAAAAAAGTTAAAAAAATTATCTATCATGATATACTCGACTTTTTTGTCCGTCGATTTTTTCCGTTAAAATTCTCAGTAAGTACTAATTAGGCCATTCTGAATCGATTGGCATTCGCAGAATTGGTCTATCTCTAACGGTTCTCGAGTTGGTCAGCTCTGAATTAGTTTTCAAGTGGTTTTTTTGGCGCCAAAAATATTTCTGATGAGTTTTCGACATTTTCGTTCAAAAATTCGGAATCTGCACGTCAAAATACGTACGAGGACGAAAATTTGAAAGTTGAAATTCGAAAAATGAAAAATAAAAAAAGTTCAAAAAAATTATCTATCATGATATACTCGACTTTTTGTCCGTCGATTTTTTCCGTTCAAATTCTCAGTATGTCTTAATTAGGCCATTCTGAATCGATTGTATTCGCAGAATTCGTCTATCTCTAACGGTTCTCGAGTTGGTCAGCTCTGAATTAGTTTTCAAACGTTTTTTTGGCGCCAAAAATATTTCTGATGAGTTTTCAACATTTTCGTTCAAAAATTCGGAATCAGCACGTCAAAATACACGAGGACGAAAATTTGAAAATTGAAAAATGAAAAATAAAAAAAGTTAAAAAAATTATCTATCATGATATACTCGACTTTTTTGTCCGTCGATTTTTTCCGTTAAAATTCTCAGTAAGTACTAATTAGGCCATTCTGAATCGATTGGCATTCGCAGAATTGGTCTATCTCTAACGGTTCTCGAGTTGGTCAGCTCTGAATTAGTTTTCAAGTGGTTTTTTTGGCGCCAAAAATATTTCTGATGAGTTTTCGACATTTTCGTTAAAAAATTCGGAATCTGCACGTCAAAATACGTACGAGGACGAAAATTTGAAATTTGAAAAATGAAAAGTAAAAAAAGTTAAAAAAAATGATGTATCATGATATACTCGACTTTTTTGTCCGTCGATTTTTTCTGTTCAAATTCTCAGTATGTCTTAATTAGGCCATTCTGAATCGATTGTATTCGCAGAATTCGTCTATCTCTAACGGTTCTCGAGTTGGTCAGCTCTGAATTAGTTTTCAAACGTTTTTTTGGCGCCAAAAATATTTCTGATGAGTTTTCAACATTTTCGTTCAAAAATTCGGAATCAGCACGTCAAAATACACGAGGACGAAAATTTGAAAATTGAAAAATGAAAAATAAAAAAAGTTAAAAAAATTATCTATCATGATATACTCGACTTTTTTGTCCGTCGATTTTTTCCGTTAAAATTCTCAGTAAGTACTAATTAGGCCATTCTGAATCGATTGGCATTCGCAGAATTGGTCTATCTCTAACGGTTCTCGAGTTGGTCAGCTCTGAATTAGTTTTCAAGTGGTTTTTTTGGCGCCAAAAATATTTCTGATGAGTTTTCGACATTTTCGTTCAAAAATTCGGAATCTGCACGTCAAAATACGTACGAGGACGAAAATTTTAAATTTGAAAAATGAAAAGTAAAAAAAGTTAAAAAAAATGATGTATCATGATATACTCGACTTTTTTGTCCGTCGATTTTTTCTGTTCAAATTCTCAGTATGTCTTAATTAGGCCATTCTGAATCGATTGTATTCGCAGAATTCGTCTATCTCTAACGGTTCTCGAGTTGGTCAGCTCTGAATTAGTTTTCAAACGTTTTTTTGGCGCCAAAAATATTCCTGATGAGTTTTCAACATTTTCGTTCAAAAATTCGGAATCAGCACGTCAAAATACGTACGAGGACGAAAATTTGAAATTCGAAAAATGAAATGATATACTCGACTTTTTTTAGGCCATTCTGAATTGATTGGCGTTCGTAGAATTCGTCTATCTCTAAGTGTTCTCGAGTTGGTCAGCTCTGAATCTGTTATCAAATCGTTTTTTGGCGCCAAAAATATTTCTGATGAGTTTCTGACATTTTTGTTCGAAGATTCAGAGTTAGGTTATATGTATTTGCTCCGAAAAGAAGTTGAGTGTTTGCATAAGACGTTTGATCTTGGTGGCATTTTGTGCGATTTTTGGCTGAAAATTAACGTTTGAAATTGATCGAGTTTCAAGATGCAGAAGGGCATAACTCGAAAAGTATTGGATTGGAGAGCACCACAAAATTTCTTCGGATTCGTGTAACACTTTTTTTATGATATAAGTCCGCTTAGCTTACCATTACCGATAACTAAATCTGTGAAAACAAATATTTGCTCATTTCGTTTCTAGTTTTGACATACTTCTGCTTGAAGAAGTCATTGTATGGCGAAACATGTCGCGATTTTGTAAACAAAAAAATTGTTCATCAAAGTTTTATTATAAACGTTCGACATAAATACCATAGTGGCATTGGAAAAGGAGAGGGTCCGAATATCAACACAGTGTTAATTTTTCTGCTATACATCAAAACTGATAGAATTGCTACAGTTCATTGACTATAAATATTGAATCAATAATGAATGTTATAATTTAATTTACAGTTGACACTTCTTGAAAAGTAGAAGTATATAAATATATCTGCTTCATGTCAAAACTAGAATCGAAACGTGAATAGTATTTCTCTTTACAGATTCAGTTATCGGTGATCCAGCAGTTGATATACACATGCATCACGCAAGTCGAACGAGAACATTTTCCCAACTCTTCGGCCAAAACTGCCTGCAAGGTGATCAAGAGTTTTATGGTGAGTGAACAAAAACAATAATCTCAGTATTTCTTAATTTGTTTACTTTGTAACTTGAGACAATACCATATATTAATACTAGCTTCTTTATTTAATTAAAACATTGTTAATAAAAATATCACATTCCTGTGATATATAAGGAATATTAATAATAATTTTATGACCCTGAAGCCAGCCCTGGCAGCATCACCCAGTTTGTAAACAAGTCAAAAACCTCCGAAAAGCGTTACATTATTCGTTTGGCGCAACGAGAAATATTCCTGACCTTTCTAAAAATTCCAGAGCTATCGAGAATTTACGACTTTGAGATATAAATAACACGCGAGCAGAGAACCTAAGATTGTGAAGTAGCATACACATCAGTTTTCAAATAAATCCTCGTAAAATAAATTTGATAGGGAGGGTTTGAGGGCGGTGGAGATGGCGGTCATGGCCATGGTTAACTGTAAATGAAGTATGTGTGGACTTTCACTCTTATTCTGGCTTCTGTAGCACTTCACTTGATCATAAAGTTAGTTTTTTAAATATACATTTTGTGGATGTAACTTTTGACAAAGAGTTTGTAACCAGGACTACTTTGTCTTCAAAAAACAGAAACGCCTTTACTCCAATCCCCATGATCTATAGTACACATGTTGCACCATAACATTCAAACATTCACAATGAAAACAAATCAATAAGAATAATGTGAATAATATGAATTTAATGCCATTTCAATATCATAACGTCAAATGTTATAAAGCGAAACGCTCCTCATGTGCTCTCTCTCGTTTGCGCATCTTTTAACACCGTCCATAAGTTGCGCGTGAAATATATTCCTTTCTCTTTCGTACTGGCTCAATTCACATCTTTCATCTCGGTTTTACGTAATCTGGAAAGGTCTATTGCACGCGGGCACAGCTAGTAGTTGTATATGAAAAATTGTGTTTTTTTCCAGCTGAATTGAATGAGATGGAAGAGGGAACGTCTCCAAGAACCCCCAGAACCCCAGGCACATCGAGAGATGCTGAAAAGGGTCACCGAAAAACTTTGGAACAACGACGTCAATTAGTTATGCAATTGTTCCAGGAACAATCATTATTTCCCACATCTCAAGCCACCTCATCTTTCCAAGCGCAACATTCTGACATATTTCCGAACAAAGCAAGCTTGCAACTTAAAATTCGTGAGGTGCGTCAAAAAATGATGGCACAAAGCTCTCTTACGCCTTCCAGTGCAAGCAGTCCTGTTACTCCCGTTGAACCAGTTAAAGTATCCTCAAATAGTTAGCTATTAATGTGCAATAGTGTGTCTTCCTTCTCGTATGTTATTGTCAAATTGACTGAAAATAGCGGTTAGTTTTATAACTTGGAGTTTTGTGACACATACAATGTGTAGATTTCTTGAAACATACCAAATTGGTCATATGGGTGTTTATAAAACATTATAATCAAGTCGTAGTTAAATCATATTATTAGATATTGTCAAGTCTTATCCTTAGCTCACTCTTCTATATAAATGAATTCACAAGTTAAAAAATTATCGATTGTAAAATGATTTTGGTAATTTTTGAGAGTTATTTAGTGTCGTAAAAGATAAAGAAAGCTAAAGTAATTACTCCAAAATTTGAACATTTTTGTAAATATCAGCACTAGGTATTAATGATTGAAAATTTATAATTCCAAGTGTATATTGCGGGCCAAAGGTACCTACTCAAAATATTGACGATCTTGATGTGAAATATAATTTGAAGCTGTACAAATCTAAAACATCGTGTATGGTTTTAGAAGCATTACTGTGGTTTTTGGTTGAAGCCACTTGAAGTGGATTCGAAGTATTGACACATTTTGTAGTTGACCTTCTGATTGATAAAATTGTATTTCTTCTATTTTTGGTAACGTTAATCAAACATAGGGGCATTTATAATATTAAATATTATTAATGTTTATTAATTTTTAGAATTTGGTCGTGAACAGCAGATGGACCCTGCATATATGTGTTTTTTGAAACTGGCACTGTTGTCCATGAACTGGTAAATATCATACCACAGGTGAATAGGTATATAAAAGTTCCACTTTCAGGCAGCAAGCGCATTTGAAGTTTCATGTTGAAATGTCATTATCAAAATTATAGCCACGTTTGTTAATGTCGACTATGAAATATAAGATATGCCGAATATTCGCTATAGTGCATGTATAGCTGAGTTTTATCAACAATACCATTGATTATATGATAAACTGAAGAACATTGCACTGGATACATGTTCCTGGGGCTCGTCAGATTTTTTTGATTATTGAATATGTCATTCTAGATGTCAAAAAAAAGTAATTTTCTTCAAACAATTTTAACAACAAAAGTTATATTATATTTCTATGTGGTCGTAGAAAAATCATTATTTTATACTTATGTAGAAAAAAAATATGTATGTCCACAAAAAGTGAAAAAACTTTTTCAAATGTTCAAATTGTATTAGACAGACAGTTTTTGATATACCTCCCAATCTTTCACATAAACCTGGAAATATTTCAAAGACTTATTCTGAGAACTGTCAATATTTGTTTTGCTCCTTTGCAAGTAATGCCAAATGGTTTTGGTGAAATTCAAAATATAAATAGACCAGTGACATTTTCAACAAATACGTATATATTTTATTTAAGATCTACCATATGAAAATAATAAATACGTGAGGACTTTTGATACACATTATTTCTCAATGTATGCTTGTTACATTTTGGAAAATATTTCAAAATCTTATGAACATCTCGATTAATTTTATTTTCAATAACAGTATATATGATAAGAATTATTTTGATGACGGCTTTCATTTTGGGGTTTGTTTAGGCAGTATCTTTGACTGATGTTTGTTGCACTTTCCTAGAGGATGTCTTAATTAGATCTTTTTTGTGGACATCCGTATTATGAAATATATTTTTGTAATATCGATTATGAATGTTAATAGGATATAAACGTCCTGTGAAGTTTACTTCAAGTACATTCAAAGTAAGGACCTGTTTCAACAACTAATGTACCTGAAGCAGATAATTCAGAGACAGAAGATAGTATTAGGATACAAACTGGTGTGTCCAAAAAAAAATTATATTTTACCTGAATTATCATGCCATCCTTGCATCATTAGCTTCTACCAATGCTGTCACTGACTTTAATCGGGACATTTTTTCAAAATTGATTTCTTCGCTATCATCTGGCCATTTTTGTTAAAACTCATTAATTTTCTTTTCAGTAGCAATGGTCTCTGCTCTGTGCTTGTGTTCTTCATATTTTTATTTGATTCGGTCATTCTACTGCTTCTTTCATCAAAAATACTAGTGTCTTAATTTCAAAGTTAATTCCTTTTTTTATCTTACATTGCAAACCGATTTTGAGAGAATTTTTGATAATCATCATGATGCTTGTCTATTTTCTTTGTAATTTGTACCTGTTTCGATTTTACTTAACAGTAGGTTATATTTCATTTGATTTAATTTTAGTACTATCTGAATATAACTAACAACTGCCATAATCTAAAGCAATAAACATGAAAATATGCTATTACCTTTATTTACTCTGATTCCTGAAAACATTGAAGCTTCTGATAAACTATCATTAGTTGCTCAATTAGATTCAATTGATGGTGGTTGTAGGAAATTGTTGATTACTGGATTATTAATTTTTTTATTAGAATGTATGAAATGCTTCATTTATTATCATTATTGATTATTTTAATTCTTATTGATTATTTTAATTCTTATTGATTAGACAAAAAATACCTCCACACATGTCACAAAAAATAGAAACAATTTTTATGATGTGGTATTACCACCATTTTGATGACACAAATATACCGGGTGACCCGGAACCAATTTACCAACCTGTATCTTTGTTCTTATTATGTTTGGATGTTTCAAAATTTGGTACACAATATTTGATGTCATGAATGTACTCGGGACATTTCCATGAAAGTGTGCTATGGAAGATGAAACAATAGCATGTGAGTAACAATAATTCGATTTTTAATCGGTTCTGGGTCACCCGGTATATTACCCGTTGAACATTTAAATTCAATACAAATCTGAAAATTTCAGGCAGAATAATTGTTTATTGCTCATTCGACAGTTGGTTAAATAATAATTTGTTAGTCAAGATCATTGACCTCTCACACTGCATACACGTTCTAGACTACACTGTGAATAGAAAGTATAGGCAGTGTGAGGGTTTACAAACAGGCCTAATATGTGGCTGGTTGTCAAAAAATTTAGAAACATTGAATAAATAGATGCACAACTGGAATTTTACAGTTTTCAGCAAAGAGTAATAATTGATAAGTTAATCCTAAGTTTCGATTATTAGACTTTCTTGCCATATTTCTTGAATGGTACTAATTATAGACTATACAAGCCATATTTTCTTGAGCGGTATTATTTGTAGATTGTACATGCCATATTTCTTGAGCATTACGATTTGGATAACTGTAAGCCGTGGTTGAGTTTAAGTTTTTGTGTAAATGGGAACTTGAGCAATTTTTATTTTGTATGATGACGCAAATTCAAGCTTATCACTCATCGATAGTTCGGATCCTGGCCAGGTGTGGGACATTTTTTGATTTCGACTGTGGATATGATGGACAACCCATACACCTTGCACCAAGCAAGTGTAATGTAAGTTTGCTCAGATACCTCTCTCAGTGTGCAGTTCATGCTAGGAATACAGCGAACTGTGCGAAGTGTTTGAAGGTTTTTCCTATAGGTGATAAAATGAATACACCACCAAAATTGAGTCACTTCATAGAGCCACAGTGCCACGCGAATGATAATAGCGGTTCCTTATCGCAGAAGCTCTGCTTTTAATTACACTTTTCAAATGTTTGATAAATGTAATTGTATTTTTGAAAATAATCAGAGAATTTCCTCAAACAATATTTCAAATTCATTACTGTTTTTCAAATTTTCCTCACCTTTTGAATTGTACAAACAGGATATGCGAGTTGTCCATTAAATTCATAGTCGACCGGTTTGGAACCGATACAATGGTGGCAAGCCTGAATTAGCAGAGGAATTATTCAGTCTTCTGACACGCTGGGTCACTTACCACCACAATAATGATTGAAAGTATTTGAGATGAGGAATTTTATTTGTTCTTTAGTTCTGTAATATCGGAAGTTGTAAGTCAATTGCATTGGGTAATACATATGTTGAAAATCTTAGACTTATGTTTTCAACGTAGTGATGTATACGCATATGCTTATTTAATGTACTTCGTGTATATTGTATCTTGTGAGGTTTGGATGTTGACTGGTTTTCAAGGCATATATACAAACAAACGTTGTGTAAATACAGACATCTAATATTACAGATATCAACGCAATATTAATTTACTTGAAAATAATGCTACTTTTTGAAAAAGTTTCGACCATATTTATCATTTATCAGCTGCACTTTTTCAAATAAAAAAATGTATAGCCTGATAATTTTTTTTAAAGATATCGATTTTCTCTAAACCATTGCTTATACAGGAAGGATACTGGAAAATTTTTTTTCAGGAAAGTAATCAAGATTCCTTTTTTTTGTGAACTATGAAGGTCAAATGAGCAGTGACGAGAGGTTGGGGAACCTCAGTTAGTTCTCTGAAATGATAATTGATAGGTCGACACTTGACATTTGTGTGTTGTCCTGCTTTCTGGAAGATTTGGAGGAATAAATGACCGTGTACCATTTACCCCATGTTATGTCATTGAGCTTCCTTCAAGCTTACTCTTCACTCTTAAAAGGTGAAAAAAATATTTTTAAACACACTGTATAGTTAGATTTCAAATATTGTGTATTTTTGTTAAGGTACATTATGCAACGTTTGTTTTCTATACATTTACTCCTGGCATGTTCATTTAAAAAGCGACCCTATAAATACTTATAATATTATAATAAATATGATAGTCATTTTGAGAGCAATTAATATTAATTTTCGTGCAATATAGGTATCAATGATGACTAGATATTATTTTAAATGTGACCATTGTTCTTTATAGGAATAGTGATAATTTCATGTCATTAATTTCGTTCCATCAAGTGTGAGTATATGTGATAAGTTATATATAAATATACAGAGTGTGCCAAGAAGTATGCAACAAATGGAACTTTTTTTATCAACGATTCTTCAACACAAATATTTGTGATATAAGTTTCTGCTTTCCGAAAAAGCTCATATAATGGGTGATCGAAAAGTCCCGTTAATTTTGTTTGTTTGTGGAAGCTGTTTTCGAAAAATACTGTAGAATTCAGATTCAAAATAAGAGAGAGGTCCTCATTTTTAATATAATTTCATGACAGTATTACTCTAGGCATAAATTTGATGTGTTGTTATCTTCAGTCATTTCAGGTTCATGGTTCAAATAATGAGATTTATTTCTTAGCATATAATAATAAACAATACACTTATCAAAAAAGTATCTGACGATGGTAAATTCGGGATTTCATCAGTATTTCACAGTATCGTGCAACAATATTGATGACAATAATACCTAAAATAATCTAGTGAAATTCATCTTTCAGAGATTGTTATCAGTTATGATATACACCGTTAAGTAATTCGATTATTAGAGGATCCTCATTAAAATAGCCTAAGTCACTTATTTGTTATTCAAAACTTGAATAGTTCTCAAGATGGCAATGAATACATTCAGTGTTTTTCTGTATTTTGAAAATTAGGGGTACTCTACTCCTGATATGTTTTTGAAAAAATATTTTTTTTTCACAGACTAAAAACTACATGACTTCGTGACTATCAGACATGAATTTTTGTGAATAATTGTTTTTGAAAGTTTTCTATTTATTGCATGCTTTTTGGGATACGCCGTTATATTCGATATGAGTCTTGACATTCGAATAGGTAGTCATATATTGATTTTTTAGAATTTTATGATTAATACTGGTTATCATAAGTGAATTTGGTTATTGTTTATGTATTGTATATTTATGAAACTCGTAAAGGACCTTTTAAATTTAATTGCATATTTTATTCAAATTTTAAGTTTATAACAAAGAAGAGCTTTAATTATCTTGTTTCATTTAATGATATTCCGACTGTAATAACCATTATATGAAATAATGTAACTATTAATTATTCTCCATTTGATTTTAAGTCTACATCATTTAAGGTTTTTTCATATCAGTAATTTCAAATTAAATTGTTTATTGCTAAAATGAGTCATTACTACTTAGGTTTCGACAAGAGTAAAAAAACTGAAAAAACCTGCTTGATAGTATGTTACATTTCAATGGAAATGTATCTTCATTTGTATTATGTGAAGGTTGTGTTGTTTTAAATTATTATAATAAAGTTGTAAATATTATTTCCTGTATCAGTATACATTTGTTTTATCATTTTTTACCCAAACCTGAAAAAAAACAATTCCAGTAAGGACGGTTCTCGAGGGGGGTAGGGGAGGGGTAATGGGGTAACTAGTTTCCCCCAATGACTGCCTCAGAGTGGCCGAAATAGTGAGTGACAATGTTGGGATTAAAGTTCAGATTCCCAGGAACGAGGACAGAATTATTCGAACTTATGAAATTGCCGACGTTTCGACCTTTATGGACGTCTATTTCAGGATTGTTATTAGTTGTTCATGTATGCATGTAAACATTAGTAAATTCAACAATTGGAAATACACATCTCTCCACGGATGGCTTAATAAACTCAGTCCAATAAACCATCCTTGGAGAGATGTGTACTTCCAATGTCTAAGTGCATTGTCTATAATGTTAGCAGCATTGCTTAAAGAATACAGGTTAGGATTAAGCCGGATTTTCATGCATACGATATCCGATGGTACGAAAATATTCTGATTGGTTGAATTTTTGTCACGCCTACCAATTCAACCAACATTTTCGTAGCATCGGATTCGGATATCGTATGAATCAAAATCCGGCCTTATTCGCGAAATGCGTTTCCGCTAGGTGGCGCGAAACAATATGATGGTGATCAGCCGCTAAATTCCATAAGAGACCTGGAACTTTTTATTTCTACCGCTACTTCTACTGCTACTTCAAGTTAACTATAAACATTAAAGAATATCACTAAACTCAATTTATTTTCTAAAAATCGATTAATAATGAGAAATTGAGAACACAACTGATATAGATACACAACTGCTTATGGCAAGAAACACCTGATCTACTTTTTATCAGTTCAACCAGATAATTATAGATGTCGCACTCTTCGCGCAGACTGCGAATGCAGGAAACAAAAAAGACTAGACTTCACACCGCCATAGAGAACTTTGGCTACCGTCCAACAGATGGCAGCAGTGCTTGAATTCATGTATATTCTTGCGAAAACTATAACAGATAAGAATCTGATTGTTATTATGAATTATGTTCGTCGTGATCCTCCTCTTTCGGCATTTTGTAGCAAGTCTATTTTTTCATTTCCAGCCAAAAAATTGCCAAAGTTGTTCAATTTTCTGTTTTGGAACAATCAAAAAATTAAATTCTTCCCAAACAACTAATTTCATTGTTGGAGGCTTTGTACTAAAGCCATTACTTACTAGCAAATAGCATTAGTTCCATTTCTGAAAATTTATATATTTTCATCCGGAAATATGAAAATTTTGACGAGTTGATCTAAGACGTTAAGAGTAACGACTATCCGCGAAAGACAACTTCTGCTACTGTCCAATAGATGGCAGAGTATTGCTTGAATACTTGTTCATTAATTGGAAAATTCAAATATCTCGAAAACTATAGGAGATAACAATAAACTCAGTACCTATCACGAAATAGCATCTGTTCCATTTTTGAAAATTAATATATAACTATTTATAAAAACAAAATCAAAACTTCGAGGAGTTGATAAGGACGTACCGACATGACGCGAAGGAGAACTTCGGCTACCGTCCAACAGATGGCAGATTAAGGCTTGAATACAAATTCATTCAATCTAATTATATAAAAAATTTGAGAATTTAAAAGAAACGGATTTTATTTCTGTATTCTGCTCGTAAAGATCCTTCTCTGTGAGCATTTTGAAGCATATCTATATTTCATTTCCTGCCCAAAAATTTCCAAAGGGATTAAGGGATTAATCTTTTCAACTCAGGGGTGATTTTTTAGAGATGAAGGCAACTCCCAGATTATTGTGGTAATGGAACCTTTAATAACAGTTTATGAAGGATCATTGCCATGCCGATTTATAGGGTATATATAATGCATATTTCACTTCAGTGAAGTGTTGCATAAACCTGTGGAGTGTTCCGGGATAAGTTTTATTATTCTACATAACTTAAATTTTTTACAGGTTAACATGAAGACCTGAAGAAGGCCTGAGGCCCTTTTTGTGTATAGGAAAGCTATAAATGAAATATGTCGTAGAGAAAATAAAAACAAAAGTGTAAACTGAAGTATTCAATAGCAAAATTCATCAATTGTTGCAGAGTTCCTTGTCCAAACATTTTCTTTGTGATAAACAAGTTCCATTTACTTAAACTGGACAACATTCAGGACAAACTAGAAAACATATATATAAAAAATATAATAATTATATTGTAGCATATTTATTTTTTGATACGTACAATACAAAATCGTTTGATCATATGACAAAAAATATATAAAACTAATAGAAATCATCATAACATGAGAATTTTTCCCAACAAAAAAACTAATTCATTTACTTAGGACCAATTTATCAAAAACAAGTTAGGTGTTATGTATGAGCTGAAGTGTAATCAAGAAACATCGTTGGTTCTTTATATCTAGAAAACAAGTTCTTATACCATGCATTGATAAACCAGCACTTAGCAAATAATGAAAAATGCCCGATTTCGAAACTTGAGTGAAGTTAGAAAACATAAACACAACCCCTTTTTATTTAGACTACACTGACTATTTTATTGGTCACTTCACAGAGAAGTTAAAATATGCTACAAACTAGAATGTTATCACAAGTCAATAAGGACATAAAATACATCATCCCCCTGTTCACGGTTGTATTTGGGTTCAAAATTTCACTATGAAATGTGTGTATCAACTTATAACTTATTCAACGATAGGTATGAGTTATGTCATTCCCTCAAATTCAACTAGTTAGTTGGTAAGGTTTTAGCAATCAATCAGATTAGCTCAACTCTTTTAATTTTTGTGGCCAAAGACTGAATGATAAAAAATCTGAAGTGACAGCAACAGAATTATTTTAAGTTCCGAATTTAAAAGGGAGAGTACGTTGACACCCATATTCCTTTAAAGAAGCTTATGAAATAAAAAAAAAATAATAATATCTTGTACAACAAAACATTTTATTGAATGTGTGTATTATACACTTTTAACTACTTGAAATATATTATTTTCGATTTTCACAACAAATTTAGTTATAACTTATAATAATATAAGTAGATTAATTGCAAAAAACACAAGAAAATAAGAAGCCACTAATCAAAAGGGTTTTTGTTGGATTGGATGAATATCACTTGAATCATAAAATTATGTCATTATTAAATAACTGACTATTGTATTGATTATTTCAACAATACTATTTCAACATACGTTATAAAAAATAGTAATGATTGTGAAAGTACAAACCTTTCATCAAATCGATTTTATAAAAATGCAATCAAAAAAATTTCAACTTTTAGTGGTGGCATTGAAAGTAAAACTGACAAATTAATGAGCAGCCACAAAGAAGAGATATTAACAATGCAGCGTTATGCTGACTAGTAACTTCCACCCTATTGGGTGCTCAGCTTACACTGAAATAGATTATTTGAGTACATCACTAAGAAAATCTAGAGACAAATTCTTGTCTATGATGCCTAGTCTGTACCAATGTAGCAAAGTAGTTAAATTGTAATATACAGTCTCTCTTGAGGTGATGATAAGTCACTCCTACAGCCAACCATAACTCATTTGAAAATATGGCAGACACCAGTGTCGGTGATTTAACCAAGACAGGGGAAGTCACGTTCATCGTCAACCTTAGGAGCCGGACGATTATCATCGTTTCTATCTTCAACCTACAAAACAAATAAAAGCATACATGAAACTACTCATATGGAACAACTTTCTTGAGAAAACTGCTACTACTATTGTTAACTTTTAATTTACCTGTCCAACATTGTCTCTGCCTACATCTCTTGCAGGATCTCTGCCACCATCTCGTCCACCTTCTCTGCCACTGTCTCTGCCTCCTTCTCTGGGTCCGTCCCTGCCGCTTAATCCATCTCGACCGCCATCTCGTACGCCATCTCTTCCTCCTCCATCTCTGCCGCCTCCGGCACCTCCACGACCGCCACGATTTCCTCTTGGACCAGATCCTCGTCCTCTTCCACGTCCAACACCAACACGCCTACTATCATTGAACTGAATATCGATGTCCAGTATGTGTTTCTGTCTACCCACACGTTGCGGGTATTCGGATATATCGTATTCTTCTTCTTCGGATTCCTAAACAAAATTCAACTTCAGAGTCTACAGAAACGAAGCAAAAAGGTATATTCAATAAAGTTCCATAAAAATGTATACAACTTAACAACAGATAAAAAAATTAAAGACAATAAAACTATCCTAGCCACAGAGGGATAGGAGGGAGTTGTATTGGTTTGAAGTATTGCTAAATTAAGACACTTGTCAACAATTATATTATTCTGTACAAGACAAGTATATGTTTATTTGATATTTGGCATTCAAAAATGAAGTAAATCCAGTGGTGATTGGTCAGCTGAATGATGTAAATACACACGTTCTTCATAACTAATTATATATAACAGATTCAACTTACTTCCTCTTTTTCCTTTTTTCGAAGTTCAAACATCTTTTTCCATTGACTTGGGTCCTCACCTTCACCTGCTTTTCGAATGTTATATTGAGGCTTAGCACGACCAGCACGTTGAGCCTTCCATTCATCTAATGTCAGTTCCTTGGGTTCTTCTTCAACAGGGGCGGCTTCAACGTCAACTTCTTCCCTAAAATTAATGAATGTAATTTAAAAAATTTGTGAAATAAAATTTTTGTGTGAAATTATCATTGACAGCTTTTTTAAAAAGAAATTATTCAATAATCCATATCTTGAATTGTAAAATGGGGCATTTATTCTACCCACGATGCACAAGTCGAATAAACAACCTATATTACTGACAACTTATCAAAAAAAGTAATGAAATCAATCTGCTGGCAAAGAGAAAAAATAAACTTACTTCTTTTCAGCATCCACAACTTCAACTTTAGGTTCATCTCCCCAGCTTGAATTCATGTCATTATTAGTAGGCCCATCAGCTTCCCTTAAAAAAATATATAACAATTAGTTTTTCAACTGACATACATTTCACAGACTTACTCTATTACGTCCTTATGAGATCCCCAGTTATGAGCACCAGCTCCATCGCGCTTGTCGATTGGTTTAACTCCTCTGTAACCATGGCTGCTCAGTATTGGTGTCAATGACCAAATAGAATTAATTCAATGTCAAGAAAAACAAAATCGCAGGACTCTAGCCAAATGTATGTTTCAAGATTCAAAATCATTCCTGTCTTGATAAATCATATTCAGATAAACCAAAATCGATTTTCATTTCAGAGGTTTCCTTCAAGTTCTAAAAGATTTTTGCATGATTTCTGACTTGTTTGGATCTGCCAAGTATTTAAAGCACTTCATTTATGTCGTTATCATATAGCCTGCTGAATAATCTATTATGTTCAAATCGAGGCCATAGAAAACTCTCTCCAAGAAATAAGCAATGCAATTGTCACAATAACCAACACTACCATTAGGTAGTGCAAGTATAAGAAGGAACCGTCATCAATCAAGAGAAAGGCGATTGTGCCACATTGCACTTGCCAAAACGAGGCAGCTCAAAACCATTTCATTTCTGGGTGTTTCCAATTATCTAGGACTAACCTAGGCAAGGGTCTAACTAATAGAAATATCAAAAAACCAGATAATACCCTCTAATAAAATGAACTGTTTAATCATCCTAATAACATTATCCATTTTCCCATGAATAAAGATTTAAGACCCATTGGATATACACAATAGTGGATTATAAAAAAATCCTGGTTCCCTGAAGAGTTTCTATGCGTACTCTTCCTATCTTGAAAAAATATTTTGAGTATCTAAGATGAAGAAAAAAATAAATAAAAGCTTGTAAAAAAAGATTTAAATAAGACTTAGTCTGGCATCACTGCAGGAAATAATTTTCTAAAAGCTTTTCAATTATGTAAGAGGTTAAAGGTAGAATACCTTCTTTAAGTTCACTCCATATCATACTCATTCTAAAGATACTATTACTTTTCGAAATGTCATCCGCGTGTCAGACATATATAAATATCAGACAATTTCACTCTAACGAAATTTTTTTAAAGTGACTTCAGGAAATACAAGAAGTAAGAAACCGGTTAACAATACAGAAATTGATCGTGTCTCTGGATTTAGAGAGGCAAACGCACGATGATAGAGTGGTTCAAAAAAGAAAATTTTTACCAATTTCAATAAACGCTCCCATCGGCAAGTTCGTGGTTACACAGTAAAAACGCTATCTGAAACGATTGCTAGGGGCTTCAACGCGAACGGTCCAGGCAAAGTTTTCTAGTATACAGAGACAGACGTCCTGTTTGGCAATCAGCACTCCAGTCAGCAGCTATGGAAATCCTTTTGACTTACCTCCTAGGCTCGACAATATACAAAATTGGCCATAATGCTGGCTGATATCGAAAGTCACAGTATTCTGGGAATGACGTCTGATATAATGCCTCCAACAGCCAACCATGACCTGTCTTATACTGTCCTGATTCCAGATAGAGACCGATGGGTTATCCGGAAGGAGGAACTACTACTAAGTAAAGGCAAATGTTGGTTCACAGATGGTTCGTAAACAGTCTCAGGAGCTGGGGTGGGTGTATACAGTCGTGGACCTAGGCCAGAAATTTCAACCTGTCTGTAGTCCAATGCGACTGTTTTCCATGAGGAAATTTACGCAATTGACTTAGGTGCAGATCAGACTTCTGGCAAAACTTACCAGGTTTGGTCCATTCTAAGGCATTCATAAATACTTCGAAAAATGTCACCAAAATTGTTAGGCTCCAGTCTAACAGGCCTACTTTCTGCCCACTGTCGTCAAGACAAGGACTGTCAGAAAATCCGGAATGTCGTCTTTGTTTTGAACATGACACATTGTACCTGCCCTACCGAGGACAGAATTAGATTGTCGATGTTTGGCAGAGCCTAACTCTTGCCAAAGGACCTGAAAGATCATTCTCTAGGTAAACCAATGGGCTTCGTGAAGAAACTGGATTTACTTGGTGAAATATAAATTGGTGTTAGCCACAATAGATCCTCATGGGTCGCAATGGAGGGTTGCAATAGACCTACTCACTATACTCCCAAGATTTGCTATGATTAAGAACTTGTCAGAATGAACGTAAAATAACTTTTCAATAGTTTGGCTACTTTTATTATAACACGTTTTAATTTTGAAGTATTACTAACTGGAAAACTTAGTGGATGAAAATGAATGATGAAGATGAATGAAATGATTAAATGGCCTTGTATCCATGAATGAAATTACATTCAAATGTTTTTATGAGTAATGATGGTGCTGTTAGAGACATGCAATTTCGTCTTTCACATTGAATTGACATTTGGTTGAAAATATAGTATATACAGCGCGCGCGTAAAGTATGGAAACATGAAGATATCTTCAACACCCCATAAGATACAATAACAAAATTTTGGTTCTGTATATCAGATGGACCAGCGATTTTAAATTTTATATTTTCGACGTTGTCAAATTTACAGTTTCTGAGATATACGAACAATAAGTTCATTTTAAATTGGACAACCCGTATATTTTACAATTTTCTATTAATTTTTTATTGCCGATGCAGCATACAAACTGCTGATGGCCAATATTGACCAATTACATTACACAACAAATATCTACTGCATGCGAAAATACAAAGAAAATCATCCTGTGGCACAACCCGTGCCCTCCAGATAGTTCCACATTTGATAATCACTGAAAATCGTGGAAGTACACATGTACCCGTCAAAAATATCCTTCTTGAGTTCATTAATTGAGAGTTTGATTTTGCAGTAAAGTATACAGCGATTGTATTTTGCCTTTTATCGTGAATCGATTTTGTTCAATATACCAGTGTTTATCTCTCGCGAATATAGTGATATGATTGTAGACCATTCGACACCAACAGTAACATTTACTTTAACTTTCATATTGAAGTGTTGTGTAACAAAAAAGTCATTTATTTTTGCAAATTGAGACTTTTTATGAAGAATGTGAAGAATGCCTGGTTTGCCTAGTACAAAAAATATGAAGTTTTCCATACGTCGACAACTTAAGGGGACCCATTGTAAATATTTGAAATTTTATTTATTGTATACAATTTACTTAGTTTCTTCATACATTTTATATCCCATTATCATATTACTTTACGTTTCCAACAAAGATTTGAATTACCAGACAATTAACATATCTCTCAGATATAAACTTGGGCCATGCATGACTGCATATAATCAGTAAGTCACTTTCATTTCTCGATACTAAACTGTATAAAAAGCTTCTCAACTGAGGTAAAGGTAAATTGATTGGAAACTACTTTTGCTCGAATTAAAATGTAAATGACTTTTAATGAATTATGGGGTGCTGGTGTGAATGTGAGTCATGAGAGTAACCTTAGTAATTTTAGTTGAGTTCAATATAATTGAGTCTCATACAATATAAAAACTGCCCTGTCTAGCAACAATAGGAGATAGATGACAAGGTGACGAGGTCACCATAGCGGAAAAATGTAATTCGACCCCATAAGGGTCAACATAGTTGATGCAAAGTCGGTCTTTTCAGGCATGAGCTCCAGGCCTACTGATTGTGCTATAGACATGCTCTCTCCCCACAACTTTCATTCGATACGGAAGTTTTTGTGAATATTTTGAAATAAAATTTCTCAATATATGTAACTTTCAACAACAGAAGTATTTCAACATTTTCCACTAACATTATTTCATCAAATATCAATATGTTCAAACATCAGTCGAGAGTCCTGCTGAAATATCAATTGTAGAAATGAAAGAATGAAGGTAGTACATTATACATCAATAGAATGTCACATACTACTCTCATTACCTGTGTGAAAACAGCATATAAAAGATAGCAGTTAATTTGCCAAAGATTGCCGATCGATCAGTGGCGTCTGACTGATAATTCATTCGGGGTTATGCGCATATGTTATTATTTCCAATATAAGAATACTAATAAAATTGAATTTTCGATGAGAATTCAATAGTTTTTTCATGACAATATCCAATACAAAATTTTTTTATTATTGGAAATGATAAAATAGACGCATAACTGACGCCACTGACCAATGGGCAATCTACGGCAAATTAGTTGCTCTCTTTTGGCTGCTATTTTTACACAGGTACTCTAGTTGCCTATCATTTATACTTACGTTTTATCAGATCCACTTTGCCTGTCAAATTCTCGTTTACCTCTCCTTTCTTCGAAAGTTTTTCTTGGACCCCTGAGGCCACCTGGTTTGTTTCCTATTGCTCGGCCATCACGACGTTCTCCTCCATCACGACGTTCTCCTCCGTCACGACGTTCTCCTCCGTCACGACGTTCTCCTCCGTCACGACGTTCTCCTCCGTCACGACGTTCTCCTCCGTCACGACGGTCTCCTCTATCACGGTTGCGAGTTTCAAAATTTTCTCCAGTCGGTTCTCTCCTTGGTCTATCTTCGTTATTCCTACAAGAGAAGATTCTTCATTACTCCGTATTAGTACAGTCAGTCAGTGTAGACTTTTCCTAAACAATTATCCAGCATGGAAATGTTCTTTCTCCACAACCGTTACAGAATTTGCCAATTCTGAAATAAATTTGATAACAGAATGGTAATTCTCTCCTAGATATTGAACAAATATTCTACAACACTTGTCTTATGCATTTTGCGTGTATTTCATTCCATCACTTGTTATGGAATGAATATTCTAATACCGTTGTAGCAATAAAAACGTTAGCCTTGACTGACATCATAGTGACAACATGTGAATTGAAATCTCAAAATAATTCTTAGTATTAGTTAACGTTCGATAAAAGTTCGCGTTGTTTTCCTTTAATGAACTCTTAGTTCTTAGTCTTAGGTTTAGTTCTTAGGTGAGGAGCCTAAATCAGACTAAATCCCTGTATGAATGGGAGTTTGGACTTTTTATAATCTTAATTAAAATGAACGCAACGGGATTTTCCTTTTTGTGGGAATCAGAAAAATATTACAAATCGTATATAGCTATATAACATTGTATAAAACAACTTTTATGTAAGATAATAAAAAACACAAACATTAAACATTTTTAGTTTCTTTATTTCAAAATAAAACTAGTTTGCCTTTACAAATTTGAAGCTTGTTTTTTCCAAGTCAGCAATTAGTAAGTCTGGATCATCATTCAAACAAAATTCACGGCGGGTAGATGGCAACAGAGGGTACTGTTTTCCAAAGATTTCTTTTTTCTTTGCATTTGGTTGGTATCGTCGATTTGGCGCATGTTCTCTGAGAAATAATTGGTTTGTAGCTTTCTATTTGAATTATAATAATGCTCCTGTAATTTTTCTTAGGATTAGGATGTCTCTCCACTAGAATCTTAGTGGCACACACCACAATAAAGTCCTGTCTTTCTGAGATTATAAATTTTTCTTTTTTGCTGCATTTGTAAAAACATTTTCCACCACAAGGATCGCCTGGGGGACGATTCTGTTGTGTGATTTTTCTTTTTGTGTCGTGCTTTTTTTTCCTTAATCTTTTTGTTTCCTTTTTTGTAATACTAAGATCATCTTGTTCATCTTGTTGTTGTTCTTCCTGTTCTGGTTCTGGAAGTACAAGTTTTCTACGTGAAGTTTGCCCTTCTTTTATCAATCTCTCCCTTTTCTCACCCCACAACTGTTATGATTGGTCCATGCAGATCGCCTATGTGAATCAAGTTGATAGGAATTCTTATAAAATGTTACATAATCTTCTTCCATCACATTTTCATAAATTTATACCTTTCAATAATCAAACACTTATGGCTTTGCTACGATCGGTTTTTGGGTAATACAGTAAGAGGGACAACAGGTTATGTATCCGTTATTACAAAAGTTCTCAAAAGAGTTGTATGCAATGAAAATGTTATGCAGGGAGCTTTTAAAATCAGCATTTTCTGATCACCTTATATGATATTTAGCAGCACACCACTTCCAGAGATTACGAAAATTATGATAGGAACACCCAAGTCCTTCTGCTAGTTATAACAGTTATAACCAATTCAAAATAAAATTATATGCACGGCTAAATGTCATACAGGGTGATGAGAAAATTCTGATTTTTAAAGCTCTCTTTATAACATTTTCATTGTATACAACTCTTTTGACAACTTATTTGTACTAACGGATACATACCCAGTCGTCCCTCTTAATGTATTACCCTGTGTATTCCAAAAACTGATCATAGCAAAGCCATAAGTGTTTCACATTATAATAGTGTACTCAAATTAAGAGTAATAACAAAAAAAATTGGAAAATTTAACAGACGAAATTTTCAATTACAGGGTGAATTGTAAAACAATCGCTTTTTCGCTATTTTTGTCATCACCTAGAGTTTATCTCATACTGTATATCAATTTTGGACCAGAAGTATGTCAAATGGTTCGTAGTCAAGCTAAAGCTCAAAATATAAAATAAATATATACAAAATGTCATCAAAAAAACTGCCACTTCTTGACTCACCCTGTACAAATTGTTGAATTTAACAATTTTGACATATTCTAACAATGAGCCTTTCAGTGTGTTATTTGGTTTGGTCACATCTTCACTTCATGGGGTTGATTGAGAATTTCATTTTGAATAATGCTGGACTCACCCTGTATCTAACAATATTTTTTATCAAAAACCAGTCTATTAGTATTTGCTTTATGGGCAACATTTTTATTTAAGATGTTTTCCTGAAAGCAATATTACTTTGGCCACTTACCAACTTTGACACCCTGTATCTTGAAAACTAGCCATAGGATCGAGGATGAGGATTGAGTTCAAATTTGATTCCCCTATAACTTTTCATTGATGTACGCATATCAACGTAATTTTGACATGAACAATTTAAAAATGTTGCAAATACAGTTATAATCAGATTATTTCTAAAATTTTCTTTTACTTAGATTATTGATTGAAAAATGGAAATAGTTGGCCCTGAAAATGTAGATTTATTCATGAAATTTGGTGTACTAGTGAACTTTTTGAGAGTCTACCTAATAAAAACAAAATCGTTCTCCCTAATCAGTTGAAAAATTTAAGTTTTATAAGGGGGCATTCATTGTAAACTAACACTAACATAAAGTGTGTCTGCTTAAGTTCTCTACTGAGAAAATTTTTAGTATTTAATTTACAAAAAAAAGTTATTCTTCATAAAAAGTTTTGTCTAAAATACTGCCATCAGATAAGTTTTTTTTAGCCCTATACGAGGGTTGTCCAAAAATATGAAATTTTTGACAAAATCAAAAATTGTCATGAAGAAAAGTTGATTAGAGTTGAAAACTACGTTCAGATATCCAATTACATGATAGAAACATGCTTAACATATTATTTATTTTAGAAAAATGCAAAACATGGCATTCAAATAAATTAAATAAAAATAATGTATCAACTTTTCCCTAACATATCCTCCTTTGTTTTGTATACATATAGTTAGTTAATAAAAAAATTGTAAAACATCTAACTGTCCTCTCTGAATGATCCACATTTTTGAAAGGCCTCTGGAGGGGGCTCATGTCCGGAGACAGAGCGTGCCAAAAAAGGTCAGAATATCATCTTTAAGCAGCATGGAATCTACCCTCAATTATGTATAGAAGGCCCAAGGTGAAACAGTCCTAAAGTTAAAATATAACACACTTTCAATTATCA
This sequence comes from Chrysolina haemoptera, assembly GCA_958298965.1. NCBI lineage: Eukaryota > Metazoa > Arthropoda > Insecta > Coleoptera > Chrysomelidae > Chrysolina > Chrysolina haemoptera. Next base: position 5,314,542 of record OY282596.1, on the reverse strand, counting down.
AAGAAACGCATGCTTCCATTGAAAATACAATTACATAGGTCCATGTCCCTCCATGCCCTTACTAAATATACAATCCAAGGTAACACTGCCAATACCTAAATTTTCACATATTTGTGGTTATAACTTCAAAGTTCAAGCAAAAGCACAGCACGTTTAGGGGTTTAGGAATCAAATTAGCTTACCGGTTTTCGAATTGTCCATTAAAAGGTTTGTCTTCTCGATTTCTTCTATTATTTCTTTCCTCCCTATTTTCGGTACTGTATTTATTAGAACTTTTTTCGCGATCCGGTTTTCCATCAACAATTGATCTCGAAGTAGGTTTTATATCTGTAAATTAGGAAATTTGTAGTAAAATTTGCAATTCCATTTATAATCATTCGTCAAAAGAATGGCCGCCTTGCAAAAAAAATAAATCTTACCGTCTCTTTTATTTTCGGGAACTCTAGTATTCGTGTCCTTAATAATTTTTTTTTGAGTCGGTGCCGGTTTTCCTTTATTTAAGGGTTCAGACTTCACTTTGTTCTCTTTTTCTGCAACTTTGTTTTTCTTTTTCGAATCCTTCTCCTGCTCTTTTAGAGAAAGCGTTTCCAAGGGATCAGATTCATCATCCAAAAATAGAGCGTACCTATTCGCAACACCAATCCCATATAAGTTTTCCATGATGTTCAGAAATTGAACAAGTCTTCACAACGTAACGATGTTGGAAGATATATTTATTTATGGCTACTTCAGCCGTTTGTTGTTGTCATTCATTCAACACAATATGGAAGATCGCGCACGAGGTAAGTGAACTACGACGAGTCTTGAAAGCTGTGCCACAGAACAAATAGAACAATGTGTTTTGTGAGCTGTGCCGCGGTGTTGCAAGTTGCATCGTTTCAGCCTAGTTTGGGTTTCGTCTTTGGAAAAGTACTCAGCTATTACTGAAGGTGTACAGCGTGGAAAATCTAGCAAGGAATGTGAGATGCGTCAACGATAAACAGAGAAGGCAACTGTCCACTCCCAACTTTTATTGGCAAGGACGCTCACCAGCTGAAAAAAAAACAACTAGAAAGGCTCACATCAGAGCTATCAGGGTGGGCAACGAGGGAAAGTGGACTGACTATGAAACTGCGAGAAGAAAATTATTCAAAGAGATGCTGAATTCTCTAAAGAATCAACCAGGCTCATGAACAACTAGACAGAAGGTTTCATAACAATTTCGAAGAAGCCATATGGGACTTGCCTCCAAAGATTCCCTCAGACATCCACTGGACTTATTCCCCGGCAGTGTCGTCGACGACCAGCGGCTCTACCAATACAGCAATAAAGGGTTGTTACGCACGACGTTATGCTTGTTTAGTGAAAAAGTTCAAACTATGTGAGGCACCATCAGGGCCTAACAGAATTTTACCGGCAATACTTTCTTCCAACCCATCAGCCTCACACACTGATCGTCCCGCTCAAAGAGCTGGAGAAAGTTGTGGATAGATGCTGGACGGGGGCCTCTAAAAGGTGAGCCTCTTTCACGAAAATCAAAAGGTATACAGAAGAGTAAGGTAGACGAAGTGTGAAGGACTGAAATGACTATTAATTTTTAAATGCCGATTCAGATACACACGTGCCCACCCTGCATTTTTTACCCTGCATAAGAAATGCATACTTATCGACGTACACACTTGTGCCCATCGGCGTGCGTGAGAAACGCGGAGTGAGCACGGGAATTAGAACATGTTCTTGTTAACATAATGAAAGATTCAGTGAAATATATACGACGGGATAAAATTTGAAAAACTCCAATATCGTTTCTCTTAATTAACACAGAACCAGAGAAAATTGATAGAAACGCAAGTGAAAGGCACGTATTTGAATGGTCTTGCAGTTTCCAGGCATATGGGTCAAAAATGCATATGCTTGTATTTGAATTGGCTTGAAGAGGTGAAGCTAGGGGTGTTTTTCAATGTGGACGTCGATTTTTGCCAAGGCTAAAAAAGCCGAATACAAAATATATTGGATATCTATTCGAAAACTTATGTGCGGTATCTTTGATTGAATGAGCATTATCACTGAGTCTTACTACAAAAACTTTTTCAGTCAACTTTAACTTTTCTCTCGAATAGATTTTGCACTCACAGCGTTTCTTGACATAGAAAGTGGCGTTGGATAAAACATACTTATTATATACATTTATCACATCTGTCCTCAGGGAGACAAATGCATTTTTTAATTAATCAGGCACGGCGGGGGTGGGGGCAGAATTGTGCATTTTGCATTTTAAATAGTTAATAACCATCCTAGATAAAACCGACCGAACATCAAGGCGCCTTCTCAAACTGAGCCGGAATAACTCTCTCAGGAAGGTGATAGAGGACTTCTATGACAGGGCACTATAGTACTTGAGAAAACATCTTAATCTACTGGGGATATAGCAAAACTCATCCACACAATATGCATGTTCTTTGATGGGGAGGAAGAAATAGCCTCCCACATAGTGTTTTCGAATGCAATATATATTCGGACACTGCTGATGAATATTTAATCCCACAGAAATACATATTCAAAAAGAGTTTACTAAGCATGTATAATAAAATTCCCGGTGATTTTAATGGTATGCAGTTCAATAAATTAAAACGCTCAATTAAAAAATTTCTGATGGAAAAAGTGTTTTATTTTGTGGATGACTTTCTCAATGAAACCATGTGAAATGTCTGTGTGCGGTAATAACCATCGTATGTAGTATTTATAGTATGGCAAAATTAAGTGAACCACTCTAGTTAGTACCTAGATTTTTTTGAATTATCTTTATTTATTTTTATTGCAAAGTTACTTTTCAACTACTGAACATTTTCCTATAACACTAATGTTTATTTGGAAATAAATGTCTATTATTTTCTATTAAAATGTAATATTTTTCTTGTACCTATCGTGATATATAAACTGAACACTGTAACATCAGCTTTTCTGGAAGAAAGAAATTCCTGAGTAATAGAGATGCGCAACTTTGTGTCTGTGAGCTGAGATGCGCACTGTGAAGCGCATTGCGCAGTTGGGTGTGACCATGGGGCTACGTTAAAATTTACTTAATTCTGTGAGAGAGATTCTGTTTAGTGTCGGTTGCATTAAATATCCCTGCACATTCTGCCCGATTCATAAATTCAACCATACCTCAAAGCATTAAGCCGAAGTTGTGGAATCGGCCCTGAGTCAGCACTTTTTCTATTTCAGCTGTAAATAGACCCGCACTCATCTAAATGAATTAAGCCCCTTTTAGCTGTATGGGAAGACTGGTGAAGTATTGAGTTTATTCATGAAAAAAAATTACCTCTTCAGAATTCTGCGCATACGCACTTTTCTAGAAAATTCTATTGCTCTATTGTTCTGTGATCCTCTCTCGCTCTTTCCACCATTGCCATCTCTCTCTTTCGAAGTTGATGTTCTGTGTGAGTTGTGTTGTGAATTTTTATATCTGGTAATTATATCTAATGTAAATTAAAAAAAAGGAAAAAAAATGTATTCAATACGTGATTTCTTATCTAGAATGTTTATTGATTCATCACAGATCTGAATTAACTTAGTTGAAACCAGATTTTTTCAGATTTTCTCAAAAATATAATATCTAAGTACAACCGAACAATTGACGAATTGGCGGGAATTCAAGCGTCTTTGCTCCGACGCAGCTCCCGCCAAAATTCGTTCAATTGTTCGGTTGTACTTTGATCATATAAGCATTGGAATCTGAAATATTCTTGTTGCAGCTAAGGTAATTATTAGCAATATTCTTTTTACCAATTTTAACTGAGATCAACTAAGATTCTCAGCAAAGCTCAATAGCCCAGTATATGACAGTTATCAGACTAAAGTAAATGTAACATGTCATTAACTGAGCTATTAAGCTGTGCTGATAATCTTACTTAATCTCAGTTAAAATTGGTAAAAAGAATACTAGTAATAGGTATGTGATTAATCAAACAACATTCAAGAATATTCAAGATAAATAATAATCACGAGTACAATAAATTTTCGAGAGACACAGAACAAAGTAGTTCTGTGTCGCAGCTGTTGCTCGTGCTTGTGTCATGACTCATGTCACCATGTCAGTCATGTCACTCATGTCCTCGGTCCTCGCTCTCTCATAATAATTTGAAGGGTGATCGTTGAAGTTTGCTTTAGTTTTCAGGGTTATGTTTTCTTAATTTTGTATTAAAATTAAACAGAAATGGATAGAAGAGCGATACCGCTGTACATTACAGATAGTTTACAAGTTCTAGACGCACTAGTCGAAAGAGATGATGCAATTAAAAGTTTCAAGAAAGCTCACAAGTAAGTTTCTAGATACACTTTTGTAAACCCATTTCAATTGTATTTCTTTGTAGGTTCTCTAATATTGCGAAAAAGATGATGAGCGAACTACTACAATGTCAATACGATCAAGAAAAATGTTACATTTTGAGTCGACGATATATCAACTTAATGGATCATATATTCAAAATCTCAGATGATCAAAATTATACCAGATCAAGATATATTGGTGATTATCTTAGAGTCGAGCAGCTTGCTGCAGATTTGAGAGTCAGTTTGGCGATAAGGTAAGAATACTCTTCTTGATATAAGGAATAGGTTGTATTGAATATATTACATTACAAAACTTATGGCCGATTTATGCACACTTACCTAAGAACTAAACCTAAGACTTACAAACTGAGAGGGAAACAATGCAAAAGTTCTTAGTACTAGTTATAGTTCCATAAAAGTTCGCATTGTTTCCCTATTGATGAACTCAGTCTTAGGTTTAGTTCTTAGGTAGAGGTGCATAAATCGGCCATTATTTATTAATCGAAATACATCAGTAGAACGATTGAATATTCAAAAACAGATACGTATTCAGGTTTGTGTGGGTAAGGGCATACAATTGCTCTGGGATCAGAATATCATTAGTAGAGAAATTCACAAGAAAATACTCAGTATCTTTATCCTACGGGGATAGAAGTTGGCCAACTTTTATCTTTACAATACAATAGAGTGAGATTTTCTTCTAATGCACAACTGGTAAGCAGATGACAGTGAATTGGTCTGCCCAATAGTTAAAGTTTTATTTTTGGTCCTTTGAGGAGCACCAGAGCTATTCAGAGGCACCAAACACCGACACCGATCCGTTCTTTTTGGATTGTGCTTCAAGCCCTGCTGCAACTCCACAATCCTTTCCCTACTTAGTGCAAGAAGCCATTTTTGGTTATGTTCAATGTGTATGTTTGAGTAGCGGTAGAATCGGATAAAATAAAAAAAGAAATGAACATTATGATGGAGCCTTACCAGGTATGAACAAAATTTAATACTTTGTACATTGTCTAAAATATTATACTATTTCAGATCTCCGATTTGATTGCAGAAGGACAATCGTTAGAAGAAATTTAAAACATATTTAACAAAATTTTTAAATTTTCGTAGAAATGAAGATTATGATGGAGCCTTACCAGGTATGATCAAAATTTAATACTTTTTACATTGTCTAAAATGTTATACTCTTTCAGATCCCCGATTTGATTGCAGAAGGACAATCGTTAGAAGAAATTTTTTTTAACAAAATTTGTAAATTTTCGTAAAACAAATACAATGAACAGAATACCTCATATGAATGTGCAATATGTTCATCAAAATAAAATTCTTAAAAAGGCGTTTTAATAAAAATTACCCATTTTTTTCAAATATTTGTGGCATTTTGTATTATCGTGTTGTGTTTTCATTCATATTGCCCTCAGATGGTAATTGATTATGCTATTTTGGCTAATCTTGGTCAGCAATTTCCTGAGTTATGTATATGATGAACTGGTAAGCAAATTTCGTGCTGCCATTGTTATTTTCCATTAGTTGAAGAGAGTGACTCCTGCACGGTCCAACCACTCACTGATTTAGCATTCGAAGCCAGTTCGACCGTACAATAACAATAACAAATTTGGGTGCATGAATTTTGAATAATTTCAAGCATCGATAGTCAAGTAACAATTATCAATTAGATAATCAGATCCTTTTGGCATTTAACTTAACCTTACTCATTCTTGGATACTTTCTCAGTTTCAGATTGTATTTGTTCATCATTAGTAAATAAAAAAAAAACAGTTTTTTAAGAAAAAATATGTTTACAATTACTTTAACTAATGAAATATGAATATTAAGAAATGAAAAATTCAGGTATTTTCGAATACATGATTGAACAATAAGCCGTCGACAAAAATTTACAAAACTTTTTCTGCAAAATTTCTATCAGTGCCGGTCGTGGGTTCAAAGCCTAGCGATTGCAGAATTTTTTCTGATGGCCGGAGAAAGTAATCGAACATAAAAAGGTAAGATCTCGGTAATCCTTGGCACGCAAAAGTTTTGACTTCTAAGGGACGACAGCTGGTTTTCGGGAAAAACAATTTAAAATTGAAAAACAAGGCAATGAAATTTTTTTTCATCGAAACATGACGATTGTTTTGTTTTTTTTAACATTGAAAGCTACATGAAAATTATTTTAAGTTTTGTTTTACTCCCATTGTTTAAATAATTGTTATAAGCAAAGTATTGTTGATAAGGCAATGCAATTTTTTTTTTGGGAAACTAATCATTGTTCAAGAATTTTTGTCGGAAAGTATCAAATAAATGAAAAAGTAAATTCGACAGTGTCGAAGTCCAAGTACCCTTCTCTCCATATATTTCCACCATGTCCACGATGGGTCATGTAGCTCAGTGGTTGAGACTTTCTCGTTCGAAACCAGTGACTGCTGGTCGGCTAGGTTCGAATCCTTAGCGACTACAGATTTTTATCTGATAGCCCGAGAAAGTGCTAGGAATCGCACGTTAAAAGGTAAGACCTCGTTAATCCTCGGCTCGCACAAGTTTCGACTTTTGAGGGCTGCCGTTCGTAAGGGGACGACAGCTGGTTAACGGAAAAAACAATTTTTTTTCAAAAGTGGAAAATATGAGGCAAACATCTGACAGAAAAACAACATCTTCTCTGGCTAATACCATGACGGACATTGAACTAAAACTCACAGATAGTTGTGCAACGTTCTTCCATTAAGACCTGTATAATTACAATAATCATTTGCAATTGGGTCTTCTTGGAAGAACGTCAAATATCTGTCAGATGTAATTCAATGTCCGTCGTAGTATTAGCCAGGGAAGTAGTTGTTTTCTGTCAGATGTTTGCCTCATATTTTCCACATGGTGGAAATATTTGGGGAGAAGGGTATTTCGACAGTGTGAAACAATAAGGTTCCTGATATCTGATACATTTATCTATGGAACAAGGAGTGTTCCCTGAAAAATTAAAATCTGCACTCGTTACCCCAATCTTCACAAAGGGATACTAATAACTATGAAACTATAGAGGAATAAGTCTTCACATTAGTAATCCAAGTTGTATGAATTGAAACAACTGAAATTATATAAGAGAGATTAATGACATGGGCTGATGAAAATCATTTAGCACTTTATATCAGCAAAACAGCATTGGTAAAATTCTCAATGCATAATACCGCTGACACTTAAAATCTATGACGATAGCCACCTCGAGATGACATCCAACTCCATTGCCGGATTTTTAGTAACTTACGCCCGCTGGGGTATTATTATTATTTAATTTTCCAGATATAAAGCATTAAATAGATCAGACACAGAAAGTAGATCGGAAACAGAAAGTACATCAGAAACGGGAACTATATCAGAATCGGTATCTAGATCAGAATCGGGAACTAGATCAGAATCGGGAACTAGATCAGAAACCGGATCAGAAACTGCAATGGACATATCGGATTCTTCCAAATCTTCAAGTGTGTCAACTGATAGAGGCACATATATTATATCTAATACTGCTCATGAAGGTTTCAAGGAGCCACCAATTTTCAAAGGTAAGAAAAATTACACTTCGATTTTTTATATATGATTAGGTGCTCATAAAATTGTTCCTTCAATCACTGCGATCATAAAAATTAAGAGCAGGGCTAGGTCCAAATTAAAAAAAAAATAAACTACCAGTAACTCAATTGTTTGTTCAATTATTCATCAGAAAAAATCATGTTCTTTTTCTCCTCGTTGATTTTATCCTTTTTTCTTAAAAATATTAATAATTGTACAATAGTCTATTAGGCCAATCACTCAGAAATGGGAAAAAATATTAATGTTTCAAATGTTCTCTGATTTTATATTTCAAGACTACTTCTGTTTGTAATAATGAAAGATTACACAATAAAGTATTGCATAATTCAGAAATGAGATTTTAATAAATAATAACAATAAATATTCAGAAAAATTAAATATATCACTCTCTAAAACTGTTATTTATTATCCAATTCGGAAGTTTTTTTTTTCAATAGATAGAGCATTAATAGTTCTAGTTAAGTGCCATAAATTCGAAATAAAAATAAAAATTTCAAGGTTTACTTCGAATTTTTTCAAAGTTCAAAAATTCAAAAAACATACTAGCGATTTTTTTTAATAGAATTTGGCGACACCACTGGATTCACGACATTTTCAAGTGGTGTATGTAAAAATTTCGTAAGAATGCGTCCATCAATAAAAAAGTTATATGGGTATAAAATTTGAAAATTTTGTCAATAAATCAACTCACCTCTTCAATTTAAGAACTTTCATCTAAATTCTGACTACACCACTGGATTCAGAATACTTCGAAATACATTTGGTCAGAATTTCATCAAAATCTGTTCATAAATTTTTTTAATGCTACATTAATTGATTGTCCTATATCAGGTAAGCATTTGAATTTTTTTTTCTATTTCTTTTTCTCTTTTAGGAAAATTCATACAGCCAGCCGATCTGTTCTCTGTTATGATGAGCCCACAAAAGTTGTTAGTGGTAGATGTTCGAAATGCTGACGAATTCAGATCTTCAAGAATTCATATTGAGAGGGGAACAATGATAAATATTCCAGGAGATATAATAATTCCCGGGTAATATTAGTATTACATTAATTATGTATTTCACAGATTCATTGAATTATTTTCAGGTTGTCGGCAAATACTTTAGGTAACTACCTAGGGGCCGAAGTCCGAGAAATCTGGGAGAAACGAGATACATTTGACATTATCATACTAATGGATTACGATACATTGAACCACACTTTTGCAGGTTCTAAACTAGAACGTTTAAGAAGTTTTATAGTTGATGTAAGTTTTTTTTTATTATCCTCCTTATTATCCTCCTTTTTCATCTAGATGTGAAGTTGTAAGTTTTTCATTGAAGCTGATTTTTTTTTTTTTTTTCGAATAATATAATACTCTTTGCACATTGTCTCTGGGTTATCTGTGACTACTCACAGTCTACTTAACAGGCTCTGTTGAGATGACCATTCATAATAAGCGCGTAATATTGACATGTTTGTATAAGATACTTGAAAAGTTACATTATTAATCCCCTGATTTTTGCACATTTTAGTGGGACTTCAATCGCACTTACAAGCAGGAACCATATATACTCAACGGAGGATTGAGAGAATTTTATGAATGGTATCCGTCTGAAGTTGATAATTCGCAAGTTTTTCTGTCTCAAACTAATTCTGAAATTGATGAACTCTTGGATCTTGAAAGCGTAACTTACCCAGAAACAGGGACAGGAATACAGATGAGTTTAAAAATTCATTCAATAAATTCTGTTGGAAATCTAGAAACACGGATTGAAAGAGATTTCGGAGTATCAGAAGATCTGGATGAGCTACCCGACCTCCACAGTCGCTCAGAAGGAAACCTGCCTGCCGATTTTTATGTCTCGAAGGATACAGTTCCTGGTGAACCATACAAAAGCCGTTCACAAGATGCCTTACCAAGAGAATACTTATCTACTGATCCATTGAAAGAACGTCCCCACCTTCTTGAGTACTTAGACGCTAGTAAGGGTCTAGAACTAATGGCTGTGGATGAGGACATTAAAATTGAAGAAATTCTTGCGTGCGAAAAAGCAGAATTATTGCGTAGAGCCCGGGAAGCAATGAAACCCAATATAAGTGAAGATGAAGAAATTAATATAAGTGAAGCGAGTGATGGAGAAAATAAGATGGAAACACAGTCTGGAATAATGCCAATAATAAAACCTCCATCTGTAAATCGTTCATTCAAACCTTCTCTTCCTTCTGAAGGAGTGGTTAGTTATCTCCAGTTTTTTAGTGTTGACAAAGCACTTGAATATATCACTCAATTGTTTTGTTTGATTCAAAAGTATAAATGGAACATTTGAATAATTTCAGGTATATGGAGAAGGATATACTGGTTTAAAAAATCTGCGAAATATTTGTTACATGAACTGCATGCTGCAATGTCTAAAAGTTATTCCAGTTATAAAAGCTACTTATGTAACATCTGATCGTTACATGGTACATCAAACAAGAAATCCTCCAAAAATAAATCCCCAATTGGCCGCTGTAAGTGATTTTTTTTTAATACTTTTATTTTTATTATAAAATAATTTTCATATTAATAAAAATTAAACAATTTCTTTTTGAAATGCGATATTTTTTCTGTTTCAGGTTCTGAGAGAGATTTGGGGTGGGACTTACTATAATCATAAGATCTTCCTTATTCAAAAATTCAAAGATAAAATAGTAGAAATGGGCCCAATGTATGATAAAAACACGCATGAAGATACGTTTGAATTCTTCATGTTTCTCTTCAACCTAGTAAGTGACGACTGTGCTTTTGATCTGCCTCGGCCTAAGGTAATGACTGAGAGTGAAAAGGCTTGGTATGGCCATCTCCAAGGACGTACATCCTTTCTTGTGGACACTTTCTATTACCAGCTGAAGAATACAAAAGTTTGCTGGAATTGCCGTCGGCCCAATTTATCATTTGAAACCGACAGTACCCTAATGCTTCCTGTGTATCAGTCTTTCAATAATCTGCAGAAATTGATTAATGACTATATGAGAGAAAATCTCGTTGCTGACTACTCATGTTCGGATTGCAAATCTACTGCAACCATTGTTAACATGAAACAAATTGTAGTTGACCCAGAAGTACTAGTTATCGTACTAAAAAGGTAAATTAATTGTCTTCATATAAAAGTGAAAAATCTTGATTTTTTTTTGTGAATATATAACGTTATTTTTGAAAATATCCTTTCTAAGTTGAGCTCATTTCCATTGCCACTGGTATTAGAGCCCCTGTTATTCCCAAACATATCAGACCCTCTTATCTTGTTATCTCTGGTGAGACTTACTGGATCTTCAACATTGTAGAGAGGTTATAAATGTATTATAGCGCGCAACATATCTGTTCAAACCGAATCATGCAAGGTCTGAGTCAGCAGGTCTTTCTCCTAGAGTCTTTTCCAATTTCCTTTTGACCTACTTTGTATAGGGTTTTTTGGCGGGTGATTGTATTATGTAATCCATTTTTATAGTGCCCTGCATTCATCAGAAACAAATGAAATATGTATCTTTGAAAATGGCGGCCTGATTTTTATTATAAATTACTTTAGGGGTCGAGTGATACCTCATTCGAAACGTCTTTGAATGAAATGGCATTTATAACACTTGTTACATAATACAGTATCCTTCAAAGAGTTGGCATCATAAGGGAAAAACTTTTAATAATAATTTGTTATGAAATTCGACTTGGGCATTGAGTCTGTTTTGAAAAATTTGAAAAACGGCCTACTCGGACAGGGTCGCCTGACTGTAGCTATCTGTCAAAAGTTAATTGTTTTAAAGTAATTGCTAAAAATAGGCTTATTTGTTTGAGTTTCAAGAAATTTTGTGAAAAGTTGTTTCTATTTCGATTTAAAATGTTTGTTTCATTTGATGCAAAGTAGATGTATCTTCAAGCATAGGTATACGATAGAAATTTATTTTAATCGATTTTTGTCAGTAGGTACTAAGATAATACCACTCATTAATCAAAAAATCACCGTACTTCACGTATCTAACCAAATTTCAGGAAATTTTACACAACAAATTTTTGGAAAAATGTAATTGTTTAATCTTTGTTTTGAAAAATGTCCTAAAATGTAGTTATATACGTAAAGTAGTTCGATGATTTTTTGGTTAATGAGTTTGGAATCATTTTAGTACAGACAAAAATCGATTAAAAGAAATTTCGATCGTATTTGCTTAAAGAACAGAAATTTGAAATGGTTTTGTCATTTTCTTAAAGAAAACTTGGTTTCATCGATTTTCATCAATTAAAACTTGATAGAATGATGTAACTAGTGTTATAAACAGTTTTGTAGTTTAATTTTTTTTTAATATAAATATTAGAAATTTCGTAATTATTAATAAATGCTAAAAAATAAAAGATGCAACAGAACGTTCAAATTTGGCACAGATTTGTAAAAAAATAGAAACATTTCTCTTGGAAATTTCTTGAAATTCAAACAATTTTGATCCTTTTCAAAGCACGACTCAATGTCCAAGTCGAATTTCATAATAAATTAATATTAAAAGTTTTTTATTAAGATGTCAACTCTTTGAAGGACACTATACTATTATCAAATATGCCCAGTAAACTTCAAAAAACTATTTATTTGCTTGCAGATACATTGCAAATCCGGATGGTACATTTAGAAAGAACCAAGCCCCGGTAGAATTTCCCCTGGAGAATCTTAGATTTGGTTGCTCGAAGTATGCCTGCTATGGCATAGTTCAGCACACTGGGACCATGGGCCATGGTCACTACTTCGCATCAGTATTACTTGATGATAAAAGGAACCATTGGGTTTCCTTCAATGACCAACAGGTGCTAAGATATACTAATATTATAGTAAATCAGTCGTTTGGAATCCAAGTATCCGCTGCAGGATTTTTTTATGTACGACAGCGAAATTAATGTGATGACGATGAATGTGATATTCTTCTAATATTTTGATGATTCCATTCCAAATATTTTTGATAAACCTTGTTCCTTATTAGTTTTGTTTCATTGTTCTAGAAAGTGCCTAATAGACCGTCAGATAGTAACAGATTTAGGTGCCCATTTTCGCATAAAATACTCAAATGGGGTTGAAAAGTATATCGATTTGGAGTAATATGAAGATAAATTTACGAGTGGTTCCTGGGGATAACATACAGAGAATTCGATTTTTCAGAACAGTGTTTGTTTTCCTCGTGTTCCTAACTACGGTGCGAAACTACAGAGGGTGATTCATTAGGTCGTTTTAAGAAAAAAGTTCCTATGAACTTATGTCCGGAGTTGCTTCGTTTCCGAGGTACAGGGAGTTCTAAAAAAACTTCAAATCAAATCAAATTTATTCATCACCGAAGTAAATACAAAAATGTATAGGGTACACACATTGTACAAAACTTATTGGACTAGTCATACACTTGAAACTACATACAAGAGAAACATACAGATTATATAATACATAACAACAGACGCCCTGTATCTCAGAAAAGAAACAACTCCGGGCATACGTTCATAGAAACTATTTTTCTTAAAACGACCTAACGAATTACCCTCTGTAGTTTCGTACCGTAGTTGGGAAACATGAGGGCAGCACATAAAAAAAATCGATTTTCGATATTTTATCCCCAGGAACCACTCGTAAATTTATCTTCATATTACTCCAAATCAATATACTTTTCAACCCTATTCGAGGCTTTATGTGAAAATGGGGCACCTAAATCTGTCACTATCTGACGGACTATAATGTTTATTATCTGTTCATTCTATGTTTATTTATTGATATAGTTTAGTATTAATGAGATAATCTCATTTCGTAATTAGAGTTAGTTGCATTGAAATATTTTCTATTTTGATATCCAAATGTTAATGTTCAACAATTTCATGATTGATTACCTGTATTATTTCAAGTTTTTCAAAAATTTGCATGTTTGAAATTCTTGATATGTTTGAAGGTAGCCTAGTTTCTTCATTGTAAAATTTGATGTTGATGTTCATTATTAAAGTTTTCTTTGACAACTAAAATATATTTTTTCATTTATAATCTCCCTAGTGCTTGAATGATTGCCGGAAAGGACCAGGCTGCTAGCAGACTTATGGAAAAATTGTCACCGGTTAATTTTTCTGAATTTTAGATATGATGTAGGCTAGTTTTCCAGGTACAGGGTGTCGAAGTTGGAAATTGGCCATTTCTTTAAAGTAGTATTCATCTTAGGAAAACATCTTAATGAAAATATTTTGCGCGACAAATAATTTGAGACTGATATTTGATAAAAAATATTGTTACATACAGCATTATACAATGAAGATGTGCCAAACCAAGTAACGCACTAAAATGCTCATCGTTAAGATATGTCAAAATTGACAAATTCGACATTTTGATCAGAAAATGCTGATTCTTTTTTAAAGCTCCCTGTATCAACTTAGTAGGTGAAAAAAAACACTATATGTGGAAAATTTATTTATTTTCTGTCTATACCGTATTTTTAACAACATTCGACATTTCCAAAATATTTTATCACAAGTAAAAAATGTATTTTTTTAGAATCCATACAATCTATACAACTTTGGCAAAGTGTATTTTTCCGCTCATTCAATAAACGAATGTTACAAAAATTCATATATTTATTTGAAACTGTAATCGCCTAAAAAAAGGTAAATGACTGGTGAATTCTCAATTAACATTTGTCCACAAAAAAATGGAAAAATGTCAATCAAAATACCTAAATGATCAAATAATTTTGAAAAAATCAATATCACAACGATCGACAGAGCACCGGAACTAGTAGAGCTAGAACTGATAGTCTGGAATCATTTTATAACATACTTTTTGTCTTTAATCCCAGTTGACAAATACCATTCAATATAACCCAGCAACCCATTTTGATCAGAAATACTCTCTAGTGCCTTGGGGTCATTGATTAAGATTCTAATTTTTGTTGTATATATCTCATTCTTAATCCTGTTCATAGCCTGCATATAATTTGTGAGGAACTTTGTTGTCGAGTCAAAACGCCCTCATATTTCTTTGAATATGTATTCATTTGAAAAATTATGTTTTTAGACATGTGGGTGTTTTGAAGGAAACAGTTTTTAAAAGCTTTTATTTAACTTGCAATGTTACTATTTCCTCTTATCCTAAGGACAACCCTCCTTCTCGAAAAAAGTTGCGAAAACTCGCGAAATTATAATTAGAAAAATCCGTAAAAATAATGAAAAATATCGGACCGTCGAATAATTCAGTTTCAAAAAATGTTACCCCCATAACCCACCCACCTTGGAGGCTAGATGGAGAACATGTAGAAATTCGAAAAAAATCCCAACAGTATAGGACATGAAAAATTACGATGAAACAAAAAAAAAGTTTAATTACAATTATTATGTTCAATATAAATATAAATAGAATGTTTATAGTTTTCCTTTAAACATGGTAATACCCGAGGTAATACCATTAATTACAATTTTGTAGAATTTTTTATAGAAATATAAGTAATTACTGTTAGTGTTCAATACAAATATAAATATAATCATAGCTCTTCATTATTTATTGAGTGTATAAAAAATAGCGTATGCAACTCTCATGTATTGGTTATTAATACATGATCGTTGCATAATATACTATTATGATATAAAAGCTTGTCGCGAGAATAAATCTTGATACAGGTCATTTTAAATTTGATTGTTATAAGAAATACATAGATAGGTATTTCTCGGGAGAATATTTTACATCATCAAATTTTATAATGTAACAAAATGATGGATTTTATTTACTTCATAGTTTTTCTTCTTTTTAGAGCATTTTAAAAAACGCTTTTCTTTAAAACGCTTTTTATATAGTTATTTCTTTCATTGCTAACTTGGGCCGACGAATAAACGTAAAATTGTGAATAGCTTAGAGTATACGAAACATTGTTTGCATTTAACTCACACAAACATATCTGGATTTGTAATGGCAAAAAGTGAAGAGAATCGATGAAAATATTATAAAGAGGCAAGTAAAATCGCTAAAAATATAATATATAATACAATTAATATCAGCTCTACAACATTTTACATCATTGGACTTCTCAAAAAACTGGAACAAAACCTGTTTTATGAAATGATGCAATCAGAACAATAAATTGCAAGGTGGCTCGAGAAACTACAATACTACGAACAAGGATGGAAATAACCAGTGACAAAATGGTGGCAAACACGAACTACAAACTTGATGCAAATTCAGCACGGTTTCAACAAAATGATAAATTGTGGTTAGGAAACCAACAAACGACCATGGATTGTTTTAGATTGACGTCAGCATGATAAGGACCACGTGCGATGGTCCAGAGAGTATATGATGTAGTGTACGGAGTTCAACTAAGTCCTGACACCAAAATTAAGGTGGTCTAATTAGGCGCATTCTAAACAACTACGTACGTGCTGTAATGGAAATTGTATTTTCAATCCACTTTTTCACAAAAAAAATCTCCAAATGTCCCAAAAATGCGGTTACTTTGAAGCAATTTTTCGGGTAGATGAACAAAAAATTTCAAAAAAACATTACAGCACGTACATAGAACAACGTTTTACCTTTCTTTTTATACCAAATTCATTTTGTTCGGATAAAGATTGCTTCAAATTTTAATGGAAGAGAAATACCACTGTAGCTACTTCGACTATCCATGAAAAGAATCTTGAGGTGCTGCCGCAGACATAGTTACATAGAATCAAACGTCCTCTACAAGCCTATCCTTGTTTGAAATCGATACGACGAACCATTTTTGAGTTATCGACTCTTCTACCCTAAAAAACAAAATGTGATCGCGCTCATGGCCTCTTAATATTTTTTTGTAGGTACGCATTTTTTTGTAGATACGCTTTTTTTTGCTTAGGACGGCAGTATGGATATCCAGTGTGCATGTCGAAAAACAGTTGCACGTGTTGAATAACGAAACCGAGTTTTTTACCAAGATTTATTGAATAGGAGGTAACAAGGAGGGTTTTTAACAATACCATCAGAAAGTCTTGATGAAACTCTGTGGTCTGAATTTTTCTCATACTTTCAATCATCATGAATTAAATTGGATTAGTTTATTTTTTGATATATCCATTCGTTTTTTTTCAGGTTTTCAAATCTTGATACTAACTTTAACTTTTCAGATTCAAATCTTCGTTTGGTGATCATTTCGATTTTCTTTTTGTCTTCGATTGGTATATTATATCTTTACTCTCTCAGAAGTCAAACCATTCTGTTTTTAGACAATGGAAGTTCGAATCTACTAATACCAATTTTATATATTCAAAGATATATATTACAGTTCTACCAACATAGCTGAACATGTGAAATTCTCATTTATTGCGCGAATTTTCATGTTGAGTGCCTTATCACTGGATATATTACGGACTACAGTCCGTTGTACGACGAATGCGCATCATCATGCGTGCATGTTTTCACGGTTCCAATGTTAGTACAACTGTAACAATTTGCATTTTTGCCTATTTTATAGTATCAGCAGAAACAAGACTGATTCTATCAGAGTATTTTTTTCTTCAGATTTGTAGGAAGTGATTGTTTCATTTTGAAAACGGGTATACAGTTTTCTAAATTTCAGAACATATTTTACCCAAACATTGCAAATTGACATTTTATTCGAAAATCAATCAATGTAAACCAAAGCACAATATCTCATGAGCAGATTACAAAACAGTGCCTATTCATCTTATTCGTACTTTTCACCTTCCACTTCGAGTGGATTTATGCAGCACAAATTTACACTAAACTACAATTAACTTTCAACTTAATCTGAGAAGATGCAGGAAAATAAAAACTAAATTTAAATTAATAGTTGGCCAACTTTCATATTTCTAGCATTTGTTAATTATTGACACTACTGGACAATTGTTGGCGCATATTTTGAATTCCGCGGGATAAACGGCACAATGACGAAAAGACATGACGTAAATGACGTTTCAATTTTGTAACCTCCAATTCCAAATTGAGTATTTGAATATAGGTATGATAAACAAATCAAATTGGGGGACGTGAAATATTATAAAACAATGGCAATCGAAGATGGAATATTGATAGACCTCATTCGCCAATACCCATGGCTTTACAACAAAAAATTAAAACATGCAGCTTGTTTGATTGATGATCTATTTATTTTGTGGAAATTCATGATGAAACATGCAGTGCCAGCCTCAAGAGCCAGAATCACAATATTCGCTCTTTGGCAAAGTGGATGCGGGAAATCTTTCTGAAATTAAAGACGAAAGAAGGAAAAAACAAATGTGAAATATTACAATTATTTTTGGAATAATGGTAGATGGAGAGAGATATATAATTGACTTACTAACATGAAATATGTGATCACCAAACATTTTTGTCTATATTGGAGTATGAATTACTTATTTACATTTATGAAATATGTGATATCGCCTTTTGAATAAAAAATAAGACATACATGCTAGTAGCAAAAAAAATGCAATTTTCTTGTCTTCCATACCTACCTACGTAAACTACAAATATGATTATATTGATTATATAGAAAAACCTTTCAAAATATCGCGTAATTTGCCATAAATATACCATGCCATAAAAACCAAAGTTTAATTTTTCCTTAGTCGAAGTTTACTTAAAGTTAGAGTTTAGTGTGAATTTGTGCTGCATAAAACCACTCTTCATGTGCTTTGCAACACTTCCAATACTGGTGAGGCTATAGTCAATCAATCAAAGCTTATCCATACATTTTACATTCTACCAAATGTATAAGGAGTATGGTGCTGGGCACTGGGCATAGTAGTTACTATATTTCCCTGTTCATTTATAACATAGCCTGTATTGGCGAGCTGATATGAAAAAGTGTTTGTTGTATGGTTACCAGTATTTTGGGGGGTGACAATATTTCCGTTAGGAACTAACTGGGGAACAGGCGTTACCAAAAATGTTTGTTGGTGATGTTGATTAGCTGTGGCATCATTGGGGGAAGGTGCCACAACCAGTGGAATCACCTGTTGTACTTCGTTGTTTATTACACATTTTTGTACTTGAATTTGTTCACGTGGTCTTTCAACAACTGTCTGCATTTGCTGATTTTGTTGAACTTGAACTTGTGCATGTGCCTGCTGCTGTCGCTGATTCTGCTGCTGCTGTTGTTGTTGTTGCTGTTGATTGGTAGAGTGGGAATTATTGTTATGATGGGAAGAGGGGCAAGATTTAGGTTCGACTTTACAAAATTTGACATGAGGAAATTGTTCTTTCATGAAATGCCTGAAAGTGGAGTAACCCATTAACTTGATGCCAGGTTCAAGAATTTGTCCGTATTCTTTATATGCATCATGCAAGTTTTTTCTGGTAACATCCCATGGTAGCTGAATTGGTTGTTTGGTATTCACAATATCTCTCTCCCCTGTGTGTTGCTCAAGATATTGTTTCAGAAATTCTGTGGCATGACGATAAATATCCAATGAAAAAGTATTGTGTGGTTTTTTACCATGATTACCATGTACCCTTGGAGCAACACCATGTGTCATAACGTGCTTTCTTATACGCTTCAATTGATAATGAGTACAGTTTTCTAAATACAAGAAAGCATCAAGACAAACTCGTCTACCTTGATAAACATATTGCGCTCTGAGTCTTCTTCTTTCTTTATGACGAACAGTTGTATCTGGATTTGCTAAACATGCCATAGTTACACCCATCAAGTACATGTCATGTTCTCCTTTTGTGAGTTCAGCAATATTAAGTCGATGTTTGTAAACACTTTCTGGATTCAAACCACGAAAACAACTTTCATCCTGGCACTCACATCCTCGTTTAAATCTGTCTTTAACCTGGGAAGCACTTTCCTCTAATTTAGTTGGATCACTAGTTAAGCCTCCTTCGCCCAATTTTTTTTTCTTTTTCACAGGTATTTTTTTCTTAGTTTTCAATGGACTCTTTGGTTTTCCATTTGTTGGAACCCTAGGAGATTCATCACCTGTTTCTGATTCTTCAATAGGATGACTGGTATATATTGTGTTAATATTATTAGTTTCTGGATCTACAATGGTATGACCCTCCCAAATTACCTGAAAAAAGTCATCTAGTATTTGTTCAGAAAACACAAGCATTTATCAGTAAAACTGATAAATCTTCAATTTTTACAACTACCTGCTGCTCATCCATATTTTGTGTGAAATGGCCATTAGCATCAATCGTTGAGAAAAGTGAATGTGATATTGACACAGGAGTATGCCACTGAATTTGAGATTCTCCTTGATTTTCAGTAACCACCGTAGGAGCGGACTGAAATGAATGCGACGTGGAGTGATTCTCGCCATTGTCTTCTTGTTTTTCTATCCTTTCCACTGATAATAATGTATGAAGTACTTCACTAGCTTCTTTTTCTGCAGAATCCACAGTAGCCATCTGCAAAAAATACAACTCAACGGTGATGACACAAACAACAAACTGTAAAAAATGGTGACTTATGGAAAAACGTTTTGACAACACTTGAAAATATTTGAGATCTAAAAAGAGCCTGTCTACGTGGACTTGATTGACGTGCGTCAAAATGCAAAATCGATGCAGTTCAACCAATTAAAACGGCAAATCGTTGATTGAACGCAGTATATTGGTCGAATGGTGTATCAAGGCTGGAGAGTTATAAATTATCTTTTAAATGAGGTGTCAACAGATCAAACGAGTTTGATTTTTTTTTAAAACAATATACTATATCTGTATGCCTAGGATATTTCAATTGATCCCAATTTTACAGAGAATATTTGTTTTTCTGTGATGAAGCAACATTTTTCCTGAATGGATTTGTAAATGAACATAAGTGTGAATACTTCAATAATGGAAATTCAGAATTGTTTTGGGGGTTCATAGTTTCCTCAATAGATCAATGTCTGGTCTGGAATTCTGTCACTACAAATTTCGAAGTTTGGGTAGCTGGGAATGTAGGAGTAAAACCCAAAATTCAATGGGCCTTGTGTTTGAACTCCCTCCATATTAAATCAACCAGTTTTTTGCTTGAAGAAAAAAGGGAGTGGGTAGTTTTCAAATGAATGCACTGTATATTCACAGTATAACACATGTGTATTATACTGTTGTATATCTGTCAAAAAACCGTAGTAAAACACTTTGACAGTGTTTTGTTTCATGTTGATAACAAGATACCTTTCTCAAAAAAAAAGATTCAGTGACATTGGGCAACAAGACCAGAAAAAAAATTAAATTTCTCTACATTAAACATGCAATGTCGATTCATACTGCTGGATAAATCATATTTCAAACCATGATACATATGCACGTATTGTTTATAAACAAATGGAACATGCGAAAATCATTCTAATAACATGCTTCGAGCGAAAACGATCTTTACTGAAAAACTTAAGAGACCAATTTCGCTCGCTAGCACACTAGACATACAAAAGTCGCCCATATTGGCATCCATTACAAACACAGTAGACATACCTTTTCGTACATTAATCTCTATAGCTGCAATTAATTCACCGTTAATCCAAGGAGTAATCGAAATTTTTATATCTTCACATCATGTGGCCATCCAAAAATTTCACTCAAGTCATAAAATCACCAGAAATTAAAATAAACATTAATTTCATATTTAATTCAACTAATGAACGCTACATCTGTGTTGCGCTGAACTCCAACTTTCGTAGGTCGCACAAGTTTTGCGCTTTATTATCCGGCGCGGCGTGACGTTTGCGCATACCTAAAATTCCGGTAGCACATTCAAAAGTTTGAAACGGCCTATGAACATCCCGGGGTGAGATTCTGTGTGTGTGTTTGAGTATAGAATTCTATTGTCGATAGGAAAAGTGAGATGACATTATGGTTGAATCCATGGGAGACAAAACTGTCGACAATAGAATTCTATGGTACACAGAATCCCACCCCTGTATCTGCTACAATCTACGGAATAATCTGGGGTCGTACTCTGTAACTTGTTTTGCATAGCGAAACGAAATGAAGTTAAACGAAGCGCACGCAATCACTTTGTGGTGTACCGGAAAGAGATGCCTATTGTTTAGTTATCGCTATCGCTGGGCTCCGATAATCGGCGTTTCGGTAACCGGAAGAGAACGAGAATGATAAAATCTACGCACAGAACATAATATATATGTGTTCTGTGAATCTACAGTGGAAATAGTGGAATCTGAGTACTTTATCCATTTTAAGGTACAGATACTCATATTCAACACGTTAAACGTATTGTGTTGGCACGACTTGAAAAGTGAAAACATGTGCTGTTATTTAGATGGGATTGTACTGTACTGTCGCTATTCACAAGACTGCATGAACAATACCTTCTATAGGTAACTTTCTCCATGTTCGAATTTTAGAAAAAGTAAAAATCAAAAAACAACGTCCAACCCCTAGTACCGAATATTTACATGTTATGCATCATTAACAGAATTTTTTGTGTCGTATGATCATATGTGAACGTTCAAGTCATGCGTGTTTTTCAGTTTTGGGAATCACAAAAATTTGCATATATTTGAATGGGTATGAACTTACCTTTAGTTCGGAGTTCTGTCATGAGCTGACAGGTTAAGTGGCCCGAAACAACTTTACTTTAGGCTTGATTATTGAAGACTGCTCTAGATGATCGAGATCACTTTCACATATGTTCATCTCTCTCTAACACTTGCACTTTTATTTCTTTCTCTTTTGAAAACATTAACTTCAAGCAAGTAGAGCAATCAGCAGAGTAAAGGTTTATTCGTTTGCATCGAGGTGTAGCACTTTCCTACACCTGGTGTAATTTCACTCGATTTTCCGTGTTCGTTTGCAGATTAATTTCACGCATTCCTTTGTTTGAACTACACTCAGCTACACTCGATTAAAAATGTGGTGTGAAGTACACTACACTACACCTCGATGCAATCGAATGAACCTTAGTCTTAACGAACGATACTTTTGGAGTTTGGTGCTCTGTGTCTGTGATACTACAGTACACTAGTACAGTGACAGCGACAGGTAATTTTGTTTGTTGATGAGTTTGAGTTGATGTTTTTTGTTCTATGATCTGTTCTATTGAATTGGCATCAAAATAAATAATAAATAGGAAAACGTTTATATCAAGTACTGTAATGAATTTTTGAAATAAGATATCACCAAGGATGTTAGAAGAAACTGTTAAATATGAAGAAAATATAAGAACTTAACGGCAAATGCATATGCTTGCTCTATAGCAATGCAACAAAACGGATACCACTTTGGTCAATTTTGGTCACTAGTTTCCACAAAGTGAGTTTTGTTCATGTTATGTTTTTCGCTATTCGTGGTTTGAAATAGTAGGAACAGTATTCCCTAAATATTTTTCATTCTGAATTTTTTGTTGAACCATCTTATATCACACCAAAAAATGAAATTTTTTGTTTTCTACAGGGCAAAGAGGAAGTCATTCCTCCAAGAATAATAATATGGTAACTATGAATTCCGAAAAGGCTGCCACTAAGCGCAAGCCAGAGTCTAAAGATGGAGGTTGTACCAGAGGTATTGAGGAACCAATAATTGTTCAAGCAACAACTACTGGGGACGAAACGCCAAATCATCTGTTATACAAAAAGGTATTGTAATATATAACAATTTTTTGTGGGGTGAACATTACCAGCTATGCATGAAGTTGGTTCCTTGGTAGATTTGTCAGTGAACTGATAGTAGTTTAATGTAAAAGTAAAGGCTGGTACATGCAACGTTCATAATAATTACATTTTCACTACCACTAGTACTTGGAAAACCAACGAGTAAAATTCTTTGTCACATTCTACGCATGAACGCATGTGCAAGTTTAATAAAGTTTTTCGATGGACGGTCCCATTTCTTGTGAAAATGTAATTAATGTAGTGTCAATTATATTATAAAAATTTTGTGTCGCTCTCGAGCACTTTTCGAGTTATGCCCTTCTGAATCTTAATCAATTGTTTCAAAAACATTTTTTCAGTAAAAAATGCACCCTTCTTTTTGTCTACCTTTTTTTTCAGGCACTAATCAGCTGATATTTCACAAATACAAGCACCAAAAACAACAGTATTATACAAAAATTCGGCTTTCTAATAACCATAAACATAACCTACAGTGAACAAAATTACTAACACTTGGGGTATGTATGTGCTTACAAGAACGTCGAATTTTTGTGAAAAATGTTTTTGGTGCTTGTATTTGTGAAATATCAGTTGAATAGTGTATGAAAAGAAAGTAGACAAAAAAGGAGGCATTTTTTATGATTTTTTATTGGAAAAATTTCAGGTTTCGGAAGGGCATATCTCAAAAAGTACTTGAGAGTGCCATGAAAATTTTTCAGATTCGTGTACAGGAGATTAAACTATGTAACACCACTTTTTATTTAATTTCAAGGTGAAGCCTTACCTTTTTTTAATTTAACACTGCAATCGTTTTGATAAAGTTGTAATCATGGTTGAATATTGTTCCATTTATCACTCAAATAATTTGTTAATGGACCTTTCTAACCCATATGTTCAACTCTGATTCAAAAGGATTATTGTTAATATATTATTATACATAGGATTTGGCACTATCGATCATAAGCAGCCAAGGATTATCACATAACTGGGCAACTTCATACTCAACAAACAGAAAATAGGCTACAGTTGTTGATGGTGCTAGATCTAATACGAGAGACATACATTTGGGTGTCCCCCAGAGCTCCATTTTGAGTCCATTGTTTTTAATTATATTGATAAATGACGATACTCTGATAATACAAACATACCAATGGATGTGTACCTTTATAAGGATACCACAACATTTTTGGATCTTACTCTAGAAAAAAAAAGTAGATGTGGGAAGCACATACCTATAAATGCACTTTGTTCTAAACTGAGCAGTCTAAGCACCAAATTTCGCATTGAAATATCGTAAGAAGAGAGGGAGGCGACTGAGGTGCATATAAGATACTAGTATTCTTTATTCAATTGTAAACAACTTTTCTGAATGAACTTTGTCGATAACATCAAAAGTAATGGTAGATTACTCTTCATAAAAAAAAAAAAATATTATTTAGTCATTTTGATGTTTTCCTTGTTAGATATTTTATATTTTGCTTTTTTAAACATGATTCAATATCAGTATATTGGTGTTGAACTTTGAGAAATATTTTCAGATGGAGAAGATTGTGGAAAAAATGCAAGATGAAACAATAGGGGTGCCAGTACGCACAGTTAAGAGTTTTATGTCAAAAATTCCATCAGTTTTCACCGGTTCTGATTTGATAATGTGGATGATGAAAAATTTGGATGTAGATGATCAACAGGAAGCACTACATTCTGCTCATCTGATGGCATCTCACGGATATTTTTTTCCTATAGATGATCATATGCTCACAGTTAAAAATGACGGTACCTTTTATCGATTTCAAACTCCATATTTTTGGCCATCAAATTGCTGGGAGCCTGAAAATACAGACTATGGTAAATACATTATTTTAAATTTTATTCACTATTCTATTCAATAAATGTCGTAGCTGTATATCTTTGTAAGAGAACAATGCAGAATAAAACAAGACTGGAGTTGGCAGATTATGAAGCTGAAAATCTTGCAAGGTTGCAAAAAATGTTTTCAAGAAAATGGGAGTTCATCTTTATGCAAGCAGAGGCTCAGAGCAAAGTTGATAAAAAACGAGATAAACTTGAAAGAAAAGTTTTGGATAGTCAGGAAAGAGCCTTTTGGGACGTTCATAGACCAATGGTAAGATATCTCTTAATTTAAAAAACTATTAATATTTTAAATGTTTTGCTTCCTCTCTGTATTGTGTGCTGAAATCCGCTATCTAATGTAAAGTACATACCTTTCCGCTTTCAGCCTGGATGTGTTAATACAACAGAAATTGATATTAAAAAAGCATGTCAAATGAACAAACCAATACATGGAGTTAAACAAGTACATGCAATAACTCAAAAAATGTCTCCGTGTACTTCAGGGTTGTCTCCTAGGAATTCAGTGGAGCAACTGGAAAAACAAATTGCCCTTCTGAAAACAAGAATAGATAGAAGGAATATTAAAATATCAAAAGCCGCTGAATCGTAAGTTTTGAATTGTAGTACATTTTGGTGTAGAAATTTCTTACACAAAAATTTGGCACAGAAATTTTCCTCCATAAACTGTTAGGAGAGGTCCATACATGGGGTGACATGGCTTCCCCCACAAAAAAATAATAATAATAAAATACTCATCACAAAAAACAAAGCTTAATAAATGGAAAAGACTGCAAGTATTTTTGATCACCTTCAAAACCCAATTCGATTTTTCCATCCTAGCTTGCTAGTTTTCGACATCGATTTTCTCGGTTTATAAAGAAAAATTAGTATAAAACTTTCTTTTATGAAATTCATCAACTTCTATTTCTTGTAATGAATACTTTTTTGGTATTTTCAACGGTTGTAGGCAATAACATGCTTTTTTGACTAAAGGGGTGGTTTTTTTTGGGGGAAAAGCCGTGTCACCCCATGACGGAATTTTGTGGTTTTATGATGAATGGAACCTTTACTAAGAGTTTATAAAGGAAAATTTCTGTTCCGATTTATTGGTAGATATAATGAATATTTTACTTTATCGAATGTACTATTGCGTGAAAATGTGTTTTTTTTTTTCAGGTTCCTGGCGTTTTATGAGCAATATTTAGATTATGACAGTTTTTTTGTAGCACCAGAGTATCCAAATCCATGGATTTCTGACAGTCCCGAATTATGGGAACAAGAAAAAATGGCGAAAGACATATCAGTTCGAAGAGTTAAGCGTTGGGCATTTAGCTTGAAAGAGTTACTGCAAGATTGCATTGGCAGAGAACATTTCATTCGATTTCTTGATAAAGAATTCAGTGGTGAAAACTTGAGGTAAAAAAAAATCATTATTTATTAGACAATGTATTCCCACACGGTTGTGAACACAGACACGGGTTTTTCCAGCGAGATTTCGATCTGGCAACACTGCACACAGTGTCGATCACCATGAATTGTTAGAAAGCAATTTTATGTTAGTAGGGAACCATTCGAGTTCAAAGCAATGATAAATGTAACATTATTTGAGGGAAAGAAGGGGAAGAAATATGTTATATAAAAAAATATACTAAATTTATTCTCTCTTCTTTCTCTTCTCTCTCTTCTTTTTCTCCTCTCTTCTTTCTTTTCTATCTCTTCTTTCTCTTTTACCTCATCTTTCTCTCTCCTCTCTCTCTTCTTTCTGTTCTCTTTCTCTCTTGCTATGATGCCACATAAAACCACTAAAATTTAATTTTCAGGTTTTGGGAAGCAGTTCAAGAACTCAAAGCATTACCACAAAATCAAGTCCAAAACAAATCGTTAGAAATTTGGAGAGAATTTTTAGCTCCTGACGCAAGTTGTCCCATAAATGTTGATTCTCGTTCAAATGAAGTGACCAAAAAAAATATGGAAATACCTGATAGGTGGGGTTTTGATTGTGCGGCTGTAAGTTGAGAAAAAACGATTATAAACACAAGGCTTTAATTATTAGTATACTTTTTCAGAATCACGTATACCATTTAATGAAGAGTGACAGCTACTCTAGGTATTTGAGATCAGACATGTATAAAGAATTTTTAAATGGATCAAAGAAAAAGGTAAGGGAAGTGGGGATGATTATTAATACATTTTTATTTCACCATTTGGAAGTGATAACCCAATATACTGTAGAGCCACCATGGCCTGGAATTTCTTTAAAAAAATAGTCAAATCGCTACCTTTATAAAACATTAAAACAGTCCATGTGGCTGTGACGACGTATTTAATGCTCTTCCTTCTTTGGTTCCCGACAGTGGTGTAACCAGAATTTATTTTTGGGGGGGTTGAATAAAAAGTCTTATACATCATAACTGCATGCAATTTGAATTGCTTTTACATGTTTCGGGTTTGGGGGGGGGCGGGCGGTGGTAGGAGTCTAGAAATTGTGAAGTATAAAAATAGTATGAATGAGGTTAAGGGAGGTATAAAAAAAATTGTAGTTTATAAAATGGCCTTCTTCTACATTGATTTGTTATATACTGTAGTAATTTATGTTTGTTTTTTTACAGACTTCTGTAAAAGGAATAAGATCAATAGTTTCCTTTTCTGCACGAAAAGATAATGTCATTTAGTTGAAAGATGCAGTAGTGGATGGTACTCAAACTGATGAATGAACATATATTGACAATACAAAACAAAAGCCATTGGCAGTTTTCTGTTGATTTTTTAGAATATGAAAGAATCAATGAATTTGGAATGATGATGATGTGAAGAACTTTTGATTGGAAATGGTTGCCAGTGAATCCAATGATATTCAATTAGATATTAGAGTGTGGTTATAGTGACCCAGTATTTATTATCCAACTGAGTTGTTTATGTTGAATTGATTCTTTATATACATGTTGATATTAGATTTGTAAATGAGAGAACAAATAAAGATTTGCAATTGTAAGAGAATTTTTTTTTAATTCATTTGTTCTCTGCGTAAAATGACGAAGAAAGTACAGGATTTTGATGAGGCATTTAAAATGTAAATTTAATAACATTTCAAAGACTGAAGGTTCATAACACATGAGAAGTTGTAATTTAATTTTCTCAACATACACTTTAGATGGTACACCAAAATAACCTCATATTTCCAAAACTGGTCTGCAGTTGGTTCCTTGTTTAAATTAGGCGAAGTCCTGCTTGTCTTAGAGAGTTTGTGCAAAGTTGTTATAATTCGATATCTAAAGGATTGTTTTCGCCTGTAATATATATACAATAATAATAATAATAAAAGTACTTTATTGGTTACCCAATAGGCTACCGACCGGGGTCCTTCAGCCTGTTATACATTCGTAGTATTTATTATTTTCGATATCTAAAGGATTGTTTTCGCCTGTAATATATATACATATATGTTCCAGTGACTGTAAAACAGTCGAAAACAATCCTTTGGGAAATAACTATAACTTTGTATAGTTTGTATGGCACATGCCCGACAGAAAATCGAATCGAATTATTACATGTTAGCAGTGTCGTCATCTTCAACGGCGCTACTTAAACTTCTTGTTCCCTCTTCCAATTCGTTCTTTTATTTGGTCAGGGGAGAGATTATGAACACTCAACCCGTGACGAAAGTGACAGTTATTGTATTTGATATTATTAAAAATATGATCCGATTCGAGTCGAATCAGTGGTCTGTAGAATAGACTGGAATTATATCTACCCTATAAACCATTGATGCCGACTAAAGTTGCATTGCATTTTGAATTGTATTGGTTTTCATAACTGCTCAAATGTCAATAAATGTCAAACTCGCTAAGGATCACACTCCAGATCGCCTTAATGATTCTATGTTTATGTTTGTGGCTCATTAATTAGGGTTTGTGGCTCATTAATTAGGGTTTGGGCAGGTATTTGTCCTCCCCTTTCCTCCGGACTCCTCATTAAATTTGCCTGTACTTCGGTAAAATGCTTCTTTAGGTTCATTGTTGCTAGAACTCTGTATTATTTTGTGGAGTATATTGAATGTTTTGTCGTATTCTGATTTGTATTTGTTCATCAATAAGGGAACAAACAGCTTCAAACCCATGGTTCAATCAATATTCTAGTACGTTATGAGGAACGCCAACAGTAGCTTAAGTGAAGATTGTTTTCGATTTTATTCCGAGAGTTCCATCATCCGCCGACAGCTGTTTCGCGGTTTCCTACTCATCAGAGCGGCTTTATGGAATCTCTCGAAACTGAAATATAATAGTAGTTAGCAAAGAAAACTTCAAAATAAATCTAAAATAATTTACTGCGATTATCTACAATCTTAGAAAAACAGCAAATTTTTTTACACATTGCTATATATTGTATATATCTATAGGAAGGATACTACTGTGGTCTACATAATAATATAGAATAGATAATTCTCACGGAAATTATAATACATTCTTTTGTAAAATGAGAACTTTTCCCATAGCTATAGAGGCAAATTAAAACGAAATGCTAAAAACAGTCAAAAAGATTAAAAAGTGATAAAATTTTCGAACTCATTTTCTGTTCAAATACTGAGATCTAGGTCCTGTAAAAACTCAAGTGTTATATACTGTACATTGACAAAAAGATTTAGTTTCGGTTAGCACAGCACCTTTGAAGAATGTCTAGGACATCTATTTATTATTTCCTTATTATTGAAAATATAAAATTATGAATGAAAATTTTGTTTTACTGAAATAAATTTTCCAAACCCATAAAATCTGTCGGAGAAAAAAATAATATCGCTCTGATAAATGATATTTTGAAAACACCTCCCCCTTTCAGCTCTAATTTATATGCAATTCAAATTACCAAATAATTTTCAAGATCTAATTTTAATATTTATATCATGTGTGTGACATCAATAATGAGGTACTGATTTTCATTCATAGAGACATTCCTAGACACTTACTTTATATACAAAGTCAAGAGCACTGAAGTGAAGAGTCCATACAAGAAGTAGAATACTGACCAAATCATCAGAATTCGCTTCTCATTGAACCTGATGCCTATTTTCAAATGTGTGGATCACATTTATTCATATCTTTTAGAATATCACCAAGCACATCTGCTGACTGCGGTTTTTGTATTTTTACCTTATGTAGTTTATCTCTATGTTTCTTCAGTGGTGACAAATTCACTTCAGTGGATACTTTGACAGGCGATACACTTAAAGTATCGCCCGCCACGCTTTTAATTGGAGACTCTTCAGTGATAGAAGAAACTGGTGTATCAGTGGTAGAAAAAGAGCTAGAAAGGGGGACTGAAGAGTCACCCGAAGAACTTTTATTATTACTACTATCACCATTTGAATGACCCAGTCTGGCATCATTTTGACTTTTATCCCTGTGTGATGAAGAAGAATGTGAACTATGTTTTTTTTCACTACTACTAGATTTTTCATTTTTATTGGATATGTGATGTTTCTTTTTGTCTTTGTCGCGATGTTTATCTTTATGACGATATCCGTGATGATCTTTTTCATTTCTTGACTTGTCTTTATGTTTATCTTTATGGTGTTTATCTCTATGTTTTGATTTATTTTTGTCTCTTTCATGACCTCTTTCGCGCTCCTTATACTTATCATCATGACTTCGTTTGTTCTCAGATACAGCATATTTATTGAAATCTAACTTGAATTTCATTTTCAACGGAGATTTATCAGCATGGTGATTCGACGCCTTGAGTGGTGTTTTTTGATGCTCGCTTGTCTCAACAGATTTGTGTGGCTGCTCAACCTTCTTTTCACTGGTAGCATTATCTTCTAAAGTATAATACTGCTTCAGTCGAACGTGCCAAGCTAAAATGAAAAACATATTTGGAGCTATAACACCAAAAATGTCGTAAAAAACATAATAATACTAATCATTCAAATAGGCAAATCTAAAATAACATATTCTATATCGAGGGGGAAACCGCAGGAGAATTTTAGTATACATGCCTTGGGTATTAGTGGGTATTAGTCGAAAATTAATGGGCATTAGTCAGAAATTCGAGCTATTACATGGGTATTACAGGAATTATTTCGTTAAAAGGACAAAAAAAAGGTCGTGAACCCATGGGAATTGTGAATTTTAGGAATTATTCTTATTCAGAAATCATAATCGTTGAATAAAAAAAGAAAAGGCTTCAAAAATAATACTAGGAAGCACAAAATCGAACACATGGAGTTTTCTGTGGTATTCTTAGATACATTTAAAGTGAAAATAAACCCAATATTTCCATTTTCAAGAATTCAATTATTGTTTTTCTGTATATATCATTAGAGGAAAACTATGATATTGAAAATGATATTATCGACAACTTATACCAGATTCACAAACAATTTCAAAAATCCTAAGACCGTCCCTGACAACACTATCTATTGCGCAAACTCAGAGGTATATCATGGCGCCGCGTTATTCTGAACTGAATGGCGTTCTAGTGTTTATTATATTTCTATGGTCAGGGCAGTCACTCTTCAAAAAATTAATGTGATTCTTAATCCCGAGGGTTTTGGGAACGAAAGGTCGGAGTCAAATTCACCTTGAGGCACATACATTTTCAAAATGATTACAAGAAACCATATCAGGTGTTAGTTACTTACCAATGCTAGTGACTGCAGTTACTGTACGGAATTGGTGTATGATATTTCTTGGTAGAAAATATATATCATTATCGTACAAATTTATTCTTGCATATTCAATACCTTCTCGTCTTAACTGGTTCAATTTAGCATCTTCTATCCATGTAACACACTGAAAAGTTAATGTTATGAAAGGACAACAGTATAATTATTTTGTATGGAGTAAATAGACATGTCCTGAAAAGTATCCTTGTCCAATGTGAGCAAAATCAGGATATACTTTCATCAATCAATATATTTTCCACCATTCCTGTCAAACGACATAATCTCTGTGAATCATCACATCATTCTGTCTATTTGATCATTCTGATCCTAAGGAAACTTGGTCTAGACTGCTCCATCTTACGAGCAGAACAAAAAGCGCTCTGAGTCCCTGGGTTGAGAGAATCATTCAAACATTGAGCACAAAGCTCAATATGAGTTTGACAGATACAGGCGCTTTTAGAGAATAACATTTTTTGAGGAATGTGTAACATTTTATTTATCATAATTTAAAATTTTTAGATTCTTAGGGATACATTATTCAGGGAAACATTTGTCAGGTAAACATCATCCTGAAAGATTTCACAGGAACAAACCAAACATACAACCATTTTTTTATTCAAAATACATTACTCATGAAAAAAATTGTGTACCTGTGATATGGGAGGTTCATGGAGATCAAGCTGCAACTTTTCTGATAAAATATCAAAGTATTTTGCTGGGAACGCAACAACATCTTTTGTAATTCTATTGATGGGGCCTTCATTTTTTCCTCCATGTATGGCTTTCAGAATTCCTACTGCAGCTGTTGTTTTTCTATCAAGACCTGCTCCTACATGATCAGCATGGGCTTTTGTTCTATCTTCAAAGAGATGCTCCCTGGCTTCAGACATTCTCGGTAGGTACTGAAGATTCCTCAGTTCATTTATGCCAGTTCTAAAAAAAAAATTATGAAACTATGTAATATAATTATTAATTGCGAGGATTTTTCACACACCGAGCTTAGGTTACAAAGTGCCCTCTTTTACAAATCACGAAAATAAAACTGACCAAGTTATTTTTGATTAGTGTTTACAGAAATACTAACCTCTTTCTTTTAATCGGGGTTTTTGAGTCAACTGTAGGTACCAGTTGCTCTCCAGGTCTACACCAAATAATAGGCCCGTCATTACTCTCTGTTGGCTTCATTTGGTCACAAATAGACAGAGCACCCCAAGGCATAGTCTGAAACAAACAAGCCCATGTTAAATGGAATAAAATAGATTTTTATTCACCTATAGAGATGTATACACAAATATAACTCAATATGACCCAGTATAGGTTTTTCATTGTTTGTTTTTTTAATGTTATTATTTTTACCATTTCCTGTTAGAATGTTAGAATGAAATGTTCATTTATAATCATTAATATAATTGTTTGTATAGTAGAATGACTATTTTAATAAATATATATTTTTCAGAGATTAATCTCGAAGCTTCATAATAAAGCTATCAATGAAGGATTTATTATACACAGTCATATTCGCCATAAGAAGAATGGGAAAAATAACCATCTTCGAAACAGCTCAAGTAGCAAACTCATGTTTTCAACTTTTACCAAATTAAATAGTAGTTGTATTTTGTAAGTTCGAATTAAATAACTAAATAACTGAAACCATCTCGTGTAATATTTTAATAATAGATTAACTTACCAAGTTGAGAAACTGATTTTCCTCAAGTAGGGCCAAGAGATCTGGAAAATATCCACCAACTTCTTCATGGGCCGTTCCTACTATACTTATCTGATGAAGAGGTCCATAACGCACTGTTCCAGATTCATAAGTTTTACAAACATTTTCATTATAGACTGCCATTGATGTCGTTTCTATATCAGAACTCTTACTCAGCAAACCATTTTTGACGGTTAAATTGGGGTAGTTTTCAGCCATATACGTAAGAATATCTGGAAGGTATGTGGCAGATCCATGTACAACAGCTAATACAAATGTAGCATTTCCTTCTTTGTCCTCATGAAATGCCAACTTGAAAAACTCCTTAGCTAATTCTTTGGTTTCATTTACACTCAAATGTTTTATTTCGTCATGATACATCTGGAGAATTTTTGCACCTCCATTTGTATGCGTTTCTACGTGATAGTAGCGACGATACCTTAGAGATTTCTGAAAAATGTTTGTGTTTCTTTATTGATCATACATTATTACCTAATAATAGTATTTATTTAATTCATTATCAACTAGATTAAAATTGAATATACAATTTTTAATAGATATAGCCAAAGTCGGTATCCAAACTGCTGGCAATACAATCCATATTTCTAACACATAAAAAAAATTGTTAGTCCAAGATTTGAATCACGATCGCCGGCGTGAAGAGCAGAATCTCTATGCGAGTGTTTTCTCAATTTTGTCGCTCTAGAACGAAAATGTTGTCAATTTACATTGAAGATGCCATTATCTGTTTCATTCTTGACTTGGTTTCAAGTTGTATCATTAAATATAAGAATGGTATTGTCAGCATAATATATAATAGTACCATCAATAGAGGATTACAATAGTGATTTGAGATAATTGATAAATTTTGATAGCTTCTTTATTTCTGACTTAAATTTTTATGTTGCCAATCTGTCAAATAGCTTTTGAAGATCTACAACACAATACCATGATTATCATAGTACTGTCAGTACTGAGGTAGTTCGGTACTACTGAAGTGTTTCAGAACGAGATTCTTGTGGGGTATTGCGTCGAAAGCCTTTGCAAGGTGAAGGAATACCCCAATGCATTTGCGGCAATTCTCTGTAGCGAGGCTTTTTTTTTAGATCCCCCGCAAACTTTTAGGACTGTCGGACAACTAGAATGCCCCAAACAATTTGTCCGACAATATTACACCACTAAATTTTTGATATTTCTGAAAAAAATACCTATAATACTAGATACAAAAATCATCTGATAATAAACAAACATAAAAAATTTCCCTTGGTAAAATACTCACATCTTCAGGAGGGTAACTATAATTTCCATTGGTCAAGAGTCTTGGCCTACATTCACTGCGGTGCAAAATATGTCTATCTTTAGAGGAATTACTTGAGTGTGATGACTTCTTCGAATAATTCTTACTCTTTGAACTATTTCTACTACTTTTTTTGTCATCTCTATGTTTGGCACTTTTACTAGATGATGATGACGTTGATGTTAAAATTTTTTTGTCTTTTTCATACTGTTTGAAATCGATTTTAGTAACTTTAGCATCAACCAAGTTTGTATCAGCAGAATGGGCTCTCTTTATACCTTTACTTTCCTTCACAGCAACATCCACAGATCGAGTTCTAGCTTTTCTAGGAGAACAGGTATCTCCCTTGGAAGAAGCTGTACCTGACTCTGCAGAACTTGATGTATACCTTTCCAAGTTTTTTAATTTGACGTTAGACTGCTCTTCAATGGCAGTTAATAAATCAATACCTTTCTTGCCTTTTAAAAGATCATAATCCAACTGATCAATTAAATGAGAGCATACTTTTTTCCTCTGCTTTCTGCTGTTAGCATTTTCTTTCACTGACATTTTATCATCTGTAGTTTTTGTAGTAATATTATTATTGATGTTTGAATCCGGAAGGCAACAATCTGGTGATAACTCTCGAATTTCAGAATCACTAGTACTATCAATTGGACTCTTAACAGCACCAATATTGCAAGTAGAATCACAGCCAGTTTCTGAACGGGAAGTCGGTAAAGGAATATCTGATTCCAGTTGTCGGAAAATTAGATTTTCTGTGATGGAGGGTGAAGTTTTAGTATGTCTTTGTGTATTTATCGGCAAATCGGTTTCTTTTTTGGGGTTATGCCTGTCATTACCGTAATTTTCTTTATTATCGGTACTGTTCGATACATTTTCAGATTCAACTTGAAAACAGTAATCATTGGGTTCTTCTACACACACTATGCTAGCTGCACTATCACTTTGTTTCATTAATTCACTGGAACTTGAACAAAAATAATATTTTTCTTCATCAAAACTTGTTATATCAGATTTTAAGCAACTTGTCTCTTTCAGATCAACCTTATTATTAGGACTTTCAGATTCACAGTTTGCAGCACTATTGATTAGAATTTTAGATTCAAATCCAGGATGACTCTTTTGAATGTCTATGAAGAAAGTATCATCTGTCCGAAAAGCATTTTCCAAATCTTCCAATGCGGTATCTCCATATATGGGGGTTACATGACCATTTTTTCGGGATTCGAAGTTAGCATCTGTCAAATTTTCTAAAACAAATAAACCAAATGACTAGATAATAATGTTGAAATAGTATTCTTTCAACTCAATTGAAAAGCAACAAATGAATGTTGTTTACAAATATTAGTGTACTCACTATTCAAAATGCTCTCACCCAATGTATTGGTCATATTACAGGTGCAATTAGTATATGATAGAAAGCATATATGACATGTGGACCCATTTAGTAAGGGCTGGTAACAAGATTCACTTCCTATAAATTCACTGTTTTCTTCATTGTTGCCCTTGTTGAAACTGTCTTTTGACGCCATGACTTGTATCAGAGTTGCTTATT
The DNA here is from genome assembly GCA_958298965.1 of Chrysolina haemoptera. Classification (NCBI taxonomy): domain Eukaryota; kingdom Metazoa; phylum Arthropoda; class Insecta; order Coleoptera; family Chrysomelidae; genus Chrysolina; species Chrysolina haemoptera. Next base: position 5,278,035 of record OY282596.1, on the reverse strand, counting down.
TGACGTCTGGGGCAGAATGATAAACGAGGCACACGTAATTTCCACACTGGACATTGTTTTATCACATATAAAACCTATAATCCATGTTTCGATGACTTTTTCAACAAAAATGTTGGACTTGGTTAAAATAAGCACAACATTACCTATATATAAATATATTTACGCTTGCCGCCATACTTGAACAATGAATGAAATTATATGACATGGAACAGAAAGGTAGTAATCATCGATGCTTCTTTGCCGGTCCATCGAATCGATACTGCTTTGTAGTGATAGTCTGATTTTATCCAAATATTCAAAATATTGGTGATATCGCTGAAATAAATTAAAAGTCATTCGACCCAATATAAGGCCAATTTTTCAATAGATTTTTCTGCAATTATCACTTTTAAACTGACAATTGACACTTTTGAGAACTGACATAGTGAACATTGTTACTTGACTCTCTTAAATGTTTAGCGGGAAAATGTTTGCTCAGCTGTCAAAAAAATTAGATGAAGGAGTATATCTCCGAAATAGAAATTTATTTTAGTGGAGACAATAGTCACGATAGATTCCAAATGTCGATTCGTATGACAAAACAGCATATTGCATCAAGCTTGTTTTGGATTTTGAATAGAAAATATAGAATATTGCCTCACACATAAAACAGGAAAATAGAGATCATGATACCACAGGGTAGGGGTAAAGCAGGGAGTTTTGTGAATTGTTTCCATGGAATTCTGGGGAATTGGAAATGATTGTATGTCGAATAGACTCGACTGAATTTTGTATACAATTTTTAAACGTTTGAAATAACATAGCGCGATACAAAACCGTGCATTGGACAGAGATACAACATTGAATTTGTATACGTTAAAACTCAAGAATAGACCCCCGTGGTCTGAGACTGTGATATATCTATGGAAAAATTGCGTTGGTCACGACACCTAACAAAGAATAACTTGAAATTAGGCAAAAGTTTCATTACCTGGCGTAAGTGGAGTATTTTATAAGTGCCCCAATGCTGAATGCATCATCTTCAATAGCACCAATCACAAAGGTTATTTAAATCATTTTCCAATCGAAAACAAAGAGTTATGCAAAAAGTGGCAGTGCCTGCATAGATGAAAATGTCCAATAAACTTATATCAGCTTTCGGCATTCTTAGTAATCTCTTCAAATTTGAATGAGAATAAAATTGAACACCATATGCGAGTCAGACTAACCCATACAGACAGCAGCGAATATATTCGACTACGCTGCGTTGCGGACGCTTCCACTCTCCTGGGATCTCGATAGTGCTATTCAGAAATAAATTTCTCATGAATAGGTATTCTTTATTTTCAAAAATCTTCTGTGCATCCATACGGAAGTGAACTTCTTCTAAACGGCTGGACCGATTTTGATGAATTTTTTTGTGTGTTCGAGTGTATTCCGAAATGGTTTGAAGTCACAATTCGGTCCACTACAAAATGTTTTTTTGTAAACAAATTTATTTATAAGTTGAAAACTTCTATCAGCGCCTTCGCCATAAAATCGACAACGGGTTAGTCGGCGAGCAGGACAACCTCTGCTGGGACCGCTAGTAGATATACATATATAGGATATCCTATGAGAGCGATTCGCCGTACGGTATATGGGAATTCAACAGTATTTCAAGACATGTCGGATTTATTCCTTATAAAATCATAATCAGTTGACGGAAAGAAGTGAAATAATTCTTTGCACGAAACAAAAAACCAAGTTTTTGAGAGGCACTTTTGACAAAATGACGATGGACCTCATATGGTTGTCCCATGAAAGCGTACTGATGATATAGTAATACATGATAATACGGTTATACCGAACATTGAAATGGAATTTTTCCTTTAGTATAGAATAGATACTCCTGATATTTGCCAAGTTCGTTCCCGCGAGATGAAGCTCAGAATTTGGGTGCGGAACAGTTTAATTAATAGTGCCAAATTCCATAAGAAAATATGATGAGGATGTGAGTGTCTTTTATCCGTAAGATCTTTCTGAGCAATAACCGATGAAATACGAATAATATCACTAAATAGGGATCTGATATAAATAAAACTCTACATATATATGCTGCTTTGCAGAAAATTAAGTATTCATTTGAGAAAAATAAACGTATTACCATTGCACTGATTACAGGAATTTTCAAATCTCGCGCGTTATTATAATTTGTGCCTCAAACGCGGAAACTCCCCTTCATATATATAGTTTTTATATCAAACGGTAGGGAGCGTATTTTTTCGACATTCTTGAAGATGATGTCACAGCAAACCTACGCTGGAATGGTATGCTGTGATGATAATATCGATAACATAACAGTTGGTATCTACTCTGAGGAATCTGTGATGCCATCGAAACTTTTATAGAGGCCATTATTATAACGTGTCCGAGTCCCCATAATCAAGTTTAAATCGCAATCCACGGTAAATGTTCAAGTTTTCAATTTTATGCGTGGTTCACACTGGGATTATTGAAACAAATATTTATCATGGAATGATATATTCTACAGATAATAAAAATCTAATTTGATAAACAGGTCAATTTTGATGCGAATGCGAACATTTTGCCAAAAAAACAGTGCAAGCACTCGCAAGCAGTCATTGAAAACTGTTTAATTTCGAGAGTAAGCGCCATCTATTCGTATGGTTGTGAGTTTTACTATAGTTTCCCCCTATTTTAGGTAAAACCATACCGACTGGCAACCCTGTCCAGATTCTCCGGTGTCCAGCCAGAGTCCTTGTTCCGTGGAGTTACTTTACCGTAATCGTCGAACTTGATAAGCATAGCCGAAGTCGTTCTTGCGAAATTCAAAGATTCATAGGCTGAAATTGTAATGTAAGTAGTTGGTTAGTTTTAATGTTCTTAATTAAGATGGTATTCAAGTATTGGTAAGTATTTTTGGGGTAAAAATCTTTTTCAACAGTACATTGGTGTGTGTGTGAAGCCGCCATGATAAGGTTTGTACATGACTGTTGGTAGCTAACATCCCTGACATCGATCGTCATAGTGGAAGTCGTGCTCAGTGATTTCGTCCTCGCTCCTTGTTAATGCTGGTGCTTATTGCGTTAGCTGCAACGAAAATTGAGTGAATTATTCTGTAAATTGTAAGTTGAGTGTTTTGAATTGTATTGTAAATTGTAATTTCGTTCTTGTTTAAATGTCCGAACGGTTTTTGTAACTCGTGCACCTTCTAAAGATTTGACCTTCATCTGATTTCGTTTGAAATTAGAGCAAAACCCTTTTTAAAAAAATATTCACTGGTGTATACTTTTCCCCTCGAATTATATTGTTTTTAATTTTGTAATTGAAGAGCACACCAATAATTTTTTAACATTTTTGAAATAATCAAGTCGACGGGCGGTTGAAATAATAAAAGACTTTTTGAAAAGATAATTTACTAGAATCGTCAATAAATGAATCACGCTGTTTCGGTGGACAAATCATTTCCCAAAAAAGTTGATTCATACTACGCATTTATATTGGAAGGTGTGGCTGACGCCATATTGTCAATCGGCCGCCGGTTCCTTGGTAGATTGAAGTCTTTCATCTTTGTCAATGACGACCATTTCTATCAGCTCGGTGCTCTCACTCTGCAACTAGAGGGGTGGAAATTCATTACTTTTTTGGTCACATTTTCCGAAGGTACTTCTAATTTCTATTTATAGAATTCCATAAAACAACTCGTGAATCATACATTGACGAATTAATATTCGGAATTGATCAATTTTACAATAGGTTTTAGGGGAAAAGATAATATGCCGTGCCCGATTTGTATGACGTCTTGAAAGGGATTTTCAATTTTCGTTTATTATACAAGAACGTTTTATGGTGAATTTATACCGCAAGTAAAATAAAATGAAATAATTTAAATGATAAAACTACATAACAGAAGTAAAAATGATTAAACTCAAAGTTGCAAATTGCAACACAATTCATTATTACTCATCATTTTATTTCTTATTTTGTATAAAGTCACCATTACTATAGTGGATATTTCATTTGAGTACTAAAATTATATTTTGCAGCATATTTTTTTTTACAGATTAGTGTTAGATCAAAATGTCTGCTCCCGACAAAGATGAATTGGTACAGAGGGCCAAACTTGCTGAACAAGCAGAACGCTATGATGATATGGCTTCGGCTATGAAATCTGTTACGGAAACTGGGGTAGAACTCAGTAATGAGGAAAGAAATCTTCTGTCTGTTGCATATAAAAATGTTGTTGGTGCCAGAAGATCATCATGGAGAGTAATTTCTTCGATTGAACAAAAGACTGAAGGGTCGGAAAGGAAACAGCAGATGGCGAAAGAATACCGAGAAAAAGTGGAAAAAGAATTGAGGGAGATATGTGATGATGTGCTTGTAAGTCTGTTTTATTTTCTATTCTTAATTTACCAGTTTAACTGATTTTTAAAAATATCATTAAGTAGAATATAGTATTTTTCTTTAGTAGTTCCAATCATGCTAATTAAGAATACAAGGGCCATTTCATCATAGTCCTAATCACAGTGACTGTTTTAATCATAAAATAAAATTGAAACTGTACATTTCAGTAAGAGAGTTAATGTAATTTATTTAGTTCATACTGAAATGTACAGTTTCAATTTTATTTTATGATTATTCAAGCAGCAGTCATAAGTCTCGGTCATCAGAAATAAATATTCATGTATGATTGGTTGGACAATTTCTTTTTTAACCAGTCATAGACAAATATTCATTTCTTATGACTATGACTGCTGCATGAATAGGCCATTGGGACTGTGATTAGGACTATGATAATGACAATGGTGCGTAAATTAACCCTTATTTGATGAAGACCTATATTAAATATATATCATTGTCGAGGATAGAACCAAGTAACTGTCAAAAATATCAAAATTTAATCACTAGTTCAGTTAGGAATTGGCACTTGGATGAAGTGAAGTGACCTGAAAATTTTATTTTATGTAGAATAATAGTTAATTATATTTGATTTTTGTCTCACTTCCAAGTGGTCATGTATCTTCTCAGTAATAATTAATATATGTCATTACCCAGGCTCCCTCGACTAATGCAGAATGTTTTTCTATTTTATTATAAATACTGGGACAGAGAACAATGCTTGTAGTCCAAAGAAACCAGTTCCCATTGAAAAACATTTAGTCATCACTTAAAAATGAAAAAAAAGCAGCAATGACAAATATTGACAGAAATAATAAATATAGTAGTCTGTAATTATTGTGTTTGAGAATAATAGATGCTGCTTTTTTTTCTATGGGAAATTAAAATATTTTGCTAAGTGGTAGTGTATAATGTTAAAACAAGTTTGACATACATTCTTGAAAACTGCAAAAAGAAAAAATTAAGGGTGTGCTACCTTGTGGTGGAAGTGAGTACTGGAGATTTTATTATTGGTAGGTATTTGATGTTCTCAGTTGATGACATGTCACGTATCTGAATTTGTCATAGGTTTGGAAAAATACTTGGTTTGCTGATATGGAATTCATATCATCTGACCACACCTCGAAAATATTAATTTGACGTGAATTATTGTTAGGCTTAATTTGGAGAACGCTTTAATTTTCAACCTAAAATGAGCTTTTATAAACATACGTGATTCTGATACCAGACATTGCCCTGGGCATAATCTTGTATGTTTGGGTGTGGTCTGTTAGGATTGATTTTCAGTTTTGAATCAGGATTTGGCATTAATACAAAGTCTTGATTATTGTGTGGTATAATAAGCTCATCTTAAACCTTCTTAAAGACTTTGTGGAAAATTTGAAGGTTTAGTAAAAACATTTTTGCTTGATAGTGTTCACAATAAGAAAATTTATTTATCAATTCGCAGTATTGTTTTCTCCAAATTGGCTGCCTCTTGTTTTTAATTTAATATTCTATGCCTCATTTTCTTTACTGTCAGTTTTCTTCTGATCTCTCACCCTTTCTCTGTAATCTGAAGTATCTGTTTCTTTTAGATACTGTTTGTTTTAGCCATTCCTTTAATTGATCATTTTTTCTCTTCACTTCTCTATATTGTTATAAGATTTTTGGGTGTATCTGCTCACACATTATATTTTATATAACATTATAACTTTCCTCAAAACAAATCCATTCTAAATTTAATTGCTTCTTGTTTTGTCTTGAATCGTCTTGTATGCTTCCATATTATGCAGTGTGCCAACTGCTCGTTTATTTTTTTAAATTGTTTTCTAATTTTTTTATTTGAAACTTATTTTTATTCAATATACAGCGTGTCTCACTTCTTACCCTTACCTTCAGAAGTTATTGAATTAGAACTTTGTAAAATTCAGGATCGTTAAATATACCGACAATGAGGGTAAAACTTGTCTGAGGTTGACTGCGCGCCAGTAGCAAGGGAAATATCGAATTTTACAAAAAATAATATTAGCAGGGCACTTCTCATGGACCCCCTGTATCTTCCGTGATTATTGGACTAGAACTTTGTGAAGTTCAGGATTGGTAGAGATATCGGCGATGAGTGTAAATCTCGTCTGAGGTTGCTCTGAGTAATATACACTCCGCGCCAGGAGCGATGAACATATCACCGGTATATCTATTGATCCTCAAGTTTACTGCATTCTACTTCAATAATTAGGGAAGATACGGATGTTTCCATGAGAAGTGCGACAAATTGGGGGGTTTCAGAAATAAATAGGTATTTTCATCGCCCATGGCGTGCAGTATATGGCACTTAAATCAATCCTAGACAAGATTTAAACTCATCATCGGTATATCTGCCGATCCTGTAATTTACAGAGTTCTACTCCAATGTACGAAATTTTTCAGTTTATTTTTCGGACTTAGTTTGAATTCATGCATTAAACCTTTGCGGTCCAATTATATGTTCATCATCAAAGAAATGAAAAACAGTCCATTCAAATCATGCAGAGGAAAAAACAGGGAAAAACCTAAAACAAACAAGTAGCGACTTCGACCAAGGCCGGTGTCGGGGCTGACCCGACATCGGACGGGAACGTGGTACTTTCGGGGATTACCTAATATTAGACCGGAACGGTAAAATTTTGCTGTCGGGGCTGTCCCGACAAAAGACCACAAAGGGTTAACTCTTCCCGGAGTCTGTGCCACCGAGGAGTGCTTGTTTTTGAGTTTCGGGTGTTATCGTTTATTGGGCAGGCCATGATAACCTGAAACATGTTATATCTGCAGGTGGTCATTCCCAGCCAATGGGGGATAATAATAGTTAGAGCCGCGGATTCTGAAACGCGATGACCCACATACGTCTTCCGTTTTGTCAGGTAAAAGTCCATCCCTCAAAAACCTCAAATTTTAAATATGTTTGAAATCGGGCAGGGCCCATTCCAATACGGCGATGCGGAGGGAAAATGTCTATTGACTTTTTCGACGATTTCTATATTTCCGTTATGATAATATTGTTCAGAAAGTAACTTGTAATCATGTGATAAAGCGGAAGACGATTTGGTTGAGGCGCACTACTCGCCGAATTTTTGCGATGATCGATTTTGGGGCCCAAAATTTTCAAAAATTCCTTGTGAGTAGTGCGCCTCAACCGAATCGTCTTCCGCTTTGTCAGATGATTACTAGTCACTTTCTAAACAAAATTAGCATAACGGAAGACATATAGAAATCGTCGGTATTACTCTGAGGTATACATTTTCCCGAGGGGGAAACAACTAGTCATTTTTTGTACACCTAATGAAATCAGGGAAGTAATTATCTCTAATGAAAAAGTTTTAGGGGGATAATTACCATTCAATTACGCGGATACGTTGTATGGACATTATTTAACTCTTATGTATAAAAATAAGATTCAGAAAGTTCGAAACTCATGCCCACGTATGATTTTTTTGTGTAAGTAGGCGACAACGAGTATCAAATTAATTGAAGGAGATTGGACGGTTAGGTAGGAGAACAGGAGAAAGGTTCATTTTAGTACCTTGTCATAAAATAATTCCCAATACATACTAATTCAGCCATTTTGAATCGATTGGCGTTCGCAGAATTGGTCTATCTCTAACCGTTCCCGAGTTGGTCAGCTCTGAATCAGTTTTCGAATGGTTTTTTGGCACCAAAAATATTTCTGATGAGTTTTCGACATTTTCGTTCAGAGATTCGGAATCAGCACGTCAAATTACGTTTGAAGAGAAAATTTTAATTTCGAAAAATAGAAAATAAAAAAAAGTTCAAAAAATTATGTGTGATGATATATTTGACTTTTTTTTCCGTTGATTTTTTCCGTTGAAATATTCAGTGTATACTAATTCGACCATTCTGAATCGATTGGCGTTCGCAGAATTTGTCTATCTCTAACCATTCTCGAGTTGGTCAGGTCTAAATCAGTTTTTGATGGTTTTTTTGCTGCCAAAATATTTCTGATGAGTTTTCGACATTATTGTTAAAAGATTCGGAATCAGCACGTCAGAATACGTCCGAGGACAAAAATTTTAAATTCGAAAAATGAAAAATAAAAAATCTCAGAAAATGTAATGTTTTATCTTGAAACACCTTTTTTCGGCTAAATCTTATATCTGAACATAGAAAATCATACATTTTTGGAATGAGAATGAAATTTTACGTACACAGTGCGAATTTCAAGTCAATGTGACAACTTGGTACTTTTAATGATTTTTACCCCTTGCAACTTTTTCGAGTAATTTTTAATTTCTTTTGATTGACTCGAAAATAACAAAACATACTAATTCGGCCATTTTCAATCGACTGGCGTTCGCAGATTTCGTCTATCTTTAACCGTTCTCGAGTTGGTCAGCTCTGAATTAGTTTTCAAATGGTTTTTTTGGCGCGAAAAATATTTCTGATGAGTTTTCGACATTTTCGTTCAAAGATTCGGAATCAGCACGTCGAAACACGTTCGGGGATAAGAATTTGAAATTTGAAAAATTAAAATTTAAAAAGTTCAAAGAATTATACATGTTAGGGATGATGTTGTGGATACTACTTGTTAAAAATATCCCTTCTCAACAGGAATATATAATGGCTGTAATGGCATAACAATCATCAGCTACCTATAATTCATTGGCTATCTACCAAAGAAATGTATGTCGTAATTTCCAAAGCTTTTTGTAAACTATCATTTAGACTCATTATATAGCGATATGCTATTCAAATCAAAAAAAAATTAGTGAAGAGACATGTAAACGTATTTCATTCAACTTAAATTTCACATGATGTTCATAACTTTCGTTCTTCCGAGCAATATTGGGGAAACGTTTTTAATTTCTGACTTTTTCAGTGAGTTTCATGGAGTTTAAATGACAATGACGTGAGATTCAGATTGTATTATTATATTACAGGGACTCCTAGATAAATACCTGATTCCCAAAGCTAGCAACGCAGAATCCAAAGTATTCTATCTCAAGATGAAAGGAGATTATTACAGGTACCTCGCAGAAGTCGCAACAGGAGACACAAGAAATAGTAAGTGTACATTTGGCAGTAGAATAATTTCATTCTGGGAACACTTCATTTCAGTTAGATAGTAGTTTAATTTAACTTCTTCCACCCTCAATAATTAATCAACTGATAACTAGACCGATTAGCAAATTTTTATTCTAAAAGATTGTCGTAAAATTTATTTTTATTCACGACTATTTTCCTGTGATCCTTTTATCCGGCCTTACGATTGATTATCTTATGTTTTTGAAATTATGGGATTTTCGATTTGATGTTCATTGATCTTGAATTTTATGTGATCAAACAGACATTTATTGTTTATCAAAGGACAGTTTAACTTAGGTGTGAGTTGACAGTTTATTATTGAGCATGATTCAAATTATATTTCAACAAATATTTTGTTCACTCTTTATAGCAAATACATTTTGGGAGTGAATGGCTGTGTCACAAGTTTGGACATATTTTGGTAATTTGTTATCTTGTTCCAATAGTTGACGATATTTTTTTCATTCCTTCCACTGAATAGAGCTGTGTATGATGTTTGTGTGGGAAGTACAAGTAGATTGGCAATTTCTATTTTTACCGGTTTTGATTTTGAATTTTGGCATGGGTTCAGTTATGGATATTATTTATTAGACTGTGACTGAATGGTTAGTTATTCATTATTGTTACTTCTCTGGAATGGCAATTTTCCATAAACTATTTCCTCAAATTAGTATCTTGATTTTCGTAGGTGAGTTATTGGTTTTTGTTTTTTAATCCTGTATGGGTGTAGTTTTTATATTCAAATACCCAAAAGTTGATTTTTACAGGAAACTTAGTGAATCTCGTCCCATTATCACTTCGCAAAATTCAAAATTGTTCTCATTGAGAACTTGCACTAAATTAACTATGCAAGGGCCCTACTTTCGATTATATTAGAAAAAAGTTTTCTGTTGGTAACTCCATACAGGATTTCTGCAGATTTTCTAGTACTCATTTTATAGAGTTATCATTATACTCGTTATTTCATAAATTCTTCCATGATCATCACAAATAACCGTCTCAGGCTATTTTATAAGGTGGTCTTTCATTTTAAATCATTTGTCAGATTTCACACACCACTCTTAATGTTTTTAATTTGAAGCTGAAAGCTTCATTAGTTAGCACTCTACTTGTTTGTCAAAATAGGGATACAAGTATTGTGTACTTGTAACGGATGTCGTTGTTGATCTGCTGGGAATTATTGGCACGAAGGAACTAAGAATGCTTAAGACTTCAGTTCAGACCTTTGTGATTGGATAGAATCCTAGATTATGTCCAAATTGGTACTTGAGTATTATATTGATGATAATTTCTATTAACAATAAGTATTGAGTTCTGGTTTCACGTCACATTCATGCCTTGATGTATTTGTATTATAAATTTTCTGTTACCAAGTTTTGACCTTCCATTCCAATTAGACACCTAATCAAATATTGGTATAGTATTCGATGAATTATAAATAATGTTATAGATTTTTTTTTATTAGCCTAACTGCCATAATTGTTAAATGCGATTTTATAACTTCACATGCATCCGTGATTTTTTTAAATTTAAGATGTTAATAATATTTTCACTTGTTTCTAATTCTAACTTACAGCTGTAGTGGACTACTCACAGAAAGCATACCAAGATGCTTTTGAAATTTCAAAGGCTAAAATGACACCTACACATCCAATCAGGTTGGGCCTGGCACTCAACTTCTCAGTTTTTTATTATGAGATATTAAATTCACCTGACAAAGCGTGTCAGTTAGCGAAACAGGTTAATATATTTTTTTACAGCATGGGCAGAATTACATGGATGGCAATTGTTTCTAATTTTATGATAACTTGATATTGTTGATAGATATTTGAGTTATTAAATATTTTTTTGTGTAGAAGTGGTAGAAGACTCGCAAAAGGCATATCAGGAAGCATTCGATATAGCAAAGTCCAAAATGCAGTCCACTCATCCAATTAGACTAGGCCTTGCCCTAAATTTTTCGGTGTTTTATTATGAAATTATAAATTCACCAGCAAGAGCATGTCATTTAGCTAAACAGGTTAATATTTTTTTTTTTTAGTGTGATTTTTCAATTGTGATTTATTAACATTGCCAATTTGTGATGTAATTCTGCCTGTATACTAACAAATATATAGATTTTTGCTTTAGATAGAGTAACTTAACTTTACCTTATTCACGTTGAAGTTATTTGTGCTTATTTTGTGAATGACACAAACCCCTGTAAACATTTCGTTTATTACTTTAATTTTTTTAGGCCTTCGATGATGCAATAGCAGAACTGGACACACTAAATGAAGACTCATATAAAGATAGTACCCTCATAATGCAGCTGCTCCGGGATAACCTCACACTTTGGACGAGTGACACACAGGTAATTATTTAGGTCAAGTGTTGATAATATTACATAATTCTTTCCCATATCACTTTGAGTTTTTTTGTTGAATATTTCATTACTTTTTGCAGGGAGAAGCAGATGAGCCTCAAGAGGCAGGTGATAATTGAAGTGTTGCGTCCGTTTTTAAAATTATTCGTTAAAAATGAAATTTCATGTAAGTTAACTTATTCGTGCAACTTGGTTGTGAAGTTTCATTGACAGTTTAGGTTTCAATGGATGAAACTTGATATTTAATAATGTTTTTAGGAGATACGTGAATCGTTTAATCATATTTCACATTTTCACACAACCAGCATACTTTCTACAACAAATAAACTAAGTGATTGAAATTAATATGCAATTTTATGTATTGAAATGACTAGTTATACGATTTACAAACATGCGGACGGTTGTGTGATTAAATGTCAATTCTTATGCATAAAGATTGTTTTTAATTTTTTTATATATTATATATATATATATATCTATCTCCTCCCTAATGTGAATTCATTTGAAATTACAGCACTTTTTAAGTTCTAACTTGTTAATCATTAAAATTATTATTCAATAACATTGTTTTAGTTCTTTTTATTCTGTATTTTTTTTTTGTTGTTAAACATCTCCTGGAAATAACTATTACGTCTTACTTGAAAGCCTTTACCATTAAATCCAAATTGGTTTGCAATCCACTCTGCATGGGCTATAATACCTGCCCCTTCCCCCAAAAGACCCTATGTTTTCTGTGAACAATCACTTTGGATGTGCTATATAAATGTATGAATATGTATTGAAATAAACTGCTCTCAAGCTCTATTTGTTTTCTGTTGTATCTGTCAAAGTATATTTGTCAGGTATGAATAAATTTTTCAAAATTCTTGTGGTTTCATTCAAATAACCCATTTCAGTTAATAATTTAGAATTTCAAAGATATCTTCGTTGATTCAGATGTGTAGTCCGGAAATCGGTAGAGGGAAGACTTTTTTTTTCCGGACACCAATCTTTGAAGGAAACGTTTCACTGGAAATCATAAATATTAATTTTTATTCACTGCAATATCAAGTTTGGCATACATAACTCCTTCATGTAACGCATTAACGAAATATTCTTGATTGCAGAATTTTTTTTTCCAACAATCAAAAGCTAAGTTATATAATTTTTACAGAAATGACACGATATATTAAACATAATCAGAGACGTTGATAAATTTGCAGAAAACTACAATCTGAATTTCTGGTATAATAGGTATTATTTTTTATGAATAATTGCAATATTTACTGCCCGAATTATTTTTTTCAACTGATATTTACAGTGTAGTCCTGAAAGTGTTGTGAAGTAAGATTTAAATTAATTGCTAACTAGTGATATCTGAGGACTAGACTGAAATAACGCCAAGTTTCAGGTCAAAGTTTAGATAGGTAAGTGCCAGTTTTATAGGTTCCGGTCTCATTAACTTTCCAGTAGTCGCGTGTATTGGCGCGACTAAAATGATCACTGGTGTATCTCTCAGATACCTGACCAAAATTGATGAAATAATTTTTGAAACTGCTAATTCATTAGACTTGAGGATGATAGTTAATAACCTTCAATGCGCAATACTTTTTATACGATATTTAATGCTATGTAAATAATTGAGATAGTTTCCCACAGTTACAATGGTGGTCGCAAGTATCTCAGATACAATTAACTTCCTTAAAGTGAGCATGCGCTTAGTAGTATTTAGGCGTGATTGGTCACTGCAATGGCGGTACGTTTAAATGAAAGACTAGAAAATGGCAAACTGAGTTAGAAATGCTTGCGATTAACACACAGAGCTAACCTGGTAGTTTGCCTGTTTACCACAGGGTAGTGTATTAATCGTGAGCGAGGAACAAATTGACGTATTTTCAACTCGGTTCGCCTTCCGGTCTTGATTCTTTTGATGCACATTCGAAAAAGTACCATGTGGTGAACAAGCAAGTTAGGTTTGTGTGTTAATCTCGACAGAAAAAAACAAATTCACGCATTCACATCTAATTTTGCCTTTTTCTTGTCTTTCATTTAAACGACCTGCTATAACAGTGACCAATCACACCTCAATACTATCTACTAAATGCAGTTTAATTCATCTTTGGATCCGAAAATTATCCAGTAAACGGCAACATTGGATTTCAGAGCAAACTCTACCCTAATCACACTCCAACGACTAACGACTAGTCGTTGGCCAGAGGCGGGGCAAGAAGAATGAACTATATCTGAGTTTATTCTCCTTGGAGGACATGAGACGACACTAAAATGCATGAAATAAGCGCTCTGTGATTGGTCACTATAATGGCGGGAAGTTTGAATTACAAGACAATTGCATGCAAACTGAGTTGAAAATGCTTGAATTTTTATTCTAGCCAACACTATCTAACCTGACTCACCTATAATTGCGTGACCGTGAGCAGAATAACCATTCAAAATTGAAAACGATATAACCATTCATTCAAAATTGTTAACAACATCTAAATATTCTATTATTTTTTTTATTTTTGTCAATGTGAGTATCGGACTCATTTTATAACGAAATCGTGGGCAAGCTATGTTCCAACTCACCCTGCCACCCAAGACTTTCCAGAATTTCACTCGAGTGTATTTTTATTTCTTTCTAGAACTTTCCGGAGACTCTTGTTAGGGTTCATTTCATGGTTTCCTTGGACTTTCTGAAACCTTCCTGAAGTTTGGAGAATAATTCTAGTCTTCTCTCGTATATTCCAAACATTTCTAGAAAGTTCCAAACCTCATGACCACTTCCTGATGGTGACCAAATATTCGAGAAATTCATTCGAGTATCTTTTTTAATACGCTCTAGAACTTTCCAGAGCCCATATTTTGGTTCATTCCACAATTTTCTAAAACCTTTCAGCACCTTCTAGAAGCTTTGAAACTTTCCAGAGTTTACTTTATTATACTCTAAACATTTCCAGAAAGTTCATACGCTACCTTCCTCCTGATATGGTTACCGAACACCTCCTGATGGTTACCGAACATATGCACCTCCTGAGGCAGCGAGTTCATAAGCTTTGCCTTTCGATGAAAAAACGAGCCGTGGGAAACAGATGTTTGAGATTTCTCCAGAATAACGGCATATGTATGTGAGGACTGAGCTCGACGAAGAGCATCGTCCATGAATAATATCTATAAAACAGAGACAGTTCGACAACCTTTCTGCGATGTTCCAGAGAAGTAAGCGAGCTTGTGAGCGAAGTATCACCGACGAGACCAATGGCTCTCTTTTGGACAGAATCTAAGTTTCAATGTTTTTTTGGGTGCTGCACTCCATATATATGGGAACAGTATTCCAGAACAGGTCGAATTTGCGCCTTATAAATCATAATCAGTTGACGAGGAGTAAAATACTTCTTAGCGCGAAACAGAAAACCAAGTTTTCGAGAGGCACACTTGTAAACAAATTTTTTGTCAACCCATAGGTAGATTTACTACAGTTTTTATCAAATTCTATCAACGGTTATCTTGGTTTCTATCAACTTATGTTTATATTGTCGATGTAATGAAAATTGATCGATCACTCAATTTACCAAGAACTATAGTATTATACTGTTTCTGTTATGACATCAGAAGTTGTCATCAACACTTTGCCTCGATGCCGCATGTCAATGTGAAAACTCGCAGTTTAGAATAACGAGCCTGGGATGGGATTCTGTGTACCATAGAATTCTATTGTCGACAGTTTTTTCTCTTTCTCTCCCATCAATTCAACCATAATATCATCTCACTTTTTCCCACCCTAGGGGAATATTTTTCGTTATTAGAATTTGTTGTATCATTCTGAATTCAACCTTATGCTACATGAGGTAATTTATTGTCAATATGACGTCTTTTGAGTATTGAAAGAAAAGAACATCTAATGTAGTTTGAGAACGTCAAATTAAAATTATTTGGAGCAACTGAGAAGTTGTTCAGAGAACTGTACGTAACTCGTTTGTTTCAAATGGAAAGTAAGGTACCATATTCTTATTCTTTATTTTTGAATTACTATGTCATATAACACTCAGAATTGATGAGGAAAATACTTGTAAAATTAACAACGACACAATTCAGAGATGAAAGAAAATTTTTATATTTCAATGCCTGCTGGATCACAGTCGTAACCTATTGAGCGTTTTAGTTTGGCACGGTTTCCTTTTATATTTATTCTTGCTTGTCAGGTCAAAATATAAATTGGTGAGGAGAATACCTATAGGATTAACAACGGTCCTTAGTTTTGGTGAGGAGAATACCTATCTGACCCGAGCGGTTGGTGAGGAGTTTACCTCCGCCACAAATTTTAATGATGAAAAAAATGTGTTGCATTCCATTTCAAATTGGAAAGTTGATGGCACTTCTGGTGAAAACGGGAGTCCAATTTCAGATCCGAATATGGACTAGTA
Source organism: Chrysolina haemoptera (assembly GCA_958298965.1). Classification (NCBI taxonomy): domain Eukaryota; kingdom Metazoa; phylum Arthropoda; class Insecta; order Coleoptera; family Chrysomelidae; genus Chrysolina; species Chrysolina haemoptera. Next base: position 5,261,829 of record OY282596.1, on the reverse strand, counting down.
ACCGAAAAATATCTCTCAAACAACATATCCAAAACTTAAATTTCTATCTTTGAAAATAACGAGAATGTGACGTAACAAATATTGTAGCCACCCGGTATACAAATCAATTGTGTCGTAAAATGTGTTGCGTACAATAGTGAATTGTCAAATTTGATGCATTGAAATCTGATTGCTGGTATTTTTGAATATATCGAAAGTGAATGTAAGAAAATATTATGAGTTATGATCCATTCCTTGAACTCCTTATGAACTGGCATCAGAAGCAGTAAATACTGCCACATTAGATGTACCACCCAAAAATTCAAGAGAAAAATATGAATATTTGAACAATCCTTCTATGAACTATCGTAAAAAAAGGCTAATTCTTTCTCAGAAAATGTAATGTCAATGGTACAGTAGTTGATTCATTGCGAGACTGTTCATGTTAAGTGCCTTATGACTGGAAATATTAAGGACAGCAGTCCGTTGTACGACGACTGCGCATCGTGCGCGTACATATTTACAGTTTTAGCTATGTGAGTAGAACTGTACCTACCTATATAGGTACCAATTTCTTGGAACTTTGTTCAGAGATCAAATCTTCAAATTTATGGGCCAATTATTCCTTGCAAATAAACATAACATAAATAAAAATGCTGAGGGTTTATGGGAAGCTCATTAAACCATTTTTTGCTGCAGTGCCTCCAGGGTCTCAATTTAGAAAGACCGTGGATGAGAAAAAAAAAATTATTATAGTGATTTTTCAATTTTTTGTTAAGCGAATTATTATTCTACAGAGGAAGAAATAAAATCTCTAGCAGAAAAGTATCGGTTGAAAACTAGCTGAGAACAAAGCAAAAAATTACTTTTTTTGGGATTGCGAGTAACAGTTGTGAAATTGTGGCTTGATTAATTCCACTAAAAAATATTCATAATATGCGTCCGATGGGAATTTTACCTATTTTATTTTATCCGGTTTAGGTACCTAGGTATATATACCCTCATCCATCATAGAGGTCAACTTTTGAATAAATATGTAGGAGATTATATGTGTTTAATTTTCACATTTATTCGTTAACATAACTCAGTGTTCTCGTGGAATACATATTATTCAAGTATTTGTTAAAAAGTTAACAAAGAAGTGAGAAAGAAAACCATAATCTCAAGATTAATGGTTGACCTCTGGATGATACAAAAATCAAATCAAGGTTCTTCTCTTATTTCAACAAATATTTCCTAAATGATGAAGAATTCGGGAAAAATTGCCAAACTTGTTTCACCCCAGTCACCCGCTTTATTTATTATAGTAATATTCATGAGTTACAACAATAAACTGATATCGGTGGATATCAGATAAAACATTCGAACGGAGAGAGTCACAGGTAGATAGTACTTAAATCTTTACGCATGTGCTTTGCGCTGACGTTACCAACTTATCGTACTTTACCTGTCAGGTGGGACCGACGTGAGTGAGGTTCGTCTCTTGTGTTGTGGTTTGTGTGTATACCAACGTTATTGTTCGGTTTTAACTGGATAAACAGTATTTGGAGTGTCTGTAGTTTCGTTTTTGCAACCAAATGGATATCTGAATATTTTCCAAAGGTTAGTAATTTTTATTTCATATCTTACCTACTATTTAATGAAAGATTCCAGGCTATATAGTAACAGTATTTTGTAGAATTACTTCAATGCTAGCAGCATTCGTGACTTCACATCTATAAGTGTCTTATTTAGAATAACGGTAACCCGAGCCCCAAATCATACGAGGATTATTCAATGAAATCATCATATCTTATTTTGTCATTTCTATTTGGGTATACACCCATATGTATATTCGCTAACCTACAGGACAATTGATATTTGCGCATGTATTACACCTTGGATGATATGTAGTAACTCATACGTGTTCTGATGACGATACCTGACATTCTCACCTCATTTTGTGCATTCCATTCAATCTATAAGGTGGAAGGTGTGGCAGAAGTTTATCAAAATATTCCCGATTTGGACATCATCACTATAATTAATAATATTTTCCTTTATCATCATTTGTTGTTTTATTGATTCAGGTTTCCTTTTCTGGGTGTGAATAGCGTGAATAAAGGCATCAAAATCGATAATATATCTATATATAAAAAGTGGAAATATCGAGAAAATTGGAAAAATAATAATACCTATCAGTGGAGAGCAAAATACAAAATTGTACCACGTGTTAGTTGTCAAATTACCCTGTTGAATGGCAACCACTTGCTAACGGAAAGGCGTTGAATATACCATGGAGTAGGTGATTCACTTACAAATAAATTCTTTGTATGGTTAAGTATATGTTATTGATACCTAAATTTCTTGAGTATGGCATATAAAGTGTATATATGTGGACTCAAACATCTTTTGTCCAAGATGATTTATAAATACATAATAAAAGAAGGCCCCCAACATTTTTACATTAATGTTATGAAAGTGAACGTGAAGTAATATGTGAATAATCTACCATGAGAAGGGCATTGCCCCTATGCCTTTTCCCATATCATTTCTATTGAAAAATTCTTGTTTTCGAATGATATATATTTCAGTGTGCAAATAGGTACATATTTTGTTCGATGTTTTGTCAATAGTTGGAGATTCCAAAGTAACTTTGAATATTCTATAATTTTGATAGGTACCTATTTGAGGCCTGTGAATTCTAAATTTGAACGATGTATTTTCACATTTTAACTTGAGCTAGATTGAGTGGAAAACCATTGAACACCCTGTCGAAATAAATTTGCAAATAATTAAGGTTGATGACAGATCAAAAAATTATTCTCAACAATTACATAATTGAAAATTGAAAAGGATATATTTTGTAAAATATGTATAGGCCAGTTTTAACAAACAAACAATATACTTTATTGCTTTGGTTTTGATAACTCTCACTTATCATTTCATATCAACATTATCATCGCTCAGGCGTCATCAACGTAAACGTCAACATATGGTTCTATATGAAAATAAAGATGAATATATTTTTCAATCTTATTTGGAGGAACACTGTGGAGCAGCAAAATCATTGAAAAATTCCGTGTAATCCATCAATACGTGAAACTTTGTATGTTTGGATGTTTGATATCTACACAATAACGCAGAGACGGCAAACGGATTTGGATGAAATTATATGATACCTTTTATCCCGGCAAATGGCTTAACGCTGATACCAATTTACGCCAAAATTAGCTTCTATCGGCGACTTCGCCATAAAATTAGTCCGTCAATAACATTAACAAAAAGATATTGGAAGGATCGGCGAATCAAAAATATAATGACTTCCCATAAATTGGAGCTAAAGGTTGGCGTCCCAATTCTTCTTATGGGTAATCTTGATGCAGCGAGATTGTGCAACGGTACCAAGCTATGTGTTACAGAGCTGAGGATGAACATCATAAAGGCCAATAATCCCAAATAATTTGCAATTTTAATTTAAGAGGCTGCAGTTTACTCTAAAGCTGAAAGTGACAGGAATTCATTTTGGTACTTCTAGCTTCCCACATGGTCAGCTTTATGTCGGTTGCTCAAGAGTATCGAGTGCTCAAAACTTACACGTACTAGCGGCAAATAATAAATCATGCAATACATGTATAGAAGTACTATCGGTCCCGGCGGTAGGCGTTGCCCTGCCACATCATCTTTTGACTCGCCGACTAACCCATCCAATATATTTTTGTTAATGTTATTGTCGGACTCATTTTATGGCGAAGTCGCGGGCAGAAGCTACTTGTCCTATAAAAAATAATTAAATTTTCAAAAAATATTGAGATGGCTGGCTATTAGACAGCTCAGACTGAGCGTTGGACTGTAAAAATTGGAAAATATATTTTGCCGGACAATTATATTTTAAATCATATCATTGAACAATTCAGAAAAATCAGCCAATGAATTTACAAAAGGTGGGAGGCACACTTAACGCCCGATTATTTCCGTAGGAAACGTTTTTGCTGGCGAGTTTTATTTCCTATCTTACAATGACAATATGAAAACCAATAATATCCATAAATGTTCAGTATAACGCCAAATTCTCGTTTTTCGATAAAGAAAGTCCCGATTACGAGGATTTTCGCCTAGGAAAAGATGGCAGACTAATCATAATTAATGCTCACAAGAAGTTAGTGTCGGATATTAGCGAGGATATTAGTGAATAATAACATATTTTGCTGGCGGGCTTCCAGACAAAACTATTAGCAGCTGCCTGATGGTCGGACAGGTCGAATATGTTTCAAAAAAATCTAAAACCATTAATACTGGTCAATTTGCGAAATATATCACACAATATCATTCGATACTGAAAAGTTTTTACACAATTTTAATATTACTACCTTTGAGATCTCATCGGACGTTACTATGTGCTGTATGTACTAAGAGATCACAACCCATTGTTTCTATTTCTAAGTAACTTTTCTTATAGATTTATAGAAAATTACGTCGAAAAAAAAATTTGATAACGCCCTTGGGGGTGGAGAAACATTGAACAAACAATATATAAGAGAAAATCATGTCCTTGGTTTACGATTTTTTATTTGTGTATTTAGAGCACAAAGTTATAGATTGCCGCTCGACAAAGAGCGGCAATGACACTTTGAGCTCGAAATACACACAAGATTTTTTCTACAAACGCAGCTCTTAAACAAAAGAAAAGGTCTTATACTTCATTAAATATAGGCACATAATACTACCATGAGAAAATTAACATTCAATACTTAGCTATCCTGAATGTATAAGCTATCCAAATAATTCACATCTCTGACAAAGGAAAATAACTTAAGTTAGGAAAAAAAGCACCGCCGGCCGAGATCGAAACCCGACCCAATCTGTTTAAACTAGTTTGATCAACTAGTTTTTTCAATTTTTTCGCTCTAGGGCAGAAATACTGTCACAAAGTGACATTCCTCGGAAAATGTCATCTTTGGTAAGCGGTTATAGAAAAATCCTTTGGCAATTTTTCACTGATAATGTTTTATGTAATTTGCGACTATTTTCGATTATTACATCATCGATTTATATTGATTAAAATTATAGGTTTTCGAAAGAGATCAGTTTCAATAATTTGAAAAAGAACAAGGATACTATGACTTCAATCGGTATTTCTACACCTGGTACAGAAACCACGATGGAAATGGAACCAATACCAAAATGGGAAAATACCGATGAATTTATTGTAAAAGCCATCGAGGCAGGTACTACGGCTTTGTACAACTATTGCAAAGTTGGATTACAACAATTTTCTTTTCAGAACACAACGAAACCGTTTCACATTCCGCAGAATTGTCTACGTCTGATTTATTTAGCACTTATGATTCCGATGCCGATTCCCCATACTGTGCGACTTGTGAAGTCTATAAATGCAAGAGAGAGGTTTTTAGCTCCTGCCATAGATGTTTGATATTGCTATGCTTCGATCATTTTGAAAATTATGACTCGTGCAGGGATCACAGTAGCAAGAAGGTACGATATAAAAAGTTATCTCCAAACGAATCAGCTAACAAGAACCGAGAAAATAATATATCAAAAATAAATGGAATGAAAGGAAGTGAAAAAGAAGACACTCTTGTGGAATTACCTCGTGCAAACAAAGGAATATTAGCGAAGTCTTTAAGAAGTGTAGGTGAGCAATAATACTTTAGTACAACAACGATAAAAATTGTACTACCGAAATTATTAAAGGAAATATGCAACGGTAATACTTACCTGTAAAAGGCAAGGTCGAACGTGCAGCCTTTTTACTGATGATGAAAATTGAGGCAAAACAGGTCCTGCCCTTTTTGGTCATTTGCCAAAGCCGTGGGAAGGAATACTAGCAATGAACGCCTATGAAGAAGTCAATGTCTTTGCCAACATGGTTGCTGCAAATTCTACGATGGATTCATTGGGAAAAGAACTCCAGAATATCATTGATAGTCATATGCCTGAAATCATCTTCCGCCAAACGAACCATCAGACGGATTTGCTGGGTCTTAACACCAACAAAGCTAGTGGATCTGATGGTATTTCGCCAATCGTTCTCAAGGAATGTGCTTCCGAACTAATACCAGTTCTTTGCAAGTTGATCAACCTCTCTTATAATTTGGAGGTATTTTCGTCCAACTGTAAAATTGAAAGAGTACAACTAGTTCCCAAAAACAGGAAAAAGACCCTACCTAGCAACTACAGACCTATTGCACTATTCTCTATTAGCTCTGGTCGGTGAATTAGATATTTCGAAAGCGTTTGGAATATATGGAGAGAAGGATATTTTGACTTTGTCGAAATTATTAGTTTCATTCACTCTTCGGTACACTTTTCGAACTTTGTTCGATTTGAAATAAAAACCACATTAATAAGTTTACAAAAAAGAATCGCACTATTGCAGAACGAATATTATATTAGAGTACCTTCATTCCGATCTTACCATTTCTGAAATTTATTAATTATTTTTAGAAGGCCAGAAAGAAGTTAATGAAGTGAAACCAAGAATTGCTACCTACCAAAATATTTTTCGATCTAAAAATTTTAATTTTCACAATCCAAAAAAGGACCAATATTCCCTTCCTCTCGCATTCGAAGATGGTGATGATAATACAAAATTGAAAATAAAAGGCACTTATGAAAAAACAAAGGTAAGAGAATTGAAAAATGAATGCAAAACAAGACCTACAATTGACAAAAATATTCGTTTGTGGAAGTTTTGATTCGCAAGTTCTATACTTACCAGTGTCCAAAGAAAGTTCTATTAGACTACAAGAAAAACACGAATCAATGAAAAAATACCTCCTTGTTCCTCTGACAGCCAGATATAGACCGCGCAGAAATTCGGAAAAATATTCGAATTGTTTCGGAGGTGGAAAATCACGAAAAAAAATACCGGTTGGACAGGTCGGACCCCCCCGAAAAAGAGTGCGAAGAAATAAAATTGGAAAAAATATCAATACACTTGAAATGAAGCCTCAAGCTTTTGAGAAAATATTTAAATTTTTAAAAGATTTTTTGTTTTCATATACTTACTAAGTAAATATTATTTTTCACTTTTCAGTTCAATAGTTTATGAATAAAATATTGTTTAAAACAAATTACGGTTACTTTATTATTAAGTCGAAAAGAACAAATAGTGGGCCATAGAATAAACATGTATTTCTTTCTTTCCGAAGGTGGTCGATCTTCGTCTCAAAGTTACTCACTCTGAAAGGTACTTGCTTTGAGAACACAATTTCTGATTGATGGAAAAATTATACATATTATGGTTATAAGATAAGACAAGATTTGGATAGATTTAATAAATTAAATTTAAAAATATGATGATGACGATACTCTAATCAATCATTCAACGAATATACAGTGAATATCTTGATAGGTTTACGCTGAGCTGAGCACGAAAAAAACGACAAAAACGGATCGGCCCGAGCAGCGCACGCGCATTCTGTTCGTGCTCAAATCAGCGTCCATACTGTCCGAGCATTCGCTCGTTCGGTGCTCATGCGGGACGAATGTTCTAGTGAATACGCACCTTTAAATGTAGATGATGGCGATGGAAATATTCCTGCATGCATATCAGTTGCCACTAACATCTATATCTTCATATTGATATACAAACATCAAAACTACTTTATTGTATATTCATTCGGCTGACTGATGCATACTCGAGATTCGAAGTTTGACGTCTGTTGATGGTCCTAATAAGCATTGAGACCAGCTGAAATACTAATAACATTGTTTAAATAATATTTATATTTAAACAATGCTAATAGTCTCTTGCGGTATAATAATAATATAATGTAACCTGTCGCTTTTGGAATAGTGCTATAAATGAAACAATATTTTTTTTTTACTATTTCCCATATATATGTACCCTAATTGTACCATCATTAAAAAAATTGTAATTGGCCATGCTAATGTGTCTCATTTCGAATAGGTAACAAATTTTTTTTCTACAACTGCCAAAAAAAGTTCACTTTTTTTGTGTGGTTTGTGTGCGTAAAGTATTACAATATTTCACTATCAACATACGATTTCATTATTAAACGGAAAAACGTAAAAAAAGTGCACTTTTTTTAACGGCTGTTGCTAGGCGACCGACAGTTTCATGCAGCAACAATGACAGATCCGAATAATAACGAAATCCTGTCATAAAGCCAGTTATCATTTTCTTTGGAAACTAATTACCTATAAATATCTTCTATACAAATGTTTCACGAATAATATTCTTAGCATTCTTACAATAAATAAATAAGTATTATAAAAATTCCAAACAATCACGGCGAATATATTCACAATTGGTAATCCAAGGTAGCTGTGGCTGTTTGGCCGTCAGAAACTAGTTGACATCAATAATTAATGAAATTTGTGAAATTAGGCATCTATCCAGTTGACGAATTCTTGATAACTATGAATTTAATTTAAGTAGAAATGAAAAGTGATGAAGATTGAACGGGGAAAATCGTGGATAGTCCAAATATGAGATTTCCTTGACATAGTGCAAAGAAAGAAAAAGGTATTCGTAGCTTCACGAGTATTGTTTGACTATTTTGAAGATAAATCTAAGAAAGTAAAAAGTTACTTCCGATGGACTAGTTATTCGAAAGTCAAGTCAACATTAATAATAATAATAATATCGACTTCGATAAATGTTATTTTATTATTCGCTGCAAATTTCCATTTTGCGGGATACTGTGAAGAGAAAGGTATTTCGACTCTGTCGAAATTACTCGTTTCATTTGTTTGAAACTCAAGTCTCCGGCATACTCTAACTTTGTTGGAATTATGAATCAATAAATATGCCAAATTTATTTCATATTTGCAAAAAAATCTGAATTGGTTGTGTTTTTTGACAGTTGTAGAAAAAATACCATATGAAACTCGCGAGTAAAGTGTTTTTTTTTTATTTGTAGGAATCCTCGTAAAAAAAGTATCACTTTACTCGCTTGATACATAAATTACTATTGTCAATTCATTCAGAAACAACACATAGGTACAGAATCATTGAGACTCACTAATTTTTCGAATGACGCATCACATTATAATATTATAATACAGTTTTCGGCAATTCGTAGAGCTAATATCCCATAAGTTGTCATTCATGCCATGTTCTTTAATTTTGTTATAGACGTATAAACTGTTAGAGGTAATTTACAGACGACATGAAAAAAGAAATGAGAACAGTTTTTTTTACGGAGTTTTTGTATCAAATTTGGAATGTCTTAAGTTTGTTGCTTTTCAATATGACATAACCCATTATCTTGTTATTTTTAATGTGTTCTCTCATTAAGATATTTCATGGTTTTCCATTTGCATTTTTGAATACTCGCGGCTATAATAACATTTGCGGTATTCGAGGTAGGAATTTTGTAACAAATGAATATATTTATTTGTTGTATTACTTATTTTCCCATTTGAAACTGATTTTAAAATTTAGTCAAGCTATAAATTATATGAAATATGAAGTAAGTAATAATTAAAATTTATGATGGTATTTGTATCATTGAGAACGTGTTTATCTGGTTTGAAATTTTAGAAACTAATATAAGAATTGGGTTTCACCACATCCTGTTTAAATGGGTTCTTATGCTACTGGAACTGACAAAAATTATTATATACTCACTCATAGAGTCTAAAAGTATTTTCCAAAAACTAGAAATGTTTCCAGGTTCATACTTTTTTCAAAGGTGCTTCAAATCTTATCGATAATTTTTCAAGTCCGTTAGGAGTGATTTTATCTAAATTCTGTTTGTTTGAATGTTTTTGCCAAATTAGTGAGTTTGAGTAATGAAAATGAAAAATGATGTGATTAAATTTGAAGAACGAGTTGTATTTTGAAAGATTATTTTTTTCGCCAGTTTGCATGGTGGTACGTAAATACATATTTTTGACGAAACAAGTTCAATTGAAATACATTCATTGAATTGATTTTGAACGCCTAGCGAGTACTACAATAGTTCATATAGCTACGAGTGAAAATGGGTCATTTCATGAAAATTGTACACTATACTTTTTCTACTACCATCTGAATCATAAACAAATCTGTAATATTTTTAATCATAAACTTTTCTGCCGTCATTATTCCCATAATATATACAACCTAAAAAAAAGAACTGAAGAAACAAATATTGAAAATTTTAATAAAAATCGAACACTGATCGATTTAAAAAAAAAGGGGGTTATGTGGGAGTTGAACCCTCACCCGCACTATCGAAAACCTGAAGGTTCCCTCACTCTTCACTCTTCACTCGCTGCTACGAGCTCCAATAATAACATAGAAAATTAACTGCTATAGAAACTGCGTGCTAACTATTCGAAAATATAGAATTTGAGTGTCAGCAATCTTTATATTGAAATTAGCGGTGTCAATGTCAAATCATCCTCACTATTACTACTCATTTTCTATTACTTATTTTTTTTAACGAATTTTGTAAATACTGATGTGAAATGTCAAATTATTAGAACGTTAACAAACTTGATTCGATATTATATTAGGTATATTATTTTTCTAACACCACATGGAAATATGCCCATTTTATGCGCTTTATCGAACAAGGAAGTAGGCCGATTGTAAAACACTTTTTCATTTCTCCATCGAAAACTGTACTGTAATGATCATTTCAGTACAAAACTGTACTGTAATGATCATTTCAGTATAGGATATTTCATTTCCCATACGACTTTCATGAACTACTTAGACTGTCATTTTTACGACCATAAAGTAATTTTACATCGTTTTGAAGCAGAGCTGGAACGATACCGTCCTCCGAGAGATTTCTTTTCTAGTGTTGTGAATGTTCTGCTGTATACATACGCCATATTTCCATATTACAGCGAGCGGAGGGCCTTCATCGTTGTGGAATTGAAGGAAATTAAATATTTTATTTGATTTGTTCGTAACCTAATTCATATGGAGATTACAATATATTATTTTGGAGTCATAAATAATGTCTAAATCCATAATGTGAGATACGGATTCAATATTATTAAGGTTGCACTGAGATCTTATCAACGAGTTATTGTTTCGGCGAAAACTCATTTGGAAGCATTTATTGAGGTTCATAAACAAGCTGTTATCTTGGAAATATTGATAAATTCGATCAAGATCATTTTCTACAGAATAGAGTCATTAGTACTTACCTTCTGTCAACAATATGGAAAAAAATTGAGTTATCAGTATACAGAAGAAATTTTTGGATTCAAGGCACCTGCCTTGACATGTTGTTGGTGGAAGGTGAGGTCCTTGGGCACTCTAGAATAAGTGTAACCCGACAAAAAGTTGCCTACAAATACAGCTTGATGGTGGTCTCTGACATTTTGGGAGAGACTTATCTATGCCTACTTCACATCGCTTTTTGACTAGAATTCCGTGGTCGAGTGTATAAAATGTTTTACTGAAATAAATATAGATTTAATCTGTTTTATGTTTTGTTTAAGTTCCTCGATATAGAATCAGTGTATTTAAATGAACAACAACAGACTGTAACAACAGATTTTGAAATGTTTTTTGTTGAATATACAACTTATGAAATTAGTCACACACAGTGACAGATCCGAATAATAACGAAATCCTGTCATAAAGCCAGTTCTCATTTTCTTTGGCAACTAATAACCTATAAATATCTGATATACAAATGTTTCACCCATAATATTCTTAGCATTCTTACTAATAAGTATTATCAAAATTCCAAACTATCGCGGCAAATATATTCAAAATAATAGCATATACCTCTAAAGAACTATTGGACCTAATCTACACTAGGTAATCCAAGGTAGCTATGGCTGTTTGGCCGTCAGAAATTTGTTGACAACAATAGTTAATGAAATTTGTGAAATTGGGCATCTATCCAGATAACGAATTCTTGATAACTATAAATTTAATTTAAGTAGAAATGAAAAGTGATGAAGATTGAGCGGAGAAAATCGTGGATAGTGCAAATATGAGATTTCCTTGATATAGTTTAAAGAAAGAAAAAGGTATTCGTTGCTTCACGAGGATTGTTTATTTATTTTGAATACAAATCTATGAAAATAAAAAGTTACTTCGACGGACTAGTTATTCGAAAGCCAACTCAACATTAATAATAATAATATTGACCTCGATGAATATGTTATTTTAATATTCGCTCCAAATTTTCCATTTTGCGGGATAGTGTGAAGAGAAAGAGATTTCGACTCTGTCGAAATTATTCGTTTCAAACTCCAACTCTCCGGCATACTCTTCGAACTTTGTTCGAATAATCAATCAATAAAAATATGCCAAATTCATTTCATATTTGCAAAAAAATATGAATTGGTTATTTTTTTTAACAGTTGTAGAAAAAATACTGTATGAAACTCGTGAGTAAAGTGTTTTTTTTTACTCGTAGGAATGCTGCATAAAAAGTATCACTTTACTCACTTGATACATATATTACTTTTTATGAGAATACACATTTTTGAGAAATATCATGAGAACTTTTATTGCAGTGGCCGAACTCATCAAATGTAAATACTATGGCATACCGAAACGGATTTTCAGAAGACGAGAGGGAGTTAGATATGGACGAAAGAATTCTTGATGGAGGGGGAAAACCTGTCCATATTATTGAACATTTAGCCACATTTACAGTAACCAAAGAAACTGGTATCATTTATCCAGCTGATGGAATGCGAAGACTGCTCCAGTTAGAAAAAACCAATGGAATATGGTCACAGAAAATGCAGTTATGTTTGGATAACTCCTGGGTCCTCATCATGGATTATGAAACTGATGTAAGTAGAATTTCGTATTTCTTTATGTATGCCTAGTAACATTTTTATTTACACATACTGGGTGACCACAAGGTGAGGTACACCCCACAACTTTTCTAGAATTTTTGAAGATACAGATTTCAAATGATATGGTATGTCGCTATAGTAGGTACTTCAATACGCATACCTATTTTGACGCAACTGCTGAAAATTTATCACTTCTGATGTAAGTGACCCCAAACTTTTTTTTTAGATACACTCTGTACATTTTTTTTTCATTATCCGGAAGAGCACGCAATTTGTGATAACACAGTTCTTCAAAACTGAAAATCGGTTGAAAAATGGCGGACATACAGTTGATTGTTCAATCGAACAAAGTTGGCCGTAAAATTCAAACTTAAATCATCACAACTGACAAACGATACCAGAAGTTACCAGAGGAAGTGTACCTTCGTTTCCTTTAGGAATTCTCCAAACTTTTTCACACGAGTCAATAATTTGATAATTTGTAATTTTTCATCATGACAAAGTGAAAAGTACATGTTGCTATTTAATGACAGTTGTGAGCATTTTATTATGGGTATTCTAGATAATGGGACATTTCCAGTGTTTTGTTAAACTGTCATCATATTCAGAAAAAATGTGATAACTCATGTAGGTATACTACGAAAATTCAGACTTAGAAATTGAAACACTGTCTTGTGAAAATATGGGTGGATACGAAGAAGAGTTTCGTATAGTTATTTTCTTCATCGTAACGAATTTATTTATGAGAATATATGACTCATTTCTCAATTACATACATTCTCAAAATCGCACTACTCTGTGAAATTCCCCAATAAAGGATGAAGTGAAATTCAAAACTTAATCATCCATGACCAATATTTAATGAATAGCTTATATTATACTTTTATGGCTGATGATATCGTCAATCACTCATCTTCCAAATCTTCCTAATTATATTTTATCATTCTATGAGATGACAATAAAGACATTGATTGATTTTTGTTTTCTTTTTTGTAGAAATATTCCAATTGCACCGATGTCACTTCATATTGGGAGGAAGTTTTTCACTTTTATTATTCGAAAATATTGGACTTGCTTATAATTGGGTCCCTTAATGATATTCGAACTTTCATTTCTGATTCACTCGATAGAATAGAATACATAGTTTAAGTAGGAATGTTTGAATAGAATGAAAAGCAATAGAGATCGCTTCAAATTGCAGTTTAAAAGTTAAAAAGTTAAAATTCTAACGGACACAATTCATAACATATAAATTAGAGGACCCAATTCTTTATATAGATTGAAAAAATTAACACACAAAAACAGTATAAACAGTAGGTACAGTTCAATGCGAAATGTTGTTACTAACACTTCACTGGCAACTGCAATATATCCTTCACTATTATAAAAGCAGTTTTTCTTACAAGCATCAAGTAAAGTCCAAACCTTGGAGGTCTGACCATTGATGCATTACGGGTGTTATAACAGTGGATCTGACTGTAGACAGAGGGAATATTTTTGACTATGGATTTGAATTAGTGTGTTGAATATGTGAATTGCCGAGAGTGGCTTTATGCATTATTTTGTGAATGTTCACGGTGAACAACTTTGCATATTATTCTTATATCCTTTTCTTGAAGCCTAAAAACTCTTATGGAATCAGTGGAACCCCCCATAGGACAGTTCCATATGAGATGACTGAATGAAAAAGAGAAAAATGCTGTTTTTTTTTAAATTTCTGGGCTGGTCAACCTACTTAGTTGTCTAAGTAAAAAAAGCACACCAGCTAATTTCCTCTGGATAAAACCGATGTGGTTGAGCCAGGAAAGTTTATTGTCAAGTATATAATTCCAAGAAAACTTGCATTTCCTGTATTTGGAAAGCTGTTATTTATGATCGTGGAGAAAAATATTTCTTATATAAAGCGGAAAACGTATTTTTTTATGTTAGTTACATGGCAATTCAAAAATTTAAACTTCTGATTTTTTCACACTATAAATATTTATTTGTTAATTGACAGCAATATTTCTGATTACACGAACCTTATTTTTGAAAGAATTTTTTATTTTTCAGAGTATAATGGAACGATTTCCAGCCAATTCTATCCAAGAACCGACCGCATTCATGAGTCAGGATCCTATGGAGATGTATAACAATATTTTGGTTTTCATCGTGACGAACTCAAATCAATCCCACCCACCAGAGATGCATATATTTCAGGTACGTGGTTCATTGCTTTACAAAAATCCAGAATTTATTTATTTCTTATTGCTCCATAGAAGCCCACAATAGCTCTACACACTTTTTTCAAATCTTTTAATGGTTAATTGTTTTTCGACTCATTTCTCATAAAATGAATAACATTACCTATCACTTCCCGTGTCCGACTATTCAAAACTTTGCCTTTAAGATTCGATTTTTATTGTAAATGAATTTTCTCCAAGTTTTTTTCCTTCATAAACGTTTGATGTTGAGTGCATTATCACTGATTTTTTTTTCAGTGTCAGAGTATTTCAGCCCAAGATCTGGTGGAGGATCTTATGCAATTACGAATGGGTAAAATGCTGACAAGGAGCCGTAAAAGTAGTATTCCACCGCCTATGCTTAAGCCACCACAGAATATCATAAATCCAAGCCGTGAAGTGACTAGAGATTATCATGGTTCAGATTCCGAACTTACAGCAAATAACGACGATTCGAGTTCAACAACTAGCGAAAAATACGAGAGAGATGTTACTATACTCAATCACTGTTTCGATGATATTGAAAAGTTCATTGCTAGGCTTCAACATGCTGCAGCAGCGGCACGAGAACTAGAACGGAGGAGAAAAACGCGTAAAACCAAAAAACGGGACATGGGAGATGGAATGTTGACGATGAGAACCAAACCACCTCCTGAGAAAGAATTCATCGATATTTTCCAAAAATTCAAACTCTCCTTCAATCTGCTAGCAAAGTTGAAAGCTCACATTCACGATCCGAATGCTCCCGAGCTAGTACACTTTCTTTTCACGCCACTAGCACTCATAGTTGAAGCATCAAACGATACCTATTTTGATCAACATATCCCACACAATGTGATCGCCCCATTACTTACGCGTGAAGCAGTCAACCTTTTGATGAATTGTGTGACAAGCAAAGAAACAGAACTATGGCATTCTTTGGGAAATGCGTGGCTTATACCAAGGTGGGTCCCAACATAATTGTTGAATATTAAAATTTTGATATTATATCTGAAAGGAAGACGTTTTTCAGTCTTTCCATCAGAAAAGTCTTTCCTAAGGCACCCACTCACTGGGAATGAGGAATGCGCAATTGATGAGTCTCTGTGTGTTTGCCTACTTTCCCTCGGCTCTCACGATGCTCTTTGAACAATACAGGAGATCTTCCTTTTCGTGGGAACCAGAACTTAAAAAAAAATCCGTCACCGAACTCACTGTCCATACAGTATTTTGGGGGTCATCAGCATTGTGTAGCCATCTGACCCCCGTTTGAAGACATAATCCATAATATCATTATTCATGCTTTAATTAATTTATATGTAAATATTATATTTAGAAATTTAAAAAACTTATCTGTTTTCAGAGATCAACATAAGGGCCAAGTACCATTGTATCATCCAGTATTCATGGATGGCTGGACGCCTGAATATCCAATTGAAGGTCAATATAGTGGCGAGTACAATGATTATCCATCATCGAGTCAGGAAATGTACGAAAGGGGTAATAATTCCCATAATCATCAACAAGATGTTTCGGCAGCACTGGTTGAAAGTACAAGAAGTGACATTTCTGTCGATTCTATTGAGAGAAATGGAGGTGAAGAAAGAGGATTTGGGAGGAATCAAGAGAGTTTTCTAGAGGAACTACAAAACAGAGGAGCAAACATTGTTTTAGTAACTTATCCTAGAACAGCTAATAACGATAAAGAGCTGACAGTAGCACGTGGAGAATTTCTAGAGGTGAGTAAATTTCAGTAGAATGGATTTTCATATACATTCTCCGATATGAACTAAATCCCTGAAATCGATTAATAACTACTGTTTGGATCAGATTGGAGAACTTACTTTCCCAAAACTCTTGCTTTTCAGAAATTTAACGTCGTATTTATTTCAGATTCTGGATGACAGTAGGAAATGGTGGAAGGCTAGAAACAGTCGAGGACAAGTTGCTCACGTTCCACATACTATAGTTACACCCTATGTCTTCAACAACCCATTATATACTCAGAATTATAGCAGACAAACTGTGAGTATTTTTATCAAGAATCAATATGCGAGAAATCGGTCAAGTATTACAAAGAGTGACTCATTTGAAATCTGAACACCCCTCTAAAGTTTTATCCTATTCCGATTCTTTTCTTCATCGGATTGAGCATCAATTTGGTTCAGTGTTCTGTCTATTGACTTTTTGTGCTTGGAGAACACCCGGCGATTTTTTGATACTTAAATACGTTAAAAAAAATTTTTAAAATTGTTATATCCGTCAACCGGCTGCCCCCTTACGAGCAACCCTCAGAAGTATTCGAGAGACTTGCGCGAGCTAGATAGGACGCAGCCCTTACCTTTTAGCGTATGATGCCATATGCATGTGGGAAATGAGATTATTGAATAGATGACGGTTTTCAAAGAATTTTGAGGACTTCCATGTTTTTTGATACAAAACAACAGATAGATACAATTGAAGATAATCACAAATTGCTCAATTTCATGGAAGCATATGGAAGTGATGAAGCGGAAAATAAATCGAAAGCGTAAAGAGAAACAAATTGAAGAACATCGAAGTAGTGCAGAACATGACCTAATCCATTAAATTTCAGAGGATTGCAGAAAATTTCCCAAGAACAAAAAATGTAAAACAAAAAATAACAGGACAGGCTTCAGTAAATTTTAGATGCGGGCTAAAGAGGCTGACTGTCGTTAGCGCAAGATTCTCAAGCATTATCGCAAACCACCACGACAAATAAAGATAATATATCGTCGTTGATACTGCAAGACGTGTTATATCCCAATTTTCAACATTTTACTCTTTTGTATGTTTGATGTCAGTACCTACTCCATACCAATTATAATATACGGCAATAGGATCTATGTTATCAATATCTTAATTTATAACTGATTAAAAGTTTATTGAGATAAGGGGAAAAATTTGAATACGTTTTTGGTAACTGGTGCCATAAGAACAAAAAAAAAAAGAATGAACAAAAAACGTAAATAGGTACCTATAGTTATATGTATTTGCTGATATGAGGCCATTTTATCAATTTTGTGCTGTACAATTTTTGCTCGTATTAAAGTTGTGGTTCTCAGCAATATTTTTATTTTTTTTAGGAATCACCAGTAGAACGATTCAATGCGGGACACAAGTTAAGTACACAGGAGCATTCGTCTCAATCTAAAAATAGTGCAGATTGGATAAGAAACGAAAGAATTGGTAAGAAAGGCGAGTTTAGATATTTCTGAGCGCTGCTTCGGTGTTTTATTGACTTATACAATGTTTGCTTTTTATGTCTAACGTTTGTGTTTTGACTGTTTTGTTATGTATTGTGCGGTAACATACGACATCCAAATGCTGAAAATGTATAAAAAAAATTCAAAGAAAGTGCTGTTGACAATTCTCTTTGATTTTTTTTTTCACATAAAGGCCATCATGTAATCATATATTCCCATTATTATCATAATGTACATACAAATATAGTTTGTACGATTTTTTACAATACCTTTTCATACTAACCCGAAATCAATACGTAAATGTACCTTTTTTACAAATATTACAATGAAATAAATTTATTCAAAAGTGATCTAAAAGTGTTTTTTCACCTACCCTGGTTTAGCTGGATTACACAAAAACTTCAAGATGTATTTTTTTCATAGAATCTATTCTAAATGCCCGTTTCTGAATGATGGAGTGTTTTCTTTTCGATAAAGATTTAGGAATGATATCTTAAACAGTATTAAAAGTAATAAAGTATAGAGATGAACAATCGCAGTTTCTTACTGAAGCAGGAAATCTGACGGATATCTGAAATATCCAGTTCAAAAAGAAAATTCTGTTGCGGAAACTTATTTTTGCGGGAGTAGTGTTACCAAGAATTTGAAGGGGGGACAAAAGACCGAAGTATTTTAAATTGTTTTTAGACTTCTTACAACAAATATGCCGGTGTATAGAAGATCATAACTTCTTTTAAACATTCAATATGATGGGTAATATCACGGAAATTATTACACTCTTGAAAATTGTTGAGTATGCACAAATAATTAAAACATGTGTGAACGAAAAAACAAAAAAAAAACTACAAGCAAGCTTTTTCAGACAAGAAGTAAGAAACTAACGTGATAGCAAAATCGGTCTGGTGAAATTATTCGATCATCCCAAGGAAAATATGAGGGTGGAACAAGGTGCCATCTTCTGATCGATGAGTTATGAACTGCTATTCTTCGAGATTCCTCTTCTTGACCTTATTCATAACAACCCTATTGTTCCCTGATATTTTCAGTTATTGGACATCAACAATATTTATACCTGAACTTAATATTTAAGAAGAGAAAGTCTGGAATAATGGCAGTTTATAACTCGTCGCTCAGAAGATGGTACCGTGTGTCCAAACAATATTGTCGGCGTGATATAGTTTATTTACATATATATTTGTTAAGTATAAATTATTGGAAGTTTTTTATTTCTTCACTAATCTGATTGTGAGTTGTGCTTACTTATACAAAATAATTTGATAAAAACTCAAATGCATATACTATATCTCGCGGTCTCTTGGGTTCTTGATTGTCGTAATTCATTTTACCAGGAATTCTTGACTATTTTTTCGAGTGAATGTAGTTCCAGATAAAAATCGGATCATTGTTTTTTTGTTATTTCTGTCAACCGGCTGGTCCCCTACGAGCAACCCTCAGAAGTCTTCGATATACTTGTGCGAGCTAGAGAAGACGCAGCCCTTACCTTTTAACGTGTGATATGCCACGCAAGAGACCGGCGACCGCTGTGGGAATCGAACTCATGCACGTACGCCTTTTTCCTGCAACGGCATTGTACGCAACAGTATAGAAATATTCCATGTCGTCATAAGAAACTGTGGAATAATGTAGTAAACATTCCAAATAAATGAATGAAGTGTAAATGTGCGCATAAAATTATTTCTAATGGCTCGGCAGACACTGATAAAAATAGACAAAAGTTATTAGGTTTTCTTTCTTTGTTGCCAGGAGACACACTCTGTGATTGGTCACAATAATGGCGGGGAGATAAAATGACATGTTCTCTAGTCATTTAAACTACGTGCCATTATTGTTCTTTTTATCGTGTCTGTGGAGCCATTAGAATTTAGAAATCTCTCTTTCAGATTACTTGCAATAAAGTTGCTGCAAAAAGTATATGATGTAAAACGGCCATAAGCCACGAAAAATGTGATTTGTTGTAACTGTTAGCATTGATGCATTTGCATCTGCAATTTGTATGGGATAAGGTAATAGAGATCATATGACTTTTGGAAGAGAGTGGACAAATTTTACTAATCAATCTTATACAGTGGCTTCATCGTTACTGGAAACATGAGAAGGAGAAACCGATTTCAGTCTACCAGATATAGAGTTGGATGAAAATATGACAGACGATCAACATAATCTCCATTATGGATCCGCCTCACTAAAAAGGTATTATAATGATAATATAGATGGTACTTGATCAAAAAACCAAATGATTGAATTAATACATTCATTTTAGTGATTGATATTCGACCATATCCCTCCCAATATTCATTTGACAGTCATAATATGGAAACATTCTGCAACAAGATTCGGGGAACGCCCAGTATACCAGCTGGCGCGTTATTGTGTTGCGTGTTGCTTTTTTGTTACATCTAATTATTTCATTCACGCTTTTCACCTAGAATTCCACCGGTTTATTTTATTTGTGCTTTTCATGTAAAATGACGGGACAATAATTGAAATAATGACCAGTGCTTATTTTCACAGAGAAAAATGATACTATACCTCCTCCTCCACCACCTCTCCCACCAGCATCGCCTCCTGTGTCTGAAGAAAATGAGAGAAATAGCATTCGCAGCTCCCCTCCAACGTTGAAACGTAACCAATCTCGTCAGTCAATAGTATCGACAATGTCTAATGGGGAAAAAATGCAAGAACTTACAAGTGTTCTCACTTTAGTGAGAGAAAGGTCGAAACAAAAACACTTGGATATCAAGCAAACTCCAGAATCATATATCAACCAAAAATCGAATCCATCTGAAGTCAAAGGATGGTTAGCAATGAAAGGTTTTAGTGAGAATATTCAGGATAAATTTACAGGAATAGCTGGACACGATTTGTTCGATATGAATAAAACAGAGTTGGAGAGAGTATGCGGACAAGAAGGAAAGAGACTTTATTCTCAATTGAACATTCAAAAGGCCATCAGCGGGGTGAGTACCTATATCTAGACATTCTCTGATGGATCTGTTCACCAGACTCTCAGATGTCTTTAAAAGAAAATACGTGAGGGTGATGAAAGCTTTTGCCTGAGTGTAGTCACTTTTACCAGGCTTAGGAATGAAAATGACCTGTTGTATGCGAGACAGCTCAGAAATATCTTCAGAAGATGAGGGATTGGGATAGCTTTGCGCTTTTGTAGTGCTGGAAAAATACCATCGTCCCTCGGAGATTTTCACTTGGCTACACCGAACTGATGATGACCAAGAAATCTGAAACATGTGTATAAGTTTGCTTGATACTCTGAGGGTGATACCCATTATTATTTTCCATTTTTTATATATTTATACGTATATTTATTTGGTGCTTTGTTCTAGTGTTGATGATCGAAAGCAGTCAATCAATTTCAAGAAAATAACAGACCAGTCTAAGTCAGAATTCGGATAATTAAGTCGGGATTCCGAGATTTAAGTCAGAATTCCGAGATCTAAGTCTGAATTCTGAGATATACGTAGAAATTCCGGGATGAAAATCAGAATTTCTACATCTGAGTTCGGAATTGCGAAATCTAAGTGGAAATTCCGAAATCAAAGTCGGAATTTTGAGATCTAAGTCGGAATTCCGACATCTAAGTTTGGAATTCCGAAATCTAAGTCGGAATTCCGAGATCTAAATCATAAATAATAAAAATAAAAATGTTGTGACGCTTCAACGTTGTCGTTAAAATGCTCTCTATTAACGTTTCTCTAGCCATTTAAGTTAATTGGACTGAGTGATGGAATGATTCAGACGGGGAACATATGGCTTCAAAGCTGTCTGCAGTGACCTACCCGGTACTGATGAGAGGCCAAACCTCGAAACTAGTCTGCAAGTAGTCCCCGTGTCGGAATAAAACATTCTGCTATTTGGTTAAAGGAAAAACTTCCAATTTTTCCTCTGCAATGATGTTAAAAATTGATATAATTTCTGTTCCTCAATTTTCTTCCACGTACCCGCCACCAATTCAAATACATTTTCAACTTTTGCCTTTGGGCAGCTGCTTCGCCTATAGAGGACTCTCTCATTTGACATCACTGTCAGGGGCTCCATCTGGTGGTCACTCTCAGAGTCTCTCCTTGTTAGTGTTTTTTTTACTTTCGTCAATCAGCTGCACCGTTACGACTTACGAGCAACGCTAAGAAGTCTTCGAGAGACTTGTGCGAGCTAAGGAAGACGTAGGTAGCCCTTACCTTTTAATATGGTATTCTTCAGCGTTCAGAATTCTTACATTTGGCCGAAAGTTCACTTGACAGCCAGTTTTTAGATTAGTATATTCAATAGGTAAAAATTACACTTAAGATTATAATCATTGAATTTTTCAGTATCAAACCGTTAGAACCACCGAACTGAAAGCAATTCTGGCTAGAGCTAGACAAAAAATTGAGACTTAAAGACACAAGCTGCAATAAATGTTTTGATGGATATAAACTCGATATCTAGTGAGTCGTAAGTATATTTTGTTTTTTTTTAATATGATTCATCCATAAAGTCGCAAGATCACTCACAATATTTTTTGTCGATTCCAAAGAGGTACATAAAATATATGACACTACAGAGGGGTTCCAAAGCAGTATATGCTTCGTCGTTAGCTTTATGCTTCGTCGTTAGCTCTTGCTTAATTTTTTTTTCTAACCGCCTTAATGCTTTGCTGTCCCTAAAAAGTCGCCGCCCTAGGCGGTTGACTAACTCGCCTAATGGACTCGCTGGCCCTGCTCGTAGATGACTGTCATGGTTTTGAATGAACATGCTGCTCAGATTTGTATAATCAAATTTCATTACCCGGGAAGAGAGGATATCTCGAACGTAATTAAGAAAGTAATACCAAAAGCTTATTTTATCAATGGTTTTATTTGTTTGATAAATGCTTTTATGTTTCGGTTTCATCTATTCAAACCGCCTTCTTTGAAGAACATCCAATTTTGAGAACACTCATAATAAAACATCTATATTTGGTGCCTTTCGGAATTCTCCAAAACTTTTCACATGAGGAATCCCATAATTCATCATGACAAAGTAAAAAAGATCATGTTGCCATTTGAAAAATGTCAGTGTCGAGAATTTCTTTAGAGATATGTAACAAATCACATAATACAGTGCCTATTATAGTTAGTTATCTTCCTGGTGACATTTTAATTTTTTTTCAGATTCTAAGACAAAGAAACGCAGGATACCAGCTGGAAAAGTGTAGACTATTGAGTTTGATGTCTATTAGTGCCATATCGATGAGTTAAGCACCAAAAAATATTGTCACTATTACTGAATTACTTACTATTATTATTGTTACTATTGTTATCTACCACTGTTATTGATATTCGATTGAAATTATAAAATAAACTTATACTCTATATTATCTGTCAAATCAAACTAATTTTCGAGTCCTAATCTTAATAGGTTGAGTCTAAGAGAATACGTTGTCATCTAGTATGAGGTAAAATGATATTTTCCTGAAACTCCTTCAACATGTTTTTCAAATATTATTATCCTATAATTTTCTCATTTATAAACAGATTTCGATGAAATTCTGACCAGTGATATTTCGAGACTTCCTGAATACAGTGGTGTATCCCAATTTTGATAAAAGTTCTGAAGTTGAATTGGTCACACTGTATATATATTTTGAGTATTTCGGAAAAGGCTCAAACAATTTGGACAAAGTTTTGAATTTAGATATTATATGGCGTGTGTGGCAAGGTTTGATTTATATGTTATTGGGTTTATGTATGCTTTCCTGTGCTCTTCGTATCTTTGGATTCGTTTTTTCTTCGTTTGGCCGATGTAGAATATGTTGCGGTCTGCACTTTGTATGCTGTATTCTCCGTTTAAGTTTTTGTTGAAGACAACAAAAGGATCGACAATACAAGAATTTCATAATATTGATGTAATAACAATAATGATGGAAATTTTTAAATTCAATTTTCACCCACTTTCAATCTTCCGAATAATCTATAATTTGGCACACATATCAAACTCAATTTTCAATCAAGAATTTCATAATAATAATAATAATTTAATAACGAAGATTCCCTAGCAATTTTTGGGAGAACGTTAGTTGCAATTCAGAACTGTCACTGTTGACAGTTGTCACCAATAGTAAATTTTTTAGGTTTTGCTTCTTTAACGTTGGCTATTTAAACGACTGTAGTCATATTAGATTGCAAAACAAGCGAAGTTCGGTCGAAAGAAGCCATACACGCATTTGACATATTAAAAACACCTGCAAATGTTTTTCAATCAACATTGAACGAATAAAGATCTCTTTTCATTTGTCACTAAGAGATATTATATTGAAAATTGTTGTTTTTCCCAATTGTTCTTACCAATAACTGGATGACTTCTTGAGATCATAACCTCATAACACTTGCCCTCATTTACATATACTTTCAACAGGACACAAAACTATAAAAGGATACTTTCAGCATTTTATGTGGAATTAAAAATATAATATTTTCAAAAATGTTCAACAGGTTTTAATAAATTGTATAACAAGCAATAGTTAAAAGCATCTAAAATGGACAGAAATAAATCAACGGCATTCCTAAACATTCTATGAGCATTTTTTTTAATTCATTTTCGATAACTTTCATTAATAGAAAAATATAAAAATTATGTTCGGCTGTTCTGACAAATCACTCTTGGGTGAAAATTACTTTTAAACAGTTTTCCTTCCTTTCATCGAAGAGTTTCATTCGTACGAGATGGGTTCTTACTCCTAACACTGTTGTAGATTGCTTCAAGTTGAGGTTGAACATAACCCAATAAAGGCCTATCAGACGGATCCGCGGCCCAACATTGTTCCATTATTCTCCAACAATCTTCTTCGAAACTAGGCAGGCATTCCGGTCTTATTCCTGGAAAAAAATTGTTATATTATTTTTGTGTTTCTTTGGCTACCACTTCTGTTGAGTATTAAAAAATGTTTAAGGGGCTGCTAGAAGATGGTACATTTTCATGACACTTATTTCCCACCTCTCAAATATAATGAACCAGTTGGAAGTTTTAATTTTATATTTATGTCTTCAAATATTCACTTACCTCTTCGAACACTAGTCCACAGCTGTTCTTTATTCTGGAATTGATCGAAATGTGTAGGAAGTTTGACATGACTGGAGCAAATGTACCAGAAAAGAATTCCAAAGGCATACACATCAACCTTGGAATCATACCGACCACTTAGTAGTTCAGGAGCCATGTGAACTGGAGTGCCCACTATACTGCCAGACATCATAGCCTCTGGTATACAAAATCCGAAATCAGTCAATTTTGCTCTGTCCTCCGCATCCAGCTGAAACAATAGCTGATATTAGTATATTTTCTTCTAGAGGTAAATGACTAATAGTAATAATCATAACTATATTTCATTGTCAGGTAAGTTCATTTGAATACATTGAAATCCAGAAAAGTATTAAAAGTAATAATAAATTAAATAACTTGGTTAATCGGCCTTATATTCAATTAGGTACTGGGTTGAAGAGAATTAAACGTAAGTAAAGTTACCTGATATTATGTAGACGGGTTGTTTGCATAAATTATAAAACCCAATTATAATAATGTTCAGCGTGATGGAATTCGATTTCGCGTTTATATAGAACTAGCTGCACACCCCAGCTTTGCACGGCTGTATTGATGAGGATAATGTGATGAAAATTAAATAATTTCGATCATAATTTATTGAAATGCTTTGTAATGTACAATTTTTTTGTCTTTTATTCCATGCCAATGCGAAAAACACGGCCATTCAAGATTAATTCCACACACTTCCAATGATTGACTTTACGATTTACTGATAGTCATGGCGAATGTAAGGCGAACCGGACACGTTTAAATTCAAAAGGAAACTCAGTTGTAACTAATGGTATTCTTGTAATTAACACATCCTCGCCTTTGAAGTTTCCTATGATTACAGTTGCTTCAATCACGTTGTTTATCAACTTTTTATTAGCAAGTCTTGTTCCATTGCATGCTTTTGGTTGATTCAGATTGCGTAGCATAATTATCACCAACCCAACCTTGAGCTGTAATTTGTGTGGCGGCGTTCCTGGCAAATCTAATGAATTTAGGAATTCTCGAGTCTCTAGTCTGTACATTTTAATGGAAGTGTCTAGAGCTTTCAGGGTCACCTGTTGAATGTTATTGTTCATATTCATTAATGCTCCTCCCTGTATGAAATATTACGTAGTATTAAAGTACTGTCAGAGCCCAAAAACACTCTCAGAAATTCAAAATCAGTTTCTAATAAATGAAGTATAGTGAATTTCGATATGACAAATGACCCTTTGTAGTGAGTATGTGGTGTGTGTGACATTCAGTTCTTTGGAAATAAACTGTACTTACCAGAACATTTTTCAACTTGATATCTCTATGTACCAGGCCTTGAGAATGCAAATACCGTATGCCTTCAATCACATCGATGGCAATTCTCAATCGAACGAGCCAAGGTAATCCACTACGGAGACCACTGTATAAATCTCTAGTCATTCTTTCCATTATAAGAAGAACAGCTGGCGAACTACCTCCACCGTAAGTATAGTCTATCACAGATCCTCTAAGTTTCACTATTCTAGGGTGTCCCGGTATGGTTCTATAAAAATAAAGTTAAAAACTATAGCAAAATTTGGATCTTTTTGTTTCGAAACATATTGTTCTCCAAGTAAAAATTTTAAAAACAACCGAGATAAAAACAAAAATATATATACTTCAACTTTTGTGACACGTGATAGGAGAATACGCTCGTGGGAATACTTTCACGATTGCAGTGTTGCCACATCTATTAGTGTGATAACTACTTAGTAATTTCAATTGAACACTCCGTATATTATAACTTTTTTTACTCTACTGATAATTCTGAATAACTTTTTATTACTTTGACATTTTTTTGCAATGAGACAAATGCAGCACTCAAATTTTACCAACATCCATAAATATAAATTTATTTATGAAAGAAATTTTAGATGTTTTGCAGGCACCAGGTACAAAATATCATTGATTCATTTAATTGTTCAAATGTTGATCAAAAATATGACTCCTGTGTGTGAGTGAATGAAAAAAATCAGAAGATGAATTGATCTTATTTTTATCGCTGGATATACAGTGTGGGCCATATGATTGCAACATATGACTATGGGAATTTGGTCAACTTTTTATGTATGTACCTTGTGTAAAAAAATTCCATTGCTAAATCATTCCAGTGACGATCATCAGGTGGTACGACTGATTTGAAAGCACATGGGCTTATCATTGCCCAAGGTTCACAGGATGACACGACTCCATATTGCCCTCTTCCTATTTCTTTGATTTGTTTTGGCATACCGTATCTTATGAGATCACAAAGCGATGTACTCTCCAATGTCAACCTAGCAAATCGAGGAGCGTGTTTTTTACGTATTGCTATTCTTTGTTCTTCTGTTTGTTCCAACTGGTCTGATAATTGATGATCTAAGGAACGTATCGCTGTTTGAAAAGCTTCATGTGACGATCTGATATGTTCCTTGAACTGAATAACAAAAAAATGGTACATTTTTTGTGTATGATATTAAAAGCAATTCGACATAAAAATAACAAAATATACCGGTCGACAACGAAATTATTGGCCAGCGTGCTATTCAGTTGTTGTTTTTTAAGATATAGTTCCTTAGAACCCATGCTTTCCATGAAAAAACAATTGAATATCCCTGCGTTTTTTTTAAATAGACCTAGATATTTTTACGTCATTCGATGGAGCAAAAAATTTCATTTTCAAAACATATCACAAGTAGAAGTAGGTAAAAATACCTACAAGGTTCCATTGTTTTTTCATGGAAAATATGAATTCTAAGGAACTACATCTTCGCTTTAAATGTCAAGATTCTTAACATAATAAACAACTGAATGACGTTCTGGCTAATGATTTCGTTGTCACCAGGTATACTACATCTACACACAGAAATTTTTTTGAACTGAGGTCACCGAAGTAATTCAGCAATTACAAAAGGAAAAGTCCACTGGCTAATATAAAGTTCCAGTGTCTCTTTATAAAACAGTGTGCATATATTATTGCTCCAATAGTTACACATGTAAGTTCGTCAAATTCATTTGGCGAAAAAACAAATCATATACATACCTGTAGTGATATTGTTTTGGCAAGTTTGAAAGCGCTGAGTTTGTCAATCATGTTGGTAGCAATCTGCAGTTGCCATTGGAGGTTGCACTGGGTTTGACACGAAGAAGACCAGGGTAGAATAAAAGTTGACAACAATGTTCTCAAACGATCCATTACTGTATGCAGAAGAGAGAATGAAGAAGAATAGTTCAGATCGATATTGTATGCTGCTCTGACAATCTGTCTTACAGCATCCGAGGCAGATACATTTCCTTCCAAATCATGGCAGTTTTTTTCCAGTGATTCCAAACATCTTTGCAAAGTTCCTGTGAAACTTTCATGTAAGCAACCCACTGACTGGACAATTTGAGTAGCTACTGACTTGTTCAACCTCCTCAATATCAGTTGTTGAATTTCTATAGTAGCTGGTTTTGGGATCCGGTGATTATCTATATCTGAGAGAAAAATCATTGAATGAATGTAAACATTAATAAACAATTTCATACTTGTTTGGTTGTAGCCTTCCAATACCTCGGCCACATTAGATTTCATATCCAAAAGGGTTTTTTGAATTATTGCCACTATTTCTTCTTGTTTTTCGCAGACAATATTCATTAACGTTTTATATAACTGTAATTCGACATTTTGGGCATATTCAAGCCGTTTTGGGGTGATTTGTATTTCACGTGCCATATCGAATGCACTCAAAATAAACTGCCTCAAACATTTATTATGTATCTACAAAGAAAAATATAAACTACTTATCTTCAGCAAACAATTATTTTCAGTTGAACGTACCTCACTCAGTTTTGCAGCAAGGTTCAGAAGAGTGTACTTTAAAAAGTTTCTTATATGTTCTAAAAACTCTTCATTAACCATTCTCTCAGAAATTAATGTATCCAATGAGCATTCTAAACACAGAGATTTTTTAGTTTCATCAGTCTTCATATGTTCCGTATCATCAATAAATCCTTGAACATAATACAATGAATGAGATTAATAATTTTCTCCTCATCGGAAGAACTGAAAACTCACAGGGGTATATTGAAGAAGGTGAGAAAGATATTTAAGTTCATGATTACCAGATGAATGTGTACAAACAAAGTCATTGTTTTGTATTTGACAAAATTCAAATAAAACACCGTAAATATTATCAAACTTTGGTTAATAGAATTTTTTCTTGTTTCAAAAATAAACTATATGATCAAACCCCAAACCATCTTCGAGTTCATTTATCTATAATTCGAAATTTGTCATATAAAATCTTCTTTTACAACAAAGTTTGGTAGTTTGGTTTGGATATCATCTATTTACTTTTAGGCAATTGAGAAGGAACCTAGTTAAATTTGCCAACTTGCTCTAAGGAGATTGGCGAACAAAAAAGTTATATAAATAGAATAGAATAGAATTTATTGATCTCACAATATCAAATAATGACATAAGACAGGTCAGATATGAACAAAATTAAAATTCTAGCTAAAACCGGAACATTTACCTTAAAATATTAAAATAAAGCAATAATTTAGGTTAAAAAATACATTAACGTATTATACAGAAAATATTACAAAAAATACAGTATGTCAAAAAATAAAATCAAACTAGACTAGTACACCATTTTATTTTCAGTAATTAGTTCACACTGTATTGAGAAATAATAATACAATCTAATATTTTCATGAAAAATGAGATATAAAAATTTCTATATGGACATTTTCAAACTATATTTCAAAACTTTTATTAGCTTTGAAATAGTTTGAAAATGCCATAAAGGACCAAACTGCAGTATCGCAAGTGTTACAAATATAAAGTGGTAAAAAAAGATAGGAATTTTCATTTCTCATTTTTCTCATCCATCAATTTATCTAATATTTTCATTGTTAAAAAAAAGCCTGGAATTCAATCTGAAAAGATTTGTTCTTGTACATACCCAGTCTTATCAATTCATCACGAATTTGTTGTAAATTAGTATATTTTTGGACGCCACCACATTCTAAAAAATGTTGTTCAGATTCAGTCAGAGATTCAGTTTCTGAAATTTCAGTTTCACCAGGAGTCATAGCAATAAATAAAAATGGAACTTTGTACAGATCTTTCAGTTTTCGTATTTCTTGGATATTCTACAAAAAATGTAAATTGAAATAAGGGAGATGGTAAAAATCAAGATATCTCACCGAATCTGTCAAAACTCCTTCGGATATAGTGTATACCACTATCGGTAAAACATTCTGTACATGTTTGCGTAATATTTCAGTTAATTGATCCACAGGGCAATCAGGAGGAATCACTAGACTAACATTTTCCTTTAGAACAGCATGAGGTAACTCAACTTCCAATGACGGGCAATGATCCAACAAAGATTCATCATGCCTTCTCTGTAGATCAGATTCCGGGATAACATCCCACGATTTTTCATGAGCTTGAAGTTTCTCAACTATTTCAATTTCATGGTGAAGAGTTAGACGAATATTCTTTGAGTGACCATAAATGAATGATACCTATAAACGAGACAAAATATAAGACCAAATGAGAAAAAATAGTCTTACCGAATTCGAAATGAATTTATTTTCACAGTACAAATATTTTTTCTTACAAATATGCCCCATTATTCTATTAATTTTCTGTTAACATGTTTTGTATGTAAAAAAGTATTACAGGAGGAGGAAGGGTATTTAGAACCGCACTATATAAAAAGACAAGAACTGTGTGAAAACGAGGACTACTTATATGAAAACTAGGGACTACTTATATGAAAACGCAAGCACTGTCATCAAACTGATCCATATTTTAATCTGCCTTCAAGCTCTTCCATTATATTTCCATTGACACATCTTGTCAAATTTTGTATTGTACAATCAAAAATTTATAGTTTGCACTTCCAAGTTACAACCATAGAACAATTAGAGTATATTTTCAACAATATTTATAGGTGATGACTCATGGTTGAATTCATGGGAGACAGACAAACATATCTGTCAACAATGTAATTCTACAGTACACGGAATAGCACCCCAGGATTGAAGATAGTGGTTTTCTTCTTCTTTCTTTGCTCTAAAGATTCTCATGAGCATTTTAATTCATGATCCGAACAAAATTATAAAAATTATTATTTGTGCATGTTATCAATTATTATTTTGAATGAATTGTGTGCTCTACTTACATATCTCCACTTCGAACTGAAAAAGGGCAAAATTGTTTGTCCTAAGAGAACATTAACGAAGAATGCCTTGCCATGGCAGTTTTGACCAAAAACCAGTAACGTGGGAGTTCTTTTGAGTTTTGGTGTGAGTCGCTCAATGCCAGTATTCAGTAATTCTTCTTTCACAGCACCTACAAAAAATCTATGATTTAAGTTACACTAAGTAGAGTTTCACCATTTTCTTCTGGCTTTTGAGATGTGCTCCCACGAACAATATAAAATATGCATTCGTAGAGCACAGCACTTGCAGGTAGAGAACAGCTATTATTATTTACTTTAAGGGAATTGAAAAATGGTATTTGACATATCTATTTTGACCACAACAAAAAATTTGTGGGACTTACGAACTAATTGTAGTGAACTATTTATCTCCTCAAAGGAGTTTAGAGTATCCTCTATAATGCGTTCCAGACTTTGGCAATTCTTCATATACTTCCTGAATTCTTTGGAAATATCATTCATCATAATGGGCAAACTTTGAATCCTTGATGGAAATAGTAATGAAGGTATTTTACCCCTTGTATATTTTCTCACTAACTAGGTAATCTATTCCGATTTCATCCACGCATCTTTTTGTCATAATGATGCACAGGTGTTCCTGAAATTAAATGCCATATTCGCCATCAGTTCAAGATAAAGGTATTTCGTTCTTACTTCCATTTAAATATTACACCAAATCTCTCGCAGCAGGGATGTCATTACTCTAGTCATTTTTCTCATCACCTATTTTGTTATTTTTTATTGGCATTTGGCAGTTTTGGCATAAGCGTCTAATTGTAGGACTGAAATCCAACGTTGCCAATTAATATGGGTGTGCTGTATTTTCACAATTCTCAAGCTAGGTTAGTCAAGTCAGGTCAATTAGTAATAATTCACGCATTTTCAACTCATTACCTCTAACAATTTTCCCAATTTTCAACTTGCAAGTCAGGTCAGGTCTGGTCAGGTTAGATCGGCTAATGATTTGTCATTCAAACTTCCCGCTAATAGAGTGAAAAATCACAGAGTGCGTAGCAGATCTGGCAACGTTGGATTTGGGTTTGTCTTTCGCACTGGATTTTTTCTTCTTTTTTCTCTCTCTTCTCTTCCTCTGGCTCGTGCTCGGTGTTCAGGTTAGGTAAGATTGGACTGTCCGCAATATTCGGCCTAGAAACGTGTAAAGACCATCACAGACACACTTGCATAGCGCATACCATAAAGACAACGAATTCAGCCAATCAAAATGCGAATATCCGACTTTACTGGCATTTTGATTGGCAGAACTGCGTTATGTACCCATGCTTTGTGCTATGCAAGTGTGTCTGTGATGGCCTCAATGCCATTTATGTTATGGTATTATGAACATCAGGATCGCGTGAAATGAAAGAAAAAACCGACCCTTACAATTTTCTTGAAGTGATAATATATAGACATTTCGCGTCAAGTCGTTTCCAGTAAAACGTCCTCATGTTGTACCTTCATTAGTGTAATGTACTAGACATCTTAAGGGCCTCGCCAGTTATTCAATATTCTGTCAGCATAGTTTGACTGCCAACTAAATTTGACTGGTGATTAGAATGAATATGAATATACGACGTTCGCTCAAATCAAATGATGAAAATCAGACAAAGTAGTAACCCCATGAAGTGACCTGGCTGAATGCAACAAAAGGTAGCATGGGCCAAAAAATTATGAAGAAGAAGAAGAAGATGAAGAAGAAGACGAAGAAGAAGACGAAGAAGAAGACGAAGAAGAAGACGAAGAGAAGAAGCTAACTTCAGATACGTCATGTCATTTGTCAAGTGTCAAAATAAAAACTTGAGTAATTTTGGAAACTCCAATATTTTTAGAATAATAAATTTTGAATTTATGGCTGTAGCTTCAGATATTTTGGAAATCTAGTATTTATAATTTTAAATGTCATTATTTTTCAAACATGTCGGAAAAAATAAAGGTATAGAAAATATCATAGAAAGTTTGTTATTAATTTTTGTTTTTCAGAATATCCCAGAACAGAAACTGAAAGCTTTTTCAATTGGTACAATGGGCAAAAGGAACTTATCCAAACGGGAGTTGGAAGAACAAAGAAAGAGAGAGGAAGAAAAAGCAGCCGCACATGTATGCTAATCTTTTCCACATATAATTCAATATTTAAAAGTTTCACTCTTAATTGTGAGAAGATGGAACTTCACATACAAATTTCTTCAGACGAATTCTTTAACCTTTTTAGCTTGAGACTGAAGTGTCTTCCATCCCGCTCAAAATACCATTTTGCTCATTATGATTTATTATAGGTTTTTCAAGAATTTGTTGAAACATTTCAAGAAACTCCCATCAATGGAAGTTCAAAAGTTTGGGTTAAAGCTGGAACATATGATGCTGGGGCTAGAAGTATGTTTTCATTGACATTTGTTGAGTTTGATGTTTAATGTATTCAATTTTAGAGGAAGACAGTAAGGATAAAGGGAAGCTATATAAACCCACATCGAGAATAGCACCATCTCAAGAATTGATGACTTCAGCTGAACGTGCTCAAGCATATGCTAAATTACTTTCTTCTGATAAAAAACCTGAAAGGTTGGGTAAGAAGAAACCAAGTACCAAAAGTAATTTAGAAGCGTTCATGGAAGAACTCAGACAGTTAAGTTTCTATTCCAGCAAAACAGAAATAGTTTTACATTTCACTTCATTGTAGGATCCAAGAGGAAAGAGAAGAGAGACATAAATATAAAGGGGTGGTCCGTACTCCTATAGAAAATGAATTAGATTTATTCATGAGAAGTGGTGATATAGGTTCTTTTGATAATGGTGATCCAAATACTACAAATTTATACTTGGGAAATCTCAATCCAAAGGTATTTTTTATAATTATTACACCTGAGTCACTTAAAACTTTCTTGCCCTAATGATATAAACACTGATATAAATTTCACGTACTAGTGTGTCCTCACATTTTGAAAGATTGAGGCTGTATTATTGTATGATTATTTGATATAACGCAACCCACTGTTTGTTGATGATACTTCCCTAATTTAAACAGATATAATCTTTGGCAAAGTAGAAGTGGTTTAACAACAAAGGTAAATTGAAAACCAACAAATCTTGAGACATTATTAGGTCAACATATTCACCTTGCCTTAGAAATATTAGTGGAAAATTAATAAGTATTGTGCTTGATGAGAAACTGAAATAACAGGAATTCAGTATCGTTCAGAAGATATTTATTTCTGGAATCGTCTTTTTTAATATGGCTCTGGTGTATTGCAATACAGCTTTGTATCATCATCAAAGAAACTAAATTTTTGTGGTTATATCATTTACATTCTTATGTCTATTAATTTTGTTTTTTTAATAATTTACTCCTTCAGATGTTTTGTTCTGATCTGCTACAAATATACATTTAATGTAATATGGTTAAGCCACTCCATTCAGTTCTTCAAATTCAAATGTATTTGATTCTTTTTAGATCACCGAGCAACAACTATTGGAATTATTTGGGAGATTTGGCCCTCTCGCAAGTATCAAGATAATGTGGCCCAGATCTGATGAAGAAAAAGCAAGAGGTCGCAACTGTGGCTTTGTCGCTTATATGGCAAGAAAGGATGGGGAGAGAGCATTAAAAAATCT
This sequence comes from Chrysolina haemoptera, assembly GCA_958298965.1. Taxonomy (NCBI): domain Eukaryota; kingdom Metazoa; phylum Arthropoda; class Insecta; order Coleoptera; family Chrysomelidae; genus Chrysolina; species Chrysolina haemoptera. The sequence continues at coordinate 5,226,783 of OY282596.1, read as the reverse complement.
GAATGGAAAAGACATACACGGATATGAAATGAAACTAGGATGGGGCAAAGCAGTTATCATCCCACCACACCCTATATACATTCCGCCAATTCTACTTGAAATAGCTCAACCACCTCCTCCATCAGGTTTACCGTTCAATGCCCAACCTGCTTTGAAAGATAAAGATGTTCTTCCTAAATCTCAAGAAGAACTCAATGAAATACTTTCTAGAGCAGTTGTTAAAATAGTAATACCAACTGATCGAAATTTACTCATGCTTATACACAGAATGGTTGAGTTTGTAGTGAGAGAAGGGCCGATGTTTGAAGCTATGATAATGAACAGGGAACTTAATAATGTTCAGTTCAGGTGAGTTGAAGTTTTTGTTGTGTTTGGGCCGAATAATGTGGGGCTGATATGTTCTTGTCTTTGTCACAATTAAGTGAACAAATGAATCTCTTGTCTTTTTTAAAATGCCATGAATGAGAGATTGAAAAAAAAACATTTTTTTACACAAGGAATATTAATTTTTCATATTCCTAGCATATGAGCAGTGGTTAAAATCCCAGGAAAGAGAAAATGAGTCAGCAAAATCTATCATTAAATAAGTCCACTAGAATCTTCATTTTCAGGGCCAACTATTCCTATTTCCCAAGGTCAAAAATGAAAATTTATCGATTTTTTTTAGAAAAAATCTGACTACACCAGTGGATACGCGACATTTTGAAATGATTGTGTCAATCAATTAAAAAGTTATAGCCTAATAAAATTTGTTAATGCTTAATCAACCCACAAATTCAATTTCAAAACTTTTATCAAAACTTTGACTACACCACTGGATTCAGGGAGTCTCGAAATATCAGAATTTCATCGAAATCTGTCAATAAATGAATATTATGAGATAAAATTATATTTTCATAAAATTCCATTTACATATTTTCCAAATTTTATCATCTCATGATTTTTTTATTTATAAACGGATCTGGATGAAATTCTGACCAGTGATATTTCGAGACTTCCTGAATACAATGGCGTATTAGAAATTTTGATGAAAGTTCTGAAATCGAATTGGTGGGTTGATTAAACGACATATTTTTCAAATTTCATTCCACTATAACTTTTTTTATTGAATTCAACGTAATTTCAATTTGAACCATTTGAAAATGTCGCGAATCCATTGGTGTAGTCAGATTTTTTCTGAAAAAATGGCTAATGATATATTCATGAAATTTGGTGTCCTAGTGGACTTTTTGAATGTCTACCTAATGAAACTAAAATCATTCCAATAGGTTGAAAAATGTAAGTTGTTTAAGGGTGGTTCCATTTTAAATGGATCACACTGTATATAGAGGTGTGTCTCAACATTTATAAAAATAAAGAAAAATGTATGTCAAATCAACAAAACAATCCATATCTAATTAGACATATCTTGGACCAAAACTATATACCAAGTTAGATATTTTTTTCATCAAAGATGCATTGAATATTTCAACAATTGTTACCTTTACATGCTCTCTTTATATTTTTTCTAATGTTGTTATTATCAATTTTCAATTTTTAGACTGACATCTTTGTTTCTGTATGTTTCTAAATATTTCTTGTGATAATTGCATACCTTTCAACTAGCGAAATAAATTATTATTATTATTTAATTTTCAGGTTTTTGTTTGAGAACCAAAGTCCAGCTCACACTTATTACAGATGGAAAGTATACTCTATTCTACATGGCGATTCCCAAAAAGACTGGAATACCAAAGAGTTCAGAATGTTCAAAGGTAGGTATGAAATGAGAAAAAGAAAAATATTGGCAATTGTAGATTTTGTTTCATGAAACCCCTAAGAAAATTCTGAAAAAAATACTATACAATTCTGTCTGAAATCGATACTAAGAAACGTTTTATTTTATTTTGGCATCATCTCACATAATTGTATTCATTCCATAAACCAAAGAATAATTTTTTATACGGAATTTCAGATGGTTCTATATGGAAACCTCCAATAATGAATTGTTATACTGCTGGAATGCCCGAAGATCTAGTAAGAGAAGACGAAGCTAAAGAGAACTCCAAAGGCACCCTTTCAAATTCGTATGTTCCTAACTTACAATCTGAAGGAATCTAAATTGCAATGATTAACATATTTTTATTTTAGCCAACGTGATAGATTGGAAGACCTTATCCGAGGATTGACTCCTGAGAAAACCAAAATTGGTGAAGTAATGGTGTTCTGTATCGAGCATAGTGAAGCCGCAGATGAAATAGCAGAATGTATAACAGAATCTTTGTCGAGTGAAGCTACTCCATTGACTAAAAAGATTTCAAGGCTGTATTTAGTATCAGATATTTTACATAACTGTGGAGTAAAAGTGAATAAAGCATCGTTTTTCCGGAAAGCGTAAGTTGAATTAGTCTCAATCGAAAATAATCATTATAAATGTGAAATGATTGAAATTTACAATTATGAATCCAAGAATTCCTGAGAAATTCCTCAGAATAGGTATTCGAGATCCTTCATCTTTGTGAATGACTCTCAGTTTGATGAATAATTCCAATCTCGAACTCAGATCATAAAACATTGGGGCTCTATATAAAAAAATGGTATTTGTAGTGTGAAAATAAATTTTTGAGTCATCCTTGGAGACAATTCAGTTTTAATTATTATTTGCATCAAGAACTTGTGAAATTCCGTCACATATTTCAATTAATGTTATTTTCCCATGGGAGGGAGCATAGTATTCCTTAGGTTGAACATGGCAATGTGGAAAACCTTTTGAAAAATTAAATTGGTCTTAGGAGGCTCCCTCATATAGGGGTCATAAAGAATTCTGATTTTTGAAATTCAGGTTTGGAATGAAGCAGAGGTTTTCATCAAGAAATTTTTTTTTTTTGAGAAATAATAATAATATTAAAATAGTTTTCATATGCTGCGAACTTTACTTAGGACACAGTATATATGGTTCTTTCACAAATAATGTTTTTTTTATAGTTTTCAAAACAAATTACTGGAGATTTTCAAGTTTATCAAACTAACATATGACAAATTGGAAGGAAGATTGCAAGCTGAAGGTTTCAAAGTCAGAGTTCTAAGAACTTTAAAAGCTTGGGAAGACACTATATATCCCAAGGATTTTATGAATAAATTGCACAACATATTCCTGGGATTGGAAGAGGAGGTAAGTTCAGTTCATTTGGCATAGTTTCGACTAATTCATTCACCTACTTTAGGAGGAAAAGGATGTTCCCAAAGAGTTAGCTGAAGATATTGATGGAAATCCATTGGAGCCACAAGAATCTGATGAGGATATTCCAATGGATGGTGCAGCACTCTTGAAAACTGCTATGATGCAATATGAAAGTGGATCAGCAGATGAGCTAGATATTGATGGTAACATTTGTTTCAAATATTTCTGTTGTGTGTGTTATGTAGATTTTGATATGATCGAGTATGATCTGACTTAATAACTGTTTTTTTTTGTTTTGTTTGTAGGGCAAGAAATCAAGGATGAAACCACTAAAGATACAGGATTAAGTGGATTCATAACCTCTAAGTGGGAAACTGTAGATCCAGATCAAATTGAGGCACAAGCAATGACTACAAGCAAATGGGATTTGCTTGAGAACAGCCAGGATGCTAGTCATGAAAGTAGTACAAATGAAAATCAGGACTTCAACGATTCTTCAGATGCAAGGTAGAATTTTTGTTTTTTATAATTTTTTTATTTGTCATCTTTGTAAATTATATTGGGTTCTTCAATGATACTAAATGTAGTTTGTTGCCTTGTACTATAACTTTTTAGTTTTCACAGAAATTTTATTCCAAAATAATGTTCTGGTTGCCCAATATTTTGGCAAAATGTTCTGTTCTTTGTTTTATTTTAATTTCTTGTTTGTCTTGTTTGATATCGAGTTTTTGAAGGAACTTGTGTTTTTGTTGTGTAACATATCGTTACTCACAAGCCTCAATCAGTAGTAGAGACATTCAGTTCCTAAGGGGTGAGGATATAGACCAACTGATTGATTTTTTATAGAAATTAATATTCTTGAAATTTTGTTAGAACTCGAAAATTATATGTATTTTAGGAACATGACCGAGGAAAAGAGACAGAAGTTGCGAGAAATAGAGGTGAAGGCAGTGCAATACCAAGATGAGTTGGAATCAGGACAAAGACAATTGAAAAGTGGATGGACTCTTCCTCAACAGGTGGAACATTATAGGCGTAAATTACTTAGAAAATCCGAAAAAGAGAAGAAAGAAAAGGGCGAAAAGACACCAAAAGTTGAAAAACATAAAAGAGACTATGACAAAAGTGAGAGGAGAGTTGCTGGAGAAAGTTCTGATGATGAGGCTTATTACCGAGAACTGTGAGTAAAATCGTACAAACTATCATACTATTTTCATAAAAGCTTAATTGACACGGCCACAGTTTGTTAACAAAATTTAATTTATTTAAGATTTATCAAAATACTCTTCAATGGAACGGAGCAAGCCTTTCAATAAATATTCTTTAATTTTTTGTTTTAAATGAATTGATACTGTTGATTGATTTAAGGTCGGGGAAGGGATTTATTGATTTATATTGATCAGACATTAAAACTACTTTATTATATTGGTTATCATTTAATTGTATTTTGATGAAGACGAAACCTATAAATACAATTATTTTTAATATCAAATTCCATTTATGACTGGCAGTGAACTATTTGTGTATTTTAGGTCAAAAAGCCGTTCTCCATCTCGGAAAAAGAAAGAAAGGGCTTTAAGTCCACCAAGTCCACCACGTATTAGACGTCATTCTCCTGTTTCAACTTCGTCACGGTCATCGAGAAAAAATAAAGATTCCCTTTCGCCATCCAGCTCCAACGGTAAATATTCATCTCCTTCCAGGAAGCATAGGTTATCTCCGTCTCCTCCAAGAAGTAAACATAGTCAGAAGTCACCTTCAAGAAATCGACAGATAAGCCCGTTCTCATCCCGTTCCAAATATACTTCTCCAGAACCTCCAAGGAAACGTAGACATAAACATAAATACTAATTTCTATTGACTAGATTTTTTTCTTAATTTTATTATGATTCACTTTTTTTGATTGTCTTTTTTGTAAATATGCCCATGTCTTTTTTTTCATATTTAATATGAATAAAATATTTCACTGAAAAATTTAGTGATGCGCCAACAATCAACAGAGAGGGTAAATGTCCACTACTCATTAAATGGCAAGAATTCTTTTCCACATCACTTCCCAATAGGCAATCCGCATGGACCAATCAAAACTATTTGTTTTTACAACAAACATAATATTGGAAACACAAATTTCTTATTCATTCAAATAGGGATTATCCTAATGTTATTATCAGATCATTGGAAAAATTAACGTGAGGAATGAGAATTTATTTGCGACATTCCCAATTTCCCAACCTAAAATGACATCACGCAGGCGCAACTAAAGTAATAGTTTTTATTGTTCCATGCATGCGGATTGCCTATTGGGAAGTGATGTATAAAGGAATTCTTGCCATTAAATGCCATTCTTGTCTTGAAGGCAACATAACTTTGTTTTTTATTACTCTGAGGTCCACTACCAACTTTTATTGGAAATGACGAGTACGCCGACCGGCTGGACTATTGCACACAAAATACTTTCCTTGCTAGATTTGCCACGCTGCACACCGAGTGCAGGAAAGTGCTACACTTCCATGAAAACGAAAGGACCTTAAGTAACGCTTCTGTCAAAGAATATCTAGATTACTGAATGTAGTCTTTGCTTCTGTGTAGGTAAAGGGTTTTGGTTGATTTCATGCCAGTTGTGAACGCGTTCTGAGGGTGAGTTCGACTGGTCAACACTATTCGATCGTTTTACTAAATGTTCTTCAATCGTTCGGTAGAGTGTCAAAGTAATGTTTTTGTAGTTGTACCCGAACGATTGAAGAACATTTAGAGTAAAAAGATCGAATAGTGTTGGCAAGTCGAACTCACCCTGAGTAGCCGCTTTGGAGCTGACAACTAGCCGCCAAAGAAAACTTCTGCTACTGTCCAATAGATGGCAGAGTATTGCTTACATACTAGTTCATTAATTTGAAATTTCAAATATTTCGAATTGAGATGAAAAATGAATTTCTGAATTCTTCTCGTCAAGATTCTCCTAATCTATTTTCCAATTCCTGCCTAAATATTTCCAAAGGGGTTAACCTTCTATTTTCTCTTAAGGCCGATTCAGATACAGGCGTGCCCACCCTGCATTTTTTACCCCGATGATAAATTAATTCCTCCATTATTAACAAAACTAATTAATAGAACCAAAGCAAATATGACTTTGTGATATAAAAAAGCAAGAAAAAGGAACGTATGTGAACTGTTTTGCAGTTTTCAGGCACAAGGGTCAAAAATATATGCTTGTAAATTTCACATAATTCAAAAAACCTGCACGGACACCAATGTATTTGAATCGGCCTTTAGTCTTGACACAAAAAAAAAAAAATTTCTCAACGCAAACGAATTCATTGTGGGTGGGCTTTGAAATTACGAACCGCGGAATGGCTATTTGCATCCGAAAATACCAAGATTTCGATGAGTTGATCTGGAAGTACTGAATTCTGTGAAAGATGACTTCTGCTACTGTCCAATAGATGACAGAGTTAATTGAATACTTGTTCATTTATTTGAAAATTCAAATATATCGAAAACTACAGGAGATTAACATTAACTGCTTGTATTTCTGAATATCTTCAAAGGGGTAGTTGACCTTCTATCTTGAAACAACCAAATATTTAAAATCTTCCCAGCGCAAGCAAATTAAGAGAGGGCTTTGAAGCCATTACTTACCGTGGAATGGCATCAGTTTCATTTCTGAGAATTTATAATATACTTCCATTGTTTAAATATAAACAATGATACTTCCGAAAATACCAAATTTTTGACGACTTGATGAAGTACTGACTTGTGCGGAGAACTTCTGCTACTGTCCAATAGATGGCAACGTATCGCTTGAATACTTGTTTAATTAATACATTAAACCGTTGTTTAAATATAAGGGGGATTATATTTAAACAATGATTAAACGATGCTTGAAGCATGGACAAAAGTAACGACCGTCGTCAAAGAAAACTTCTACTACTGTCCAATAGATGGCAAAGTGTTGTATACTCGATCATTCATTTGAAATTCAAATATTTTCTGATACCTATATTTCTATTTGGGCTATGGCAGAGCTCTACCTTGTGTTCAGATTTTCCTGAACAGTACTGCCCAGTAAATTTGTACATCTCCATATAGTTTCAGTACAGTGGGGTGGGATTCCGTGAACCATAGAATTCTATTGTCGACAGTTTTGTCTCTGTTTCTCCCATGTGTTCTACCATAATGTCATCTCACTTATTGGTCGACAATAGAATTCTATGGTATACGGAATCCCACCTCAGAAAATCGGAATAAGAGGCTAATCGAACGCTATTCTTGATGCGAGATCTGTCAGTTTCACATCTCATTTACGTTGTTGTGGTAGTTTGTAAATTGCAATATGATGGAAAACAATCAGAATTAATAATTGATTCTGACGTAATTGAAAACCAGAAAGAATATATTCTACATCGACTACAATCAAAGCAATTAGGAGTCGACAACTGACAACAGAACAAATCCGTTCTCACGCTGCTTCCTAACCGATCTCCGTTCCGTCTGCTACCAGCACAGGCATAGTATATGTGCATTGTTTATAAACTCTCTATAAACAATATGTGCCTATTCGCAGGCTGCGACATCTATATTTGATTGGTTGAACTGATACAAAGTAGATCAGATCTTTCTTGCCATAAGCGACATTGTCTTTTTTAATTTTTTTCTCATTATTAATCGATTTTTGAGCTACAACATTTAAACCAAGTTCAACGGGATATTTGGAAAAAATAAACATTATCACTGAATATTATAAATATATTAATTTGATTTACTTTATAGGAAAATATCAATTACTGCCTAATTCATATTATAACAATAATTTACTATTATCATACAAATATGGAACAATCTTATTTAAAAAAATGTCAAAGCTCTTGCATTTTCAACTTCTTTAGGAAACAATTCCAAAGAACAACTGCCTTCAAACTCGAATAAAAATAGTGATAGTGGTGACAATAATATTACGAGAGTGCACCAATAGAGACTTCCAACTGAACTATTAGTGATAATTGTCATTTCAAATGGGTACTAGTATTTTGTAGACTATAGGTTTATTAAAAAATCTTGAAATTTCAACAACCTATAGATCGGTAACGAAGCGATTGCGGATCTGTTTATATGAATTTTCATCATGAAATGAGCCAAATAATTACCTCCTTCCATATGTACATGACATTCAGAAACACCCTGTATAGGAATGTAAATAATGAGCGGTGACTGGAGTGTTAACAACATATAAGTGATATATTGCAAATTAAGTATATTTTAATTGTGTTAGCACAATATTCTTTAAAAATAACAAATTTCAATAAAAACTGCAAGAGCTCTAACAAATTTTTGTCCATTCATGTCAAAAATCATATTAAATCTAAAACAATCACAAGTTCAACAACCTCTTTGATTGAATGAAACAAACAATTTTGATGTCGAGATATCGTTTTCCTGTTGAAAAACTGCTTCATATTTCCCACTCTGTGGAGTGTTTGTAGAATAGATCTTAGAAATTATTTGTTTCACTCAATATACTTACTTTACGGAAAACTTATTGGACTTTTTCCGAATTCTTCTCATTACTCTTCAATTATTCAAACTTTAAAAATATCAATACTATTTTAAATTAATTATTTTTCACAAGATATGTTGAAATTTTTAATAGTAATTTGTTCATGTCTGAATAAATATTAAACTAAGTAGCTGGTTTACTCGTTTTTTACTTTTGGTCCCTGCTGTGCAGGAAGTAAAATTAAGCTTATTCCCTGCAGAATTAAAAGTGTCCCATTCAGTTCTTACTATATTTCTATTTTGCAATGTACAAAATCGCACTAAAGGTATTTGATTAGCAAAATATTCTCCGATATGTTTATAGGATATAAACAATATTGTAATAGTGTGCTAAAAATTGCAAAAAATAGTTAGTTTTTAATCATGAACACTTTGCATAAAACAAGTTCCACAACAGTATCTATTGGAGTTGGTTCATATTATTTTAAACCAAACTACATTATAACATTATCAAAATAAAATATAACATATATTTACTATATTATCAGTCGATGCAAACTATTAACTGGTGTTGATAAACACTATTATAAACAAACTTCTAAACAATATAAAAAAGTTTCAGTAATTTTCTTTAGTCTGGCTTGATTTTGTTCATTCAATAACTGTACAACAGAGATCAAGTATCAGGGGGTACCTTAACATTTCCACCACACTGGACATTTGGAGAGGAACTGCGATCACGGCTGTCTTGGTCTTCCAAGAATCTGTCCATGAAATCGGTGAGACCCGGATGTAAAGCATATTTTTTCTTCTCGAGTCGGGCTTTGTTGGCGAAAATGTCATGCCTTTCAGATTTCTTCCAGAGATAGTAAAACTGGACCAGTTCTCCAACTGATCTTGTCCGCACCTTGAATGAGTATCAATTTCTTATTCAAAACATAGTTGGATACAGTACATTTTCCAAATGTGACATTACAAACTTAAATGTTCCACTAATGATATTTTTGCCCTACCAGCCATTCTTCCTCTTTCTCTCACTCTGTTCTTCTCCAATCAGGTGAATAATACGACATACAAATTCATAAAGCTGGAGTTATTTGTAGTTATTTGGAGTTGTTTGTTGGTCTAGAGGTTTCATCTACAACACCAGAAGACATTGAAACACGCAGCACATTGACCAGAGAAATCACTACAAATCAGAGAAGGCCCTCTTGAGAAAAAATATAAACAGCAAGCATTACTCTCGCCGATTCAGCCACTAGGACATTTGAAAATGTCAGCCACAGCTGTAGACGAAATGTCAGGTACCTCTAGACCATGAAAACCACTAATAATTAGAACTTGCCCTCATAAATAAAATTCCATAAATTACATACTCAAAAAATTATACAATTTGAAGCATAGGTAAGTTCTATGGAATGTGCACTTTTCAACAACTGCTCATGGCTGAAAGTTTTCATGTTAATTCAAAACAATTTTCATGACTCCACATTTATAACGAGATGTAAAGCAATTTTCCTTAGAGAAGCCACATTATTAGAAACTAACCCACCTTTTCCTGTTGAATCTTATGGAAATTTTTGCCAAAACATCTCACACCTGACTCAAAATTTCGACATTCTTCCTCAGACCAGAGAGATTCACTCATATTTTCAGCCCCATTGGCAGGTACTGTCATTCTCAAACGTCTTAGACCTTCTTCAACATTATGGCCACATTGTTGCAGCATGTACAGGGCTTGCTCGTCGTCACGAAGCTGAGAACCAATTGGAATTGGTGGCTTTGTGATAGTGTAGGCTTTCTTTAGGAACTCTTCAGTCATGTCGGTTTGCATCACTGATGGATCCCAGAGAAGTTTGTCTTCATTTTCATATGGAAGGGCATCGTCATAGTGGCACAGTCCTACAGGTATTTGGGCCTGATAATCGCTGCCAACCATTATTGTCTGAAACAATTTTGAAGCACTCATAAAAAATTTGAAAGCTTTGAAAGTCGGTGAACAATTCATATTAAAAATGTTGAGAGGTACTATAACTGTTATTATCTACCCTCCCTTGTCATCGATTTTTTCAATTTGTCAAAAAGTTGATTATAAAATTGGTCAGATCATACAGTGTGACCCATTTAAAATGGTAGCACCCTTATAAAACTTGCATTTTTCAACAGATGGGAATGATTTTTCTCTCATTAGGTTAAGTTAGGTTTGAACGTGAGTGGGGCCATGTCAGGCCCTCCACTGCGGTCAATGGACTATTGTGACTCACTAGGTAGACATTCAAAAAGTCCTTTGAGACACCAAATTTTATGAATGTATCTTCATTTTTTTCAAAAATTTCCAATTTTTTTATTTCATTTTTTATTTTAACGCGAACTTTTTGAAAATGTCGCGAATAAAGTGGTGTAGTCAGTTTTTTTCTGAAGTAAACGCAAATATTTTTTAGATTTTTGACCTTGAAATATAAGAATAGTGGGCTCTGAAAATAAAGACTGTGAATATATACTCAATGAAAAAAAAATCATTTCAATAGGATGAAAAATGTTTGTTTTAGAAAAGTGCTTCCATTTTAAATGGGCCACACTGTATAGAAAATAGCGAAACTCAACTATTTGAAATTGCCTAGAAACCACTAAATTAATGAATTAATGAAATATGAGAGATAGAGATGAGAGATCACTATAAAATTCATTTGAGTTCTTAAGATGGTAGAGTCATCTGGAAAAACAGTGAACATATCGTCTATTTTCAAGTTCACAAGATCATTGTACAACAGGAACAGGATAGGCCCAAGAACGGATCCCTGTGGTGCACCATGTTTAATATGTCCAATAGCTGCTGGACAATACGTTTTTACAATTTCAATCACTGGCGCACCCACGGGGTCGGCTTTGGGGCTCGAGCCCCCCCCAAGAATTAAAAATTGTTGATTTTGCACAAAATGTTTGTACCGTGAGAATGATTTTTTTAATAGAAATTACATATGTATCGTTTTGTTTATCATTGTTTTTCATTTTCCCAGAATTGAACCCTAATTCATATATTTTACTATTTTCATTGGCTTCTATGGGGGGGCCAAGAGTAATTCCTGAGTGCGCCAGTGATTTCAATCAGATAGGACTCAAGGCATTTGAAGCTTAGTCCTCTGAAGCCGAAGAGTTGAAGTTTAAGAACATTATTTCATGATTGACACAAAGGCCATACAGATCACAAAATATTGCAGACTTTACTTCCTGCAAGATCAGACTAGAATATAGATATTTCAGAAAGTAAAAGATAGCCAGCCACTTGCCCAATTTAATTTGTAGAATTTTGATGTATGGTTGGGTTTAAAAAATCTGGAAGTTGTTTGTTTGCTTCAATTAGATGAGATTATGGCAGATGTACACGAAAAATATACCAAAGGTTTTCCTGCTACTGTCTTTATAAGTTCCGACTAGATCTACGGGATCATTTGCCAAGATTTTATGTAGTTTTGTTTTAGAGGTGTTTTCGATCTTCCTGCAGGAGTTCCTCCACAAATTAATCTTGGCTTTATGTATTCATCCCATTGTCCGATATATTTTACAATTCCGAATATTTTGCAATATCCTTCTGTGTTGTTGAAGTTCAGGAATCCACCAGTCAATTACTGTTTTACTCAAAGTATATAGTTTGATATTACTACATGTTTCAAGATGACAAAATCGTATGTGTTGAAAATTTCAATTAAATGAATCATCACTATCTGATTCAGATATTGAAAAAAACAACATTTTTATCTATTCCTAATTATTGGATGATAGAGAATTAAATAACCTTATTAACCTTTCGCCACTCATCTTCATCTGGGCTATAATCATAATCTTCTTCTTCCTCTTCACCAACTCTGGAAACAGCTATAAAAGACACATTACATCAGTCATTTGATAATAAAAGCAATAGGGGTAATAAATATAAATAGTAATTATAATAAGATGACTGCTGGATTAATTTTGTGGTAAGTCTTAGTCGGTTAATACTATTTATTAAGGGTAATATAACGGGGTTTAGAGGGAGTGTAGAGGTGGCTTGCTGCTTAAATATCAATGTCAAATTCATCTTAATGTTGAAGGTTATTCAAACAAGAATGAATACAATTACAATAATCTGCACACAAATACATGGTACATTGTTTCTTTACTATAAGCATAGATTTCTTAACAATTTGGAATATGACTAATAAAATGTGTGAAATAAAATGAATGAAAAGACATTTTTATCACATTTATCACAGAGTGTCCTCAAAGTATTCATGTAAATTAGTAGGCTCTATCACTTGAATTTTTTTTTCTGAATATGCTAAGTGATGTACTTTTTAGTTGTTGTTTTCTGTTAGATATTACAAAAAAATCACATTTTTCAATTTTAATGGAGAGTGTTCCCCTTTTCATCGTGAATACCTCCCAGGAAGTTATTTTGACTGATGGAAAATAGCTACTAAAGTTTGTTCCGCAGATTATCCCAAAACTGATTTTATGAAAATCCTGTTCATAATAATAAATGTTGATTATTGAATCAGAATTAGATTCAATTCAAAAGGCTATAATAGACCGAGGTCCTTCTGCCCATTGAATACAATTTTGTTTTGAGCTATGGACATAAAAAATTATGTACATAGATCATCATATTTTAAAAAATCTTATTCACATTTAAAATTAAAAATTTGACATGATCTTGATAAAAAAAAGTACAGAATACTATTGAAGATTGTTAGTAGAAAAATAAAACAGTTCTTCCAGTAAGGATTCTTCTGGCTAGCAGTGTCTTTGTTGCACATTTCTACACCGGGCATATTTGGAGATTATCTCTATTTTCTTGTTTTCCTGTTCATATTTTCAAACAAAAGTTAAAATAAAATTTATTATTTGATTGAATTCCTACTTTGAAGTCGGAATTTTATTATATTCTGACTTCAAAGTCGAAAATAGTTTTAAAAAATTATATTGTCCTTCTATGCCTTCGTACAATACTCCCAAAATTGATGAGGAATTTTTAATACTTACAGCGCAATAAACGAGATGCATCTTGATCATTGTCAATAATTGGTTCATAAAGAGCCCTCAATTTGGAAGGCTCCTCTGGTGGAGATGGTTCACTTTCTTGTTCTTCCATTTGTTCAGACATTTCTGGACTTCCGTGAGCTTCTTCTTCCTCACCTTCGTCCTCTTCAGGGCTTTCGTTTTCTTGATTTTCACCTCGATAACCATACAAAGCAAGAAGCTCTTCCAGAGGCATATTACTCTCCTATAAAAAACAAGGTTTTTCAGCTTGTAGAAGTTTATGAAATACTCCTTATGTATGATTCATTTGATTTTCTTTAATTTATTGCTATATGACTCTAGATGAAAGGATAATTTTAATGGCAAACAGAACAATGAACCAAAAAGAAATAAAAATCTACATTAAATCATTTCTTCTACTTAAACTCATCTTCTCAATGTTTAGGTTAGGAGAAATGTGTTGTTAGTTTCATCCACTAACTTAACTAGTATAAATATAGACCCAAACCTTACTGTCCAACACAATCATTACAATGGTATAGTATGGAATAGAAAATATGTGTAAAATAAAATTTTAATTAAAGTTTCATTAATTATTATATATTGATAAAATAACCCACTCATTATCAAATAAAACCTGCAGATCACTCACTACTATTGTTATCCCACTGATGTTTAGCAACAATACTTTTAAAAAACCAAGTTTAACTTTACTCATTATTATTTCGCTGTTTTGAAGAATTATATTTCCTTTAAAGCATCTGTCTATTAGTGTATTTGACTGGCTGCACTAATGTGCATTTATTCCAATATTTATAAACAACAACAACAATTTTATTGAGCATATGTGTTCGGCTGGGTATACCTACACTGCTAGGGCACAAATAATGTTCATATTCAACTGAAAGCAATTCTTCAAATTATTGGCAAGTGACCTATATTTTGTGAACACCTTATATACATTCTTTTGTGATTTTAAAGCGTTACTCTCTGAATGCTGTGTAACCACATATACGATCTCCGAAAAAGCTATATGCAAATCACAATTCTACATCTACAAGAAATATTAACATACTTTTTGCAAGTTTGATAGCTCAGCGTCTGGGTCTTGGGATTCTCCAGCAGCTAAGGCTTCTTCCTCTTCAAGTGTACGTTCATCATCAAAATCATTTACCAACATATCAACTGAAGGGTCGAATAGTTTGTCTCTGGTTGGTGAATCGTTATCTTTTCCATCTTTTTGATGAGAAACAACTTGATCCATGTTACTTTGCATTCATCACTAATTTGGTATTTTGATAGTCAATGCATCTTCAATGGATAAACACATACACATACACAAAAAACAAGATTTCTAATGAATCAAGAACTAATCATTACAAAAACAGGATTTATAATATCACAACAAAACACACAATGTTAGGTTATGGTTATGAATTAGTGAAAATAGGCGGGCTTCTGCTCATAACAAAATGGCTTTGAAAATCGATCGCCAATTGTTGAAGTGTTTGTTAAAAAATTATCTCAATATTTATAAAATTCATTTTAAAAACTACGTACAATCATAAAATTTCCAGAAAATGTCGATATCAAAATTCACTAAAATTCAGTACGTTCAACAAAAATTCACAATTCCTTATTATTCTACTTCTTTATAATCTTTATGTAATGGCCTTAGTGTTAAGGCTATCCGGCCAATGATTAACGGACCATCCTTGAGAGCCCAGCGAACTCACTGCAAAGCGAAATGCGAATCAGTTGGTCCACCACATCCCCACTGGCTACTGAAAAAAGTGAAAAGTTCATGTTGACATAAGTTTGCACATTTAATCTAATAACCTAATAAGGATTGTAGGTTGTAGGTCGCGCACAAGCATCACCGTTGTATTATTAAGCACATGCACCATGAGTTAAAGCTCAAGGTTAGAGGACGTTAGAAAATCAGACAGGATATATTGATATAGCGAGAGGAGGTCAACCAAAACCTAGTCGACTGCTGTACTGTAGGCCTGCTGGGCTGGGACTCATGCAGCACCAATTAACAATTAGCAACTCGTATATTCTGAATTTAAAGCGGTTTCCCGATATGCAGTGGTACGCATTTCTCCTCAGTAGCTCAGTTGGTAGAGCACTGTACCGGCAATCCAAAGGACGTGGGTTCAAATCCTGCTCGAGGAGAATCTTTTTTCTGGAATCTTAACATCTATCTGTCATACTTGCAAGTAAAATTTGACCAACTTCTAGCCGTCCGAATTTGGCAAAAATATTCATAAAATTCAGGTGATGCATTATGGATTTTTTATAGAGAAAACACAAAATTGCTGACGAGATTTGTGGTTATGGTCTGATTCCATTCAAAATTGCCATGTGTGGGGTTTTTGAGTTAGGAGATTTTGAGTTTTTATGGTCCGATTCGATTAAAAATTGGTATTTCGGGATTCTCGGGATCAAAGCTTATGAATTTGTTGTCGAAATTTATAAATTCAAATTGGCGGCTCCAAGACGGCAGAATAGTTTTGTGATTATGGTCAATACTCAATACGGATAAAAATTGTTATGTGTTGAGTTTTCGGTGTCGGAGATTATGCTTTTTTATAAAAATTACTGATTTCAAGATGGCGACTCCAATAATGCTGTCCTAAGAAAAAGTGCAGTATCTGCAAAAACTTTCTGTATAGATGTATGACCTCATGTAGGAAAATTATTGATCTTGTGTACTTTACAGCAAATTGATTGACCAACTTTGGCTATTTAAATCTAGTTTACGTAATTATTGCTTGGTAGAATGTTGAATTTATAGGGTTTTGAGACTGGAGAAACCAATATCTCAATATTCATATTTTTTGTAGATAGACACTTTTCCCCAGGATGGCAGAATATGATGGAGGATTCTTCCTGAATCAACCAATAATCATTTGCCATTTTTACCAGATTGTATGAAATCAACAAACATTTTTATTGAACAACAAATGAAAATCAAGTATAAAATATAATGAAAACATTTATTTCACCTGAAAACTCTTTACATTTGGTTCAGTTTGTATGTCAGTTCATTCAATGATTGGATGGAACATAAAGAAAAAGAATAATGAGCACCCAAATGTGTAGCAGTACCTGAAAAACAAATCATCAGTTATTGTAGAGTTTAAATGCCAAAATTATATACCATATAACAAAAAACAAAAACTCTAGCAACTGGGTATCGCCTCAAGAAAATTCCTGTTCTTATACTGACTGCATCCAAAGTAGAATAGGCATGTTTGACTCTTCTAGTTACTCCAGCGTCAAAAGGGGATACTCGCATGAATTTCGGAACAGGAACTGTATCTAAATAGGACATGACCAAATAAGAACAAGAAAATAAAAAAGGATTCTAACTCACCATCTGGTTCTTCTATACTGACGATTTGAACTCGCGATCTGTTCATTTTCTCAACATTTTTCTTGTACTCATTCTAAAACAATATGGTCGATGAGGTGTGAATCTTCCAGGCAATAAACAATATTTTATCAACGAAAAGTTCCGTCGGCAAAAAAAAATTACCGCCAATTTTTATAAGTGATGCTTTTATTAACAATTTTTACCAGTAACATAAAAATCTCATTTTTTTTTGTTTTCTTGGAGCCATTCTCCAAAGGCTCAAGAAATGATCCCCGTTTAAAAAATTAGAAAATTGTGGTTTTTCAATTTTATTATAAACAATGTCGTTGAAAAATTAAAATCATAAATAAAGCATGGAAAATTAATTTAAATACTTACTTCCAGTTTTTCTAACTGGAGTCTCAAAGCATGCCTTTCAGTAGTAACCGTTTCCAAAGCATTTTGTTTCAACATAAGTGTATTAGTCAGTGATGTAATTCTAAATTCCATATCTTCAATGTCATTTGAATGTTCTTTTTGTTTAACAGCTTCCTTCAGTTTCAGAATTTCAACATTCTTCACCTTCAATAATTCTTGTAGTTGTAATATATCCTGGTTTTTTTTATGCAGTTCCTAAAAAATGTAGAACTTCCCATAACAAAACAGTCATGAATAATTAATACTGTTGGTTTATTTCCTCATTTCTTGTTATTTTTTTGCATTAAACAGGATAATTATGTAATGTTTCATTATATTGGTATTCTTCTTGAATTTTTGGAGGCTCTATGCAGAGTCCAAAGATTTGTCGTTTGTTAAGAACGAGCCGTAGGAAAGGGAAGTTCTGGTTGTCTTCAAAGTGACGAAAAAAGGGGTATAAACACTGAACGTGTCGGGTCAATCTTGATAAAAGTACTAGTGGAGGAACAATTGATGATATTATTTCAAATTACCGTCTATGAAAATATCGCTGGAAGAGAAACAGTTCGGAAACTTTTCTGCGGTTTCCAAAGAGTAAAGAGTTTCTGAGAGAGGCGATGGAACAAATTGTTATTTTTTTCTAGACAAAATCTGTTAACTACTTTCTTAATTAAAAACCTACTATGTTTTTTTGTGAACAGTCTTCTTCAGCAATTGCTCTTGATTTTCTTTCATTCTGAAGAGTTTGCTCTAAGCTCTGGTTGGTTGACTGCAGGCCATTTTGAATCACCTGATGCTGCATTTGTAATGATCTAACTTCTTTCATCAAATGAACGTTTTTTTGTGTTAATTCACTGGACTTTGTTTGATAAAATTCCAGTTCTTTCCTATAACAAATTGAATAGTCCTTAAAGTAAAAATGAAATAAACTTACTTCAGCTCGTCGTTATATGTAGTAAAATAATTTTTTGTTTCTGTGTTAATATTATTCCCTTGTTTATCAGAAATGAGCGTTTCTTTTTCCAGTAGAATTCTTTGAGCCCTGGCCATATACTGATCCTTTTCTATTTGTGATACAGCAAATTGGTCATTTGCTCTTTCAAGTTGAAACTGTAGATTTGCATTTTCATTCCTCAATTCAGAATATAAATGATGCATATCAAGAAGCTTTTTATTCAGATCTTGATTTGCTATTTCTAATTTTTCTTGTAGGATTTGCGAGTCTCCTAAAATGAAACTACAAATATTTTTTGATCACACACTGTTCTAAAAACTAAGTCATTTACCTGTTTTGTACTGAACTTGAAGATGACATTTTATCGCTTTTGTCTAAACTTTTGACTGACACATCAATACTATTCTCATCACCTGAACTACCTTCAACAGAACAATAAGACTTAAATAAAAAGTCTGTTTTACTTTGGGTGCTTTGATGATGATGTACATGATTTTGAAAATTCACAACTTAGTATGGACAAGATATCTACTTGGGCCATTAATAGTGCTATATGAGGACAAATATTTCAATAACATGGATTACTTAGTTATAAAAATAAGCATCTACATTATATACAGTATCGGATAGTTTTCATCTTGGGTATAGTGGTTCCATGAGAGTGTGAAGAATAGCTTGCTATATGTTGAGAGAGCATTACAATTTCTCCTCTACTCTCATGAGGAAAGGATATCGACGTGAGCTGTTAATTCGTCGGGTGGGGTAACAGGATAGGCGCACAATAGTGCGCCTCTCTTATTTATGTGGTATTATCATATCATTGCGTTCCTTGTTGTTCATGTAGATTTCTATCTATACCCCAAATGAAAAGTTTCCGATACTGTATGTGTGTGGTAAATGAGGAAAATTATTTGTTCACATTGTAACAGAGATTCGAATTGAACATGCAGACCGAAGCATGAAAGGACATATAAACTTATACCATTAATTGAGCTTTTTTCTATCATGTCGTGATCACGTTCTTGATCTATGATATCTTCAACTAAGGAGTTTGGGAAACCAGACTCAAAAGTCATAGAGTCGATGGACTCCTTCATTTCATTATTTACATATAACTGAAGATCCTTGCTTGGAATTATATCATTATTGGAAACCTCTACATGTACTCTGAAAATTACTGATTATATAATCAAATAAAGACAAAAACTAGCTCTACCAACTCGTTATCGCTCAATTTAGAATTTGGTTCATTCAGTACTGTCGCAGCATTTTGATCTATTTTATTCAAGAGGTCTTCTGCACGACCTGCTAAGCTGTGTAACCAAGCCATAGTTATTGATCAGTAACCAATACATTCAGCTTTGAACAGGATGGTAAATAAGTAAATGCTGGAAATTTCCGTAAAACCCATTCTCTAATCGGTGGACTTTAACAACATATACTATTATTTGAGGTTATGATCTGACATCTGACATAAGTGACATCATCGTCTTCTTCTTCTCTTGAATTCTAAGAAGAGCTTAGCGTCGCTATTAGTTCAGCACCTTCTTTTGGCAAACGGGAATCCGTCTCGGACTGGTTACCAGCGTAACTACCAGAGACTCCACCCGCCCGTAGGATAAAGGTGGAATCTTGCTCGAAAAACGCGCTCAACAAAAATAAAAAAATGTTCTATTGTAATGCACGTGTTACCACAACATGTGACGTAATGGAAGACTTCACACAAACACTATTTATTTCAATGCAGGTACTAATTTAAATGACGGCAAACATATATCACTCATTCACATATCTTATTACAATATAAACTTCAAATCAAGACATCAACCTCTCATCCGACCTGCACGAAAGTCGAACGACGAATCCCGAATCCCCCCATCGTCAGCATGTTTGCATTCTCTATACGCAACTGACAAGTGACAGTTGATGCCCTGTCTATCCCAACACAAATACCTGTATTGAAGTGAACATGAACTATCCTTTTCTATACAATTTGTTGGCGAGGGGGGTGACGGGTGGTGAAATGTTATGGACAGTTTGTTTACAATTAGAGTTAGAAGGACCATATTACAAACGAAGAATGACAACTTGATACGAATGAAATGAGCGGTCATACACGAAACTACCCGAATGAATACGGACTTAACATGTAGAAGGCCTTCACTTGTAAACAAAGTTATGTTGACTTCAAGACAAGGATGGAGAACGCATCTCTATGGTCTTTCATTATCCTGAGGATGGACCTGACACTGACCTCTGACGGCTCAAAGCTATTCCACATGAAAGCAGTATCAGTGGCAGTACTGGCAGTGACTCCGCCACTTTTGACGCTGTTATCGGAACGAATGACTTTAAATGAATCAAACTTTCGGCAGCATGACCTTGAATTTTCAGCGTCGTCAAAACATGTTTACCATTGGTTACCTTAACAATAGAGGGGGGTGACGCCACTGCTACTGCCATTATGTGGAATAGGCTTTGACCACCGATTATTTTACCACTTGAAAATATCGTGAATCCAGTGGCGTCGTCACATTCAATTTGGAAAAATCGCTAGTACTTTTTGGATCTTCAACCTTGAAAAAAATTCGAAGTAGGCCTTGAAATTTTTATTTCGAATTTATGGCACTCAACAAGAACCATTGATGCTCTATCTATTGAAAAAAAAAGTCCTGAATCGGGTAGTTAATATAACAGTTTTAGAAAGGTGGTCTGCTTTCAAATGAGTCACTCTGTATTTTCTGCATATCATCAACTGCCACGAGACGCTAAAGCCGACTCATAAACTTGACACAGAATATTAAAGACATTCACGATATTTTTGCAGTCAAATATTTTGATGGGGCAGCTAAAATCACTTTATAGAATCACTTTAGTGATTCATTCATGTTTCATGTGAATTAATACTAGATGACTTACCTGCTCTTTAAGCTGTATGAAAAAATAGTAGAAATATAAACAGAAATGTTACAAATATAAATTTATTTAAATAGAAATGGGGAGTTTTACAATATGGAAAACCCTGAATAACTCATGTTTGTTGGACCAAAACATATATTAATTTACAAAATTAAAATCATGGCCGAACAAACAATCATTACAAGGACATTACACATTCACTAACAATTCACAACTAATATTATAAATATAAATAAACTACCTCAAATAACCTGCTCAAAATTTAGTAACAATGTTGAAAATAATAATGTGCAGTAGAAAATTCAGTCTAAGAACGTCCTAACGTCAAATTGCACAAAATTGTAACAATAATCGATAATACATCGAGAACCATAATACTGAAATCGAAATTAATCGTGTTTGATATACATACAGAGACAAACAAAAATAGTTTTTTCAAACCCATTCATTTCCTGTTACCAAATCAGGATTTGGGGGAGATTTGGGGGAGGGGTGGGGGGAATTAATACAAAAAGGGAAAAATGGAGTGTTGAGCCCTCAGTATGTACATCAGGTTTTGTTTGCATACTTGGCGTAAGTAAAAAAAACTTATTTCAGTTTACCAGTTCATGAGAGAAGAAATTTTAAAAAAAGCACTCATTTCATATTGAACTCCAATTCACGAGTAGTTGCTAAACAAATCTTGTCAAATTAAGTATTTTGACTCCTTTAACAATTGACGCTACAAAAAATTGATAAGGACCTACGTTTCAGAAGCCACATTGATAATACACTAAAACGAACTTTCATTTTCCTCAGGACTCTATATAGTAACTTGGCGAAACTATGTTCTTTCAGTTTACAAACTGCGACTTTTACGCTTTATTCACGGTCTCTGAAGATTTCATCATGTTTCTGAAAAACTCAATGAGATAATGCTAAGGAATGATACTAACGACAATCACAATAAGTTGCTGGTCTGATCTCAAGCTCACACGGTTAACATAAGAAAAAAACATAATTTCACGATGCCACATCATTCCACAGTCTTATTTCAAGGAGGCTTCACTTAAAAATAATAGGTTCACATGCTTTTAGGAAATATATGATATAGTTTATATATGATTTAGTTGAAAGTGGTTGACAATGTATCAGTATTGTATTGTATCAGTATTCTGGACTACATCTATTGTCGTTATAAAGTGTGTGAATGCGACAAGATATCACGAATACTTATTATATAGAAATCTGAGTAGTCATAAGCATGCAACTAATGTACCTGCTATAGGGTAGTTAAGCTCTGTATGGGGTATCTCAGGTCATCAATGTTAATGAATGTGATAGCATACCCGTTCCGAATTGAATTTTGTTATCTCGGAATGGTTATGATATCACATTCATTAACATTGATGACCTGAGAGACCTCATGCAGAGCATGTCTCTATATCAATTGTTTTCCACTAGAAGGATAGGTATACGAGTAGCCCTAGGCTAAATCTCGACTCCTTCTGGTCCAATAAGAGGAATAACATCCTTGTTAACGTTATGTGTTATAAAAAATAAAGACCATATTATTATTATTATACAAGCTTTTATCAGTTTTTTAGTTGAAAAAATGAATGATTTCTTGAATTATTCAAGATGAAATGAATGCTTTCTGTAATTTTCACGAATTTACTGAACAGCAATTGTATCAATGATGAACAGTTAAATGTAATTAATCGAGTTAGGTGTTTACATCAACTAACTGAATATAGTTCAATATTACTTTAGTCAAGTTTTACTAAGAAATATATTGAAGACAGGCGTCACAAAACATCCCTACCTTGTTCATCCGAATATAACATAAAAAATAAAACATAGCAATTTTTTTAAAATTTACTAAGAAACTTCAATACTAACGATCAGATCCTAACAATTTAGTGGTATTTCTTATGGTCAAAAATTTATTAAAGAATGTTCCGTCAAATTTTGGACCATGCAATACCCTGTACTGAATAGCTTAAAATTTATTAAATTGCCTTCTGAATGAGAAAAAGGTCTTCAATATACTTTTTGCTCGAGGAACATAAATTCTAAATTTGAAACAGGCTAGTTAAACAGTAGGAAAAAAATAACAAAAAAGGTAGGACACATTCAATTTATTCATTGGTATTCCAAGAAATATCCTTAGCAGGGTTTAAAGCTTTCGGAATCATAACCAGGATTTGTACACTTTTAACACTTGAAATGAACCGCCTACAATTCAGATATGTTTGAAATGTAAGTTATTTTCTTCATTATAACGCAAAAAAATATTTCATACCCTTCCTGCAAAACGGAAATTTCAAAACACGCAGAAATGTATTTACCATATTTTTCTCTCCTAGATTTGCGATCAGTAGAACTCGAAAGTGCCTGGACGGAACATATATCTAGTGAAGAAAAACCAATGAATGCTCTGGGTTATGACTAAACCACAGATCAAGTACCTAATCTGTGCACTGTACAAAGAAGTTTGAAGTACTAGTGAAATAAAGTATCTCATTTGATGAATAAATTAAATATAAATCATAATGTTTCCGGAGTTGACAGATAAATACAGAAGAACTCATGTCCAAACCTTTTCAACGACATACTTTTCAAACAATAACAAAATTATGCAAAAATGTGAATGTGTAGTCATTGCCTTTTGCTGCTTCATAATTTCTGGAAGAGAGTAGCTTTCAAGTCTTCAATCAACTAGGAAAATAGACAACATACCTAACCCCTAATTATCTATATTACTTTTGACGAAATTCTGGTTGGTATCTGCAATACTGAAACCTACGGTAAGGTCTAACCCTGCAACGTTGGAATAGTTAACACCTACCATAGTATGGTTGGTATTAAGGCGAAGTAATAGATCAAGGGCGTACTTACTATACATTATTGCTTTGACTTGATTTGAAATAATTCGAATACTATTTGTCGGCAATTTTTCATCAGCACATAGTTCATGTAAACAACTGGGTATACACGTATTGTTTCCATTTGGTCCAAAAAATGATGAAGGATTACAAATCCTGCACAAAATTAACAGTTTTTATAATAATCAATTCTCTGAAACTACCATGACATCAGAGTTCTGCGAGGGCCAAATTAACACAAATATTAAACAAGCCCTACCAAGATGCCACTTCTTGAAATATCCCCTTATTGGTATGTTGACGTTTAAATTCTACTTGACATTCAATGTTGCCAAATCAACAATAATAAGCAAGTTGTTTGGAAATTTGTCTCCATAAAGTATGTGATCAATGCAAATAAATAACATCGAACTAAATACTTTCTCACTGAATAAAAATATGACACGTGTCTGATATTTATCATACAATATAGCAGCATGGTAGAAACTGAAATAAATGTTTACTCTAGTATGCAACATTATGTAAATATATGTTGTAAACTTGGCAACATGTTTAAACTGAAGTGAAGTTTCGGGAGGCGTATATTGCAATGTTGTCAGGTTTACACTGCTAAATATCCCCAAGTGTAAAAAAATCCTTGGTCTCCTACCAATCCACTAAGAAAATTAGTTCAGTGGATATCATAGATGAAGTGGACCACATTGAATTAACTTCTTTATACATACTTCGCCTTAATACCAATCAGACTATACCAACAATTCAAAAGTCTGTTCAGTTTCAAAATGTGGATAGGGTAGTTTTACTCATCTGTTGCCCGCTGAAAATCCTAGTAAAGAAGACTACACTCTTCACTGTGGACTGAAGTGATTACACTTAAAATTGTTTTGGTTCCAAGCTAGAACGGTCCTAGATAGTAGCACAGATGGGATCTGACAAGTTTTGGGCGGGGGTACACTTCCTATGCTACTTATGCTAGAGTGTGACTGCTTTCAGAACTGACTGAGAACCATTGCCATCGAAAACCAAAACAACCCAAAGTTTTAAAGGATTTCCAATCAATCAATCAATTAAAAAATCATTATTCAATCAAAATGCATACTAAAACCACTGGTTGTGCAATTTGACAAGAGGTTCAAATATTAAATTAAATAAATATGATATAAAACATTGGCAGGTTAGCAGTGACTGAACTAACCACCAAAGAGCTTAATATAAATTCAACAGTTCATAACAAATATAATTTGATGATTCAGTAATAAAACGCTTTGAGTTCGAGGAATAGAAATCATAATTGATGTAAGTCAAGTGAAAGTTAGTTTTACTTGCCTTTACAGTACTTCAATTAAATTCATCACCATATTTGCAGAATCTGCTCAACCTAACTGTTACTAGAATAACGATCGAATTTCCCAACTTATTTGCGAAATTGTGAATAAAACCTGAACAATACATGACTCTCGTAAATAAAAACAAGTAAATAACCACTTCACAAATGGAATAAACATGGAGCCTACAGCCTACAGCCTAATATTTTCAAATATTTGAAATGATATATTCACTAGAGGGTTTAAATATCGTCACAGAAAATGGGAGGAGTCAGTGCTTGAAGAAAGAGATTCTATTGGAGTATTGGTGTAGCGTCATGGACCAGTGAAACGCCAAGGTATTTAACAAAATAGAGGTTATCCCAATAAAAATTTTACGTAATTCTTTTGAACCAAAAATCGTAGTAATGGAGAAAATTGTTGCAAAGTATGTTTAACTGAAGTTTCAACAAGCCCTTTTTTGTAAAAAAAAATGTATTCAGAAAAATTTACAAATATGAAATCCCTGTTTAATTTTTTTGCATAACGGAAGCAGCCTTTATTAAATACAGAAAGGAAGGCACATAATTTTCGGTATTTTATGAATGTGATGAAGAAATAAGCCTAAACAAGAAAATTCACGTGATTTTCATGGCTGTGTAAACACTACACAAAGTGAATAAACTCATTTCTCTCTTAATATTTTGCATATCTCTTTGACCATCTACAGCGCAAACTACCCAATTGGCTCTGTATCATTGAACACCCACCCTTTTCATTGGCTCTGAACCGAAACAAATAAATCAACGTACCCTAATCCAAATTCTAGGCCATTCCAATGAAGTGGTGAAAGTGTACATAACATCAGGAGTTGATGAAAAAAAAAAAGTAGTTTCTGTACGAAAATAACGATCTTAAATAACAATTTCTCTTCGGTTTCGACTGGTGTATGATCAGATAATAAATAATGAGAAGTTTCTGAAACCTATCACTGTATGAAATGAAATGACGCTATATTAAATTTCCAGTCTAATTTACCGAAGCTGCTAGTTTAATATTGAAACAGATTCAGGCGTACCTGTAGAGCACCCGAAAACGAACTGAAGTGAACAACCAGCAGCAGCGCAGAAAATTATTGGGTTCGAAATCCGTTCAAATGGCAGACGTACATGCTCATTTGATGTATATTATCCCCTGATTTAAATTGATAAAAAAATGCATAAGAAAACTATACAAAACGATTGAAGAGACCCTCACATGCAATAGTACTCTATCATATTTATAATAAAAGATGTGAAAATCTCTGCAAGACGAAACGATAATTAGAACAATCACCACATTTCATTTACAATTAAAAGTGCGTTACTACATCTTACAAAATTCCTTTTTATAATTTTCAGTTTATAAAAACATTCTTTTTTTCATAATCCATGTATTTTGTTTCGCCGACAATTAACTAAAACTCACTGTACAGTCAGAACAGTGTAACCTGTTCATTTGGGCGCATAGCTAGGCCAAGAAGTCCGGATCACTAAAGTCGTTTTCACTTTCATCGCCCGAAGAGTTCACGAACTTTCTCCGCTTCTTTTTGTGTCTATGCTTTTTCGCTTTTTCCGCCGACCTCTGAGTTCGCGGGGTACGCTTCGTATCACTATCAAACCTTCGATTAGATATCACCAATTTGGGCACTTTCGGCGGAGAATCCTGCAAAAAATACGTATCTACTACAAAACGAAACGATCCCTAATGTTAATCACTACGACTCACGGAATTACGAATGCGCACGACTTGCCAAATTGGAATTTGGAATTCCGACTTCGTATCTCTAAATTTCATAATTCCAATCTCGGAATTCCGACTTCATATCTCGGAATTTCATAATTCCGAAATGGTATCTCGAAATTCCAACTTCGTATCTCGGAATTATATAATACCGACTTGGTATCTCGGAATTCCGACTCACTAACTCAGAAATCCATAATTCCGACTTAGTATCTCGAAATTCCAAATTGTTAACTCGGAATTCTATGATCCCGACTTGGTATCCCAGAATTTCAACTTACTAATTTGGAATTTCAATATACATGCCCTATTCATCATTTCAAAACGAATTACAGAGTTAAAAATTTGTTATTAAATATAAACTATATAACCATAATATGACTTCTCGAGGGGCTATAATATAAAAGAGGAAAATGGGTCTAATAAAGGGTTTCTTCACCTCCGCAAAAATACAAATAATAATGAACAAATAATTATCACAATGAACCATGAATTTAGACCTGACCATTCAACAGGTGATAATCAACACCCTTACCTTGTAATTATCGAGTGCTACTTGGTCAGCCTCGGTAAGTATCGATGAAGGAGCTCCAGTTTGGTTGGGAGGGGGGTTAACATTGGTGCTTGACAATGCTGTCAATACTTTTGGAGCATTCTCGTCATCGTCTGGATCCTCGGGATCGAGCTGAAGCATCAACTGTTTGAACTGAAAATAAATAAGCAAAGAGCAATAAGCAAAAACTAACGTTTTGGAATGTCCCTGTTCCCATACATGAAGACTGAATACTCACATCTACATACTGACGGATAATATCCCGCCTTCCTTCCTCATCTAAATATTCAGGTGGGTTACCTTCCTTGAGCTTTTGCACAGTTGCCTTTGGATTGAAGAGAGCATTGGACCTGCGTTGTATTGCTTTTTCATAAACCTTAGCAGCTTCAGACGGTGAATACTGTTGTATTTTGCTGCAAGAAGAACAAACGTTAGATTGTCAAAAATATTTGTCAATCTGCGTTGTGGTCATCTAGGAAACACTGAACCACTACATGTTGCCACACTCACCCATCACTGAGACCATAAACATCTTTTATATGCTGTTTCAGCATGAGAAGGAGCAGACAACCTTGAGCAGCAGTTATGCAAGCCTGCAGATTGGTTGTGTCTTCAGGTACACGAGATACTAAAGCTTCTTCATCTTCATCGTCTTCGTCAAGGGCCGACACGACATTCACAGCCTCGCTATTCTCGCTATCCACGATTTTATTCTGTCCCTCAGTCAAAACCAAACCCTGTACACCAAATTAATTTCATAATACAAGTTTGGATGCCCCGAGGTATCATTTCGGGGCCAACATGTTTTCATATATCCAGATAGCACAGAATATTCATAAAATATTCCTTTCATCTCTTGAAGACTCTTATGTATCACAGAAAGTTTTATAGGTCAACTATACAGAGACCTGCTGGTTATAATGGATGTCAAGTTGGACTTCAATCTTCACATTGATACAATGGCAAGGTTTATTCTGTTAAACTGACACGATTTGTAATTGTGCAGGAAGTTTGAGATGTATATCCTTAAATATTTTGAAGTACGAATCGCAGAATATCAATGATTATATAACCCAGAATATTCCTGTAATATTTGCTTGTGACTTTTCCAATGCGGATATTTGAGTAATCATAGAATAATCTATTTGAATATTCATTCAATCTTCCTATAGAAACAATCTCGCAGAATATCAATGGTTATTCCAAAAATAATTCAGAATATTCCTGGAATATTTTCTTGAATATTACTGAGACTTTCCTTAGAATAATCATAGAATCATAGAATCATCAAATCTTCTTGGGTAATATTCTGGGCACTTTCCAGGAATATTTTTATGCTATCTGGGTAAATCGCCAGTACCGTGATAATCTTACCTCTCGAAACGACTGAAGCAAATTTGTTCCTGAAACTGAGATCATAATATCGATGTGGTGGACGATGAAAAGTGGCTCATCTTGAACTTGATACGGAAAATACGCAATGTTATCCGCCAGGTACAACATATAAGATAAGGTGGTACGCTGCAACAAAAAACGAGTGTCACTACGAAAGTTATGTAGAGGAAGTAACAAAGTTTGTAATAAAACTACGGTAACTCACAGCTTGTTCGTCGAATTGTTTCAAAATATTAAGTATTAAGGCACGTCTTTGTTGTCTGGAACTACGAAGTATAGAGTACAAATATCCGTTTAAAGCACTCGGGTATTCACCTTGTTCTTTGACCCGCGAACCCCTAGCGATACCATCGTCCTGTAGTATTTTTTGTAACTGATAAGATAACCTAATACCGAGAGATGACTTTGTATGGATGAATCCCGGATATTTCTTTTCAATGTCTAATAATTGTTTATCCGCACTATGTGACACCATTTTCTCACAATCTGTACTCATACATATCAAATACGGCACTATCTGTACTGGATGCACCAGACCCTGTTGCAGAACTAGCTGTATAACTCGCAGCGCTGGCTGACGAACTTGAAGGTTGTGGTGTATGTATGATTGCATAATTTCTTTCAGGTAGAGTTGGATAACTGTACTGGCCATCCCAGAAGATACGTCACCCATTTCCTTCAGGTTTTCTTGCTTGGATAACTTAGACCCTGAAAACACAACGTGAAAAACTAACCTGGCAGTCTCGGCGAAGCAACTTACACTCCAAATCCTGTTGAATCATCCTATTTTCCTCCTCCACCAGATAGTTCTCGATATTAATAAGTACTTCAACTTTCATTCTCAAAGGAGCGTCTTCAGACGTCAACTGCCTGTGATAAAACAGCTTCAATTCGTTCTCCAACATGAACTCGTAGTGTCTTATGCAAATACTACCGATGGCCTTCAACGTATTGGCTTGTATATCAATATCGTCTCTTTGTAGAAAAAATGTCATGGTTTGATACACCTCATCTTTCGTGTCAGGCTGAAAAAATTTGATCAGTCGAACGAATAACCTGAGCCCTCACCCAAATACTCACCGACATCTCCCCCAGGACCTCTGGATCTTTGAAATCGAAATGGCGCAGCAACAGACCAACAATGAAGAGAGCTCTCCGAAACAAACCCCTATATTTCACTTCCTGGCACATGCTGTAGTCCATCTCCACCCAATTCTTGTACCTTATCAAATACTCGTAGTATTTCTTAAAACAATCCCTGATGAGCTTATAGTTGTGGGTGACCTTGTTGATAATAGAACCCAAACACGACAGACAGCTACTGACTATTGGTCGATCATGTTGCAACACTAACTTCATAGCATCCTCCTCCAGCTGAGCAAGGAAAGAATCGCTAGGATGTTCCATCAACGGAACGACCAACTCCAACATCCTAGCGACACTACTGATTATCTGTATGTCCCCTGCAGACTGGCACTTCAAGCCCAGATAAGGCTGCAAAGTACTGGCGTGTTTCACGAGAAGCTGCGGTCTTATCTTGGCAAACAAATAGAGAGTAGTGAGACAAGCTACGAGACGTTGGGATGATCCGCTATTATCAGTGCTCTCTTCAAGGCTTAGCACATTCTCGATCAAACAGTCCACTATTTGGCGACAAGCAAGAAGCAAAGCTTTCGGAGGTTCCGTTGCGACTTTGGTCGAGTCGTCCTTGTCTTCCTTCGGTTTAAATAACTACAAACAGATATCAAAATGAGGTTTGAATCGAAAAATGTTAGCTTCAATAGGCGCATGCCTGTCGAAATATCAGCAGATGATAGCTAAATTTCAAACAATTCAAGAGTTGTATTCACACCAAAGGTTTTTCGGCAGACATACTACTAGGCTATATTGAAATCATTATAGTGAGCATTTATTATTAGAACGCCGATATGAAATGTGTCAATTCAGTAGGTTCTTATTTTCTTAAGCGAGATTATCAGAATTATTTTATGTCAAGAATTAATATGGGTGTATAATGCTATTTGAGAAGGCGAATTACAGGCGTGAGATCTATCAACTCAGTAGGTCTAAGGCAGACCAATGTCACTGCCATGGTAAACTTGTTTACTGAAACCAAAGAAAATGGTATTCTTGTGTTGTGTGTGTGTGTGTGTGTTTCTAAATTAATCTACTAGCTCTGATTTTTTTCTATCAGGTTGAATAACACGTTGGGCGCCAGTTTGTTAGGGGTGAAATTAAAATTCCCCCTGTGTATGTGCAAACGTTGTTACCCGCCACTAAATGTTCCAGCAAAGAGAAATTTGATTTTTCCACTTTCTTTTTCGAACTTCAAACTACTGTGATCCGTTATAAAATGGCATTCACGGAGTCATTCACGGAAATGCAAGAGATTATACTACAATGCCGGGGCAAACTAAAGGGTGGAAGGCCATTGTACTGTTATTTGGAGTGATAGGGTGATATCAGGAAAAACAATATGATTAGGTTTTAGGTAAAACTGGTACTTACACTGAGCAACAGTTGTTCGAACCATTCCAATCCAATATCTTTAGAAGATGCTACAACGTCGGTGATATTAACAACTTTCCTCAACAAAGAAGTATCCTTCGTTGGAGTGAACCACATATTCTGAAACACTTCCATGACTAGTTTTCTGATTCCTTCCTCGTCGTTGACCCTCCTTATCATTTTGACGCATATTTCGGGGATCTTCGGAAACTCCGGACATTCTATGCATATATCCTTCAATATTTTTATCACTCTCTTCCTTACACTGACACCTGTGTCTAATATTCGAGCAGACAACATTTCGTAATACTTATTGATCAGTTCCGGGCGACTTAAAACGAATTTTCCTACTAAATCGACGGCTGCCTCTCTCACAGAAGTTGAGTGGTCTAGGAAAGAATGGTTCACACCCATCTGCATATCGTGCCTACCCAATACCGAGGGATCGGCTTCCACAATCATGGTCAGACACTTCATTGCTTTCGTCCTTATTGCAATTGAAGTTTCCTTCAAAACAATAAGTATCTGAAAGAGTTAGGCTATGTTATAGGACGTCAACTCAACTCAGCCAAACTGTATAATAATGATCTGTGATGACTCGGCGCACATACACTACCGAATAGAAAAATGAAAGATCTACTTACCGCTTTCAAGTATTGGTCGAAGCTTTGCGAAAAATATCTTTTTGACGCTAAAAATTGAGCGATGAGTTCTGCGCTGCTGTAGTCTATGTATGTCTGAAAAATTTGTACACGGTTTCCAGATGACATGGTTTCTTGAAATGGCTTGATTTTCTTCAACAGAAACTTCTTCTTTTCCTCTATCTGCTGAAATCTTTCAGCATTCTCTTGGTCTGCAGAAGCCTTCTTGGTCTTTTTCTCTTCCTTTTCACTATCTGAATCCTCGCTTTCAACATACTTCTTCGCCCTGTGGTTATTTTTCTTTTCGCCGGTGGCAATTTGCGTTTTTTCATTAACAGCTTCTTTGTACCACTGGGTGATATAAAAATGCCGTGCGTATTTGTAAGCTTCATCGTTCTGGGCGTTAACAGCCAGGAAATCCAGCAAAACACGCTGCAAGAATTGACTGCGTTCTTCGTCGGTGAAGGCGATGTTATTCTTCTTCTGAAATAAAATTGTACTGCCGGACACTCTGATAGACGTTTTATCTTACCTTGACTTTTGAGGATGGCTCGTCGCTATCTTTCAATTCTTCTTGTTTAATGTCCCTTATCATCTGATCTATGGTGTTCAGCTCGCATCTAGATAATACGCTGTCTCGTCTTAGCTTTGCAGCAACGACCCCAAGATAATCCAAACTAGCAACACGAAGAGACATGTCCGTTCCCTTATTGGAAAAATTCTTCACGAGCATTTTTCCCAATAAGCACAGCAACAGTTCCGTGGCTGGCCACTCTGGTTTATTCACGGTCGACAACAAATCTTGCACAAAGTTTTCAAATAATGGCCGATAATCTATGTCTTCTTGCTTGTTACCACACTTATTCAAAAACACAGTAAGGAATGTACCTGCTATGGAAGTGGCTTTCTCATACTTGTTACAAATGAAAACGTCTGTGTCAACCTGGAAACGTAAATCATCAAAGCACACAGTTATAGCTGGATTTTTTGGATCTTTTCCTGTGAGTCATCAATTTATGATCAAAGAATTAAACAATTGTTAATGTTATCGACGGACTCATATTTTGGCGAAGTCGCGGGCAGAAGCTAGTTTTAGCATAAATTGATAAGTTGTTAAGCCATGTCATTTACCGAGATAAAAAGGATCCTGTGTTCATTCAGGTTATAACCTATGTGTGTCAAATTTTATTCAAATCCCTCAAGCCATTTTTTGCGCGATTGAGTAAGAAACATCCAAATATATAAACTTTCCCATATACAAATTAGAAGAATGCATAACGATGACGCATGGAAAAAGATCCAATATTCGAACTGTATTTGCAAAATATAATATCCTTACTGGTGGAAGTCTGTCGCCAGACAGTGTTTTCTCTTTGGCATCTTTATTTCGCAAAAAGTTGTCAGGTAAACACACTACACACTGTATGAGCTGCAAAACCAAAGCCGTGAGCATTTGTATGTGCTCCTCGCTGTTTAAACGGTAGGTTCTTAAACTACGTTTTGTACTAGGAAGACGTGCGATCGAAGCTAAAATATCATCTAAAAGTAGCCTTCGATGTGTTTCATATTTCGTGAATATCTGAAAATTAACCAAGATGAAGCAATATCCGCTACAACTACTGAAATTTCTCTTACCGTTGTGACAAGTTTCAAGCATGCCAACTGCAGTTCACTGACATTTTCAGCAAAGAACGGCGAAACT
The DNA here is from genome assembly GCA_958298965.1 of Chrysolina haemoptera. NCBI lineage: Eukaryota > Metazoa > Arthropoda > Insecta > Coleoptera > Chrysomelidae > Chrysolina > Chrysolina haemoptera. Next base: position 5,192,713 of record OY282596.1, on the reverse strand, counting down.
CCCATTGACGAAGCGTGAAGTACAGACGTATCGGTTAAAATTTGAATGTTCAATAGTTCGGCTAATAAATTAACCAGTTCAGATATTTTTGTATACAAAACTACTACACCTTTCTCCGATACTTGAGCTGATTTCTTTCGTCTTCCATCTTTCCTTTTGTTATCTAATCGATAAGTCGAGTCGAATGACGGGAATATCGTATTATGAAGCTGGTATTTGATATAGAGCACCACTCGATCTATGACCTCTTCTAAGTAGACTCGCTTAGACATATTGCGAGATGTCATTATGTACATACAAACCAAACAAGCATCTGCTGCTCCCATGACCCTCTCCATAGCCGTTTCGAGCCACAACTGACGAATGCTCTCATTGTCTTCCTGAAATTCAACTTATTTAGGAAGCATCCTATGCTACAAGCACAAACATTGCAGAAATAACCACAACAAAAACTTGGAGTAGATGATAAGAAACAATAGACAATCCCCCCCACTCTTACTGACAAGTCACGCCTCCCACTAAATAACCACAACGAAAACTGTGTAAAAGTTTAGATGATGTGTAACAATAGACAATCTCCACCCTTAGTAACAAGTCACGCATCCACCAATCAGATTCATTAATTGATACGAAAACAACTCTTTTCCTAACATCTGTGGCTCTTTTCGATGAGACCCATTTTTATTATAATGGAGCCACTACTGGGAACTCTTTAATTCTAGGTTGATACACAAAAACTTACATCAGATATGGGTGACACTCGGTCTCCTCCACGTATATTCAGTTCTAGGATGTTCAGAAGCCTCGTAAGTTTCTCAGTAGGGATCATTTCCATGGCTCCTAGTATCTTCAGCTTCGCTGCTTCAGTACACAATTCTTGCATAACGTTCCTGCTCAGAAGATATTCCTCCTGAATCATACCGTCTTCCGCTGCAAAAAGTATATTATAACAATGTTCCTTCCCTTCTCAATACCAGCACTCACCGATTTCACTAACGTCAATGTCTTCTCCTGATCTCAAAACGTGCTCGATCGACTTGTTGAACCTGTGATAAGTATTGGTTTCCATGAGTTCTTCCTGTGACAACTTTTCGAGAACCGGAACGAATTTCTTCTCCACCCTCCTGAGCTTTGGTTTGACGACTACCGGTTCGGGTACTTCCTCTCTCGTGATTTTCCTTCGCTTGCTACCTACCAGAGCGGAGAAGGTATCGGGCTGATAGTCATCACTATCACTGCGTTTCCTTTTGTCCCGTTTTCGTTTTCCAACCTTTTCTTCTTCTGAATCGGACCCATCTTCCACCTTGATGATATCAGATAACTCAATTCCAAGGTCCTTAGCTAGTTTGGGTTTGCTTTCTATGAAATCCTTGAGACTCTTTTGTATCAACATCTGATCTTCTTCAGATAACCTGCTGAGTCGTATAATAGGTTGTTTGATGGTGGATTTGATCAAGGCTTTTTCTGCATCTTCGGCTTCTTCCTTAGGTTCGACTTTGGGAAGTTCTTCCTTTTTGGGTTTGACTTCGGATGGAATATCGGCAGTCGCTTCTTCCTTCTTCGATTCTGGCGATTCTGATTTCACTTTCGGTTCAGCAACTTTGGTTGTGGAGTTCTCTTTGAATTCACTAACTGGTGCTTTGGGATCAGTCTTAGTCGCATCTTTTGATGCAGACGCGTCAGATGTGGAAATATCTGATGAAGCAGTTTGTACTAAAATATAAGACGACATTTATTTTCCGAAGAAGCATACTGGGTTCATATCCTAACGTCTCAGAAAACGTAATTGGTAGGATAGGTTAAAATTGTGCTTCAAAATCCATAATTTCAACAGACATCTGAACAAAAGATCAGAGTTATTTTGGGAAATCGTGATGTAGTCGTTATTATTTCAATAGAGTTGCGAGTCTGGGACACGGGGAAGGCTACAAAACAGATCTTTTAAATCTTCTGCCTTTGCACCAAGTGAAATGAAAGCAATCAGTGCCTTCAGCCTGAGCCAGACACTAAACATAAAAGCAGGAATTCTGATCAGACATCTGAAGATTTTGGAACACATTTCCTTAGAAGCCATGTCTGAACCGACAGATTACACGCCAGTTAGGAGTGACAGGAAAGGGACACCCAGAGGAAAAAAATATATATACTGTCTGGTAGCAAAGCAGCACTGAAAGCTTTGAAGACATACACTTGCAAGTCTAACCTGATTTGGAACTGCAAACAATCCCTGAGACATCTGGCAGAAAACAAGCGGGTCACTTTGATGTGGGTGCCAGGCCACAGAGGTGAATAATTTCGACTATGGGTAACTGCTGAGATGAAATGTCACTGGAATAAAGTGCCAAGACGATTACAAGCGAAAATGCTAGCGAGCCTATTGCCAACGAAAGCTAAAAAGCTTCTCAAGTTGAACAAGAAAGACTTGAAATTGCTAACGGGGCTCCTCACTAGACACCGCCATATTTCTTCGAGAACTTCGCTGAAACTGCAGAATATTTGCTTGGCTGCAGAGGCTCAAGTTCCTGGAAGAGTCCTTCTTAACGCCCTCCGACGTCAGGAAATTAGTTTCCAGGTAATTGATACGAAGTCTCGGAATTCCGGGACTCGAATAGATTAAAGGTCATGCACAAAAGATCCAATAAGGTCAAAGTACTTGTGAGGCCGCATAGGTTGTTTATATAAATGATGAAAAGGAAGGGTCCTAGAACAGATTCTTGAGGAACTCATGTCCGATAAATTTGGTATCTGATTAAACAATATTGTATATAATATATTGCATATTTCAACCGATTTATTATTTTATACCAGAGCATCTGGAAACTTAAGTGGACATACTTAAATCACTCCAATATCGCAAAAGACTTACCTCTAGTAGGTATCCGCCTCAACTGTCGAAGCTCACTCGTAGATGTCTGTACATTTGAAGCTGACTGGGTGGGTTTCGCAGGTGGGGTTGGTGTAGCTTCCGGAACACGACTATTATTGCAATTAACAACACCAGCTGGCTGTGCAGCCTGTGTCGTCGGCTTTGTTTCCGCTTTTTCTTCTCCTCTCGTGCAAGGCTTCACGACAGCCTTCTCACTACTTGTTTCTGCAGATTTCGATGGCGTGACAGTTGGGCGCTGCTGAGCTGGAGATTGAGTCACAACTTGTTGAGCCGGAGCTTGCTCACTAGGAGCTGGCTGACTTGAAGTCGGAGCTGGTAATTGTTGACCTGAAAATCATTTGGACATTTTTCCAATTCCTGAGCGTTCTCCGTCAGAGGACAAACAGGTATTTTTTGTTCCAACGTTTTTCACTTTTTCAACAGAATTTTCCGATTTTCATTCTCAATTTTAGTTACCGCAATAGTGGTGTATTATGTAAAAGCTTTTTTCTTAAGAGCCCATGAGCGCGATCATATTTGGGACGCTTTTAATTTATTTATTTGTTGAAATGTCAATGTAAATAGATTAAAATATAAAAATACGAACAAGACTTATGGTAAAAGAATCAATTGATAACTCAAAAACGGTTCGTCGTATCGATTTCAAACAAGGCCGGGCTTTTAGAGGACGTTCGATTCCATGTACGTGCTGTAATGGAAATTGAATTTCCATTTCAATTTTTTTCACAAAAAAATCTTAAAAATGTCCCAAAATTGCAGTTACTTTGAAGCAATTTTCGGAGTAGCGGTTAGCGTACATGGCCGGAAACCATGAGACCCGGGTTCAAGTCCCGGTGGATCCACATTTTTTTAATTAATTTCTGATTTTCATCTTTCCGTTTGCTATGCCAAGAACTCATTTTCGTATTTAATTTAACTACAGACTCAATACTACTTCATTAATAATAATAATGACAGTCATTCTATATCACATTGCTAACCTTGTTGATTCGAAGTTATAGTGCTGGATGTATTGCTTTGCTGTACAGGTGTGGTAGATTGCGTTGAATTCGTTACATTTGAACTAAGTTGGTTGGAAGTTTGCATACTTTGACCAGCCACTGACTGGTTAGCAGCTGGCTGACTATTTGCTGCTTGCTGTTGGGAATGCTGCTGATTCGGTAATCGTCCTGGCAATTGCTGCTCAGGCTCTTTTTCTTTCAGGACCTGAATGGTTGGTTGACCCGTATGATTCCACTGTTGCTGCTGAGTCTGGTTCTGTTGCTCTGAATGGTGCGGTTGCTGTTGCTGCTGCTGTATCACAAGCTGCTGCGGTAATTGCTGGTTTTGATGCTGGGGCTGAGTTTGATTTTGAATCATTGACATTTGGGGTTGCTGCTGAATCACTTGCTGGGATAAATGTGCTGCTGCTGGAATACCAAAAAAATTAAAATCGTTATAAATACAACAGGATTTCACTTACGCTTGTTACCACTGAAGACGTATGGATTTGCATCTAGAAGGGCTCTCAGAAGTTCTGGCATGCCTTCATGTTGTTCAAACCTGGAATCTGTTCCCGCATAGTTGTCCTTAACTTCTCTAGATTGACAAGAACAACAGATATAGAACAGAATGAAATAATGCACAATAATAAATATTTGAAAATGGATCTTCTGTTACACATTTTGCTAATATGGGAATCAGTATTTTAAACTGACGAACTGGAACTAGCATTCACATGTTTTATAAACACAATCTTACTATATATCGATAGAAGTACACAAACTAATACAAATAAGCCTGTTATAAGAGGTGACTAGAAGACCACACCCACAAGGGGAACCAAAGCAGGGACCTCTGGTACCCCTTCGAGGGAGCCAAGAGAAGCGTCCTGTGGGCGCCGTCCAGAGGAACGCCAAAAGTTTTTCACTATGAAAACTAGTTGAAATGTAATCAACCACAGTTCACTATTTGATTTAGTACTTACATATGCTCCGCAGATGTTTTTTCTAACGACTGCACCAATTGTGGTACCAATACCTCATCCCGCACACCAAGTAGATTTTGTGCCTCTTCTGCTACTCTCGGGTGAAACAGTAAAGATTTATTACTTAGTGTCTGGGGTGAAGGGGTTGGTAAGGGCATCTCGGGCAGCACTGAAAAAGAAATATAAACAAGTCTATTGAAGAAAACCAAGTGTTTTATAAATGCAACAAATAATTATTTCAACATGAATTTTGAGTACAACACTTTCTTTGTCAAAGCAGTAACAAAGAACTTCAGAAATTCAGTAACCTTTTTTAAAATAATAAGCAATTTCCAGTGGAGTAAAAGTACAAATTTTTAAATATTTTTTTGTTGACATATTCAAAATGACTTGCGAAAGAGAGGGTATTATCTAACATGAAGCCTAAGTACAGCCAGAATAGGCCATGGGTAGCAGTGGAAGGTCTGATGTGGGCCCGTTTATTCTGGAACAATTTCTATTTGGTCATTATTTACATTTAAATTTATATTATTAATATTCAATTCGCCATATTTACATATAGACCTGATTGTCATCCTTTTTTTTTTATACATTAAATTTGAGTTTATTGATACTTAAATATTTCGTAATACCTTTCAAGACTGTTCATTTTCTTAAGTATAAAAGAAAGTGCACTTAAAAATATATTTTTTTTTTTTTTTTAAATATCTATAGTAGTCCAATTGATAATTGTGATGATTCATTTTGAATAACATAGCTTTGAATGAATATACACAAATATAAACATTTGGGTAATAACTGTAAACAAACAAATAAAATTGAATTTCATATGGGCATAAGTTTTTGGACCCTAAATTCAAAAGTACTCTCAGCACCTTGAAAAAAGTAATTTGTTTATTTTTATTAAACACTAATAGAAGTATTTAGCCAAAAAAAAACAATATTTAAAAGTCAAGACACAATGACCTCATTAGACGAAACAAAACATTTTTTGAGTAAAATCCTTATATATATACATATATATACCTAAAAAGTATAGTTTTATTTTAGTATACAAACCATATCTTTTTTGTCATTATCCAAATATACACAATAAACAAGTTGAATGGAAGTATTAAAGAAACAATGCACCACAAGTTAGGTTATGTTTTTGTTACAGTTATCTGAAATAGAGAAATAACTGTGAAAACTGGACATATATTTGAAACCAATGTTGAACTTAATTACAATCCAAGAAAACAAGGGTTCCAAAGTGAAACAATACTTCAAAGTTATAAAATTTTCAAGAAACAAAAAAAAAACAGTCACCTACTATTGAAATAGTTGGAAACAAATCATTCCTTTATTTTTCAGTTACACTCTAGATACTGATAATTTGTGAATAGACAAAAACTGCAAGAGCTTTTTGTATTTGATACATGTTTCATATTCACATTCACACAATTTCAACTTCTATATCATATATTCTAGTGATTATTTTATAAATTCCAGTGCTTTTCATACATGTAATTAAGGACTGACTAGATTTCAACACTGAGCACATCAAAATTGCTCCAACTAAGTGGTTCACCAAAATAATCCACGATGATGAAAATACTCACAGTCGGTTAGACTTGCTACACCCGCTAATGTGGTGATGGGTACGCTTGGGACTCCGGGATCCATCTCCACAACAATAGGCTCTTCTTTACCCAAAAACCATGTTTGAATATTTAATAATCATATTACTAGAATTGTCAGGAGTCTCACATAAGGAATTTTTGTTTGCTGTTCACAGGCATAATCTATCACTTCAAATACTAGACTAACTTGACTAAAATTAAAGTTCACTCGATTATTGATTCAATAGCACTCAGAATATTGTTAATGCCGAAGATATAAACAATATAAACGTCCTTTTTTGCAGGAAAACAACTGCAAGTGACATAACTGTCAACACCATTGCAGTTGACATTTGACTGGGGAATTGTTAAAAAATAATCAACAAATTGCATTTTCTGACCAATTCCGGGTCTTCCAAATATTTCTTCATATATTTAAACTCCACTTTTACTCTAGGTATTGCCAGGAATAAACTGCATTATTGAGACAAATGACTTTGTTTTTGGAAGCTTTGGCACCGAATCCATCCGATCTTGAGTTCTGGTCTAAACCTTAATATCAATACATTCCAGATATCGACCTTATCTTGTATTCTGATGCCATTATATTGGTTTCACTGATGATTTACACACATTTTAATCCATAAATTAATGCAATCGAATGGCGACGTTCTTCCTAAACAGACAGTTGATTGGGAAGGCAAACTCCACTGATTTCACTTTCTCAGTCGGTATTGAACCATGAACATGGAAAACTAAGTTGCATTTCGAAAGAGGGTAGCACTTTAAGGATGATTTAATCGATATTAAAAATAAAATTAACTGAAGACAACCGATGAAGAAGTAAATTGGGCCATATAAGAACCATAAAAACCATTTATTCAATCAGTAAACAATGACTTCGCCACCATAAGCAGAGCATTCCCATCGAATGCTTTCATGGGTCAGCTTTCGAACCCTAGATGTCACTATGATAGCGAAACTGATGTGGCAATAACGCAAAAGGCCACAAATTTCGTAACAGACTATTAACATTCCATCTTTTGAGACAAGAAATATTCTAATCTACAACTCGTTTGGTCCTATACAATTCAAATTTATTCCATTCTATCTTTTGTTATTGAGGGCCAGTTTTTCAATATACTGTTGGCATAGTTTAAACTCACATTCTAAAAGGCCAATTCAAATATATGGGTGTCCACCCTGCATTTTCAACCCCGCATGAGAAATGCATACCCATCGACGTTCGCAATTTTGCCTGTTGGCATGCGTGAATAACGCGGGGGGAGCACGCACAGAATTAGAACAAGTTCTAGTTCACATAATGAAAGAATCAGTGAATTATACGACGGGATAATTTAAACAACCCAAATGTCGTTCCTCCTGTATTGAGAAAATTAATACAGAACCAGAGAAAATATGACCTTGTGATAGAAACGTATGTGAATGATCTTGCAGTTTTCAGGCATATGGGTGAAAAATACATTTGCTTGTAAATAGCACATGCTTCATAAACCCTTTGTTGTTATTCTGTGAACCATAGAATTCTATCGTCGACAGTTTTGTCTCTTTCTTTCCAATGTATTCAACTATAATGTCATCTTACTTTTCTATCGACAATAGAATTCTATGGTACACAGATTCCCACCCCTGCTCGAAATAGAGCAAGTTTTTGAAAGACCTTTTTATCCACTTATACTTTAATCTATTTGATACGGAACACTCCTACACGGTTGCCAAACTTCTTTTGCAAGGGTTATTTGTGCTAGATTGGCGACTGAAATAAAGATCGCAGCGCCAGACCGGCGAAAATCAGAACTTCTCCCAGGGCGATTAGCGGATATTTACATTGTTTGGGAGCTCATTTCCTATTGAATTTTCAAAGTGTTTGGCTAGTCAGAAAGAGGAAAATTACATTCAAGTATATGCCTCGGGTTTAAAGTCTACTGCTCTCAATTCTGATCCTCATGAAGTAAGGAGCAAGTTTTTAAATTCATCGATGAGCATTGCATCCTTGTTTAACTAATGGAAAATGTGACAATGACATCACGAATGCGCATTATTCATCCATGAATTTAAAATTATTTATTCACACCTTTCTTCTGTACTACAATTCATTGTTTCCTGCTTACTTTGTTTGAAATACAACTCTAGATTTTCCTGCTTTTGGAAAGGTATGGAAGCTCTTACATTATTTTTAGGCCAAGATGAACAGTTAGGTACACGAAATTATAGTGATTCATATTTCCTCACTATATTGAAAGTTTTTGAACGAAATTGAACAAGAAAAATCCCACATGAAACACACGTAAACTAATATAAACAAAACACTATATTGCCCATGCTTTAGTTATATTTGTCAACGGTAGGAGGCGTATCGCTTATCTACTATCACTCAGATACGGCCAGTAGTTCAAAAAAACTGTCGAATCAATGGGTGGAGTGAATAAAGGTGAGCAAATAGTCATACCCAACGCTTTCTGGTACATATACATTTGTATTATTGAAGTAAAGAGAAAGATAAACTATAGTTCGAGCATTTGCTCAGTTTTATTCACCTGATCCAAAGAGTTGGTCTAAATGGGAATCTATTTAACTGAAATTCTATGAGATTAAATACTCTTTTTATTCAATGTTTTTTTATTCAGGTTTGACACCGCTTCAATATCATCTCTAGTTATAATATTAAAATCGATAATAGACAACATAGGTTCTGGCAGAACAACAAAAGTGGTAGGAAGAGGTGAATTACTTCGACAGAATTTCTGCGTGGGAGCTCTGGCAGTTCCCCTCTCGTTGAATTGTTCACTTATCTTTTCAAATGTTCTTTGGGGACTACCATTCCTGTAACTGAAAGTATAATCATCGAAAGAAGTTTCACTATCATATATGTTCAAATTTTGGAAATGCAGTTGCGCTTGGGTACGACTTGTCAGCGGTCTCTGATAACGATTTTTGTTCCTTTTTCTTACTTGGTTTGTTCGTGGTCGTCGTTTCTTACTTGTAATTTGAGAGCTAATTTCAGTAGGGATCGCCCCTGTGTTCTGATAGTATTCCAAAAATGTACGTACTAAGTTTCTGCCACATCTCATATCTATTATATGGTTAAAGACAATATAGGGAACATGTCAGTATTCTCAAATATTTTGATTTGCACATAAATATTACCATTCGACTGAAATCATCAACGTGATCGTTAACGTAGGGGAAGGGTGGGCAATGTGGCCACGGCGGGTAAAGTAACCATCTATATTATCTCTGCCGAACTAGTACGTAAAATGGTGGGGAACACGTTAGACCGTGGAGTTAATCGCAGTCAGTGTGCTCACAGTCTTTGAAGGTGAAAGCTGCGCTTGTTCCGTGTCAGTATATATTTTTGTGTTTTTTCACGTGTTTGATGTAAGGTAAGCAGGTAATATAGTTGCTCCTAGATAAGTTTAAAGTAAGGTTATGATTATTTGCAGTAGTAATGTTAAAACGGCGTATTTCAACCTTTGAATTGCTGTGTTTTGGATCGGCGTGGGTGATCTAGTTTTAGTGCAGACCACATTTTTTGTAATGACGTCTAGTCGGGCAAAATGACCAGCCAACTCGTCGGGCAAAATGACCACGTGACCACTTTACCCTCAGTCATTTGTTTCTGTTACAGGGCGACATCAAGATGCCGTCGAACTACGTAAGGAAGTCAACCCAACAGTCATGGAATCCTATAGCAATGCAACAGGCTATAGCAGCAGTAAGAGGTGATAATATGCCGTTTGCTACCGCAGCCAGACAGTTTAATGTCCCACGAAGTACCCTCAAAAGGAGGGTTCTCGAGAAAAATCGCGATGCCATTGAAGATAAAAAGATTCTAGGAAGATATCGATGTGTATTTAATCAGGAACAAGAGGAAGAACTCCTTAATCATATCTTTGATATGGAACAACGATTTTATGGTATTTCAATGCAGGATCTACGCCATTTGGCATATCAGCTTGCTGAAAAAAACAATATACCGCATCGATTCAACAAAGAGAAGAGAATGGCAGGCAAGGATTGGGTAACATGCTTTAGAAAACGCCACCCCAATATTGCCCTAAGAAAACCAGAATCCACGTCGATGGCCAGAGCACAGGGGTTTAATAGAACCAATGTTAACAATTTTTTTAACATCCTTCAAACAGTGCAAGACAAACATTTCCATCCTGCTCATCGAGTATATAATGTCGATGAAACTGGTCTTTTGACAGTTCAAACGAGGAACACTAAAGTTTTCTCGCTCAAGGGGAGGCGTCAAGTTGGTGCTATTACGTCAGCGGAAAGAGGTTTGCTGTCGACATTTGCAGTTTGCATGTCCGCAGGAGGCACTTTCGTCCCTCCATTTGTGATTTTTCCAAGAAAACGAATGAAGATTGACCTTCAAGATGGAGCTCCCCCAGGAACCGAGTTTGCCTGCAATCCCAGCGGATGGATGCAGACGGATATATTCATGCAATGGTTCGATCATTTTTTGAAACATGCCAAACCATCCGAACAAGATCCAGTGCTGCTAATACTGGATGGTCATTCCACCCACACCAAAAATATTGACTTTATAGAAAAGGCCAGAAACAATTTCACAACAGTCGTATGTTTACCCCCCCACTGCAGCCACAAGATTCAACCTCTGGATGTGTCATTCATGGCACCTTTCAAAACTTTCTACGTCCAAGCTTGTGAAAAATTCCTGCGTAACAACCCGGGCAGAGTTATTACACAATTCCAGATCAGTAGACTTCTTGGAGAGGCATTTTTGCAAGCAGCTGTGCCAACTACGGCTATAAATGGATTTCGCAAGTGTGGCATTTTCCCTTTGGACCCGAACGTGTTTTCTGACGTAGATTTTGTTGCTTCAGAGGTATCTGATATTCCCATGATTCCTGAAAACAATAATCCCCCTAATGCTGAAGACGGTGTATCAAATGATAAAAATGCAGCAGTAGATGGACGAGCAGCTGCAGCAGTAGATGGACGAGCAGATGCAACTACTGATGAAGTAGGAGCAGTGGTTGGACCAGAAGCTGAAGTTGCAGATGAAGAACATGCTTCGACATCACAACCCAAATCATTTGCAATACTAAGCCCAAAAGACATTATTCCTTTGCCTAAACAAAAAAGCCTAAAACAAAGAAAAACAAACCGAAAAAAGGGTAAGACAGCGATAATAACATCTAGTCCATACAAAAATGAACTCTTACAAGAAAAATTGAAAAAAGAGGTTGAGGATAATAAAAAGAAAAGAAAGCATGATGAAAATGACGTGAAACCTTCAACATCCAAAAGTGTCCAGGTGAAGAAAAAACAGAAAAGACAAATTAAAAGGGAAATACAATCAAAAAAGGAGATTGCAAAAAAACAGCTTTTTCAATCAGATGATGATGAATCAGATGATCAACCATACGATGAACAAGATGTGGAATGTTTTTATTGTCGTGGGCCGTTCTCGAAGTCTAAGGATAACGAAGGTTGGATTAGGTGTTGCAAATGTAAGCAATGGGCACACGAAGAATGTGCCGGTTGCGAAGATGACGACGACGAGTTTGAATGCGAATTTTGTAAATGATCCATTTAGTTTTAGTTTTGTAATGTTTGTTACTTTGATCTCATGAATCTTACCAAACATTATTTTCCGTTAGCGACAATGAGTTTATTTGATTTTTAAATTTGTTTTAATGTTTTCTCCTATCTGATTTCTCAATAAATATCTCACTTCGACATGTTATTATTGATATCATCTGGTATTTATAACGTAAATTTTCCTATGCGGGTAATGTAGCCAGCCCCAGCCACTTTACCCTACCTATATGGGTAAAGTGGCCATTTTGCAGTTCGCAGAATCAACTCCCTCCCATCGAATATTACAATTGTTCAACAGAAATAAAAAATATTACGTAATTCTAAACTGTCTACAGTTGCTACCTGGATAACCTTGTAAGTTTCCTACTTTCAGATGTCTCGTAAAAAAATTATTTTCCGTTAGGGTGGCCAGATTACCCACCCTTCCCCTACAAATTGACAGCTAAGCATGCGCAGTCTTGTGTTCTTATGTACTTGTGTTTTCGACGTTGTTAGTGAATATAATTCCATTCAATCTCTATTCAAAGGAGTTCCGAATTCGTTCGAATCGAGAACATAGATCGTTCTAGCCTACGGATCGTGACAGCTTCCGTATCGAGTGTTCATAATCCCATCACAGCAGCTGTGAAATTATGAACACTCAATCTGATCGAGTTTGACATATGTCAGATTTGAGCCATTATGAAAACCAATACAATTTAAAATATATTGAAACTTGAGTCTTTATGGTAGATATAATTCAATTCTATCTCTGTTCAAAGAAATTCCATAATTCCGATATCGTTTTGAATCGAGAACATACATCGTTCTTCCCTCAGAGTAATAAATACTCTGAGGTTCTAGCCTACGGATCGTGACAGCTTTCGTATCGAGTGTTCATAATCTCACCCCAGACAGGAGTAGGACGATACAACTTGTCCTAGTCCATCTCATAAATCGATTATCCCATAGAAGGAATTTTTTCCAGGTATGGAAATTTCATAGACTTTCCAATTTTTCGAAATGCTTGAGCTTTTCTCGCATTCGCTACTATACAGATCAGCCTTTGTTGTTGATTTGCCGTTGAGATAACTTAAGCCTGATCCTAGTTAAATGTGATTTTAACAATTAGCAAAAAGGATACAACTCTCTTCAGTATAAGGAATACTTATTTCAGACCCTTTCAATTTGTAGCCAAAAATTGACACCTCAAAGGTATAGCAGTTCACCCTATCACTCAAGATTGAGCAGAGGTATCTTCTTGCTGTTCCAATTTTATTGATGTCCGAATTGAACATTGTATTTTCGGAAATATAGTCGTCCGAAGTTGATGCCAACAGTTTTGGAAAGAGTATATGCCTCTCGTACCTAAAATAAAAATCGAGTCGAACAAAAACCGACGTTAGAATATAAAAAGGTACCTGTATACATCTTCATATGTGTTACCGTAAATAAAACATCCCTTCAAACTTGAATGTGCATGTATATCAACTACAAAATCTAACTGAAATTCCTGAAAAAGAAGATTTTATTGCTCAGAAAACCAGTATAATAATATGTACATATTTACTTTGTTTTTATCTAAAGTTGCTAACATATCTGTCACGGCTCTTATAGTGGGATGACACCAAGGGTTAGCAATATGCCAGGTTCTGTTCAGATCTGTTCCCATCACAGTACTTCTGTAGTTGCCCAAGAAAACACCATCTGGGTTTAACATTGGAATCACCTTGAATATCACATGTTGTCGGAGCATTGTTGCAATAGAGTTAGAGCTTATAAGTAGTTCCAGTAAACCTGAAAAAATTTAGAAGTTTATATATAACAAATAACCAGCTAGTTGTATGCGTTAGTCCTACAGATCTGTTGAACGAAAACTTTTTCTCCCTTTCGGACTTAACATAATGATTGGGAGACACAGCAAACAAAACGACTTATTACTGCTTTTGTAGATTAACACTTTGTTTTAAATATCTAGCTTCGAATTCCTAACTATACATTAACGTGTATGTCCTTCTCAGGGCAGCTCTTTGAATTGCCAAATCGATATGTTGCCTAAATGTTGATCCTCTCTCCAGCTCTACTCTAGGTACAGTACGGACTTATTACAGACTAGTCGATCCGATTCTCCAGAGCCTCAAGGGTGGCTTAGTGCTCTTGCTTCTTTATAGCAACACTCTCTGCGGCTGGGATTTCATTCCGTCTCCTTCGGAGACCTCTGGTCATCCGCCATTGTAAATTTGTCTCCGATATTGGGTTTTTCAGTTTCCTGTTCCAAATCTCATCCACAAAATAAACAAGTCATCAATCACACAAAGTAAGCACAAGACTGAAAATAACATGTGAACACCACCTGCAGCAAGAATAATCGTTTCTTTGTTCTATGATGTCTTTGACGGTGGATACCAGAAAGTATTGTCTAGTGGAAATACCCGATACTTGACGGGTAATTCAGATTAGCTTACCTTGACAAACGAAACTTGCCGGAGATTCTCCGGGATGCACTCTGGCCATTATGGCAATAACTCGTCGTCTAACTTTGGGGCGTGTTTTATCCAAAGACCCAATGGTTATTAGGTCCAGCCTTCTTTTTTGCTGAAAACTGAGATATAATTTGGCACTTTTTAAGATATACATCAACATGAATACTTTTTCATTGTATATTCATACCACACTATTTTCAAGCAGCTCCCTTTTGAAACTTTCGCTCAGGTACGTAGCTTTCTTCTCTAAATTACTCAAGAACGCCTGAAGCCTTGTGTAGCTGTATGGCGGTGCGAGACTGAACTGGAACACATCATCTTCTTTGTCGAACCCAAAAGAAAAACTCAAAACGTAATGACCCTGGTGTAAAATGGATTTATGGTAGAAGACGTACTTTTTCGGAATCCTTTGCCTGAAAATATGGAAATTATTCAATACCCAGTTATAATTCAGGAAAATCAAGAAATCAATTGAAATGATGATGTAAACATTCTCTACTAAAATATGGACAAATGGATTTTTTAGCCGCTTCTAACAACAGTCTGATTACGGCAAACATGAGTACAGACCGAATGTGTCCTTTGAAGAGTAGTAACAGAAATCAGGATGGCTATCATTTCTACTGAATCAGAAAAACCGCTTTCGCTATAATATGCAGTAACACCACCACTGTTCTAACGTTCTATATTTGGGAAAGAGGAGTGGAAAACCTGTTTGAACCCCGAAACGAAAAACTGGCGTCGAGGGACACAGAATATACCTGTAGATACGGAATAATTTTTCGAAAGACTCAGGAAAATGCCATACGTTAGTCTATTCCATCGACCGAGTTGATACATTTCAGAGCACATTGGTGTCTTGAAATGGTGATCGTCAGGGTTTTAAGAAACAAAATGTCTATTTTCAAACACAACAGACGAGGCAGGTCTACAAGCTGAGGCCTTCGCTATAATGTATGGTCTAGAGCAACTGGTCCAGCTACCTATACGTATGCTTGATGTCAACAACCAGTATGCCAATACACTCGATTTTTTTCTCACCACCGATCCTGATCCATAGAGCTCGTTGAACGGTATCGACTCAAGTGGGATACGTGAATGGAGAAATAAAAGTGCAGGTGTGAAAATTATTATCATGACCGGGAAGCACGCACAAACACATACACAAGGCTTTGTGGCTGTAGTGCTTTCATAAAGCCGGACCCTGCATGCAAAAATATGGGTTCTCGCTTGTTCTTACCACTGTGGTCTGCTTGAAGATTTTACTAATGGTGTCATGTTTTCCATGAATAAATTTCTTTCCTTACTGATGTTCACTATGTTGAAAATAACTCTCTGAAATAAGAACAGTGGGATATAAATTTGATTAGGGTTTTAGGAAATCCATCTCAGTTTTATGAAATTATGATGAGAGACTCATTCGTTGTTATGCTTACCTGGTCCTGTTTGACGTTATCTACAGTAAAATTGAACCAAAACCTCAGTTTGGGGTTACAAGTATCAGGCCTTATGAACAAATCGTACTCGAATTCGTTCACCAGATCGACTCTTCCTAAATTTCCTGTTTCAAACGAGGCATCAAAACAAAGATGGCCACGTTTTGCTTTGCCACTATGGCCGGGTGGCCTCATAATTATTCTGCTGACGTTTCCTAAGCCTCCCTCCCCGTCGCTATCATCAGAATCTACAAAAACAGTGAAATTTACTGTACTGAAATCACTCTGTATTCTAATAATCGTGTTTGTTTTGTTGTTGATAATCAAGTATCATCAGTTTAGAAATTATGTAAACTAATGTCTTGTATATGTCATGTTCTTTTGTTTAATAAAACCTACTTAGTGTTGGAAGATATTATTTCTACAATTTATTAAGCAAATAAAAGCAAAGAAACATGGATAAATTCCTAAAACCTGGAACGAACAACAGTTATCAAATTGCTTGAATACTTGATTGAAGATGGATTAAGCCAGACCGCTCAAGATTAGACGAATTTGCCTGTCCCAGAGAATTCACAATAATCACAGAGAGCCTGTTTATATGGGACACATACTATGTGATATGTATGGCATTTTTTGTATTTGTATTTTGTATTTTTTGACGGATTTGTTCATTTATATTTACATTGTGATATATCTATCTCTCAAGTTGGACAAAATTACACACAGTGTGAAATTTTCATTAAGATCGGTTAAGTCGTTTCGGAGTTTAGCAAAAATCGTGACACGGGATTTTTATATATTTTAGAAAGATAGGTAATCATAATCAAAATCAAACTGGTCTGATGGATTTCTAAGGAAAATCTAGCACATCTCTACCCAGTTCTTTTGATTTTTAATATAGTTTGGGTACTACCTTCTTTCCTCTGATAAATGCTAGTATGTTGCAGAGGATCCCAGTCGCAATCCATAATGCACTGATCATGTTACGATTGTTGAGAATCCACAAGCACCAATACACTTTGGTGTAAAGTTTCACGGTAACTGGTCGAAAGAGCTTTTAAAGCGCTCTAAGCTGGCTGCGTGAAACGTTATCAGAAATAGAATCAGATAAACACGGAATCCGCTTTAAAACACTGCACGAAACTAAAACTAATAGTTTATAATTAACTTCGCAAATAGGTGCTATTTCACGGCTCTATCTGTTAAATAACAACATCATGGGCAAAATACACGAGGAAATGGAAACCAATTTGCACTAAAATGATCCATTTATCAACTTTCATCTAATTCTTGGACTGAGAAGACGAAGTGATCTAATATGGAACAGAAATACATTACACAATCAATGGCTTGTCATATGGACAAGGACAACTCGAGAAGCAGTCGTAAGACACAAATATGGCTCGCAGTGACAGAGCCACGGCAGAGCCACGGCAGAGCCACGGCAACAGAGGAAGCAACACGTCCACTTTTACATCTGTTTTATACATCTTTGTTGAAGAATTTGATGACCTGAAGCACACTGGAGGGTGTCTCAGTTGGAATTCTTTAATGAGAATGAGAATGAATCTGAAAAATTGAGTGAGTCCTATTCGTTTTCCAAACTGAGTACTTGGAGATGTTTGCGGATTCAAAAACTGTACAATTATACAGGGCGATCCATCAAGAATTTCAAAATTTATGGATTGGTCGTAAAAGTTATAATCTGAGGAATGGCTGTCTAAAGGAAATTAGTGTTACAGTAACATCGACGACACTCGTATGGTATAGACGAAATACCTATGTTGCATTATGTGCAGACTCCATGTTGGAACTTCTCATTCCTCTTTCCTTAGGCAAACAAGCCAATGATCTGGATGTAATCACCCTCGACCTCCAAAGTAGGAAGATTTTTTTCATAGAGTTTTCCGCTTCAGGTGAACTGAATGGAAAAGTGGAAGAGAAACGGACTTACTATGTGAAATCCTCTGGCTTAACCCAAACCATTATATTGAAATGGTGGTTCTGATCATATAGGGGTCCTTGGTGGAAATACGGATACACTGCTCTCGAATCTGAAAATGATATTGGCTTGCCATAGTACGGGAGAAATCTTAGCCGGACGAATGCAAAAGGTTCACTTAGTTTGCTCAGAGCACATGGTTCTCGGACCAAATAGTAACTTGCCCCACGAATGTGGGGAGTGGTTGTTTCGGTAAATGACAGCAGCTTGCTCTCCGCATGTGTTGGAGCTGCGGCAGAAGGGACGACTGAGATATTCCTTATGAAAGAAATAAAAAAAAAAAAACAATAACACACTTATTCAACTGGAAATATCTAGGAAACAATTGACATTTTCGAAAAAGGAATTCCATTTATTTTTTGCATAAAAAATATTGAGAATTGAGAAAAAGAAGACAAAATCTATATTAAACCAGTGGCGTTAAAGTTGGGGAGGGGCGATTAGGGAATCAATCTGCCGTAAGCCTCTGTTTGAAGTTATAAAGACATAATTGCATTGAAATTTGAAACCGAATCCTGTCAAAACACTTACCAAATTTCATGGAAAAATGTTGAGCTGTTATTGAGTTATTCTGGAAAACATTTGTTTGTGCCACTTTCAACACCCTGTAACTCTCAATGCTTATCTTCGAGGATATGTTTATTGAAACTTTGTGAATGAATTCAAAATTCTACCAACGGAGTTTGTTCCCCTTATTCTGGGACACCCTGTATACATAAGAATAAAATGAAGGGAAGATCGAGCCCCGAAACCCTCTCTGGATACGCCAGTGCATGTGTAACTGAAGGAATTCCTTGCGTCCTTGCGTCATGAATCATCTTAAAATTATTTCATATTTCATTGTCAAACTGGAAACTACGAAACTGCAGGAATACTTCATTCTACAATTATGTTTAATATATGGATATTCATATGCAGCAAATACACGATGGCCATATTTTGCTTGTTGAAACAAATCACTATAATAGGCCAGTAGTAGAGATAGACATGAAAAATCGAAAATTTAACAATAATTCCAAAAGTTTTCAAACTTAGGTCAAGTGGATGGTACATCAAGAAAGCAATAAATCTCAGTTTGCAACCAGTTCCGAAATCCGGAGCATTGGCAAATGGCAATTAACTTGAATTTTGCTGTATACTCGTTGAGATGAATTCCAAAAGTTCTGTAAACTTGGAAAAATATTAAATATATTATTTCATATCACAAATCAAGTTTGCAACCAATTCAAGTTTACGGGACATTTTTTTCATCGACCTATAATGTTTTCCTTTTATATACCAAATATTCCGAACAGTAGGGCAGATTTCTCAAAATAATTACAAAAGTTTTGAAACTTTGTTGCAAATTTTGAAAACATCTATTCTGATGCATTCACAAATTTGCAACCTTGTACACGATCCGGAACTTCATGCAATTTTGAAAAATCCAATTAATTTAAAATTAGATTTTGTCATATGCTACACTAAACCTGTCAAATTTGACATTTTTTTCGAAAATCCTCAAAAAATCAGTTTCCATTTGTATAACTTATTTTTCGAATCTTTTCCCTATCGATTCGAACGAAACATGATTCAAATTTCATAATTTTGATGATTACGAGACTTCAACGTCATATCTTGCCCAAAAAATACCCACATTGGTCTGTTACCAGAAAAAAAATGCTCCTCCAGAAATTCATCTTAGTTGTTGTAAAGTTCATCTAGCAAATGTGCATTGAATATGAAACGCTTTATTCTTACCCTTTATTTTATAGAATAAAGGCCGAGATTAAATGCCATCTCTTGCATAAATAGGCACTCAAATGTATACGTAAGGTTAGTTCGTTCTGGATAAACTAGATTAAAACATTACTCATAGCGAAATGTATGTGTTCAATTTCCACGCACTCAAATATGTCTATGTGAGGTTAGTTCGTTCTGGTTAGATCAGACTAAAAATTACTCCTCACAAAATTCAGTTCAATTCTTTCGAAAAACAGTCCTGGAACCCTTTCCCTCGGCTCTCACAATGTTTTCTGAACATTACAGGATTTTACTTTTCGTGGGAACCATAGAAATTATAATATATATACCATAGAAATTATAATATATATACTTACTAGTATAAGTATATATATAGTAAGTATATATATTATAATTTCTATGGTGGGAACCAAAATTAGGAATATAAAGACTATTTTCTCATGAAACTCACAAATTAAAAGAACTGAATTACTTCTGAATGATCTGTTGTGATTAAAGGAGCAATTTGCGCAAAACAAAATCGATTGATGTTTTTTAATTTGACATACGTACCTTCCCCAAAATCCCCCATGGCTTAAATCCAGAACAGGCGTCAAACTAGACACTTTAATTATGAATATCAACACGCAATGCATGGATTGCAAACAATGAAACAAAACATGGTTGAGGCAGCTCGTAGGTAAAGTTCTGGAAATCAAAAGTCCGCTTTCTTTCACCAATACTGACGAAGTGAATGGTGTTCTTGTCAATGTTGACATTTTTTCCAAACAATGTGTTTGATCAATAGCGAACTCGTTGCATGTCTTGGCTGGAGCCTTATTTCCTCATAATTAGGACAGCATTGTTACCTCGCGAAATATAGTTTGGTTGGAATATCACAGAAAGTTGATAGTACGGTCAATCGCGGGATGAAATGTTTTATTGGACTCAAACTCACATTTTAATTTTTTTTGTTGACAATTTGAAAATAGTTCATTCTTTGTGAGAAAACCTATTATTTGAATGAAACTCAGTCTTTCGAAAATATTGTATAGCACTGGAAGCCTGCTGATAGTCTTCAGATCAGACAGACATTTAGGATTTGAGACTTTTGGTAATAGTAAAATAACTGCATCTCTCCAATTTAGAGGAAAACATCCTTCAAGAAGGCAACAATTGAATATTTGAGCGATAAATAGAGACAGCATTATTTTATCATAAGTACAGTTATTCCATCGGAACCTTCGGTATTCGATTTGATACTATCTACAGCCTTCAGAACGTCATGCTTTAGAACATATTCAATTTTGCAGGGGTTTAAATTATAATTTGTGGATTTGTGGATATTATTTTCTTGTTACGCCAATGTATTAAAAGAGTTAATAAAAAAGAATGGTATATCAGATTTTTAAGAATAGATATTCAACTGTTCAAGCGCTCTCCAGGTTTCTTTTCGATTGTTTTTAGTCCTGTGCGTATTTCATTCAAATAATTCTGTTTTTCAGTTATAACTACCGCAGTGAATTCATTCATCGCTCGCTTGTATGCTTCCCAATCTTCCAAGGATTGTGTTGATTTGTTGATTTGACGAGAATTTTGTTAAGTTTTCTTTCATGAACCTTAAATTATTAGTCAACCCAGAAGCCCTCGGTTTAGTTGATATTAATTTCCTCATAGGAGCAAGCTTATCGAAAATAGATTTAATATTGTTAGTCTATATCATATGTATAAAATATTTCTTGCCAATTCAGGATTCGTAATTCCAAACTCAAACTCAACCTGGTTGAATGTACAAGTGCGGCAACAACTAAATGGAAAACTAGGAAATTCTTGAAATGGTCGTAGGTCAAAGCCCCCGGAAGTTGGCGATTTTTGAGTCCCCCTGTATGCGGTAGCGGTAGCAACACCAGGGTGTTTTGGTATATGCATATTTCGAGTAAACAGAAATATGGAGCAGGTTGGAGCAATGGACGAAGGGTCGTAGAATGGTAGATCCGGAGAAAATCATGAATGGGGGCGGCGTCTTTAGCGTCGGCAGCGTCGGTCCGGGTTGCAGGCGCGCGCAGAATATCGACCGGATCGCAACCCCTAGCCGACACCCTTCCTACAAACCCCATGCAACACCATTTAGTTATTGCACTCTCTGAATAACACTTGTGTTACGTTTGGTAGTGTACGTTATGTAATAATATCATTCCTTGCATAATTATAATTATTAATAATAATTCCTACTACTATTGTCTATATTTAATCAATAGTAATAATATATAAATTATTTCATATTTATTAACAGTTTCATAGTTCGGTTGATTCTTGTACTCTAGGTTGGCTTTATAAACCTTGCATCGTTACTATTTATTGTATTAATCGTCTTTAAAAAATAAGTGCAATCCTTTTTTAATATTGTTTCAAAACTCGTCACTCATTCTAGTCACTGTACAATACTCATTTTGTCACTTTCTTCGATCCAATACTCTAGTGGATACAGTTCCAAAATTCTCTATAATTATCTACATTAGGATTCAACTACTCTCAAAACGGTAAGTCGACTATACTCTTTCTAATATATCTGCAAACCTAGTACTCCCACGCAAACTAAACACAGTCCACGGTTATCAGTGATAGATCATCAGTGACCAACTCTTGAATTTGGCTAATTATCTCCAACTGACGAGGCCGAATAGCATAACAAAAATCAGTTCACGGAAAGTGTACCTAAAAATCATCAAGTGCCAGCTCGAGCAAATAGTAGCTGGATTCGCGGTGTGTGCGGGTTGAGGGAGGGAGCAGCTTGCGGATCAATACTAGAGCCAGAGCCAGCCTGGCCAAAGCCGAATTCGGAATTCTAGTTCCGTTACTCCTGGATTATGTTGCATTTTGCAAGTTTCATCTTTTGGCAAGGAAGTGATGATTTTTGCTTCTGACGTGCTTTTTAAGAATAGGAACAGGCGTGTGAGGAGAGTGGTGTCAATATTTTTCCATTTGAATATGGAAGTTGGGTTGTTGTGCTAATTTGTTCAACTGATTTTAAATGATAGCATGTATTATCACAATAGGAATCACTGTGAATGGGCGTCTGTGGATGCGTGTCATATATGCCACTGATTTTTAGTATCGATACAAAGAAATTCTCAGAAAGTTAGACACATTCCGGAAGTTAGACACATTCTGTAAAAAAGTCTATTTGAATATTGAACCTAGAAGTTGGAAGACTATACGAATAATTTAGAAATTCCAAAGCCATATTGGCTTGGTCAAGTGATTATTATGAATATTTCTTTAGTTACATGAGCCTAGTTCCGATTTCCGCCATTTTTCATTATGGCTGGCGTGAAATATGAAAGGACAAGGCCAAAAACTCTGGGAAAATGGGTTTCAGCGAAATTTGATAATGTTTTGGTATCTTGTTTGGTTTGAGTTCCTACACGATTTTTACAAGAGGATCGTATGATTGGGAGAGCCGCTAGATGGCAGCAAAGGTGAATGATTCAAAATGCATTGTTGTGGTATTTACATAGCAAAATCATAATTTATTTAGTTGCAATAACTGTTTAATGCAGAAGACTTATCAAATCAAGGTCAGTGATATCATAGTACTGTGCAAACACCAAAACCCAATAGTTAAGTAATTTCACATAGTGAAAGGGGTGGGATACTAAACAAATTTTCGAATCAAAAAAACACTCAAACCAATAACCAGTTTCTCACATGGATGTTCTAACAATTGCAATAAAATATCGTAATGCCCATTGTCGCCTTATATATAGCTATTATAAGTCAACAATTGTAGTAGCCAATTAGTTACCACCTTTTCTCTGGATAATTTCTCCCCAAACTAGAATTGATCATGTCTTTGCGAAAATGAAATAAGAAAGCTAACATTTGTTTCTTTTTCATTTGCACCAAAAAAGTAGTAAAAATTCCAACCATTTTCAACAAATGTCGCTATTATGGTAAAAATGATAAATTGGTCCAAAATTCGTATTGACTCATCATTATAGTTATATGAGGGAGCTTCCTAAGGTGTAAATGAGATACTAGTACTTTTTATGATGCTAGAATCATAAAAAAATTCATTCTGTTGGGTAGGTGGCTGTGATCCTGAATCTGATTATTGTTTTCAATTCTAAGCAACTTTTTTGAAAGAACTTCATTGATAAGTTAAAAAATAAGGGTGGTTTACTCTTAATGAAAATTCTTATTTTTTGGTCTTCCCTGTAAACCGTATGAAAATTTTTAAAGTTTTTATAACTCAGTTATAAGTCTTTTGCAATGCAACTATTTTTATCATGAGTAAAATTTTCTGACAATAAATAATAAAAAAGTTTCCCATATGGTGCGAACTTTTCGAAACTCACTGTATAGAGAAAAATCAGTAACTTCTAGTAGCTGTTTTTTATAACAAACACTTTTCGGAATAAACATGTAATTGAATAATATGGCTCTGTTTGACCCATTTTGTTTCCTTTCTGTTATTGTCTTTTAGAGGGTACTGCTTCAAACCTGTATCTTCGCGTTTTTGGTTTTTCAATAGTTACTCTGAACAACAACAAATCATTTTTTCTATTCTCATACGCTTTATGTTTTCTTCATCAACTTTCAAATTCAAATTCTCTGCTTATTCTGACCTCATATCTGCATATGCTACCAACTGCGTTGAATTTTCGATTCTCTTTTTATCGTAAATTATTATTTTGTTCAATATTCTGTACCGAAATTGATATCTTTGCCATCTCCGATGCACTTCTGAAATCTGTGATGATTTTTCAACTAACCAATCCAATGTGCTAATAATTGTAGATTGTTCTGATCTGAATACATTCTGATATACAGGGTGTTCAGTACATTGACAAACTTCGACGGGTGTTCTTCGACAGAAAACCAAAAAAAAAAGTTTTAATCACCCTGTATCTCGAAAACCAAACAGTTTGGGACTTATGTTTATATGAACTTTTTTTCCTGAATTCTCTCTCAAATTTTGTCCACGTTCTTAATCAACATCCCATATATTCTTAGTAAAATCAGATTTTTGTGTGTCAGATTTAATAGCATGTATAGATCTGTAGTTCTCAGTTTTTTCCATGCTCTTTATTGGTATGGGTTTGGGTGAATCAGTATACATTCCACTTCATTGAATATACTGTCTGCAAACTTTTCATGCATTCCCAAGAAGGCCATTCGGAATTCAATTGCAACTGACATTGAGATCAATTCTGAAGTCCTACAATTTTCCTGGGGGATTTTCCTTTTGTGTACCAACAGTCTATTTATAATTCATGGATTTCCCGGCTGAAAGACTCGAATGAAATATTACCGTAATCGACCAATCAATACAGAGCTATATTTAACTCCGAGTATAATTTTCTCTCTGCAATATTGGAAGTTGTCAAGCGGTTTTTCCTATATATGAAACAGAATACGCATGGGTTGTTCGAAATTCGTGTAGAATCATACATGATCGATTTTTATCGAACTGTTGACAGGGTATTACGCAATTAGCAACAAATTGTGTTAATCTTTCTAGGGGTTCCTTCGATTCACGTTAATCTTTGTAGCAGCAAAAGAGATACCTAACCAGGAAAAACAATACTGAGATAAGTGGGTAGATATGCATATCTTTACGGTTAGAAGCCCAGCAACACAAGCCATCAACAC
This sequence comes from Chrysolina haemoptera, assembly GCA_958298965.1. Lineage (NCBI taxonomy): Eukaryota > Metazoa > Arthropoda > Insecta > Coleoptera > Chrysomelidae > Chrysolina > Chrysolina haemoptera. Next base: position 5,167,381 of record OY282596.1, on the reverse strand, counting down.
TATTAAGAGAGAGCATGCATTATCCAACATTGGTGGATGAGGAGACCAAACAGGTACCTGTCTAAAGAGGTACATCATGCTTATTGAATTGTATTTACCTGACAACTGACAACGGACTCAATAGCTGCTTTCCATTTAAGGGTTTGATGCACCAGGGCTTCTTATACTAGTTTATTCATTGGTTGAAAAATGACATCTGTCAAAGTCTACCAATAGTAAGTATAGAATAAAAAGCCCTGGGGCTTAACACTCCTAAATGGCTGACAGCAAATAATGCTTTATGGTATTAGGTGCCACACAACACACTATGCACGAAACTATGTTAGACCATAGAAAACGATAGAGTCCGAAATGTCAGACGAAGGAAAATAATACTGGTATATTCCCAGCCCTCATCCCATTGCTTGTGTTAGGGCCATCCGTGTACCAGATTTGCCCTTTGAACAGCATTGGTATGGCCTTTGATGTGACTTCCCCTTTTTGTATGATATTGGTGTACTTATGTACACCAATCGATAGAGTACGTTGGAATCATTTTTTCCGACGTTGTCGAGTTACTAGACTAGACTCCTAACTCATGGGAGATTTCGATTTCTTGAATGATAATGTTTATGTACAAATCATAATATTTTAGAAGGGGGATACTCCTATTCCCTATTATAGTATCGAGAACTTTTGACGGAATAAAATCACATCCAAGATTACACCAAGGTTTCAGGTCATCTTATCACCTTTTCTCGAGGATTAGATCCATAATGCCATATCAAGAATAGGCATCTGACACATAAAATCAAAATCCGATGAATAATGTGACATATGCGACTGCTGGGCATAGTTTACGTTTCAAAATATTTTCGCGTTCTTTCATCTGATATCATCTACGCAGCCAATCATACCGAAACTGTGTATTGTTCGTTGCCTAAGAGTAGTATTTACAGCAATCGTATAATTTGTGAGCGAAGAAGCAGAGGTGGACTGGCTGATGCACCAGTGGTTGTTGGAAATGTTGGAATTCACGGTAGCCGCGGGTAGGGTGGAACTCCACCTCGATTGGCTAGTCGCACACCGTAAACCTAGCGAGTAACAAGATAGTGTTTTGATAAGACGGAACTCATGAATTTCTCAAAGACACGTGAACAGGAGAAGAGGATTTTGAGTTTTGGAAATCGGATTAGGGAGTCCGACTCCGTGAGATACTTGGGGGTACAGCTGAACACGAGGCTGAACTTAAGTAATTAGCATGTCAGCCTGGCTATTCCACGAGCTACAGGGGGGACCTCAGACTGAAAGCTGAGGTGAGGGGGCTGGCCTCAGGGTAGCTGCCTCTCTCCCCACCTATGGTGCTTGGTCATGGTCGAAATCTTGAGTAAACTCACAGACGAAGGTTTTGAAGCACAAGCATACGCGGTTGATGGAGTTGTACTAGTCAGTGGACGATTCATTGGAGTCGTTTGCGACCGTATGCAGGCCGCATGTAGGATAATTGAAAGATGGTGCGGTGAAGCAGGGCTCTTAGTAAATCCAACAAAAATAGAGATAGTCCTGTTAACCAAACAGATAAGAGCTGAAATTGGTTCAACAGGTCAAAGACCTGGGGGTGGTTCTGGACTCCAAACTTTCATGGAGGACGCATGTTGGTGGGGTTATTCAAAAGTCGGTAATCCTATGGCAATTGGGGAGAGTTGTAGAGAAAAATTGGGTAATCAATCCAGAGATTATGCGCTGGCTATACACGACAAGACCAAAGATCCAATATGGGTCAGCTGTGTGGTGATCACCGAGTATCACGATAGGCCGAAAACTCAGTAAGGTCCAGAGGTTTCCAAACACAACGCCTTCTTGTGAAGAGGTCATAACAAATTAGGTGGACACTAGTGGGCATAAAAGACAGCCCCGCTTGCTGTATGTGTGAAGAAGACGAAGAAACTTTATCTCACTTCCTCGACGAGTGTGAGGCATATGGGAGGTTGAGATTTGAAATCTTTGGAGTTGAAAAACTCCAACAATAAGAGGAACTTATTTAATTAGAGTGGTCGGACATACTGATCTTCATGAGAAGGTAAAAAAGGTTCGGAAAGGAAGACTGGGAGACGCAATGTAGTCCATGTCGAGAGCAGGGGATGACAAAAAAGGCGTACTTGTCTGGCTGCGGCAGCGGCCTCCCCACGATTACCACTACTACTACTATTATTAGGGCTATGAAACGGACATACTCGTTAATAGCGAGGCGATCCAGGCTAGCACTTGAAAACAAGGTGCTTATTTACAAGCAAAAGTCATGAGACCGACTTTAGCCTACGCTCTGAGACTGAGGAGGATGCAGAGTAAAAGGTACTTCGTATCGTCACAAATAGTTATAAATAAATCCGGCTGGACGATTTGCGAGTTTCAAGGTTTATCAACGTGACAATTTGAAGATATAATTTTCAATTTTCGTAAACCATTGGCGTAGTTACGATGGTATGTGGACATATTTTCCTCCATATTTTCTTTCAACAAGTTAAAAAAACTGAATGTATGTCCTGAGTAGCGGTGTAATTTCCTATTTGCAAAAATTGAATAATGCTTATTTCTTACAACATATAGGAATATTTGTCAACCTCTTGAAAAAATTTTAATGTGGGGAGAATCGGAAACATAGTACGGGTGAGTCTGAATGAAACCGACAACTCCACTTTTTTTTTCATCCATCATATTATTTGATTGAATCGAATTCGTGGATTCGTGGATTACTTTCTTGCAGATCAACCGACAAACCAACCCCCCAAATTCATAATACTCCGTTCAGATAAGAGTTAAGGTCTGAAATAATTTTTGTGAAAAACGATCGGTACTCTCAATTTGTTGAATTTTATATTGGAGTATGTTGAATAAATTGAATTAAACTTCTCTATAAAATTAGTGATAAATGAACAAGAAAGAATACTCTTCGTCTCAATTCAATAAATAAAAGTCAAACATACCAACATGACCCGCTTTTCTAATATCACAAGAAAGGGTCACTATTACATTCAAATTAGATCAAAACGAATCTATTCCATTAAATCAGATAAAACTGGTTCTACCTATCTAATTTAATATGCATTCTGGTATTCTGATAACGGCACGTGTGGCATATGGTCATTTGAACCCCTCAAAATTCTCGACACGAACCACGCTTGATTCTAAAAGCGAATCTAACTATATACAGGATAGCTACAGCATATCCAGTCCCAGTGGCATACAAATTAAATTAGTACGGACAACCCTCTATAATATTCTGGTTCACAAGTGCTTATGGAGAGAAACCGAAAATTATGAGCGAGGTATCATTTTATTCAAAAAAGGAAATTCCACTTTCAGAAATTGCAAAAGGTATGAATAATTTAATAAAAAAGGGAGGATCATTATTTTTATCAATAATTGGACTGAAAAATTGGACTGTCTTATAAACAATGCATTTGTTTATAACAATTTTTAAGCAGTTGGAGTAAAAAATTATCAGTGTTTTTATGTTAATGCTCAACTTGTTATAAATTGTTAATTATTGTTGAAAGCATAATTAGAACAGAAATTTTAGGGGGATAGGCCTGTTTTCAGGAAATCATTGCTCTCTTTGGATCTCCTTTCCGATTTCAGATATCTACAATAGTGTTTGAGATATTCGCGTAAAACCAAACCCTTATTTTTTTATTAAATTGTTTATAACTTTTGCAATTTTTGCGAGAAGAACTTTCCTTTTTAAACATTTTTTCTACGTGCCATCACAAATCGAATGACATATCGATCATAATGTTTGGTCTCCAGAAAAAAAGTCGTCCACAAAGCACTTGTTAGTGAACCAGACTATAACGAGTATGCACAAATATTTCTATAGTAGGTAGTATATGTACACACAATGTTTAGCATTACGTTTCTCTGTTTTTCTCATGCTGAAAATTTTTTGATGGGTATTTTGTAAGTACCTAATTTCTGATTGGCAGTTGCTATATTGATATCTGTATCCAAATTCACTATAATGGTCATCTACCCATTGTCATTATCATTACCTAGTTCTTCCAAAATTTTCATTTTATACGTAAACAACTCAAGATGCTTATGAATTTTCCATATCGATTCCTGTTTCTCTCGCAGCTTTTCGCAACGAAACTTGAGGATTCATTACAAATTGCCACAGTACATCCACATAAGCACTTCATCAAGTACTCGTGGTGTAGACTTTCTCTTGTTTTTCACTTATCCTGTGTTTTAATTTTGTCACCAACTTACATAACGTTTTAGTGCCTAACATTTTTTTCTAATACCAATCATTGAAAACGAATAAAAAAACTAAAACATACAAACATTTTCAAACTTCAGTTCTGGAAAATCCTCTAATGTTCAGAAAACATCTTAAGAGCTGAAGTGAAGTAGGAGAGGATGGTGTTCTCCTTGAATTTTTGCAGGCTGTTTGGCTCATCGATTTTTGAGCACTTCTTAAATCAATCGTTTTCTTGCTTTATATAATGCATCAATCAACGGAATCATGTATAAATATTTCTGACCTCTCTGACCAACCATCGTGTTTCGTGTTCCGACACTGATTATTTAGATACCCAAGTGTGTTCAATGTAAACAAACTAACTATTAAGTAACACAATACCCATGGACAATTGCTACATACAAGTCTTGTTAACGGTGGGGTAATGTTGTCGACTAGTAATTAATCTCCAAGGAGTAACTATCCATTAATTGCTCATCTTATATCTTCAAACAAGTAATTCTTGTATATAGGTGCATATTTATATTTCAGATCTAGGAAACGGCTATAACGATTTGGACAAAATTTCGTATTTAGATAAGGTGTTGCTTATTGAGTTTCATCTATATAGGCGTCTTTCCTGAAAAAATGCGATTTTTCACAAAAAAAATCGAGTTGAATTTCGAGTTTTTGGCGAATGGGTATATGCACCTTCGCCTTATTAATAATACAGTAAAGATCACCAATCCAGAGAACAAGAATAATAAAGCCCCTGAGTCTGTCCCAATCGACAACTCCGTTTGTGTTCGATTAGGCGGGTACCAATGCTCCTTTTCGTCTGACCGATATAAAGTTAGTTACATGGAATCCTATAAACTCCCGCTGATTTGAGTGGATCTCTGCTGTCTTCTGCTGATCTCAGATACTCCGACATTTTTTTCATTGGTTTGAAGACGGTGTTAATTTTCTCCTTCTTCAGAATTTTCTCAATTCGGTTGGTGACACCTTCTATATATGGCAGATAGACAGTGCGGTGGGGTTGCTCCAAAAATCTGATATACAACATTGAAAGGCGTCAAAAAGAGTACTTCGACCACGCCACTGAGGATGACTGTCGCAGTTGCAGTTGAAACGTTTGGAGATTTTAATCGAAGAAGACCACAGCAAAACCAGGAAACCAACCAAAACATTGACGACAGCTGTGAAAGCCTACATTACTATATCAGTTCATAAATGTTTTCCATACAAATTTTTGTTACTGTAAACAGTACCTATATTTTGGAATAATGATACGAACATATTGTTCTGATTGGTTCCATTCAATCAGATGACCTCAATTTAACTAATTTCATTGAATTTCCTCTTGAGCAAAACATTTTCATAGTTAGTATTTTTTTTCATGATGATTTTTCTATAGACAATTCGGTATCAATAAAAGTAGGTTTTGAAGAATGCATTGGAGTGATTGTTCTTCCTAATATAATTCAGCGAACGCATTAATTTTCCTGCGCTAATTTGCCAGGAATTCCCCCTACATTATCACACGCTGCCACTGGTATCTAACTACGTGTCATATACACCTTCTTTATCGGTGCATGAAGCGGGGCCTGCGGGGCGCGGAGTGCGTGGGGAAACGTCACTAATGGTTGAGTGAGAACAGCTGATAATATACAAAGGGCAAAGCTGGGGTGGTGCGTCCCCTATTTTTTGGTCTAGCCCAATTCTAGACTAGAGAGCAGCAGAGGCCATTCACCCTGCCAACTCTTCCCTCAAGATTTATCACTGGCGAAACTAATATTTTTATAGCCAGGGGCTTTTAATTCCGTCGGTACAGTGTAGATTAAGAAATGAGTTGTAGAACGTAGTCCTGAAAACCGTAAACGTGTAGATGTATTGTACAACGATTGTACCGTAGATATATCTACCTCTATAATTATAAGTACCCGCAGATAAATGTCTTCAATCATTCATCAACTGATCGCTTATTAGTGCAAAAATAGTGTCAAAATGCATAGAAAAATATTAACGAATTTAAGTGTAATTATTGTGTAGGTACATTTATTTCGGATTTCGTTCTATAATTTGTATTATTCACAACGTTTCAACTGCAGCTGTCCGCAGTGATTAGTTTCCGAAGGTTTACAATTGTTTAAATATCGTGGTAATTTTAATTACTATTTGTAGTGTTCGCTATTCTTTGTAATCCACAACTTTTAGGAGTAAGGGTAATATAAATAACACCAGCACTGTAGTGTTTTACCCGCACTCAACTCTGTCCGACTCTCTCTCTACCGACCGACTCCGTCCGACTGAGTCAAGTGCCAGGATTCTTTATTTAAGTACTGAAATCACTAATAAATAATCATATGAGTAATAATTACAATTACCGTGTACACTACACTAGTTAATGAGTTCTGTTATGACTAATTACTGGTTTCCAGTTTTTCTGCCAGCTACCTGCCCATTGTTCAATAGCATGCCATTTAATTATCCGATTTCCGTTCAAAACCATCAATGAGCGGTTTCAAAAGTTTTTGATCTCCACGCTGGCGCTGGGTATACTAAAGGCTTCGTTTGCTTCAATATACGCAGCCTCTTCGAATTTTATTCTGAACAAGTGTTCCTCTCTGTATCATACTACTGCATTCTTCCATTGAATTTGGTTACGTTCTTTCCACTAATGGTCTGCGATACCGGATTTTGACGTGTCGCCAGGCTGCATAAAGCGTTTATGCTCATCTAGCCTCACTGATAGGGGTATCTTGGTCTCACCGATGTACCAAAGTCCGCATTCGCATAGGACCTCATAGATGCAATTTTTGGAAGAGGTGGTGGGATTTTCCGGTTTGGTTTTCGTGGAAAATCCTTCAACGTATTTCCGGAATACATGTAATACATAAGAGCTCCTTCAAAGAACATCACCAAATGCAATGGAAGAATGCGGGAGTATTATATAGTGAGGAACACTACTTCAGCAAAAAATTTAAAGATGCTGTTTTTATACAAGACAACGGAGCCTTCAGTCAACCCAGCGTGGAGATCAAAACCGTTTGGAAACTGCTCATTGATGGTTTTTGAGGGAATCTGATGTAATCCTATGAATTGCATCATCTGTAGACTTTTTCTGACGAAAACCAAACTAATTTTCAGACAATATCATATTAATAATATATCAGATTAATTAATAAGTTGGCAATATGAAACTTATCCACAATTTGATTTCTTCACCTTCAAATAAATCTAACATCTATTTTTGATTGTGATTAATCATCTACGTATATCATTCCAAAGAGCTGTGGAACTAGGTACTAGGTATTTCGATTTCAATTAGTTTCTCACCGTAATTCTTATTGGTTATTTCCATTTCCTTATTAAATTAATTCCTGCATATTTCTATACTGCTCTTTAATGTCATTATTCTCGGGACTGTTTAATGTCAAGTCGTATAATTTCATTTTCGTCGAAACGATAGATTGTCGAATTGGCAACGCCGACAATGCTTTCTTATGGCAATAACAAATCAAAGACTTATGCCGCCATCAGTAGAGCCGCTCATCACTGTTGTAGTTCAGTCAAGTGGTACATTATCACGTAGGTACATGAAATCGGGTAGTACCAATTTTTTCACACAATGTTCGAGATGATGTGGGGGTACTCTGATCAAGTTTTCGAGCTCGGGTCCCTCCGGAACTTGGTTTCCCGGCCGAAAATATGTCTTTTTTACTTTACACTTCGTTCAGTTTTCGGCCATTTTGACCATGAAGAAGTGGTTTTAGACCATTACTATAGATACCTTTATAAACTAAACGGAATTTGCTGAATTTTAATTTTTTGTCTCTATAGATCTGATAGTTTCTGAGATACAGCTTGTTAAACTTTGGTGTTTTTTTTCAAATTTGCAAATTTTTAGCAATTTCTTATACTTAACTTTATAAAATCGCCCTAGATGCATTTCAACCAGTCGGAATTTTTTTTATCCAGATATGGGATTGCGTCATCTAGGCGGCAACACCGCATGTGTGCAAAATAAAATAGTCACTAAAGAAATATACCGCAATACCGCAAAGAAGGCCGATTGATGTTCCTTTCATTTGTTATTTTGTATTTGTCATTCTCGTCGTGAATTCTGTGTACTGAAGTCGTTTTTCGGCCTTGTTTTCATACGGTGTTCACAAAAATTTCTGCAAGGATACGTCTTCATGGCAATTGAAAAAAGAAAATTGTCCACGGATTACGGTGCTTCTTTTTTTAATTTTCAATTTCATTCGGTATAAATGAGACAAAATTGATATCGGACACAGACTTTTCTCCAATTTTGTCATCTCGAAATCAACTAAGTATTTGATTTTTTTTGCGACTATTTGTGAAGACCTGTGTAGTGAAGGTTTTGGTTAATTTGCTCATGTGATTTTGATTGGCAGACAAAAATTAGTACCTACTTACGCTGGATGGTAAGTTATTGCTATAATAGTACCTACTAGGGCGACCGATCTTCGCTCGTTTTCCAATCAGCTGATGTACCGATCATTTGAATAGCGAACGTAAAAGCATCATTTGAAAATTCTCATTATCATTGTTATTATTATTACATTAATATTGTGGAGCTCTTAAGTTTTCGTTAGTCCTCGATATGTGTGCCAAATTTCAGATTATTTGGGTGATTCGAAGTAGGTGAAAACAGAATTTGAAAGCTCACATTATCATTGGCGCAGCCCCAAATGACGTAGATACAGGAAAAATATTGAAAAAATTCTAGAACTTTCGGAAGTATTTTTTTGGCGGTTTTATGTGCTAGGATAAGATCCTAGCGCACCTTTTACATTTATCGCATTTTTCGACCATAACGAGACACATTCGTTAAATACATATGTATACAGAAAGAAAGCTAAGAAAATTTCCTACAAGAGGATGTTATTGTTTGCTGACCTAACAGTTCGCTTGTAGGTGTTATAGGTGGTTTTGTGTGCTAGGATGCCGAATTCGTGCGATACAATTTTTGTTGCACATTTATCTTTGTTTTATGGTACACCGTGTATCCGAACATATTCAAATCATACATTTTTGGAATCAGCATTAAATTTTCAGTATATCGGTGGTAATTTCGAGTGAATCTGATGACTTTAGATTTTTGGCCATTTTTAAGGTATAACCCTTTGATGTTTTTTGGGATGAAAATTCATTTTGTGCCGATCGACTCAAAAATCACAGCATATACTAATTTTGGCATGCTGAATCGATTGGCGTTCGCAGAATTGCTCTATCTCAACTCGGTCGTCGGTTGAAAATGTTATCTAGAGGTTGCAGGTGCCGTTTTCCCGCCAAAAATTTAATTTTTTTTTAAATGTTATATTCGTTAAACTCAATCTTTTTTCTTTACGCTGACTGAATTTGAAATCGATTGCTAGTCAAACATAGATTTGGTGGGCGTTTTTACGAACGTGTGCACTTTGACTTGGACCGATTTAAAAATTTAACATTTTTCATTTTTCGAATACTGTGTCATGTTGAATTGATGGCGTAGAATACGGAAAAAATAATGAAAAAATTCTAGAATTTTCGGAAGTATTTTTCGTTGGCGGTTTTATGTGCTAGGATGCCAGATCCTAGCGCACTTTTACATTTATCGCATTTTTCGACCATAACGAAACACATTCGTTAAATATAAATACATACGTATATAGAAAGGAAGCTAAGAAAATTTCCTACAAGTGGATGTTATTGTTTGCTGGGCTAACAGTTCGCTTGTAGGTGTTATAGGTGGTTTTGTGTGCTAGGATGCCGGATTCGTTAGAGCATTCCTACCGTATGAGCACCGAACGAGCGAATGCTCGGACAGTGTGGACGCTGATGTGAGCACGAACTCATGCAGAACGAATGCTCTAGTGAATGCGCACCTTTAATGCGTCGGGTGGGGTAACAGGAGAGGTATGAATACTCCTGGCAGTTACACTGACCACTGTGAGATCGGCCTTTCTAGTGAATTCCACCAAGTTGTTTGATTTCCCCATTATATAATTATTGTCAAGTCAGCTGTCAATAATAAAACAGTTCCTGTGCGCAACTGCTTCCTCAGCATCTGAGGAATGAATGTTCATCACTTTTGGCTTTGTACAAATGGATATCAGAAACAAGATGGGTATATGAAGAGGAGGAAAATTAGTATTTTTGTTCAAACTATATAACTAAAATGCAGAAACATTAAAGTTTAACTTCTTTCAAATTTTTTAAGAAACGTTGGCTTCTATTGTCGATTTTTGAGAATATTTTCATATTATGTTGGTATATTGCTCTGAATAAAAAAAAAATTTGTTTGAACTAAATCATAATTTTGATTTGAAAAATCATGTGAGTTTAATCGAGATATGAATCATATTTTTCACTCTCACCTATTTTCCGCCGTGAAACAGATTTTTTTCTCTATATTTTCAGTTACATTTGTTAACTGAAATGTTTTATTAACTACCTACCTCCTACACACAACTAATATCCTTTTTTATATTTTAATACCCTGTATTGAATAATACAATTAAATATTATTCTATAATTGGAGTATGTTGAATAGTGAAGCTATTATTATCATTATAATATTAATTATATTCACTTACCACAGTAGCAATATCCAAAATTAAAAAATGTCTTGGTAAATCTATCCAAATTGAAAAAATATCTCGGTAAAAACGCAGGTAAAAAAGGCGCAGACGAAAAACTGACGGAGATTTTAAATGCGGAGAAAAACATGATCTATAATTAGCCCCAATAAGTTTTATCATCGAAAAGAAATTGCTTTGATTTGTTATTGATCGAAAAATGATCCAAATCATGAAAATAGCTTATGGCTTTCCCCCATCGCGCATGTGTCATCTAGAAACCCTCTCTGGTTGCGGACGCGCGTTTGAGTTTCAGTTACTCCGTCAGTACGAATCCGAACGCGAATAAAGTTGGTTTCGGTTTTAATTTTTTTAATTTTTTTTTCTTTTCGTTAGTTATTTTATTTTTGCTTTTCTAGTAGAATTCAGTTAATTTATTAGTTTATTTTTGGATCAATTGTGCCGTGACGAATGTGTAGTTTGGCAAAATTAGGTGAGTTCTAAGTTTACCGACTCAACGTCACCTACCACTATTATTGTATACAAAATAATCAATACACGGCCTATTATCAGTCCACAAATTGTTAGTTTATTTAACTGTTTGCTAAGTTATGAGGGTTATTAATTTCCTGCTCGCGTAGCTAATAAAACACTGTTCTACTTAGCGAATAATATACAGTACAACGCATTCATTTCACCAGCCCACTCTTAATGTGATATTAAACTATCAAACATCATTATTTCAATGAATAACTTATGAAAATTGACCTTCCGGAGTGTCTCTAAACCTCAAACAAACGCACATGGGTCTGCTCACAATAAACCTCGCTTTCTTTACACTTCGAAATCATAGTCTAGAACCTAATAGTTTCAGATCTAGATGCAACGTTTTCCAAATTCTTCGCCTCTTAAGATGAATCTACGTTTTCCTAAAAAATGGTTTAAACATTTGTTATGCTTCATACCAAAATAGCTACACCATCTAAAAATAACCCGAATTTCATTTCATTTCATGTAAGCATCTTATACCTAGTAGGCGGTTATTTCATTCGATATTTCAAGTAAGAACCGATTCGAATGACTTTCATTTGTTTACATTGCATTATTCTGTAATTTGATATACGGAAATGATCTACCTGGCATATTTTATCTAGACTCCACTGTACCAGACAGCTCGCAGACAGATGCGTTTTTGTCTCTCTCTCTGCTCTGTCTAATATTATGTGGGTAAAATACCTAAGTTTGCAGCGACAGTCTACGGATCGTTCACCCCTGTGTTCGGTTTTGGTATAATCTATAATATGATAAGTTTTGGTCGTTGGCGATTTACATATTTATTAGAGTGAAATTTTAATTAAATATTTTCTACTTTGATTGAATGCAAGACGGTTAATGACACAAAAATATATCATCGTTTAGTGATGGTTTCCTAATTGTGGGTATATTTTTACTAGCTCAGTATAAAACCGCATGTATTGCTGAACAGGCACAATTCACATGTACCTATGAATATGAGGATTCCAAGTAGTTGTGAAAAAAATGGCCTGGCGCTTCTCGGAAAAATGGCTGTTGGAGTGCTGTCAACAACCAACCAGGTGCTGAATACCTACGATAACAAAATATTTCTGAACTCCGAATAAATGCTGTCTTGCCTAATTTATTTTTGAAGAAGACTATGGCTCTAGGAAATTGATAATTACAATAGAACTGGGAACTGGCAACCGGCAAAGTATTTCTGAATAAAAAACTGCAGTTTGGTTTACATATTCAGCTGTAGATTTTGATCACGTTTTTAATATTTCTCAATGTCACAAGGCACAATAATTGATCAATAATGATGTTTGTGTTGAGGCTGTAAATAGGTTAAAAAAACTGCAACTTTGATGTTGTCAACTTCACCTTTCATAAAAATGTCAATTTTGACATGCTTTCAAATGTTACATGAATGATGTCTCGTATTCATAAATTTAATTTCTTTTGAGCTCGCGTACAGCAAGGATGAATGTGGAAATGAAATTTGAGACTTCTGCTCTGTTCATTAATATTTTTGTCTTCTCCAATGACTGCTTTATGCATATCACAGGAACTTTTCTTAGTTCCGCTTTAACCAGATGTAGGCAGTGCCGGTTTAACCAGGGGCTTTTTGGGTGCTATAACACCAGGCTGCAAAATCTCTAGGATGGTACGCGAAAAGAAGAAATACATAAGGCGATTCCAAAATAAAGTAATAAACAGTGAGATGTGAGATAAATAATTTATTTTTTACAAACGTCAAAAAATGACAAGGTTCGCGCATTGATAATAATATGCGAAGTGACCCTTTTTTTCATTTTCCTTTGTTACCATGACACCGTGTGCGAAATATGTATTTCGCACACTACATTAAACTATATGGGATTTTTATAGTTTAACTTTTATGGTCCTAATCAAGCAAAAAATCCAAGAAATCATTTATTTCTTAATATTTAGCAATTGAGGCTTTTTAACATTTTAAAATTGTGACAAAATTTTACACTACCTAATTTTATTTTTTTATATTAAGCTACGAAGATTACTTACTTCAGAACAACATTTTTTGATGTTTGTACAAAAAATTTTGTTTGCATCTCGTGCGCGAAATACTTTGGTAATCTCAACTATTTTTTTATTTATTTTGTTCTTAATGTCGTGGTTGTGACTTGCCAATTTTGTTCGATGAAATTCCGTATTTCGTGTTATTATGGTATTCTGAGTTATTTTGTGTACTAATGATTTGTTGGAAGAATGTTTACTGATTAGATAAAAATCCAAGCACCTTCAAGTTAGGAATGTTTTTGAGTTTGAGGGGCGGTCCCTCAGTCACAGCACCAGGCGGCAAATTACCTTAAGCCGGCACTGGATGTAGGTATTTGTTTTATGTTACCTTCCTACTTGATAACAAATTTTTAATTTTCAAATAATATTGAGAACATTCTGTTCCGTTGTCAACTAGGTACCTACCTATGGAACCTAAAAAAATACGCAACTCCTATCATTGTTTCAAGTTGAACGCATTCAATTCTTTACGCCAAGGGAATATGATCCGCAAGGGACTTCGCACGGGCACGAGCCATTAATATCATTTGCAATTGCATGGGGGTGAAACACCCCTCGTTAGGGGTGGACCACCACCCTTCTGGCGGACACGATAGTTTTAACAAAAGATTCATTTTCAAACAAGTACATTCATTTCGATTCCAAAGCCGCTCTACTGTTTCAGTGGTTGTCAGTTGTGTTGGACGAAGTTTTTGTTTTTTACTTATTTGTCCATTGACGTTTGGTTATTATGTTTCATTTATTGTGTGATCGTAGTTTTATATAGTTTATTCGAGATTCTATTAGGTCATTGGTTGACTGATGTTGTGTTTGGTGTCGATATAATGAAATCTGTTGTGATTGTTTGAGTTTTCCGATTACCAACATTTTTGAGTGAGTACCTACCCACCTTAGTAGTTAGTAGCATTTTATTTTTGTTGCAATGAAAGTGTTCTCGATATTACTGTGTTGTTATCCTCACGTTTTTCATATTCAACTTGTTTATTTAGGTACTAATTGATATAATGCATTTTCTCGACCCTTTAAATCATGCAATTATTTCGTCAAAAATAATGAACTTGGTTTCGGTTGAGACAATAGATTTATCAGGGATTATTTGACGATATCAAGTTTACAGAAATGATGTAGGAAAACAATTGCTACAAAATTTGGAATGAAAGTTCCGTCAAATTGGTTGTTCTGTGTCAACAAAAAAGGAAAATTTTCTTCAATAAAATGTATTTTGGTGCTTTTAAATTTATGAAGTGGTTGAGTTAGTGGTTAAGTACCTAGTTGAGTATTGTGTACCTTACAGAAAAGGAAGATTTTTCTCAATGATAGGTATTTATGAGGTTTTAAGTTTATTAACTGAACAAAAAGTGAAAGAAGTTAATTTTCCTTGATCGTTTCAGTTTTGAAGGGCTACACTATTCTCGAAAATTTGGGTAGATTTACAAGGTGAGCAAAATAAGTGTTTCGGTTGTTAGTGTTAAGTTGGTACAGGGGTATAGTTCTATCACATAATTTTGAACTCCGTTAGGTACTTTCACGTATTTCCAAACATCTCCAGATTTACGAAATATATGTGTAACATATATAGATGTGAGAAGTTGCTTAGATTGGTGATGATGATATATCTGGTTTTATAGCAGTCGTATGGTTTTAATGTTTGTTATCTAATTCATTTCCTTATTAATTGTCTAAACAAAACAAAAATAAGGAGAGGTAAGTTTTTCCTATTCCACAGGTTTTATGGGGAAACACGTGGCCATATCTGGTTCCTCCAAAGCAACAAATCAGCCTGTTTTTATTTTCAAGAATCCTTTTGTATTCCTAAACTGAGATGTTCTACAGAGAAGTACCTGTACTTCGGCTGATAGATAGCCCTGCCGAGCAATAATAATAATAAATACCCACTATTTTTTAAAAACATACTTGACAACACCCTGTTTCTTGAACTCTATCTTCTTTATCTGTGATGATTCATCAAATTTTATTCTCAATCTCCTCAATACTGGTAATTATTTCTTTTGTTACAGATCGTAGTCAAGGGTAGACTACTACCCTACGAAAACGAAAAAGTAGATCAATTCTTCTTTGAAAACCAAATCTCTACCAAGCAAAAAAGGAAACACCAAATAATTTAAGTGTACACTATTAGTTATTTTACAAAGATAGAAGAGTTATTTACAAAATTCACCATTTCGACTTATAATTTGAGTGACGAAAAATCAACCATGATGTCCAATGGTTTAGATTCTGGAGTCGTGGGACAACAGAATGGCAGCAGCGGAAACAATGTCGGCGGTGGACAGGAAGAGTCGAAAACTAACCTTATTGTCAACTATTTACCTCAAACAATGACGCAAGAAGAAATCAGATCTCTCTTCTCCAGTATTGGTGAAGTTGAAAGTTGCAAATTGATCAGGGACAAAGTTACAGGTGAATATAATTGTTTATCTATTACTCTTAGACGCTTTTTTCCCTAACATTATGCCCCATTTTCACATGGTATTTGCGATGGTTCATTGTATTAACGGTGTATGTCAAAAAGTATTATCTCCAAACTCTCAGACCTTCACATACTTCGATGCATATTCTCTATAGGGAAACTTTAAATTTCAACGAGCAAGGGTGGATTTTTTAGCGAAAAATCTCACTATAGAATTAATCAACAACATTCTATATTTAGATTTTTATTTGGAAATATGAACAGGATGTTCATAAAAAATTTGCGTTTTGATATTTGTTTTTTCAATTATCTAGTTTCATTGAAAATTCGCATGAATAAATTATAAGGAGAATGTTATTAAAAATATCACTAACAGAAATCGTTCAATTCGTTCATTGATGCGAGAAAAGCATCTCTTGCGCAAACCTCGAATACATTTTTTGCCAAAAAAACAAGTTTCAGTGTGTCAATTCTTCCGACCTTCCTGATGATCTTGGAAGAGTGAAATAGATTTTCGTCGACAAAAATGTATTGAACGTTAGCGCAAGAGGTGCTTTTCTCGCATCAATGAATTTAACGAATTCGGTGAGTGATATTTTAAATAACATTCTCCCTATCATTGATTTATGTGAATTTCCAATAAAACACTGCATAATTAAAAAATTTTTTACTTACCGATTTTTTCTTTTCAGTTAGGGTCTTTTCACAATATATATCAGGTGTAGTTCAATGTTCAACGCGGCTTGAGCCGGGAAACTAGCTTTCTGTTAGATATTCCAAAATATCACATTTTCCAATTTTCAATGGAGAATGTTTCCCTTCTCGTCTTGTCTTGTACGACTTGTACGATGAAAACTTTTTTCCAAACCTAGCTCTTTTGATACTGAATAACGTTGATCATGAAATTTTTTTTTGTGTTATCTAAATAGTGATGTTCCACTCTGTGGGACACACCTTGTATCTATGTTTTGTCACAATTCACAACGCTACCTCGTTTACCGAGTTGTCTTTCAATACATGTTCGCAGTAATTTATTTATGGCACCTATATCACTTATTGTAGGCACCTCGTATCTCCACGCGGGATTACGTTTGATTCATGACACTGAAAATAATTCCTTATTTCCTATTTCCGTCCGTGTTGCTAGTAATGGAAACCGAACGAATTCACCGTCACGTTTTAGTTCGTCGGAATGAAACCTTTCAAAGATCTGTTCGGATGTTTATAATGCAGCTATTCAATCTGTAGCTTACACATGGAAGGTTTCTAATGTTTCAGAACTTGTACTGGACGATGATCCTCCCTCACTTTATCTTTCTTTGATCAGAAAATATAGGTTTCATTAAGGGACAATTTTGTATTAATTATTGCTGAAAGCAACATGTTGTAAGATAATATACCGTTTTTCTCTCTACGCCAATAGAGATAGACTTTAAAAATCGAAAAACTAACAATACTTTCAAAAGTTATCAAACTTTGGTCAAGTGAATGGTACATCAAGAAAGCAATAAATCTCAGTTTGCAAACTGTTCCGAAGTCCGGCACATTGTCAAAATTGCAATTAACTTGAATTTTGCTGAATACTTGTTGAAAAAATTCCAAAAGTTCTGCAAACGTGGAGTAGAATTAAATATCATTATATCATATCACGAATCAGATTTGTAACCAATTCAAGTGTACGGAACATTTTTTTTATTAAAAATTAATGTTTTTCATTGATATACCACAAAAAAAAATCCAAAAGTTCTGCAAACTTGACAGATACATCGAAAAATATTCCGATCAGTTGTACAGATTTGCACCTTTTTTTACTTGATTTCCAATCACCTGGGAAAGATATTGTTAGATATCTAGGTCAAAACAGTACAGTATTCAATGTCGAAATGCACAGAATACAACTGTACCGTTGAGATAATCGGTAGAGCTTATGTGAATGAGTGAATAGGTACAATAATAAATTAAGTATTGCAAAATATAAAAACTTGTTCCGAACCCCTACCCACAATTTCGTATGGTCTGCCGATATCTCATTTAAGAGATGATTCATAACTATCCAGCCTCGATACGCCCCCCTCCCCCCCGACTGATACACTGCGTTCAAACTAACGATTCGCCGTTTTATTTGATTGAACACAAACAATTTTGAATTTTGACGCACGTCCATTAAGTTCACGTGGAGAGGCGCTTCCTTTGAATTTAAACGGGTTGTTAGAATTGATAATGGATGAACTTTAATCCTGGCAGAAGAACGTAAAATGAAACCGTTTTGGGTGATAGGACAAAACGGAATACCAGTGGATGTGAATGATGAAGAACGCAGGCATCATCGACTTCCAGACTTCGAACCAGCATTTTTGGCAGTAGTGACACTGAAGTCGACATGATAGACGGGCCCTACCTAAATAAAATGTTGATTCTCGTACGTATGTTCGCTATGTTCGCAGAGCCGTAACTAGGTGGATAGCGCCCGTGGCGAATATGTAGGTTTGCGCCCCCTAACAATAGTAAAACCTCAGATAGCTAATATTATTCATTTGGCGCTCCCTGCGGGCTAGCCAAAAGTCATTGTGGCGCCCCCTAAGGGCTAGCGCCCGCGGCCAAAGCCTCCCTTGCCCCGCCCTCGTTACGGCCCTGTATGTTCGCTAAGTTATGTGTGGCCGGATGTATTTGAAATAATGCGAGCTAAATTTGGAATGTATCGCGAACATAGCGTCCATAGCGCTCGGTGTGGCCATGGCATTCATCGAAGTATTGAAGTTCGAAAGAATGTCAATAAAACGGTTATCACTGTAGCAAATAAATTAGTCTGGCCGAAATCTGCAGCCAGGAAGCCAACGCCAACGCCAAGAATTTTTATTCCCCACATTTCCCAGACTTTCTATTCCGTATATATTTTCCTTTGGCTCAATTTGTGGCCAATCTTATTAATAGATTCCATAATTTTTGTCCTATTGCCAGAAACTGAATTGAATAATTGGATTGAAGAAAATATCCAAGAAAGTTGTCTCGCTTCATTCAGTTGGCTGACACGTGGACATTTGAAACTGCGTATTCGAGTTTCTTTCCAATTTGAACTTAATACTGTCAACTTACACGAGCAGGTACCCTTCCTTATTCTTCTTCTCGTACGCCCTTGATGTATTTGTGCCGTATCAACTGTAATTCAAAATATATTTTTGGGACGAAAAACTTATTGTTTGTACTCCCAATACTTTGCATCAAAAAAAATGTTCAAGTCAAGGTAGGTAATGTTCACTTTGAAGCCGCGTATCCATTAAGGTGCGTATTTACTAGAGCATTCGTTCCGCATGAGCACCGAGTAAGCACGAGCGTATGCTCGGACAGTGTGGACGCTGATTTGAGCACGAACAGAATGCGCGTGCGGTGCTCGGGCCGATCCGTTTTCTGTCGATTTTTTCGCGCTCAGTGTGGACGGTGAAAGTGTGCTTGACGTTCTGTTTGCGGTTATTACAGAGATTTAGAATTTAGAATTTTTATACTGATGAGCATGAATATTTGTACTCGACTGACTGCGGATCGGTGCTCATGCGGTGCTCATGCGGTTCTCATGTTCCAGGAGACACTATACGCAGCCTGAACATGAACCAAGCAGCCTGAGTTTGAACCGAACAACCTGCGCTTGAACCGAGCATCTCATGTGCTCATTCGGTGCTCATGCGGAACGAATGCTCTAATGAATACGCACCTTTAGAGCACCAAATGAGCACATGAGCTGCGGTTCAAGCTCAGGCTGCTCGGTTCAAGTTCAGGCTGCGTAGTGTCTCCTGGCACATTTGCACAGATCCCCAGTCAGTCCACTGGGGATCTGTGCATAAAGCCGAGTATTCACTGTTCCAGTGAATACTCGGCTTTATCTGAATGAACATTGTCTGATTTAATAGCCCCCACTTCACCCTAAATTGTATATAACAGAGTGGAGATTTCTATTCATGGCCCACTTTAAAAAATATTTACTGGTTGTCTTCTGAGCCTAATGTCTACTTTAACATCATGTGAAAATGAGTGTAATGTTAGTAGAAACTGTGGCTTATTAATATTATCTATATTTATTGTATTGAATGCAATTATTTTTGTGCGTTTTTACTCGCTTCACCAGTTTTACCGATGATTATCTTGATATGAGTATTGATGCATTGAAAATAACGACCTGTATTTTATAGTGGAATTTTGGAACGCTATCATGGCATGCGAAAGACAGGAGAATAATATTTTCATAATTTAATTTAATTTAATTAACAGATTTTCACCAAAAACAATTTAGTAGTACCTACACCAATCAATAAAGGAAATTAGTGATTTTTTTAACGAAATACAAGAGAAAAATAGTGGTTATTGACACAAATGAGTTAGGGGGATTACCAGTGTGAAAGGAAAGACTAGGAAGTAAAATATACTTTTACTAAATAGGAGAGATGTAGCGTCCTGTTGATTCATTATTTGAAGAGATACAAATTTAAAATTCACTCACTATCAATGCTAGGGTTTTTTTTGAACTGAATAACATTTTTTTTCAATCATCTATTTGACCGGAAGTAACCCCGTTCCTTTTTTTGAAGTGTCCTTTGGTATATTTCTCGAGCCTATCTAATTTGCCTTGAAATTATTTATTGAATCATGTAGATATTACAAATTGTTATTAATTATTTAGTTGACTGTTGAATTGCATTTTATTGAAAAACATCGAGTACGCTGTGACCTGAATTTGATGATAGTACGATGCTTGGTAGGCTTTAAAATCGGAAAATCATCAGCCGATGATATTATGTAAAAAAGTTCCATACACTGATCAATCCCTGCAGGTTGTCAATAACTTTCCAGCGACAAGACAAAACTATGGATATACATTTTATTGACATGGACTTTGACGTTTTACCCAATTTAAATTTGCCTGGTATTTAAAAATATTCAAAAATTTCGACTTATAATAAAGTGATTTCGTTATACACGCATATTGTGATCTGCTATATTTTTCTCAGTGTAAATTTATGGATGTTATGTAACCAGTTTTACTGTTGAATACGTTAAATATCTGCATCAGTCTAATAGTTCTGTCAGCACAAGAAACTTATCCCAAAGTTCATTATTTATTACAAAATTAAACAATTTCTTAGTGCAAGAAAAAAAAACATTAAATGATATTGATCTTGACCTCGTGGGTGAAAGAATCTCAAATGAAAAAGATGTTGACGATGATTTTGAAATTATTTTCTTGTATGTATCGTGAAAAATCAACTCGTAACCAATATCAATATAGTAACATCAGTTCGAACTTTGATGGATATCTGCTGGTTCTCGAGCTAGTATTTTTTAAAAAATAATTGTTCGATGGGATTGAGATCGGTACTGTTGGCTGGCCAATCCATTATTTAAAGATGTTGCTCTTGTAAGAAATCTTGAAATGTTCAGCAATACGATTGATGAAATATCTGAGAAAAAACCAAAGAAAATATGTCATAAGCTCTACGACTGAAGACTTCATTATGAAAATGTTCTCGCCTGTTTTTTGCATGCATGTAGGTTTTTGGTTCGTCAGACTCGAAAAACAACGCACCCTTTAAATGATTTTTTTTTTCCGAACACCAAAACTTCTTACTTACTAACACACGTTTTCCCTGCTAAGTTGACATCATCATAAAATAATTTGAACTTATTGAATTTTCTTTTGTGATGATGTTCCAATATATTGTCGATTTTTACTGAATTAGTAAGATATCAAAAAGAAAATTCTATAATTTGCCACAAATTTTGGACAACCAAAAGACCGAATTGAGAAAAAAAGTCCCTGTTCACTCAAATGTCTATTGTGACGGAACATAGCTTGGTCATACCGTACAAGTTTTAGAAACTCGGTTTAGAGAGCACACGGCCTCACCTCACATCAGATATGGAAGGTTAGAAAAATTGAGATTTGTTTGATATTATTGAGGCTTGCAAGCAACAACGTTCCGATTGGGGGAGTTCACGCTACTTGTCGAGTTTGAATTTGACTTGTTGACTGAGGTTGCCAACTTGGCTGGCAAAACGTGCGTTTTGGTGTTCAACTTACGTGATTTTCATTGAAATAAATGAATACAGTACGGGTGTATTATTTTTTTTATTCAAATATATTTTCGAGTATCTTCAAGACGTACATATTATTTGAAAATTTGAAAATTCGCTATAAAATGTATAGTTAGCATTCATTACAAAGTTTCGGTACATATTTAAAATATTTTTTTTATCTCAATATTATTCTACAGTTTTTGATTTTGAGTTTTCAGTAAAACTAGATATTTTTGATTTTGAGTGGTATCCTGTAATTTTTTAAAATACTAAAAAACTGACCAAAGGGATACTCGCCAAGTTCAATATTTGAAAATAAATAGATTTCCAGGTTAATTTGTATGGCCTGTCGGCAAAACGGTAAAAAATTACAGGTTGCTACATGAGCTTAGTTTACCGAAAGTAATCACTGCATTTTTCATCCATGTGTTCAAATTACCAAAAATGTTTCGTATGTTTGCCATCACGCTGTAGAGTAGTAAACTATCATCAGTATAACATTGAAGTATTGAAATATTCGATAAATATAATTACAAATATGCCATATACAGGGTGGTCTGTACAAAAAAAAATATATGTTCCATGTTCCTGGAAAATTCCAGACAGTTCAAGATGAAGAAAATACGTAGATTGACTCTTAGCTCATCAGTCGTTTTGGGGAACATAATTGGTGATGGGTACTTTTCTGAATATGTTTCCATTATTTCCATTGTTGTGCAGCTGGACAAAAATATGGAAAATTGTATCACCCCCGAATATTGGTTATATATTTCAATTGTGTCTATATTTAAAAAACAATTGAGGCATGATTCTATATTTAGTCCACTGCGTATATTTTACTTTTCAATAAATTGAAATACTTATTTATTTGCAGACAAAATTTCCCCCTTGAACATTTCTAAACTGGTCCCTGGTGATGAAGGTATAAAAACAATTATAATAAAAATAACCAAATAATACAGGGTGAACTAATGAAATTGTACGGGGTTAGGAAATCATTTCCATTCCAAATATAAATTATATTTTCAAGCGGGATATTCAGAATGAGTATTTACATCATTTGGATTACATTGGAGTATGGAATCTTTGGAATCTTGAGTAGCGATACTTTGTTTTAAACAGTATCAACAGAATGACATTTGTTTTGATTTCAATCTTCGGAAATTACACTTATCTGTTTTGAGCAGAAATTGTTTTATCAATTATATTCTGCCTGGACAGCTTTGAAGGCTTTAGAATATTGAGGTTATATTGTTAGGTTTTTATTGATAAATGTGTTTCTTGTATTAAAATGGTTTGAAAGATTTGTTCATTCAATAATTATTATTTTTATCGAGCAAAACATCTTCCAATCTATTGCTTCATTTTCGGAAATTTATAATGAAAATGTTGTTCAGATCATTGTCGTGTTGAATTTCCTATTCATATTTTCGAACTAAAATCAAAATTGTCGTGTTCTTATTGTAGACACTGTTATGTAAGAAAAAACTGGGTTCATCACAGAAAAAAAGATTATTTGTTGCGAAACAAGAACACTTGCACTTACAGAGCTACAAAAATTAAAGTAATTATTTCTGTGTATGAATGATTTCGAAACTACAACTTTTTTATACCATACTTTTATTGGCTTTGTTAGTTTTCCACCCTCTATGATAAGCGATAACATGTACAATATGAACTAGATATAGCTCAAAATTTCGTGTTTTATCAAAATGTTTTTAGAACTCATGATGACAAAGAAGTGATTTGGTTTAGAAACATACTCTAATGAAATCTGAATTTCCTGGTGGTTTTTGTACTTATTCTGACAACTCCTACAAAAAGCCAAAAAACGTACCGATACGTTTTGTTATCGTTAACATTTCATATGAATCAACCTACAATCCAAAAAGCCTAACAAAAACAAACCAAAAATAAATAGTGAAAAGCAAGTAACAATACTTGAACACCCTGTATATGATTTTGAATAGCCTTGTTCCATATGAAGTAATATATGGTATCATCACGATTTATAAAACAAATTTTATGCTGTTGCAAGTAAAGAAAATATCAGTTGTTTTTTAAACAATTTTATGACTAGAAATAATAATAGACTGTTTGAAAGTTAATGTATGTTTATCGTATTCACTGTTTTTGTTACAATTTAAGGTTGCGATGTATACTGTAAAATGCACACCACTGCCGTAGTACTAGTAGTATTATCATAATGACCTTCAACTCAAAATAATAGGAACTATCTATCGTTTTGTTATTCTTCCTGCGGGTTTCATCGGAGACTTTGGATATTGTCCTACGATGAACAAAAAAGTTTCAAGCTGACATTATAAATTTTTATAGTGGACAAAGTGATGTACAGTGTCGGACTGCGGTATATGGGGCCACTGATGAATGGGTGCCCCATAATTGATAATAGATTGCATACAAAACGGTTATGTTTGTTGTTAAATTTTGTGTCAATTAAATAACAAGTACATATGTAGTATTTTTTGGATTTTTTTCTCAATGAATGTTACTGTTCTGGCTAATTTTCTATCAACCTGTACAATTGCCATGTGATCGAAAAGACCTAAGCTCAAAAAAAATTTCAGTCAATAGTGTGAATTGGTATGTTCCCAAAATATTACTTCAGGCCCAAAAATATCCAATGCATATTTTTGAAAACCTACCTAGATGGCCAATGTTGGTCGACTTTGCATAAAAAATTATACTCAATCCTTTTTCATTTTCTATCAGATTTTGACCTTGTAATTTTTACGTGCGTACAAGAGAACAAAAATATTTTAAATAAAATAGGAAACTTATTCAGAATCTTCCAGCGGCGCACTACAAAAAGTTAGGAAGATAAAAGGGAACATGACTACTACTAAATTTTAATTTGATTTCAAAATAATTAGATTTTCCAAATTGCATTGCATGCAAGTTCCGGATCGTGCACAAGGTTGCACATTTGTGAATACATCAGAATAGATGTTTTCAGGATTTGCAACAACGTTTCAAAACTTTTGTAATGATTTTGAGACCACCTTGATTAAAAAATTAAAAAATTTATGTTCCGGTCAACCTAAAAGGTTTCAAATCTGTAAAACTGTTCGGAATATTTTTCCGATGTATCTGTCAAATTTGCAGAACTTTTGGAATTTTTTCATGTTCCTTACACTTAAATTGGTTGCAAATATTAGATTCGTGATATCAAATTATATATTTAATACCTACTACTTCAAGTTTGCAGAACTTTTGGAATTTTTTCAACGAGTGTACAGCAAAAGTCATGATAATTGTAATTTTGACAATGTTGTGGCCTCCGAACAGGTTGCAAAATTTTATAATTTGTTTTAAACCGTTCCCGACCTTATATTAAAGTTTGAAAACTTTTGGAATTATTATGAATTGATTGTCTATTTCTACTGTCCTACACTTGAGCACGTTTGTGATAAAAATCCGCTAATGCAATGTCGGTGCAACATTGTCACAGTAATTCAAAATAGAAAATTATGAACCACTACATTGAACACAAAATAAGTGAGGACGGTATAGAGCATCCTGCCGCCCCCCCTGTCCCTATATTCAGTCACGTTCTACATCCTGCATAGCCTGTTACTCGAAACACAGGGCATCGATGTCAGTAAGAAAATGATACAAGCAATTCGAAATGGTCCATCGCTAACCAGAAGTAGTATATTTTTTACCAAAGCCTGCTGAGCACGTGTGGAGGTATTCACAAAAAAAAGCTTGCGCGCACCGAGTAATACATAATTAGGTACCAAAATGAGAGGAAGCGGTCTTACTTCACTCGCGCTTGGTGCATACAGGGCGGATACAGCTTATATATACAGGGTGACCCAACTGAAAATGAAACAGCCATTTTCAGGAACTGCGTCAACATTTTAGAAAAACGTTCAGACACGTTGATTTTTCCTTGAAGGATGACAGTCTTTTCGGGTATTTTTGACTGCGCCACTTTCACTCCAAGCGAGGGTAAGAATTACCACAAAATATTTAAATAGCATTGGGGGTCGAGTAAGATGTCTTTTAAAAGCTCTTACAGTTCTTACAGCTATTTGAATTTTAAAATTCCGCCCAATACTTTGAAAAAAGTTACATGTTAAGATACAAATTATGTTCAGTTGCTTACTGACTAATTACTTGACGCAGTTCCCGAAAATGTCTGTTTCGTTTTCAATTGGCCACCCTGTATATTAATTGAACACAGTAAAACGCAAGATAATCTGATATTAGAGAGCTAAATAGATAGGACTTTATTTAAATATCTTCAGATGATGAAATTGTCCTCTTTGTCATACTGCTTGATTACTATAAAACTTTTGATACTATAAATCGCAGATTTTTCTATGCTGAACAAAATTTATTTGCTGTGAAATCTCATTGTTTGAGTAAGTGACAACTAAGTAGTTGTAGATGACACATCCTCAATTTTTTTCTGTTTATAATATTTGAGTAAGCGACAACAAAGGTATTTTTTTTATTTCAGCATGTGCAATAAATAAATATTTCAACATGTTCATTTGGGCATACAGACTTTCACAAAGTTACTATCCTATAGAAACTCCTCTGGCGTTTATTTCAACTTCATAATGGTCCAACGAACTGCTAGATAGTGCTCTTAAATGGTTCTGATCGATTTTATTCCAGATGTAGCAAGAAAAGTATTTGATTGTTGGGTAGATGTTTTAGTCGCTTTCCTACGGTGTCACACATTTATTTTGATCGATAGGGTTGAGATTATGACTTGTCGAAGGCCAAACATGGTGGGAACTCCTCTTGAAGATCTGATCGATTTTTTCACGTGTAGTCGGACATTATCGTGCAATAGCGACCAACAACTCAGAGTGTTCACCAAACTACGAGCTCCGTCTTAATCTCAGTCTACCAACTAACAATGGCGTCTGTGCTAGGAAAGTCAGAACACATTCGCTACATTTTCAGGAAAGTGGAATACAGAAAAATATTCATGATTTGGTTAATAGTGTGAGGTTTATCTCCCATTTTTGTCCCCTTGTTCCTTCTTATGTTTTACTTGTTTCATTCTTTGTAACCAAATGATCCTATAGACACGAAGTAGAGTTACAACTAATGAATTTGCAAACAGTCATGAGCCTTGACATTTCAAAACATCACTTGTACAATTGTATCCTTTCATCTGGATTGTTTGATGTGATATTTCAATTTTTTTTAGAGTTGTTCCGCTTTGATATCTGTTTTATTTTGGATGGCCATAACTCGTTTGGGTCCCATATTCTATATACATTTTTGTTTTGTTTTCGGTTATTATCTGAACTTATGGCAGGCATACCCCTAAAACCCCGTTATATCACTCGCGTGTATCAAAGCGCATGCATATTCAATCTATCGCGATGAGTCGTCGGTCAACATGTGCCATGATGCTTATTTCATCTGTACTAGTTTCCCCTTTTTCAACCCTGCAAAGGGAAATGAGTATTTGCCATGTGTAGGGACCCCCCTCTAGCAACGAGAAACGACTTCATCCATCTATCTTTCTCCTCCACATGTAAATTTTATGAAAAAGTGGCCACATCGTACAACTGTTTCAATGGCCAATTGTCATAAATTTATCATAAAAAATTTGCCACTTCGTCTATCAGGTAGACGTTAAGAATGTGACCAAAAGTATGTACACGCCGCCAACTTTGATATCGACTCGATTCCGATGATACCATAGCGACGGAGCCATCTCAACAATGTTACGATTAAAATAGTTTCGCTAAAAATAGTCCGAAATGTTTATAGGAGTTTTTAGGTCGGCCCAAAGTGACAGGTTAATGCGTCATTTTTGGACTAATATTGATTTTGGGATGTTGCAAATATTTTTCTAATATCGATTGGCAGATAGCGTGTTTTGCGATGAAAGGTTTTCCCAGTAGGAAATAATTTTCGTCGACGGATATTTACAGCGAATGCTGATAGATGTGATAGGAATTCATATTAATAGTTTTATACTAATAGTTTTTGAAGTTGAAAAGCCCAAAACGATATCTATCGATCACTTTTCCAGTTTTTGATTAGCCCATAGTGTTTGGCAATTTAAGTTGCAGCATGTTATTATGCATAAGACTTTTTACACTAGGGTACAACCCAAAGAAGATACTAGCTGCGCCACTGAGTGTAGGAAGAATAACTTCTGGCCATACGTTGACGAAATTTTACCATAATTCATAAAAGACTGATAGCGGTGTGCATCTTACAGTATACAAATAAATATTTATTTTAGCAGCAGTTTGGGTACATATTTGTTTTTTTTTATCTTTTAATTCTCGGTTTATTTTAGTTTGCCCGAAAATTCATTGAACTTTTATACTTTCGCTTGTTTTACAGTTTTGCTTGTAGGATCTATTGGATATTTTTCACTATTTATTTTGAAAATTTACTAATCTATTAACATTATTTCTTTTGAACATTTTGATATGTAGGTGGATCATTGATGGGGAGTGTTTTATTTTAACATATAGGTCGCCGCCTGAAATGTATACTTTGAGTGGAGTGATCAATCATTCAATTTTTAAAAATTAAGATTATGAATCTGATTTAACCATAAAGGGTCTACCAAACTGAAGGGGGTCTCTGTCTTCAATAACGTTCTCTGATTTTTAAATCTGGAATTTAAAATGGATATTTAATTTTCATTTGGGAACAAATTTTAATTTTGTCAGTGAAATTCAAATAAGGCTTCTGAAATATTTGGGTTTTTTTTAATAACAAATACCTGTGTGGAAGGTAAAAGTATATTATAAACGTCCTTTTAGTAAAATTTTTTTAAACGAGTATAAGAGTTTATAAACCCGTTACATACCGTACTTTTTCTAGGAACTTATATTAAAACAACAAATATATTTTTTTTTAAATTGGTTTCTCATCACGACAGTTTCAATTGACAGACCATCATGACATAGTCCGCCGGTCGGGTTTTTAACTACTGGCCTCATACAGTAACCATAGTGATGCATTTAAAAAATGAAGTTTCCATGGTAACGTTAAAAAAATTGGATTAAACACAGATTGTGAACCTGTGGTTAATCGATCATTTAGCGCAGTACATATCAGTACGCTAGATGTCATTTCAGTTATGTGAGTAGAAAAAAAAGTAAATGAAAATATTTAATGATCTAATTTATGATAGCTGAAAAGAAACTGATATTTTTATATCGTAGGAGGATTGAACATATTTATCCGAATTAGCTCTCCAGTAATCTTTGAACTTGAATGGTTTTCCAAAATTGTTCTGCAAGTTTCTTGCTTTCTCGTCCACAGAGAAAGTATATTCAACAGATTATAGTAATGATTTTCAATAATTAATAGTATCCCCAGGTTAGTTTTCATGATTGAAAACCGTCATTATACTACCAGGACTACTGCTCTAACTTTGAACTCAAAATGATCTTGAACCTACATTTTTTACTTTAATTCAAGATGTTCTGATAAAAGATTTAGTTTTTTCGACTTATGTTGGCTACGGGTTTTTCCCATATGCCCAGTGAAGGTGTTAGGAACGTGAGGGTTGTAAAGAAAATTTTTTTCCGGTTCCTTGATCTTTTCCTCTGTCCATACTTTTAATCGAAACTACATATCAAATGTTTCATTGAATGTATTTTGTATTAATCTAAATTTTGTTTGATTTATATTTTTTGGTTTGTTTTTGTGTTATTAACACGTATTTTTTTCGAAATTTTAATTTCTGCAGTTCCCGGGGTTCTGACTAGTCCATTGCTTACAGGGCAGTCTTTGGGCTACGGATTTGTAAATTATCATCGGCCAGAAGATGCGGAAAAGGCCATCAACACACTTAATGGACTCCGATTACAGAATAAAACTATAAAGGTAAGTTTTTTTCCATTCATATCACGGTAATCTCGAACGATGTGTGAAAGTGGCATGTATTGTACACCGTAATCCATTTATAAAAAATATAAAAAAACTATTTTATTAGCCCAACAGGCAACAAAACAAATTACCCAAACAAATTATGAAAGTAGAAGTATAGTACTTCAAAATGTAAATCTCATTTTGTTCGTATTTTAATAATTCTCTACAGTATCGGAAACTTTTCATCTGGGGTATAGACAGAAATCTACGCGAGCAACAAGGAACGCAATGATATGATAATACCACATAAATAAGAGAGGCGCACTACTATGTGCCTCTCCTGTTACCCCACCCGACGCAATAACGGACCACGTGGTAATGCGACACACCACACACAGCACGTGCCGATATCCCTTCCTCGAGTGAGTCGAGGAGAAATTGTAATGCTCTTTCAACATATAGCAAGCTATTCTATACCCAAGATGAAAACTTTCCGATACTGTATTCAATTCTTCACCTTTTAGCAACTACATTGCTGTAATAGTTTTCTTTTTATAAGCAAACTACTGAATAAACACGTTTTTGTATTTAAATGTTTATAACAAATTATTAAATGAAAGTTGATAACTACGGACTGTCTTTCATCGGTTTCCTCCTAGTATTTATGTTACGAAAAAATATCCTTCATTTATTAACCTATGAATACTTCAAATTATACGTAAATTAATTTTGGCTATGGCTATCTTCAGTTATGATTAAATAACAAAAGAAAGCAAAAAAGCCAAAATGTATTGAAATAATTCTTTAATATGCATATTATCAAAATGTATATAGATTTCTGTGGAAATTATATTAAATGAAAGCACATCTAATTATTTGGAGATCTCAACATAACATTTTGCATTAGCACGTTTCAGATAAAAAAAAGAAAAACTGTAGTTCATCGTGATGCTAAATGCGGTGAATTCATATCACTGTGGATACATACAGCAAATAAGATGAATTCAGATGAATTAAATTGAATAAGATTTAAGAATCAGCCAATGAAATCAAGTATTTTCAAACTAAATTAAGATAAGAAGTTACAAGTTTGCCAACTCTTACCTTATTGCTTATTTCTTATTTGGTGTATAAACGTTCATATTTCTTATTTTATCTTTTTCAATCTTTGTACCGGTATCCTTAAAATACAAATATTTTAAAATTCTTCTCCAAACATTATCCAAAACTGAAAGCTGGTGCTGGTAAGAAGAACTCCAAATCAAATTTGCATACTCCAATTTCGATCGTACATATGCGCAGTACATAGTTTTTATGGAACGAACATTCGTAAAAATTCGAAATTTTTTTAGATTTCCTTTTTTTTAATAGGAGCATCTATTGCGATGATCACACTGCACTGTATTTTGTTTTTGTTGTTAAAATCGTTATTTCCATCAACCAGCTGCCCCCTTACGAGCAACCCTCAGAAGTCCTCGAGAGGCTTGTGCGAGCTAGGAAAGATGCAGCCCTTACCTGTTAACGTTTGATGCCATGCATGAGGCCGATGACGGCGCGGTGATTCGAACCCGCGTACCTTGGCATAGCAAACGAAAACACTACCTGCGCGCCACCAAGACCCATTGTATGTTTTGTGATTGTTCCGTTTTCCTCAGAGCGATCATCGCGGGGACTGATATATTGAATCAAATTCACGGAAGCAGCAACAATTGCAGTTGTAATGAATCGATTGATTATTATTTCTCATTTGGTTGGACCACTTGCATACATGCATATTCATTATTGGTAGGATAGGTCCGACAACATTAGAGTCGTCTTGTTCTACACAATGAAAACTATAATAGCCAAGAGCCTCATAGTTTGTGCCTACGAATAGAGCTGCGAGCAAAGCAAGCAGTAGCAAGATCCTCATAGTTTTCGCCTACGAATAGAGCTGCGAGCAAAGCAAGCAGTAGCAAGGACTCTATCTTCATCGTCAATTTCTTCCAGCAAAAGGAATTTCAGCAACACCGTATTAGTCGAAATTAGGTGGACAGGACAATCTCTCTAGGCATCTTAGGCAGGAAAAAGTTGGAAGAGGAACGGGTGATCTTTCCCTCAGAAAGCCTGGTCTGTTTTACAGATGGGTCCAAACTGGAGGAGGGACAAGCCGGACTAGGAGTTTACTTGGACACGGAGAGAGAGGAACCTATGTGCTAGGTTCTCTAACAACAATTTTTCAAGCAGATGTTTATGCTATCCTGGAGGCAACCAGAATAGAAGAGGTGAGGTCCTGCCCAGAGATGCATGTATATGTCTGGTCTGACAGTCAGGCCGCTATCAGAGCTCTGAACGCAACCAGAAGCGGAGCAAAACTGGTTCAGGAGTGCGGATACACACTAGAGAGTTTTGCGACTGAAAAGAAAATAACGCTGATGTGGGCCAGGGCCATGCATGAATTGAATGGTCCAGGGCCATGCAGGAATTGAAGGAAACGAGGAGGCGGACCAGCAAGGAGCCGGACAACCCTACTGCAGGCACGAACCCGCACTAGGCATAGCAAGGAGACTAGTACCAACGGCACTGAATGAGTGGGCCGTTGGTATATTAGGAAAAGAGTAGAGGGAAAGACAGCTGCAGGCAATCAAAGCGGGTGATATCGGGGCAATATTCCGAAGCTGAAAAGCGAAGAAGCGAAGAACTCCGACTCTTGGTGGGAGCTTTAACCGGCCACTGCGGCCTTAGGAGGCATCTGACTCTCATTAGAGTTGAGGCAGACCCACTATGCGCGGAATGTGGTGAAGAGGAGGCCTCCTTCCACTGTGCGAATTGGGAATATATGGCAGGCTCAGACGAAATGTATTCTATTAGTAGAATTATTGCACTCCTTGCAATGGATATGTCGACTTTCAAAAGAAGGTCGAAGAGGTTCGGGTAGATATCTGCCATGGGATGAGTGAGAATGTCCGGGTTTGCAAAAAGCGCTAACTGGGGTCTAGTCTCTGACGCTTGCGTCCCCTACCCATTAACATCACCATCAGATAGGTTTTGTACACTATGTTAATTTTCAGTTTTATTTCGGATATCAGGCGTTTGAATTCCTGATCTTGATATCGAGTTGTTCCTTGCAATAACGGCCACACTGTTCCATTTGTTTGAAGGTGAGGTGACCGCAATAATGGCATTGTTTGTGCTCCGAACAAATTAATAGAGGAGTGTCGTGTCGATATGCACACGAAACGATACCTACCCATTAACTACGAAAATAGGAAGAAAGTAATTTGATTATGTACTACATACAACCGTAATTCGTTTGTTATTGACAATAATGAACCGTGTCATTCAATTTGGACTTTGTGTTCATCGGTAATTAGACTCGAGTTTAGTTTATACCAAAAACGTCCGAATACACCGCATTCGATTCGAACACGAATAATGAAATGTTTTTTGTTTCGTTATAGTAGTAGAAAATAGTGGCAATTCATTAATTATCTCCGTGCAATAAATTCAGTGACGTCCACATAAAATTGTTTAGGTAATACTGAAACCCTAACAAATTATCAAGGTTAAATTGAGATTACCGAAGTATCGATTGAATTTGTGTTGCTTTGTTCATTATCTACCAGTTGATCACTACAAAGGGTATACACACGAAATCTAATTTGAAATAGAACTGTCAGCATTCAGCACATTTTAATTTCGACCGGTAATAGTACAGTCGTAGAAATTTGCTACACAATTATCCGGCATGGAAATGTTCTCTCATAAACTGTTAGTAGAGGTGCCATATATCATGAAAACACAATAATCAATTTTAGAGGGACATGGCATGTTTTCGCCTATAGCTCGTCAACCGTTGAAAATTCCAAAAAACTATTTACCAAAAGAGTATTAATCAAATAAAGAATAAAGCGTCATAAATTTCCTAAAAGAAAGTTCTCTACTAATTTTTCTGTTCATTTAAAATTCTTAGCTCGCGGCCTATCGATAAAAACTAAAATTGCTGCAAGCTAGGATGAAACATCTGATTGGGTTAAGAAGGCGATGAAAAATACTTACAGTCCTTGCTATTTTTAATGGTCATAGGTATTTATAACTATATAATAAAACATAATAAGTGTAATTATCCACTAATATTTTGTGTTCATAACTGTCTACGAAAATTAAATGGCTTCAATATTATTTATAAATGTGTGTTGTTCAGTCATAGTTGAATGGTATTAGTTTGATGCACGAAAGGTGAAAAATAAAAATATTTCTCATTGAAACTTACCAGCATCTTAACATTTATTTTTGTCTTCCTCAGAAAGTTGATGTCTCAAACCGTTTCAGAAAAAAAGACTGTATATTGAAAGTGTGATGAAAAGCCAATCTCAAATTTTCATTTGTAACCATTTGGAGAAGGTGTATACAGCTTTCATACTAGTATATAGCATTTTTATTTGTAATTTATAATATTTGTATGTTGTCGATAAATCCATGCTTGCGTTGAAATTAATTTTGTTATCGATATCTTGCTGAAAGGGGTAACATTACTGACAGATTAAAACTGCATTAATAATTTTGTTGAATAAATAAACATCACTTATCGATAACAACAAATAATGTTAGAGAAATGTATGTGTGGGTGTTACTGATATGAAATTAACGTAGGTGGCTGCGTAATCGTCATTGGGGTATGTAAATAATAACGTCGACTTTGTTAAACGAATAGTAGATTTTGTGTTCAGATATTTCTGAGGTTCATCCTGTTCGATTCTATAGGGAAACGGGACAGCCGCTATGAATTTCTGTCTTGATATCGTACTATCATCCCTTTGTTCACCAAAAGTTATAAATTGAAAAAAGTTTTATCAATAAAAGTAAGATATATAAATTATAATAAATACTTATACATAAGCATCAGGTATCTAGCAGAGATATCTGATGGATATACATAAGGGCAACTCTATATCTAGAAGTAGTTTATTCTTCTTTCTTGAAGATGATCACTTGGTGATTGAAACACGTGTCGAAGTATTAAAAATAGCGGTTTGGTGTTGAGATAAAACTCCACTGTATTCATTACTTCACCAAAGGTTCCAAACAGTGCAGTGCAAATATATAAAATACCTTTTTTGTGGATAATAAATTTATCGATTTAAAAATTATTGAAAACGCCAAACTAAACTATTGAATTCAAACGATCAGACCCAGAAGAAGAGGCGGAAGCCGTGTGACGTCAGTGCGCGAGTGATTCTGATTGGTCACTTTCGGCCATGTCCGCATCATTCCAAACTTCAGCCAATCATATTACAAGAAGACACTGACATCACACCTGAAGAACGTTTGAATTTACACATATTAAAATCACGTTTTCAATGGTGAATAATAAATCATTTTTTCAAAATGTAGGACTCTTTATTCCAATCAAATAAATATGACTCTGGGAAAAATAGTTTTTTTATTATAACGGCAAAAAATTACATGACTTCGGAGAGTTTGAGCTTATCAGTTTTGAAAAGAGTTAAAGAAATTAGAACATCCTCTAAATATTCCGAGTTGTTGGAAATAAAATACCCTGAGTTACTATTTCCATCTCAGTCTTTCTGGTGAGGCCATGAGCGCGATCATCTTTGGGGACGCTTTTGAGGGTAAAACAGGACAGGCTTCTAGAGGACGTTTGATTCTATGTACCTATGTCTGCGGCAGCACCTCACGATGCTTTTCATAGATAATTGAGGTATTTCTCTTCCATTAAAATTTGAAGCAATCTTTATGCGATCGAAATGTATTTGGTATCAAAAGAAAGGTAGAACGTTGATTTATGTACGTGCTATTAATGTTTTTTGAAATTATTCGTTCATCTACCCAAAAAATGTCTTCATAGTTATTGCATTTTTGGGACATTTTTGAGTTTTTTTTTTTGGGAAAAAAGTGGATTGAAAATTCAATTTCTATTACAGCATGTACATAGAATCAAACGACCTCTAGAAACCTGTCCTTGAAATCGATAAGACGAACCGTTTTTGAGTTATCAATTGACCCTAAAAAGCGCCCCAAATGTGATCGCGCTCATGGCCTCTTAAATAAAGAGCATTTCTGTCATGACTGTCACAGGATTGAAAATATTGAATAGCATCTAGGATATATGCGCAGCATAGGCAACACTGGACCTGGCCCTCTTGCTGACAGCTTCCGCATATGGTAACAGATAATTCACGCTTATAACCAACCCTCTACGATAATGTAATTTTATCGCATGCGCAGTTTGAAACGGCATCTGTTATATCGATCGCGTTATGAATATGAGGACCGCTGCGCCAAGACCCGGTTTTGCACCAATTCAATATTGTCGATAGAGTTTGCTAGCGCCGTCAATTATTTTTCGTTTAGGTACCTTGATCCGTTTGAGAATTCCAACTTCTGCTAGTTTCTGATATTTTTCCGGAAGCGTTGATGATATTGCAGCAAGCCATATCAAAAATTAATACTCGTTGAAGACCAGGGGCGGCGCGTGGGTCAGAAAAGTTGTTGGGGGGCACTCGAAGAGTATATTCAAATGTATCTTTTCGCAACCCATGAGGGAACACTGTTATTAGAAAGTGTATACGCTGATATAATACGGGATTTTTTTCCTTAGTGCCAAATTGTCATTATAAAGAAAAAAGTGGTCTCGTGGCGTCACGTTTATCAAAATCAGACTTGGCAACATCGTTAAGTTGTGCACTATGAAATCTGAAATTCGACAGATCTCATTACATTATCCAGAACACATGACCTTGGCTTAGAGGCGCAAAAGAATTATTGTGTTTGGTTGATTTTTTGGCTATATTTGCTGAACTGTACATAGGCATGGAGGTACCTACTAGATGCAGAACGTGGCATGTGGTGAGGCATCCAAAACCATAATACATTTGCTGTCGCCTGTCGGCATATTCCACTCGTACGGTATAGACGAGACATGTGTGTTGCCTCATGCTTGGGCCGTGGCTAGTGAATATCCTAGTTTTGGTGTCGACTAAATTCAATTTCCTATATTAGATTCAGTGGTATCATATTGGCATCGTGATTTATTTTAATGGGGAATTTTGGTAAAATAACTAAAACTGCTGACAATGCCAAAAATTATGTCGGCGCTAATAGGCATCTATATTCATAAAATTATGATAAGAGGAATGCCTGTAAAAATTGGGTTGGAATAAATTGATGGATATATTATACGTCCTTCGATAAAAAAGTGTCAACTTCCTATTTTTTTGTATGATTATGGTGTGGCTCCCACGAAAAGAAGACTCCTGCAATGTTTGGAGAACACCGACTTAAGTAGGAATTGGTGTTCTTCTTAAATTTCTGCAGGCTGTATGCCTCGAGAAACACCTCCTGAGGTAGTGACCTCCATAGCTTTGACGTTCGTTGGTGGAACGAGCTTTGGAAAAGGGAAGTTCGTCATGTCTCCAAAGTGACGGCATATGGATGTGAGGACCGAGCTGGACGGGTCAGTCTCGATGGGACTGGTAACCGTAGAAGAGCATCGTCGACAAATCCATGAAACCGAGACATATCGCCAATCGTTCTGCAGTGTTGCAGAGAAGTGAGCGAGCTTGTAAGCGAAGGATCACCGACGAATCGAATGGGTTTTTTTTAGACATAATTCAAAGTTTTAAGTGTGAGTTAAAGGCTACACCCAATAGGTTGTAGGGGGGTCGTAAAGGCTTTGCGACCTCACAAGCACTTCGACCTATGAGCTCCTTTGTTCATGGCTCTTAATCTATTCGAAGCCCTTGTTTTCTAGTATAAAGTTGTCTTCGTCCTAGTACTGGCAAGGCAGTAGTTGAAATTTTCTAGTTGGACGGAAATACCCCCAAATCACAAGAGAGGTTGAATAACATTTCTTGAGAACTATGAGCGAAATTCAGTCAGATCCACTAGCTTGGTTTGTTGTTAAGACAATTCATTTGTCTACTTGCACATGGTTCTTGCTTCAAAGCATTCTGATCTGGTCTCAGTACCCATAATTCAGCTCTAGAGCAATTTCTGCTGTTTATCAGATGATTTTTGACGTGTTTGGTATTGATGTTTGCATCTCCAGCTTTATGATCTCAAAAAAGCTATAAATGTGTTTGAAAGAAACATTTTCGGCATTGTATAGTACCTATACCTGTTTATTAAAATACACCGTAAATTAATCGTATTCATTATGAAACGAGCTACCTATACCAACAAGTTGCTGTAATTATTCCGATTGCTGATTAGGAAGCAGATAAGACACATTTATCAACAAACAAAACAATGTAGCAGCAGAAATTTTACTGTTGTTTCACAAAATCGTTCAAGTCGATATATTTGATATAGGTTTGTTCCAGCGGCTCGTTGCATACCTTCAAGACTGCTTTTATGAACAAAAGAATATACGGCTATGGGTAACCCTTTGTCCCCCTACTTGGTTAATTTGTTCATAAATGGGTTCGAAATGGATGCCAAAGAAATGCCACAGTGTTTTCGTAGGATATGGCTAAGGATATGTGTAAGATGTTTTTGCAGCATTGATTAATAAGAAATCGAATATGAATGAACACTTTGGTTCTTTTTTGAATAACGCATTCCCGTCAATGAAATTCACATATGAATTAGAAGAGTATGGGCAACTGCTGTTCCTAGACGTCCCGGTTATAAGAAGTCAATGAGGAAAGCTAGGATGCGATGTCTTAAGAAAGGAACTAGCACTCACAGGCATGGCCGTAACAGGGCCCTTCTGGACCCCGATGCCAAATATTATGAGCAGATGAGATCTTTGAAAATAAAATTCAAAGAATACTTAGCAGATGTGAAACATGGAATAACGAAAAAAATAACGGTCAGTTTTCGTGTTTTGCTACAAACTCATTCTTTATATTTTTGTTTGAAAATATGAATAGGATGTTCATAAAATCAGCTGTGGAATCATCTGCGGCTGAAGGACAAACTTTAGTCACTATTTTTCAACGTTCAAGATACCCTCTTGGGAGGCATTCATGTTGAAAAGTGGAACATTCTCCAATAAAATTGAGAAATGTGATGTTTTTGTAATATGTATATCAGACTTTCATTAAGATTAGTCAAGCAAGTTATCAACTGCAATCACGTAGGTGTCCATGAAAGCCTAGGAATACGTGAACACATAACAAGTGCCTTCCAAAACCTTGGTTTTCTGTTTCGTTCGAAGAGCTATTTTACTGTCCGTCAACTGATGAGGCACAAATCCGACCTTTCCAGGAATACTTTTTCCATATATGGGTGCAGCACCTACACATACTGAAAAATTTCAAAATCTCTTAAAAAAAAAGAACAATTCACCTGGTCGGTGATGCTTCGCTCACAAGCTCGCTCACTTCTCTGGAACAACAGAGAAAGGTTGGCGATCTGTCTCTGTTTTATAGGTATTTTCATGGACAATTCTCTTTTGAAATATCATCTATCGTTCCACCGTTCCATCGAGACTGACCCGTCAAGCCTAGTCGTTGCATCATTTTGTAGTCATTTTGGAGACATGCCGAAGATCACTCGTTCTTCAAACGAACGGCAATGCTGCCTCTGGAGATGATCCCTGAGGCATACATGCAGCCTGCAGAATTTCATGAAGAGTACAAATTCCTACCTTGTTCCTTGGGCTCTCACGATATATTCTGAACATTACTACAGGATTCTACAGGAGAAAGAGAACAAAAAAATATGTACCCCATGATTCTCGAAAATTAATTGGGTACGCCGATGTACGCACACTTCCACGGTTTTCTTGTTTCATCAATGCATCAAGCGTGCCTCCACGTCTTGGCCCAGTCCTTAAATAAAAAACGTGAGTTTACTCGATGCCAGATCCAGATGCCTACCGGATGTTTTAAATTTCCGAAATATCCAATGAATTCATTGAAGAGGGGTTACTTTTTCTGTAAGCATGTTTAATTTATCTTGTTCTGACATTATCTCGGAAACCTTAATCGGTATCAAAAAAGTTAATGAAAAAAATCCCTATTTATATCATTCAGACAAGTTGTCCTTGCTTCGTTAAAAAAACAGGTTCGTACCTAAACGAAATTGACCAAAAACAAATTGAGACAATTTTATTTCAGCATGAAACTATACAACACTTTTCACACTGCGTAAAACCAGCACATAAAATTGCAAAACCCGACTCGCGAAAAAATTACATTGACTTTATAGAATTTTTTTTTAATGGGAAAATTTTAATCTGAAATTCATCGAGAAATGCATTCATTACTTATTGAAATGTTCGTATATCTCCAAACTTGGAACGCTACTTCTAAACTTCAATTGTTTCGTTACGTTTACGAGGTATGTTCAAAAATAAGCAGCTTAGAGTACCATTTTTATTTCACAAAAGTGTTTCTTCAAGAAGTTATGATATATGATATCTTTTCCAAAAGAACTCAAATAATGTCGATAAACTTCATACTTACTGAGGGTTCCCAGAAATATTACTAATAATATTCCTGAACTGTGTTTGAGAGAGACTTGAATCTGAGCTGCTGTAGAGATTGTGAGAATGTTCGGATAAATTGATATTGAAATGAAATTTCAGTAGAAGATACCTGCGGTTCAAGAAAGACACAAAACCATTATAATTTATTGTACTAACAAATGATTAGATTGTTGATAACTGCTACGACTACTAGGTTGTACTAGCACTTTATATTGAGTTATTATTATTGAGTTATATATTGAGTCGACTTGGAAAACAGCCAAGTCGACGTTATATACACAGATTTTTTCCAAAGCATTCGATTAAGTAGTCTTGAAAAATAACATCGAATTTTTTCATTCGTTTCTCACTGAGAGAATACAGCTCGTGAAATTCACTGATGGTCCTTCTTATAAGTTCACCGCTACTTCTGGTGTTCCTCAAGGGTCCATTTTGGGGCCTCTACTATTTTCGCTATCTTTTACCGACTTGAACCGATACATAATGCATCCATAATGTTCATTATATATGTCGTCTTTCCATGGCATCGAAAGTGACAGATTATATTAACCTTTAGAACGACCTGAACGAATTCTCTGCTTATTTTGAAAATAATGATTTGTACTTAAACGAATCTGAATTTCACGAAGAGGAAGTCATCCACTATTAATAAATATTTTATCAGATGTTCCGTACGGGAGTAAATTAGACCGTAGCGTTGTTTTCTCCAGTATGTTCCACTTCATTGGTGAATTGAATATACGTATAGCATCGTTTTTAACTGTAGGTTCAACTTTCTATTCACTCAGGGATCTGTCTCATTATATTCATCTCTGTATCTGTTTTTTTTGTGTACCTATATGTTTTTCGAAACTAGTTTCAAAATCGTCACATTTGCCCCACATCCACTTTCAGCTGATGATTTCAGGACTTTATTGATTGATTTTTTTTTTCAGGTGTCCTATGCCAGACCAAGCTCAGAAGCCATCAAAGGCGCAAATTTGTACGTATCTGGATTACCAAAGAATATGACGCAGCAAGACCTTGAAGCCCTCTTCAGTCCGTTTGGTCGGATCATAACATCTAGAATTTTGTGTGACAACATTACTGGTAAGAATAAATGTTGTTCTCTACTGGATATCAATTTAGTGAGTATATACTCGAATAATCCCATTATCATATTTGAGTATATTGTCACTGAT
This sequence comes from Chrysolina haemoptera, assembly GCA_958298965.1. Lineage (NCBI taxonomy): Eukaryota > Metazoa > Arthropoda > Insecta > Coleoptera > Chrysomelidae > Chrysolina > Chrysolina haemoptera. Next base: position 5,126,052 of record OY282596.1, on the reverse strand, counting down.
CATGACCATGACCTTCGGTCATGTTACGTTTCGATAGCCGCGTTCACCTGAAACCTTCTCGTTTTGTGCGAAATAAGAATTAGATCGCTATAAAGTATGTCTAGTTTCAACTACATTTTTAACTAGTAATCGTATCCAAGCATTGCTTTTGTTAGATATAGAGCTTGGTAATTATTATTTTCCATAATGTAAAAGATCATGTTGATCTAGCTGAACCTGCTGTGATTGAAAATGGAACCAGAAACTCATCGAGGCTTTTTTATAAAAAATACAGGTATCCATTTGTTACAAAGAAACTGCGCATTACAGTGAAACCAATTTCAGTATATATTTTCATTATTTTAATTTGCGCGGTACGCTCATGTCCGTTGTCGGACAAGTGCGCAGCAAGTAAGTCCGTCTAACGCTAGGTTGGTTTTACTGTACTCTCATTACATAAAAATTGTAAATAATTCAAGTAACAAAAAATGTGGTAATATTAAAAATAACGACCATCATTATCCAGCTTGCATTCAGATGGAATGGCTACATCTCAAATCATCGTGTAATCGTTTTAAAGTGCGTCCTCTAATTCGAAAAGCTTCATGTCCACCATTTGGTGATCTTCTTTGTCCATCTATCATTTGTTGATCTTACTATGTGCCCTGCCAAGTTCCATTTTGAAGATGCTATAATAGTGGACAACTAATTGATATTTCCGGAGAAATTCTAAGAAGAGGGCCTCCAGCTCTTAAACGGAAGCATCTCACACCATATTGATGCCGGAGGAGGTATACTTATTACTTACAGGAGTGAAGCAAAACCACTTCCAAGTGGCCAGTCAAAAATTCTCTCAGAGGCAACTATCAGCACAAACAACTGTCGGGAAAATACAAAGTTGCAGCTACAGATATGCTTGTCGTTTCGATCCTATTCTGTTCCTTTGGGGTAATGAAATGGACTCAAAAAATGCTGCCAAAACTCTATGTAAAAAAAAAAACAAAATTATGTCTTCATAGGAACTTGCATTCTAAATCGACCTTCCCCTGTTATACTTTCCCTGACAACAGTCTGGAGTGTTCATTAGAGGATGGTACTGGATCTTTGTTCTGTAGCCTTTACATTACATATATTACAAAATTTCATGACGCGGGAAATATAACCTTGATTAAAATGTGGCCAAAGTGGCTCTAGGTCTGTGGTAACACTTACTGACTCACTATGCCGGGGTGGCACTGCTGTTTTTTCGGTAGTCGCTTCTGAGCGCTACGTTAATAATATTAATAATAGATACTGTCAGGGTCTGGTTTTTTGCACCATCATTAGTCTAGTCTTGAAAGTTGTGATAAACTCTAGCTGTAGCGAGTCATTCTAACATCAAACTGAATATGTTATGTAAATGGTGAACATTGAATTGATATTATCAATCCTATACTATTGTTCCAAGCTCTAAAATGATTGATGATTTTTTACATGAAGCGATGAAGAATTTCGTCGCCTTTCCCTGGCTACGTGGAGTAGACGCGAAGGTTTCGGGGCTTCGCACGAAACGTAACAAACGAAACAAGGTCGTAGTCAGTCATTGAAGGTATTTGGGCCGACATATTTTGAAACATTTCGAGTTGCTTTCGAATTCGATGTTTTTCGCGTCGGGCCAAACGCCTTACATCTTTAATGCCACAGTCACAGTAACATACATACAAAATACATCAACATACTTGCAGTTTGTTTATTGATTATAACAATCAGTAAATATTTAGTTTTTATTATTTTTATTGGATGTCGTAGCTTTGATTTGATTATGATATGATTTTTGATCAGAGTTACTGTTGAAATTTGGCTTTTAATATTTACCGGTAGTGTTTCCTGGCTTAAACCCAGGCGCTGCCTATTCACTAGTTCATTTTGTCTTACTGTACCTATATTTTGCGTTTTTTTCTTCTCTTCCCTAGTACGTCAATTTGTCTCGGGGGCCGGAGAAAATTTGCCTGGTACGTACCTGTCTCTTTACCATAACACCCAAAAACACCACCCACAACCACCAATCCACCTCTTTGGTTGTTCTGTTACGGGTCGCGACATCAATTCAGCTAGATTAATCACTTAATGTAACCGCCATCTTCAAAATTTTTTATGAAAAGATTCAATGAGCTATACGATGCACCCATCCCCCTAATCAAATGACGAACACTTGTTCAGATTTGAGTTCACAGTTATTTTATTGTTTAACTTAACCTACCTGATTTTACAGCTTCCGTTGAGAATTTTTATTTTATTTTGCATCGTGGCATGTTGGTTTATGTTTATTTGATTTTTGGTTCGTTTCGTTTAGTTTTTTACTCAAAGAGCAGAGCAATCACACCAACACACACTCACACTACACCACAATACATAAGAAAAAAACGATATATCGCACTCGCTTTGGATCTCACATGTATATCTTTTTTTTCTTGGGCTATTTGAACGCCATGCATAAAGGCTTTCCGGAAATGAGCGAATTACATCCGAGATCACTTATGTGCATGAGAACACCTGCCTGTCACTCTGCCATTACCCGAAAGCCCTGTGTTTGGCGCGAGGAACAACAACATCGTTTCAAAACCTCCGAATGCGATTCGGTTTTGAAACTGAGTTAGTGGTTCCGAGAGGGGGTTTCAGTTGACAATCAATTTTTATTCATCCTGTAGGTCTATCGAAAGGAGTAGGGTTCATCAGATTCGACCAACGACTGGAAGCGGAAAGAGCTATCCAGGAATTGAACGGAACCATCCCCAAAGGGTCCACTGAACCCATAACAGTAAAGTTCGCCAATAACCCAAGTAACAACAACAAAGCCATTCCTCCTTTGGCAGCTTACCTCACTCCACAAGCTACCAGACGATTCGCCGGCCCAATTCATCATCCTACAGGGCGATTCAGGTAAGCTTGATAAAATTTTATAAATAATGGGGGAATGCAGAGACAGATCACAAATTTGTGAACAAATTTCATTAAGATATTGTGCTACACAAGAGTGTCAGCAAATTAAGATGTTGTGCAGCACCTAAGAAAGACATCAAAGACATCAGAATTCGGGTTCATCTTTTGTTGTTAAATTATCATTCAGCACATAACACTGTGAAATGTTTTAGCAAATAATTGTGTGAATTATTGAAACAAAAAATATAAACGGAACAAGAGGTTGCAAGAAAATAAAAAAAAAATCCTGGCTTCCGGTCCCTTTATTTTTGTACGGCAGTAGGTTCTAGGAGATTATTATTTTATAATCTACCAACGTGAGGAATGCCGTACAAGAATATTTTGTCGGAAAAGCACATTTTCAGATGAAAAATTATTATTATTATTATGATCAAATGCACCACCCAAAATTGACGGCGCATAGTGCCTAAAGTTATTCTTTCATATAGCAACATCGTTATGAATATGTTTCATGATGGGTCAAATGACTCCCAAAATTGTAATACGGGCTTGTAGTCTTATCACTTTTTATTCATTTCTGACGTTCATTCAGCATCTTTCACTAAAAGTGAAAGCGACGTTGGATTTTCACTGGCACTCCGAATGAACGATTAATGAAACTTATGAACACAAATAGGACGTTCACCCGAGTTCGGTCATTTTCGTCTCGCCTTCGGTATCGAATGTCGACGGCGTAATGGAATGATTTAGTGGTATAACGAACATTTGTATGTCATTTCGTCGGTGTCGTATGAACGGGAAATGAAAACATCCGAGAGAATCGTCTGATATAACCTTTATTTATTTATTTATTTATTTATTTATTCCGTGTAATTTATGCTAACGTAGCTTTCTAAGAAAGCGTAATGAGTCTTAGGAATTGAAAATATTTTGAATCGATTTGAATACCTTTTTCCTTTTCCATTTTTCGAATTTTCTTAAAATTAATTATCGATTACATTCGAAAAACTAGATTTATTTTTCAAATGTTTTAAAAACGTTTTCGGGAAAAGCAATGGTAGAACACGATAAATGGAACTGTATGATTTGTTTGAAATATAGAAAATAAGGAAGGTAAAGTAAGGTAGTACTGGGAGAGTAGCTGTTCGCTATGGATAAGTGATGGTGTTCGAGTAATTTAGAGTGGTGTGTTATTTCAGGTATTCTCCGCTGGCCGGAGACCTGCTGGCCAACTCGATGCTGCCCGGCAACGCTATGAACGGTTCTGGCTGGTGCATCTTCGTGTACAATCTTGCCCCAGAGACCGAGGAGAACGTTCTCTGGCAGCTGTTCGGCCCCTTTGGAGCCGTCCAGAGCGTAAAAGTGATCCGTGACCTGCAAACTAACAAATGCAAAGGCTTCGGTTTCGTTACAATGACCAATTACGACGAAGCTGTGGTCGCAATACAATCCCTCAACGGTTACACCCTGGGCAACCGTGTCTTGCAGGTCAGCTTTAAAACGAACAAAAGCAAAACCACATAGAGCGAAGAGAATTCTTAGACACCAGCGTGTTCGCTGCATTCTGCGTTCATATTATTTATTATTTATTGTTCTCTGTGGTATTGTTGCTGCAAGTTATTAGGTAAATTAAGGCAATCCAGCGCGCCAGAATGCAGTGGGCCCGGGGGTGCCGTGCCCGCCAAGAAGCGCACCTCCCCTAATTTAATAATCTAGTACTTATAAAATACGAAGCTAGTCAGAAGTGCAACAGCGTTTCCTATAGCAAACATTTTTACGGTCTGATGTTTTTTGTATTATGTCATTATATTGATTGTGCCATCGCCTTTATATGTTGGGACAACGCCCAAAGATTCATAGCTAAACTATATATATATTTACATATAGTATTTATTATTATTTCCTAATTCGATTCATGTCTTAAGTAGATTAATTTATGTATTTATATGTAGTGTTTTCGTGTATTCTTTAAACAGACTAGTCGCATTGCAACGGTCGAGTTCGACAGTCAAGTCGTACGCGTTACCTTGCATAAATGTATTTGTGTTGAAGGATTCTGGAGCGACGAAGGCATCATCACGCTTTGTGATAGCGTAGTAGACCAGATACATGTGCGCTATACGACTGATTGTAAGTAACAGATTATATCGATGATGGCCACCGTCGCTCCTAAAGTCCGGTTATTCTTATTTGTGTGTTGTGTTTAGTTCACCAGATTTTTTCTAATATTCTCAGCTTTTTCTTCAAATTGAGTGGTTTTGCTTGAAATGCCATCAGTTTAGCGACGATAATGCTTGGCGAGACCACAACTTCTGGATTTCTTTTTTTAGTTTCTTTTTATTTTTACTTTTCAGGCTTAGCAGTCTTATCCAAATCAGATCTTTAGTTTATATTTGATTTCTCAGTTTGATTCGTTACTTTCACCACTATTTATTCATTTTGGTTTATTGTTTGATTTTTGTGAATACAGATTAAAGTTTATTTATGATTTTAATTTATTTTTTATTTTTCTTTCTTTTCCCTATTGTTGTGTCTTGCAGTGTGTTTGCTGACGTGAACCCGAGGAAATCAGATCTTACGCTATGCACAAGTGGTGTGTCTGCCGGCATGCCAGAGGGTGCGGTCGTGCCTAACCACCCCCACAAACTAACCAGCCACTTCCTAAAATCACTTTATTTTTATAAACACTCGTACCTTGAGATCAGGATTAATGGATAAATATATCGATAGAGATTTCTAGGATACGTGTGGCAGACTGACTGTATTTATAAAATTAACGGGATATTGAATTTTGTTTGTCATTTACGGCTGAAGATAGAACATTAATTAGCGAAACGCACACGCCCGCCAGGCAGCGCATGATATGAATTGTACATAGAAATTTTAAAGTTGATCCAAATAGGCAAATAAGTACAACTAAATAAGTCAAGTCTTTGATAGCTTTAACGGTGGCGGGGATATCTTGTGTGGAAATGTGCTTGACTTGACGATAGCCCACCGTCACACCAAGGGCCGGTTTATCATTTATCAATTAAGCTCCATCAGTTCACAAGCATCATCTCAAACATGACCATGGCCATCAACCAAAGTGTCTGTCAATACATTAGTCAGGTTGGCAACTTTGAATTTTTTATTCACCTAGGTCTGTGGAACAATTACCTTAATAATGGTATCTCCAAACTCATTTTAAAATACTATGAGAAATAGTAGCTAGGAGCTGGGTGCAACACCAGGTGGCAACGAGGTTTGATAATGATTCCTACCTCAGCCATCTGATTATTTTCGAATATAGAAATTTGAGTATTGGATATGTTGTATGAGAGATATTTTTCGAATATTGTTCATATATGAATATGAAAAACGGAAGTCCTATTTCGGATTAGAACATGGTCAATAATCTAGAGATGTCTCTCTTATACAACACATACAAAATTCAAATTTCTATCTTCGAAAGTAACCACGGGGCGTGACGTAACAAGTCTCTTTGACACCTGGTATTTTAATAATCGAAATCAACCTATACAGAGAAGTTAAGATTGAATCGAGCTTTCGGATAATATATGATGTAGAGAAAGAAACATGATTTTCGTACAGCTCGAAAATCACAAATCCGTAATTACAATATCACAATACGTACAGACCCAGCAACAGACAGAGATAATCAACTGAGAACTTGCTGCAAGAGCCGTATGATTTATTTTATAGGGGTGCACTGTCATGGATGGTTGATGCAATGTAGCCGAGTCGGAAAGGTCGATGTAATGTTCAGACAAACTTGGCTAGCGAGATGATGAAATAGGCTTAAGATTGATAAATCGGTCCTAACCCGTGTGTGTAGAATTTACTTTGTTAAAGAAAAGGTTTTGGAGTTCATAATATAGAAGCTAGGAAACGATTTATTATCTAATGAATGACCATGCAGACGTAAAATAACTGGTATCTTATTAGTTTCACTATTTGCACATTGGCTGTCTTGAAATTGTCTTTCTCTGCTGAAGTTCGCTCTTTTATCAAAGTTTTATAATTTTATTCTTTCAATAACTGAAGAATAAATGCTTTATCAGAGATAAAAGTATAACGAACTCTGAAAATGTATAACATTGACTTTGGTGATATAGGCAAAATTTTTCAGTGAGCATTTCCAAATTTTTGTACATACTTGAGTGGTTAAACATGGCGTTCCATGACACTATTGAATAGATGTTCCCTTTTGAGATCCTCGTATAATTGTTAGAAACGCCTATTTTGTAAAGGCGTGAGAATTTTGGAACTATAACACAACTTTTCAATATTGTATTAGTTTTGATGTACGTATTACATGAAATAGGTGGATAGCTTCAGACATTGTGCATTCAAATTTCCATTGTCGAACATATACATATGATATGCTCATTATCTTTCAGTAAATGTATTTTTCATATTCGTGTAACATATAGGTATTTGAAATATATTAAGTATTTGGTCGCTGTTATCTCAGAAAATTCTATCAGGACACCTTTTATTACTGTACCGTAATGTTTGGTAGGTTCGGCTATAGAAAGCTGAGGAGTAGGTACCTATTTTGATTTTTGTTTTTTGTTGGTTTTCCTGGTTCGATTATTGAATTCTAGGATATGCGAATCTTAACAAACTCATAGTTATTTATCGAGATTCGGGATATTCATGTTCAGTTTTATAAGGTACTTCATAGAATTTATCGAGAATAAAATCCTGGTTAATAATTGCTGAACTTAATGTAATGTTATCTTAAACTAATAACGATAACACTAGTTATGCTGAAACTTATTCGTATTTTGTCTTAACTTCTATGTAATTTGACATTTGAAACGTTGATGGGAACGTCATTCAAAATATTCTAAACTAAGGAATTTGTCTTGGAAACAATATTTTGTTGTAGCCGAATATATAAAAATGGGACAAAAAAGCCAGCAAATTCTGTAGCCATACTGTACAAAGGCCATATAAATGTTATAAGTGGAGTTTTAAAATAGTAGCTGTTAGCATCGTCAATGATTGATGTTTTGTAAGTACTTAATATTATTGATTGTTGATAAGATACATTTAATAAGTTTTTGTATTTAACGTTGCTAGCAACGTATGGTAAAACTTTGAACGACTACTTAATAATACTCTTAACTTTTGAATATCTATAAATAAATGCTCACTGGAAATACCTTAAAATAATTGGATATCATACAATAATAAAATATCACGTTGTATTCAATGAAATTATTTCACATTAAGAAACAACCCTACGGTTTCTAAGCAGCTCGTGCAATTTTGAAATGGTTTGGTCCAGTTTTGAAAAGTAAATGGAAATGAGGGTAATAAATTGCGTTTATAGGTGACTGAAGTGACAATGAAAAATGTATATATTCACCTGCACCTGCATATTTTCACATTTGTTGAAGTAAAATTTTTGCGAAAACGTATCGTTAACCATAGAAGAACCGTCATGGCATTCTTCTCAAGAACTGAAATTGTTATAGATTGGACTCTTTGAAGAAAAGATAAGGGCGGCAAAGCCTATATACTGAAGTTTTGAGAATATTTTTCGAAGAAAACTCTGGAGCCTTTTCCAATGAAATTCTCTTGTACCAACAATTATATTTAAAAGTTACCAAAATCGAATCAGTAGATGTTTCCGCTTGTGATTCCCTATAAGAAAAAGCTGTGATCTTAAATTAATTTGAAGGTAAAATGTTCGATGTAGGTTAGATTTACAGAGGAAGTTGTAGCAATGTGCCCGAGAGCAGCTATAGGACATATCCGTACAGCAAACATATTCCACAGATTTGTCCCCGCTTGTGATAATACCAAGCGCGACAAAGGCCTGGAATTCGAATTGAATGAAGGCGACGATAACATTTTGGAAATTTTCATCACGGGAAACAAAAATCAGTGAGTAGTACCATGGGTTTTATGCGATGTATTTTTTGTTTTATGTTGGCTAAGCTGCAGGAAACCTTTTTTATAAAATACCAACTAATATTTCGGGATTATCTTGTGTACCTACACATGATGAAAGCTTGCATTCCCCAAATATGAATATTAGAATTGTGTTAATAATGTTGAATATTTCTACTCATAATTTTTTTATCCACGTCAACTAGGTATTGAAACTCCATGCAGAGTGCGATGTGACATCATAATTTCTATTGTTTATTTCTAATTGTGTGAAACAAAAATCAATAGAAACTTCAAAATCAATAGAAACTTCAAAGCAGTTTCATCACACTATTTGAACGTAAGCCATGGGCTTGATACATAATCTGTCAACGAAGCAATTTTAATAGTTGAAACGTCGAAAATTCCAAAGATTTTTGGGATGGCAGATCCCCTGTGCCCCTCCTTTGGCTACGGCTATGTTTACAATAGGTTCATCATTATACGGCAGTCCAGTTTGTTTTAAAATTATTTCAAGGACAAAAGTCAATTTCTCTCGGAAAAATACGGTTTACGAAACATCAGGATCATGCGTAGTTGAGATAAGAACGAAAATGAAAAGGTGAACTACTCTTGTGCGCATGTTCATGACAATCCAAAACCTGCATTTCTCTATTTCCAATCGATACCTATATTGAAGAATGGTGATATTGATGTATATAAAATGTGGGCGATTAGTATAAACGGGAAGGAAACATATGCCAGCATGCTTAAGATTATCCAGAGTCAATGTTTTTCTTTGAAGATGTACGGAATGCAATATGTGATTGCACAATTCTACCCCAGTTTGGTACCTACTACCATTGCGTATCACGCTGAAAAGAACATCTCACCGCATCAATGAGAAATGGGCTTTCGGTAAATTTGCTCGAATTTTTTATATATTTTAGAACTCGTGATGTTGATCAAATGTTTCATTGTACTAAGGCTCACAGTCAAAAGTTTAGATTTTACCGGGTGCTGAAGTTCGATTTTTCAAAATTTAAATTGGCCATAGTAGTGATACTTTTTCTTATATACAAACCAAATCTATTGTTCATATGGCGGATGCAAAACCATTATAAAATTTAATTCCTGTCCGAGCCCACGATATACATGGTGCGTCCAAAGTTACCATTTTTTTGATCCACCCTTTATAGTTTATGTATCTGGGGAGTGAATTTTCATCATGAACGATCGGATTTGTCACAGAGTTGCCCAGAATTTCATAAATTTGGATATATCAAGCAGGACGGTTGAGACTTTATGCGAAATAGAACATATCTTTTATGTAATACTTCGGTATGATTTAGGAGACCTTGATAATCATGATTTGGACTCGATATTAGTATACCTGGAAATATCTGAAAATGAATGAAATTCTATTGCTCAATTTTTCGGAAATCTCTGTGGAATTCGATATTTTTGGACGCACTATGTATCGTGGGTACGTGCACGAATAATTATAACTGCTACAGTGGATTTGCAATGGCCATTTGAAAAATGGATGAATAGTTGATTTCGTTACAAAAATACAAATTAAAATATATTTTGAAATTGTAAAAACTGAACTTTTGCACCCGGTATAATCTAAACTGTTGATTTGGAGCGTTAGTGCAATGGAAACATTTGAGAAAGCTTATTTCCAATTGACGCTATTAAACGTGAAGCGATATAAAATAACGAAGCCAAACATTTCAGTGCAGCCTAGCTAACATGATAAAAACTACAAAACGTGGTTGATAACTAGAAAAAAAAATATATAGCAAATTGAGCTCAAACATTATTGGGTCGAAATTCAAACTGATCAAGTGGTGCCATTTTCTCCATTCAGTTTTTCTGTGTTCATAGAACATATTGAATGCAACTATAAACAATGGCTTAGTACATGTCCTTATATTCCAGGATGAGCATCTCTACAAGCAGATGAGGGATATTAATCCAGTGGCGTATCCAAATCTATAATTCAGGGGATCCGGGAATTTTTTTGTTTAGCCTCAGGATACGCCAGGAATCTTTTTATGGTTGGCATAAATGAGTTCGAGAAAAGTTTCGTGATCGAAAATTTTCTAGTTGGTGAGCCGTACGGGTCAAAAAATGTACAATCTTACAATTTTAAGTCAGTAATAGTATTCCGAGCACAAACTATACTAGCGACGTAGGTGATGTTATTGGTTACTCTGGCCTAAATCGAAACTCGTGTAGACTAAATCCATATACAGAACAACGATATATTTCAAATGATATTATATGTCTGTCAACAATGCTTGTGTACCATTCTTAGCTTCTATTTGACTAGCGTTTGTCATATATATGTATGTATACTCTTATACATACGGGGTGTTTCGAAATTCGATTACCGATCTGATACAGAAGATTAAATGGTTTTCTGATAAACTTTCTACTGTTAAAAAATTATTCTCGAATTCTCGTACCTTCGAAAGTTTCATTATTATTTTGGTTATCATCTCCTCCCATATTTTTAAATCACTTTTCCGATTGAAAACTAGTTTTACAGAAAGTTACAGTTGAAAAAATCTCACAAAAATTAATAAGCATAAATAATGAATTTTCACTTCGCACTTTTATTTCATATCTGGATGTGTATTTTGTTAAATTTGTTGTCATCGGTAGGTTACTATTTATCCTATCGAATATTTTAGAAATTAAATTGCAGCAGAAATAAACAATGATTGTTTCGTTTTAGGAACGTGATTTGCCAAAACTGCAGCTCTCCAGAATACACCTTAGTATTTTTTCATGGTAGCTTACAGATAAAAATATTAATATGCAATTAAGTCAGGAATGAAGAAAAAGTGTGTGGTGAAAATATAGTGGTTTCTTGCTAGTTTTTAAAGTAGAAATGAGCAGGTAATTCAAAACGTTGAAAAACGCGAATCAGATTGGTGGTGGAAAGAACTTTGCTGCAAGCAATTGATAGAAATTATTATTTTTATTCGAGTTGTTTGAAGGCCGTCTTTTTTGGAAATGTTAACCTAACCTAACCTAACCTAACCTAACGTGTCGTAAGCGCGAGTGGTTGACTTCTTCAGAAGTCTGTTCATGTTTGATATTTTACCGATGACTCAAGAGTTTTCTATTCCGCAAGTGGCATTGCTGCCTCAGGTAGTCTTGCTCATTAATTATAGTTTATTGGTTCGTACCTTGTCATTGCATTGTTAGTTGATAACATGTTTTTACCTGCTGTCATTTAATTATTTTATATTTCCGAATTTTTCAAGTCATCGGCAAAATATCAAAGATGAAGTCCTTGAAGAAGTTAGCCACTCGCCTTAACGAAACGTTAGGAAACATATCCTTTAAATTCGAATAAAAATAGTTATAGCGCAAACTTCGGTCGCGAAAGGCTTAGCCATTATTAACTGATAGAAATATGGGAGTATTGTTCATTGAACTTGAACGGTTCTTATGTTTTGCATGTATGTATGAAATAACGATAGGATGAATCTCCTATACCAGTTTGGTAATCGAAATTCGAATATACACATATATATCAGCTTAACGTTTTCATTATTATTGATGGTTGATTATTAATTATTATTGATTATGTATCGCATTATTGCGTACGTATCGTATGTGTATCTACATAAGGGTTATCTCTTTGTGTGTTGTGTAGATCTCTAGCGTAAGTGTAATATAGTACATTACATATTCCTATTGGTTATTTTCTCTATATGTGTAGCTGTTGTGTTGCCAGCGGACATTCTGGCGACGTCTTTAGGCGTCAGGACGCCCGCCTGGGCCGGGTCGGTAAAACTGACTCGTCCTGGCTCCACTTGACGAAGTGGGGCTTTATAGCTCAAACATTGTTGTGACGAGATGCATTCCATTATTTAAAAAAAAACACCGATTGATATATACATATATTATATATACTCAAGCCTATATTCTATCTGTTTTGATAAAATTGTGGTTATTATTACAAATATCGGGTGCAAAAGTTATATGTACAGAGGTTATATATTAGGAAGTACAGTACCTCATAACTGTAATTCATGCAATAACTTAATATAAGAAAGTTCTAATTACAATATACTTTAGCTTTAGTAGTAATAAGATGCGAGGTTTGTAAGATCTCTTTTACCATTGGACGAGAGGTCGACTCGTCGGGGCGACTCGACAAATCGCCCGACCCCTTCGTGTCTCAAATCAAGCACCTCCGACATCCCCTTGTCGACCATTGGCATCGTAAATCCAATACACATTTCGATTACACATAACATTCATTATGTCTATGACCAAAACCGTCTCTTTGGAACCCTCGGCTACCGTGACTGTCAGCCAAAGCGCGGAATGAATCATAACTTTCAATGTCTTACGACAGAGGGTGTTCAGGTACTCCATCCTACTGTTTCATGTGTGAGGAAGAATGTGGAATTTCTGATTCATATATACAATGAAATTATTTACAGAGTCTGGCCTATATGAGCTACCCGACACGGTGCTAGAGGGATTCATCAACGGACATTGGACTTTATATCCTAGGTTAGAATTAATGCGGGCTCAAGTTCCATTCAAAATTGTTTGGGGTGAACGGGAGTAGATAGGGCAACAAGACAACTGGTCGTTTGGTATACCTGTGGCTTCTAACCTCCGCTGACCAATGAAGAATTTGTATTAACCGGGGGTTGAAAGCCTCAGGTATGCCGAGCGGGTGGCGTATGATGGTATGTTCTCCAAATGGACCTTGATGTTTTCCCATGTTGAATCCCACAAGAGATCAGGCCGTTTTCTTTTTGCCTACTACTAACGGGAATGAAAAAACATAAGTAAATGTGTGTTTTTTGAGCACCACCTAATTTCACGAAAATGTTTTATAATACTTATTTGAAAGTTATAGACACGAATCAGTAAAGCATTTTCTGATACTGGTCATGGATATTGCAATGAAGGCCAATTGGGCAATTTTTTCTCTCCACAAGCTCGATTCTTACATGCCTGCTCCCTATGGCGATACATTGAGTTCATTGCCCTTTATATTCTTCCATTAAAAAAAATATAGGTAGATTTGTCGCATATAACACAGGTCTAGAGAATTGGGCTCCGAACTTGGTATATTTTGATAGAACATTAGCATCAACAGTTTTCAAAATTTTTTTTGGTAATCACTGATTAGAGGTCCGCGCTGAAACGCTGCCAGCGGGCAGACTCACCAGTGCCTCCCAAACAAAGGTAACTAAAAGCGATTTCATAAAAATTTCGAAAATTTTTGATTGTTTCAAACACGAAAATTATTGCCATTTATTGTTACATTATGTTCCATATAACAACCAATTTTCTTAATCGCTCCAATTTCGGAAACACCCTGTATAAGTTGATTGACGGTATGCAGGTCATGTTTCATGTATAGCAGTGGTAGAAAATTCTCTTTCACAATATCCTGTGCAAATTCAGGAAATTTAACAACTTAAGTAAAAGTAAACCTTTTCGTGAAGTAAGCTGGATCACGTGAAACACATTTTTAAAGAGGTTGCAGGTTTCAGGTTTCAATGCATTTCAGAATATCTCTTGGTAATCTTTCAATCCACTTGTTACTTTCAACGACAGTTATTATCAAAGACAATTTGGTAATGATTGGGATAACACGATCTTGACTGAACTACAGTTCTTCTAACATATCTGAAACGGTGAAAACATGCACGCCAATAATGTGCATTCGCCGTACTACGGACTATAGTGCGTAATATACCCAGTGATAATGCACTCAACATGAGCGTTCGCACAATAAATAAGAATTTTATGTTGGTAGAACTGTACTGATTATGTGACGGTTTTGATTTCTGCTGAAAGGGAAATGGTCTCCGACGATTCCCATTGGTTCCTCCGGTCCTTTCTAATAATATAACCGAAGGAAGTAATTGCAATAATAGAAGGATTCGTTTTCTCTTGCTGGGAATAAAAGAACCCACTTTACCATCACCAAATCAGTTGAGAACTTCGAACTGTTGCCAAATCGCCTTCGATAATACCTGTCGTAGTTCAAATCATCTCTAGAACATGACCATCAAGTCCGGAAATCACAAATAACTTTGAATGTTTTCATCAACTTGGCTGGGGAAAAATATTGTGAATGTTGTTCGTAGGACCATCCGAAAAATAAGGATCTTGTTAGTGTGTTGGATCAAACGAGTCACAAAATTGATCAAATAATAGCAAGGAAAATGTTGGAATCGATGCACTTCCACAAGGTCAGTAAGGATTTTCTTGGGATTAATCGATGTTTGTGTTGGATTTACGTTTCCGGTGGGAGGATGCAGGCACCCCATCGCCGTTGCGATAACGAGGGGGAGGTGGATGACATATCAGCCGAAACCACCGACTCAACGACTCCAATCTCCCAGAGTCTGGAGCGGTGCACCACGCTACCCCGCTGATTAGTCTTGGGCCATCCCCAATCCTGTGCTATTCTTGATATTCAGAAATTTGCCTCCGATGTGCCTCTAGATATGCTAAAAGATTTTACACATGTTCGCTCCTGTTCCCAAAAGCCCGCTTTATGATTTTCGTTGATTGAAAGCAGAATGGCGAGTTTGCGCTCGACTATTTTTGATACTGACTGAATATCTGAAGGTCATATCGGATTAAGGCGCGAACGCACAGGATTCGGTTTGGACACGCGACTAGATGGAACTGAACTGATTCACTCATTACCGATATATAATAATTATACATACGTCGTACGTTTGTGTGCTAATAACAAGCGATACGTAGCCGTAGTCATTGTCACCTGCGCTGGGAGAATGACTAGTGTTCAGGACAGGCGAAGGTGGCAATGGCACTCTGTGTTTCCAACTCTTTAGTTCCATTACGTTAGTATAATATTATATGCTTTATGTTAGTTATGTATTCAAAGAGTTAATTGTCTTTTCTTGCTTACTGTCCAGTGTCACATGCTGCATTTGTGTGTATTCTTGTCATTTGATGGTTATTTGTATCTTAATATATCTATTTATTAATTGTATCAGTACTGATATTAGTATTAGTTGAGTCGATTAGAGATTTGTGTAGTGTACGGGACCGTGGACGCAGAGCAGACGGTTTATTCGCTACGATTAAGTTTTCATCAGAATGATGTTTTGAGTTCGGTTCAGATTCGCGTAATGGGTTTCTTTAAGAGAAGGGCTGTGTAAAGCTGGGAACCAGGTCGGATACGGATAGTACTTAGGAAAAACTAAGCTATAATAAGTACACTGGACACTAGCAAATACTAAAATTGGATGCAACCGCAATAATTTACGTTGTGAGTTGTATCGAGGTCAACTACATAATTCTACACACAAAGCAATTGTGTATTCCTGGCTAGAAGTCGGTGTAATGCAATATTTGTACTTTTCCATGTTGACAAAACTCAGTACAATAAAGTATAAAAGCTACATTTACATTGAGTTTTTTTCCAAACTTCTATTTGTAATATAAATATGTATAAATAGATCTGATACATTTAAGTCTGCTCATTTCTTCATCTTCCCCATTTTCCCTTAATCCAAGTTTCACAAGAATAAAATGAAGATATACATCAGGTAAGTGAGCACTTTTTTCAATCACGTTTCTCACCAGGCTCTGGTTGGATCAGAACTTGGGTGATCCGGGTGGAAGTCTTTTGTCACCTTTATCGTAAAATCTTGTTAAGCTGGTTAAGCTCAATTTTATTCACACAGTAAGATATGCTAACGATTTGGTTTTTATACTTAGGGAGAAATTCAAAAGCTCTGAAGGAAGTTTTAAAACTTAGTGGGAATGACTCGAAATTAGTTGCCAGGAATCAGGAAGAGGATAGAGGCATAATATAAGACTCTTTTGAAGAACTCGCGATATCTGACAAGGTCGAGCAGCTTTTTATTTAATTATAAATATACGAAACGTCCCATTACAAAACCATTGTTAGATTTCGCAGTACTGAAATTAACATAACTAATTGCAACACCAAACGATAACCATGGCCTTGAAGAAAATAAAAATCTTGAAAAAGCTATTCGAGGCCAGCTTCATCCACCGTTACATACTCTAAGCTTGGAGAGAGGCTGGGGTGGCTTTCACACTAACCTCACCTTTCTCCCAAAAGCAATGGAGAAAATGATAGACTGTTATGTTAAGAACGAACACCTTGAGTTTAGACAGTTCCACAAGCATGAGTTTGCTTACCAAGCAGGCAAATCCACGGTTTGTGTTAATAATACCTGTTTGAAAGAATTGAAAATAAGGTACATGCATTTGGATAAGGCTATAGGATAAATTACATTATTAGATACTATAAGTAATTAAAAGTCAACCGTATTAACCATAACAAAAATAGGAGTAATATAAAAATAGGTGCAACTGGCCATATTGTCAACCGAGTGTATGGCTATACAGTGCCCGTCTAAAGTCCGTTCCCCTCTTACTAATTTTTGAACCACCTGGTATATTGCAACGAAATTTGGAGGTTTCAATAGAAGATAAAAACCTACTCTTTCATGAAAAAATCACAGCTAACAGTTTCGAAATGGCAGCTGAGCACATCTTCAATAATTTTTTAAAATAGATAGAATAGTAAAGGCAGCAGAGGCAGAGGAATTTGTCTGTTTGGTATTAGCCAGCTTGAACTACGTTACGTCAAAGTATTTCGTCTCCAAACTCTCCTCGTGTTGGCATGATAGGTTAGTCTTAGAGTAAAGACAAACATCAGCTTTGAGTTTGAACCGAGTTCCCACCGATATTATAATATCGGCTTTTAATCGTGCTGAAATTTCATGAAAATGTATTGGAAATGAAACTGCGGCTAATGTCACTTAGAATTTATTCAGTAATTTAATATATTTATCAGATAGTTTTCGATCAAAAAAACTTCACAGCCTAAACATGGTAAAACATCAGAAAAAAGGAATACAACAATTAAAAAATTACATGTTGATTCACGATGATGCAATAAAGAGAGATTCTGCAATCAAGCTTGACATCAAGAATTCCAATAACTGGTTGAATGTTAGATAACTGAATCAACCTAACTGAAGTCCTGAACTAAAAGAACTACCTGTGTTAATGCCTCTTTCCCCGTTGCTAGAGGGCTCATTTTTATGTGCCCTTAATAACAAATGAGCGAAACTGCATGCATAATAATTGGATAAATTCATACCCGCTAGTCCTGCTAGCGGAAAGAAGTTCTGACAGCTACTTGTATAAACAGGTTTATCCATAAACAAAAATCATAAACAACAATTGATACTGAAATGAACATAGCTTACGTATTTTGGTGATTTCATACATCATTTTCGTCAGGTTGAAACACATTTACAATGTGGAACATCTAATTTGTTGCCTTAGTAAACCTATATTTGCAGTATATGGACTCTAAATACTAATTTCAGTAAAAATTGAAAATATTCACCAGGAAAATGATATTTCAGGAAGCAAAAGTGATGACTTTTACTCATAGTTACTAACTAAGAGGCTTTGGATGATTTCCGAGTTTACTAAATCTCAACTGCATCATAGAAATAATAGCTATGATGTTCAAGTCATCAACCCCCGTTTCAAAGTCAAAATAAAACGTTAGTACACCACATTCTTTCGAGTGGAAGATTTCTTTCATTATCTAAACCTTAGCCAGTTCGGAAACTAGTAAATTTTCATTTGAGTAGATTCCATAAATATCATGTCATTAAATTTATCCGCAATTGCACACATTTTTTGCCTACTACATTATATTTATTTCAGACATTGGTTAATGATGTGCGGAAAATTCGGGACAAGTTCAAAAAATTGAAATAATTGAAAATATTTGTCACAGCATGCACATCTATCTTCAATATTCAACAACACACTACCAATCTATCATCAAAATATCAAACTTCAATAGACTAAAAAATATCAACAAAAAGTATTTCAGGTGTATTATAAGTCCATTCCATTTTCAATCTCATTTTGAAACAAATATACAGGTTGGAGCAATAGTGCGTTAGAGGAAAATTAATCAAAATCGCAGTAAACTAGACAACATAGTCTTAAAGTAGACAACATAATTTATTACTAGAAATCATTGCAGAATGTACAGGGAGAGTCGAGAAAAATATACAGGGTCAAGTATATCAACTAACATAGTAATTATTTCCTCTCAAATTTCACAATCTTGAAGACAGTAATTTTTTCGTTATGTATCTGATGTCATTATTTCGACAAAAATAATCGTACCGTTTGAATGGTTGGAAATAGTCAATAATATTAGAAGGGTGGATGAATATCACTAAAGTGCTTAAAAAACTCTGCTGATATACATTGCATTCTATTTAAAAAAAAGGCAATATTCGGCAATAATTTCTGGTAATAGACTCTGTTGCCTAGTTACTTTGGTTTTGAATCATATTTCCACTCAGTTAAGTCTAAAGATCAAAAGAAATTCTCACAGAATTCTGTGATGAGAAAAACTTACCCTTGTTTTTTTTCAACTGTTTCATTTCCCAACATTTTTTCGAAATACTGATAAAGGTAAGAAATAAGCATGGGCAAATTTGCTCATTGCCATAGGCCATGGCTTAAGAATTCACTATTAAAGGTAAGTTTTCCAATATTCTGGATCTTCAGCAGAACTTTAGAATTATAATTTGAAAAATGAATATTGAAAGAGTCATGGACTCAGTTAACTGCAATATATACATATAAATAATAAATAAACTATATTTTAATGCTTCTTTTTTCTTATATCGTACAATAGTCCTCTTGGGTGATATTTTCTAGAAACTAAAGAAACACATGTTATTTTTCGAAAATAGTTTTGTGAAAATCATTTCCCAGAATAATTATACACAAGAATTCAAAACGCTTCATGAATTTATACCATATCAAATATACAGATTCGATACTTTAAAGCGGAACATAGGCTTCAGACAAGTGGAATCTAAATTGTCTATGTAGTGAATAAAGAAAGACGTTGAACTCGATTATGGCGCGTTAGTTGCTATATTTACTTTATTTGTTCTTCTCACTATAACTTCCGTTTCTTGTCCACTTATGTCGAGTTCCCTATGTTCCGTTTAAAAGTGTCCGAAGCTCAGAAGAAAAGGAAAGAAATTGACAATTTTTTTTAATAATGGTGTAGAAAGGCCTTACAAAATTCACCACAACTTACTTGAATTTCCTAAACTTGATGTCCACTTATAGAATTTATGTGCTGCAAAAAGATAAATCAATTATAAAGGACTCCTTCCATTCTAGTTATCACATTCGAATAAACAAATGAAACAAAAACTGAAGCGGCTCTGTTAATGAGAAATACTCGTACAGAGACTGAATTATATACAAAGAAATTTCAAAACTATTCACATATAACACAGAGCAATAGACTAAATAACAAAAAATAACTAACAACAAAACTCCCAAATCACAAGAGTCAATAAAACGCATTACTTTCTTCTACAAATGAATCCGCAACGTGTGGCAAACGCTGAATTTAAGGCATCTAAAAAGAAAAAAACAAACTAAAGTGTTCAACGCATAACAAACAGTGCCAATTTGACGAAAGCATGACTTACTCTGTACGAATTAGATCTCAGATTATCACTGCTAGGAAAATCAGTTTCCTCAATACAGAGATCAGAATCAGAATCGCGCATTGGTTTGTTAGCGCATTCCTAAAAAATACATAGCATTTTTTTGGTAACGTTCAACTTTCCTAATTACTATTTCAACAGCCAGACAATGTTAATGCAAGTAAAAAAACAAAACGGATAAATATTCTGAGACCATTAGGTTTTGAGAGTCGTCTAAATGTCATTACATGCTAAGGCCAACAATGTTACCAACAGCTTTTTGATTAATTAAAATTTACTCGTAAATGAAGAATTTTCTGTTCCATATATCTATGGATGAGCCATTTTGATAAAACTGATTTCAAACTTTCTTTTTTTTATAAAATAAACTAAGAACTATTCATTCTGAAATAAGTAGAAAACTGTTGATAGAACAGAAAACGATCAACAATATATTTGGAAAAATCCTGTTTTATCATTTGATATGTCTCCTTTTTTCGAATTTGTTAGCAGGTAAAAACAGCCCTTTTATCACACACTATCACTCCAACTTTTATCTTTCAACAGAAAGTAACTGATGCTATCAGAATCCTAAAGCTATGACCACTTTCAGTCAACACAAAGGAGTTTTTGACATCAGAAATTATCTTTACACCTTGAAACCTTACCAAAGCATTCCGCCAAGTCAAACTTTGTAATAAATTCCTTACCTGAGTCATCTGTTCTGTTGTTGTAAGTAACCTAGCTAAGGGATTGCAACACACTGGTAGGGTTTCTAGAAGAGTAGGCCTCGAATGAGTGAGCAATGGTTTCATATAATGAGAATCAAAAGAGCCCCAAATTCTGGCCAGAAAAGCTTTTTCATTCTGTTGCCTTGGATATTCAGATCCGTTCATTTCACTCCAATCCGCTCGAGGTGTTGTGTTACCCTAAAAGTTTTCAAAATTGTTGTAGACAACAGCGGTCTGTTTCAATAGAATTACGAGAAAACAAGAATGAACAATAAAAATTCAATAGTCTAATTCAAATAACTGAAGTAATGTGAAATGCGCATTTCAATTTCCCAGGACATTCAGATATTGAGACTGGCTGAATTCCTTTCATTCCAAGGCCCAGTTATTAATTCTATTATTCAACTGGGTATGCTGATTTCTCAATCAGAAATGAGAAAACAATATAAAGTAAAGCATTGCCCCTCTGTTTAAATTCTCAACCTTGGTATTAGGGACAACCACAGAAAGTACATCTGACTTTATCTCTCCATGGACGAAAGAAACATGTTGTTCTGTGATAGATACACGAGAATATGTACTTTTAAAGTATATTTGAATTCAGCTTTCGTTTATTGCCGAATAGGTGAACAAAAGTGACCAAACAATTAATCAAAAATTCTGAAACTGACAACTATTTCACCAGGACCAATTCAGAAGCACCCCTGAAGTGAATTTGAGGAGGAAAAAGGTAAAGTCACTTTTTTATTAATAAATATGATGAAAAGAGCAAAGATAAAATAAATATAAGAGTAGTGTCATATTTTTACCTACCCCTGAGCCTTGCTCCATGGAATTGTACACCTAGCCATTGAAATAACAGAATCAATTATTACAACATGAAACGTTGGAACAACAGGTCCGTTTCTCAAGTCTGGATATGACTCAAACATACAAACTTGTTCGATTTTAACTGATTAGACACTAATGAACGGACCTGCTTTTTGATCCATGATGTGAAAATAATTTTTTTTTTTCAAATTAGAGTATACTCACACTGTGGACACCTTGTTGAGACAGGGCTTCAGTTTCATCATCTACGCCTACTCTGAAATAAAAAACGGTTATATCAATTTAGGACCAGCAAAAACAATAACATGAAATAAGTGGGAACTGATTCAGTTTTTCCATTGCACTGTTTTACGAAACTGTTCTTTTCTGGCGACTCAGGATATATTGCAGCCAAGGACACTAATTCTCATTCGGTTAAAGGAATATTTCGAGAATACTTACGGAATTTGGAACCAGTTCAATAGATTCATAGTAGCTCCTCCTTGAATAATAACCGTTATTATCACAATTAAAGATGTTGTCGTCAACATTGCTTGTCGTGCTTCTGACAGAGTATTACGTATTGCCAAAGCAAATGACATGGCTCCTCTCAATCCTAAAAAAAACACTTTAGCATTTTCGAATTGACCATTCATTATTATTATTATCCTTCCATATATTCGGTTAAAATGTATTTAAAGGTTGCTTACAATAAAATCCAAGTAACTCAAGAGTATCCCAACGAGACTTTAAACTAACCTGCAAAAAAAAGCATATGCTGGAAATTAGATGGAATTTTTGGCTTCCTCCCCAGATTCAATAAGAAAGACAGTGGATAGATATTTGCTGCTCTTCCAATTGCTGCACAGATCTAACACAGTGTTGAGGAAATGTGACGAATATAATGCACTTTTTTTACTTCAAAAGTTCAATTCAAAACAGTTTCTGTAATATTACATGGAAGGATACAAATCCTGTGAATATGAACAAAGGATCGAAATGATGCTTTGGAAAAGTGAACATCGAAACGCCAATGTAGGAAAATATGAAGTTTTCAGCCAAAAAGTTAAGCAGCTCAAACATCTGCTTCGTTCTAATTCTCGAATCATCCGAAAGATTATTATAGGTGTAGTGGGCTTGACAGATACCACAAAATAAAACTGAGACCACTCCTAGAAACATCCAAAGAATATAAAAATTGCAATATCCAGTAAAATATACCTCACCTGTTAGTTCTGATGCTTCTGCTATTAAAAACGTACTGTAAGACATCAACACAAATAAAGCTGATTCCAAAAGTGGAAAGTCTCGAACTCTGGTGAATTTTGTCATGTAACTTTCATTAAGGAAAAAAACATTGAAATAAAAAAAAACGCCAGAAATAATAAGATGAACGAAATTGATAAGGAAATACGATTTCTATGTTTGTCAACTTTTTGATGATCAATGTTCTATGGCGGAAATTTCCGGGATTTACTTAATATTGATAATAGCGACTTTGTTATTTCATGAAAAGAAAAAAAACGTCCTTATTATATAATGCGTTCAACAAAAATAAAGGGAGAAACATTTATTTTATTTTTTAATAAAAAGGATATCAATGCTGTAACACAACCCATCACAGCTCCAATGAGTAAAGACAGCATGAATATTCCAAAGAAGTCGCCTACAGCCTTGAAAAATGCCTTTGTTTCAAACCCTCCCGTGCCTGATTGGTATCGTTTTTCATAGTTCTGTATTGACCTAAAAAGCGAAATGAAAAAAGACTACATTATACAGGGTCCTGCAACAATGGTGCAGTCTTCCATATGTCAAATATGATAGTAGATAGATGGATGATTTTATCAGCAAAATTACACTATTTTCTGAGCTCTACAAAATGAAAATGATAACACTCACACAGGATGTTAAGTTTTTTCTGGATGGGTCCCAACTTTGTTTTTTTTTTAAATCGCAAACTGTAGTTTTTAGGTTTCTACATGAAAAGTAAAGAGTACTTTATATTTTCAAACAGGTATAGTGTGACTAAATATTTCTTCTTCATGACAAAGGCACTACAACTTTTAGTAAAAGCCAAACTACCCCAATTTCACAAGGAATATAAAGAGCTTTATCTGGGATATGCAATTAAAACTCAAAAGATGTGAAGAATTCACCATCATAAGCATATACACAAATTCAACTTATAGAACTAATTTCGGTGATACCTATACACTAAAATTTAGAGTTTACTTATAGAAGGAATTATTGGAAATGACTTTTTTTTTCTCTGGTGGAGTCTCACCTGAGATATGGAATACCATTTTGGGGCGTATGTAGTGGATATCTACTACAAAATATTTTAATTTTGCAAAAACCAGCCATAAGATATATGTTTGTTTGAAAGATTTAGACAATGTTGTGAATTGATTACTCTCATTGCGGACTTCTAATGTCTGTACTGTTTTTATTAACATGAATTTTCAATCGTACAGTATCTCCGATCGTTATCAAGTGTTAACCAACAGCTAGAGTAATAAGAGAAACTTTATGTGTCTTGAGGTAATTACCCCGGACTACCTGTGGTTAAAGGTGAGCTTGATAAAAGATCATATTTAAGTATATTGACCCTTTCTCTCTCGAATTCATCTTTTGGTAAATAACATAATCCACTCATGAAGTTTCGAGAATATTTGTCAAAGTATTGACTGAAACTGAATATTAGTATATTCCTATTTCAAACAAGGATTTATTTTTTCAATTTATTACACTCTACAGTGAAGGCAGAGATCACCTTAAATCCCAGTAAAGTCCTGTACCCATGTGATAATACAGTTAAAAATGAACACTTACCCACTAAGAACAATAGCAACAGCATCATTCAGGACACTTTCACCGAACACTAAGGCATACAGATTAACATCTACGTTCAAGTCATTAAAAATAGCAAGGATTGTCAGTGGGTCAGTAGAGGATATTAGAGCTCCGAAATACAGTGTGTCCAAAAATGTGAAACTACTGGCCAATTTTGCAGGCATCATCTGGACACAGCCATACATAAGTGCCCCCACAGCAAAGGAGGATACTGTCGTGCCAATTATTGCAAAGGTTAGTATCGCACCCAAATTACGAAAGAAATATTTCTGAAATATCAACAGAAAGTGTTAGATTTACTCAATGCAAAGAGGTTCAAGAGGCAATGCTGGGCTTAGATTTCAATAATGGGTTAGTCACACTTGATTTGGATTGTAGCTTGTAGCAATTTTCAAGTTATCAATACATGCACTAGTTCTAGACAATGCCAACAAAAAAATTTCACCCCAGGTTGAATTTATATCAAATATTGTGAACTGCATAACATTCTAAAAGTTACTTCCCTAGCATTGCCTTTCAACACATTCACTGCTCAAGACAAACTCACTAGTAAGGAGAAAAACTACTCCAAATGAACTTAAATGGCACTTTTTCATGCGTCAGCTGATTATGAATTGTACATGAGATTCATTACTTATATTAGATTCAATGAAGAACGTTACTGCAAGTTTTGTCAAAAATTAATTGGAAACTGATTATTTTTGCTGTTGCTTCTCCAGGACATAAGAAAATCTTGGGCAGTGAAACCTTTGGAACAATTTCAGCACAACTACTTATTTCAAAAAATTTCATTTACAGGAACACTTTGTGTGAAAATCAAAATTAGACGTCACAGGGACATCAGTAAGGACTGTTTCATACATACCCTTTTCAAAGAATATCCTGCATGAAAGATAATTGGCGGCAAAATAATGTTAAAAAATATTTCGGGGTCAAAAGTGGCTTTGAGATCAATTTCATTTTCCTGGAGATCTACAATTTCTTCTCTGAATACGTACTGGAAAGTTTTGTTAGTTGTTTGCGTATGTTCCTTGATTGGAAAGTGCAGAGATAAAGTATCAGGAGGAATTGAGGAGTTATACAGAGGATCATTGATGTAAACCTGCATATTCAGTACTTGTGCAGTGGTACTTGAATATCGTATGATGGCCCCAACTATGAGTCCTGTAAATAAATGAGTTCAAAAACTGTTTTAGATACCATTATTCTGGACTTACCATATATTACTGCAAGACCTGTCTCATGTAAAAAGCTTACTCTACGATGTTTGAATAGCCAAATAGTAAGTACAGTTAAAATGAGTAGAAATGTATAGGAGAGTAAATTCAAACTATCAAGTCTATGAGTAGATTGTGCCTTTGCATCTAATTGTATGTCAGAAGCTGCTGCATCACTATAAGTCGTAAAACATATCAAATATAAGAAAAATACGGATAACTTGTTTATGCAGAATTTTTTCAACATGATTGGCTTGAAGTGA
The DNA here is from genome assembly GCA_958298965.1 of Chrysolina haemoptera. Lineage (NCBI taxonomy): Eukaryota > Metazoa > Arthropoda > Insecta > Coleoptera > Chrysomelidae > Chrysolina > Chrysolina haemoptera. The sequence continues at coordinate 5,099,833 of OY282596.1, read as the reverse complement.
TTTCGATTGGCTTGAATATTTTTTTTCAGGTATGAATTCGTTAGTTATCTGCGGTCAGTAAGTTCAATGAAATGTTAAATGTTTATCGCAACTTTTGAGCGATAAGATTTATAAATAACCCTCCTAGTTTATTTTGAATTCATTATTCTTTAACATTTTTGATTTTTGACAATGACAATGACATTCTTACATCTTAAGGTGAGTTCCCAATGGCGCTTTCTTTCTTTTGGCTTCGCGCGTGACGAATTCTCATTGGCTAGTTCCCGACGCGATTTACCAATTTGTTCATCAGAATGCCTGAGGCTCGTTTCAGACTAGGCGGAACGCGGAGCGCGAAAATGTCAAATTTTAGTTTTAGGCCAATCGAAACGTTAGCATTTAATCTCAAGCGGAACTGGATTGGCCTAAATTTAAAACTTGACATTTCCGCGTTCCGCCTAGTCTGAAACCAGCCTTAAGATTGAAGAAGGCGTAACGTGCTACGCGAAAAGCAAAAAGACATTGGGAACTCACCTTTACAAATTGTTCGGAAGATGAAATTTTAGAGTGCTTGTGAAGACTCTCTCGAGGTCTCGAGAAACATCAGGACGTACTTTGGAACAAACCTCTGTTCGTCCTGTATATGACTCGATTAAGCTGATTATCCTTGGTGTAACCAACTGCATTCAAGCGATAAGTGTAAATTTAGCTTTTGTGACATCAGTGTTTCATCTGTCACTTCAAACCAAAAATTACCGATTCTTTTTGGTCCTTTGCTTTAATTTGACTTAACTTTGTGACCTTTCCGTTGAAATTTGAACGCGCCAAAGGTCATTTTTTTATCTTCTAATCCCTAAAAACCATATATTTACAGTCAAACGACGTTTCTGAATTAAGTTTCATTAATATTATACATATTTTATAAAATAATTTGAAAGTGGCGCTTCAGTAATTCCGTTTCAAAATATTGGCATCACTGGGCTTATATAGCGCATAGCGCAAATCCATTTTGTTCTGATGGCCTCCAAATAAACGACAAATAATGCAATATGCAACAAAAAGTAAACAGTAGTTGAGTAGAAAATACCAATGGCTACGAAGTTGCAAATTCTCTCAGGTAAATTATTCAAGAATGCACTAGCTGTGACTTGAAATAAACTTGGACTTTTTTCTCCCACCAATTTCAATTGTTGTGTTGGATTTAACAGAAACTTTCAAAATTTCAGTTTGTTCTGAGCTGAGCAGAAGATGCTAACCTAGCTGCTGAGGTAGACAAGGAAACCGGTGATTGAGTGCTGTATTTTCAATAACTGTGGGAGGTGAAGTGTTCATATAATGAATTCCAAGAAGAATAAAAAGAATATTGTGGGTGGTGCAAATATAGTTAACAACAACTCTGAAGATGTTACTGAAGTGCCAAAGAAAACGAAAAGGAAAGGTGCTGTGGACGCTGTGGTCCCCAATGAAAATGGCACAGTAAAGCAAAAAGGCAGAAAGAGAAAACTACCTAGTTCTGAAGTAGAAACTCCACCAGCAAAGAAGCCCAAGAGGAAACATACTGTTGAGGCTGAGGAGGAGTCTGTAGCTGATGATGCTGAGACAGCAATGATAGAGTTTGAAGCAATGGGAGAACCTAGCCAGAAGGCCACAGCAAACTGTATCGATAAAAGTGAATCTTCTGGAAAGCAAGTTTCAAATGTAAATGTTGTGGAAGAAAACTTACAAGCAATGTTTGCTGGTATATCTACGCCACAAACAACACCAGTGGCCAAAAAAGGTAAAAAGAAACTCAAAGATATAGCCTTAGCAGAGGAGCTAGAAACCACTGATGGAAAGAAAGAAGCTCTGGTAGAAGAACCAGCAGAAGAAATTTCACCAAAGAAAAAAAAGAAGAAAGCTAAAAACGATGACATGCAGCTTACTTTCGAAGAATTAGAGAGTACATTAAATAACAATAATAAAACCGTTATGAAGCATGAAGTGAACATCATAGATATTAAAGATCAGAATGAAAATGAGGGCAACGAAAATGTAGTAACAATTTCAATCAGAGATGTAGGTGATGTTGATTCGGAATGGGAAGAGAACGATTTGCTGAAACAGTTGGAGAAAAAAATTGACAGGAAGGAGGAAAGTCCCAAAGGTTAGTCTCAGTGTGATTTCTTTTATTCTAATTTAATTTTAATTGGCATATCCAGTAAGTGAGTGAAGAGTTTAATGTTTATGATTTCGTCAAATGGTTACAAGTTATGGTAGTTTTTCTGAGCATAACCTAATTTCTTAATTGAGCTGTAGTTATTGTCAGTTGCAAAATTTCTAGAAACAACTTTTGTTTTTAATAAAATTGAAATTTGGCTGTATATAGAATCACTTGAGAAATGATTCGAAATTTTTTAGTATTAATGTCATTTTCAATACTAATCTTGATTGTTTGGAAGATTTTTTTTTCGTAATCTGAAATTTTATTACATATTACTGTATTCTTCAAAACCTGATGTGGAATTCTTCAATGAGAATATCAGTCTTGGAATATTTTAATTATTTTTTAGCTCGTAAGGTCACCATTCCAACATGGCCCGATGAAGATATGCAAGAACTTTTGACTAGAATGGAACTTTGCATTCCTCCAAATGACAATAAACCATTTGCTAGAACAATTGACGAGTTGGAATGGGATACAGTAAGTGTTTTTGTAAGGACATGGTTAGCTTGAGATCGAATACTCAACAAGATTTGAAACAATGAAACAGCAAAATAAGTATCCAATTCAATTTTTTACTTTTTTTAGATTTCCTTCAAAGACTATTCTGTGGAAGATTGCAAACATACTTGGTCTTTAATTCAAAAGAAAATAAGAAGACACAGATTACTGACAGAAGTTTTGCAAGATGCCAAAGAATGGGTTGCGAAGCCAAAGTGCCAGAAGAAATCAGCTAAGGCTACCCGACATCCTGACATGCCTCGAAGACCCCTTAGTGTCTATTTCATATTCTATCTCAAGAAGAGAGAGGCTCTTCAGGCAGAATACCCAGGAGTAGATGCTGTAAGAAAGCTTTTTCCATTTATAGTGTCTTTAATGTTGTAACAAGCCTAGTTCATACATCTCCTGTCTTTGAATTTGATATGAATCACTTGATCTGTTTTGAAAACCAAATTAAATGATGATAAATATGTATAGTACAGTGAATTTGCTCTAAGAACATAGGGAAATTCTATGTATCTATGTACATGAGCAATTAGGTTCAGAATAGCACTATCATGATCCCAGAAGAATTGGGTGGCTGCAGCACGGAGTAATCAAATATATGTATTATGAATATAAACATAAAACAAGTTGAAATAATGAGAATTTCACAGCTTTCCTAAAATTGAAATTATCTTTAAGTACTTTTTTTCAGACGGAACTAGCCAAAATATGTAGTCAGGAATTCAAAAAATTGCCTCCAGAGAAGAAAGAAAAATATGAGAAGATCGCTCAGAAGAACAGAGAAGAATACGAACAAAAATTGAAAGAATTTTAGTAAGTTCTAGCTACCAATGTTTCATATGAGTACTTGTACAAAATTTGAAGTTTACTTGGAACGTATGGATTCCTTTAAATTATTTGGGATTTTCTATACTCCTGTATAATTTAACAATTTTGTTCTATAGCCTTTTGCATCCAGAAGAAAAACTGGCAAAACCTTCTAGGGCTAAATCGGATAAGCCCCCGAAACCTCCGAAACCCCCAAAACCTCCCAAGCCTGTGAAAGAAAAGCCGCCCAAAGAAAAATCGCCACCGAAACCGCCTAAAGAAAAACCCGCTCCCAAACCACCTAAAGAAAAACCTCCACCAAAGCCAAAGGCCCCCAAGAGAGCGCTCCCGCCATTCCAGTACTTTTATCTTTCCGAATCAGAGAAAGAAAACGTCGAAGACAAGGGAGCTTTTAAGGAAGTATGCAAGGAGAGATGGAAGAATATGCCTGATGACAAGAAAATGGAATGGATCAGCTATGCAGAAGCAGAGAATTTCAAGTATGAAGTAAGTTCTGCAAAAACCTTTTATCACTTTTTAGGCTTATTTCAGATGGAAGGCATAACATTTTACTGTTGTTTTTCTATAAATTTGTTTACAAATAAATTTTTCGAATAGTTCAGATTTGTTGTAAAATATACTCTATGACCATCCATAGTTTTCCGAGTAATTTCCATTGATACAGTATACGTATAATTAATCTTTTGACTGCATTGAAAATAAACATTGAATTCTTACAAATATAACTTGAGCGAAGAATTTTATGTTTTTAAGTTTGTATGAATTACGTTCCTTTTGCAGGAAGAGTTGAAAGAGTTCGTCAAAGAGAATCCTGAAATTGCTGTTCAGAGTTCTCACAAAGCGTTGCTCACAAAACAGGAGCAGTTGGTAAAGGAACGGGTATCTGGAAAGCCCGCTAAACCGCCTGTCTCGTCTTACAACCTCTTTGCTAGAATGCTTCTGCAGACGGAAGAGATCAAGGGGGTACCGGTGAGGGATAGGCTTATATTTGTGTCCAATCAGTGGAAATACTGCAGCGAAGATGAGAAGAAACACTATAAGGATCTTTTCGAAAAGGTGAGGATTTAAAACTTAATTATTTTGCTGCGCACCGGTTAATACATCAGAAGACATGCATTTGTCATGTCTGTTACTGCTTGTATGAAGGGTAATAACTTGAACCGGTATAACAGACTATTCAACCAAAACTTATACTGACGTTTTTTTATTCTCAGCTGAACGAACAATACAAAATAGATTATGCAACTTACCTTGAGTCCTTGCCAGAAGAAGAGAGACACCTTGAAATGAAAAGAACCGCACCAAAGAAGGCGAGATCGGAAGATGATAAGTCAAAGAAAGAACCGAAACTCAAGAAGAAGGTTGCGAAAAAGAAGGTCATAGGCAGCAAGGCTGTCAAAAGTGCATCATCCGTTAAGAAGACTGTCGAGAAATCCAAGAAACTGCAGGAGCCTGAACAGCCTCCAATGTAAGTTCAACTTGGTTAACTGTTTGTTTATGTGCATCTCAAAAACTTTATCAATCTTCGGCAACAGTTATATTGGCCTGTAATTACAATCTTCATCTGTGTTTCTCTCTTTGTTAGAAATGTATCCTGTGTTTAAATTTATATATATTATATTTATATAAAATCGATCTGTGATATACAGGGTGCAAAAAACAGCGTATCAAATGAAAATCTTCAAAATCTTTATTTTAAATGGAACACCCTGTATATTATCGATCCATAAGAAGCGCGAATAAAGGCTCTACAAATTTCATTAAATATTCCCTATTGTTTAAATCGATAGTTTTTATTAAAAAAGCTTGTTTTATTGAAAAATTGATATTCTTTCTATTTCTTTGCCATAATCTTAATGAAGGACCTTTCTTATTGCGAAATCCATATTTGACGACTGAGATCGACCTTCTAATTCCTTAACTCCTTAATTTGATGCAGATTCCTCCATGCCTATAATTACCCATTTAGAAGATGAGAAGTGAATTTGATCACCACTCTGGTATTATTTTCATCCACATTGAAATGTATATTTTGCAATATTTATTATAATTTCAATTATCTCGAAATTTGTGTCATTTTGAAAAACCGCATATGTGAACACCATATGAATTATGTAAAGAATAAAACAAACCCAACATATGCCATCATATTTTTGAGGAAGGTCATAACTTTGATGAAAACTTCGAAATTCTTCATTTTAAAAAATAATGTATTCTCCTTGAATACTGTGTATAAGATGTATAATCCATGGGGGGAGTGCTGATGACATGTTGGAGTAGTTAGTATTTTCCAGTTTTGTTAGGGTTCAATATTATTGTTAAAGAAAACTGGTTCAATAAAATTTTGATTGATCGATTCATTGATATCCTGTACATTAAGACCTAATTGTATGTCTAAAACCAATTACTTGAAAATAATGTAAAAGCCGAAACCGTTCACAATAAATAAACAGACTCAGTTGAAATTAGATAAGTTATAGTATATCATTTCAGCTATCCCGGATAGTCAAATGGCATTCTAGTATTTATTAATATTTCTTTAAACACTCCACCCTACCATCACATGCCATACCAACAACTAAAATATCTGCTGTCCTCTAGGATAGTAAATTAGAAATCTGTTTTTCACCATTTCACTCATTTTGTTTTCCAGTTCGCCATTCAAGTACTTTGTAACAATGTATACAGGAAGCGAACCTGCGGTAAAGGCTTGGAAGGCTCTCACCCCGGAGCAAAAGAAGGTGTATGAAGCCGAACTGGTTAAGAAGAAGCAAGCGTATATTCTTGACTTCGAGAAATTCTTGAAGAGCATGACAAAGGAAGAGTTAGAGGCTTTTTCGAGTGCCAGAACCAAAGTTAAGCAGGAGCAGCAGGAGAACGATGATGATGACGACGACGAAGATGAGGTGAGTGGCTTTGAAAGAGAGAAAGAGAATATATTTTATTATCCTAAGAAATAAAATTCTTGTCGACAAAGTTCGGTTAATCTTGAGTAGGTATTTTTGTACATACTATGATAAAAATATCAAATTCGTACTAACACTAGTCCATACATAAAATAATGTAAAAATAGCTAATTAACAAAATACAATTTAATAACAGTACCAACAAACTTGCCTTTTGTATGTGTAAACAAACAGATAAATCGTATAACATTTTGAAGGGTTTCAAGCACAAACTAACTGCAGAGTCAAACTTTCATTATATTTGTTAACAAAAAAACTTCCATATGTTGTGAACTTTATGTGTGATACTGTATTTATGTATATTTTTTTCAGGAATCGTCGGATGGGTCAGATTCAGATTCGGATGAAGAATCAGAGGATGAAGAGGATGATTAGTACTTTAGAGTTCATGCCAGATGTTACTTCAAATTATTTGAGTTCTTTTGTTCTTTTGATATTTCTATTTTTTTTGTAAATATTCAAATTCTTTTGTAAATAAAAATACTTGTGTTATTGATAATTGGTGTGAACTCATTTAAAAAATGCATGAGACGTCAGAAATACTTGAATCTGATACTTGTACACCCTGTATTTCAACATGATAATATTTTGAATATGTGCTTTCACCTATTGGTTGGTAGCAGAACTAAATAATTACAGCTAGTCAAGAATACAGATTTCTGTACATTTCCAAATTGGAAACCTTTGCATCCGTTCGCTAGACGGAGCTCTAAATATTCTAATTATGCCTCAAAATACTTCTTTCTGCTAATCAGTTGATTTGAATAATCGTTTTCAGGATGCCCAGTGAAAATTGATTATTTGCTTCAATATACTACCACTTACTAATAATATCACCCTTTTAAATTTTTTCATGAACTACATTGCCATCTATAATCCAGTAGCTGACCTGAATTGTATTTGATTCCAAAACTTTACAGATTTCTGTACAAAAAAGTATTTTTCATGCATTGATCGCTTCAAGAATTCAGATGCTTTAATGCTTTCAGCATACAAGAGGATCTGACGTAACAGAACCCAGAACTGAAATCGGTTTCGTTCCATCTCTTTTGGTTTCCGAGTTATTCAAATTTCTATGTGAAAAAAAAATTATAATTTTAAGATAATTGAAATTCTTGAGGAATTTTGCTATTCCGCTGTTATTAGTTGTCTTAAAACCCTCTCTCTTGAATTTGGAAGCTCTAGGAAGAAGTTGATATTTTTGTCTTTTCAAAAAGCAAGTCTAACATTTTTGTACTTTTTTCGGTGAAAATTAAAAAATAGACTTGCTTGAAATTGGACCTACAGGAGGATCTGAAGAAGCCGAACCCAGAACTGAAATCGGTTTCGTTCCTTCTCTTATGGTTTTCGAGTTATTCAAATTTCTATGTGAAAAAAAATTAATTTTAAGAAAATTGAAATTCTTGAGAAATGTTGCTATTCCGCTGTTACTAGTTGCCTTGAAACCCTCTCTCTCGAGTTTGAAAGCTCTAGGAAGAAGTTGATATTTTTGTCTTTTCAAAAAACAAGTCTAACCCCTTTGAACTTTTTTCGGTGAGAATTAAAAAATAGATTTGCTTGAAAATGGACCATTCAGGAGGATCTGAAATAGCAGAATCCAGAACTGAAATCGGTTTAATTCCATGTCTTATGGTTTCCGAGTTATTTCAATTTTTGTGTTGGAAAAAAGTTTTGAAAAACTCCAGAGTCCGCCGTTACTTCTTGTCTTCTACTCTGTCTTCAAATTGGAAGCTCTGGAAAGACGTTGAATTTCTTGGGCCTTTCAATTCATATGTGAAAAAACACTGTCTTCAATTTGGAGTAATCATCAGGAAGAATTCAATTTTGTGAAATCAGAAATGAAGCGATTTTGTTCTGTCCCTTATGGTTAACGAGTTGTTTTTTCGCAGGCTGAAAAAAAAACAGCAAGTTCAATTCTGACTTAGGAAAAATTAAACAAAAAATTTGTTGCTTTGCCATCTAGTATGCAACAGTCGAACTAAACTCCAACAACTAAATTTCGAAGCTTCCATGTAGGTATCTGTAATTTGGATTTGGTGATTTTTACATAAAATTAATAGATGGCGCACTGATATTCAAAAAATCTTAATTCCGTTTATGATTCAATTCTGAAAAATCAATTATTTCGAAGGATTCAAAGGAACCTTTTGAGGATGGCTTTGACCAAAACTTGGATTTCGTGTGAACATCAATAAATTTCTTTGATTATTGAAGAATTGATTTTTGTATAATTTTTGTGAACTTCTTTGCCATCTGTTAAACAGTAGACTAACTAATTTTCATTTGACTTTGAAACTTTTGTATATAATAGATTTCTTGACAACCTGTGGATGCTTTCGCCTGAATTTACTAGATGGTAACCCAAATTTGAGGATACGGGTTGGGACTCTAACTTAATCGCATAGCGATAGCGAAACGAAACAAACGCTATCTCTTTCTGGTACACCTGAAAGTGGTAGTGTGTGCTTCGTTTAACTTCGTTTCGATTCGCATACAGAGTCCCACTCCATGATGAATGAAAAAAAGTGGCGAAAGGAGAAATTAAGTAATTTGGCCTCAGAGTGATATGACATGTTGATGCCATGCCAATACATACGCAATTACCTCTTTTGAAGTATACATGGACTACCTATTCTCTCTCTCTCTCTCTAATTAATTATTGTCCTCGAGCTTCCTATACGGAGCTATCATAGAAATAAAATTATATAGGGAATTCAAATTCCCAAACAACTATAAGCACTAAAATATAGGTTAAATTTCAGTGGGTTCGATTGTTGGGTTCGAATAATGCTCTCGCGTGTGATCAAACAAATTTATTTTGATTTTGGAATGAATAATTGAATTTATTCTCAGAGTAATAAAAGACCATAGAGAGGCATTTTCCATCCTTGTCTTGAAGACAACATAACTTTGATTACAAGCGAAGGCCTTATACATGTAAGTCCGTATTCCATCGGGTAGTTTCGTGTATGCCCGCTCATTTTATTCGGATCAATTTGTCATTCTTTGTTTGTATGGTCATTCTCACTATAAATGTAAACAAACTGTCCATAACGTTTCACCACCCGTCACCCCCTTCGCCCACAATTTGTTTATAAAAGGATAGTTCATGTTCAAATCAGATACTTCTGTAGGTAAAGGCAAGACAATCTCTCTGTCTTTTATCACTCTGAGAATTTATTGATGTTCTCTGGTGTTCATAATTCAAGTATCTGGATAACTTTAAATGGTGGAAGTAGTCAAAAGTTCCTTACCAGACAATACGCACGTTTAGTGAAGACTTCACACCGTCAATTTTTGTTGGTGTAAGTGAATCTTTAGATGCAAATTAATTGGATGCAAACAAACCGATTTCAGCCAATACGCGCGTTTAGTGAAGACGTCACACCAAAATTTATTCGTTTGCATCAAGGTGTAGTGCAGTGTAGTGTATTTTACACCACATTTTGAATCGAGTGTAGCTGAGTGCAGTTCAAATAAAGGAATGTGTCAAATTGATTTGCAAACGAATTCTAACATCGAGTGTAAATTACACCGGGTGTAGGAAAGTGCTACACATTAGCCGTTTTCGATTGGCGTTTGGTTCTAGTAGCGGTTGACATAAAAATGACAGCGGTTCACTTTCTGGTACTGTTAATGACGTCATAGTGAATAATGAAACGAATGTGTTCATTGATTACCACAACCACTAACCAATGAATACGACATGACGTCATTAACAGTACCAGAAAGTGAACCGCTGTCATTTTTATGTCAACCGCTACCAAACGCCAATCGAAAACGGCTATTGATGCAAACGAATAAACCTATAGAGATGGCCTGCCTATACCTACACAAATAGCTCTTCTGAAGTGAACATAAATTATCCTTTTCTATACAATTTGTGACAATTTGTTTGAGATAACTTTTGACAGTTTTGACTCTTAGGTCTCATGTATATGTTTGATTCTTATCGTTTATTCTGTGAGTCAAGTCAGTAGTCAGTCACTCAGTACTCAGACTAAGACTAAGACTCAGACGTTAAATATTTAAAGACTTAAGACTTAATTATAGTTTCAATATTGCAAAATTAAAGAGTTAAAACCAAGGAAGGTGTGCAGAATTCTTAATTTTCTTGTCTCTGCAGTGTCAGCCCCCGTATTCATTTTTTTAAAAGCATTTGATAGTATCAGAAATAGCATAGAAAGATAATCTTGATAATTCAGAGCCTGGTCGTGTTTTTGAGGAAATGGCTGATGTTCTAAAAGATTTCCTGAAACTTTTTGGTATTTATAATTCCCAATCACAGATAGATGTCACATAACATCTACCATTAGAAAAAAAACGGTATATTGCTTTAATAATGAATAACTCTTTACAATAAATATCAGAGTCTCCTAACTGTAAATATGGTAAAGAAGATACACTGGAACTCATTTTTCTGAAATGCTCTATAAACGCATATCCAAATCCAAGTTGAATATTTGGAGTTCCAAGGGGGGCAATAATAGGACATGACATGGCTCAGGTTCTGAGAAAGTTAACTTTATCAATTATCAAGATAATAATTAAATTTATGGAATACAATAAACATCAAAATTTAAATTTAAATAATTAGGTAAAAGTTATCCATGAACCTTTTACCTTATAACATACTTTAATTCCTCCATTGTCCTCCCCTCCTACTAAGTACCCCAGTTTTAGCACAAGAAAAGATTTGAGGGTATCAAATTTATCACCAAATTCCAAATATATATACATATATTTTCAAAAGATCGAAGGAAACAATGTGAACGTTCATGGAACTTTAACTAAAAACTAAGAGAATTTGCATTGTTTCACTCTTAGTTCGGTTCCTAGTCATAGGCTTTAACTGAATATCTGGGGCCCATTCCATTAGTTCGAAAGAACGCCTTCCAGTATGTACAAAGGAGAAGCTGATTCACCGGCTGAATTGGAATCACAGTTCATTCTGCGTTTACCAGTCGTAAGTAATGATTTTCAAAATAAAAATCAAGACAGTTGTTCATCACAGAATGGTGTCCATGAGTATTTAAATACAAGTATAAATATGAATAAATATACAAAAAAAGGGTTGTTATATGGAACATAATGTAACAATAAATGGCAAGAATTTTCGTTTTTGAAGCTAGATTTCTTAAAGTTTTAAGTTGGTAGCATATTTTGTTGATTTTATTCACCAAAAATTCACCGCGATTTTTTCCAAGTAAGAGATTCATCAAAATAGACACCTAGAAATTTCACCTTTTTTGGTGTGTACCTGAAGGTAGGTAATTTAGGTAAAAACCAAATGTTTCCTATTTGAAACAAAAGGGGTAATCCAATCAAGTGCATTACATCTTTATTTTTTTTTAAGTTTGGATTTCAGTAGGGTAGCATTGCGGTTTTTGTATAGGGAGTCAGGAAGATTTAATCTTTCATCTGATCCATGTTACGTGAAAAATCTTGGTGTTTTTTTTCTTTTTTTAATTTATTTTTTTTATAAAAAATAATGACTATTTCGTCCTGGTTTTCTACAAGCATTATTTATTAGATATAGAAGAATTGCTAGGTAGTCTGACATACAAATTATCAAGATTCTCTGATATGGAGGTGTTCTTGCTTGATAATCTGTTGGTTTTCAGATTTTTTATAATTTTTGATAAAATAGAAATTTTTGTAATTTCATTGATAGTTATTTTGTATTCAAGGAACCAGCTAAGATACTACGTGAAGCAATTCGAAACAACAGCACATTGAAAGATAGAGTAACTATCAAAATAGAAAACGATATGAGGCATGGTGAAGTTCGAGTGGATCATTGGTTGATGTCTGCTAAAGTTGTTGATTTGCCAACAATCGTTGAATCGCTCAAAACCATTGATGGAAAAGGATTCTATAAAACCGCTGATATCTGTCAGATGTTGCAGTGTAGAGAAGATGATGACCAAACTACTACCGATGAGGATTCACCACAGAAAAAGAAGAGAGATCCAAATAAAGTTGAGAAGAAATATTTGTGGCCTCATGGTATTACCCCTCCCGCTAAAAACATCAGAAAACGTCGGTTCAGGAAGACATTGAAGAAAAAATATGTGGAAGCACCTGAAATAGAAAAAGAAGTCAAGAGGCTCCTGAGACATGACAATGATTCTGTAAGTATTGCATTCCTCTAATAAAATTGTTAAATAGTAATTATTATTCCTTACAGGCTAGTGTGAAATGGAAAGTCATCAATGAAGAAGATGAAAATAAGGTCAACATGGGTATGGTAATCAAAAAAGATCCCGCAGAACCTGCTAAAAATGTTGCCGAGCATGATATATTTGGAGGGGCAGTCAGTGATTCGGAAGACGAAGATGTTCATTTGAATGTAATGGATGTCCTGGATGAAAACAGTCAGAACTCAGGGGTTGATAGTCATCTCACAGATTCAAATTCTGTTTTGGTGAGCCTGCAAAGCTTATCTTCAATGGCATAATAATGAACTTTGTTTTTGTAGAATAACTGTGCTGAATCTAAGTTGCTCACCGAATTTACAAGTGACATGTTCAGAGATATGCAACATTCTCCAAGTCTCATGCATGACATGGACTATTATCAACAGTCAACTTCTAGTTTGTCATACAGCGAATCACATTTCCGTACTCCAGAACAGAAAGGTGAGTTGAAGTTCATGAATGGTTAAAAACATATAACTATTACTCGGCTGTGTCTTACATACTCAACTGCACGTCTTCAAATGATCACAAAAAATATGATTTGTTTCATTTTCAGGGAACATTCAAGTTCGATTAGATGAGGTAGAAGCTGAACTGGCAGATTTGAGGGCAAAAAGACAGCTACAAGAGGTAAAGATAGAAAATATTGAAAATTTGGCACTTCGACAGCGGTTCCAAGATAGCTTGGAAAGTTTACTACAAGAACAGATCGAAAAAGAAAATGAGAAGTACGACTTGGAGTTATTGAAACAGAGCTTGGACTGACAAGTACTTATATTTCCTCCACTTGGCCACAAATGGGATTCTAAATAGTATGAATCCCATTCCTTGCTATCATCAGAAGAAAATCATACTTTCGATGAAGTATTAAAGATTTTACATATATAAAATGAAGGATTGAAGCTGAATCATTTGGAATCATTGAAAATTAATTCGTTGAAAAAATCAAACGTACTACTTAGTGATCAACTTGATTTGAACTACTCACCATTGTTGAATTTATTTCCTTAGAAGTAAAACTATTATGTAAATCATAATCTTTGATGTTATTGTATTAATGTAGATATTTTAGGTGTTATTGATAACTATGAAGTGTATATGCATGTCTGTAATAGTTTATTATATATTTACTTGAAAAAGTTACTGTGTTAGCGAAACATGTTGTGATTTAAAATAAAGTTTATTATGATCAAGTCATTTTCTGTGTAGTTTTTTTTTAACATTCAAAATACCATTATTATATCTGATTAGATCATATACAAATGTGCCACTCATTTTTCAAAATAAATTATCTGTAACATAAAGAACATACTTTATAAAATGGACCAGAAAAAGAGTCAAGTTATATATTTATATGGGCGAAGCATGTTGTGGTATTTTGTATTTTTAGAAACGAAATAGTTGATATGGCAGTATTCAAGCTGAATATGTTGGACAGCTGAGAAGGTACTAGACAAAAATCAGTGAACATTCCAATAGTTCATAATAGCTATTTATGCAACAAGTGCGAAAAGTAAGGTTTTTTGCACTCGACGTGAAATTGTCTGACGAGGCCGTCACTCCGAGTATTCTTAACGAAAAAAAAAAATATAAAAAAATCATTCCAATTGGTTGGAAAATGTAGATTTTATGAGGGTGCTCCGGTCTTAAGTGGGTCACACTGTATAGTATATATAAGTTAAACATGTACCCAGCTTGTTTATATGTATCTGCAATCAAAGTATTTGGATTAAATGATATACCCAAGGGGTTTCATAGAACTGTGTAAAATATCAGATGATAAATGAACTTTGTTTAAAAGCATCCTCTGAGAAACTCGTCGACCAATTTTGATTGGTTTTTCATTAAATAAAACAATTTTAGTTGCTTCATCATTAATTGAATATTTATTTAACATCAACTCACACATTGAACATACAATATGACAATAAAAAATATTAATTTCAGAAACATTAGTTAATATAAATATATTTATATATTTTATTTTCAATAAACTTTTCGAATGTATAGGAAAATTACTTATGTACATAAAGTTAGCTAGTGATGTGAAACTATACAATTTATCTATTTTTGCTTGAACATTTCACAAAAGTCTTGTTATATTTAAATAGTTTCAGTTGGGTTATGAAATATTTTTGTTTTCTGAAATCTGCGAACGTGTTGCAAAAACAGACAAATAGTTAAAATATATAATATCACCATCATAAGGATCTCGCGAAAGTAAAACATATTCTAATTTTGATTTCAAATATTTTAGCACATTTTTAAATAGTGTATATTGAATTCACATAAATACAATATGACTAGGTACAATGAATTACAATAGATACTTTGGACCACAAAATATATAATATTCAATAACTTAACAATCTCAGTGCAAGGAGCAGTACCAAGTCATTTGTTGACCGAATTTTGATTACCACATTCATTTACACAGAATCTGTATAAACTAATATTTTTGGCCCCCAAATTTTCCATATGTGGGGAACCAATATATTCTGACTACAACATGAAAGCATATAACATTATGTTTATTAGTTAGTACATATTTAGAGTATGAGCAATTTATTTAAGTTATTTTCAAGTCATTAAATAAGTTTATATTTCTCTTCAGTTGCTAGTTTACCGTTTTCCCTAGGTATTTTAAGTGCAAATGCCACAAATTTATAAAAATAAAAAAATTGTTGCTTTTCGGCAGTTTCATCTTAAATTTGTTGTTTTGTCGGTTTTAGCATATTTGTTTACTACGAGAAAGAAACCAACCAAGAAAAATACTGAAAAATGGCCAATAGAATCAAGAACCATATTTGAACTTACAGTAGTTGCATGTTTAAAGGTTCTAGACGATGTATATAGTCTTGATTACTTACATTTCGGACCTCCATCGTCTTAATGGTTGAAATATTTCTACTTCTATCAATCTTTCACAACGATCATATACCTATAACAGATTTTGAAAACTGCAATGAATTTATTAGGGCTGTACTTGTTGACTTTTCCATAACAAATGTTTCAGCCTATAGTATACGGTGCATTTTACTAAGAACATAGGAACATCCTATATGTCTATGTACATTAACAATTGGGTTTAGAGTAGCACTAGCACAGTGGAGAGATCGGCTGCAAGGCAACGTACGGTATATTAAATATGGTTATGATATAATTACAGATTTTAATTTTTTTGGTTGGTTCCTTTGCTAATAGCCGTCAAAAATTATGTCCACTTTTTGAAATTCGTGATAACTGATGCGATAAAAAACTTACAATATTTCAGTGGGGTTTGGTAATTTGCCGAAAAACTAACATATTGATTCAGAATTAATTTACAGAAATATATATATATATATATTAGAGTATATTAGTAAACTAGTTTCAGTACAGTAGTCGAGTATGCTCAGATCTAGTATATCATTTAGAATAGATTTCGTGTAAACGTACAAAATCATACAAGAGTGGCACAGTTATGTCTTTCAACAATAAGCCATGTTTACTAATATTATTTAGGCAACGTTTGTAAATTTGATATTTTTTTTTATTATTATGCTCTCATTCACCAAATATTATGGATGAAGCAGGTTAAATTACTAACAGGAATGTTCAAACCATAAACGATGACATGGAGAGAGCCGACTTAGCAAGATGTCACTTTATTTGTATTAACATCACAAGATGCAGATTTTGAAAAATTATTACATTCAAGATACTTATATAAATAATATCGCTAAGAGTGACGTCTTTCTGAGCTGATTAACTGGATTTGGGAATATAAACCTAGAACCATGATGCATGCGACTAGGGAAAAAACTGTGCCATTCCTGAAGATTTTGTTTAAATCTACTTGTATTTTCACATGGAAATAAGGCGAACATTAGTTAAGACGACATGCAAAGGCACATTGACTGCTGCATCTATTATTACCTACACACAGACATATTAATTGAACATTTATTAGATAAACATAGCCATTATGTTTTATGCATACAGTGTGTTCTGTGTTATCCGCACAGTTTGTGAATACAGATACAAGTACCTATTATAAGCTGATGATATTTTTTTCTGTAATCTCATTGGATATATAATATAGAGGGGCGGAATGAATGGAAAAATATCATATTGTGAAGTATTGTAACTACCAAGCTCTAATCTGCCAAAATTATATTTTACCACAGTCATTAACAAGTCTATATTTATGTATCATATCTGTTTGCCTGTTTGTCGATCAATTATATTTTTCAAGATGAGTCGGATATGCTCTTACTGTTCTGATGAATACTGTAAAATATTTAAGGAGACCCCCACATAGAAAATGTACGTCTAATGTATGCCCAGTGAATGGAGAGTATGACTGTATGGACGCATTACGTCCATAAATGTCCGGTAGAAGTCTAGAAAATAACTATCATCTTATGTACGTACGCCAAGAATGTCCAATTGACGTACATAAAGAACAAGAAATTTACGTCCATAAAACATTAAATATAAAGGACCGAAATAAGCACATTTATGCTTAAAAAGTTTTAAAATGGGAGATTCACTATTTTCCCGGATCTAGCGTCATATATGGATGAACAACGCTTACAATACTGAACAGATCTAGTTCAGTTTTCGACACTCAGTGTACCTTCGAAAACGTACAACTAAAGACGAATTAAGCTAACCTATAAATGGTCCTTTAATGTTTTGTCCAGTATTTTATATTCGGTGAACATCTATGAACGTACAATTATGGACGATTCCAAATGATCCGATTTTATTTATTCAATGAATGTACAAAAAAGTAACGTATTGTATGCATAGGTCAGGTGAAGTATTTAACATTAAATAGACATACATTTTATGGACGTACGTTGATCTAGTAGTGTATGTCCAATGAACATGCATTATACGTTCTTATAATAAGTAGGTAACGACTGGATTTATTTGTCGATTATTTTACATGAATGTACAACAAATAACGTTTCATGTTGGTCCAATATTCTACTTCTACTGACCGTCCATACGAAATGTACAAAGTCTATCCAGAACAGAATGTCCACTAGGCATCCATATCGAGTCCATGGACGTCAGGATTGATCTTGGAAACAAAATGGACGTTTACAGAACGTCGCATCGTGTGATATATATGGGATAACTCAAAATACATAACAAAGATTGAACTGGAATCATCGGTATTTATAGTATAATCATTTTCCCTGATTATATTAGACTGAAAAAACTATAAGGATACGTACCCAGAGTCCTTCGTTGAATATGAATAAGATTAATTCTGCTCATTTTGGCCCCGTGAGGACTCCTTGTGGTATTTTTTCAATGAAGAATATGTTGGACGCAGAAAAATTAAAAAAATATAAACAATGTTGCCAACTAACTACCAGATTCAGGCTTTTATCATTCGGTGTTCTGCGAGTACGATGTCCTAGATTTGTATTTCTAACAGTTGAGTATGTTCTAAATTATGTGAAGAAAATACAAAAACCCAATGGTTTCCGCAAAATACATCTTGATCGGGTACAGACTAATTATTGTGCGATTGGAATTTTTTCTCAGATTTGCCTTTTAATCTATGCGGGTAAGTAAGTATGTGAAAATTATCAGCCAACATATTTGAGTATAAAGTTTTAGTTAAATTGGTTTTCACTATATATAAAATAGATTAATTGAATTCAGATCGTTAACTCATAATATCCTGGTTGTTTGTCCTGCTATAAGGCCCTTCTGACTCAGGTGAGGATACCTCGTACTTACTGTCGATCATTTCAGTCATATCCTGATGGTAAGTACCAAAACAGTACTTACAGCGCATTTTGGTATCGTCATCCACTCTTACCGACTGCATTATAGCACAAAGTGTTATGAAGGAAATTATGAATAGTGTGGATGGAATGCTTATCGCTATAATCAAATCTCTCCACGTCCTCTTCAGATCGTAGCGGGCCACCACCATGAACGAATTGTTCTGAAAAAAATTCAGAAAATCAGTGCCACAGGCAAAATATTTTTTTGAGGAATCATAAAAATGAAAAAATATGCATGATGTAATGACATGAATAATCAATCTCCATCACAATATTTATGCAGAAGTATCTGAGAACAAATGACTACTGTAATCATTTGGTATATTCTCATTGATGACACAAATCGAATATACACCCCTCAGATAGACAATCTGCAAAAAATTAGATTTTTTTCCTACTACCTTAACCATAAGTGTCAAAACCGGGAATTCGAAAGCAGGACGTGGCCATGCGTGACGTCAATCCAACCGCCGCGTTGTTACGGATAGGCTTCGTGGACGGTGAAAGTGTGCTTGACCTTCTGTTTGTGGTTATTACAGAGATTTTGAATTTAATTTGGATATTGATGAGTAAAAATATTCGTACGCGATTGATTGCGGATCGGTGCTAATGCGGTGCTCATGTGCCAGGAGACACTACGCAGCTTGATGCCGCCTGAGCTTGAACCGAGCAGCTCATGTGCTCATTCGGTGCTCATGCGGAACGAATGCTCTAGTGAATACGCACCTTAGGGTAAGTGTCAATGCGTTCATTGAATTGAAACCTGAAAAATTACGTTGTTCGATTTTTCAAGAACGCTATATTTTCAACTTAACCGACTTTTACATTTCCAGGGTCTCATTATTGCAACAAGAAAATGAATAATTCGACTTGTCCTTCAGACAAACACGAATACCAAACTAACCAAACTACAGCTTTGAAAAAACTCGCCAAGCCACTTTAATGGATATTTAAATTTGAACTAATTCACTCCAAGATTTCCATAAGAAAGTAATGAATTTGGAATTCAATTCGAAGAAATCTTTTTTTCATCTTACAAGACGAACAAAGCTCGAAGGTGTGCATTAGAGAGTATCAATTAAATGGAAGCAAATATTCCAACAAAATCGAAAATACACAGTTAACTAACCTTGTTGTAATAACATGGGTATCTGGACTGCGCAGTTTGGTTCCTACCATCCCTTCCATGGGTATGCAGGAAATCGAGACATTCACCCTTGAGAGTGTTAACGCATCCATCCAAATTGATGAACAAACGTGAGGCATTGTAAATTGTTAAGGCAGACTGTGTTGGAACAAATTGGTTTGTTGGGTCCACGATATTCCTATGTTTCCCTGTCAAATTCCAGAATTGCCTGAATGTAATGTAAGGCCTCGGTAATGTTTCTAATTCGTATATTGTCCCATTGATACAGTCTGTGGCACTGAAAATTAAATAAATAAACCATTAAATTATGAATTTTCGAATTTTCAAAGAATTGAGAAACTATAAGGTGGAATTTTAAAAAAACCAATGGACGTGCAACAATCTAGGTTACTCCAACTAAGGTCATAAGAATCGATACATCTGAGGTGCCGTCGAACGAAATGACTCCAACCTACTCCTTCGATGGGACATAAACTACCATTATACAAGATGGGACAGACATATCAAGGGCCCTTCCAATGATGTCAAGAGGGAATGATACATAGAGGTTCTAAAGCAAGCAATGGAATAGGTCCTGGGATATATGTAGAGGAACCCAGACAGTACATTAGTCTAAGCCTTGGCACTCAAGCCTTTATAATCCTAGTAGAGTTCGCATTAGAGATATTCTAAGGGGCCATAGAAATCAACCCATAGTTATTCTCTCAGACAGTCAAGCAGACAGATCGGTTGAAGCAGTACAATTTTACATAAAAAAATTACATATAGTAAGGTGATCGTACAGTTCCAAAAATGAAGTTTAACAGATGAAAATATAAATGAAACGTCAATAATTCAATATATGAAACTTTAACATATGTATTCATAAAAGTGCCAGAAGTCTATAGTAATTTCGACGTTTTGAACTCTCAAAGCACGGGGTAGACGCTCTTAGTTTGAGGAAAAGTTATGAAATCCTCCAATATATATTACATCCCATGAAGGCTGACTTTCTATACAAGTAAAGTCATCTAGATCGATAGTATAATAACAAAGATTCCTCAATCAAACATGGATCATCTACTCAGACTGATGGAGCCCAAGAAGAAGAAACAGCTGTACACGGGTGGCACCTCTTTCAATCGGAAATGTGGTGAAACATTCTGGTATTTATATTTCTAAAACCATCAACATCTTGTTATTTCTTATCATGCTTGAACTTACTGTGCTGTTTGCCTCCCCTCATCATACTGTACAGTGTGGCACGTAACCATGAGCACTTCGTTGGGAAGTTTCGACCAGAACTGAGTAGGTTCTATTCGCGTCCCCTCCTCCTTCCCGGAAGCTTTTGTTGTTGCAACTGAAGACTCACAATGGGCGTGATGAACGCTGTTATCTACTGATATATACACATTTTTCGTCGACGAAGTTATATTATCCTTGCAAATTCTATCACAACTGGGGAACTTTTTGATCTTGGTGCACTTGGCACCTTTACATTCGAAAAAACCGTTGAGCTTGGCGTTGTCTTTGTCGCTGTCCACCGTGAAACCATCAGCCTTATAGTGACATTCGTAAATTTCAGAAATGTTGGTGCAGTGCCCCAGAGAACAGTTGAAAACTCCTCTGAGCGAAGCACATTCAGTCCCATTGTTACAGTTGTGTCGTTTCAGTTGGTTGGAGGTTACTGGCGGACAGAAAGACGTCTGGAAGTTGGTACAGTTGAGGAACTGAACGGTGGTTCCGTTCTGCCTTGTCGTAGCGTGAATTTGAGGACAGAACCCCGAGGTCTTGGTCAAACACCACTCGCCACATGAAGCCCAGCTGCAGTTGTTTTCCGTGCTTATATTAAATGTTTGGCACATTACTGGTTTCTCTTCGTAGCCACTGCGAAAGGCCCGATATGACGGTATATAAATAGCCACTGTTAGGTAAATAAGCGATACGCAACTAAAAACTACCACGAGCTGACAAAAACAGATGCAGCCACATATTCGCTTGTCTTGCTGAGGGATCATGCGGGGTTTGCATTTGTTTCTTCTCCCCATTGTACAGGATTATTACCATACTCGTGAAAGGCACTTAATATTTTGAATTGGTGCTTGATGTCTACATCTTAGGCTTGGTTTTTTTCTTACTCACGTTGCTTACTAGGAGTTGGGTTGTCAATCGACTGGAATATTGGGGTTGTGCCGTCGGCGCCACCGCGACGCAGGCGTTGCTCCCGGCTGGCTCATTAGTCCAGTCTCTGAAGACAAAATACAATCTGGAAATATTTATTAATTTTTTTAATTGTTTTTAATATATATGTAAAAATATTTGAGCAATGGTAAGATATAAACAATAATAATTATATAACAATAAAAGGTTCAAATCGAAAGAAAATAATCAATGAAAAATAAATAAAAATAAAATTCAAAAGATTAGGCTTAATGAGGTCACGCCCCCTATGAGGGTACTAGCGTCTAGCGACAGCCCGGATATTTTGGCTGGCGAGCTTCTTGACAGTATCACAACCTCCAAATAGGCAGCTTGCTTGATCTGCTTACTCAAAAACCCACAAAAACGCAATTCTCCAGATTTCAACAATTCTGCCTTCTTAAAAACCCGTAAAACGCAATTTTTCACATTTTTGAAGAAGGCAGCCTTCTTTAAAAATGGAAAAAATTGTGTTTTAAGGGTTTTTAAAAAGGCAGAATTGATGAAAAATGTGGAAAATCACTTTTTTATAGGTTTTTTGGGAAATCAGACCAAGCAATCTCCGAATTATCCGTGCTGTCGCTAGACGCTAGTAATGAGGGTATGCACAATAAAAGAAGAAAACCATCGAAAGTTCAATATTGAAAATCTTCAAGCTTCTAGTATTTTCCGTCTAGCTTGAAGATCTTCCTAATGAGACTCGAAAGCTTTGACAGTGGTTCCTGGTAGCTGTCAGCATTTGGTTTTCCATTTACACCTTTCCATGCCATGATATATGCAGTGCGCTCTATTTGGCTAACTGACAGAAACTGCAGACTTTCCTCTGTCAGACTCATCAGGCTCATATTCCTCTTGGGCCGACAGTTACCTTTCAGCAGACCCACCATTATTCTAACAGCCCTATCAATTTATGGCTCAGCAATTCTGATGTGGAATTCGGCGAGGGTTCTTTGATGAACTCTTGGTCGTTTTTGCACCATTCATGCGTTTGGTTTGCATCCATTCGTTCATGGCTATTTTATGTCTGCTTTCGCAATGCACAGAAAGGCACAGGACTCACTAGAGCATTCGTTGCTCCCTCTCTGGCAAGAGTATCTGCCTCTTCGTTTCCCAGATATCTTTCATCTTCGGATTTTTCAGGTATCCAGGCCAATATGACTCTGTGCGATCTGGTACGAGCTGAGCGCTTGGATCTCAGAGAGTTAATGGCAACAGTTTTATTTTGAAGCTTTCTGCACAAACACTCTTGATTTCCACAATCCGAACATATTTGGATACAAATCCTTCGATGACTGGCCTATACAAGCACTTGGGGTGTTTACATATTGTCATTCGCTATCCAAATCCAATCTAATCCTAAATTGAGGGGTCAAGAAGGAAAAGGGGTTCGCTGTACATTTACAAGGGTGGATTGGACTGTTATGAAGCCAAATGAATCTATCATCATGGCATGCTAATTCCATTGTACGTTTTCACTAAAGTAATCTTGGTTATTGATCGCTTCGCCTTCTTCCGAATCATATTTACTTTTACAATGAGGGGGCGTTAATTCGTTTATACATTCGTTAGAACTTAACGCTTGACGTGGACTTTATGTAAAAAAAAGTACATGTTATTTTCAATTCATTGGTCCCTTGATCACTATTATATTTATAATGTTGGCTTGCTGTCGAAATTGTATCAAATAATGGTAAGAAGGGCTCTCAATATATGTGAACTATGTTATCACTTGGCATAACATAGGTAAATATTACAAAAAAAACACATTTTTCAATTTTCATGGTGAATGATCCCCCTTTTAACATGAATACATCATAAAAGGTTATCTTGACCGATAGAAAATAGCGACTAAAGTTTATTTTTCAGCCGCAGATTATTCCACAACAGATTTTATGAATATTCTATTCATATTTTCGAAAAAAAATCAAAATTGGTACGTAGTTGTTGAAGATTGCTGCGTGTGACCCCTGATTTTCGTACCGAATTCTTTTTGGAAATAATAAATAAACTTAAAGAAAAGCTTTTATTTAAATGCGCTAAAAAGAAGAAAATAAACTTTGAAGTAAATCAAACCACCCACCATTTTGTTACACTGAAAAAATTCATATGATATAAAAGCTTGTTGCGAGAAGTAAATATATTTTTCTTATGAATTGAATTTGAACTTTTCTAGATCAAGATTTATTCTCCGAGGGGTGAGCAACTACTGGGTCCGAGAATCATGTGTCCTGAGCTGACGGAGTGAACCAAGGATGACAGCCTTCTGCATTCGTCCGGCTAAGATTTCTGCCACATCACGGCAAGCCGGTATGATTTTTAGATTAAATTATTATTATTAGATTAGATTAAATTTTTTTTTCCTAAAAGGATGTTCCAGTCAGGCCCTGGATGGTTTACCAAGATAACCACTCGCCAGGCCCGTGACGAGAATCATGTGCCTTGAGCAGACGCAGTGAACCAAGGATGACGGCCTTCTGCATTCGTCCGGCTGAGATTTCTGCCATATTACGGCAAGCCGGAATGATTTTTAAGTTCGAGAGCAGTGTGTCCATCATACCACCAAGGACCCCTATAATAAGAACCACCATTTTAACAGAATGGTTTGGGTGGAGTCTGCGAAGTTCAAAGAGTAAGTCTCGATATTTAGTCCGTTTCTCCTCTTGTTTTTGGACGATGTTCGTTTCGTCAGGCTTATTGGCTTGTATTTGCCTGAGGGTAGGCAATGAGTAGTTCCAATATATTCGGCACTTCTCATTCTCCATAACGGACTCAATATCCCCCGGAGCATTATTATTATTATTATTATTATGAATTCAAATTATTATTTGCAGTCGGGCTCTTCCTCCCAAGCTCCGATACATTCGTAGGGCACTGGGCTCATCAGTAACCCAATAACCACTGCTCAAACTATGGGGTAAGCAGCTACTGGGCCGGAAATCGTATGCCCTGAGCAGACGCAATGAACCGAGTGAGACAGCATTCTGCATTCGTCCGCTTTATTTCTGTGGATATAGGCTGAAACGGCATATTATGTTAAGAGCAAATGCTTCTAGTATCCCTCGATTTCCGACTCCAGCACAGTTCTTCGTCGTTAGAGAGAGATAAACATATGTGAAAGTGATCTCGATCCAAGGACATTAGACATTACACACAGGACTGCTCGATTCCTATCGTGACGAACCTCAGTGGCCCCCTACCTGGTCCATTCCACAACTCAACAATTTGTTTCTTTCTTTCGGAGGCCACCGCATTACGTCATTTCAAGGTCATTTCTGATACAAGCATGGGAGATAGGAATCCAGCAGTCCTGTGTGGAAACTAGACTAGAGCAGTCCTCAATGAACAAGCCTATTGTGGCTGGCATCGTATATACATTCAATAATTGTTTCATTAATTTTATAATAATGGCGAAGGAACATGATAAGTGGCGCCATCTATCGCTACAATCTGAAGTAGTCAATTACTCATTTATAGATTTTTGTGTTTTGAGATTTCGAAAGGTGCATCGAAGCCTGTTTAGAGTATTTTTTGAACATATTTCATTTGTTTATGGGAGAACTATTGTTGAAATATTGTATTGAAAGAAGAGGTAATAAATTGATGTACTGACACAGCTGTCAGTATTTTGAATCTTTATATGAAACGGAGAACAAGAAAACCAATCATGTTCATCAAATGACGAGAATGGACTACGTGTTCTTCTGTACTGTTAAAAAACACAGCAAACTACTCAAAAACCCCATTATTATACTTCTGAATTTTGCTACAAGGAGCAAACTTCTGCTTAAATTCGCGAAAAAAACGGTCCAGGTGAAACTTAGTATGGAATTAAAAACAATGAAAACTGCATTTTAATTATTGGGCAAACCGTTTGATTTAACAATATCAATATAATTATTTACAAATCGTTATAATTACGTACCTATTATTCATAATATATATGATACAATCAAGATTCAAGATCAATGTTTTTCATATAATTTGTACTAAAGTTTATTAATTCACAATATCAATTAAAATTCAATAACTCTCAAGCCGATAATTATTTGACTTCAACTAATCAAATATTGTGAGAGAGGATGAAGTGATAAAGTAACTATTTTCGAAGAAAACAGCTGAGAAAGCATGGCGTGAAGATAGTTCGAGCATCCGTAGAATTTTCTGTGCTAGTATGTGTTCTTGTCAAAATCTTCCTCTCTGAAAAATAAAAGATGCTGCATTGAAAATATTACTAAAATATAAACATGTATACATGTAAGTATAGCATAGTCCAAATGAGAACAAGTAATATAATTTCCCTCTACCACATAATAGTTCTGAAGATACAGGTTTCAAACTTGGTATGACGTTATAGTACTTGAATACGCATATGTCTAACTGGAAATTGTATTTCAAAATTGAAATACGATATTCTATACTATGCTGGGATATGCTGTACTATATACTATACAGGGTGTTTCCAAATTGGAGCAATAAATAATATGGGAAGCAGAAGGTGACAAAACAAAACGGAATGAGAGAATACTTTTTTGTAGCAAAAAAATTATTTTTCCCAGTTACTGCATACAGTATGCCGGCCTCTGTTCAGTATGTCCAAGTACCTTGCCATAATGAATTGGGTGAAGTGAATAAAGGTGAGCAAATGCTCACACTTTAGTTTTTCTGAGACATATAATATATTTGCATCATTAAAGTAAGAGAAAGAAAAATCTAGTTCGAGCATTTGCTCAGTTTTATTCACCTGACCCATTGAAGAATCGACTCGCAACTATCGTTGGTGTCAGTATATCCCCAAGTTTTGCTTAGAGTATGATGGACGCCTTTGAACATGACTATACATATAGGTCGAATTGTTTTTGTTATTAGGAGATATTTTATTAAACTGGTATTGACCAAAAATAAAAGCACATTATAAGGTAAAACTCACTCTGCTGGGAAATGATGCATGTATTTCTGGCAGGATCTACCACATCCGGGGCAATACCAATAGCTCAAAACCCCAATAGAGGCGGCAAACAACAAATTTGGAATGGCGATGGAGAGAACCAAATGTCGAAGGGTGTCATCCCATGAATATCTAGCGACTACTTGCATCTCAGGATAAACTCTACTATAGTAACATGGAAATGGAGTACCGGCCGTCTGGTAACCGTACTGGCGGGCAAATTCCGAGCAGTTCACGGAGGGCGGGTATCCGCAACCCTCCGTGTTGATCAGAAACCGAGTATCTGCGACGTCCCAATGCACGACCATCGTCGGTCGGTACTCTGCGAACGGCAACTTTGAGTAATTGACGTATATCTGGTGACATCTAGTGGCCTCGCGCGTGCAACCTTCCCGACACGAGGACCAGGAACAATTGGATATGCCTTCGGCGTAGATGTGCTGCGTCGCCATGCACGTTACGGGTTCCGGTTCATAGTCGGCCATTAAACTAGTTATTGCTGGATCGACGACAAACGGTATCAAAAACAAAAAAGCGAATACTGACAGAAAAGCTGTGGTTCCGAGACACAATGACGTATAGAATTTTGCCGATTCTGCTATCGAAATGAGGGTGAGTTGACTCTTCTGGCCTAGAACGCTCATGGTAATTGCTTTAATAATTTACTTATATGTTATAGAAGTGCCAAAAATCCAAAATGTACGCTTTCCCCTGCTCGATGGTTGCAATTTTTTATTGATTATTCAATTCAGTCTCGGTCCAAAAGGAGGGGAACGCCTGAAAAACAAAAAATAAAATGATCAGAAAATGGAGTGGCATGATTTTGATTTTATAGTGGACCATAACGCAATACATATATAAAAAATCATTTAGATGTGTGTTTCCTTCGGTTAAATAGCATAGGCCGTTGGTATCACGTATGATCTAGAGCAACTGGCAGAGCTACACTCACTCATTCCTGATGCCAACAACCATTATGCCAATGAACTGGATCTTCTTCTCACCTCCAATCGCTATTCATAGAGTAGCAAAGTTTGTGCTCCACTTGGGAACTGCGACCACAACCTCATCATCATCATTTGCTCTTTTTCTACACCATCGAGCCATGGGAGGAAGTTTCACTTCTACCAGCTTATTTCCCCCCCTTACAAAAGAAGATGGAACACTAGCAACGAACTCTCAGGAGAAGCCAATATCTTTGCCAGCTGGTTTGCTGCAAATTCTACCCTGAATTAATTGGGAAAACAACCCTAGAATATTATTTCCATTGACAGTCATATTCCTGAAATTATCTTTCGCCAACAAAGGTAGTGGATCTGACGGAATTCCGCCGATCGTTCTCAGGGAATGTGCTCCCGGACTAACACCAGTTTTTTTTGCCAATTATTCAACCTCTTTCATAATTCGAGGATATTTCCGTCCAACTGGAATATTGCAAGAGTACAATCAGTTCCCCTAAAGGTTAAAAACACCCCACCTTGCAACGACAGACCTTTTGCACTGCTATTTGTAATCTCGAAGGTCATTGAAAAAGAAAGCTATTACCACCGAGCTCATGAAATATCTAGAACGCTCAGGAAATCGAGCTCATGAAATATCTAGAACGCTCGGGAATTATCAATGATCGACAATATGATTTCCGGCATCCGAGATCAACTGGTGACCTGCTTGCTTATGTCTTACATATTTGGCAACAATCTACTAAAAAATATGGCCGTTGAATTAATTATCTCCAAAGCGTTGGATCGCGTTTGGAACCGCAGGGACTTATTGACAAACTTCCATCGTATGACTTTCCTCCTCAGTAGGGATCGTTGCTATCTAGCTCTCTCTCTCAGACCGATCTCTCCACGTGGCGGTTGATGGGGTATCATCTGACACTCTTCCGAAATATCATCAATCGGTTCTCCGTTAGCAGTTCCCTCTTGGAGACATGCCGAAAATCTCTTTTCCAGGGCTCATTCTTCGAACGAACGGCAAAGCTTTGGAACTCGGGAGGTGTTCCCTGAGGCATACAGCCTGCAGAAACCAGAAATTAAAGAAAAAAAATTGAGAAAAATGGGCGGGTCCATACTTCATACTGAATCTGTATATTTACTTGCTCTACTGAATAATAGCTCTGGCACTTTTCTTGGTGTCTGACTTATAGTACCGTTATCGGCAAATGCCAATAGCTGAAGAGATAGTAAATGACCAACAGGCAAGTGCGTTACTGTACCCCAATCCTTTATTGGTGATGGACTTATCGTTTGATAAATTTTGATTATTCAAATGGCTGCTGTTACTTGTCCATTGTCACAATTATTAATTGATTTATATTCACCCCAGCTGAAATGAAAGCCATTCAACTCGCCATATTCATAAATCTAATTATTAATCAACTAATTATGCTCATACTGGTTTATCTGCAAAGGCGATCGAATAACTGTTCAAATAGTTGTTTTATTCAACAGTAAATTCACAACAATAGAATTGACGACTAATTTGAACTGATCAATAACATTTGATATCTCTTTTATGAAACCATGAATAAAATATTAATTGTGTTGCTATAATTCGTATTCGATTCAAAACACATTTCGCAACCATATGGCAAGGCATTTGCTACTATTTGTTTTGTTGTAGTGATGGTGAATTCTGAACGACATAATTTCAGTTCATTTCAGTTTCAGTTTAAGACCAACGTTTTTTCGGCAAAACTTGTGGACTTGGAACCAAACAATAACGTAAAAGGCCCTGTTGAACAAGTGACAACCAGAGGGAGGCTAGCTAGTTGACAAAGACAGGTCATGCTCGGGGTCACTGATACTATGCCCAGCACATCTACGATTAGCCTTTAGGTAATTTTGAATCTTCCTCATCTGCATTTGCATCTCCTATAGGAGGCGAGAATAAAATGGAGGTCGTAAGAACCGACACATAATAAAACTTAAAAATAAATCCATTGGCCTAGGATTTCATGTTTTTGTTTCAAGAAGTTTGACATTGTAGAAAGTTAAGTATTTATTTTATATTTCGATAATATTAACCTAGTAGCAGGTACCTAGCAGCTTATTGCTGGTTGAGTTCCATATTTGTTTTCTTTAAAAATCATGAAATTGCATCTCCACTCAGTATATCAATGACATCTATAATTGTAACATATTATTGCTGGAACCATTTTTAAAGCAAGTAGAAATGATAACGAGACATACAAATAAATAAGAATGAATATCGAAAAAGTTACCTCAATTTTGGAAGGAAACACACTCTATTTTTACAACATTGAAACATCGTTCCATTTGACTGAGAAAGTTACGAATCAAATCGTAAAAAACAAATTGAATTCGAAAGGCTAGAGAAAGCCTACAATGAATGGCGTTCAATCCTTCCTCAACAAATAAACATTTCCCATTCAATAATATGGTTACTCACGTGATTGGTCTCAAAGTGCCATGATCGAATTGCCTCCCCCCCTATCGTTGATGTTGTTCGTCGACGCAGCTTTCTCCGCAGCTTCAGCCTCGGCCTTGATGCATCCCTGAAAACGCATTTTTGCATCATCCCCGACAACCACGGTGCGTTGACAAAGAATCAGAGTGAGACAAGAAACGACGAAAAGGACAGAGGGCAGAACAGAAGCGATTAAAAACTGCTTTGTCGTCGTAGCCAAATCGAAGCGGGCTACAACCACAGCGGGATTGTCTGCAGAGAAGAAGCAGGGAAATCGAGCTCTCGCATTGTGATCGGTGCCATCTTTACCGTAAACTTTCAGGAACTCCTTGCATTCATCCCTCAGGGTGTTAACGCAGCCCTCCAGGTTTATAAGAAGCTTACTTTCGTTCGCTATGAGCAATTCGGGTTCAGGAGGAGCCACAATCTGTCGTTCATCTAGGGGAACTGTGTTGAAGACGCTCAGGTAGCTCAGATAGGTGAAATTGGCCATGTCACTCAATATGTTGTTGGCCAGCAGAGAGCCATTCACGCAGTCCGCTGCTTCCAAGCCCCTGCTGGTGTTCAGAATGGTATGACAAGAAGCCATTATGATGTTGTCTTGATCTTCGTTCCAAACCTCCTCGCCAGTATCACTATCCAAGCATCGCTGACACTGCGACAGATACACCTCGTCCCCACTCAGCATGATCACGTTCTTATTCCTTGTAGGGATATCTCCGCACTGGCGGTCACAGTTGTACGGGGTACGGATCCTCTCGCAAGTCCCTCTATTGCAGCTGTACAAACCGTGCAGATCGATGCAAGTTATTTTCCCTCTCCTGCCGGAACATTTCAAAGGGGGATCCGTATCCTTATAGATGCATTCGAAGGAATCCGTGATATCAATGCACATCCCCGTTGAGCAGTTGAAAGTCCCCGTCAGATTCTTGCATTCGTCCGCAATGCATCTGCTCTTCTTGGCGTTTTCCTGGTCCTTGCCGTAACAGAATTTCTGTGCGATATTCGTGCAGTTTGCCAGCAGCAAATTCGAACCGTTTCGTCGCAGGTTCACGTAGATCTGCATGCAAGACCCAGACGTCTTGCTTAAACACCATTCCCCACAAGATCCCCAGTCACAAGATTCCACGGTAACCGCTCGCGTAGTCGTGCACATAACCGGAGTCTCTGATATCCCGGACTGCATGGCGCGGGTGGAAGGAACGTATATTGCGACCGTGAGATACACTATTGCTACACTACTGAGTATTAGGGTCAACTGACATAAGCATATTGTACCACATATTTTGGTGTCTTGCGGAGGGATGATCAGGTCCTCGACGGGCGTGGGCTTCTTCTTCGGCATCTTGACTCGCTACTCTGCATACCGATGTCAGCACAAATTGGGGGTGGTTAGTGCCGCCGCCATTCGGGACTAGCGAAGGCGTACTGAATGGTGTTGGCCGGATAGTAGGGCGCACGTCCCGAAATCAATATTCCACTGCGGCGGACTAATATTAGCACGCGCACTACCCCCTGTCCTTTCGTCAAAACAAAGCTATCGCTCGCCATTGCAGAATCGCGATACGGAAAAACGAAAAGTTGCCAGGCTAAGTGATAAACGGAAATGAAATACTTACTCGTTTTGGTCCAGAGTTGCGAAATATCGTGATGAATATCCGTAGAGCGCGAAAGGTAAGTGGCTCCTCTGACGGAGAGCGACGGGATAGTGTTCTAGCAGTCATCTGACGGAATCGGCGCCAGGATCGATACCACAAACACGGACTGCAGTGCTCACAACACAATGCCCACGGATGGTATACCCTACATGAAAGCATCGGTGTCCAATAATCCGACAGTGCGAAATAACTTCTAAATCGTAACGACTGTGATTAACTGTTAAGTGTTTCCTTAATATGTATTTTAATATTTAACTTTTCGCCCTTCGTCGTTGAAATATGTGCTTGCTCTATTGGTGAAATATATAATATACCCGTAATTGATATGTGCCGGTCGCGAGTACACTGGATCCCTATGAGGGATTGATATACGAGCTGATCGCGAATTCACGGAGGAACTAAATGGTGTGAGCTGGCCGAAGCCGCTCGCGCTAGTCTGTAGCCTCAGATGCTGGGCTCAGAGCTCCACATTGCCCTTGCATCGCGACCATGGAGAAAGAGGAAATCAAACAAACATGGAGACAGAAACTACTATTTTATACTACGGCTTTCTTCGTGCTGCTTGGTATTTTCAGCTTGTTTTCTTTTTTATTCCTTGTGCCTTTTGTCATCGATCCGGCTTTTACAACGATTTTCATGGAGTTCGATGAAGAACCCGCTCACTGTGTGACCCTGAGGACTGATAGACGCCTCGGTGCATCAAACTGTAGTTGGACATCTTGTAGAGAAGGTTGCACCAAAGATATTTATGACTGCACACAAATCTTTGTGAATTACAAAATTGCTTCAAACCGTTCCAACATATCGGTCATACCGACCGTTTCAACAGCTCTTCAGCGAGACAAGAGGGCCCTCTTAGACGATTATGACTACGAGGACGATGAGACCTCGGC
This sequence comes from Chrysolina haemoptera, assembly GCA_958298965.1. NCBI lineage: Eukaryota > Metazoa > Arthropoda > Insecta > Coleoptera > Chrysomelidae > Chrysolina > Chrysolina haemoptera. Next base: position 5,067,105 of record OY282596.1, on the reverse strand, counting down.
CAATGACCTTGAATGGTCGTTCCGAGAAGCTAGATTGTTACCTAACGTGAAGGGTTGTGGATATCCTCCAATGCTCAACTGTTCAATTTTCTTGAAGACGTACAAAGAAATTGGAACAAATTTTTCTTGTTATTATAGTAGAATAGATCGGAGTATGGTAATCAGCCACTTGAGTATGTGGCATGTTTACATGAACTTGGTGTACGCCATGGCAATACCCATTCCTTCTTTCATTTTGTCTGTAGTCTATTTGGCATTCGCCTATTTTAAAATATACAATGAGGATGAAGAAGAGGCTCCTCTGGAGAAAAACGCAGAGGATATGGACATGATGGGAGATTGTGGACCTGGTGAAACTCCTCTGCCTCCAGCCAGTGGTGGTCTGACACCTGCCAGCGAAGCTTTCAGAGAGGACCTGGCTAGCTTCGGCCACCATTTTAAAGTTGCAATGGTAGACGACATAAGTCGGGATAGTCTTGTAGATGGAGTCATCGGTTCTGTTTCAGTTGGAGGGTAAAGACAGCCACGCGCGTTTTCAGAATTTCTACTAATTTTTTTATGCGTTTCAGGAACATTGGAAAAACTATGACTACTAGTATTTCCACTACAGGCGGTCCAGTAGCTGATATATGAACTCACAGCCACTAAGCTACGTGCTGATTCTTCTCAAGCTTATGTTACTTCTTAATTTCGTAATGCTTAGGATAATTTCGAAATCAATTTGATTTGAAATGTGATTTTCATTCCTCTCAGAAAATAAAGTACGTATACATTTTGATTACAATATTTTTGTTGAATGGTGTATGCATTGCGATAAGAAAGCTTTTTATTTTTCATTCGGATGTATTGCTTTGGTACGAAGTAGACATTATAAATTTTCGAAATTTTCAATGTTTTCAAGTTTTGACAACAATAACTAATGTAGTGTAGGTTTCAATTCTGTTGTCTTTCAAAAGTGACAGCGACTGGCAATACGTTGTCTACTTGCAGGAAAAATTATGAATATTCTAAAATAGGTAAGATTTATAATAATAATTTCAATAAAATTTCGAGTTCAAAGTAAAAAAATAAAATTCTGATTTCAAACTCGAAATTTTGTTATTTTAATGGACAAAACTCCTTAGCGGAAGACTATTTACTGATAATGAAAAATTGATTATATACCTAGTATAATCTTCCGCAAAAAAACAGAAAACAACAACTGCCCCTTACGACCGTTGAATCATATCAGTTTGAAACTGTCTCTACAAGAACTTCTTTGCATTGCTAATTGGATACATAGCGGAATTTAGTCGATTTAAATGTACCGGTTTTATGGTACTTGTCAACCATCAGCGAAGGCTAATTCAACCCAATTAAATCGAAAAAAAAAAACCCTTTGAGCTTTTGGTGGTGATTCCCAAGATAAATACTGAAATATGTATCCCCACAAAAAAGCTGAAAGTGTTTTTTGATTTAATTAGGTTGAGCTAGCCTTCGCAGATGATTAGCAAGATAAGTCGTAGTGCCACCACACACAAATTAAAGTTTCCGAAAATCAAAATACTTGCTTTTTGTGGCACACCATTTGAATTATTTACTTTTCAAAATGCAAACTCCTATTCTTCGAACACCCTGTACACACGCATACTTTAGAATGTCGAAAAATGCGTGCCATGCAAGAATTCATTTCGAAACGGGATCTATGTAGGCTGCTAATAGGTCGAGATGACACATTTTCAAGAAGTTATTAGATGCTGATTTAACGAGATTGGACATTTTAAAATATTTTCCGCTCCTTTTATTTTTTTATCGCTCGTCACACCTCATGTGGAATACTCCATTTCTGTGTTCGTTTAAAGACAATAATTATATCAAAGGAAATTCAGAGCCACTATAAAATTATTCCAATTCATCGACACTCCCTTTGAGAGAGAATAAACTAGTCCTGCCTGTAGGTCACGATTGAAAAAAAGCTAGCGCTGTGACTATAAATATCAAATTAATCGATATTTCTGTAATGATGATCGTCACCTCAATCTCAATTTATTTAGTTTTGTCTCACACTTCTATGCGAACAGAATTCATAATTTCGAGTTTATCTTTGGTTCGGAACGACATAATTGGGCTTGGTAATTACTGAAATACTTTTTTTATATCAATCATTGATACTAGTCTGGAGGTGTCATTTACATGAACTTCCGAAACCAAACTGTAACTATTGTTACTCTAAATCGGCTGGAGAAAATAACTTTTGTCTTAATTGATTTTTGTTTGAAAATGAACAGGATGAAAAGGGGAACATTCTCCATGAAAATTGCAAAATGAAAAATGTGATTATTTTGTAATATCTGACAGAAAACAACTACTTCCTCGGCTAAAGCCACGCTGGACATTGAACTACATCTGATCTCGATTCACAGGTCATCTAGATTAATATGGTCGACTGCCATTTAGGCGAAAAAGGAAACTAGCCATTCTTTCAAGCGACCGTAACTAGTTTTATATTTTAAATCCTGTCACGTTCATACGTAATAAATTCATGACCTGAAATGGATTTCCCACAATCTTCACTGTTCGTGCTACATACGTTATATAGATTGATGAAAAACCTTGCATCGAAGTTGTTATAATATTGGCACGCAATGCATTTACCCCCAACTAACGTTTTATCGTGACACAGAGAAAATGCGTCAAAGTTTTTTGTTAAATCAAGATCGATACCTTTTAGCTATACGATTCATTTAACTTCAAAACCGAATTTATGCGTTCTCTGAGTTCTGTGATTTATTCACGTTGAGAACGGATGCTTTCAAATCTGGATAAGTAATCAACCCTGACTTGCTTTTCTTTAAGCTAGTTCTGTTGCATTGATAGGCATCGAAATTTTAAATGCATTATCATTCCAATAATATTGTCAGTATGGGGTTTGGGGTTGTGAAATAAGTTTGGGTAAGGATATTACTGAAGAAAGGGAAAGGCTACGTCATCGGAGAGAAATTGCAATACTGGGAAAAATTTGCGGCATACAGATACAAGTTCAAATTCTAGAAAAAATATTCTCCTCGTGCGTTCCTTGGTTTAGCAAGTTAACGCCATCTAGGCCCATATTATGGAGAATTTTGCTAAAACCAGTGTAGCACATATTATAAGAAATGCAAGGCACTTGATATATTCGGGAGAGCAAGGCGAATTTAAGGCTCACACACCTGCCTGCCACTTGAACTATACCGACTAGTAGGGAATTCAGAAATGGGTGGGTTGGAGTAAAACCAATTACCAGAGGGAACAGTGCATCTGGAGTAAGAATTATATTGAAGTTTCCTAAAAAAAGAGAGCTTGGCCTATTTGTATATTAGGATCTGCACACAGTGAATAAGCAAGCAGTGGCGGTCAATCTACCACTTCATTGCATCAACTTGCAGGTTAAGGTTGATCTGACTCATTTCCAGGTACTTTGAAATAGGGGTAGGAACAATTGATCTAAGTGATCTAAGATAGGTCACACTATACACCTAATCATTTATGGCATTTGTTCACAGTTGTTCATTATTTCTTTGAGAGTACTCGTGATTTTTGTTACAGGTTGACTGAACTGGCCGAGAGAACCTGTTATGTTATGTGATCAAAATAACTGCTTATAGTTAGTGATGTTCTGAAGTCTCTGCAAGATTGTAACAACTCCAAACATGAAATGTTCTGTATGAACTGAACTTGGTGGATTTGGTTCCAAAACTCATAATCAATAATGATTATTTTTTATAAAAAATATCTGGTTGCTCAATGCAAAAATGGATGTAAAAAAATAAGGTTGGTTTCTAGCCAAAGAACAACATCAGCTCATATCCCTGTTGCTTCTGATTTATTATTTTTGCAAGAATTAACGAAACGTGAAAGTCATGAAAAACAAATTAAAATACAGCCAAGGCCGAAAAAAGAACCAACTCTACCAAAGTTTATGAGAAATCGCACTCCACCCAAAGAAAAGTTGCAATAATTGAATACATAGTTCATAATGAGTAGGCTTTAATTAAATTTATTCTCGAAATACATTGCATACGATATACAAAAATAATTCAATATATGTATGTCTCATTTTTCAAATTATCTCAAATGTACGATGATCAAATCTGATCGGCGTTATTGAATAAATTTTGTTATTGTGTACGATGTTTTTTCAACAAAGGTTTGGCTGTATTCTGTATATCACCGCTTGTGTCATTATCTTTGTACATAGTCTCTTAATATATTTATTGTAAATAGCTACGTCATATATGTAAGACAAATTGTTAAACCATCAAATTTTAATTGAATTCTGAATATTTATGAACATCCAGACAATGTTTTGTTCTATTGTTCTCGAAAATAACGCTGTTATATTTTTAATACTATTCGATGAAACTTGAATTAGGGCATGGATTTCTGTAGTGCTCTTTCGTTTTCGAAACAGCTTGACATTCAGTAGGATGATTTTCGACTCCAGTGGCTCACGCACTTTTGCTTAATATTTCACGCAGTAAAATTTTTAGGGGTTTTCACTATACAGATTTTTTGAATGTATGCTTTCCTGCCATTATATGATGTGTGTGTTGATACATGTCAAGGAGAGGAAATTTTATTATCCTATGAAGTTTAAATGCGTTTGCTATCCAAATTGAGTCCATTTTCCACCAAAATAATCTATTTTTGGCCAGAATATGCTCCATTGGGAAGTAATTATTCTGAGTGGTTAAACTTTAAAGTTATACGTCATGAAAATTACAAATTAGCATGTGTCTCTCAAATTTCAACGATTTTAAATTTTTTCTGAACGAAGCTTGTACCTATTCTATTCCTATCAGATTCTGGAAGCAGCCTCAAATAGTTATTTTTAACAAATGTCAAGTGGTTGAAACAGGAAGAAATGAAAGATTCTGGCCATTAATAAAACCGTTTACCAAAAAAAATCCTAACAGTACCAAAAAAAAAAAACATGAATGCAGGAAAACTGAAAAAAAAAAAATTTGCAGTAAAAGTGCGAAACCCCATCTACAACCCATCATGAGTAACAATAATGAAAAATATTCTGCAACTTTTTCATCTGTGACTCGGATTCTGATTCGGAATCACGATATTGAATTCTGTTGCTTACTAAATATTATATGCATCTTACACAAATTATATTTGATATCCTCATAAGGAATATATTCACCCCCAGGACTTCGTTTCATATTCTACCTTAGAGAGAGTGCCATAATTTCGTAGATTCGATTGATAAACGTTATTCATATTACCTTTAAGTTTCACAGATTCGTTGATAATACACAGTTGAAATAAAAATGAATTGAAAAATCTAATTGTGAACTTTTATTCATCTCATTATGTTATTTATTCGGGTTCAAAAGAAATCCTATAAAAAATCAGACTTCGTTGATATTTTCGTGGATGCAGTATTATTAGTAGTTGCTGCGTACGGACACTTTCAGTTTCAATTCTCGACTGTGCTTGGGATCGCTCTTCGAAAGATGAGGCCATCGTTATCCATAGCTCAAGACTTCCGAGGGTTGCTCGTAATAATTGTTAAAAATTGTTGTTAAAATTGTTTTTTCCGTTAACCAGCTGTAATAATACAACCAGCCGACCGGAAAGTGGGAATATTATAGCAGGTACAAGGTTCCTATACTTCGAAAAACTAACAGTTTGTTTTTTATATTTTGGTTCTCACGAAAAGAAAAATCTTGTAACGTTCGTGAGAACCGAGGAAAAGTAGGTGGGAATTGGTATTCTTCTTGAATTTCTACAGGCTGTATGCCTCAGGGAACGCCTTCCGAGGCAATGAGTTTCAAAGCTTTGCCATGCCCTTGTAGAACGAGCCCTGGGAAAGAGATGCTCGATGTAACTCCAAAGTGAAGACAAACTGATGTGAAGACTGAGCTCGACTGGTATATCTCGATTGATGCTATTTCAAGAAAACATCCTCTATGAAAATATCTATAAAACAGAGACAGATCGCCAACCTTTCTGCGTTATTCCAGAGGAGTGTATGTGTTTGCAAGCCAAGCATCACCGACGAGACGGATGAATTCGTATTTCACGTATTTTTTGTGATTCAACGAACTTTGAATTTGCCTTAACTGGTCGAAAACTAGCACATTGAGTTTGTATATATTTTTTTATCATTAACATCCTGATCAGCCAGTGTATCCATATCATCCGCATATAAAAAACAAAAAAAAAACTTTTTCTATTTAAAATATTGCACCACTCAGGTGAATCGCCCTGTACATATAGAACGGTATAGCTAAACTCTCCGGCTAGATAAATAACAAAAGGCAATTAAAAAGTGTGGTGTAATATACCTAGTAGCACTACCGGATTTTTAAAGGTATACCACGTAACTAAAATCAATATATTCAGTAATAAACGGATGAGTCATAAATATTATAAATTGTTATTGTTTCGGCGTGAAGGCACGGTGGCGCCGTCTATGAGACTGTTTTCTTTATAACAACAACAAAGAAAGTAGGTTACAGGTGGTTGCAATTGGAATAGTGTTGGTGAAACATTGCAGTTAAAATGCGCACACGCTGCTGCAAGCCGCACCGCATTCTATTTAGCGACACGCGAATTAACATCAACTGATCCCATATACATATACCGGGCGCACCGATAAGAATGGAGTATTAAAATTTCGCATTTTCGCGTCTTTCATCCTTTATTCAAAAAGTATAAATGTTTTTCCATCTGAAATTGCCACTCTGGAGGAACTGCAACTGAGCTTTCGCTGACAACACTAGTTTACACGGTTTGCATAACCCAGCTGAAAGTTGTTAATTTTTGTTTATTTGGGTGGGTTAGGTTAGGTTAGGTTTGAACGTGAGTGAGCCCATATCGGCCATATCAGGCCCTCCACTGCTGCCAACGGCCTATTGTGGCTCACCCTGTGGTAATATTTCTCCCAGTATATCCAAATCTCTTAACGAAATTGTGGAATACATTAGGAGAACAATGATTACCATGTTTTCTGGCCTTACTGCTGTATTGCCAAATATTGAAAATATGTTGAAAAGGGGAACATTCTCCATAAAAATTGAAAAAAGGAAAAATATGATTTTTTTAAAAATATCTAACAGAAAACAACTACTTCCCCGGCTAAAGCCACATCTAGAGAATGTTCCCCTTTTCAACATGAATACCTCCCAAGAGAACGAAGAAAAATAGCTTAAAGTTTGTCTTTGTAGAAATCACCGCAGGCGAAATTTGTTTTTGTTCTAGGTCAAATGCTTTTAAATTATTAGTTAGGTTTGTCAGTGGGGTATCATAAATGTAACAGACCCTCCATACTCAGCGAAGGATTGAATGGACCTTAAGATACAAAGAGGTGGAAGATGTGGAAGGTACATCTGGCAAAGTAATGACAGAGTTGCTAACGAAGAGGAGGGTTGAGGTATTCTTCAGGTTGTTTTCGGGAATGCTACCTCTCTCCTCATCTATGGTGCTTAGTCATGAACGAACTCTTGGGTAAACTCACAGATGGCATAGAGGCGCAAGCATGGGCAGACGGCGGAGTAAGTTAAGTCAGTGGATGATTCATTGAAGAAGTCTGAATACTGGATTATTGAAATATGGTGCAGAGGAGGAGGGCCCTGTATTTCCTGTAAAAAGCGCACAACATAGACTGCGATAGAATGGAGATATTGCTTCCAACATTCCGACTTTAGAACACTGGGAGGAAAATACAGTGGAGTATCGTTTGGGGAAACAAATAAGTTATACGGACGAATCGCGTCTGGCCGATGCGCAGCCATCGTCCTGGAAGAAGGGTTAAGGTGCGTATTCACTAGAGCAATCTTTCCGCATGAGCACCGAATGAGCACATGTGCTGCTAGATTCAAGTTCAGGCTGCCTCATGCTGCCTAATATGAACACGTTCGTCCTCAAATCAGCGTCCACACTATCTGAGCATTTGCCGTTCGGTGCTCATGCGGAACGAATGCTCTAGTGAATACGCACCTTTATATGAGAAGTCCATGCTTTGGTACAATACACAACACAACAAGTATTTGCTATTCTAACCGTATTATGAGGCAGATAATTTATATCTGATCGAATAGTCAGGCAGCGCTCAGAGCCATATGTCATTCTAAACCAAGCTAGCACTTGTACCGGAAAATGGAGATGCTTTCGAGAAACTAGCCTAAACGAACGAAGTTGATGAGTTGGTATAAAAAAGTTACCGATGTTTTAGCAAGAATTTGTTCCACATGTAGGTTTCAATTCACTTGTTGGTCTGGGGCTATTTCTGAATATATATCACTCCTTAATGAGTAATTTGTCGTTTACAGTGTTTCAACGTCCATGAACTAATTGTTCCACATTCTGAACGCTCATGTGTGCTAACCGAGCAATATATTTCAGTAATTCAGTGAATCTATTTTTAACTTGCCATAAGATTGGGCTAGTGGTTGACATATCCGAAAATAGCATCAAATTTATCAGAAAATGTATTCATTTCCTGGATTACAAATATTTATGCCAGCAAAACCTCCGATTTTTTTTTTTAGTTTTTGCTGGTATCGTCAATTGTGACGATTATTCATCAAGTCGGCATATTTATACAGGGAGAATAAAGTATTTTGGTGCACTAATTACACATATATAATATAAACCTTTCATTATTCCAAACAGTCTGTATTCATATCTTTATTATGTTTTGGTCGACAAACGCACCATTATGATTGATCCTCAATGATAAACTCAATTAAATAAACCTCGTAGCACGATAGTGCATTTTTCCTTTATGATATTTATTTCGTCGTTTTAGAGTAAAATGGCATAAAATCAAGGAATTCCATAAAATAAGATAATGGATAGTGGAACCTCGAGGCAATCATAATTTAGCTTGACATTCTGGGTTTTTCAATATTAGAAGTTATATACCTCAAATCAGGATATTTATTTACAATGGACGTCTTTGCCTGTGAATGACAGGTATCTGAGAGAGATTCATACATCAGCCGAAAATTCCTATTGTGATTCCGTAAATATGTATATATATGTTTTTAATTTCCATTACATTTTCTAGATATTTGGATATTGAAAATGGAATGGAACGAGGAGCGTTTCCCCACGAGAACTTTCCATCTACTTCCGCGAGATTATATTGGACGATTCCCTTTTCCAGTTTACATTTTTTAAAATTAGAATCGAATTTACAAGACTAAATTACTGCTATTTTTCGAAAAATTATTACGGTCATATTCTATTCAATGACCTACCAGAAAATATAAAAACTCAAATACAGTTTCGTTTACATATTACATGAGAAATATCTGCTTGGGAAACAGTTACACAATAATTTTAAGTGACAGATGTGTAAAATTTCAATATTAGGTTCAAAGGAACTTTAACCGTCCTGGTGCACAAAACAACCCATTTTCAGGGATCATTTAGTTACAGTATCACTAAAATATACAATTAATGAACTGCCAATGAAAATCAAAAGTCTGGGTATTAGTTCCTTTAAATGAAAAACTTTTGAATAGTTACTGAACTGTCAGTAGTACCACGATTCATTTCAATTTACGATCGCTATGATTTTTTAGCCGTTATCTCTCTTCTCTTTTTTTTATTAATAATTTCTACGTATGTCTATCTATGTGGTGGGTTAGGTGGAAGATCAGGCATTTTGGACACCACCAGGTGTTCAATTCTATTCTATTCTTATGTTCTGATCGGCGGGATGAGAATTAAGTTCCACCGAAGATTTAACATCTTCAATCGAAAGTCCGAAAGATGTGGTCGTTTCACGTTTTACGATCGACCGTTCGAAAAACGTAAGAAACATTTGTGACACACCCTGTATAGAGAGGCCGTAGTCAGCAGGCCAGCAAGTCCAAGTCGCGGAGCGACCCCACCCCCCTCCGCCTCGTTACCAGCCGAGAGTTGAGTTTAGAGCGGACACCACACGGATTAACGTTTAGTAGACGAAGTCTACCTGCTCTTATGTCGTTTGTGACCGTGGTAAGTAATGGCTGACAGCGATCGGAGAACGCATTCTTCATAGAGAGTGTCGAGTGTGTCGGCGGACAGCGAACCGATCGTTCTACCGAAGCATGTGGTTGAAGACGGACAATCGCTTGTGCCAAGTTGACATTGACAAACGACGGGTGCGGGTAAGATGAGAGGCGTCCGACGTCGACGAAAAGGGTCTCACTCGAATCTTCGGCATGTCCAGGTGGCACGAAGACTGCCTCGGCAACTGCGAGGACTGCATAGCGGCTGCCACTTGCCAGCACCGAAAACACTCTCATCACGACGATTCATACAAAAGGTGGGTGAGCTTTGAATATAGCGAGAACTTTTTAATTGGCCGTCTTTGCACTGTTGCAGGTTCATGACGGTCGGCCCGGTGCGCTACGGGATGCGTGTGGGGGCGGTGTCGCCGCCGCCGCCCGGTGCCGGCCCGCGGTATCGCTCCCAAAGCTGCTGGCCGGCGACTCCCTGCAGTCCCTGCGGCGACAGTGGCTGTGACAACGTTCCCGTCTCCCGGATCCCGCTTCTCACAACACAACCTATTAATAGCTTGGATATAATTAGTTGCGTAAATAGAATGAGGATGAACGACGACGCTACATCAAATAAACTGCTGGCTCAGCAGGCGTCAGCGACAGTGCGCGACCATGTACTTTACACTGGGAAGTGTTCTTCGTTAAAGACTCAATTGAAACGGTGTGCCCTAGTGCGACCCCAGGTGTACACGAGACTCACAGCATACGGAGAAGCCAACGGAAACAAGGACGAAAACACACTGGACCGTCTTCCCAGATTCCGCTTCGGCGGAAACCGCGCCGCCGCCGCCGACAAGAGGGGCACAGACGAGAGATATAGGGAGCTCAAGGACAGGCTGAAGAGAGGCACGGTTCCCATACCGCCACCTCGAACGAGACACGCATCGAAAACCACCCCGCCGCTCTCGCCAGCGCCACCGCCAGCCTCGGTGGATTGTTCCGAGCGACTTCTTCCTCTTCGGAGCGCCTCCTTCTCCCAAGTCGACTACTGCACCGATAACAACAAGTACGTGAGGAGGAGGCTGTCAACTAGCCACGAACAAGAACCCGATCATTCCACGAACAAGGAAGTGTCCACACTGCCAAGGCCGAAAAATTCGTCCAGACCTTCCACCCCCAAGTTGGACGTTTCGCCAAAGAAACCCAAGTCTGAACTGACTCTGGTCATCGAAAACTCCCTCGACGGTGCGTCTTCGTTCGAGGCGCTGGATGAAATACAGGCAGAGGCGAAACCGAGAGATATTCCAGAATTCGAGATAACCCCTGGCTCCCCCGAGAAGCCAACAGCCAGGAGTCAAGAGACCGTCAGTACCAGTCAGGATAAGCGGAAAGACAAATCTCGAAGGCGGAAAGGTATTTACATCTCCCAGTGGCCGAATACTTACAATTCCACCGAAGATGTTATTCCACAGTTCGTCCAAGACGGGGATTTTCCCTGCGCGGATAAAACCACCAAGCTCCTTCAAGATTCCCTTGTGGAGATATCCAAGCTACAAGCCCAAGAGGACAAATTCAAGGAGTTCCCAATTTGGAGCAGTCCGCAAGAAGAACCCCTGAGCCCGGAAGACAACAATTCACAACCAGAGTGGCCCACAGTCGTGAGACCCAGACTCCTGTCCCAGTCCCCAGATGACAAAGAATCCCTGAAGGTAACTCCTCGTAACGTTAGTTTGTTCCGATCTGACTCGCTCTCAGAAGGAGAACCTGATCTCGCTGAACGCAGGTCCGATCAGACTTCTTTAGTGCCCTCGGACGTCTCGGATACCGAAAGCAGGGTTAGTTTATCCACAGAGCCGACTAGCCCCAGTGTCCCTCGAAGATACTCCAAAAGACCACTGAGAGGACCTTACGGGCAAATGTTAGAAGCAGAAATGAAAAAACCAGAATGCCGGAAAAATCTCAACAGTGACTTGAAGTTCCTCGAAGACTTATCTAATATCGCTAGTGCGTCCTTGAACAGTTTACCCAAACCCAAACACACACGAACGCGAGGGAATTGTAACAGTTCTTTAGACGAAACGAATCTCGGAAAGGACAAAGGGGACACTCTTTTGAACTCACCGAAACAAACGAAAAGGAAAGTTAGTGCAGATAATCTAACCGTCAACAATGACAATGACAGAAAAGTGGTAGTTAGTCATCAACGTACAACTTCTAGCCCCTCCAAATTAGAAGGGTTCACTAATACGGAAATAGGCAATGCCAGTGAATTACTCGAACTTTTGTTGAGGGGAAGTTCCGAACAATTAGCTACCTCAGATGCAAATCAACAACTGCTTAATGTAAGTAGCGTTTTAATTTTCAGAAGCTCTATAATTTATCACTCACAGTACCCGGCAGAAAGTACGCATCAGATGGGAAATTATTTTATTAATAAATAAAAAATCATTCGCCTTTTCATGTTTGGCGGGAAATTTAAAAAAATTAAAAATTGTATATCAAAATAATAATAATAAGGGTGGTGAAGGAAAATTGTCTGTAAGAAGACGTATAATTTTTAGTTTTGAAAAAGTTGACAGTCATCCACTGATAATGATTGTGATAATTTTCTGCTGGATAATATTTATTTTTGAGAGCATGAAAATCAATGCACCAAAGTTAAACATTACGTTTGAGTATGTGGTTATGAAATAACCGAAACAGGTTCATTTGAAAACATTTGATTGCGTTCTAACTGATCAATATGAAAGCAACAGATGTGTTTACTATTGATGACAGCCAAGTAATTTGACGTTGCTTCCAGTTAAAGAATTTGTCTAGAAAGTCGACTTCATGAAATGGATAAAATTATTTTACGTTTCAATTTCCACTGCAATAATGCAATTTTGACTCCAATTCCCATGTTTTGAGAAAATCAGGTTTCTTCTAACCTAACCTAACCTAACCTAACTGTTTTTGCCTACCGAAAAGACAAAAAAATAGGAAAATAAAACAAACATCTTTTCTTACTCGATTTTCAGTTGTTGAACAATTCATTGCACTTTTCGGACCGTTGCGTTGTCTTGAACTTGTGGGTAAAAATTTAAAGAAACATTGCTGGCCCCTCCTTATAAATCTGCTGGAGAATTCGTAAATTCTTCCCAACTATCTGAATTACTATTCATTTTCACTAATTCACACAATCACAATTATTTACACTTTGATTTACACCGACGTTTATTTAAAATTTATGTCAAAGTACGCAAGCGACAGTCAGATCACAGGTGTCTAGATAGTGAAAAACTACAAAATCGTGTTGTTACGACTTTTTTATTATTATATTGTCCATTATGGGTCATCCATATCGTACACATAATCAATATCCTTTATAGGGATGATCGGTAGAAAAAAGTTATTTTTTCAGGAATCCAGTGTTGTCTGATATGAAGTTAAAAGGAATTACCGTACATACATATTACTCATTTTAGGAGCACCCTTTTTATTTTATTAATGGTGTGAGATTATGCAGAAGGAATGCAGTGTTCTTAACGCTTATCTTGCCTTCAAGAATCATGTCGTGACAAAGTAATTATAGTTTGGCAAACTTCGGAAAAGCCTCTAGGAGAACAGGATGAAGCAAGTGGCGCGTGATGTTTAGAAAACATATAAACGTCGAAACCTGAGGCTTCTCTGATTGTTGTTTTGGGTCTAGTTCTCCACAGAACCATTATCAATTTTCTCCGAACTTATCAACTCAAACACCACATCTTTAGAATCAATAATTGAAAGACACAGGGCTGGTGTAGAATATTTTTAATGGCTTTAAATCAAACTTCACAAAAAAAAAACTATGGATAGATGTTAATTCATATCATCGCCGACAGCAATAATAACAAAATTTGCTTCATAGATGTTTTGCAAAGACATTGGCTTGTTCAGAGTCTACTAAAATTCACCTGTTTTAACTTACTTATGGATGGTACCTACCTAGAAAAGAAAATCAGTATAATTGTCATCATGTGGTACTGGTCCTGAGTTCTACATTGGCCAGAGAGATACACCAAGAAAAGTGCAAATCCGAACCAACGACAGGCATTCATTTGATTATGATTGTGATGTTTTATTTCTTGTTTGTTGAAAATATTGGCCCCAGTACCCAGAAGTTAGTGATTGATTAATTACAATGAAATAGTTTTGCTCGATGATGAAACCCAATTAAGTCATGATCAGTCAGTTCTGTCATTATAATCATGATTCATCAAAAGAACCACATTCGATAATAGGCGGGAATATGAAATTTCATGGATTCAGCAGCTTGGGAAAACTTGACAATTTTAAAATATTTAAAGTCGACAAAATTAAAATCGCTTCTTTCTCGCGCCATTGCAAATTGTTGTGACGTACTCTCCCGATGATTCCGAGCAACCAATAGCATTGCCGTTTCACGTCACAATCAACCCGATTATAATACGCCCTTCATAGCTGATTGGGCTCGGGAGAGTACGTCACAAACTGCACTAATTTTAGTAGCTTTGAAATTTGCTGATTTTAAACGAATAAGAACGGTTGAGATTGAAATATTTTTTGGGTTCATTTATATATGCGTTGTGTATTTTAGAGCATATCTGGAGGAATAATATTTTTTCGTTTCCTCGCCTATTCAACGTTTTTGGAATTTTGGAATAAAAATTGCATTATTTCTAGATTTCTTCAATGAATATTGGGTATATGGGAATAACTGATTCATTCATAAAATCATTTATAATTGAAACAATATTCTTTCTCCACAACCATTAAAGAATGTAGTAATTCAAAAATCATTTTCTATAATAGAACATATACCATCTTACTCTTGATTTGCATTTCGCATGTATTTTCATTCCATAACAAGGTACGGTATGAATATTCTAACACTGTTGTAGCAATAACGTTAGCCTTGATTGACATCGTAGTGATAAAATGTGAATTAAAATGTCGAAATAATTTTTCGTTGGCTTTCCATTTGATTATACATATTTGAAATTTGTGATTGTGGAGAAAGCACAGTCTGTTACTCAGTTAGAATGAAAATTCGCGATGCGTGTGGTTCCTAACACTCGCATCTGGCTCAGGCTAGGAACTTCCCACTATAGAATCGAATTTTCATTCTAACTTTGTTACAGAATAATATACTATTCCTTCATAACAAAACACTTCCACACAATATAATTTCAAAGTAGATTCACTGCGTTTCTTGCTAATCATTATTCATAAAAAATATTTAATAACACATACGTTTTCGAAGAATTCATTACATGGTTCTTGACCCTAAATACACATCGTTTTCACAAATATTTGGTTGTGGTAACTGATTTTGTCAAAACATCCAAATTCCTTTGAAGATGACCGGCACATTGACATTCGCTTTGGATCAACATCCTCATCGATATTAGCATTGACTGCAGGGTGATCTCCTCAAGATGATCAAGTCATTATTGGAATCTTGGATCTCAATGCTATAATCTTGGTGAACATTTTTTCGAAAATTTTAAAAAACACATCATTGAAGTTTCTATGTAACAATTTTCCTCTTCATTTAAGTAATATTATAGTGTATTAGATTACTGATAGTTGTACTGTTCTTCTTTTATTGTAGAATTTAACCATAGCTGATGATGAACCTTTATATGTAGGTACAAAACATGTAATAATATGAAACTGATCGATAGCTTTTGATCGTTCTACGATCACATAACATTTGGTTGTTATATTAAATGGTGCAGATGTGAAGTTTTTCTGCATGGCAAAAGTAAAAATATATGATCTAAGACGGTTTCACTCGAATATCTTTTAGTACGTTCTAGAACCTTCCAGACACTCTGTTCTGGTTCATCCATGGTTCTGTCGAATATTCCAGAAGCTTCGAAAGCACACAGTTTTTTTCATACATTATCGAAAATTTCCCCACCACCCATTCTCCCTGGTGGCCGAACTTTCATGAAATTCACTTGAAATTTTCTTTCTTATATTCTAAGAATTTCTAGAAAGGGTCACTACCACGCTCCTCCCTGGTAGTTTCTAGAACTTCACAAGTGTGTATTCTCAGTACACTCTAGAACCTTCTGAGGCATTTGTTCCGGTTTATTCTATAGTTTCCTCGAACTTTTCAGAACTTTCAAGATCATTCTAGAAGTTTTACCTATATTTTAAAAATTTCTAGAAAGTTCCACCGCCTACGCCGCCATCTTCATTCTAAAGCCTCTTAAAATATTTTGAACTCTATTCATAAACAATTTGTTTCTTCAACACAACATCGATTGCAACATCGACTTGCTCTTTCTTTATGAGTACGATAAAAAATTTAATGAAAGATGATTAAACATCAGAGTATTTTTCCACTCAAGCTTTCGCTACACAATGGGTTCTATAAGGAATAGAAAGAACGAAGGATTTGGTGTCATTCTTGAATTTCTGAAGGCTATATACCTCAGGGAACACCACCGAGGCAGTGAGTTTTAAAGCTTTGGATGTGAAAACTGTGCTCGACGGATTAATCTCGATGGAATCGCTAACGGTGGAACGATTGATGATATTTTAGGATAACATTGTCAATGAACATATCTGTAAGCAAGCTTGTAAGGAAGCGTCACTGACGAGAGAAGAATTGCTTTGTTTTCAGTGTGAGTTTAGAGGTTGCAACAGTATTCCAGGACAGCTCGGATAAGTGCCTCATAAATCATAATCCTTTGACGGGAAGTGAAAGAAGTTGTCCCCAGTATTCACAACAATTCTTACTTTTGACCAATGTTTGTACCAATTTCGACTTCTGTCTTATACTGATCTTCATGGAATGAAAGTTCATTGAGTAAATATACGCGTACCTTGAAATAAATAGTGCGAAGAGAACAACCAGTCATATTTGGTATTCATCTTTGTTTCATTGTCAGCTTCCTATTTTCCTTTATATTGTTAGATATAGAATTACATTTCCTAACCTTAATACTATGCGCATTCTGCACCTATTGAAATGCGATTCTGCTGTTTCAAACCAAGGTATTTGATTACTTGCAAGGTTGGAATAAGTCAGAACCACATAATTATCACCCGACATTTATTGTTTTTCCATCATTTCACTGCTTAAAATGGATTATATTTTTATCATAATATGTCATTCCTCTTCGATTTGGGGGTGCTTACTTTACGCTTACGGTTATGTCTTATTATGAAGATGTTTATCTACTGAAAGAAAAAAAAACGAAAATATCAAGAATTATTAATTTTAACATTCTTTTCACAAATTTATTTATCAGTTTCCAGTAGTAAAATAATCCAATATCGTAAGAATTCATTTCGGTAGCGGATCATAATTTACAGTTGTACTTACATAGCGGAAACCGTGAAAAAATGCAACCCCATAATGCGCATTCGCCGTACAATGGACTATAGTCCGTAATATATCCAGTGATAAGGCACTCAATATGATGAGCGTTCGCGCAATAAATGAGAATTTCACATGTTCAGCTATGTTGGTAGAACTGTACTTACTCAGTGGTTTACTTCAACCCATTCAATAAATCGTTTCGCAGAAACTACATACTCAGCAACACATTTTTTCCAGTATAATACTCGAATGTCTATTTTAAAACTGAGTCAGCAAATTCTTTCAGTTCTGTAATCAAATACGATGAATGAATGAAAACTACATATGCTGTAGTTTTTTTGATGATGTTTACATCTAAAAAACAAGTGGGCGGTAATATACTCATTATGTAAGATCCCGTATCTAAACAGAATCACCCAGTTATTTTGGGAAAATATCTGAAAGAAGCAAGGGATTTCGTAGTAGTGAACCTTTTGGATGGACCAAAACTTGATAACCCTCTCAGCAACGGTACTATTATTATGCAAAAACGGGTATACTTATTACAATTAGTAGTGTAACTATTCAAATGAGTTTCCTTTCCACCGCCTTTTTGGATTGTTTGCTGGAAATGCTCGAAATACAACAGAGAACAAGGCCAACTTGTTTTCTACGATTACCGAATGACTAGTCACTGACAAGGCAGATTCGGATTCAGATTTCTTGTCCCAATACCAGTATTATTTGATTTTTGCCTTTCTACAGAAAATTATTTATTATGCATTGTGGCCGAACGGTTTGCAGTTCTCAGTTATTTGTCAAGAAATCGGTCTAACAATTGTTTGGTGATATTTTTGAAAGATTTATAAATGCCTTGGAATGGACCAATCCTGGTAAACTATGCTGATACTTTTCTTGCAGTCCCTGATACTTTTTTTACAGTCCAGGTGTTCAGTGTTTGTTTGGCAATACTTGGAGAGAGGGCAATTGCAGGTTCTGGTCCGATAAAACCTTTTGCGGCCCCGTCTTCGCAGGGGAGTCTGCCACTTCATTGCCTTCCATGCCAGGAATCCAGACCAGAGAGAGATTGTTAAATCTTCCTATTGAATCTTGCTATTCAAGAAATTGAGGAAAAGAATTGGGAGAACAATTACCAGGTTTTCTGGCCTTACTGTTGTATTACCAACTATTGAAAATCGAGTTCTGGCCTCTGTAAATAAAAGAACTATGTGGAGAGGAAATAAATGAGTAGTCGTTTCTGGTAATGGGGGAGTTTTTTCATCTCTGGACCAATCGGATGTCTCTGGAAGGAGGACGCTTGGCCTCTAATGGTGATGAAACGTTTCAAATGTTAAATTCTGTGATAAAAAAAACACATCTGCATCGGGCAGAAATCGTTCGAATGTGAATCAGTGTTCGGCGAAATACTTTGTCGTGAAGTAGGTTTTCCGATCGACAGGTGTTTGCTTAGACCCATTAATTGCATGCACAGTATTTTCTGCCCTGGTTATTGGCCTGATTCCTTAATCGATTCCTCAGAATTCCATAAGCTATTCAGCGAATCCACCACATACTCGAGAAAAATGCTGTTCGAATATCAATTGGCAGGGAATGGTCCTTGTGTGACGCTTAGATTAGTCATAATTTTAAAATAAGTCGCGTTATCCGAATGAAAATGGATTCACTGGCAAGCGTTTGAGGTAGACGAATATAAAAGTAGACTGTTGTCGGGATTTCGTTGTTTGTTGAATAAACACAAAATGATTGATCAACATATCGCAATTAAAACATTCCCAAGTAATGATAATGTGGAGCAAGACCCAGTATCGACTTTCTGACAGCTAATCAGAACTGCGTGAAACGCAATTATCGATAATTCATTAATTATTATTCCTGAATTCATTCAACTGGAATATTATTTATAGGTATAGCTATAACAATTTTTGCCGAGCGCTGGCGTCGAATTTCAATTAAATAGGTATTGGACGACCTAGAAATCGAGTCAACAATGAAAATCAATGGATTCGGGACATTTTAATTTTCAATATACTTAACTACAAGAAATATAAAGCACAAAACAATTGTAGATGACTGACAAAATGATCAAATATTATCAATAATATATTAGGAAAAATTGGCGGCCTACAGACAGATCAAAATTTTAGAAAGAAAGATTTGAACCCGCTATATCTGGATTGCCGGTACAGTGATCTACCAACTGAGCTACGGAGAAGACATGCGTTCCATTACATATCGGGAGACGGATTTTTCCTAGAATTTTGATGTTATAGTAGGTTTACTTTAGGAGTACATTTTTTCATGATCTGACAATCACATTTATAGACCTTCAACTTTGAAACAAATAAAAACGGAGAGGACAGCTCGAACGGTAGAGCGCGTGGGTCTTCGATATCTAAGCCAAGCAACGCGATGCGAAGTTATGGTTTGGATGGAGACTTACGGACGACCTCCTGTCGAAATCTATTCTCCTCGGATCGTGATAGGAATCGCACGTTAAAAGGTATGACCTCGTTAGTCCTTAGCTCGCATAAGTTTCGAATTCTGAGGGCTACCGTTCATAGGGGGGCGACAGCAGGTTAACAGAAAAAACAATTTTAACAATTTTTTTAAACAAGAATTGTGTTTTTCTTATTTTCTACTTTGCACTATAACGATATTGATTCCAATAGTTACTTCCATGTCACAGTGCAAACAATAATCATTCATAATAAACAATTGTTACAGAAAAAAAATTGAACTACAAACTATGAAACCAGATGAGAAGGATTCGATATTGAAACGATAAAGAGGTTGGTGACATTAGAAACTAGACACCAGCTCATTCGTCCAGCTCATGAACCACCAGTAACACAATATATTGCAAATTATATAACGGGCATTCGTGACCGAACATAAATAACCAGTTGAAAATCTATAACTACGAAGTTGAATTATATAATGATCCCGAAAACCTGTACTTTCATTTATTGCTGGAACCGATTACTGGACTGCTATAGGGCGACCCAAATTGGGATTCTACTATGTACTTTGGAAAAAACCATACAAGCATTTTTCCCAGTATTAAGAATTACGACAACATAATATAATAGATACTTCATGAGTTTGTGAAGGTTATAAACTTTAGGAAAACTAACGTTCTGTATCTCCAAGCTAACGACAGAATGAGAAGAAACGAGGACTCATCGGGTCAATAAGATTTTTTCCCTGAGTTCTGTTTCCCACGAGAAGACAAATCCTGTATTGTTCAGAAAACATCGTGAGAGCCGAGGTGTTCTTGAATTTCTGAAGGCTGTATGCCTCAGGAAACAACTCCCGAGGCAGCGAGTTCCAAAACTTTGCCGTTCGTTGAAAAAACGAAGCCCTTGGAATGAAACAGTATTCTGCGGCAGGTCGGATCTGTGCCTTATAAATCACAATCAGTTGACGGGAAGTGAAATACTTTCTGGCACTAAACAGTTGATCTCTGATGCTGGAAACCACATTGTCGATCATTAATAATTCCTGAGCGCTCTAGAAATTTCGAGAGCTTGATGTTGATGGCTTTTCCATGACCTTCGAGATCACAGATAGCAGTGCGATAGATCTGTACTTGCTGGGTAGGGTCTTTTTTCCTTTCGTGGGGACTAGTTTTACTCTTGCAAGTTTCTAGTGGGACGGAAATACCCCACCATTATAAGAGGGGTTGAATGACTTGCAAAGAGCAGGTGTTAGTTCAGGAGCACATTATTTGACAACCATCGGCGGACTTCCGTCAGATCCACTAGCTTTGTTGGTTTCAAGACCCGGGAATATGCGTTTGACGTAGAATTGTGAAGTCAAATTTTTTCTTTCAGGAACAAAGTTTGGTACTAGTGAAATTGTTTTTCTGATTACGCATCCTAAGACATTTTCGACTTATTTTGCCTCCAAGCATAATTTTTCGGATATGTTGGTATTTCCATCGCTGCTGGCGTCTATACCTACCACTTGAAACGTTTCCATCCAGTTCATTTCGTTTATTTTTGATGTAACAAATTACCGAGGTTACGAGGGTGTTTTCATAAGAAGTGAGACACACTGTATGAGTTCCGAATCAAATCAGACTCTCACGCACTCTGTAGGTAATGTTTACAGAAAATCCCAAGCTGTACTTCCTGTACTGCATGTACTCTAACATCGGTGTGAATGAAGTCCAGTAGACAGTGTTCCTTTGCTTATTTAATTTTTTCCGAAATCCTTATTTTTGTATACTTCCAATGTACCGTATCATCAATACCGTAAATCACCGTTGCCAAACATAACAAACCCGATAGGATATGTTTTGCCGAGCAAATTAACAGCGTTCAAATTCTTGTTTCGGGATATTACTCCAAAAAAATTAATCATATTAGTGATGAATGCGAAAGTAAGTTCTTGAAGGACCTCTTTCAACGATTCTTATAATCGCTTTGGGGAACATTGTACAGACATCCTCAAGATGCAATTTAAATAGGTATTTTCTGTAGGATACTACCACAATATGGAAAAAAATGGCGACCCCAGACAAAAATCCTGAAACCTGTCGATTTTTATTGTCTACTAATTAAACAAAAACTCAGAGAAAATTAAATTCCTCATCCTAGCCTTAACCATAAAAACATACATTTTGAAACATATAGTTCTTGATATAATGCCTACATACAGTATGTCAAAACAATTAAAAATGCCGACACCCCTTTCGAGGCAAGATCGGGTGTACAAAAATAGCGTATGATCATACCTTGATACTCTCACACCCTCCACCACCATTTCAAAATATTAGATCACAACCCCTGTGTGTGATACATCTTCAATAATACTTTTCAGTGGTTGTTATTGTCAAAAGTATTGAAAGAAAAACTCAATCAACAAGCTTTGGTGCATGAATTCAAAAATAATTTTACTGTTTTGCATGCTTAAAGAAGAAAATTGGAATGAAACAGAAAATTGTGAAGACTTGACTGAAGCATTCCTTAATTTTTATCTAATTTTCCAACTAACAACGTAACTACTACCTCAAAGATAAAAGCAAAAATGGGTAGATGAGCCAGTTTAGTTCCAGCACCAATTTGCAGGAATTATTCACTCTAAAAAAAACATACGAATTCTACATCGGCCCACTATGAAGCAAAACGTAGACATTCGGTTTTACTAAAGGAAAAACAAAAACAATACTATCAGAAACGCATATGCAATTCGGCAAATGGTTTCAGAACTTTCAAGTAAGAATAAAACACTGCTAATATTGTTATCAATAATAATGCTGACCTGGTAGAAGATGGAATGGAAACAGCATCCCTCTTCAATGACCTCTTCATCAACACTTCTTTATTCTAGTAAGCACACCTATCTAGAACTGTCAGCCAGTTTTCACAACCTTCCAGAAAACAGGTATTTCATTCGCTATTAAAAAAAAGAATGATAAATAAAAATTCTGCAGGATTTGTATGAAATGAAGTATTGCCCCATTGACTCACATTCGACTGCATTTAGGTATCATAAAAAATTATTGGGGTTGATAGAATAGTACGGTTTGAGAGGAATAAGAGCACTTCGAATGTTAACGTGGGTGTTCCACAAGGATCTATCTTGGGACCGGTATTGTTCACATTATACATTAATAAGATGGATTCTGTCATAATGAGTTATCACCACTAAGTCTATGCAGATGAATTATCATTGGTTGTATCTACCTCCAGTACCGATTCACCTAAAGCCAAGTTGTCCAAATTGACGACTGAAGTGTCAAACTTTTACAATGGACGTGACTTATTTTGCAAACACTGATGGGGGTAATAGATTCCTGGGAGTGTTACTGGATGAACTTCTAAACTGGAAAACACATCGTAAGAAGTTAGCAAACAAACTGAATTTCTTGAATATTCTTTTTCTCAATCTGAGAGATCTCCTCAATCAGGAGCAGTTACTGGCAATTTACACACATTGATTCAAGACTCAGGTATAATATTATTTTACCTCGCACTTGTTAATACATCAATGTTCCCATGTTATTACCATGTTATTTTACCATGTTACCATGTTTTCATTAACTCGCTTTCTTGTATGTCTGTCCGGGTGGAATTTTGTAATTGATTTCAAAGTAACTTCCCAATAACCTAGATACTTGAAATTTGGACCATGGCTCAGAAGTGGATGACAACGCATGCAAATGTGAAAAAAACGCTCTTTTACTTATAATAATAATAATAATAATAATGATGTGAATTTTTGGATCTCGCAAAGGGCTCTAACGATTTGAATCAAATTTTGAATTTAGATAAATATGTGCTTCTTGAGTCCATCTATATAGTGGTCTTTTCTGGAAAGACGCGATTTTATAACTTGAAACTTAACGAAAATCAACGTTATTCAACATTCTTCAATGTTTCCAGAACTGAAATAATGTCTTTCGCTTCGGAGAAATCCAAAGGGGGAGATTCAGTTGACAACCCTTGTTTACATCGACCACATTTCTCGGATTTTCCGCCTAATTCCCCTGGAGTACACGGGCGCGAGGCGTCGACGTCGTCGCAGCGTCGGCGCGAGGGCCACTTTATGAATTTTCAGTTCTATTCTCCAAATACCGAAGTTAAGGTGTGGCATGTTGTTCATGATGAAATGGTAATCGAAATGAGTAAAAATTGTGTCGACCCCCGCAGTGAATTGCGCCTGAAGTTGGACAGATGCTCGACGGGCCTCGACCAAGAAGACGATGTCCAAACAATAACCCTAACCTCCTCCTCGTCCTCATCTTCTGATGCGTCACATTCGGTACGACGCGTGTTGATGCTATCAAAACAACGAGATGATGACCTGTTGTGTTTTTGTGTTTCAGGATACGAGGACACACGTGGTGGTGGAGCTCTACGACAACGAAAAAACCTACGTCGAGTCGCTCAGGATTCTCGTTACGGTAATATTTACGTGTTGTTCAAGTTCTCTTTCTTACTGCATGCCCACTAGATATAATACTGTTTACTTTATCCGAAATGTTATCTGGCATCTGGCATCCAGCATTATAAACGGACAGATTCGATTATTTTGAATACCCATTTGGATTTCACCAGTTTTCTGCTGTTTCACAGTAATCATACAAAAACTACTTCTAAATTGATACCATAGTCAAATGTCAATTAACAAGCGATTTTAGTTTGTTGAATCCAGTTCCAAGCATTCACTAACATTCAATTTCTTTGGTATTATGAAAAAAACCTGTTGATTCTGGCCACTTTGTGAAACAGGAGATTTTTATGATTTATTTCATTTCGGACGTCCATCATCATTATGGTTGAAAGATTTCTAATTCTTTAAATTTTTCACAACGTTTCGATTGTTTGAATCTGAAATCGTCTTCAGGTGAATAATGACAAATTAAAAATCTACACGATGTTTCATAGGTCTGCCGGTATGGTTTAATTACTTTGTTGTCGTGCTTTTTCTCCCTTGGTGTTGTATTTGTTTCCGATCCTTCTGATCCTCTCGGAGATACCCCTGATGTAGGTAAGGACAAGAACGGAGTGTTGTAATCTTTTTTGTTTGTTTTTGAACTTCTCCTCGGAGTATCCGTTTCGGCGAAGGTCCTTTTTGATGTGCTTTATTTCCTCATCCAGAGACTACTGGTAGTTGCAAATTAGCATACAAGCCTCAATGTCTCTTTTTGAAATGAACTGTGGCACATTTTTAGATCTCGAATAACATCCTGGTGTCATGAGTATACTCTTCCACCACGTAAACCTCTCAGCTTAGACCGTTTGTGCACCCAAATGTTTTGCTTCTGTAGGAGGCACCTGTGGAGGTGTCTCCAGTCGTGGTTTAGGAAAGGTTCGACTGATAATTTGTGTTTTGGGCGTACCCTCGGTTTTTGTGGTTCCTTTCCCCGGGCGCTCACCCTCGCACCTAGGGCTGCACCTCAAAGGAACTATTGGAGGTTCCTCTAGTTGGTGCCCTCGGGACCGTTAGTTTGGCCAACTCTGGAATGGAGTTGATTTGTCAGATGTTAGCCTCTTATGGAAGACCAACGTCAATATCCGCATCCACCTATGGTACTTGTTGGGGCTTCAGGGGCTTGATGTTGTGAAGCACTCATAGAGCTAATTAGGCTTAAGCCTCAGGCGCCGCAAATAGCAGAGACACCAGCAGATCCTAGGGAAAAGCCAAAAGTTGGCAGCGTTGGGAACGAAATCGAAGGATTCATCCACCATCAATTCTTAGCCTGAGGCGCCTCTGACCTTTGAATTGCCCCTGGTTTTGATAACTTCCACTGGCGGTATGATGCGAGACTCTTTTACTGCTGGACCGATACCTGGAGCTGCCGGGAGCTCTGACTCCGAAGATGAAATACACAATCCCACAGGTTTTTGGCTGCAAATGAGACATAATCTGGGTGTCTTTCACACCACGGAGCATGCATCCTTGCCATGTATCATTTTTGGGAGGGCTCACTGCTCTTGTAGCAATGCGTTATTTGGCAATCCATCGTTATGGGCCCTACAACCTTATCTTGGACCCATATTACGATGACGTCAGTTATAGGGGCATTCTTTTCCTTTACTTATTCTGCCACAGATAGGCGGCTTTTGAAGCAACCGCACGTAGGCCTACCTATTAGATCCCGTTGTGCCCTTGACGGGTTCCTTTGAGCGGCGTCATTGGGACGGTTGGCTTGGCTCCTCTCGAATAGGTTTTAGAGGTTCCTGCTTTGGTTACCCCTGTGGGTGTGATCTTTTGGTCGCATCTAAGGACAGAAGAACCCTACCTGGGATATATTTTTCATAGCTCCGAGTCCACATGGGCTGTTGTAGGGGCTTATGCTTCGTCATATAGCTAGGAATCAAGTTTTTGGGTTAACTGACGAGTTCTCGGGTGGTTTCACAACTCAACAGGTCCTCAGATGGAAACACTCACCACTCACCACTTCTGAATGTGTTTGACTGAGTGATTGTGAATGATGACTTGGATTTTTCAGGTACCGGACGAGTAAATGATTTATCGTTAATCCGTCACAGTACTTATCCGTATTTGGGCTAGTCCGATATAAAAAAAATCATTCCACCCTAATTCTGAATTAGCCAGTGTTGTGTTGGAACTTATGCCATGGGTTTAATTGGTTGGTTTGAGGGCCAAAACTTATATCGAATACAAAATTTGATAATATATTCGCTAAGCATTAATTGTGGATAGTAGCTAGTAATTTATAACCTTAAATTATATTTGTACTATTTTAGTTTAGTTAGTTCTTCATTTATATTTTACAAATAACAATTTTTACCCATCATCCTGATTTGGAAATATTAGATGGATTAACAATCTTATTTTTTTCACAGAAATATCTGGAACCCCTCAAAGCTCCTGAAAATACAAATTTACTCGACGCCAATTTGGTGGACGAAATTTTTTATCAGGTAATGAGACCCGAACTTCATTTCAAATAAAAAATGTATAATCTCTCAATTTCAGATTCCTTTTTTATATAACCACCACCAAACTTTTTTGGCCGAACTGAAGAAAAGACTGGAACAATGGGATGTGAAACAAAAGATAGGCGATGTTTTTTTAGAAATGGTAAGATTGGTATGAGCATTTTTTTCTGTTTGCTATGGTTTGGTATTTTCTAAGGAAATTTGGCATTGTGTAATGGATATGCCGAAAGCTAGTTCATTTTAATGTAATTTTTTGTAAACTAGTAAAATAATTGATTATACAGTGCGGTCGAATTAGTTCTTCCCCTCTGCTTACTCTCAAACCGCTTGGTATATAAGCTCTGCTGCCACCGCGCATGTCGTGCTAGATTTGCCAAGCTGTAATATTTGTGATACTCAACTCACAGTCAAAGACCTCTTGGTGGAGCGTCTTTTATACAATGAAGAAAGAAGATCAAACAACCTAAGTGACAACATAAAAACTATGCTCATCTACACAAAGTGCAATTTTTTTTAAAGACATCAGCTTGTATTGTAAAATCTGATTTATAATTAATTTGTGTTTGTCTCACCCTGCTAATAACTCAATTGCCGTTGATGCGGGGTTAATTTTGTTGAAATTAAAAAACCCATTAGGAAACTCTTTTAAAAGCAATAAAAAAACATCCTAAATACATATATCGTTATTCTACACGAACTTCGAGTTACTAGAGGTTTTGACAGCATTTCCAAAATCCTCAATAGATTGTGTTCTATAAATGATCTGATAATAATATTATAATTTTCTTTTTCAGTTTTCCAAATCTATAGTGATAGACAGTTATACGAATTATGTAAATAACTGGAAAAGAGCAAGGGAAATTCTGAAAAATGCCCAGCAATCCAAACCAGCATTCAGTAGATTTCTAGAGGTAAGAAAATTAAGTTATTAATACAAAATTGGAACTAAGCGATCTAAACAGACAATATATTGTCAAGAGTTTCCTGTGAGCTAATTTCCTTATGTCGGAGGGCGTTAAGGAACTTAGCCTCTTGCAGAAGAGCGCGCGCGGGGCATTCGCAAAGTGATTGTTCTGCAGTTCCAACAGTAGCAGCAACTTTCACTCTCTGATTCTCCCATTTTTTTGAGATGATACCTCAGAGGTCAGTTTGGTATGACCAGTGGATAATTTTTGGTGTTGGGCTCCAAATACTTTGAGGTATTTTCAGCTTTCTGGTATTACTATGAGACAATCTCTTTCTGCTCGAATTCTGTCTGCCTTCCAACAAATGCCACAATGGTTCCTCTTTTTCTTTTCTAATTCATAGTATTGAAATAGTATCAGGAAGGTTGCCAATCATTTCAGTTTACCTCTTCTCAGTTATCACGAGATACAGCCTTGGTAAACAATTCATGCAACACCTAAGTATGCATATGACTCAGTTATAAATGGAGGGGGTGAAATAGGACATAATGAAGGCAATATTGAGAGGATCAGCAGTCATTTCAAAATGGGATCCAAAGCAACAACCTCTGCTATTTTGTGACAGGTTTTCAAATACCTAATGATTGGTAAACTTTATAATTATCACAAAACCAACATGCGTCGCGACTATGGTTCTCGGTGTAGTTTTAAAACGCTTCAATCTTCTGTCGCTGGCACTCGAAAGACTACCC
The DNA here is from genome assembly GCA_958298965.1 of Chrysolina haemoptera. Taxonomy (NCBI): domain Eukaryota; kingdom Metazoa; phylum Arthropoda; class Insecta; order Coleoptera; family Chrysomelidae; genus Chrysolina; species Chrysolina haemoptera. Next base: position 5,038,725 of record OY282596.1, on the reverse strand, counting down.
GCTTTCTAGGTACAGCATTATGAATAGAATCGATTTTCTATTCAGGACGTAAAAGGGAGGGTGTAAATTCAAGCACAATAGTCGACGTGATTAGGGCAACACGAATGGCAAATCAGTAATCTAATCTGATCCCACGAAATTATCGCTTTTCTCTATAATACAGCAAACTGGTGGCCAATGAATAGATGCTATATTCGAAAGACTCAAGTCTTGTGTCGCAATTTTCTATCGATGAATTCGGATAATCTTTGTTATATCAAGCATATTTACGAATACTGACATATTTATAGACCCCAGTACAGGAATTTACAGCGAAACACGGGTGAATACTCAAAAAAATAAATTACACCGAATACCTATACCATTACGACCTTTTCAAATCTATTGCACTTTGTATTTTGATAATGTCATCCAAATTGGTCTTTCTGATGAGATTCTACACCCTTGATAACTATTTGAACTATTACTTCGTGAAGCTTGAAGCCACTGGTTCAACGGGTAAAGTTACCAGATTATATGGTTAAGTAGCGCAATTTCAACACTAGTAGCCACTAGTTGGTCACGTGATTCTGTCCAAAGCATTTGAAGAATTGAATGTTGCCGATTTAAAAGTTACTGTGGAAGCTCTCAAAGAAACAACTGAAAGTTTTCTATACACATTGGAATGAAGTGGATCGTTTAAAAAATCACAAAAGAGTGGTACTAAGTCATTTACATATGTAGTTGTATTGGTAGTAGTAATTAAGGGAGGCTGCTAACGTAACAAGGTAAGTAGGCCTAAATGGACCCTTTTTGCCTTTCCCTGCTCTCCACATATCCATATTACTTTACTTTAGAAGATGAGTTCATTTTAGTAAATGATGAAGTTTCTTCATCTTTTTCACACCTGAGGCAAGGAGTCTGCCTCATTTGTTATGACCTGTTAGTATTTCTATAAGGAGGCATAATGTCATGCCATACTTGACTTGCTGGGGCTGGCCAAAGTCTTTGGACTGCCTGCGACAGGCAGTATTCCTCCAAAGTTCGTTCAGTTCTCTCTCCGCCACAGAGGCTTGATTATTATTATTGCTCGGTGGGGCTGGCTATCAGCCGATGTGCAGGTAGTTCTGTGTAGATCTTCTGCTTCCTGTTGTCAGGTCGGTCTCGTGAGCACTCTGGATCTTCTGATGAACTTCTGGAGATTTCTCACGAGGTTTCCCTGTGGGAAGTTACCACAAAACCTGCATAGTGTGGAGTCTTGGTGTATCCCCAGCAGAGTCGGTCGGTTTATTAGCTGAAGATAAATTTAATATAACGGATATGTCAATTACAAATTAAACAAACCTCTTCATTTCAGGTAACAGCCAGGCTTCACACTGGGAAGTTAGCGCTAGATTCACTTTTGATAAAACCCATACAAAAATTCCCGAAATACGAACTCCTCCTCCAAAGGCTGATTAAGCATACCGACGAAAACCATCCGGACCACAGCCTTCTTCTAGCGGCCCAACACCAAGTTCACGAACAATTACTTAAAATAAATTGCACCGAGAAAGAAGCCTTAGAACTGGACCAGCTGCGCGAATTGGAAGGACTCATCGACGGTCTGATGGAACTAGCCACTCCAGAGAGGCAGTACCTCAGGCACGATTCTGTCACAATGGCACATGGTGGAGGACCCCGGAAAGATAGGGCCTTATTCCTGTTCTCGGACCTGCTTCTGATCACAGGAATCAAGAGGAAAGGAGGAACGATACGAAGGCCTGTAACGGGCCAAGGCAGCGTTACCAGCACATTAGAAGCAAACAAGTACAAATTACTGATGAGGGTGCCGTTGGAAGATATCGAAATTATCAAGTCCAAAGACGATAACTTGAGGCAAATCATGATAGAGGTTGATAACTTGACCGAAGACATATCTGTATTGAACCAGGTGAGCGAATTAGCTTGGTCGTTACATTGCAATCACGTGCAATTAGATGAAGTGTTGAAAGAAATGGCGGCGAACTTAAATAAGCAGCTGGCCGAACAACAGAATAGCGACTCGCAGTTGTCTTGTCTGGAGCTGACGATATCAACAACGTAAGTTTATTGAGGGAAATGTTACATTATATTTCATCAGTTTTCATAGTTTGGTTTGAGGATCAGAACAAAGCCAATTTATTCTTTAACATGTTAGTTGAAAAGTCCACCCTAGAGAAGAAACAACCCTCATGGCAATGTCTGAAATATCGTTAACGCACTGTCGGACAGATTTCATTGGTTCTTCAACAACGACAGTGAATCTGGACGCATTACCTTTAATCAATCTCTATTGGAAAATTGGGAGAGTACAAAAAATAATCCCTTAAAAAGGCAACCTATCGCGTTTCTTTATGTCATCTCGAGAGAGGGAGAGAGAGAGAGAGAGAGGCAGGGCGAGGGAAAAAGTGAGAAAAGAAGAGAGAAAGGGATACAGTGAGAGAGGGGGTGGGAGAGGGGGATAGAGAAAAGGAGGGAGAGAGATAATACTTACTTGGGTTAAGTTCGTGTTGATTTACATCAAATTATTGGATATCCATTCTAGAATTTTCGCCAAGTACGTATTTATATGGTTTACATACCTCCCCAGTTCACATCTAGTCAATGGCTGATATCGATGCTTTGGAAGAGAAAATCATATTGTTAAAAAAAAACTGTCAACCAGCTGTCGTCCCCTTACGAAAGGCAGCCCTCAAAAGTCGAAACTTGTGCGTGTCAAGCAAGGGCGTAGCTAATTTTTTTTCTTGGAGGGGGTGAAGGCTTTTTTGGGAGGGCAAGGCTTTGATTTTTGTCTTATTTTTTTATGACAGTGATATGATATTGTGATATGATTGTAATTCATTCGACACCAACAGTCGAACATTTACCTCAACCTTCATGATTCGGTGTTGTATTCTGAAAGTATTTTTTTGCAAATTCCTATTATTAAGAGTTATGCTAAAACTTGATTTCGAACCATCATCAGCAGTAAATGAAATGAGAAAGGGATCCTGGCTGCACAATCATTATTTTCATCCGGAGGCGGCGCTTTTTTAAACTTATTGAAGATAATTTTTTTGGTCCACATTTCCAAATTTCCACTTCTTTTGGTGGGGAGAGCACACTGTATAATTTTGGTTAGTGGTCGAAGTTCACCCTGTACCATATTACAAAAATATGTTTATTGTGAAACCTGCACGTGAACAAATTTCTAGAAGCTAGTTGCTGGGACATCGATTACTCCATTAATGCAAATTGGCACATTAGTCAATTCCATACCACGTATACATGAATATCCATTACATTTCATTGGATCTGAATTATTTATGAGCAGTTCCAATGAAGAATCGCAGAAAATTCAGTAGCTACTAGTATTACCATCTTCCGTATCTGGGTTTGATACTGAATCTGGTTATATCAAGTTCTAACTTCTCTTAGAAAACACGTTTGAAGCAATTCACCATGTATTTCACAAACATAACCTTTTCATTTCTGTAAATATTTGATGACAATCAAAATGTTATTTATCTCCTAATGAGACCAATTTACTACATAGGTTATTTATAAATACCCTTATTAACCGTTATGTTTCGCACCAAAAATATAAATCAACAGAAAAACGTTGAAAATATGTTTCCTTCACCGATAGATTTGGTGTCCAGTTCCTTACCCATATCACTCTAGTGGTAGATTGAATTCTTCGTCCCAAGTTTCTTATCTCTCATGAAAAAATAAACACAGAAAATTGGTACCATCAGAAATGTCAAGAAGTGAAACAATTCAGCTAGAACATGAGTATCCAAATGTAAGATTTGTTTCTATTTTAAACATTGCATGCACTATAATTTCCTTAGAAAAAATTAAGAGTTTAATCTCATATACTCCATTTGCCAAAATCAAAGAAGGAACTGTGATACATTCTCTCATATTCAAGAAAAATATTTTTCCTTCGGTAATTGTATTACGGTCACAATTGTTGGCGATACGTAATATTAAAGATTATTGAGGTTATTTATGATTTTTTTTTTGTTACAGTAGTGGTTCTGAAAATGTTTCCATAATATTTTCAAAATCAGAGAAGAGGACGTCTTGGGAAGAATCCTTGAACGAAGCCAAACAAAAACTAGGTAAATATATCGCTACAATTTTCCTTGGTTCTACTACCATATGAAGTTTTTTTTTATTTGAAAGGGACTAAAGAGATATCACCACTGGCCGTATGATGATATGATGTAAATTTTGGACGTCACCAGACCAGAGTATAGTTTTGCAAAATTGAATGGTCACAAAATTCCAATACCTTTGTCTATCTGATGTCTTTCCAAATAATAGTTATCTTGATTCGTAATTTCAATTCCTGTTAGTCCTAGATGCACTGTAAAACGAACTCCTGGAGTGATACACAAAAACAACCCTTTGTACACAAAACATTACTTTTATTTATGTTAATAAAATAATAAATATTGCCAAGTCTATATCTAAACTATCATTATTATTAACTCATATTTAAATAAGACACTGAAACTTATTAGGATACTACCCTTATTTTGAAAATATCGGACCGTCCATCCAAATTATAATCAAACAATATTTGTTATTATTATTATTTTTGAACTGAGAAAAATGCCCAAGGCCCATATTTCTATCCAAACTGATTCGAAACAGACAAAATCTCCGGTGATACTAGAACATTTCATCAGTCGTACAATCGAGCGTGAAGCGAGGACACCCTTATTGTTCGTCACACGTCTTCGAATTCTGACTATCCTCTCTCACGTCTTCAATTCCTAAAAACGTTCGATAAATTCCATAAAACACTGCCTAAGCAGATTGTAGATCTCTATCTGCAAATTTGCAACATTGTCGGTAACAAATATTAATCATATGTTCATATGATTTGTTTCGTCTGGCTGTGACAGAACTACTTCATCTCTCATATATTTTCTTCTTTTTTTAGCCATGTCAAGTGACAGAAAACAATGTCCCGAACTGTTGGCCACAGTCCCGATAAGGAAAACGAGAGCAGGTTTACAGTTCACATGTGCTGCTCCAACGTTAGGTGAAAATGGCCGTGATGTGTGGGTATGCAACAGCGATGGATACGTCGGACAAGTATGCGTCCTCAGTCTTACACCAGAGCCTACTGTCACTTCGTGCAATGGGGTTTGTAATGCCAGGATCCTCTGTATAGCATCGGTACCTGGCATCAATAATGGGTGAGTTGAGATCCACAGTTCAGAGATTATAAAACGACGCATAAGCTCCTTTACATTCAGGAAAAATCCAGTAAATAATTGTAAACAGTGCTTTATGAAAATATGGAAACTACTCCAAAAGCATACGAGTTCCTAAAATCATGTTTTATATGTAATTTAGTCACTGAATCCGATTTTCAACTTTACCTCCTCGTCAGAGGTGAGCTAACTTCAGTAATCTCCAAAAAACCCTGCTTTTTGGTGATTTTTCGGGGGTTTCCTTTATACCATGTAACTATATTTTCATGTAATTAGGCAAATTGCCTGAATGGAAAATAAATAACTACCTCACGTATGATGCTTTTTTTGGTAATGACTATTCTGTACAAACTAGTAGAAGTAGACTAAATTTCCTACAATTCACGTTCATCGACTCAATTCCTATGATGTTCCAAACCGCCGCTAGAGAGCGCTAAAAATGTTTTGATCTCATCTCCATCATCCATCATTCTTCTTGTATAGGCGGCGGATTATTGTATTGAGTAGTCCTGGTATGGAAGGACATCTTTCATGATAAGCTCATAGTGAAAAATTGCAGATTCCTTTACCTGTTATAGAGATTTTGGCAAACACGCAAGTAGGCATTACTTTTGTTTGAAAGGTTAAGATTGATAAACAAAAATCAGATGTTTTGTACAAGTCTAGAAAAAGTGTAAATGTCAGGACTGTCAGGAGTATCCACACCTACCAATGAAATCTCCCATTTCAATGCTCGGTATTACAATCAGCAGTATCCTTTCATGGGAGAACCATGTGAGGTCCATTGGTCCATTGGTTTTCTGTTCTGCGCTAAGAAGTATTTCACATACCGTCACCTGATTATGATTTATAAGTCAAAAAATCGACCTGTTTTGGAATACTGTTCCCATATATGGAGAACAGCATCCAAAAACACATTGAAATTCAGGTTCTGTCCAAAAGGGAGCCATTCGTCTCGTCGGTGATACTTGGCTTACAAGCTCGTTTACTTCTCTGGAACATCGCAGAAAGGTTGGCGATCTGTCTCGGTAGCGGACCCATCGAGACTGGCCCGTCGAGCTCAGTCCTCACATCGATATGCTTTCACTTTGGAGACATGCCGAACATCTGTTTCCCAGGGCTCGTTTTTCCACCGAACGGCAAAGCTTTGGAACTCGCTGCCTCGAGAGGTGATCTTCTATATTAAGGGCCTATTCATTCTCAAGGAATAAAATATATGTCCATGAAGAAAGAAAAACGTATTGTTTTAGCAGCAATACCTGAGCTACCTTTTTGGGACAGAAATAGGTTGAAGTATGCATATTCATACTGCCTGTTCATTCATATGTTACTTATTCCGAAGGCCACTAAAAAAAAAACTATCAACATCTTCCTAAAATATGAAAATATCTGGAACGCTTAAAAATTGTGAACGATCGATAATTCGTTTTCGTCGCCAGATTTAAAGTGTTCCATTGCCAAAAGTGCCTGTCGTAAACTTGTCTTTTATTTCGTGCCAAGAGTTACTACCACGTCAGCTTCTTTTAATTTACAAGGCACATACATATTCAATCTGTTCTAAAAAGCTGTCTCTATAGAGTGAGTACGTAAAGTCTTTCTGTGGTCAGAAAAAAATTGGTCGAATAGATGAATTTTAATATTCAAATATGGAGATGTTGACATATAAAACTTTCAGGCCATGTCATAATAATTGTGCTACTTAAGACATTCTATTAAATTTGTTTGAACAAAGTGTCTTTAAGAGTAAGATCAATTTTATGGAGTGGTACTGTTATAATACTGCATTTAACTATTTCTATTTAATTCATTCAGATGGTAAATAACTAATTTATTTCAACAAAATGAAATCGATAATTCCTATACAATAATAGGTATACTGCTAAGCCAAGCCTGTATTCTCTACCCCCCTGTCAACTGTCCGAGCTTCCTTATATAGCTGCAGAGTTCTTTCCGAAGATTCCCGATTCTTCGTTCAGGAAGTCTTGAAGGTTCGTAGTTCGACAGCTCGAATTTAGATGGCTCTCGGCGATGGCTGTGCCTAGAGCCGTTCTAGAGCGATGACGTCATTTACCAAAAAGTGGAAATTGTATATTCAACGATGGCTCGACGTCATCCGTTCGACTACCGACCTAATTTGTACCAAATCTGATAATGAATTTTGTGCAAGTATTTGTCGTCCACTGACGGTGGGCAAATCCATTTTCCAGAGCAAGGGAATTCTATGAGGCTCAGTAGGATTTAACGACTGGCGTATAACCTTCGAATTTCTGCCATAACGGTCTTCGACTATTCTTCTTCCAGCCGATGACTGAATCAAGATCTTGATCTTTCTCATGGTCTCTGTGGATTTTATTGTTATTCCAGTAATCATCTACTACCGTGGTTCTCAAAATTGCCGATTCCTTCTCTACTGCTCGTTGGCAATGTGAACAGTCGTCTGGGCATGGTCTCCGCGACAGGGTATCTCCATCCCTATAGCTAGTCCCAGCTCGATTTTTGATCTCGAAGTCAAATTCTTGGAGTCTTTCAATACAACATGCTACTCAACCATCACGATTTTTGAACCGTTAAAGCCATTTAAGAGCAGCATGGTGCAAATGCATTGGTGCAAATGGAAACCAGCTTTGCTTATTCTACCGGTAAATTGTTGACTTGGCTAACAGTACCGCGTAAACTCCTAATCAGAGAGGAAATGATCGAACGGTGTCCTTAAATGGTTTCTTTCTCCACTAGATAGTTATTAACATTCATGATCCTTACTGGAACACATTTATCAGCACACAGCAAGGTCTTCCCTAGTGCGATTTTTCGTCCAATTTTCTCTTCGTGAAGCTTGGTACCGAACTTCCATTGCACGTACCACCGTCCATGGTTTCAACCCTCTCAGGTACACATCTTCAGCCAATATGACCCCAATTATTTTTTCCCTCCTTTCACAAAGCATTAGCTTTTCTCCGTTGATTCTTAGGTCTTTGGAATACTGCCCCCTGGAATTCATTACGTCCCTTCCAATTATTGCATCTTCCTTGATGTCCGCTACTAATGCCCGGTGTTTCAATTTAGTGCTGAATAAAACCAGTTCAATGGGTTATTCACCATATACAGTATAGGCTCCCCCGTTGCTATGCGTAGCTTCCAAGTCCTCGGTTGAGTTAGTGCTGGTGTTCTGGCAAAGGTAGTTCCAAGAATCGTCCCACTATGGTGCAAGGCTCGTTTTTTTAAATCATCTACATAGACACCTTTGTTTTGTCGTTGGAGGATAGCGATACGATAGATAGAGAGATAGACAGATGATAAAATAGGGTGCTTTTTTTCAGGTTTGTCGATTTAGTTTGACAATATGGTTTATAGTATTTTTTGAGAATGTCTTTTACTTTTTTAAGTCATATTTGGTAATAAGTTTCAGGATAGTTTTATATACCATTAGGGGTGAGGAAATTCTCTAATATTTAAAACTGAAATAATATCTGACATCACGAATCATTTTTTGTAATATAGTTATCAACATTCCATTAATTTTCAGATCGCCAAACAGGTCGTCTAGAACCCGGGTTGAACCGGAAGAAACGAAAACAATGCATTTCGATAGCAGTTCATCGAGCGATGAAGAAGACAACTGTGATAGTGAAATAAATGAAGAGCCCCAAAAATTTCTAGATTCAGAAACATGTAGTATCGATGATGAGACAGATACTCAACAATCGACCATGTGGCTTGGAACTGAAGATGGCTGTATACATGTTTACAATTGTTGCGATAATATTAGGATAAAAAAGAATAAAGTCAAATTGCAGCTTGGAGCTTCAATATTATGTATAATGTGAGTTTTATGACAAACTATTTCCATCTCAAATAATTTTTTTTTACTACATCACGGGAACCCAATTACCACACTAAATTTGAATACATTCAAGTAACTCCTGTATCATTTGTTTCAGATACCTAGATAACAGAGTTTTTGTATCACTCGCTAATGGAGATATCATCGTATACGAAAGAGATTCATGTGAGTAATTTCCTCTCCCAATTCAATTGAAGAAATAACTTGAACATATATTTATAGAACGGTTCAACAACCACAACTCAAGCAATAAACCAGTTTTAATTATACAACGTGTTTTTGCACACTGCACTCAGCATTTTGGAACAGCTGATGTTCTTCGAAATTAATTCATTGCTACTTGATGCACCCACTGATCGTGTAAGATGTTTCCACTGAATCGAGTTTTTAGTGACACAATCAAAAGCGTAATGTTGAATTATTTGTGCCAAACTTGTCATCACTCTACTGAAAACTATGATTTTCTTGGCATCGAATTCATTGCTTGTGTACTTGTGCTCTCATTAGGCTTTTCGCGAACTCAATCATATTCAGTATACAGTATCGTATAGCAAGCAACACTTTTAGTATAAAACATTTTCTATGACCTGAATCATTGAGGTGGAGGGCCCAGTCAAACTGAATATGTCGTCCAGATCTCATTATAGCTAAAATCCTCAAAGAGCTTGATTGAGATTGGTGGGGAATGCTTTGTTTGAATGAAGGTTATAATGGACTTTTAATTGCCTAAAATCAAAATAATGAAAGAGAGAAAACTGATTCTTCACAATTATCAAATCACGTGCTTTCAACTGCTAAAATCTGCAATCGTTTTAAAGTGATTTCCACAAAATGAAAATAATATCTCCATACATAATATCCCCATACGAACATTCAATTACAACTGACATCTATTTGTTACCTGTTGTATCCCTAGTGGAAATTATACTCTCCTGAGATTGGTGAACAATGCTTCGTTTGAATAAAGGTTGTAATGGACTTCACTGCTTAAAAAATAACATCTCTATTTCAAAGCCTCAGCTGGATTATTGCAATGAGCAGTCTTGGCAGGACATCTTATTTCTTTCATGATATGCTCATTGTGAACAATTGCAGATTCCTGTATCATGATGGTCTTGGCGATCATGCGGCTTTGAATTGGAGATGTGATCGAATCATTTGTGGCATTAGTTATTGTTTGCATAGACCTACCATATACTGATGAGGGCAAAACCCAGAAATCGAGGTGGTCCAAATGTTTCGATGAACATTTCCATGTAACTATAGCATTTGCAGATAAATCCTTGTGAGAACTCTGCACAGAAATTCATCGGATATAATTCAACGTTCGTCGTGGTATTAGCCAGGAAAGTAGTTGTTTTCTGATAGATTTTCAACCCGATTATTCCTATTATATTATTATTATTGCAACGAGAAGTACTGGTAGGACATCTTGTTTCTTTAAAATGATCCTTATTAACTGAAAAGTTAATTTTCACGAGAATTCAATTCAAACAGATGCAGTTGTTCCTTTCCATTAGAATGACACTGTGGATATATTGAGGTACAACCAATGATGAAGTTCCTTGATAGACTTAGTTGGCTATCATTGACTCAATGGACTATTTGATTTTCAGGTGGAAGTTGGAACATCAGTAGCCCGACGATATGTACAGTAGGATCTTTGAGCTCACCAGTTTCCAAATTAGTTCCCAGCTCGGGAAAATTGTGGTGTGGCTGTGGTAGCAGCGTAAAAATATTCAACACCCAAACGCTCGTAACTGAAAACAGTTTCACCGTCAACAACGACAATAACAAGTCAATTACAAGCATAGTGCTATGCGGCAATGGCGTTTGGCTCTCTTTGCAAAATTCTGCGATAGTTAAATGCTACCATAGTGCCACATTCGAACTCCTGTGTGAAATCAACGTTGCTCCTTCTGTCACCAAAATGCTAACGAGTAAGTATCACTATTAGTTTCTTGACGAGTTCAATTAAAACGACCATCAGGTACGTATTCATTCTGGTATACAGTATAGTCAACGACAGGTTAGGTTACATTATGGGTACATGAAGTTGAATCGTTTTGAAATGTATATTAAAAAGCTATCTATCCAAACTAATCCGGAAACCGTCTCAGGAAGGTTGTAGGTTGTAGTGGAACTTCGTGAAAGAGACTGATTCATGTGTTGTAGTTTGGATCGAGTCTCATGGACATCAAAAATATCATAGAGGGCCCTATAACCTTTCTGGTCGATTTTCTCAGACCTCTCAACGAATGTTTCCAGCAGCGTGGCCAGCCTGAGAGACATTTTGAGAAGGTGTTCCAGTTGGTCGCTCTAGGGTTCCGAAGTAGGGTAGCATCCTCTATCTCAGCGTAGACAATGAAGCTTATCATTCGGTGTTCTGACATCGAAATGCCTTTCGATAGCCTCCAGCCCGTTATATCACCTAATACAACTCTTGTTTCCAACGTTATGTTAATCACCTCCTGTCATATGCGGTTGACGAACGGTGGAAATATATGTGCTATTTCTGAAAAACTATAAAAAAATTTACAATATGGGAAATATTTTCCTCGAGAGGGGTCGTAGACTAGGGATTGGGGGTATTCACTCAAAAAGTTGTAAGGACTAAAAATATTTTTTGTTTTCGCCATTTCAGGTTGCGATGACATAATCAGACAGCACAAAGCTGCCTGCTTACGGGTTACAGCTTTGGTGACATGCAAAGACCTCCTCTGGATCGGGACTTCAGCAGGAGTACTGCTCACGATGCCGCTGCCTCATCTGACGTCAACGACCACAAAGCTGACTGCCGTCCCCACCGTGACAGGTGTACCTCACGGCCATACTGGCCACGTCCGGTTTTTGACATCTGTCGAAATACCCATCGCCAACGAAGTACCGCACAGAAATTCATACAAGGCCAAACAAGATACGAGGAGTAATACGAAGTTGTTAGTCATTTCGGGAGGTGATGGATACGAAGATTTCAGAACTTCGAACTTGTCGGAGGTTGCCGGCAGGGAGGATTCTACGAATCATTTGTTGCTGTGGAATATTTGATCCAAAGGATTTTCACCGCGTGAACGTACTTAATACGAAATTTGGCATATCGAAACTTGAACTGAATACAGGGTATTTCTATAAAATACATTGAGAACCAATATTTATATTTTCTATAACGCCATAAAGGTTAACTGCTTTGTATGCCCTAGTGAAGTGAACTGAAACCAGTCCGGTATGGGCATATCAAATAATTGTTATGTAGATTTAAGGAAAAATTTTATCAAATTTTCAGAAATATAAATGATATTCATGTTGTAAACTACATATCAATGGCTGTCTCATTTTGGCGCACACTTATAGTGTGAAAGGAAATTATGGAACATAACAGAAACTACAATTTAGTTCTTTATATTCAAATAATAGTCAAGAAGTGGCAGGGATGGAATCATCACTTTCAAGAAGTACATGTTGCTAATGAGTTGCACAACATAGTTTGGTTTTGGATGTGACAGGGGTGAAACCATCACTTTCGAGAAGTATTATTTATGAGTTGCAAAACACATTTTGGTTTTGGATGTGATTATATTTAACCATACTCTATGCACATCTGAAAAAAAGCATTACTCTTGAACTATGACAAGAAGTTGCAATCAAACCTACTAGCGAAGTATTCTCAACCTCTTTTGAATATTTCTGGTGAGGATATTTTCAAATTTCAAAAAAATTAAGAATAACTTATTCTGAAGGTAGTCCTCATCAAGCATCCTCTTTCAACAAGTGGATCGACTAAGTGACTCAGGAATAGTTACGGGACCAGTTTTATCCAGACATCTCTTATTTGTGGATCGATTCTGCCCTCTCTAAATCTCTAAAGAGGGTATTTGCCAACCGCTAACCTGACTAGAATTGATATACCGTACGGTGAAGTGTTTTCATTAGCTAGAGAACTTCTCTGTATATATATATATATATATATACATTTGGCAATACGGGTTAGACTCGCTTTTGATAGTGCTATTCTGAACCTAATTGCTCCTCTACATAGATACATGGGATTTCCCTATATTACCAGAGCGTTTCACCATACGGTATGACTGCCATGCTATTGTATCAAAGAAAACTGTTGGGGTAATATTCTACCTTGTGTCAAATCATATTCATACTACAGCAATCATTCCCTACTTCATTGTTCCTGAGTGAAATTGTAATGTGGAACAAGAAAACAAGGCAAAATGTACAGCTCAAAGAACCATGGTTTATTAGTATCATCTCTTTTCTTCTTTCCGGAATGAGATCTGGATGTACATTCTGAAATTGTTTCCATATTCATGAAAAATGTAACATCTTAATTTTTCAGAATTACAAGACTTTCTATTGTCTTACCAAAAGTTGAATTACTATACCGCTAAGAATTGAATTCACGAGATGAAATGTGCCATAAATCAAATCAATATTTTGTAACTCCTTGATTTGAACAATTTCAAATTTGAGTTTTGATGTTATTTGGAGATGGTTATTTTCATCTGAGTATTTTATATTGCCTGATCAAATTCTCTGAGCTTTAAGAGATCTTTCACTTAATTTTATCAAATACCGTGTCAACACAGTACAGTTTTTGGGTTCGCAAGAATGATTGTTCAATTTGAATTGTTAGAGGTTGTAAACTTTGGAGATACCTCTCTATGTAAGAGGTTTAAAATATAATGAATATCAACCCTCTATGTTAAAGTTCAATTTTCATATTTGCTTCTACGTATTTGTTTTTTCTGCCAGCCGGCCACACCCTCACGAGCAACCCTCGCAAGTCTTCGAGAGACATGTGCTAGCTTTGGCTACTTTCAATAAGTAGAATTATGTGTTTCTTCATTCCCTATTGCTCGTTCAAAAAGTATTACATTTTGAATGACCTTCATATCGTTTTTCAAATGATTCACTTGTTTCAATCTTCACATTTAAGACCATGAAAAGAATCGGAAATGTTGTTATTCAGGAATACCTTCGTTAGTGCAAAATGAACTTTAGTGATTGTGGAGAATGCGTGAGAATAAATTTTAAGACAACCCCAAGGCTTTTACGGATTTTTGTGTTCGGTTATGAATTAGAATATACATTACAATACCCGTGTAATATGTGAAATGAAGTATGAGAGAGTCTTTTTATAGAAAAATCCTGTATGTTCGCGTGATACTTGCATTTCTGTAAAATGTGTGATAGTACTTATAGGAATTTGTAAATGGATTAAACTTTATAAAGGTGGTAATGTTTACTATTTGTTAAAATTATTTTTCTGTCTAACATGATTGTTCCTAATGTAATATTGTTGCTATGTTTGTGAATATTGATATGTGAATTAAAGATGATATTCCGGTGAATACGCTGTCATGGGACTAAAGGATACTGTTCACAGTCACGATAGCCGATAATACGATGATACGGAAGTGTTACCTCAGTGTTTTATAGGTTAATTTTAAATAATCAACCAATAGTAATGCTTTCGGATCATCGTATCGGCGGATACCGATCCTGTTAACAGTGGACCTAACCGATCAAACGTATTTTTATAAATACGTATTCTCAAGCTATTTGATGCAAAAAATCCAAGTGAATACTGTTTTATAACAGATTACTTGATAAAGCCATTAAATATATACAATGAAAAATATTTATTTTGTGAATTACTTGTATATATTGCTCAAAATTCCACTAAATCAATATGATCGTCGTTTTTCACATAATAATCGTTATGGAATATATTTATTTATTTAAATTTATTTGACGAGTTTTATTTTATGTTATTTATATCGAATAGTTATGTTCCGAGTCAAAAGTTCTACGTTGACCAGTAAGTACATCATTAGTCTGAGATTTGATTTATAAATGGTGAAGAATACTGTTATTGACAAAGTATTATAGATGTTTTGGATCGGTTGAAAAATGTTGGGTAGTTGTAGGTATTTCGTATATAATCGAAATTTTAGCCAGGGTTGTTTCAGACATAGGTAACGGTATAGTTTCGTTGTGGTTATGCACTGTTATAGCAATTGAAAATTGAAAAATGCATAACTGTCAGGTTGACAGGGATTCATTAAGTCTGAGGCAGATTTTCTAAAACGTCTATTCATCAGTTATTATCATACATATAGTTTTACATGGTCTCAGGTGTTTTTAATTTGATGAAGAGAGCATCAGTCATGGACACTAGTGTACAATACCAAGTTAGCCCTCCAGAACTTTTTCATTTCAAAACGTCAAACTTCCGAAGACCCAAACATAAATGCGAAAAATGTGTTATGTTCACTACCATAAGCCAGAAAATTGTCCAGCCGATAAGGCCATTACAGCAGATGTTGCATTAAAAAAAATCAGTTCAAGAAGTTAGCAGAGATAATAGAGAAAGAGAGGACTCACGACTTCCGACTCCTTACCTCGACTTATTACTTATTACTCACGACCTAAAAGTTCATCATAATCACTCTTCACCTTTCTGTTTTCTAGTGAGATCCACAGTACATCTTGATCAATTCAATACAAATTTCAAACAGAAACACAGATTTCTCTAATGTATGATGGAATGAACTAGTTAGTTTCAATAAACAGCAAGAGATGGCAGCTTCTATATGAGACTTATATTCTCGACCAGTGACCAAAGGATGCCAAAGGATTTGAAAAGTGGGTATTACATGCTAGTCAAAAAATCTCTGAATTATACTTTATGAGGATATTTTGTTCATTTCTAAAGGGAACTTGGGTTTGAGTACCGTTTGATTCCTCAATATCGTTCTTACCACGAAGACGCACAGGTAATAATAATAACAAAATATTGGTAATAGCAGACCTTCACCCGCACAGAGAGACGTATGCATATTTTTGAATGCTTTGAAATATCATTTTTCAAATCTGTTATGGTATTTAATTTCGTGGAATATCTCACAATAATAATGTTTGAATTTTTTGTGGATTTTAGTAATCACTGTAAACGGTGGGATTGTTTTTTTTTTCTGGAAAACGGTATGATTCAGGAGTCATCCTTGGAGCATTCTGATAATAATAATAATTTCATTTCCCTTGTTAACAAGTATGAAGAAGCATTCATATAAATGCAGTAACAAGGAAAGCGTGACGAAATGTATGGATTATGTGAATATAAAATATCACAGTGAACAAACATATATCACAAAATAATAAGAATCAATAAGAATAAATATTTGGTGTAGTTCTGATATTTATACATGTTTTTTTGGTAATTAGTCGAGCTAATAAGTATTGATGCATTTTAGTTGCCAAGACTTTGACCTCCTCACAGAATGTCCCCAGAACCTACTGAAGCAGATCAGGATGAGACAACCGAAGCGTTGAACAATCTAAAACTGGAACGCACTCGAATACCAAGGTCGACAAGAAAAATGCTTTGTTGCTTGCTCAATCCCGCCTTAAAGCAAGTGTTTAGCGGATTTGGCGAACCATAACAGCAATAGGAAGGGGATAAATCCCAATCGCTGATTGCCGCGGCGAGGGGCCTAATGTTTGCCCACTTACTTTAAGACCTAACCTAACCACCTTAGTGAAATCCAGTGTACATAGTATTGGGAATTAAATTGAATTTTTCTCTCATCATGATGAACAAGTTCAGACGGAGGCTAGCTAGCTTACAAAGCCTGATTTTGCTCGCAGTCAGCCTGGAAGTGATTATGAACCTTAGCAGAAGAAATGATTGATGCCGCCATAATAAAGTGTATGGACCAATGGAGGTCAACAGCCTATGCCACTTCAACATTACGGAGGTCATCAAAATCGACACATATGAGCGTTGGGCGAACTGATTACAATCTATTCCGTTGATGCGACTTCTACTACTGTCAAATGAGATGGAAAAGGCATATCAAGGGCTCTACCAATGTGAGAGGGTAAATCTGGTATACAGATAGTTCTAAAACAAGCCATGGGGTAGGTGCTGGGATATATGGGGTGGGACTCACACAGAATATTAGTCTAAGGCTCGGTTGAAGCCTCTGTATTCCAAGCAAAGGTATATTCTAAGCTTGGGTCCAACCAATATCAGGTCATTCTCTCCGGACAATGAAGGTTTTCTTCCAAATTGGTCTGCGGGACACACAATAACCCCAACGACCTATGAGAACAGAACTGGTTAAAACTCTTTGGGCACTAGGTCACTGGGGCATCAATGAGAATGAGGGGGCGGATACTCTGAACAAGAATGCAACAACTCTCATGGAACAGGGGACATTGAGCAGGATACGAAGAAATGGGTTGAGATTCATCATCAATCTTCTTGGGTGATGTCCTCGGGCAATACTTACGGAAAATTTGAGCACGAACTCATCCAGGAAAGAAATTAGTAGGACTATGTTGGTTATTTGATGAGGAGGACCGAATATCCTTCCACATCGTTTGAATGCGTGAGGATGGATATCTTCAGAAACAATGATGCGCTAATGAGACTATAAGAAAGTAAATAATTGACAACTCAAATACTGAACGAAGCTAACTGCGATTATTTTTGGTTTAGGTCCCTTGGTTCGTTATACCTTCCTCATTGAAAATGTCACAATTTTTAGAGGTATAGTACTTGATACTTCCACACATACACACATAATTCAATCATTCCATTTGTATACCAACGGTATTGTCTGTTTGGGGAGTTTTAGTGAGCAACGAATATTCGATGCCTCCA
Source organism: Chrysolina haemoptera (assembly GCA_958298965.1). NCBI lineage: Eukaryota > Metazoa > Arthropoda > Insecta > Coleoptera > Chrysomelidae > Chrysolina > Chrysolina haemoptera. The sequence goes on along the minus strand of OY282596.1, from coordinate 5,020,988 downwards.
AAATTATGAAGGGTTGTGAAGGAGATTTTTGTCCATAAACTCTCATGACCATCCATTGAATATCAGTTCAGTAATCAGAATCATTTAGAATCTGGCTCCAATAAACTTACTCGAGCATGCAGCGTGCACTACTAAGTGAATGCATCAAGTACCGCGTGAGATTGTACTATGGAATTCCTTAGAAAGAAAAAGTATTACGTGGGCTGGGTGAATAATAGTCAGGTTGATTTGGTCAATCACGAGACGTACTTGAACTGGTGGACAACCTTGATCTCTCTCATTGGGTATGTGGGCTGCTTACAGTCTATGCAGCAGAGTGAATGACAGCTGGTCAATCGATCGGCGTATGCAGGTGAATCGCTTGTACTATGACTGTGTAGGATGTGATGTTTCGAAATATGGTGTAAGTATACTAAGTATATAATGAAATATTAATTTAATCAGTTGAAGGAATCTCATGATCAATCAATCAAATCCTTTCTCACGATGGGTATTGGGAAGATAAAGAATAACAAGCTTACTATTCTTCGTTGTGAAAAAAAAAGAGTTTAATATGAAATATTCTGTGCGGAGTAAAGAGCTTCCAGCAAATTGTCTTCCTGATGCACACTTGAAAAACTAAGAGGGTTTCTGTGAACTCTTGAAAAATTCTGGTGTTCCGGTATTTTTCGGTATCTAAAATTCAATAAGAAGGCATCTTTCACAATAATGTAACCTCTCTCGAAATGTCAACTGATCTAGTTGGGGGTTTCCAAATTTTACCTCTATGCTTGGTTGACTGAACGTGTTATTCAGAATGTAGGCTGACTCTTTAAATTTTCTTTCATACCAGAGTGCTCTTCTTTATGGATTACTTCGGCTTCATTCCTCTCATTATGTTTTTCCTCGAAGGTTAATGCCTGAAATTTTTCATGACCGTCGGGGTGTTTCCTTCCTCGAGCTAGTAATTGGTCTCAAAGAAACTTTTGCCTTGTAGTGTTTGATATACCATAAAGATGTGGTGGCTTACTATGATGTGATATCAGTGTTGATTCTGTCTGGTACACCTTCCGTTCTATTGTTGCCGTGGGGTCTTCAGCCAATAGTCTGAAATTACCTTTGCTGAGTACCTCTTCGACTTTCTTCTTCTCCAGGTCACTGGCCATGATGACCCTTGGTTCCCTTTATCCGCAGGAATAACTTTTATTGTGATATCTATCACCAACGAGAGTCTCACCATCCCACCATAGAAAAAATCTACAGAATGGGTATGTACCCAAAAAACGTATGGGAGAGGTCTATATACAGCATTCGACCATGCTTCGGGTCTGTATTTATCGAGTTCCTTGTGAATGTGGAGTGGTTTATGTTTAAACTGAAAGATCACCAAATATCAGAATTGCTGAACACAAGAAGAATATCCAACAAGGACGAATCATCATTTTATCGAATGAACTGAAGTCGGAGTTATCTATAAAAAGGAGTACTGGTATAAAGAAAACTTTTAAGAGTCAGCATACATTCTGAATAACAACGTGTTAGATGAACCAATCACAGAGATTGGTAATATGTGATAACCCCTGATCAGTCAACTAGAGAGCCTCAGGTAAGGTAAGTAGCATAAGTGAAACATTGTCTACTACAGATATCGTTCGAACTGCACTGTATTGTTTTCGTTGTCTGCTTTCCTACAGAGGATATTATTTTATCATCTACGATATCTAAGTAGCAAGAATAAATTCATTCCGAACACCCTATTCAAATAAACATGTAAAAAGCGATTCCGGCAAAGAAAAAACTACCCGAGGAATTTATCTTGAATATCACAAATCATAACTCTTGCTTTACATAGCCGCGTCGTGTTGAACACGGATTGTTTTACATTAATAAATCGTTTCCCCCAGAGAAGTGTTTTAAAATAACATAGTTTTTGATTTTATTGTCTTCCACCAATGCGATAAAGGGGTTGTTAGACGTAGAGGTAGAAAAATCGAAATTAAAACATTACGGTGTACATGTTGGCCGTTAACTGTGAACAGAGTCATTGGCGTTCGTGCAAAGACCATGATATTCTGTAACATGACAATAGTCTAGTTGATTCTTTTTAAAAATAGGTCTTAAATGATGAATAATTGTTCGATTAACTAAACTAAACTATAACCTGGAAAACCGCAAAATTGTATTTGAAAAGTTTGGATAATCTGTGCTGTGACGTCATAAGGCTTGTAAACAAGTATTTGACATCAAAAGCCCTACTCTCTTCCTCATAGGAATGAACGACATTATTGAAACCCTACAGAAACCAGTCTAAGCTAGACTAGGGCTTCGCGAGACCAAGACCATCAAGACCAAGACTGATCAGTCTTGGTCTTGATCTCGAAAAATAAATGTAGTCTTAGTCTTGGTATTGGTCTTGATGTTTCAAGACCAAGACGAGACTGGCTCAGTCTTGGACTTGGTCTTGATAGTCTTGGTCTTGGTCTTGGATCAAAATGCGTCTAGAAATCTGAATGATTCAATTCAGTTGTCACATAAACAGTTGAAGATACAACGCAGTATCAAAAATATTTCCAAAAATTTCAAATTCTAACCAAATAACTTTTGTATAAATTTTTTCTTCTTCTTCGAAAGTAAGAGGTATCGACCACTGCAACCTTACATACACCTATTTGTTGTAAATTGTAAGACAGGATGAGGTACTCCTGAGGTGGCCGCGAACTGTATTCCAAAAATTACAATGGATTTTAGTTAACAATGAGATGAAAACAGTCACCATCATGTTCAGTAACTACTTATTTTCAGATTGTAACTGTCCACTCAATCACCTACCCCAATGCGAAACGGCATTACCTATACCTCCCTACGTCGGCCCGACCCTGACGGCGGTCACAAATAATCTTATCTCAAACGCAATGAATTTATGTGAATAATTAAATTTGATTGAGACTGGATGTGTATTTCTGGAATACCATAATGAATTTCGGCCGCACCTTTTTCTGAACAAGCGGAAAATTAAGGGTTGCCGATGGAGCTAAGAGGATTCCTTCGTTTACACATTTTGTGACGTGCCGAACAATAGGGGATGGTCATAAAATTTAACTACCTAAACAGCATCTTTATTTATGCATTCTTCAGAACAGTTCAAACAATGACTTCATTTAAGATTCCCCACTGGAAAACACTGGGGCTGCTCAGCATGAGGATAGATCAGTGCCGGACTGGCAATTACAGCTGATCAATGCAAGAAACGATGCACAATTTCTATGATAGCCACATTATATAAAGGGTGGCCTACGAAATTTTGTACAGTCGATATTTCGAACTCCGATTTGAAAACTTTGAGACTTCTTCGACCATCAAAGTGGGATGATAGAGTTTTCAGCTTCCGTCGAAACGAACTTCGTCCGAAAAGAGGAGAAAAAAACTGACTAAATATCGGGAGTTACTCTTTGAACACCGCTCTACCTAAACCATTCCGTTAAAATGGTGGTTCTGATCATAGAGCTCTTTGATGGAATGATGGACACGCTGCTGTCGGATCTAAAAATAATACTGGCTTTTCGTAATTTGGCAGAAATCTTATCCGGGCGAATGTAGAAGGCCGTTATCCTTGATTTATTGCGTCTACTCACGGCACATTATTTTCAGATCAAGTTATCATTCACCCCACGAACGTGGGGAGTGACTATTTGGGTTAATGATACCATCGCGCCCTCCAGAAGTATCGGAGCGCCGGAGATGGAGCACGACTTGAATATTTCTAACGGAAGAAAAAAAAAATTCCTTTTATTCTTCTCTTCCCGTCTTCATTAAAAATTGCCTTTTGTCAAAAAATATTCACATCATAAAAACTGTATGGACCGAGGATGAGAACTATCATGCTGAACTGCATTCAATTCTGCTCACGTGAAACATGCTGTACGATTCGAAACATAGGAAGTATAACTTCACATTGAAGATATGTGATTTGTTTCAATGATCTTGAATCGGAAGGTAGGTATCGTTTTGTTACCGTTCTCGTTGATCTGTTACAAATGTCTGCCGACATCTATTAAAAATATTTTATCGAGACAACATTTCATCAATTGCGCTCAGTCTCCTATTTCCCGTAGACATCTGTAATAACACAACTCTCGCGTAACAAACCACAGTCGATTTCTAATGGCTGCATGATATGATATGCTGAAACAATCGTCATTCAGTCAATTTTATTTCTCTTTGTTCGAGGACGCAATACTCGAAACTATTAGCCGCTTTCATGGACGCTGATTAAAATGAAGTTGCAACCAACTAAGTCCGCATTGTTGGTAGATGAAAAAAAATCACATCCTGTTCTTGTTTTTATTCCAGGTTTCAATTCGATTCATATGCAGATCATTCCGAAATCTACATGAAAGCGAAATCATTTGCTTTAGCTTTTCGCTTTATACATGAATGATAATAGCTTCGTTTTCTTCAACAGATTCTCTCGTGCAACAGAATGATTTGATGATATGCATGGTTTCAGTAAATCTTCGACAAACAAATCAAGATCTCTACTGTCTCCATTCGTCATCGAACGAACGATCTTATCTCGACCATTTTGAATTTCATTCATTTGAGTAGTATTATCGATCTTGTGCCTTGAAATCTTTCATTGTCCATTATCAATGATTTGAACGAAACAGGTAATACATGTAACAGGTCGATCTAGTATTTATTATTATTTCATTACTATTACTTGGCAGGTCTGGCAATCGGCCGAATTTCTACGTCTCTATCTCGTCAGTTCCCCTGACTTTCTGATAAACTTCTGGAGATTCTCCACGAAGGTTTCTTGTAGGATGATATCTCCTGAACTACATACAGTCTCTGAGGATATCCATCCTCAAGCAATCCAGATCTTCGCATACGAACACTATGTGTAAGACTGTTTGGTCTTCCTCATGACAGAACCTGCATTATGTGAAGTCTTGGTTATCCTCAACAAAGGACATTACACACAGGACTGCTCCACTCCTATCTCCCAAGGCGCAGGTGGTTATTTCCACCAGGAAATGCAAACCAGGGGACCTCCTTAATGTGCCACTCAATGAGAGGTTCCTGCAACACAAAAGCTCGGTCATGTACTTTGGAGTCATCCTGGACTGCGAAGCTTCAACCAATGGTAGAGCGAGGGGAAGTAAGGACATTCTCGATTATGGAATCAAACGGTGAAAGATTGTCCCCTTCTTGAGATACTGGGTGAAAGTTCTTCGCTACCATACGATTCAGCAAAAGACCGCAGTCACTCATTTCCAAAAGGATGAACTGGGACCAGATCGACCACCACCTGATCCCCACCACTGGAATCATTTGGTACACAGATGTACCCAAGAAGGGTGAACCAGCCGGCTCCGGGGTACGAAGAGCCTTACGATTGGACCAGAACTAATCCTATAGGAGTTTCTAGATCATGAAGCAATGAAGTGAATCCTGGAAAAAAATTCCGGGATGCATGGAAATCAAAACTCAACATCCAAGGCCCTTCTACTGGGAGGACCAAGACTTTCCTCTCCATATGCAGAAAGGAAATCAGAATAGTGGTATGGTTCCTGACGGGTCACTGCCATCTAGAAGCACCTCAACATTATGGGTAATACTTAATGCAGGTTGTGCTTGAAGGATGAGGAGTCAGCCACCCACATGAGAAAGGTATCACTGAGAAGGCTGGACTCTTTCGATCGTCAATTATGCTACCTTCAAAATGTAACCAATTCCCAGCAGTAGTGGGTGCATAACGGGCCCGATCGAGAGGCTTACATGCTTATGATTCCACCCACCCACAAAATTATATTCTATATCTATCTGAAGAAGGCTAGAGTATTGAGACTTCGACTAATGTCCTGCCTGCATCTCTACCAGTAAATCAGAACCTACTTCTTTGCTTGTCTGTGCTATCTGTGTACCAGATTTGCCATCTTGATACCTTGTGTAGGGCCTTTGATGTGTATTACCCATCTTGTATGATGGTAATTTTTATGCTTCATCAAAGGAGTAGGTTGGGTCATGTGAAGAGTGACCTAGATTATTAGCTCTCCATTGGCCCAAGCACTTAAGTCTGGAGCCTTCAACCCATTCGTCCACCACAATATGCAGATGCAAGGGACGAAGGTTCAGAATATTATTATTCTAAAGTGTATTCCTTGTTGCGCGACTGGACCTTCTATCCTTCAATATAGCCGGAAGGAATATTTCTAGAGATTATTGTCTGATGCGAGCAGACTGGAATGAAGAGGTGTAAATGATCTTCAAACATAATAAATATTGGCACTACAATCTTCAAAACTCACATAGTTGAACATTCTAAAGAATAATACTGATATGAAAAAATTCGATTTAATATCAGTTTGTTAGTGCTATCTTAATAGTGGAAAATAATTTATGACAATCTGTTATGGAAATAGGACACACATTATTGTAATCGTGTATACAAGGCAATATGGTTAATTTATTTTGCTTATTTTATGGTAGTTACAGGTAATAAAATGTGTATGATAGGTATGACTGAGACATAGAAAATATCATTAAAACGTAATGAGAGATTATTATGTAATATTTCATTACATATAGTTACAAACAGATTATGTATACGTTTATCGTGAAGATTTGAATGAATTCGCTGACATCTTGACATGGCTAGAAGAAAAAATCACTCTGATCTCAATATTCAAACGTGATGTTCACATATTTGAGTATCATTGTCATAATCTTGTCGTTTATAACATCATCAACCATTTTTAGAATTCAAACCCCCAAATCAAGAAGTAGTTATTCGAAAGGAAAAAGGAAACAGAACGTTGAATTTTTTATCATAGGTACATACATAAGGAAGTTGTTATGAAAAATATGAATATGATTTGCGTTTACTAGTGAAAAGAACCAGATCTGCATTTTCATTCCTTTCGACAACCAAAGAAAAATGGTGAAGGCAAAGCACATAGACATAAAATATGAATACCATCGACATTCCACAAACGCTCCCATACACAGGTTCATAGAAGGAAGCATAGATGACGGCAATGTTGCTTAATCCCAACCAATCCGATGCGATCGGACCACCGGTGACTTTCGCGGGAAATATAGAATGACGAAAATAATGAGCAATTCGATTTCTTTACATATGTTGCTATTTTTAATTCATTCAGTTTTGAGTTATTCGTTTTTAGGTGAATAATGATTCAGTGTGTACTCTATTGATTGTATAATGTGCAAATTATAAAATTGTACCAGTATCTATCAGACATGAATTACTTACTCATAGTATTAGATAGTTTGAGAGGATGCCATGGAATGAAGGCAATGATTATTTTACGTTATTTTGAAAGTGACTCGATGTAGGTTTATATTTAAATCTATCAACACACGCCACTTGAAGATGCCCTAATTTTCTGAAATATCTGCTATAAAGCATTTTATGAGACATATATAATTGGTTAGATTTTTAATTTCAAAAGTTCTTCTATTTTTTGTGTTACATTAGTCACCAAAAAATTACGTCATGGTGACGTCATTTGAAGAACGACATAGTAACGTCGACTAAATGACGTCCAGTAGACGTCATTTTTGCGTCGATGACGTCCACCGTCATAAAATTACTTAATAAGTACGTCAATATGACGTACGCTTGCTACCTGGGGAGGCACCAAAGCAAAGGGAAGATGACTCTGCCTTGGGGACAGCCTCTCGCGAGTACGTCCTCGCTGGAGCTACTTCTAAGAGTTGTAGTCTCTGCCAGCATGACGTGAATCCATGTGGTGAATGCTACTATGGTAGTTTTCCATCCGCTTCGAAACTTCGCTCAGTTTCCTTTGATTCCTAACCCCAAAACCACCAGCCTTGTACGTCAATGTGTACAGGTCGAGTTTCGCGCCACTTAGATATCTGGAACAGGCATAAATTCAGCGATGCGAATGTAACACTATCCATTTTCGAAGAGCAGTCGTAAAATCGTACCTCTTATCAAGGCGCAGTCTACTGATGTCTACTCAACCTCGCTGATCTTATGTTTCTCCAACACCCGAACTATATTTGATTTCATTCCATGACGGTCTTTCTAATGTATGTATGTATATGTAAGTCAACCACCACTGAAGTGTTCTTTTATATTACAGTGTCATCTATAAATCGCTGGGGTCGCTTTATCACGCCCTGTAATACGATATACATTGTACTTGAACGATGTTCTCCGGTCTATTAATATCGCCGCACTAAAAAACTACGATTTGTTATTTCGTTCGCCTAATTAATCGAGATCAGTCTCACACGGACAAAGATGGAACACGCCTACAATACGAATGTCAACTAAGAACGAGTGCTGAAGATTTGGATATCATGGGGGTTGGGAAACCAGTTATGAGAATCTCGTGATATCCTTTGGATACCATTATCTCAACTAATTGTACAAGAGAGAAATATATTTATTATAGCAATAAGAAAATCTATTTTTGATACCTTATTTACGTCAAACTCAAGCTCGCCACAGAAATTGAACTGAAGTAGTGTGGCACAATTTTTGTGTGGAAATAAATTTAAAGAGAAACTTTCATTAACTAGTGAATAAAAAGTGAAAAATAATTTGTATTGTATGACAAGCAAATCACTTGCCAATTCAATAAAGTCTAACGGAATGTGATTATTTTTTATTTTCGAAAAAATATATCGTATGTTTCATACCGTCCGAAATCATAACATATATTCCTGAAAAAACAGAGATATATTACACCATTCTTCGTATCCTCCAGTTTTGTTAATTTCGCTCGACAAGTATAACCGTTCTATTTATTTTTGACCCATATCTATAATTAAAATCTGTGGCATATTAGTAGCATAACGTTTATTGTTTTAACATTTCAACTCGAGAAAATGTTTGGACTTCCCACGAAAGTTTCCTTTGTACAAAATACTAAAGTGACTAATTGTCACAAGCACTGATATATATATTTCAATTTGAAACCGATTTCTTTTTTATTGAAATTGATATTTATTTTCATTCAAATTAGGGTGTTTTATAACTTTTTTTCAGGAAAATCTAATAGATAGATATTTAGATAGAAAAATATATTGCTTGAAGGTAGTAGACAATGATAACTTCCATCGTCTTATAATGTTTATTATTCACAACTGCAGTCGTCTTCAGGTGAGTAAGTTTCCATAGTTCCTCCAGAAAAAGGGCAGTTTATTTGCTCAAATAAATGGACTTTCAATGGGGTTCTTTTTACACCCAGTCATCTCCACCATTTACATGAAATGGTTTGAGAACCATGTCATCCAACAAGTTGAAAGAAAACCTTAGTTATGGTTGAGATAGGTTGAAGATACATTCATAATTTGGAACCATGTAGACCAAGAGCTTCAACGATTTCTATCTGATATTAATGGTGCAAGGGACACCATCAGGTATACAATAGAAAAAGAAGGCAACAACTCTATACTTTTCTTGGATATAAAAGTTGAAAGAAGAAGCGATTCCATTCGTACATCGGTTTACAGGAAGGCGACTTACACTGGTCAGTATTTGGCCTTTAGATGTATTTCAACGTTCGGCGTGGTATGAGCAAGGAAAGTAGCTGTTTTTTGATAGATTTTTTACCCAACATTTCCTAATGCATAGGATTATGGCAATGAGCAGTCCCACCGCCCACCACCCACGCACTATCACATTTTCCGTCAATTGAATAATTTATAAAGCGAGAGAAAAAACATTATGTTGTTCAGCATCAATTTCCTCCTTCATATGGAGCCGTCATTCGTCCAGAGACTGACACCATAAATAATGAATAAACAATTCCTACACCCCGAATTGATGTGACTAATTTATTATTTCGCCCAAGTGACAAAACGCAGGCGAGAGGGTAGCAACGCCGGCCCTATCTCCGATATAATCTGACAAAACCGAAACAGGGTGATATATACTATTTCGAATGCTAATTTGACAAGCTCAAGAATTATTACAGGTTTTAAAGAAAGACAAATCATTTTGTGCTTGTGTTTTACGTGAGGGTGAAAGATAAAGTAGGGTGATTCGTGATTTATAGAAAATTCCGTTTAACCGACTAGGACGGTCATGTATCTTAACAAAGTTACAAGAAAACGGGAATTCACTAAACGTTCCGCTATATTTACTAGAACTCCAATCAGATAGAGCATTAAGAAAAATTTATATCCATTACTCGGTTTGTCGTATATCATTTCGTTTCACGTCTAATGACTGACTGAATGACTGAAATATCCGATACGATAAAAACCCTCATTTATTTTTTCACTTTATTTATTCGGCTTTCATAGCGCCTAGACGTAAATTAACTGAATCGCCGCTAGAAGAATACACAATGGAATATCCTATCTTTATGAATGAAATTTATGTGATATTATGGTGTCTAGCATAAAGTTCAACTTAACGAAATATCCTGATATCATACACATCGTCACACAATACATTTCGAACATTTTCGAATAATCGTTTTTTATACAACAGGTCAAAAAAACGTTTGTTGATAAATCGCCGTCCCATAAACAAACCTCGTGTATTGGGGTATTCATAAAGTTTCATAAAATATCGTAAACGACAAATAAAGAAGTAACCAAAGAAAAGAAGAGGATTTTCAAACCATAACTGAAAAAAATTTAAATTGTACTGTAGGAGAAACATGCTATGTTATTGATAGTGATGTATTTTGAATCAAATTCAATAAAAAAACAGAAATGAAGAGATGTTTCAATGAAGACGACATAGAGACCTGCGAGTGCGTTTTGAAAAACGAAGATTGATCAGTCATTTGGGAACGTTGCAATTTTAACGAAGGTTTCAGATATTTTCAGATATTTCGAAATCAGATTTCCTGAACGAAGAATCTATTTAAACAATACTGAAAATGAATGAATTAATGATACAATAAAACATTCGAGTTCTTCATTAAAATACCTTTTTCTGACAGAGATATAATAATAATAATAATGAAAAGAAAAGGCACATAATGGTGTTAAACGAATCAAAAAGAAAATATTACCAAAAAAGAATAAATACAGGGTGTTTCCGAAATTAGAGCCATAAAAAAATGGGTTATTGTATTGTATGGAACATAATGTATCAATAAATGGCAAGAATTGTTTGAAGCAGTCAAAAATTGTCGAGAATTTTTATGAATTTTTATGAAATCGCTTTCAGTTACCTTTGTTTGGGAAGCACTGGTTTGATTCTCCAGGCCACAGCGTCATTTCGTTTTGTTTTGTCATCTTCCACTTTCCATTTCATTTATTGCTCCAATTTCGGAAACAGCCTGTATTTCTGAAAACAAGCCGCGAACTTTGTGGAAGCCGACCTAACGGAATGGAACAAAAAATCATGTACCATTCACTTGAAGAAAGTTTGAAAACTTTTGGAATTATTATGAATTGATTGTCTATTTCTACCTGCATAAGTATTGAATGCGCTCGCATATAATGAATAACTCAAGGTTGCAAAACTTCAAAATAATTTTTTTGTGACCAAGTGTGAATAACATTGATATTAAAACGAAGGAAAAGCAGTTGCATCAACAAAAAAATATTATTATTATTTACTGAAATTAGAAATTGAAATTTCATCGAATCCAAATCAACAAATACAGTCAGTGTTGACTCAACAATTCTCCAAGCTTCGGTGATAGCTCAAAGGGTTGTCATTGTTTCGCTCCGATATTTCTTGGAAAAAACTATTCGACCACACTGGTTCGTGAAAAATTCAGTGTTAGAAATACCGCAGACGAACCTTCTCGAGATAAAAATCTCTTTGTATTCAAATGCATACATATATCTTAGATTGTTGATCGAATTCGAAATTCTGCATCGGTTCATATATTGTTTACAAATTTTGAGGTCGACGATATACAATTCAATCAGATTCGTTTTATTTTGTTTATGGCGAATGTTCAGGTTCAGCGACTGCCTACTAGACGGAGAGCCAGAATTTATTGAAGCTGGTTTTTCGTTAATTAGTTATAGTCGATGTGTACACAAACACAATCACGCAAACATACTCTGGTCAGTCAAGCGAATCGTAGAACAGGTGACTCAAGAGCGACATCAAAGTTGTATACAACTTTTTCAATGTATACTCGGACTGACTGACCAGCTCTGTTCTAAGATATGAGTGACTGACCTACATAACTTCAGGATATGCATTATAGAAGTTGTATAACAATTTTCAGCTTCAATAAATCCACTTTGTTACCCCGTTAAATAAATACTACATTTTTGATGTCGATCCTGAGTGACCTGTTCTACGATTCGCTTGACTGACCAGAGTGTGTTTGTATACACATTGACTATAACTAATTAACGAAAAACCAGCTTTAATAAATTCAGAGAAAATGTTCGGCTCTGGCTCTTGGACTATACCGTCTTCATTCGATCCAATATAACTTTAGTACTGAAAAATTTAACAGATATCTAGCGCTAGATCACCGCTTTTACAGACTAAACACCTAAAATTGGTATAAAGTAGGATATCCCGATCGTAAATATCGGTAGTTTATTTTCACGAAAAATTTTAACGCCTATATAATCGAGGTGTTTATTTGCCATAAACATAAATTTTACAAACAAAGGAAAGCTTCAGGTCATTAAATCTTCGAAACTAGCGTTTGACTCATCCGAGTTCAAATTCTTCATGTGAGAAATGCTATAGGTAGCATAATCATTCAAGAAAATCAAATTCAACAACAAATAGAATATTACAACACCTTTGTCTATTTTCCACTTAAGTTTTTAAGTTTGTTGACTAGTGTCGATTTTCACATCATCTTCATAACATAACTGATCATTTTATATTACTACATGTGATTATATACCTTCAACCTCAATTAGTTACATATATGGCTGGCTTCTAATTACTAACTAATAATCTTACTGATTCCAAGAATTGGATGCTAACATTCATTATAGGTTCAAGAGCGGGCTATTAAACGAATCGAGTTGTTCGTATAATTAGAATTAGGAATTTCTTTGACTTGTTTATTTCCAAAAACACCTTTGTTACATTTTGGAGTACCACGAGGTATTAAGTAACAAGCGGGTCATTCTTCATCCCATTCATACAAAATTTGTTTAAACACATCATATCCAAGATTTCAATTCATCATATTCATAATTGTCCATTTCTTATTTCCATTGAAAGACTCCATCCAAAATTGAAACACCCGGTACAGGTTTTAAAACGATTCACACGTTTTAATAATACTTACCTTTTTCAAGCTTCAACATGTAACTAACACTATTGCAGTTGAGAATTCTAACTGAGTTCGCTATGGGGCTATTTCATTACCTAGAATAAATTTGTAGATGCAAATTATTCTGACCGTCTATTAGGTCTGCTTGATTGCATACGCGTTAACTCACTTTGAAACCCATTACTGAAAATGCAAATTTTTTCATTTCACTGTTGTGTTAAAAAGACCATCTCATTTTAGAATACTGCTTTTATTATGTGATCCAATAACTTAAATCATTAATTGTCTCAGTGATTTGATTCTTTTTTGTTCTTGTTAGAAACAAATCTCGGATACTATTTGGGAAAGCAGCAAAACGCAAGTGTACTCTTATAACATTATATTTCCAATATTTCAACAGTGATTACTGTCATCATCAAGGAGCTACATATTTAAAGATTAATAAAAAAATAATGGAGTGAAAAGTCAAGACCAATACTTACAATGTCATTGAGATTGATCGTTTGAAGATGTTGTGAAAAAACAAAAACGAGACACATTACATGCATGTGAAGCATGGAGCAACAATACAAGTATTTTTTTTGGCGGTTTTATGTGCTAGGATAGGATCCTAGCGCACCTTTTACATTTATCGCATTTTTCGACCATAAGGAGACACATTCCTTAAATAGATGAGTATATAGAAAGAAAGCTAAGAAAATTTTCTACGAGAGGATGTTATTGATTGCTGGCCTAACAGTTCGCTTGTAGGTGTTATAGATGGTTTTGTGTGCCAGGATGCCAGATTCGTGCTATACAACTTTTGTTGCACATTTATCTTTGTTTTATGGTACACCGTGTATCCGAACATATTCAAATCATACATTTTCGAAATCAGCATAAAATTTTGAGTATATCGGTGGTAATTTCGAGTGAATCTGATGACTTTAGATTTTTGGCCATTTTTAAGGTATAACCCTTTGATGTTTTTTAGGCTGAAAATTCATTTTGTGCCGATCGACTCAAAAATCACAGCATATACTAATTTTGGCATGCTGAATCGATTGGCGTTCGCAGAATTGTACTATCTCAACTCGGTCGTCGGTTGAAAATGTTATCCAGAGGTTGCAGGTGCCTTTTTCCCGCCGAACATTTTTCAAATTTTTTTCTATGTTATATTCGGTAAACTCAATCTTTTTTTTTTTACGCTGACCGAATTTGAAATCGATTGCTAGTCAAACATAGATTTAGTGGACGTTTTTACGAACGTGTGCACTTTGAGTTGGACCGATTTTAAAATTTAAAATTTTTCTTTTTTCGAATATTGTGTCATGTTGAATTGATGGTGTAGAATACGGGAAAAATATTGAAAAAATTCTAGAACTTTCGGAAGTATTTTTTTCGCGGTTTTATTTGCTAGGATGCCAGATCCTAGCGCACCTTTTACATTTTTCGCATTTTGCGACCATAACGAGACACATTCGTTAAATACATAGGTACATAGAAAGAAAGCTAAGAAAATTTTCTACAAGATGATGTTATCGTTCGCGTGCCTAACAGTTCGCTTGTAGGTGTTATTGATAACATCCGGCTGACGAAAAAAAAAGCTCTGGTAACTCGTAAGTTGTATGTTCAGCCCCACCAAAACTGAAATTCTGTCTGCGCCACTGGTATGGATTGCTGTTGTTAGATTCATTTTAGGAGAATGAGTTGATTAAATCAACGTAATTGTTACGTAAAATTGATGAATAGGAATTCTCTAGGGGTTTCTTTACATTCAAGAATTGTATACTAAGATTGTGGTTTTATTTGTAACAAAATGTTTCAGATGTATGTATGGTATAAGTCGCCAAAAACAACTCTGCAACACCAAGTTGTGAATGAATTATTCTGAAGCTGGAGTGGAAATTATTCAGTAACTGAAACTCGAAGGTAGGGTAATTTATGAATAATTTGGAACTCATCAAGCAGAAGTGTGATACTACTCTACTGTTGTTGAAACGTTCATTTATAAATACGATGAGGAGAACAGCACTGTGACTATAGAACTAAAACAGTGGTACAAAATTAAAGAGACATCTGATTTTAGCGCCTGGATTGCATTCAGGATATTTTGTGATGAGGATGGTACATCGGCTTATATATGATGATACTGAAATTTAATTTTTTTCTTCAAATTCAATTTTTTTTCTTTGTCAACCGACTGCATCCTTATGATTAAATTCTTCAATCAACTTGTTCAAGCTGAGAAAGTCGTGAACAAATGCCAGAACTTAATTGTCGAAATTTCTTTCTTTCCATGTTGAAATAATGGAGCCGTTCTGAAATATCATTTGCCGAGCAGTGAAGTAATATATTTGTTCAATAAATTTCGTACTCATGTCATCAAATCCTTAATCTTTCTAGAAAGTATGCTGAGCAAAGCTCTCTTTCTTTAGTTTAGAAAATCTAATATGAGTGACATGTTCTTTGAACCGTGTTTTCATTGCCCTCCTAATTTGACCAACACTCTATACAAGAAATGTTATCAATAATCTCCGACTTTTTCCATTCTTCAATTCATCATTGAGATAATTCAGGATCAGTTGAAGTTCACAGGAGGTTTTGTATACAACGAATGAAGAGTTCCAAAAATGAGGTCGAAACCCCGATTTCCGAGTGACTCAACGATATATATATCCTAATTGGGGGGTGATACTGGAGTCTAACCACCACTTAAGTGACAGTGTTGCCAGCTCGAGTGGTATTTTCCGTACGAATAGTTAACAGTTTTGGTCTTGTTTCTTTTAGAAATAACTTGCATGAGCATGAACCTGACTCGAAGAAATAAATGACATTCTGCATGATCTACTGGAGCAATTCGATATGGGTACAAAACCTTGATTTCCTTTTAAATTTTTGCCAAATTTTTTGCATATTGCCAAAATTCCTGTGGTGTTCCAGAGATGTGAACGAGCTTGTAAGCGAAGTATCACTGACGAGAAGAAAGTTTCTTTTTTGGCAGAATCTGAAAGTTTCAGTTCAGTATGTGTATGTGTACTCCATATATTTTGATATAAGTATTTTCATATAATGTTTAAGTAGCTTGATAACTACATTTGAATATATATATATAACCAAACTGAAAATAGGTTCTTCTGAAAAGATATTGCTGTTGCTACTGCGATAATATGATATTTATCGTATGTTACGGTGATACTTCATGTGATTAAAAAGCGTCCATAAATAGAAAAAGTATTCTATGTGTATTACCTAGTACTCTGTCATTTTAATGTGTTGTTTAAATTAGTTTTGATGTGACATACTGTTCGAGTGAAATATAGTCGGTTCAGAATAAGCATAACAGTTAGGCAAACGTAGTTAGTATGAGTGATTTGTATAATGTCTGTTAACATCAGTTGAAATGATTTCCTCCTATATGATCTGAATGATCAATTGAAGTTTACTTCAAAAAGTCGAAATTATTTGCCCCATTGGTTAACGGATGGAAAATCATTGAGTGCCTAATATTGTTAGCGATCAGTACATATAAATCTAATTTCATATTAGAATCGTTTGGTTGTTTGTTTTCGGTTACTTAAAAGACGTTATAACCAAATTTATTACCCACCTGTCAATAGTGAACAAAAGTAATAGTAAAAAAAAATACAAATATGTGGGGTGTGACTATCGCTCTTTATACAATGATTTTTTATAGTAATTGGGACTATTAGGTTTTATGAAATCATGAACACCCACCTTTTTATCGGGAATCCAGTAGGCTGAGGGTTGATACCAAACAAAAACTAGAAGAAGCATATGCATCGTATTTACAAAATCAAGTTCAAAGAGGATCCGAACAATTTCTACTTTATCTTGCCAAAAAACACTCGAACTTTCCTTTTATAGAATGAATTTCTTTCAACTCAAAATTTTTTCGTCTCTAATTTTACTCGAAAAACTGACATTGGACAAAATTGCTCGACCTACGGTCTCATGTCAGTTTTTCTCGTGACATTACTGATTGGCAAAATAATTTCGTTGAAGAAATTTATCCGATAAAAAAAAGCTCTTGTGTTTTTACTGTTGATACGTACGTTACCCTTATAATTTTTATTGCAATTTTTCATAATTTCTGCCCGAAACTTCTTTATAAGATTCGTTGACTGGCCTATATTTCGAGCTTCTTCATCTCGGAAATTGAAGAATCTGAAAGAATGCGACCAGAAACTTTATCAGATCTGAAACAGCCATACGAAATATAAAACGCTTTCAGCTTCCAGTCATTTTCCTTTCCCTCAATACGGGGTCTAGACCACCCCATTGAAACTCACTTTCAAATTGATAAAAAAGTTCAATTATTTGTTAATCTTATCATTCGATTAGTTTTTTGTATTTCCTCTGTATTGGATGATCAGACATCGCGATATGAGAGGGTTGGCCCGGGTTTTTTATCTGCTACATGTTTTGTGAAGGATCGTGGAACAGCTTTATTCAGAATACTGAACAAACATAATAGACAGAAACATCGTAATGACAGGCTGAGCGCTGAGAAAATATTGATGATTGAATGGAATGATAGAAAATGTAAAATAGTCCAGTTCAATACGATTGTATTTTTTATAATTCGAATGGCCGGCGGAGACTATAAAAGAGCTCAATATTATCACAAAAAATCGAAAAAATCTGTAAAATCAGTGAAATATATCGGCTAGGTAGTCAAAAAATTCAATTGAAAAACAATCATAAATTTCTATTCCTGAACGCTAGATCAAGAACGCGTAAAAACCTGGTAAGGAACGAGGATTATTTCAGACGGGGGCGGCTCAGGCCCCTATTTAAAAAAATCAGGAAACTCAAAACTGATAAACATCGAATCGTCGAATAATTTTAGAGACAAACTTTTACTTAAATGTACTAAAAAAAAGAAAATATTCACATTATAAAATTTTAAATGACGTAAAAGCTTGTCGCGAAAAAAAAATCATGATGAAATAATTTCAAATTTAATTTATAAGAAATACAGAGTTATACATAGCTATTTCCTTTTTTATTTTTTTTTTACTTTCAGTCCATTCAAATAGAACCTTTTTCAAGTTTTTCATGTTTAATTTTTCATTGTTAGTTTATTTTCTCCATTCTTAACTTATGTCCATCAGTTTATCATGTCCATAATAACCGGACTACTAAGTTTCCTATATTTCCCAATTATTGACACTGCCTCCTGGAAAAAACCCCAACAATTTCGGGTTCGAACATAACCAATATAAATTCCTTGTTGAAACATTATCGGTTCGTAAAAGTTTTAGTGGAGGCGCCACAAACTATTTCTATAAACAATAAAGTGTTGGCTAACATTAATTTCCTCGAAATATTTCGGTGGATAAATGACAACAAAAATGATTTACGGCGCGGCAATACTGGTCAAGTTTTTCTTTCACCTCCAAACCGTCAAACGATCGGACCTCATTCCACTGTCTCATAAATAAGTAGAAAATTGCTGTCGATTAAAATTAATTGAAGAAATGTCTGCTATCAGAGTGCTGTCATTAACGGACCCTTTCGCAAGATGTATCATTGAAAAGTTGCATGTTTATGTGTTGGAGCGATGAGAAAATAAAAAAAAATATTGAAAACTATAAAAAAATGTAAAGACAAGCTTTTATTCAAATGTACGAAGGCGTAGAAATGCTATATAATTTTTTTTATATTTTTCACTAACTTCCGTGCATTTCTAGTTCACTGTGGTGACAGTGAAAATTATTGTGGTCCATCTTCTTCTAGAGGATTAGCGAGAATATTTCACATGATCGTTTATGTTCCACTAAATTGAGTGACTCATTTTCCCAAAACACTCGATTTTCGTCATGGTCAGCGTGACTAGTTCTAATCCTAATACGGAAAACCACTCGCCAATAAACATACGGCTTGAAATAATCATTACCAAGTAGTTTTAGCTGACTTTTAGCACGTAGCCGAAATCTACGCACGTAAGAAAAATCATCACAAGTCTAGCTACATCAACACCTGAACCAAAATATAGATCAGCCCATAGAATCACATGCTTTCCACGGGAGTCTCGAGATCAATCGACATCTATTTATAGACTCAACAAAATTGATGGCACTGAAGGATTAATAATATTTAGACTAATTTACGTCTATGTTATGAATGCAACTCAAAAATTGGGAAAGATAGTATACACGATGTTTCGAAAAATCACAAAAAGCTGGGATTCCTATAAATAAAAGTTATTTTCTGCACACACAGATATTCGTGATGTAATCCAGAAGAAAATACTTACTGGCCTGCATTGAGAGCAAGGAACAGGGACATTCTCAGTAGATTAAAATGTATTTCAATAATTAATTAAAATACTCCTATAGAATACATATATGACGTGGTGATATCAATAAAAATGCATATAATGCAGATTGTAACCATTATCACCAAGTAGTAGTTTTGCAAGATAATAAACTGAACTGTGAGTAGACCTAACAGTGATGGATATCACATGGACTGTTGCCACATTTTTGAAAATGACTTCTTGATCAGGATTTCTCGGAATCGGTTGAATTTTTGCACTCTGTCTATGTCATTTATTTCGACGGTACAGAACTAATTAATTTGTTTCGTCCTTTATACAGGGTGGCAGCATTTTTAATGGGATTGTTTCGGTAACATCCAATCCACACTAGTTAGAAAATCGGTTGAAAGGAGAAAAATTTGCATATTTGGAAGCGGTTGAAACTGAATGAAAATATCAGAATATCAGGGCCAGTTCTTGAGATATGACGAAGTAACAAATTCGATCATTTCAGTTTTTTCGTTATCTTTCATTTATTTTCAGAATCCTAAAAAATATTTCGACGGTTTTTAATTCGTTAGTAAATTCTCTTTGATTTATTGAGTGGCAAAAAAAAAACTTTCCAGAAAAGAGATCTAACAAGTTTCTGTAAAAACTATATCTCCTCATTTTCCATAATCGACCATTTCTTATGCAAATATTTGCTGCCAAAAAAGTTTCAGTCGGTGTTCGGATGAGAAGTTCGGCTTTCATTACTTTTAATACATTGCCTCCTTCAAGCCTAGTGATGTTCTGATAAAGACAAATGATATATTATATATCACTTCCACTATATTCCGTTTCCTTTGCTTCCCATCTTCTTGTTCCGTAGGCAGATCAAAATGACCAGGAAGAAGATGTCGATGTCGGTGACGACGACGATGATGACGACTACGGTGATGATGACGACCATGATAATGAAAGCGATGACAATACAAACATCAACGATAGAAACATCGGCGATTCAGATGATGAAGGAAATGATGTTCCTGACGTCGACGCCAAAGAAAGCAGCAACGAAAATAACGACGACGTTGCCGCTCTCGACGACAACGACGGTGATATCTAGCATTAATGTTTTTCAAGTATGACTTTGAAACAGGTATACAATTGACTTCATCTCGAAATCAGAAATATCGTCGAAAATGTGTTATGACCGAGTGACCATTGAACGTATGCCAGAATTCAAGTAGTGATACCAGATCTGATGAGCATACTGATTTCGTTTATCAAACTTCTTGCCATCCGATCATAAATTCTGCGCAGGCCGTCATATTATAAACTAAACAATCGCTACCAATACAGCATACATAATGCGGGATAAAAATCAATTTCACAACATTGGATTTTAACAATCGATTGTTAATCTGAGAAGGTAAGAATGCGGTTAAAGTTCCCGGCCGAATGGCATTCTGTGAATCTAATTTAAATCAAGCAACCATCGATGTAAACAGATTCAGCAGATCTCAGTCACGTCCACCTACTAAAGAGCATACAAAATTTGGCCGTAGTTGAGTAATCAGCTATTAATCATATAGTTCAATTCCAGGAAAGAGTCGAAGTCATAGATTCGAAGATCGAAAATGTACTGTAACGTACCCGGCAGACACTGTCCTGCCTCATCATAGTTTATACAGGGTGTTTTAAGAAAATTTGTTGTTAAATGGAACATAATGTAACAATAAATGGCAAGAATTTTCGTTTTTGAAGCAATCAAAAATTTTCGAAATTTTTGTGGTATTTCATTAAATCGGTTTCAGTTACCTTTGTTTGGGAGACACTGGTTTGTATCGCCACAGCGTGTCTGCCCGCTGGCAGTGTTTCAGCGCAGTTTGCACAGGCTGTAGACCTCTGATCAGTGATTAGCAAAAAGAATTTGAAAACTTTACAATTCAATATCTCCCAAAATATTTTTTTTCGACAAAAATTTTTCATTCATTTCGTTTTGTTTTGTCACGCTCACGCGTTGAATAATCTAGATTTTTAATCGCCCTTATTAATACACTTGTTCGTTAAATAACCATTAATCCACACCAAACCAGTCATAAACGTAATAGTTTTTACTGATTCGCTTGTGAATTCCAAAAGTAAATTCAAACAGCCACAACGGCACTTCTCTCCTTTTCATCTGTTTTTTCTTTGTTTTTATCGTGAATATGCAAAAAGAGTACGGAATTTACACCATAAGTGAAAAAATGTGCCGTCGATTGCTTCAAAAAAATCAAAAATTAAACGGTTGAATCACATTATGCATATTGGAACCCAGCCCACAAGAGCGATCTGGTTGATAATGACAGTTTATTACATAGTAATTCAATTTTGTATCATTACAAGGAAATCAAAATCACCTCCAGTATCAATCGTGGTCATTCAGGTGATATTAACATAAACTATCTTCGATTATAAACTCATCAAGATAAAGACTCTTGGAATATTGTAGTGGGATTTTCATCAAGGTGGCCGAGAAGTGTTTATAGCCAGGAAAATCCATGGGCTTCCTTGAATATATTTAAAATTATAATTATTGTAATAATTAATTGGAAAATCTCAGAATACTTTAATTCAATGCAATGTTTTATGTGAAAAAATGTTATTTTCATTTTGATCCGAACATAACCTTGAATAGTCACTATTATAGTGGAGCCGTATGTATCCAGTCATAATAATTTCGATTAAATGAAGTCTTTCACGAAGAGTTCTATGTTGGAACAGTTTGAAGTATACTTATGGTATTACAAGTGTTTGGGAAATTTGTTCAATACACTTCTGTCAAACGTGGTTATGAATTCAAATTCAAAGTTATCGAGCAGAGATATTTGTCTTCTCCTTCTTCTTCTTCTACCTAGCACGGGTGGGCGAGGTTCGAAGGCACTGTACGCAGGACTCTTAGCTTGGGCCCATTGTGCACCTATAGGGGTTCCTTCAGACGTCTCTTGGAAAGTTCCCCTGTTAACTCATATTTTGGGGGTACCTTTGGTCCATCTGGTTCCCTTTTTAGGGGTGTCCACATGTGTACCAAGGGTTCTTCCTACAGAGCACTCCGCTAGAAGTCTCCGGTTAAAGATACATTCAGATTTCAGGCATTCAGAGCTTTGTGCTCACGACTAGTAAAAGAACCATGCAGTTCATTCTAAAAAAAAAAAAAACGGTTTCAACCAGTTCAAGAAGCCCAAATGATTTGAAATTTGGCAAGTGTTCATAACTCCTGTCACAATACATTATGACATTTTTGTTATAGACAAAAACAAAATGGCGGCTCCAAGATGGCTGACGAGATTTGTGATAATGGTCCGATTCGATTCAATACTGGTATATAAAGATTTTCGGGGTCAGAGATTATGAATTTTGTATCAAAATTCATAAATTCAAAATGGCGGCTGCAAGATGGCGAACGAGTTTTCTTTTTATGGTCAGATTCGAATCAAAATTTGTATGTGGGTGTTTTTTAGGTCGTAGATTTGGAAATAAACTGAAGATGGTGGCTCCAAGATGGCGTACGAGATTTGTCATTATGGTCCGATTCGATTCAAAATTAGTGTTCGAGGGTTTTCGGGGTCAGAAATTATGAATTTTATGTCAAAATTCATGAATTCAAGATTGCGGCCCAAGATGGTGGACGAGTTTTGTGATTATGGTCAGATTCGATTCAAAATTGGTATGGGGGGGTTTTTGGGGTCGGAGATTCCGATTTTTCAGTCATAAAAATTATTGTTAAAAAAAACTAGAGAACACGCTTTACTTTCAACATGGACTCAGAAGTAAAAAATAATTGGCAATGTAATTACTCGAATGTAAAAAAGAGGGTGGTGCTTGAGCACTTGAAAGGTCAGTATTGTAAAATTAAAATAAAAAATTACAGAATATAGATCAAAAGCACCCACGCTTTTTAACATTTGAGTAATTAAATTGTAAATTATTTATTACTTTTTCTTCCATGTAGGGAGTAAAGTGTGTTCTTTAGTTTTTTCAAAGTATTTTTTTTTTGACATTTACAATGTCAAACTGATGCGATGCGCAAGGCTTCATAAACGAAAAGTAAATGTTAGCGTTGCTACGGCAACGTAATTCATCCGATTTTTTTATCCACTTGCATTTCTGTTCCTTCCCATTTAGCCGATAGCAAACTACGATTTATATACTCACAAATGTAAAATATTATAAATGAGTGGTATTGTCACTTAACAAATGGTGTACACCACTGAAGTTGAAATCTGCATATAATTTCAGAATTGATGTATATAAAAAAACCACGTCCTTGCACTACGATTTTCCTACCTGACTTTTTACTTTTCAATAAATCTTTTCTACGCACTGCATCCCCCGAAGGTCGTTTATTACTGGTGTCTGGATTCATTACTCGAAAAATTTATTATTATTCGCGTACATCGTACATGTTCTTCGCTAGACAGTGAAGACACAATGGGGTAAATATTCTGTAGATCGCGCCGTACAACAGATTTATCACACTTGTTTCCTATTATGGAGTCGGTGCCACTAGCGCAGCCTATTATTATCTTCTTTTAACTTTAATCTCGGTTATTTAGATTTGACGTATAGTGAATATTTTACTATTAGGTACGAAATTTAACGCCTAACCAACGTCAAATGATGACTCGTAATAAGCGTGTTACTTATAGAAGATTGTAAATAATTTCGGACATGAATTTCAAAGTTATTACAATGGTGTACTTCGGAATGTCCGTTCGGTCTGCAAAAATTCGAAAATATTACAAGGTTCCATTAGCGGGATTTGTGAAAGGGTCGAACTCCCCAAGAAGGCCAGTTGGCGAGACTTCCATGAAATAAATAATAGCAATGATAATAAGTTCCTTGCCTAACCTGCTTATTCCAGGAGCCTCTATATTCTAATACAAATTATTTTCAAAACATTAACAGGGCAATTCCATTTCAGAAGATTATATGCGGTATTCAAGTTGTAATCTGTCAAAGGGGTGATATTTTATGAAGAAGGATTCGAATCGAATTGGTACTTCGCAGTTTAGAAAAATGAATGAAACCATTCAGAATTTTTTAGAACTTCTTCAATCTTGGTATACTTTGTGGTAAATATCTTGAATGCAGTTTCTACTATTTTATGATTATTATTATCAAGTTGTATACAAATTTTACGACCGACTATGAAATATAAACAATAACTCATCGGAGAAGCACCAAGAAACAACTCAGAGATATCAATGTGAAAGTTGGTGTCACAAATTAGCACTACAAATGCATTGAACCGTGGAAGGTAATCAATGAATAATTAAACAATCTCCTCCGAATTGTATAATTGGGCTTATTTACGGCAAATGCAGAGGCGGGCTGGCTGTTCAAAACAAGGTCGATGAGAGAGAAATTGATGAAAGCGCCGAAAGTTATCAGAATTTTCAAAAATGTTTCAGATTTTTGAGCCTTCAAACGGACCGTAGAAACCTGGTGTGAGTAAGGTATTTTACTTGCCCTAGCACTCACCAAAGTGTTACTTCGTTATGGTTTCCCACATTATTGAGACAACTCCAGACTAGACACGAGGCTAGTTACACCCTTGCAAATTTCTAGTGAGTATGCGCCAAACTCGAAGCATGCTCAGTAGATTCCAAATATGGACAAAAATGGCTGCTCCATGTCTGCTCTCTTTGAATTTTGGATAAATAGTAGTTTTATTGTAACAATTTTGTATTGTTATTAGGTCTAGATAAAGTTAGTCAGGTCAGATATGGCTGGCCAGTAACTTACGCATTTTCAACTCGGTTTGCCTGCAGCTGTTTGTTTAGGTAGGTTAGCTTGTTCACGTTAGGTTTGTGTGGAAATATAGACTATTCCAGAACACGTGACATTGACAGGGACGGCCATTTTTCTTGGAGGGCACACAAATGTTCAATTCCCATAAGAACACCATGAGTTCCAGGCATCGTTGATGAACTCTTGTGACTATCATGCGAAAATCATTGTTATTTATCAAATTCTTTTCAAATCATTGATAAACATGATAGAAGTCATTATTCCAAACTCTTGATTTTCAGAGTTGCAGAAAATCGAAAAAACCTCACTCTACCTCTTTCTGCTCTCAGAGAATGAATCAGAAAAAGTTTTGTATGACAATATTATTTTTATTTCAAACTTCTATGAAGATAAAATAAAAATAATATTGTTTTAAAAAATTCTTTTTGATTCATTCTTCTTAGTCAATTTTTTTTTCATCATTCTCAAGTTTATTCTATATGCTCTTCCTTGTTTACTAGCCTTTGGGCTACTAGCTATTGGACGATTTTCCTAAATGTGCTGTTCTAACCACCTCGTGTAAAATACTAACATCTCGGTTTTTATTCTTTATGCTCGCCTATAAGTCTTGGTACCAGACATCTCTGACACTTTTTTTGGGTTGTGTCTTTTTGCAGTTTTGACGGATAAGTGATTGGTGACGTATACCAGGTTACGGATGACATATGATAAGTGGCAGATGATTGGTGAAAGATGACAAATGACAGGTTATGTGAGACGAGTGACAGCTGAAATGTGAGGTAGGACAGGTGACTGATGATAGAATATAGATGACAGGAGTAGGGCTGTCACGTGACATCTTGGCGCTGTTTGATTGGTTGATGGCGAGATGGGGTGGGGCTGAAAGTGGCAGTGGTGAAGGTGGTTTCAAGCGAAGCGATGTCATTTACACCGACTAATATTAAGGTCCCTAAACGTTACTGATCTATTCATTAATGTAATACATTATAGTTCTTTGAATCGATTCAATGCTTTTACAGGGTAAAACGTGTATGATACTCGATGCAAAACAGAGATTTTCTTGGGAATCCATTGGAAGAAAATATCTTCATTGAATTCAATTCTTCATGAGGATTCTTGAGTCTACTTGAGCGCTGCCTCTTTCCTGAGAAGATTTCCTACAACTACAATGCAAAATAAAGATGATAAATAATAATCATTCAAATATCAATATTCTAGCAATATTTCACCATTTCCACATACATTTTTCGCGTTTCAGAAATGATGGGTCAATTGAAAGAAGTCAAATCAAGAATTCATTTTAATAGCTCCCAACGCATTCAAGTTAATTACAGTCGTATCTAGGGCACTTTTTGCGACGACTGATGATTGCAATATTGGTGCGAAAATAATGGTCTAGCAGATCTTAGTCACGTCCACATTTTCAATTAAATAATTGTTGAAGCACTTTGATAGGGACCCCGTTTTATTGTTCTATCAACTCGGCAGAATAATAGCTATGAAAGCAATAGTATAAGTTGTCTAAATTCTAAATCGGGATCTGAACCTACTCATAAAATATTTTTATTACCGTGGAAAGTAGGCTAGATACAAAGTATTCTCGTTATTGAGCTAAAAAGAGAAAAAATTATTGTAAACATTCTTTTCAAAACAAAAACTTTTATTTTGAAAACTATCGAACTGAGAAATGAAAAAATACATTCAGTGCATGAAAAGAGAAAGCTTCAGAAAAATTTAATATTTTTTTCTATAGCTTTATTTCAAGTGCAATGACATTTTATGGGTCCAGCTAAAAAAATTATTTAAATTTTCGACAGTGTTTTGTTTTCATTAACTGTTTGATATCCCTTGATATTCAGCTTCATGGCACGTACATTTAGGCCAAGATAAGAAAATTATTCGACTGCCCGAAGATATTCACAAATTTCACGGACTTTTCCATTCGAAGTATTTCCAAGTTTATACAAGTTTTCTCTAGCCTGCAGGGAAGCAGGAAAGTATTTTTTTTTATTTTTCGACCATCCGTTGTTTCAGAATCCTGTATCTCATATCTTTCATGTCACTCCTGAGTCACCTCTTCTACGATTCGCTTGACTGACCAAAGTATGTTTGTGTACACATCGACTATAACTAACTAACAAAAAAACAGCTTTGATAGGTTCATTCACAGAAAATATTCTGCTCTGGCTCTTCGTCTAGAAAGACGAAGAAAAGATAAGATATACGAGGGAAGGAAGTTAAATGAAACTTGTAATAAACATCCTCAACCCTTCAAACTTCCGACCCCTTCATTAACTTCTATCCCCATGCTCAATTTCCCAATTAGTCAAATTATCCAGTTCACTTATATTCGCCA
This sequence comes from Chrysolina haemoptera, assembly GCA_958298965.1. NCBI lineage: Eukaryota > Metazoa > Arthropoda > Insecta > Coleoptera > Chrysomelidae > Chrysolina > Chrysolina haemoptera. The sequence goes on along the minus strand of OY282596.1, from coordinate 4,993,381 downwards.
ACCGCAGTTCCCTTTGCAACTGTCATCAGCACACTTGACTCTCACCCCCATGCCTAACTCCTCAGCGCCAAACACAACTGTGCGACCCAATATTTGATGACAAGGCTTTCGATTTTCCTTCGCCACAAATTGATATTTCTCAATTATATGCCAGTATTTCTCGTTTCGTTTCACCCCGTCGAGTCCGTCACTCTCTCTTTGAAACGACACGCTAATCGCTGGTCGAGCAACAAATTTAATCTCGATAGTCTGGTTCACAAGTGCCATTTTGTCAAAAAGCTGAAAACGTTAAACTGGAAAAACTGCAAAAGTTATAAACAATTAAGAAAAAAAGAATTGTATGGTTTTTTGAGATATCCAAATATTGGAAAAAGAGACCCAAAGAGCAGGACACCTCCTATAAATAGCTCTACCTGTCGGTACTGTACGGACAATATTTATAATTTTAATTTAGAGGGGTAAATTGGAATAAAAACAGGTAGTCGCCCTTGCACGCGCGTCGACCGAATCAGAAGCTAGAATTGTTATTTTCTAAACACATAAATGAACAATATTCCAACAACAAAAAATGTTTCCCTACATTTTTTATTAACTTTGCTTTTGTTAATTATTTGATTTTAATTTATTGAAAGGTAACATAAGATTTCTGATTATTTCTACTTCTTGAAGCTATTCGTGAAGGAATTTGGAATAGGACCCCTATGGAAAAATTAGGAAGTTTTGATTTGTCACATTTTATTAACAATCTAAAGCAAAAATGAATAAACGTGAATCGAGTAATCAGATTTTTTTTCAATCATCTTTATAATTTTTCACTTCCATTGTTATAAACAAATGAGATTGCAAAAAAATTATTTAGAAATCTAACCCTTGATGAAAATGATAATTTTTAAGAAAAAAATTATTTTTGAAAAATGATTATTGCTAAAAACGTACTTGCTTATTAACAACTGTTTTTTATTTTGCTAAATATCAAGATCGAGGAACTATTTTTATCACGTTCTCCCATTTTTTATTTTATAAAATTATTAATTTACTTTTTATTTTACTAAGCTTCGGCCAGAAGCTTGATATATTTTTTAATTAACGAAAAATAGAAGAAGGCTTGAAGTGTTATTATCGTATTTTCAATAACTCATATTTGACCAAAAAATAAAAAATTACGTTTTTATTTTTTTTCAATGCCTTAAATTGTAAATAAATAGTGAAAAATGGAAACTTCTTGAAAAATTGCGCGAAAATTTTTTTGTTGATGGATTATTGTTTATTCATATGTATAGAGAGTACCGTTTCTATTCCAATTCTTACATTCAAATTATGAATATTGTCGGTACAGTTCCGAGATGCCGGATATCTTTTATTGAATGTCCTGCTTTGACGATCTTTATTTAAATTTTGGATATACCAGAGAGTTTTTGAAATATTTGCAAACAACCGAACCATTCTTTTTTTTATCAGAACTTTTGCAATTTTCGCCTGCCCCAATTTTCCAGTTCAATATTTCTTCTAGATGCCATTTCGAATATAATGATACCAAAATCATAATTTTCGCTGGTCTAGGTCAGCTTTTTGACAAAATAGCACTCGTGAACCAGACTATCAATCTCAATAACCCTTGCCGCAACTGACGCAATTTTCCAAACGATCGGCTCCAGAAATTTTTTTGCTGTGATTAATAGTAATAATTGCGATATTAGTGCGAAAATAGTGGCGGTCTAGCCTAGCAGATCCGAGTCACGTCTATAGTTTTGAATAAAATAATTGGCGAAACCGATTGGTGGGGCGAAAAGTATTTGTCGGCGCCCGCGGCGGTCCAACCAGAAAACCCATCGACATCGACGTCTCGCGTCCAGGACGCTCTGAAGGCGATACCGATGCCGATAGCGACGCCGTCAAAAGCTGAGAGCTGTTGAGAAAAGTCATAGGCCGACCTGCGGACGACGACGACGGCATAGCATAGTCGGATTGCGCCAGTATCGTGAATCGGATTCTCATACGAGCGAGTGCATTGTCAGATTAGTTCAGTAGTGTGTTCGCGGCGTTCGCACTAGCAACACGCACCGCTGAGGGTTATCATGCCGACGTGTTTTGTGACGACGGTGCTGATGCTAAGGTGCCATGTGCATCGTAGCCGCCTTGGCAGTGACAGACAGTGACAGTGAGCGACAGTGCGACACTATGTCCCAGTCATGGTGAAGACGCTGTTACTGGGACTGCTAGCTGCTACAATTTGTGGTTTCGTGAACGCATCGCCGATCGCCGCTGATCCTCGCTACCCCCCAAAACTACCCCCTCGTCAGGATCTGGAAGACGCCGATCCAGAATCTGAAGCACCACCGCTGGAAGACCCGGCAGCGCGCAGCGAACGAAGCACCAATCTTTCTCACGTCACCGGTACTGCCCGGAAACTCAAAATGTTCATCAAGAATCGACACCTGCAAATACTGCCCGACGGTACCGTCAATGGTACCACCGACGACACGAGTGCTTACTGTGAGTACAATTTTTTTCACGTCACTATTAATATACTTTCCATATTTTAAATAATTTTGACATACGACCACGATATTTTTAACCTCCAGTATCAATGTACGCAACCTAACAATGGGATAAAAAAAAAATATTAATGATGAATTCAATTATTTTTCTTTAAAAAATGAAAAATCTTTCCCAAAATATGAAACTCTCTATTCAAATGGTACTAACTAAAATCTATGAAATCTCGAAAACTGATAATATTACGACAATATACCTTCTCAACCATCCTCAAACATCAACCACTAGTATCAATAATAAAACGCAACCCAATGATTACAAGTAACTGAACAAAATAAGTGCAATATCCGCAACAGATTTTTTTTCTCGGCAAAATTCATCAAGATAGGATAGCTGGACACCTGGAAAAAAATTTAATACTAAAAATTAATTTTTTTTTCAATACCGAAAAATAAATTTTTTCAATATCGAAAAATTATTCTGACTAGGACCATGAAAGTAACAACACTCACTTCATCATCAATATTAAAAAAACAATATTATCAATATTAATAATTGATGGAACATTAGCTAAACCTATTCTGAATGTTCCTTGTCACATATAATATTGAATTGATATTGGTTGAATAATTTTTGAAAAATGATTAAAAAATAATGTTTACAAATTTTTTCGAACATCTTGAAAGGATATTTTAATACCAAAATTCCTATCCTAGCCATACTTTAGATAAAAATCAATATTACATATCCAAATTTAATAGAGTGGTTGAATAATATTTCATCAATATTCAAAAATCATATTAATCAATATTGATTAAAATTGTTACGAAAACCTCATGTCAATATTGAAATTAAATAATATTAAAGTAAATTATGACCAAACTTTGGTGAGAAACAGTTAGGTGTCTCTACATATAGAACGTCAGCTAAAACCCAAATTGAAGAAGAACTGTAATTTTGAAAGTTCTGAGTTATTCGATATTTTTTGAAAATATTTTAGTAATATTTTCATGCCAACATATTCACTTTGAATATTCTGTACATACCAAAATCACATTTCACCAATATCACTGAATATTTTGAGGCCAATATTGCTCGAGAATATTTCACCAATATTATTTTGAAAATGTCCAAGTAATATTAGATCAATATCGCCAAATGTTCTTTTTTTTCGCCAATGTTACGTTTGATTATTTTCAAAATATTGTCATGATATTGTACCAATATTATGCTAATATAAGTTTTGAGGCCTGTATTGCTTCAAGAATACTTCAAAAATATTATTTTTCAAATGTCCACAAAATATTGGACCAATATCGCGCAATGTTTTTTATTCATTTCTTGCCCATATCCCTTCTGAATATTTTGCCTATATTATTTTAAAAATGTCCAAGTAATATTGGACTATCATCGTGAAATCTTCTTATGCTCGCCAATGTTACGTTTGAATATTTTGACATTTTCATGATATTGTACCAATATTATCCCAATATATGTTTTGTGGCCGGTACTACTTCGAAAATATTCAACAAATATAATCTTTAAAATTCCGCCCATATTACTTCTCAATATTATGTCAATATTATTTTGAAAATGTTCAAGTAATATTGGACCAAAATCGCGAAATGTTCTGTTTCTCGCCAATGTTACGTTTGGATATTTTGACAATATTTTCATGATATTGTGCCAATATTATCCCAATACATGTTTTGAGGCCGGTATTGTTTCAATAATATTTTACAAATATAACTTTTGAAATGTCCAAAACATTTCTGACCAATATCGCGCAATGTTCTCAAGTTTTGTTTCAGGATCGTACATTGAAATATGAGATCCTCGTATTTTCTAGCTAACTCAAATCTCCGAAAGACTTCCTAGGATTTCTCGAAGAGGTGCAGCCGGTTGAGGGAAAGAACAGACAAAATTAATAAATAAATGAAAATAAACATAATATACAAAACTCATCCGAGTTGAACTCATTTGTAAGTCAATCACTCTCTGAGAAATAATTGACTGAATACTATAGAAACACTACCAGTAGCAGTAAAAACAGTCACCAATAATACTCGTAGGAATAATTTTTCCTGTGATCAATAATATTATCCGATTATTAAAAACAAATCCACAAACTTATTTTCGTTTTTCTTTTTCATATGACGTGTTTCGTTCGTTGCATTATATTATTTTACCATTTTTTCAATTTTTCATTTATCATTCTGTTCATTTAATTGAATAAAATATGTCATACTATAACAATTCGGCAGGGTTGGGTGAAAGAAAGACGTAAATTTTTCCCTTCAACGAAACTTCACCCTTCAACCATATAATATTTTTTTTTATTTTAATCACTTTGTAAGTCCGTGTAATTGCTGTGGTGAATGAAGGTAGTTATCATTATTAATATCAAATACACCAAATATATCTAATATTTGCAAATGCGCCTTTGAAGTAGTATTTTAATTCATTGAATTACCACAGGTTTAAAGCTGTAAAAAAATGTGGAAATTGCACATAACTTTCACGCAAATATACCTCCTACATCTGGATAATAAATTTGGCGCACAAGTTTGGCAGTTAAAACAAACTATTGTATCACCCCTTTCTAAAAATAGTTTTTCATTTATGATCACAGACCTCTTATAAATTATGATACTTTGCCCAGCTTAACTTATGAAACAAGTTTCATTATGTAACCGAACGAAACCAAAATAGTAAATTGGAAACAAAAAAAATATGTTTGGGCCAAGTTATTTTACTCCTCCACAAAAAATTTCTAGAACAATGCCTTCATTCCATCTGCTACTGAATTTTCATCGATGGCAAGTATCACAGGGAACATTGAAGGGGTTGAAAGCAAGCGCCAAACTACACCCATGAGATTTTTGAGAAACCAGCTAATAGTTAGAGAGCCGCGGGTCTAAAACCGCGATGAGAAGCTATAAGTCTTCCGGCGTTTGGTGAGATGAAAATCATCCCTCAAACATTTTCGACGATTTCTTTTTGTCTTCCGTTATGATCATTTCGTTTAGAAAGTGACTAGTAATCATCTGACATAGCGGAAGACGATTTAGTTGAGGCGCACTACTCAAAACCTATTTTTGAAAATTTGGGCACCAGAATCCCGGGAAAAACCATGGAAAATCTCTCTTGAAAGCTGAAATTAGCTGTTCTGAGTCGAACCAAACACTTGTCATGTGATGTCCAATGAATTGATGTCTTGATTGCTCTATTATCACAGATATAGAAGAATCATTGGCTGACCCACAGAGAAAACTCCAAAATGCAAAAATTCTCACCTATTTCCACGATAAAAACGTACACAGAACCTGAACTGATAGGTAAATCTATCTGAAATGTTTCATTGACATTTATCACGTATTCAATATTCTCCAAGTTCATACAATGATAAAAATACAGTGATTGACCAAATAAAAAAAATATCAAACCGAAATTATTATTACGAGATAAATATCAGATTACGAACGAGCATGACTAAGTAGTTCAATAGATACCTATTTCAATTCCGCTACAGATAATCAAACTTGATCCATTGGTCATAAGTGGACTGACGACGACGTATTTTTTTTTAAATAAACCGTTAACATTCTCTCGAGTGAAAGTATTGATCAAATATAACTTCAGATGGTTATTTATATTCTCCTCTTGAGGTGAGTATAGATGTTTCAAATGTTTCTGATAATACAAATGAAAGACAGAACAGACCTAAATTGACGTGGAAAACTATTCTGTTCGGAATATCAACCAATCTCACACCACAATCCGAGAATATTCGCACAGAGATACTTCATCCCATTTGTTAAAATTGTTAAAATTGTTAAAACTGTAAAAATTGTTAAAATTGTTAAAATTGTTGAAATTGTTAAAATTGTTAAAATTGTTAAAATTGTTGAAATTGTTAAAATTATTAAATCTGTTAAAATTAATAGAATTGTTAAAATTGTTAAAATTGTTAAAATTGTCAAAATTGTTAAAATTGGTGAAATTGTTAAAATTGTTATTTGTGTCAACCGGCGTCGTAGCCCTTACCTTCGATTAGCAAGCCAGCACATTACATATGCGACACCAAGGCCCAAAGTACAATATATTAGGCAAATATCTGACAGAAAACAATTACCCTCATAACTCATGCTAATAAAACGATTGACATTGATCCACTTCTATTAGATGTGTAACCGTCCTTAAAAAGGACACTGTTGCAAGTGCACTCCGTACAGACTTGACTGATTTATACGGGAAATGAAATGGAATTGAGCTCAGAAGAGCATTTGAGACCATTGATGATTTGAATTGGTTGTTGATTGTGAATTTGTTAACTTGTCTGAAGATGAAACATTATTAAGCATCCTATCGAAAATCACAGTTTTATGAGTCATGTTCAACCACACTTTAGCTTTTGTTCCCATTTTCTATATGTTTTTTCAATCTAAATAAATTGTTTTAAATTTAAAAACTATGGATGCTCCTATTGAACGTTATGATGTATTTGGCAATCCATTTCCCAATGAATATTTCATTTCACCACGATATTCATGTACAAACTATATTATTTTTCATCACGATATTCACCATCATACCACTTGAATGATAATGACAAATATTACGAATCTTGATACCACTGAAAAGCACATGGGGGTTGCCATACACTTTTTTGAAGTGGTGGTTGAGGGGGTGGAGGCAGTGAGACTAACGAGACTTCCTTATAAAGATATGTTGTTTTGATTCCCTTGACTTCCCGAAATAAGCTTAGGCATTTCTTGTTATTTTCCTTCATTCCCAGAATATTCCTACTGGAAATTTTAGATTTGACACATAGTACATTTATTGGAAAGGACGAATACTTTGAGATGGTTGCATAATTCTGTTATGACGACACAATCGTTCATATTTTCTGTGAAAAGTTTAACCAGATCCTATTCTTAGCTCCACAAGAATGTAAGCAGAATTATTGCAGGAAATAAAGAGGTCAAACCATTACCATTAGAAACACAATATATCACATAACGTTCAGTTCAATTATTCCAGCCGACTCTGCTATCATACAGCAGAGTACGAGAAAATTTTCAATATAGCACTGGTTGAAATCTTCGATCTTGGCTTTCGCAACTAAAACAGGACAAACGGAAATCGATGATGAGATTGTTATTATCATCAAATATTCCTTGCATTAACGAATACTGCTGAATGAAAATTGATATTCATAGTGAAGAGTTTGTATAATTTCATTCCAAGACAACTAGAACGAGAAGAACCAAAACGATTTTTACATACGATTCCTAGCACTCTCTAGGATCATCAGTCGCTAGGCTTTAAACCTAGTCGGTTACCTGGCCTTGTCCCAAGATCTCAACACGACCAATTTCTGCTTTTCAAAAAACTTTGATCGATTTTTTCACCACTGGGGACGACCATTATGACGCCACAAAAAATCAGTCGACAAAACAATAATTGCCGCCCTCACCCACAAAGATTCTTATATTGGAAAAGTGTTTTTCCAGCAAAATTTCCTGATTCAATGTCCTGTGATTCCAAGAAGCTCCAAACGATTTTTTCCGCAACTTTTATTGGGGTTCTTCGCAAAACCAAAATGCTTTTTATCGTTGGTTTAACTTCAAAAAGTTAACTAGAAATTTTTAAAAGGTATGCTCTGAAAGAATACTCAAAATATAAGTAAATCACCCCTCTGCGCCACGGCAAAAAATAACTATACTCCCATTTACAGTTCCTCTCAAAATCCACCTATCATTTCGGCAATTCAGTCCGTATTATTCTGTAGAGATTTATTGACGTCAACGCATCCATTATCAGTGATCGAATAGACATATCTCACGGTCCTGCACCAGCCTGTCCCACTTCCTGATACGGCGCACGACGCTACGTCCACGACGCCACTTATCCACTCCTAATCACCAGGTCTTCAGCTGCCAAAGTTCGACAACGGCGGCAGCACTTACGGTTACAACGCTCGAATTAGCCGTTGCTCCAAAGAAATTAGACACTTTGACGAAAATGTGCTTCAATTGCATTTTTTTTTTGAATTATGTATCATTGGTTAGAACATGATTAGGGATGACATCACACGTTGAAATTTAAGGGCCTCGTCTTCCTAAGCTCGCACAAGAATTTAGAGGGGTTGCTCGTAAGAAGCTGTTCAAGTATTACATAAGCCGTTTGTCATCAAAAGTAAGCAAAGCTACTCCCCCCTCCCCCATATACATTCACATAAGCATTTTTTTTAATATTTCAATCTATTATGTTTTGTATCCAGACAGATGGTATAAGATCAAAAGCATTCATGCAAACGAGAAGCGTAACCACCGGTAGGGCCAGAACCCATCTTAGGAATCCCGTTAGCCTGTATGTTGCTGCAATGGAAGAACTGCTACATGAAAAGTTTATAGAAACCATGCAGGAAACATCTGTCATGAGAGAATCAAATCCTCATATAACTGAGTCTTCGAAAAAAAGAAAATTCCCGCTCTTGGTAAACGAGATTTCAAGCTGATGACCAGGCTCCTTATGGCTCACAATCCCTGAATAAACAGCTGGCCCTTATTGGGATCTCAGTTGATCTGTGTAGGTGATGCCTGGAAGGTGAAGAGACTTTGTCACACCTTCTCACAAAAGGCCCTGCACTGGTGCATCAGAAAAAGGCCGCGTTTGCCCAGCAACAGACCTACCACACTGCTATTATGTTATCTCGAAGGTCGTGAAAAGAAACATCAAGGTCATTAAGTATCTAGAACATTCAGGAATCGTGAATAATCGGCAATATGGTGTCCATCATCAGAGATAAACTGTCCTGCTTGCTTATGTCTTACACATATTGGAACATTCTATGGATCTATAATGAATCCCTGGCTGTGGCATTGGATTATCTAAGGCATTAGATGGCGATTGGCACCAGTGACTCATTACCAAGCTTCCAACTCACAGCTTGCCCCCCAGTTGTGTTCCTTGATATCTAGTTTTCTCTTGGACCGATATCTTCATGTGGTGGTTGATGGAGTTTCATCCGATACTGAACTTATAAATGATGGTGTTTCGCAGGGATTTGTTCTAACACCAACACTGTTTCTTCTTCTAATCAATGATTTGTTGAGAGCTATCTTATGTCCAGTGCACAGCTTCGCGGATGATAGTAACCTTCTTACTGCTTTTTCTTCCAAAGCTCCAATCTCAGACTGTAAACCAAAAGAGAATGGGAACGGAACATGAACGATTTAAATATGCAGAATTCTGGAATAGAGATCCAACAACTTTGTAGAATTCATTGCGAACAAAATCCAAGCATGTCTTTTCTCTAGAAAAGCCGAACTCATATTGGCCATCGTAATTATGGCAGGAGAATCCATTACAATGAAATCCCTCATTTTAATGCTTCGTGTCAACATTAGCAGTACCCCTTTATAGGAAAACCATGTGAGGTCCACTACCAAAACTGCCTCTCAAAAACTTGATTTTTCGTTTTGTGTCAAGATCTACTTCACTACCTATCCACTTTTATGATTTATAAGGCACAGATCCGACCTGTTCTGGAATACTGTTCCTTTGTGAGTAGTGCAACCCCTAAACCTGTCCTACCGAGACTGAGTGTCGAGCTCAGTTCTCAACGGCTCCGTTCTTACATCCATTTTTCGTCACTTTGGAGACAAGCCGAGATCTGATAGTCATTCTACTGTTAATTCATCCTATGTTCCTATGATATTCAGAACACTACTCCTCCACTGATCTGAGGAATCCGAAAATCTGATTATTGGCTGTGAACATCGTCCACTAAATCGAAGGTCTCAAGTTTTCAATAATTGATGAAGCTCTTTTGTCAAATTTTCCTGGAGCATTTGCCATTTTCTGGCATCGTTCTGTCGTCAAACTCGAATCGCTCTTCTCGGCAACATTCGAACATTCAGGTGCTAAAATAAACTTAACCTATGCGGACAGTATAATAATATGTGTGCTGTGTCTACAAACAATATACCTTCTATCTCTAACAGCCAAGCACGCTGCACAAATTACACAGCATTAACCAGGATCAACTTTCTTCTCTTTCAACACGGTATAAACTCGATAAATAAAAGGAATATTTACCAACGGCAGATTGGATGAATTTAAAATACTTACCCAATTTCACCGAAACCCTTTCTCGACCCTATACATTGTACGCTTTTATGCTGAAACTACCGAATGTTTTGAGTCTGTTACTTCTGAGTAAATTCTGCTGACGAATAATGAATTCAATTCAATAAACCATTTGACATTCAACTATTCCTTCATTAATTTCAAAGATCAGTTTGATACCTCTGAAAGAACTATTGCAACACTGCTAGATTTTCAGTGAGAGGTACGCGAGAAGGTCGTAGTAGCCACCATGGACCATGGTCTGCCCATCATTTTCATCTTCCATGTAACCAAAATGCATGTGAGGAAGTTGGCTCATCACAAAAATTCTTCGGAGCTCAACGGGAATTCTTTTTCGCACTTTTCGGGAATAAAACGTGAGAAGTGTGGAAATTTTTTTATTTTTGCATTTGATACGAAATAAATTCCACCCTTGAGATGGTAAAAATAAATAGCTTGAAGGAAAATAACGGCATGAAATGAATATTGGGGTGAATTGAGAGAAAAACCTTTATGTATATTATGTAATCGCTAAAATTTTGCGCTGTAACGAGGGCTTTCTTTACTTTCTGCTCTGTACTTTGCTTGATACCTTTTCACATCAAAACCAATGATAATTTTTCTTCAATTATTTGGATTGTATGGAGATTAATGGAAGTTTGAAGAATAAAAATTGGGATATTCAAAACTACTTATCTCACGCAGACGAATTCGCGAGCAAAATCCAGTCAATTATAAGCCAATCTGAAGGAGAAAAAATTGAAATCTACAACTGCTTCTAGAAATGTATGTTTTCCAAGAACTTTTTATTCTTGAAACAAATGTTATTACCTTCAGAGTTGTTTGTACGAAAGTCACCAATATCGTCATCATGTTCATAATAATATACCTACCATTTATAATTCTGATGTCACTATAACTAGTATTTCCAGTGTTCATTACCAAACTGTGTCTCCGTGACGTGTGTAAAGATTTCTGTAATTTTTATAGGTAATTATCATATCAGAATATTTTAATAAATGGACCCCGCACTATTCTTATAGAAAATGGCTTTCGGTTAAATTCCCTAAGTTTTTGGTATGTCGTAGATTTTTCCTCGTTAAAAGTATTCTATTATCCTACAATAGGGTGAATAAAGAAAAATCCAATTCGAATAATTTTAAACCAACAGTTAGTTCTCTGACAAGAATTGAAGATAAATTTTAGCCTGGATGAACTCAATTTCAACAGAAGTTAACTGACATTATTTTTGTATACAGGGTGGTACAAAAATAGGGGTCTCTTGATAACGTAACATAGTCATTTCATGTACCTATACAGGGTGAGTAAAAAAAACAATCCAAGTTTCTTAGAAAAGCATTTTTTTTTAACTAATACTGTATGTATGTATTACGAAGAAGATCAGGTAATTCTTATATATTATTTATATTATGTAAGGTTTGAGGAGTCCGAGATATTGAGGAAGTTCATCCAGGCAGAAATGAATCTTTAATTCTTATCAGGGTCAAGTAGCTCAGTGGTTGAAACTGCCGCGCTCAAAACCATTGACTGCTGGTCGGCTAGGTTCGAATCCTAGCGACTACAGATTTTCATCTGATGGCCCGAGAAAGTGCTAGGAATTGCACGTTAAAAGGTAAGACCTCGTTAATCCTTGGCTCGCACAAGTTTCGACTTTTGAGGGCTGCCGTTCGTAAGGGGAAGACGCAGCTGGTTAACGGAAAAAACAATTTTAACAAATTTTTAACTCAGACTGGTTGGTTTAAAATCAATCGAATTGGATTTTTGTTTGTTCACCCTGTTGTAGAGCACAAAACGGAAAAGTATAATGAATACGAGATCAAGATGACATTGTACCATCATTGAGCCATGGTTTTCCAAGAATAAATGGACGTTTTGCCAATTCTCGGAATTGTTAAGAATTCTGAGCAGAAAGCTTCACTTTTCATAATTGACACCCTGTATCTCGAAAACTAGTCTATAACATACCAAAAATTGAGGGAATCTAATTACCATATTAAAGGAAGAACGGTTGTTCTCTTACTCGATTTCATATCTAGACGTAAGTACTCAAAGCATAGCAAGGTATACAAATAAACTCGGTAGGATGAAAAATGTTAGAAATAAGCTGAAGCCAGTTTACAGAACTGTAAATAACTCACGAAATGCTCAATCAACGAAGATCTGGCGTGTTTTTTAGTCGACTTTGCATTGATAGACTTTTTGACGCCTCGGATAATCGTGAAAAGAGTATCAGCATCATTGCTTCAGATTGTTACAAGCATTTCACTCAACATTTGACATTTGAAAGAATCTTACGGTTTGTGAAATGTTTCAGAATAAACTAAGAGTATATGATTATTTGACTGTTCAGCCTTGAAATGAAATGAGTATCCTAACAACATAATGTGCCCTTTTCATCTTGGGACACTAGTATTCATTTGGACACTTAGTATTCATTAGTTCTAATCTGATTCTGAGCCGTCACATCTTCTTCTGTGTTTATTATTCCCGACAGTATTAATAATTGGTAGAGAACATTTAGCGCCAAATTAATATTCATTTCTGGCCACCATACAAAACAAACAACTCTTCTCAAGTTCACGGCAAGAATGAAAGCATTTCAAATGATCATGTCATGTAGTCATAATGAAAGTTGCAATATTATCACGATCAACTAGCATCGTAAGTATCTGACACTTTTTCCATTCTCAGATTAAGATTAACATTGGTAAACATTCTCTATTGGCTTCTCTACTGTTGTCAATCTTCATATTGTTTTGATGTTCTTTGTAACTATTTAATTGACATACAAAGACCGATTCTCTTGAGAAGTTCGCTCCTTTGAAATAATAACAATGATTGACAGATATGACGTTGATCAAGCAAATGATTCCACGCAAGAATATGGCTTATAGTGACTTAGATTCGATATAGAGACGAATTTAATAACTATCTTTATTGATGTAAGCGGCATCGAATTGGCATTGAATTGCTTTTAACTGTATTGGATCGTGTTCAAAAATACTAAGTATACCTATAATAAATTTAGTATGCCAATGAAAAAGTATCCTTTTAATTGAACTTGTTGCCATGCGTGAAAAACTGATTTACTAATTAATCGTCAAACTATACTGTCAAAGCGAAAATTATTCTTTTGGAAGGATTGTAAGCTGCAAAAGGTGTTTTGATAATGAATTCGAAGCATCACATTCATAACAGATATATGATATATTTTTTTTGTTTTTTCGGAAAAAAATTTGAAATCACACCTCTGTTCTAAATTCTGTTTTCCGTATAATCAATTTCCCTTTAATATTCGCAGTTTATTTGTGAAATACTGAAAGAATAGAAAGAGAGTAGAAATCTATAAATACTTCGTTGGCACAATACTCCAACTATTTCATTCATCCGAACATAATTCGGCGATTTGGCGATATCAGTAACTTCCATGATTAAAAATAAAGCACACATTAATTTCTGCTGATGAAATCAACAAATATTAATAACGTTCAATGTAAAAAATAATAACTGGAACAAACTATTATTGCACATACTTAGTGGATAACGGGAAACAATAATGAACTTTTTTAATAAGAATTATTCGAGATATGATACTGTTTGAAATGAGAGTAAGTGTTTACCAAATGTGTCAATGCGAAAATGGGTTTTGAAAGGCTAACAGCTGTCTCCGAAATGAAACATCAAGGAATTATTTTCGGTACGAAATATGAGCATGGATTAAAAAAAAATCCACCACGTAGAATACAGATATGTCAGAATTTATTCATGAAGAAGTCAATTGGGACTCTGAATTCGTCTTTCATCAGAGTATTTTCTTTTTTAATTCACTGTGGAGAATTAACCCACTCATGCAGTGTGAACTACGACAAAAAAAATCATATATGATGCGGACTCTAACGGAACACTTGATAAAATAATGATTACTGAATTTTTTCAGAAGATACTTTGAAAATAGTCTTTCCCACTTCTCCCAGAACCTCACGATGTTCTTCAAGCATCCTTATAGACTTCTTTTTTGATAACAATTTTCGAATGATCCAAGTATGGGAAGCCACGATCCGTAAAAACTCATAAAAGTGATGAATTACAAAATGCTGCACAGTAAAATTCGAAAGAGATTGCTTTGCAACAGATACGCGCAACTCAATTCATCGGCCATAATAAATATGCGCCCGTATATGCGGGAAAAAAATGAAAATAAATTTCACCGCTGAGTGGGAACTGTTGGCTTCAGGCAACGCCTTTGCTAATATGGAAATTTCTAATGGTGATATGGGATATCCGGCAACAATTTGTAAAACGCATTGAAATATTCATTGATTTGCTAGTGTCGGTGTCAACTATCTAGTTGTGGTAATCTTCTACATTACGAGCCTCACTAAATAACTATAAATATGCCGTAGGTAGCAGGTCGATAATTAAACAGTAATTCCAGGGTTTACGATAACTAGTTTTTGAGCCCCTTTACATTATAATGGCACATTATATGTAACATAATGACACCTGAATACGTGCAACAACTCGGAGAATCTCACCACCATAACTTCAATAAGTTTAATTAATGTAATTACAGATAAGAAAACTTTGATATAATAGTCGAGGCAAGAACTGTTTAACACTGAGCATGTAAACAAGACAAGTTTTTGAGGGGCAGTTTTGGCAATGGAACTCATATGGTTTTTCCATGAAAGGGTACTGCTGATAGTGATACCAAGCATTGAAATACAAGATTTCATTGGTATGGATACTCCTGACATGGTTACACTGGCTACTGTGAGATCGGCATTTCTAGCCAAGGCCTCAGCTTGACAACCTAGAGTTGTGTAATCTCCTTTTATAATGACTTCAGCTGATAGGTGATTTTGCTGGATAATGTCGAATTTTGAGTGGTAAAAACTCAAAAAGATCGCCATAGTATGGTTCATTAGGAGATAAGTAAAGGCAGCAGTAGAAATTGGTTATTATTAGCATTGTCATTATTTTGCTGTTCACACATTGTTATTTGCAAGAATTATCATTTTTGAGAATATGAAAGTACAGAAAAGTATATATTTATGAATGTCCACTGTGAACAATTTCCTCACATTTCGCGTATCTTGCTGTGAACCAGAGTGGAGTAGCAAAGCGTTTCTATGTAACTCCCCTGGAGGCCCAGCTGGGGGCTCTGTTGGAGATTATCGTCCCGCATTGATGTTAGTTTGTACGTAAAAGAACTTTATATGGACTTTTCGTGTTTACTTAAATTTTTATTGATAAATCTGCAAGTACTGATGAAAATGAAGTTATTCGTCCGCTCAAAATTGTATTAGACGAATAATTATAACGAAACAGTAGGGTGACGGAAAGAACAATTTCAACAACAACAATTAATTAATTATTCAGGAAAAAAGTCCAAAATATTGGTAACTGCACCAATTGTTCGAAGACGGTAAATTAATTATATTTTTCTTGGTTCAACAATTTAGCACCAACACTAAACATACTTTTTCAACAATTAACACATCAATAAAAAAGTCCCAAAGCATATGAGGAATCAATTATGATGTAACCAAAGTCAGTTACTCGTTCGTGAGTTAACAATGTGATTCCACTAAAAAAACATAGTAGGCGAGACGCTCAGGATATTCAAAATCACAATTCATGAGTATGCGAACAAAAACAAGAAAAAGGATTGTTGAATCAAATCCAACAGGGAATCCTCACAGCCTCTTGAATGAGTTCTATCAGCACCATTCTTGAACTAATACTGTTGTGCTAATAAAAAATGGAGTCCCAGTTTCTGAGTGCGCAATCATCTGGAACCGATCGAAACCTCTCTCCATTATATTTCTCGAATTGTTTTATTTTTCCAGCCGCTAGTAGATGATTTGGCAGAGTTCATCGCCACAAAATATTTTTCTCCTAAATCACCGATATTTATTGAATAAACTAACGAACTTCAAGAGCCTCTCTACTTAGTCTAAACATACTAAAGGAGCTTGTATTCGGTCACTTCACGCGTCAAAACATACTCTAATATCGTGAACTAGTATTGGGATCAATCCAAATAAATCGAGGCATTCAATCAGACTTCACGCAAAGAGGACTTGGCTGATTTGTTTATTTTCCGGAGAGTTTGAGTATATTTATGGTTTAAATGTTTCATTATGTAGACAAATTGCGAATTTCGATAAGCTACCATAATAAATTGGTTATCATTTGCTGCGTACTTCAATATCACGATAATACAGCTTGAAATACAACCACTTACGAACAATTAGCAGGAATAAATTAATTTTACATTGGGAAATTACCCAATTACTTTGTAAAAACACATCGCTCACGAATGTATAGAGTTTACGAACCGTATTAGGTTTGTAAAAAAATGTTTACCAGAGGAATTTTTTTTGGGTCCTCGAAACTTCAATTCCTCATATCCAAATTAATATTTATCAACATTCATTTCTCAACAATGTTCCTCATGTTTTTTCACTGAAGGACTTGCAGAGAACATCGTCTATTTGAGCCCAAAAAAATCTAATTTGAGAATGACTATCAACTAACCTCTGAAATGTTTGAGCTGCATTTGTTAAACCAAAAGTTATTCTAGTTAGTGAATTCAAATGAACCAAAAGAAGTTATAATTATGGTTTTGGGAATATAATAAGTTTGAAGATAGGCACGAACTAAATCAATGTTTTGAGAACTTATTGGGTTACTTCACATCGGCAGTGATAAAAATTCATTTATAAAGACGTTTCAATTTTAGTTCGAAAATATGAATAAGAAATTCATAAAATCTTTTGTGGAATCATCTGCGACTGAAAGACAAACTTTAGTCGCTATTTTCCATCGTTCAAGATAACCTCTTGGGAGGTATTCATGTTGAAAAGGGGAACATTCTCCATGAAAATTGAAAAATGAAAAATGTGACTTATTTGTAATATCTAACAGAAAACAACTACTTCCCCGGCACAAGCCACGCTGGACATTGAACTACATCTGATAGATATTGTGAAAAGACTCTAACTGAAAAGGAAAGAAAAAATCTGAAAGAGAAAATTTGCATTTTCATTCAGATAGCTGACTTTTTTTAATTCTTTCTAGTTTTCCTTGAACAAATCATTAAATAAATTAGATAAGGAGAATGTTATTAAAAAATATCACTCACAGAAATCGTTCATTTCATTGAAGCAAGGTTCGCTTCTCTCGCATTTAATCCCCAATACATTTTGGTCGACAAAAATCTATTTCGCTTTGCCAAGCTCTTCAGGAGGATTGATATAGGATTGAAATAAAACAGGCTCTTCAGAAGCATACACATCAGGGATGGATATGAGAGAAACATTTCTTCTGCGGTGACACTTTGAAAATTATTTTTTGACATAGACCTGTCATGAGCATTTTGATTTTAGTTCGAAAATATGAATAAGAAATTCATAAAATCTTTTGTGGAATCATCTGCGACTGAAAGACAAACTTTAGTCGCTATTTTCCATCGTTCAAGATAACCTCTTGGGAGGTATTCATGTTGAAAAGGGGGAACATTCTCCATGAAAATTGAAAAATGAAAAATGTGACTTATTTGTAATATCTAACAGAAAACAACTACTTCCCCGGCACAAGCCACGCTGGACATTGAACTACATCTGATAGATATTGTGAAAAGACTCTAACTGAAAAGGAAAGAAAAAATCTGAAAGAGAAAATTTGCATTTTCATTCAGATAGCTGACTTTTTTTAATTCTTTCTAGTTTTCCTTGAACAAATCATTAAATAAATTAGATAAGGAGAATGTTATTAAAAAATATCACTCACAGAAATCGTTCATTTCATTGAAGCAAGGTTCGCTTCTCTCGCATTTAATCCCCAATACATTTTGGTCGACAAAAATCTATTTCGCTTTGCCAAGCTCTTCAGGAGGATTGATATAGGATTGAAATAAAACAGGCTCTTCAGAAGCATACACATCAGGGATGGATATGAGAGAAACATTTCTTCTGCGGTGACACTTTGAAAATTATTTTTTGACATAGACCTGTCATGAGCATTTTGATTTTAGTTCGAAAATATGAATAAGAAATTCATAAAATCTTTTGTGGAATCATCTGCGACTGAAAGACAAACTTTAGTCGCTATTTTCCATCGTTCAAGATAACCTCTTGGGAGGTATTCATGTTGAAAAGGGGGAACATTCTCCATGAAAATTGAAAAATGAAAAATGTGACTTATTTGTAATATCTAACAGAAAACAACTACTTCCCCGGCACAAGCCACGCTGGACATTGAACTACATCTGATAGATATTGTGAAAAGACTCTAACTGAAAAGGAAAGAAAAAATCTGAAAGAGAAAATTTGCATTTTCATTCAGATAGCTGACTTTTTTTAATTCTTTCTAGTTTTCCTTGAACAAGTCATTAAATAAATTAGATAAGGAGAATGTTATTAAAAAATATCACTCACAGAAATCGTTCATTTCATTGAAGCAAGGTTCGCTTCTCTCGCATTTAATCCCCAATACATTTTGGTCGACAAAAATCTATTTCGCTTTGCCAAGCTCTTCAGGAGGATTGATATAGGATTGAAATAAAACAGGCTCTTCAGAAGCATACACATCAGGGATGGATATGAGAGAAACATTTCTTCTGCGGTGACACTTTGAAAATTATTTTTTGACATAGACCTGTCATGAGCATTTTGATTTTAGTTCGAAAATATGAATAAGAAATTCATAAAATCTTTTGTGGAATCATCTGCGACTGAAAGACAAACTTTAGTCGCTATTTTCCATCGTTCAAGATAACCTCTTGGGAGGTATTCATGTTGAAAAGGGGAACATTCTCCATGAAAATTGAAAAATGAAAAATGTGACTTATTTGTAATATCTAACAGAAAACAACTACTTCCCCGGCACAAGCCACGCTGGACATTGAACTACATCTGATAGATATTGTGAAAAGACTCTAACTGAAAAGGAAAGAAAAAATCTGAAAGAAAAAATTTGCATTTTCATTCAGATAGCTGACTTTTTTTAATTCTTTCTAGTTTTCCTTGAACAAATCATTAAATAAATTAGATAAGGAGAATGTTATTAAAAAATATCACTCACAGAAATCGTTCATTTCATTGAAGCAAGGTTCGCTTCTCTCGCATTTAATCCCCAATACATTTTGGTCGACAAAAATCTATTTCGCTTTGCCAAGCTCTTCAGGAGGATTGATATAGGATTGAAATAAAACAGGCTCTTCAGAAGCATACACATCAGGGATGGATATGAGAGAAACATTTCTTCTGCGGTGACACTTTGAAAATTATTTTTTGACATAGACCTGTCATGAGCATTTTGATTTTAGTTCGAAAATATGAATAAGAAATTCATAAAATCTTTTGTGGAATCATCTGCGACTGAAAGACAAACTTTAGTCGCTATTTTCCATCGTTCAAGATAACCTCTTGGGAGGTATTCATGTTGAAAAGGGGGAACATTCTCCATGAAAATTGAAAAATGAAAAATGTGACTTATTTGTAATATCTAACAGAAAACAACTACTTCCCCGGCACAAGCCACGCTGGACATTGAACTACATCTGATAGATATTGTGAAAAGACTCTAACTGAAAAGGAAAGAAAAAATCTGAAAGAGAAAATTTGCATTTTCATTCAGATAGCTGACTTTTTTTAATTCTTTCTAGTTTTCCTTGAACAAATCATTAAATAAATTAGATAAGGAGAATGTTATTAAAAAATATCACTCACAGAAATCGTTCATTTCACAATATCTATCAGATGTAGTTCAATGTCCAGCGTGGCTTGTGCCGGGGAAGTAGTTGTTTTCTGTTAGATATTACAAATAAGTCACATTTTTCATTTTTCAATTTTCATGGAGAATGTTCCCCTTTTCAAAGACGTTTCAATTCTGAATCTAAGGTGATTGAACGAGAACCGTAAGTTTCAATCTTCGTATTACTGGCTGTTTGAGGTATGAAATTCGATACCGGTTTATTTAGAAGAAATGATAATGAAGAAATACAAAAGCACTAATATGGCCAGGTACACTAGAAATGTTAGCCGAATTCAATTGCTGGAATGGCAGTTTTCCGAACCATTTGTGATAATAACAGTATCTGAATATGAAGCATAGGATCTCTTTCTTGAAATATTCCTGGTTGAAGGCCATGGTGGTTGAGACAGATATGGAGAAAAACTCAGTTTACGTGAATCGGCGATTTCTTCAGATTATTGGGATATATCAGCCTGTAGGTAACAAGATTATTATTATATTTTGATTCTGATGAAGAGTCGTCTCCAACGGTGATCAAAATCATCTCAACATATGTTATAAGTATTTGGATAAATATTCCAATCAGTATTAATGCACCCTCCTCAATAGCTGGGTTGCTTTTTATCTAACTCCTCAATGAATAGGAGTTTTCTTGAGAGATTTTGTATTATTTTTCCATCGGAAAGTGGAGTTCTTATAAATATATCATCTTTCAGCCAGACATAAGCATTATTGTTTAACGACGGATTAAGTCGAATATCGAACTTTGGTCACTAGCTCTGGAAAAAATATTGAAATAATACAGTGAATTTGGTTTTGACCAATATTATCTCAGGGACTTCATGAGCTCCATGTTGATGGCCTCCCGCATGACTTCTGTTACTATAGGGTCCGCAGTAGCACAGGGAAATCTCAGATATATGACCTCCAGTAGAATTTTGAGTGTTGGCAAAGATACTGTTTTTTTCCCGGCAAAATCCCATATAAATAACATCAATGTAAATTTGCGGTGCCTATCAAAGATAATAATTATGTTATGGTAGGTCGCTCATATCTACAGATATAAAAAGCACCAGTTACTTAATATCAGCTCAGCAATCAGCATACGACATGTATCAACCTCAGCTCTAATCCCAACACTGTCACACCTTCTACAAGGTCATCGAGAGAAGATTTATTCCTTCACCCCAAAATTCACTTATTGGAAGAGAAACAGGGTCACTTCCAGCGGCAGATACAATACCTGAAAACCCCAAACGGAAATGAATTATGACGCCTCATATGTGTTGAATCGATGTATCTATGGGACATTCAGGAAGTCAAACAATAAAAGTACTAATCGAACTGGCTTGGGATGTTGGAGAGATTGCAGGACTACCAAATTCGACTATTGTGCTTCCACTTAATTTTGATTTGTTGAACGCACAGTGTACCCTGAAGATGGTTTTATGAAATTCGAAAAACTGGAAATGATGGATAATGGTTTCTTTCATCTTCGTTTTTATCTTCTCACTTACAATATATCCTACGATTTCAAAGTAACGCCATTGTTTGCATGGAAACTTGAGATAATCGAATGCTTGAATTATCAGGAGTTTTACGAGTTTAACGAACACTTGTAAATTGTTACGCGAAACTGGTTAGCGGTGGTAGAGTGTGCACAAATGTTGTTTCTCGATAAAACAAACTGAAACAGTAAAACAGTGCAAATGATACTTTCCCAAATGGAACATATCATTATGCGTTTTCACCAGATAAATTATCTTTATTTGCTCGGTAGCCGTTGCGGACTTTAATTTCTTCTGTAAATAATGCTTTGCTATTCGAGTGGAACACACAAAACGTATACTAACGGATTCAAGGTTTAAAAGCTACGTTGACATGGGTTGTGAAGCACGAACGTGAGCCACACTTTCGTGGTCCACGGCCCATAGTTTGGATTTCCAATCTTGATTTTTTTCAGTGGCTGAATTGTTATTTTTCGCATGGATAGACACATCTAGATACTTCATTATTTGTCAAGAGCTTCGCAAAGTTCGAAAAATTGGTGTGCTATTGGTTACATAAGCGCTACATGAGAATCTCAACTCTTGCCTTTGTACTTTTTGTTGCCTCAGAAGGTGAAGTCAGCCCATGAATCCTATGAAAGTTCTCTGCATATCATTGAACTTGCTTTCTCATTCCAGCAACTTTAACTTTTCATTTCCTGACTCCACATTTTTCGTCGCTACTACGATCTAGTCTTATTGTTTTCCACTTCTTCATGCCTTGACACATCAAATCAGGTTTGTAGTCTGTTGCTGTAGGGTTTGAAATACCTATTGGATCAGTTTAGACGTGAAACTGAAACTCATCGAGTATCTTTGGATGACCAACCAGGTTTCCCGATTGAAATTTCAAACTGCCTGCAATCTTACTTGAATGTGCAACAAATTTCAAGACTGCTGTTGGACGAATGCGCTTGGACCAATCACTGTAAACGTGCAAGACTGTCTTGAAAAGTACATATTGTGCAGCTTTTGGTTAATTTTTGGCCATCATACCATGGGTATAATGATGTACGTAAACAAGAAACACGCTTATATTTCAGCTTTCACTTTTCCAATAACTACCTTTTCTTTTAATGTTTACTAACCATAAAGAGTTATGTGTGTTCAATATTTCCGGTAGTCACGATTTTCTACGGAAAGAAATAATACTTACCATAATTGTATAATAACAGGGTATTATCATAAAAAAGTTACAAGCGGTGTTAAAGAATTTTCACCTCTAACACTGACCATTTGGTTTAGATCCTTGGCGTCAGCCACCAAGTTAATAATCGTTTGAATCAAAGTCTCGGACTTTTTCTGGAAATCTGGGGAAGTTCGTAAACAAAAATTCCCAGATATGATTTCGAGTGTTGACTGAGGTTATGTGAAGAAGAGATGATTCAAGATTTCCCAATCTTAATTAAATTAACAATTCATTTTATTTTAATGAACGTAACGTGCTTTCGACAATACTAGGTATAAGAAGTATATATTATTATCACACATGTCTACTGCCTTGGACTTACTGAATCGTATGACGTCAAAGGAGTTCCCAGGCACTAGTTCACATGAAATAATAAATCGTCTAATAAAATTCTTTATAAATTGATTTTGAAAAAATCAATCTCGCTATCTGAAATATGTCATCTAGACCACTCCACCTTGTATAAGAAAAAAATATTGAAGAACGGAAGTTGTAAATCACATACTCATTTGTTTTATTTTATTTATCTTATATAACTGGAATATTTCATTGGATTTTTGACACATTATTAAAACATATTGGGCATTGTTCTCACTTCTGGGGCTAGACAGATTCCGGAGACTGCACATTATTGTCCAACTGATAAACAACAATGGATAATTATTCTCACTCTTCTGGTGAGGTATCAATGACGCTAATTTCAATGATCATGAGGACCGAGAGATCAATTCTGAATCGTATTTCAAAATATCATTTCGATAATGAACTTTGATTATTATAATGTTTGTATATTCGTGTTTTTCACAGTTAATCCTGAAAATATGACGATTTTCCTATATTTATGAATCCATACTCAGTGGAAATTAGTCGAAAAATGTGAAGAAACTGAAACGATTACATGTCATGTTTTCATTCTGAATTTTAAATTTTATCTACCGTTCAAATCAAAGAAAGGACAGTAAACCATCAAGATGAGACTTTCAGTCCAGTTTTGACGTATGTATGGTAACTCCGAAACTCCTTCTTAGTGAACACTCTTACTATATTATGTATATTGAAAAACGACTCAAATAAGCAATGACGATTCTATGAAATCAAAAAATCTCTATAACAGACTTTAAATTTCCACTTGCTATAAATTTCCATAGAAATTACTAATTTTTCCCGAGCAATATCACTGATGTTTATGAGATACAATCAAGTATTTCTAGATAACAAGACATATCCATTTAGAAGAAAGTTATAAATAATAAATTAATTCGATTTGTTAATTTCTCTCCATCAAAGTAATGATCATTTGCATCACCACTGCATGTGAACAACCATTGAAAAAACTAATTTCTAGGCATGTGTTGAAACTGGCCTATTAGACATTTTTTTGTGGTGTCATGTTAGACTATTTATTGATAATTTGATGAAAGCGATGAATATTAAGAATGACTAAAAGTATATCTGTGCAGTCACTAAAGATTAAGATCTCAGTGGGAATGTATTTCGAAATGATGTCTTCAGATGACCAGCAACTCGAAAGAGTGCAACAAAAATCCATTCCAGCAAGAATCATTAACAAAGTGAAACATAATCGATACATATTCCATCTTCGTCTGCTAATAATGAATTATTTCACTAATTTTGATCTTAAATTTTCAATCGAAGAAGGTCATGCAAGACTGAGAAATAAGTAGCTTCCGGTACAGTTGTGAAAATTAGTAATTATTTATTTTAAAGAGTGGAACGAATTAATGGGAAAACCTTGGTGACAATTTTTGCATTATACTATGAAAAAACACTATGATAAATTGGACTGAGACAAGGAGTGTTTCCAAGCGGATATGTTTCTGCGTCTGTCATTGGTGAGGTTGAACTGGTAAAGAAACGAAAAATACAATACCATCAATATCTTCGTTTGCTAATACATTACGTTTCTCTCTCATCCTGTACAACATACTCGGATTTTAAAAAAAGCACGCTACATCAAAACTTCCTTGCAGCCTGCAGTCCTTTCTAACCATTTCCAATATGTAAAACACCATATTTATGCTTAAAATTATGTCAAATTTATTTCAATAAACCTCGCGGCTTTACTCAGATAAACGCATAAGTAGTTTGGTTGCAGTTCTGTCTTCATGAATTGCATTCCAGTGTATGCAGCTGTAAATGTTTCAATATGCGAAAAACACGGTATTTACGATTATAGTGACCTTGAACTTCAAGCAATATCTCACGAAACCGTAGAATAAATTTCACTTCAAGTGACATATTCAGAGTTGTGCATATGAATTATTTTCGTAATGTTTTCACCAACTGGCAAAAACATACATTCATTATTGGGTTCCTCCATCCTTCTTTGTACGTGGTTTCGGAATATGGTTCACTTGTACTGGGCTTAGGGCAATCCTTCAATCCACATAAGTTCCAACTGAACCTACCGATAATTGAATTGATTCATTTGATTGATTCAAGTTGGAATCGTCTGGTTGGAATAAATTTAATTTTTTATAACCTTGCAGTAGAAACTATTCGAAATTACTAGACGTATTTTATCCCTTCATGGTGGATATTGTTGATAACGATGCTCACCAGTTGAAACATTCAATGTTCCAAAAAGATGAAGAATTTACATACTATGCACTGCGTGCTAGGGAGTTTTTGGCCAGATTGTGCCTTGGGCAATGGATTGGACGACGAGGGTACCGGAATTGGACGAAGAGGGGCTTCAGATTGGAAAAGAGGGTTTTTATATTGGAAAAGAGGGGCTCTGAATTATACTACCAAATCTCCAGATTTTACTCCTCTGGACCTCCTGTGAAATGATTCAGTAAGCAAAAATATTATACGCGTTTCAAACAAAATTTTTATTTGTTTATAAAATCAACTTGAATTCATTTAGTAATAAGTCATATCTTCAATCTTTAAGAGGATACAGTAATCCAATTTACTCCTCACTAAAAAAACGTAGTGCAAAGTACCAAATGATAGCCCTCATACAATTAATCGCTGTATTCTGCTCTACGACGAAAGTCAATGGAACAAACAAGGTACAGATTCCCAACAAACAAAACAAAACGAAGAGATTGCAAGTCAAATTAACCGAGCAACTGCAATTAACAGTGTTCTATGGGGCAAACAATCCATTGCGAAGAGAACCTTTTTCTCGAAATGTAACAACTCAATTATCCAGCATCCGACTGTAACGTACAAAACAAACGTGGAAATTAGAACCTTTCATGTAGAATTGCTGCGTGGACTTGCGATAAATTACGGAGGTAAACAGAACGGTTGGTTTAACGTAATCAAGAATGTACTTTCAGCAACTCCTGCTACTGACTGCCAACCTCCTGCGACTGTAATATATGGGCTGCACAGTTGAACCCTGCTGACTGGAATTTCACGGAAACTAATTCGGCCGATAAGATATATTACTTGTTGAATTCTTTATGGTGCGCCGAGGAAAATTGTAAAGTGCAGGAACACCTGCAAGCAATCTCTTGTCGTAACTTCCGGACAGGGTTTTATCAATCGGAAGGCAAGGAACATTTTTTTTAATGAGGTAGGTATGTCTGCTTAGGGGTTGTGCATATTGGGCTTGAAACAGAGTACAACTGAATTAATAGATATTTTCACTTAATATACCACTAGAGCTTCAATTATTATTACAGGAAATTTTTTCGAGAACATAATTATGTTGAAAATTGTCCCTTGTCTTAAATTTCCTGTTTTTAATTGAAGCTAGGGTGATATTCGGTAAGAAAATTTCACGTCGAAATATTATTTAAAAAATGGTTTTGAAATTCAAATAGTAGGCTAATAGTAGGTTAATATCTGAGCAGCTTTAGTTATTCAAATATCAATATCGGTGGTTTTATTTCTAAATCTGTTCTAAAGTTCTATTCTGAATATTCTAAATTTGTATTTTTCAAAACTAAAGAAATCTCAATCAGATCAGAACGAAACGGTTGGAGTACGTATTACTGTGAAAAATTTCAAACTTCATGATGGAAACGTCATATCGTAACTAACAACACCAATATTGCCAATTCGCAATATGTAAGGGACCATCGCCGTATTTAGTATCCAATTTTTTTTTCTAATCGAATTTTAATATATTTTTACCAATACGAAGTATTTCCTCACACACCAGAGTTCTTTGAAATTCTATCCCGAAGCCGTCCCTGTCCCAAAAATATCCAATTTCAAACAGCGGACCCTTTTTGCTAGACGTTCCCAATTGAAAATCTGCCTCCAGTTCTTCAAACCTCAACTTGTTGATCTTCTCGTCCCTGCCGCATACGAAAGCGCTGACGACAGCTCAGATGAAAGCTTTAAATTTTATGGTAATTGCCAGAAGCTCTGCTCTAAGCACCCACTTAGATACCTACTTAATGCCGATTACTTATACACTTAGGAGTTGTCAAATACACCTCGTTTGAACTATACCGGATATGGCTGAATGATCGCCAGTCCATTCCGCTGTTTGTAGATTTGCACCGTAATTGAAATATCAATTAGCAAAGTTTACAAGATAGTTGCATATCGGAAGTGTTACTATTGATTTTTCTATAGTCCGGGAGCCAGTATTGACTAAGGAATAAAATAAAAGGACAAAGTTCAGTGTCAGCAATAAGGGTTCACATGGTGTGCCTCAAGGGTCTCTTCTAGGGCCAGTACTCAATAATCATAAAATTTTATGACACTTTGCAATTCATTCACCCTTTTCCTTGGATCTCACTGTTGTCGGACTAATATTAAGATAATGATGAAACTTGCGAAGACATCAGTTATATATCATTTCCCAATTTTCATCATGGGATTCCATGTTTTTGTCATGCGATAGTGATTCATGATCTCATTGTTGAAGGCATTCATGATCATCCACTACTTGTTAGCGACCATTGTGGAGGTGAACGTAGAAACACACAACTGAAAAAATCCAATTTTTTTTCTAGACTGGGAATACCACGAGGACAGCTGCATTGCGAACTCAGACAACTGATACAGTATGCTACTGCAAACGGATGCTGAAGTAATTGAGAAAGGGTAACAACTGGCATGAGAGGAAAGAGAACTCAATGAACAAGTTAATGCCCTCGCCAAGAAAGAGGTTGGCTGTACTCAATTTGTAAATTTTGTATGAGCCTCATGATAGGAACCTCGAAAGGAATAAGAAGATTTCTACTGGGCGTTTTCATTTCACAATTGGTTAACAAGTTGATAAATAGCCCAATTGGTGAAAAAAAACTTTTTTTGTGGTCACTGCTCTGCTGCAGATTGAACATAACAAATAGCAGATTTGATCACTACCAAGAATTTGCTTTGCTAGGTGGACGAGTGACACTAGCGCCCAAGCAGTACCTGCTATTAAAGTAGGAATCGCAACTGATTTGCCAGTTCTGTACATCAGTAAACAATGACATAACAGGAGAAAATTTTGTATAGACACTTGCACACCACTCAACTATGATATAAATTTGAAATTTTATTCAAGTTAAAAATGTTTCTTTCAACACCATTGTCACTGGCCTTTACACTCAATAATTATAATTCAATAATTTTTTAGTTTGTGGCACAATCTTATCTTGACGTTCCACTAACCTCATACCAGGAAGATTAATTAACAAGTTACTCGCTGTTGGATTTTCTCAAGTATATTGAATGAATGTATGGGTTTCTTGTTAACGAGCTCCAATAAAACGACACACAGCGATATCTTAGAGTTGGAGTCTATGTAATTCGAAAGAATTCCATAATTGAACCATTAAAAAGTGAAATTGATTCGAGTACATTGAATGTCAACGTTTGCAATATCAGTTCCTAAGAAAAACAGTAAAAATTAACTGCGTATATCATTCCTCCAATATCTGCGGAAGAAACTAAGAAAAAGGTTAGTTGATCGATTCAGTTCTGCCCCTTGATTGAATTCCCACCTCTCAGTTTTTTCATCAAGCCAGACAGTTTTCCTTCGAATTTCTCAAATAAGAAAGCACTGCACAATTCACATTCAATTCAATATGACGCCCATAAGAAAAAGTAAAGTTGATGATGGTGGCCAACAGACGAAACGTCGGACGGTAAATCTGAACATACCGTCGTATAGCGGGGACAAAATGGCAACGTAAATGTACTGTTTAGTTTGATATCCTTCATCAAATAACGCCAGAAAAACATAAAGATGGTTTTTCAAAATTTCGGTTTTTCCGTATATTTTCGGATATACTCGGAATTTTGAAACTTTCTTAACGGCATATTATTGGTCACATAGATGCGCAAATTTGCCCCAATTTAACCATATTCATATCTCTTATAGTTTCCGAAATCCCAATGGTGGCCCTCAAATTTGAATTACCCGGTATATGGTATCCAATATATCCTGAACGGCGTAGGTAATCGTCTCTTCGAATTTATCGTTTATTAGTAGGACCAGATCGTCAGCATATGCTTGCAGATCGGGTAGGACATCTGCCGGGTCCGCTAGTAATGTTAAATATGAGTCTCATCATAAGTGTTGAAATATACCAATTTGATAATGAAATGTAAATAATACACCTGTTTCCACCTTGCAGTTAGAACAATCACTCGAATAATAAATTAATCGTCATTTCGATGACCCCAACGGAATCTTATTTATCGAGAAGTTTTCGATACGAGTCTTGTTATCGAGCCTTGAGGCGAATTAAAAATGCAGTTTCTGAGCTCTTTCATCACCGCCTCTCATTCCACTCTGCTAATCAATTATGACGAACAGTTTGGTGAGGATCTTTTAATTGATTTTCGTTGATCTTTTAGGCCAGTAGATATAGACAATCAACTAACAAAAATTCCAAAAGTTTTCAAACTTCAGTACAAAGGCGGGAATGGTTTAAAAGCAAAGTATAAAATTTTGCCCGCAATATTGTCAAAAAAAAAATCGTACACTTAAGTTGGTTGCAAACTTGATTTGTTATATGAAATAATATATTCAATACTACTCCAAGTTTACAGAACTTTTAGAATTTTTCAACGAGTATACAGCAAAATTCAAGTTAATTGCAATTTGGAGAATGTTCCGTACTTAGGAACAGGTTGCTACCTGAGATTTAATGCTTTTTCGATGTACCACTCACTTGACCAAAGTTTGAAAACTTTTGGAATTATTGTTAAATTTTCAGTTTTTAATGTCAATCTCTACTGGCCTACTTCTGCGGAGGAAAGAAACAAGTGTGTGTGTGAGTGTGTGGGGGAAAGCGGTGAAAGTTCGATCGAGTGAACTTTCGTTGGATCTTGCATGCTTATATCAAAATATGCTTATCGAAAAAATCAAAATTATTATTGACAAAGTGAAACATTTGAAAAAAAATATAATGAAAAGGGGGAACATTCTTCTTGAAAATTGAAAATACGATATTTCTGTGATATCTTACAGAAAACAACTACTTCCCCGGCTAAAGCCACGCTGGACATTGAACTACATCTGATAGATATTGTGAAAAGACTCTACTGAAGAGTTGTTTTTTTATTTATCTCTAGTTTTCATGATAGATATTACAAAAAAATAATATTTTTAATTTTTCAATTTTCATTACCTCCCAAGGGGTTATCTTGAACCATGGAAAATAGCGACAGAAGTTTGTCTTTCAGCCGCAGATGATTCCACAACAGATCTTATGAACATCCTGTTCATATTTTCGAGCAGAAATCAAAAATTTTTATATCTTTCACAGTCACAAATACTTTGAAATCAATGAAATAGTCATTATTCACAAAATTAACATTTATAAACAAATATATACGTCACGGTGGAAAATATTTGGGTATTAATCGGAAGTTATTAGATAATTTGACATTCAATAATTGATTATAAACGACTCAAGAATGAATAATATGCTGTTAATACGTGCTAATGGCCTACAATTGGAATCACCTGGCAGGAAATATTTCTGATGACGTGTTGTTCTTTTACAAATGTTGTTCAGGATATACTATAGTCTGTCCATAAAGTACCCCCCCTGTCAGTAATAGTAGTAGTAGTCCATTAAAAAATTAGCAGGGGTGGGATACTCAAGAGTTCTAATATAATGTACCACCGAGTGTACCACCATTTTCGAATGAGGTATCATTCGACCCACCAAGCCATTTTGAAGGACAGATAATTTTTTTTGGTGCCAACCATTCTACTAAAAAAAATTTCAGAGGAAAATTCCAATCCGCTCAAAAGTTTTTTATCGATTCCTCAGTAATGATCATTAAAATCATAATGGATGGATTGACAATTAGATTTGTAGGTGGAGTATTTTATTATATTATCTGCAGGTATTCCCCAAAGTTCGATTTTGGTTCCCATGCTGTTCCAGCTACACATCTATGAAATTATAGCACCATTCATCGTGATTTTTCACTGAAGTTTCTTTGTCATCACAACAGACTCAAAGTCTATGTTAGAACAGGTTCGCACGCAAGATTTCGAAAGGATGGAAAAATAACCTGGTGATATTCGAATGTATCGAATATGAAACTCCCGAGCTTGTGCTTCCTTCAAAAAGCTTGTTCTCAAGCCAAATATAGAGTATTATTATATGTAAATACCGATCCAGATATAAATAAACGTTGAAATAGTTACGATTACTGCATGCCTTTATTTAAGTGCCCATTGGTAATTTAAACTATATACCCACACAATGAAAATGTTTTGAAACGGTTATCACTTCAATCAATGTCGAATATTTGGCAAGTTCATGAGACAAGATTGATAGTTAATTGCCGACAATTAAGAAGACGGATGCTACTTGCGAAATAAAAACAATCTTTGTTTTATTGTTCAATATTTTATTCTGCTCGTTTGAGATGAATCCCGAGGAAACTATTCTTTAAAAAATCAAAGATCAAACAGGGGACTGAAAGTTCAGGTGACATCACGCGAATACTCGATAGATAGATAGAGTTTGACATTTTTATATCCGACAAGTCCGAAGAAATGTTGAAAAAAAAAGGATACCTATATAGTGTTCGTGAATTCACCTTTGATAACATCAAACCCTTCCGAATGTGTATATGTATATTCGACTTATTACGAGAAAAATAAGTGATACCTGCTTCATACACCGAATTTTATTTCGTTGAAACACTCCCCAACAAGATAGTCTTCTACTCATACGTTTGAAATAGCCATTTTGAAATTTTTTGAATATCAGTTCTATTTCCATTTATGATTGCTCTTAATTGTCTTTTTCGTTGAGCTGAATCAGCAGAAAAAGGCTGGGAAACCAATAACTTTCCTATTGAAAAAACATTTTCTGATTTTGATTTATTTTTCGTTTGATTTTTTTTTTATTTTTTATTTAATATTCACTTTTTATAATTATTGTTTATATTGAACCGTTTATAACCTTTGGTGTAGTAATGAATACATTCGAATATCAAAGGAAAAATCGTTCAGACATAACTATTCGCAACACGCCTTTCCATTTTGAATAAATAAAATAACCTCGTTTTGATGAAAGTTTTTCACTGATTTACTATATAAATCTGTAAAGCCAATTAACCTTCTGAGCAGCCACAAAATGATTTGCATGACATATCAAAAAAATGTATTATCTTGCAGAAAGAACTGTGCCCACAAATTCATACAGAAAGACTCGACACAGTCAAAAGAGATATTTACATTATTTATTACTCCACATTCTCCTGACAAGTTATGTAAGGACGACAACGATTAATGTTTTAATTATCCATAAAGTCCTTATACAGAGGCATTCTATGAGTTTAGGTAATAAAAAAATCTGTTCTATGTGAAACGATATTTTAATGTAACAAGGAAAAACCTCTAGTGCATTTGAATGATACCTTGACAATAATATCGTATTTAATTGTAAATACTGATCCTATAAAAAGTACTTTTTCACAGTCAAAGACAAAAATAACCTAACTGTTTGAAAAGCTGCACGCCTAACTCAATACCGAATCGTATCAGTGTAACACAAAAATAAAATATTTTTCAATAATTCCCCAAATAATTCTGTGATTTTTGTATGTTATTTTTGTATATTTCTATTAAATGTGGACATAATTTGCACAGTTGAAATGCGATAAAATGAGGGTTTCACATAGAGTCGATCTCAAATTCAATTGAAGATAATGCTATGGTCGATGATGACCACAAGATTCTTAGCTTCTTCTACCACATCAATTGTTTCACCATTGATTTATTCACGGAAGCTTCAATATTCAGTCGCTTGATTTTGGTCCAAACAATAGAACTATGGTATACTTGGGTACCGTCAGGGTAGAAATGCACCTTGCATCAACTCACGTTACTAAAGGTTCTGCGAATAAAGCGAGAGAAGAATTGACCCCATAGTTGAACCTTGTGGTATTTCGCGCTGAAGAGATAGTGAAGATTAGAGCTCTTCACCGATTACAACCCTTTGATCCCTCCTATTGAGATGATTTTCGAACAAAGTTACAGCTGGGCTCACATACCAATATACAGTAGTATGCTCTACTGGAATTGAACGCCAGAACATTACAGTGGTTGGTCTGAATAAAAATAAAGTACATGCTAATGCTAGAACTCTACGCATTTTCTACATAGTTGATACTTCAAAACTAAGAAGGAGCTACATTTCGATGTAGGACACTAGTGCGTCTCTCTTATTTATGTGGTGTTATCATATCATTGCGTTCCTTGTCGCTAGCTTAGTTTCTGTCTAAACCTCAGATGAAAAGTTTCCGATACTGTAAAACTATATATGTAGATATATAGATATACAAGAGCATACGGAAGGTATCACGGTGACGTCAATTGAGAAATGACTTTGCAGCATAGGGACTGGACCATCCTTTACGAATAGTGTGCATTATCCTTGGATAATACCAGCGCACTAATCACGGGCAATTTACTTTAACCCTCTCACGAATCACACCTCTATCTGAACCGAGCAACAGCTCTTAATAAAGTACAATTACAACGGCATACCGTACAGTTGAATAGTTACAGGGCACCGACAATTCCTACCATTGAATAAACACACAAAAAACTGATCCACTACCGCATGTTGACCGTAAAACAAACGGATAGTTAAATATAAACGATTGCGCAACGTTGCGCTTGGGAGGGCCATGGAAGTTCACAAATTTTCGGAACAATCAAAGCGGCCAAAACGCAACGCCAACTCGGTACAACGAGATCAACTGAACGAAAGGCGCAGAGCAAATAAATAAAAACTACTCATCACCTCCTCACGCTCATTGAAGCATATTATTCATCGTGTTAATCTTCAATCACAGTTATTATGTCAATGACTTATTACATAAATCAAAGTGTTTATGCAAGGTCGAGAGATAATAGTCGTCTCATTATTATGCAAATAATTATCCTACCACTTTCATTGATAGTTTTTATTCAGTTCAAATGCTTTTCCCCGTGAGATGGTGATGGAATTGAATGGAGATGAGATTACTGATTCATTTATGCGTTTTATTAAAGTTGTTATTGATACACAAACATGGCAGAGGTCAATGATCTCTCATCATCAATTGGCTCGTGTCGAAGATACACTGCAGCCAATTCCCCCCAAGCTTTGCTAATCTAGTAGGCTTATGGCTTGATTCGCTATTTTCTACTGAAACCATGTACAGACTAGCGAACAAAACCCCGTGATCACTGATGACTGGCCAATATGGACGTAACATGAATAATTATTGGTGTTGCTTCATGTTTCTGTATATGTTTTTGGCATTCCTAGTCTTCATGATTCCTCCTGGAATAGTGGAGATAGCTCAATTCAGTTCGAGATCAAGTCTACTCTTGATCTAACTACATCGCTCAATGAAGTATAGTGCATGAGAGGCATGATCATGTTCTATATTTTCATTTCCCTCCACAGCACCGGCAAAGACGAGAATTTGTCAAATTCTGAAGAGGTGCTGCCATTGCAAGCAGAGCCTAGTCACTGAAGGTTCTCTGGCTAACATCATTATCATCCACCAGCATCTTACCAATAAGTGGTCCAATGTGAACGGAAACGAAAAATAATAAAATTTAAAATCAGTCCAACTCAAAGTGCACACGTTCGTAGAAATGCCTACCAAATCTGTGTTTGACCAGCAATCGATTTCAAACTCGGTCAGCGTATAGAAAAAAGATTTAATTTAATGAATATATTATAGAAATAAGTAAGAAACATTTTTGGCGGGAAAACGGCACCAGCAACCTCTGGATAACATTTTCAACCGAAGACCGAGCAATTCTGCGAATGCCAATCGAGTCAGCATGCCAAAATTAGACTATGCTGTGATTTTCGAATCGATGGGCACAAAATTAATTTTCTGCCGAAAAAACATCAAAGGGTTATACCTTAAGAATGGCCAAAAATCCCAAAGTCATCAGATTCACTCGAAATTACCACCGATATACTCAAAATTTTATGCCGATTCCGAAAATGTATGATTTGAATATGTTCGGATACGTGTACACAAAACCACCTATAACACCTACAAGCGAACTGTAAGGCCAGCAAACAATAGCATCCTCTTGTAGGAAATTTTCTTAGCTTTCTTTCTATATACCTATGCATTTAAGGAATGTGTCTCGTGATGGTCGCAAAATGCGAAAAATGTAAAAGGTGCGCTAGGATCCAGCATCCTAGCACATAAAACCGCCAACGAAAAATACTTCCAAGAATTCTAGAATTTTTTCAATATTTTTCCCGTATTCTACACCATCAATTCAATATGACACAATATTCGAAAAAAGAAAAATGTTAAATTTTAAAATCGGTCCAACTCAAAGTGCACACGTTCGTAAAAACGCCCACCAAATCTATGTTTGAGTAGCAATCGATTTCAAACTCGGTCAGCGTATAGAAAACAGATTGAATTTAACGAATATATTATAAAAAAAAATAAGAAATTTTTTTGGCGGGAAAACGGCACCTGCAACCTCTAGATAACATTTTCAACCGAAGACCGAGTCGAGATAGAGCAGTTCTGCGAATGCCAATCGATTCAGCATGCCAAAATTAGTATATGCTGTGATTTTCGAATCGATTAGCACAAAATAAATTTTCAGCCGAACAAAATGGCTACAACAAAAATTGTATCGCACGAATCAGGCATCCTAGTACACAAAACCACCTATAACACCTACAAGCGAACTGTAAGGACAGCAAGCAATAACATCCTCTTGTAGGAAATTTTCTTAGCTTTATTTCTATATACCTATGTATTTAACGAATGTGTCTCGTTATGGTCGCAAAATGCGATAAATGTAAAAGGTGGGCTATCCTAGCACATAAAACCGCCAAAAAAAATACTTCCGAAAGTTCTAGAATCTTTTCAATATTTTTCCCGTATTCTACGCCATCATTTTAATCGTCATTTGGTAGCTTGTGGGGGGGCTGCAGCCCCAAACCCCCCCTGGCTGCGCCAATGAATCTTCAACCTTTCTGAGGTGTTCCAGAGAAGTAAGCGAGCTTGTGAGTATCACCGACGAGACGAATGGCTCGTTTTGGAGAGAATCTAAGAGTTTCAATGTGTGTTTAGATCCTGCACTCCATATATGGGAACAATATCGAGAGATCGGTCTGGGAAAAAGCTAGATAGCAACGAACACAACTGGGGAGGCAAGTCATAAGATGGAAGTTTGGCAAGGAATCCTTGGTGTTAAACGCGATCAAACGCTTTGAAAATATATAATGCAACGGCCAGAAGTTTCACCATATTTTTCAATAAATTTCTGCAAATTATGTGGAACATAAGCAAGCAGGTCACCACTTGATCTCTGATGTCGGAAACAATATGAATATGCTTGGCATCTATTGTGAATCCAAGACCATTTGTATTGGAATCACCTCCCTCAGAGGTGGATCTCTATGAGAGACCCCATTTTACGATTTTTGGTGAACAGCACGACATTGGCATTTTGGTGGTTGCAACGTTATTTTGAGTATGTCTGAGAAAATCATGATTCCATTCCCTTGCCAAGCTTGTCGTGAATTTATAGCTTACTTGAGTAGCAAATTTCCTACTTCCACTGAGTCATGCAATGATTTACTTTTTTCGATTTTATTGCCCACTTTTGTTACAAGCATACCTAATGATGGACATCGTAAGTCTCGAAAGAATGAGCTTGACCATTTCTTGGAAAACACCGAATGGAAATAATTTGTGCCTTATAGGTCAACTCTTAATACATGTTGACTCCAATTCAAACTGTAAATAGCTGAACAATAGAGTCAATTATTCTCAGACCTACTTGTTATATTCCGAAAATTGCAATAAAATCTACATAAAAACACTCCCATCCAAACATGAATATTTATCAAAGCAGCTCTGGAAACAAACAATCGAACGTGTTACAGAATGTTCTCGCATAAAACGCCAAATTTCACAACACAAAATATTAATGACTCTCCTTTGACAAAAAGCCGGTACCCGCATCGTCTGAATCAATTTGGATTATTTAGGTCAACATCTCTTTCCTTCTATATAACATAGAAAAATTTCAAATTAGTTTTTAAATATTCTAATTTTTTTCTCGAACTGACATTACGTATCTATAAACATCTCCGAATACAATACGACATTAACGATTATTCGATGTGGGACAGAAGAGTGAGGTTTTGAAGATTTGATCGAGATTTGATGAAGATGATATTTTCCTAAAGCAGCTTAGTTTCTGCCAAACCCTGTAGATCTGCAATGAATATTTCTTGATTGAAATTAACAAGTTGAAAGACTCTTCATTTTGGTTCAAACACCGTTTCAAGATTACATGATTAAAATTCCTATTAAAATATGGCACTTGACGCGTTTTTAATCACACTTAAACTGTGCCCACCGCTTAATTACAAATTCATCAGCCTATTTGGTGAATAGTCTGATTCATAGTTCTTCGAATGGCCGATTTGTTACACCTCTAAAACGTCTCTTGTCGTTCAGACTTCGAAATTTTTCGGCGAAAACCAGTTAACGTAAATTACCAGAAGAAATTTCGAGCAACTTTTTTATCACACATCAGTAAGCCAAATATAGCAATTATTTCATGCCGAGATTACCTGACGGTAATTACCCGTTTAGGGTTACGGTAATAATGATACAACAGCACCGCCCTATATTTAATTTTTTGACGAAAATTGGACTTGACAAATTGTTGATTACCGAAGACGTGGTCATTCAAATAGGGTTCGAAGTTTACAAAAACCTGAATGAATTCAATTTCCAATCTGTTCTTGAAAATCCGGTAACAAGCTCCAAGTTATCCGAATTCGAATAGAATTTGAATTTCAGCTTGTACAATAGTTGCAAATGAAAATGAAATGGAGGCTCTCCGAAACCTGGATGAAAGACTACCAATTTGAATAGGTTCTAATCCCAGTCTTTGATCAACTTGTAATCCTTCAGAGGACGAATCAGGTATTCGTTTTTGGTTAACGCTGGTGTGAAGTGATAATTATAGGTGGGAGATCTGATAATCTCCAATTGGACAGTCATTAAGAAGCTTGGAACTACTCTCTAGGGTTAATCAACTAGTATGGTTGCTCGACCAAGCTGATGCACCGAACCTATATTGTTTTTCAGTCTGATATTCGTTATAATATGAGTGTTTTTCATTTTCATTATTCAGAAGGCCTAGCAGGTCAATCTTTTGAGTACTCCAGAACTTCTGATGAACTCTTGGAGCTATAAGATATCCTTCCTCATTCGAGCAAAACCTTCTCATACGAATAGTTTGTGGGAGGCTGTTTCATCCTCATCACGATCTGGTATCAGGGCCCTGATTTTTCATCCATAGGCCAGTTTCTGCCGAACCAGGGTTTATCAGATGTAAGGTATGTATTTTTGCATCACCAACATTAAGGTCTCATAAATGGTCTCGGCGCATTGTGTTGGATCTCCAAAAGAGAAACACACTCTTTTCTGTGGAAATGTTGGGAAAAAGAGCAAATAGTGGAGATGAGTTTGTAGTCGCAGTTCCCAAGAGGAACACAAACTTTTATACTATATGGATCAGGATTGGTGGTGGGAAAAAATTGTAGTGTATCAACGTTCTGGTTGTTAACATCAGGAAAACGTGTGGGTAGCTCGACCAATTGCTCTAGAACATACGTGATAGCGAAGACCTCAGCTTGACGACCTACCTTGCCTGTTTTGTTGGAAAACTTGAGCCAGGTAGAGTTGTGTACATTGAAATCTCCCATCATGAAAAATACTAAGTCGTCATATCGACTTGAAATGTGTACTTTATACGTAAAATTTTATGCTCATTCCAAAAATTTATGATTTTTATGTGCTCAGATATAAGATTTAGCAGGAAAAGGGTGTTTAAGGTAAAATATCAAATTTTCTGAGATTTATTATTTTTCATTTTTCGAATTTCAAATTTTTGTCCCCGAACGTATTTTCACGTGCTGATTCCGAAATTTTCAACAAAAATGTCGAAAACTCATCAGAAATATTTTTGGCGCCAAAAAAACATCTAGAAACTGACTTAGAGCTGACCAACTCGAGAACGGTTAAAGATAGACAAATTCTGCGAACGCCAATCGATTCAGAATGGTCGAATTAGTATGTATTGTGAATTTTGAGTCACTCGAAAAAAATTAAAAATTACCCGAAAAAGTTGCAAGGGGTTTACCCCTAAAAATCATGAAAAATACTAAGTCGTCACATCGTCTTGAAATTTGCACTCGATACGTAAAATTTCATGCTTATTCCGAAAATGTATGATTTGTATGTGCTCAGATATAAGATTTAGCCGGAAAAGGGTGTTTAAGGTAAAAAATCAAATTTTCTGAGATTTTTTATTTTTCATTTTTCCAATTTCAAATTTTTGTCCTCGAACGTATTTTGACGTGCTGATTCTGAAATTTTTAACAAAAATGTCGAAAACTCGTCAGAAATATTTTTGGCGGCAAAAAAACCATCTAAAAACTGGTTTAGAGCTGACCAACTCGAGAACGGTTAAAGATAGACAAATTCTGCGAACGCCAATCGATTCAGAATGGTCGAATTAGTATGTATTGTGAATTTTGAGTCAATCGAAAAAAATTAAAAATTACCCGAAAAAGTTGCAAGGGGTTTACCCCTAAAAATCATGAAAAATACTAAGTCGTCACATCGTCTTGAAATTTGCACTCGATACGTAAAATTTCATGCTCATTCCGAAAATGTATGATTTGTATGTGCTCAGATATAAGATTTAGCCGGAAAAGGGTGTTTGAGGTAAAAAATCAAATTTTCTGAGATTTTTTATTTTTCATTTTTCGAATTTCAAATGTTTGTCCTCGAACGTATTTTGACGTGCTGATTCTGAAATTTTTAACAAAAATGTCGAAAACTCGTCAGAAATATTTTTGGCGGCAAAAAAACCATCTAAAAACTGATTTAGAGCTGACCAACTCGAGAACGGTTAAAGATAGACAAATTCTGCGAACGTTAATCGATTCAGAATGGTCGAATTAGTATGTATTGTGAATTTTGAGTCAATCGAAAAAAATTAAAAATTACCCGAAAAAGTTGCAAGGGACCCCTAAAAATCATGAAAAATACTAAGTCGTCACATCGTTGAAATTTGCACTCGATACGTAAAATTTCATGCTCATTCCGAAAATGTATGATTTGTATGTGCTCAGATATAAGATTTAGCCGGAAAAGGGTGTTTAAGGTAAAAAATCAAATTTTCTGAGATTTTTTATTTTTCATATTTCGAATTTCAAATTTTTGTCCTCGAACGTATTTTGACGTGCTGATTCTGAAATTTTTACCAAAAATGTCGAAAACTCGTCAGAAATATTTTTGGCGGCAAAAAAACCATCTAAAAACTGATTTAGAGCTGACCAACTCGAGAACGGTTAAAGATAGACAAATTCTGCGAACGTTAATCGATTCAGAATGGTCGAATTAGTATGTATTGTGAATTTTGAGTCAATCGAAAAAAATTAAAAATTACCCGAAAAAGTTGCAAGGGACCCCTAAAAATCA
This sequence comes from Chrysolina haemoptera, assembly GCA_958298965.1. Taxonomy (NCBI): domain Eukaryota; kingdom Metazoa; phylum Arthropoda; class Insecta; order Coleoptera; family Chrysomelidae; genus Chrysolina; species Chrysolina haemoptera. Next base: position 4,952,275 of record OY282596.1, on the reverse strand, counting down.
TGAAAAATACTAAGTCGTCACATCGTTGAAATTTGCACTCGATACGTAAAATTTCATGCTCATTCCGAAAATGTATGATTTGTATGTGCTCAGATATAAGATTTAGCCGGAAAAGGGTGTTTAAGGTAAAAAATCAAATTTTCTGAGATTTTTTATTTTTCATTTTTCGAATTTCAAATTTTTGTCCTCGAACGTATTTTGACGTGCTGATTCCGAAATTTTTACCAAAAATGTCGAAAACTCGTCAGAAATATTTTTGGCGGCAAAAAAAACATTTAAAAACTGATTTAGAGCTGACCAACTCGAGAACGGTTATAGATAGACAAATTCTGCGAACGCCAATCGATTCAGAATGGTCGAATTAGTATGTATTGTGAATTTTGAGTCAATCGAAAAAAATTAAAAATTACCCGAAAAAGTTGCAAGGGGTTTACCCCTAAAAATCATCAAAAACACTAAGTCGTCACATCGTCTTGAAATTTGCACTCGATACGTAAAATTTCATGCTCATTCCGAAAATGTATGATTTGTATGTGCTCAGATATAAGATTTAGCCGGAAAAGGGTGTTTAAGGTAAAAATCAAATTTTCTGAGATTTTTTATTTTTCATTTTTCGAATTTCAAATTTTTGTCCTCGAACGTATTTTGACGTGCTGATTCCGAAATTTTTAACAAAAATCTCGAAAACTCGTCAGAAATATTTTTGGCGGCAAAAAAACCATCTAAAATCTGGTTTAGAGCTGACCAACTCGAGAACGGTTAAAGATAGACAAATTCTGCGAACGCCAATCGATTCAGAATGGTCGAATTAGTATATATTGTGAATTTTGAGTCAATCGAAAAAAATTAAAAATTACCCGAAAAAGTTGCAAGGGGTTTACCCCTAAAAATCATGAAAAATACTAAGTCGTCACATCGTCTTGAAATTTGCACTCGATACGTAAAATTTCATGCTCATTCCAAAAATGTATGATTTGTATGTGCTCAGATATAAGATTTAGCCGGAAAAGGGTGTTTAAGGTAAAAAATCAAATTTTCTGAGATTTTTTATTTTTCACTATATATGAAACTTGTTGTTGGAGGAGTTCCCTTGTGTTTCTGTTAGAGCCAGAATATCATGTTTTCCGCCTGAAGAACGTTATTGATGTTGTTTACTGCATCATCATAACTGTTAAAATAAGACCTGATTGTTGAAAAAGGAAAGAAATAGGTGGCCGGAAGTTATCACCCAAATACTGAAACATGGAATAATCCATTTCTCAGCACATATAGTGGATATGATGGAATTTAACCAGGCGATGATGGAAACCATCTACCACCTATGGTTATCCTTTTGGTCGCCTCTTACGACAAGCAGGATTACCCATGGGGTCAGACTCAGTCTGATCCCATACAGAATAATGTGAGATACAGAACTTCCGTGAAGATTTGTTTCCGTAGTTATAATAATAATAATAATAATAAATTGCTTTTATTGATAGAAGGACAGGTTACAGAAACTATCAATAGGCAGAGTTAGCGCTTCACCCGTCTAGGACAGGTTAGTACTCTCTTGTACTCATTGTACAAAAGCTAAAGGAAAATTCAGAAGAATTCGAAATAATATATTACATCACATTCAAAAAACGCTGTATATAATCTGACACACTCTCACTCTCTCTTCGCAGCATGAAAACTCAAACAATAAATCGCTCCAGAGGCGACAAAAGTTGAAAGGAAAACCGGGAGAATTGGAGGAGTCTTTGCCCCCATTTGCATTTAGTTTCGCTGATTTGAATATCAAAAGAATAAAACGGTGAGTTAAATGGCACATCATGATTTTCCTGTGAAATGGAACGGAAGTTTAGCGTGAATGATCAGTTTTAAACGCGATATGGAACTCGGAAAGGAAAGAGAATTGGCGATGGCGGCACTGATTGATTCCAGTGAAATTAGAAACTTTGACGATGCGGTTCCAAATTTTACCATCGTATTGTTCGAGAATGGTGAATAGATACGCAATTTCATTTTATCGCCGCTGAATTATCATAGATTCTCTTGAATGGGCACTGATGGGACTGCTTTATGAATTGAAGAGAATTCGACGGAATTCATACATTGAAACTTTCACTGATAGGAGTGGTACAATAAGATTAAGATACCACATATGTTGAAAACCCCTCAGAATTGGTGAAAACTTGGCAGATACTATCAAATCATATCAAAACTGTCCTTTTTTGCCCAAGAACTATCATGTGAGAAAATAACAGTAAGTGGAAAGATCCACTGTGTCTAATTTCAACCTAATAGATACAAAATAAATATAACTTTAATATCAGTAATGAGTACAGAATAGAAGTCACAAAACTGTTAACATTTATAACACATTTATTTGAAAAATTACCATAATGCGAATTTGCAGATGAGCAACAAAACACATATAACATATAATGAGTGAAATTCGGTTTAACATTTTGGTTGGGAGCCATGATGGTAGAGAACCCTAAGGCTAATAATAGACGAGCGCACAACACGTCGCATGCTGAACGCCGCGTTTTCTCCGCTGGAATGAATAGTGTGTATTTAAATTAAAACATATACACGAACGTGCTCACCGCTCGTGTATCTGTTCCACGTGTTGTGCGCTTGTCTATTATAAGATAAGCCTTAAGACGCGTTTTCCTACACCTTCGCCAGTCGCCGACGACTGCGACCGAGTAGGCGCGACTGGGAGTAGCGGCGATCTATTTCTTCACACCCGTTTTCCTAAAGTTCGCTCTTTTTAAAGTGTTGCGCTCTTGTGGTTTGTTCTTGTCTAATTGGTCGCAGTCGTTGGCGACTGGCGAAGGTGTAGGAAAACGCGCCTTTAGATGGCATATGCAAGAAAAAACTTGATAAAATAAAATAAGTCAAACTATCGAATTATTCTATATTGAATTTTGGTTATACATCATTATTCATACATAGGTTAGTTAGTCAGTCGGCAAGCCATTCTAAACAGTACATCTACGAAGTACTGCGAAAGTTAGTTGTCGATTTCTCTTCCTGGATATTAAGCGTTTCAACAGATTTTATCGATAATAAACACGTGAAACAACCATTAAAATGCAGAAATCACCTAATAAGTGCTGTTTTGTGTCATATTTTACGAATACTTTCCTGAGTATACCACATAAGACATTTTGTGCCACAAGATGTACCTCGAAAAAGAAAATTATACAAAGCAGCCAGAAGAGCCAAAAATCGTAATCAATGTTTTCCTGCTGTAAGAGCAATTCAAGGTTAGCCCAGATACAGTTAGTTCGTCGGTATAATTTATAGCACGACCTTTGTGCTATGTTCATATTTTGCACTGTACAGTGCACAAAGAGCCCTCTCCCTTCATCTCTACATATCCAATGGAATTTCCACCGTACGCCTCTATGTACGGCCCTATGAAAAATTTATTTTCATTTAACTTGATCAGACACAACCTCAAAATTAAGATAAAAACAATTGGGACATGTTTGTTGTTTGTGAATCATTCAAAGAATTTCTAATATATTGCTCGTGAGGATTTCAACAAGTGAACATTAGTTATTTCTTTAATTACACTGTTGCTTTCACATTCCTTAATAGACCATTCCAGAATGACGTCACCGACAGGTCGGCCATCTTTGGTGAGGGGCAAATAAAGTTTATTTACGCTTCAATTGTATTGGTTTAACCACCTTTGTGAGATTTGAAATTATTATGTGGAGAAGCATCAGGAATAGTGTTAACGTATTAACAGAAATTTCACCAACGCCCCCTGATTTCTTAGCTTTTATTTCCTTAAGATTATCTTTCAGTTCGTGAATATCAGTTGGGACAAAAAATTGTTTTGTGGGAGATGATTTTGGACGTAATTCAAGGGATCAGTCTGACTATCAACATTTTTGTGATTTTTCCGCAAGAGAGTAGTGTTTTTTTTTGAGAATGTTGGTTGAGAAGGAGAAAATAATTGCATCATGGTCCGAGAGACCTGCAGGAATAACTGGAGCAATAACTTCAGGTTTACTGAAGTTTGTACACACGTAATCAATTACACTGCTCTTACAGGTGAATCAAATGATTAAATTATAGAAGTAAATTGTTCAAGTATAAAATTCTGTACATTGTATGTAAAGATTATTCGATATATTATAAAGTATCAACAAAATTTCTATTTACCAACGATCTCATCTTTTATCTGATCAGATTCATTCATTTGCTGTCCAACACTTGTATATATTTCCTTGAACTTGATTTTTTTCAATTTCAGACTAGAACTTTAAAATATTCAAAATTTGTTCACACCATCACACCTTCAGTCATATACGTTTTTTCAGCTACTTCAAGGAATTCTTCGCCATAATGAGTCTTCAGTTTCTTTATATTTGTTTGCTTTGTGTTGGCAATAAACACCTATTGCTTATAAAAACTTCATTTGACCCTAACTATCTTGGGTGAAAGTCGTTAAAATACACAGTCACACTAAGGGTATATCTGTTAGTATTTGGTAAACAACTTTAGTACTCTGGAAGCGACTGAGTGAAACAAAAAATGCGGTGTTTTTCCATCATAAATGAGATCACAGTACAGAGAGAAACAACTGGCCGATAGCTACCCAAAACAACTACTTTCCGGGACAGATTACTCCGCCAAGCATTGGACCAGCAACATATTCCGAGGGTGGAATATGATACCAAGGAAAACTCATGATTCTTATTTATAGTTTCATCGGTACTGAAGAATAATCGCTTTGGTTCCAATCTTGAAATGATTCGCTTCACGAAATAAGCCTAGGTGAAGAATAGTGTTGTTCGGTGTTCAAAAATATCTGGGGATGTGGAAAAACTAGTTTCAAGCCAAGTTCACAGTAGGAGTCAACCAGCATATTAATGTTTTAATGATAGATAAATGTACAGTTGCCAGGTAACTATTGCCAAACATTTGACAAAACTCAAAGATTTCGTAGTATTGTCAAAATGGTGCTTTCTCCTGGTTTGATTTCAGCAGCTCCAACATAGTTTTGGAGCGAATTTTCTGTTGTACATGAGGAGTTATAATGAGAATTCACGGCCTTCAACAGGTTTCATCATCATATAGGAGGTTGGAAAGATTCGAAATGAATGTCATGAATTCAATGGTGTCTATAATTATTTCCAAAAAGAATATCATCAATCACGAGTGCTAATGAAGATTAATTCTTCATTCGCATTATGAAGAAAAGTGGGCACCTATTAAATTGATTAATTATTTTGAAATTCTTTCGGCAGTTCCTCAAATTGAATTTTTTCAAACGAATTTTTGTTTAGCTTCAGATGTCAACTCTTGGAATGCTCATTCAGAATATCGCATCAGAATATGACATCTACGTGTGATCTATGAATTAAATTATTATACCAGGTATATGTTTTTCAGAAAAAAACTGTCAAGGTTCAATTGCAGATGATTGAAGATCATTGCTATTTTAGTGGAATTGCAACAAATCATCCAATTAAATGGAAACCTTCCGAACAAAGATGGCCGAATAGAAATAAACAAAATATTCTTTATTGAATACAGTGCAATTTCTAGAAATAAGTCGGCAATTTTCATCGGAAAGCACTAGTCGCATTGTAACTCGATGAACCTAAGCCTACAGAATATTAATTCAACATTAAAATTGGCACCATACTACGAGGTACATTCTAAAAATACTGATGACAATCATTAAACAACGAGTAGGTAAACATAATAAATAAGAAATGGAAGTCATTTCCTCAAATGTTAAACTATTGTAGGTATTACTAAACTGAAGTAAATAATCAGATGTCTTATTTTTTTTTGTAAATTTTATTTTTACGAATCTCCCAGGATTTTCGAAAAAAAACTCGTCTGAAGCAGAGATTGTGCGAGCAAAGGAGATCCAGGACCTACAGCTTACGTACTAGGGGATTCCGAACCACTTTAGCTCCGTGTCGGCGGTGGGGATCGAAACCTGGCAGCCTGGGTGAAAGCAAACGCTCTTTTCTATTTATACCCTATAGTTAATTAATTACTATGAATTAATGTTCATGATAACGTGGGAATGATTTCACCTCTGCTTACCTGGTGGTCATCAAATAAGATCACGCCCAAGCATGCACATAATAGGTTATAATCCATGTATTGTTATCAACTCAAATGGTGAGGCAAGTTAGGAGTTTGTCTTTAGGATTACCTAATAAAATTTGGAGATTGTTGGTACTGTTATATGTACAAGCTGAAGGTTTGCGTCTCGAAAATTTACAGGGTGTTTCCGAAATTGAAGCAATTTAAAAACGGGTTGTTCTATGGAACATAATGTTTCAATAAATAACAAGAATTTTCGTTTTTGAAGTAGTCAAAAATTTCGAAATTTTTCATAATATTTTATGAAATCGCTTTCAGTTACGTTTGTTTGGGAGACACTGATTTGATTGTCCAGGCCACAGCGTGTCTGCTCGCTGGCAGTGATTCAGCGCGGTTTGCGCAAGCTGTAGACCTCTTATCATTACCAACATGTCCAAATCAGGAAAGTGTCCATCAACTTTCTTCTCCACCGTGAATTTTATTTGTTCAAATACTGAATCCAAACTGTTCAAGAAATGTTCTATATTCTAATTTTTCGTATCAAAACCACAAAATTTTTTTGTTTATAGGGCGTTGAACTTTCCACTTAGTCCTGAACATTTTCAGAAAGGAAGAACAACCATCAAGGAAATATCCATTAATAAATAATAATAAAAGAAGAGGGAGATTCACCTAACCAGAAGCTGTACTGGAAGAACTGCTGTAGTCGTTGAGACATCTTGACTGACTGGACAGCAGAAGGGAACACAATGAATATTTTGGGTCGTAGTGTATTCACACCCCCAACTATCAATATTACTATCACCATCAATGTCTCTTACAATATACAATTTTTTTTGCCCGACTTACTTTCCGGAGCTACCTCGTATCTCTTCCGATAAAAAGAAATTCGGCTGAGCGATTGTCGAACCGTGAAGCCGTTGCTAATTTTGATGAACAAAACATTGACCGCATGCCCAGTATTATAGGTTCGGAGGCCGTTAAAAACCGGACACGCATACTTTTACCTTGCAATGCCCTAACATGAAATTCGACTAAAAATTGCTTTGAAACTTTTTTTCGCTGTCTATATTCATACTAAACGAACCTGCTTACCCACTGCGTGATTCTATGGAACAGCTAACGATGTGCTAAGACGAAATATTTTCTATAACAACTTGTGAATTTGAAATGCGATGTGATATGGAAAAACAGATTTCAAATACATACAAGGATGACCACTTGACATTTAAATATATTTGAATCATCACAAAATAGTAATAGAGTTTCAGGGCATTTGTTCAAAGATAGTCAAGGCAAGGCAAAACCCTATAATGTTCAGAAAAAATTGTGAGAGCCGACGAAAGTAGGTAGGAATTAGTGTTCTGTAATTTCTGAAAACTCTATGCCTCAGGGAACACCTGCCGAGGCAGCGAGTCCCAAAGCTTTGCCCTTAGAGCCCTGAGAAAGAAATGTTCGGCAGGTCTCCAAAGTGACGGCATATGGATTTGAGGACTAAGCTCGACGGGTCAGTCTCGATGGGACCGCTGATGATGGAACTATTGATGATATTTCGAAAATTCCATAAAAATATCTATAAAACAGAGAAAAACCGTCAACCTTTCGGCGATGTTCCAGAGAAGTGAGCGAGCTTATAAGCGAAGTATCACAGACGGGACGAAAAGCTTTTTTTTGGACAAAAGTTTCAATGTGCATTTGGGTGTTGCATTCCATTTATGGGGACAGTATTCTAGGACAGATTTGTACCTTAAAAATCATAATCCGTTGACGGGAAGTGAACAAATTATTCTTAGCACGAAACAGAGAGCCATTTTCTCAGAGGCAGTTTTGGCAATGGACCTCACATGAAATGGTACTGCTGATGGTAATACCGATAAGATTGGTAGTGATACTCCTGACCAAGTTACGCTGGCCACTGTGATATAGGCCTTTCTAGAGAAAACACATGCTTCGGTTTCATTCACATTGAATCCTACCAAGTTGTTGGATCCACATCATGACGTTCCGTATAGTATATAGCAATGCGATTTTTTGTATTTGGTAGGTAGTGTATTTTTCCTTTTTGTTTCATGAATTAATTGTTTTTCTGCATTTTTTCCATGTAAATACCCCTAAATGAAGAGAGAGAGGTTGAATAACTTGTAAAGGACAGGATATTATTCACAATTATTCCAGATTATCATTTCCAGCAAATATGCGTTAGGACATTCAACAAGTATTTTGGCATTGTGAATCTCCTTCGAATATTCGATCGTTTTCTTCTGTATGTTTCCTTGCTCAATATAATATTTTCTAGACTTCCCTAGATATAATATGACTTCAACGGTAATTATTAAAAGTATCTGTATCTTGAATCTGAAGTACGAAATAATGATGTCATCAAAGTTCAGCGTGTAATTTTGTTTTCGACCCTGTATGAGTAATAAATCACAAAATATATTGCAATCAACCTATCATTAATGCATTCCTTTGAGACTAACAACAATTCTTGTTCATTTACATCAGCCAATAAATAAGTCAACAAAATAACGCCCACGAATAATTTTCGGATTTCATTTGTTATTCATTTTCATTTATGTATATTCACAATTCGTATTAATATTAATGTGTTATCACATGTATTTTAACAATACTTTTTTATGTAAACCAGACATGTATGGCAGATAACAGCTCAATATAAATGAAGAAACGTTCCTGGGCATAGAATCATAAACAACAATAACTATTACTTTTTATAAACAGGGGTCAAAGTTCCTCAATGTACATTTACAATGATTCACAATTCCATCGATTCAATTACTTCCACCGATTTATTCACAGCATGAATTATCGAACAAGTTATCCACCTTGAAAACTTGCATTCGGAAGATAACAATTACAGATTACTTGGCAGGTAATGAGTGGTGTCTTGGTACTCGTGTTGATATAAACCGCCTATACCTAATTGGCATGAAGCAAAGCTATTTATAATACTCGCGCACAATTCAACAGTTACAATTGAATAACAATTGAATGCATTACCATCTCCAAACTACGTGCTATTCATTTTCCTGCTTCAATTTATATTGACCCAGTCAAGGAATAGTCCAGTCATTCAAGACCATCCACTGGCATCAGTTCGATTTTTCACATAACAATGAACATTAGGATGATTCAGCAAGCCTTGCATAATTTTTCACTTCGTTCTTTCATGAAATTACTAGCAAACAGAAGGAATTGCATATGCTAGTCCTGAAGTGCTCCATGATCCCCAAACTTGTGCTCACATTCACCTATTAGGTAGGTTTTCCCGGAAAAAAATTCCAGAAGTTTTTTCCCAACTGTTTTACTAACTTACCACCTGGCACTGGTGGGCGAGGTTTGGAGCCCATGCACGTAGGACTCTTTGCTTGGACCCTTTGTGCACCCACATGTCTGGGTTCAGCTGGACATGCCAGCTTCGCTGGCGAAATCCAGCAGTATTCTTAGCTGAATCATTTTGACGTCTTCTGGGTTCAGCATACTGTCCCCACTGGGTTCAGCACACTGTCCCCACTGGATTCAGCATACTGTCCCAAAAGCTGCCTTCCTCTGATGCACCAGTGCATCATCATTCGAGGGACGGAATATATAGAGCTTCGATTGTCTCATGACAGGCTAGTCCTGCCATGTTTTTATAGCAGATCTTCCAATTGGTTGTTGCCCTGGCCAGGAGATTTTCTTGGACGCAGGTGTAGCATATACTTCAGCCTGGAAAACTGAGGCGTATTCGCCTAGAGGAATAGAGATTTCTCTCCTTAGTCCTCTCTTGTGTACCCCTGCTCTGAACATACCACCTGACCTCGAGCCGTCTGTGTACCAGACTATACTGTCAGCAGGGGGCACGTTCGATGCTATGTCATCCCATTCTTCCCTTTTAGGGATGACGTAATTTTTTTATTGGAAACATCAATTTTGGGCTCGTAATTCTGGTAATGTTTTTTATTAATGGGCAGGTCGTTTTTATAGTCGTATTATATCGAAAACTTATGTCAATGGTAATTGCTCGTGAGGAAACAGTCACTTAGACTAAACGAACAATTTTGAAAATTATGTTCTCGTTCAGCATTCCACTTCAATGAAACAAGCAAAAAATACTGTCAAATTTCCAATCGCACATCAGCAGTCGAAATGTACCTTACGAGACACCTGGTATGAAGTCAAGTATCTGACAGAATTCCAAATGCATCATTCACTCATATTAAGGAAGACGGGTTTGCAAGACTTGAGAAATTACTGACGGACCACCCAATTACTATTGTGTGAGTACCTATACACGTATCCTCTATCCAAAAACTTTTCTTTATGACCATATGACTATGCATTTTTCAATGATATTTATTATAGTGACCACACAATAGATCAAAATAAAACAAACCAACGTTATCTGAGATTTTGACTTAATTATGCCTCTGTCATCAATTGTACGTCACCTTTGACGATAAGTCGAATGGAATTTGATTAGTACTTATTCAGGTTTATCCCATTGGCGCCGAAATGAATAAATAAATAGCTAGAATCAACTGAAAGTCACTTTTCTCCAGATGATTCAGAGAATGAATTCAACCAGGGTGACTTTTGTGCCTTATGAAAAGATTCAAAATATGAATTTAAAGGAAGCGAAAATGGGGCTTCTAAATCTGTCACTATCTAACGGCCTAATAGTATGTCAATTCTTTCAACAATCTCAAACATATTTTATTATTCCTTTAAAAATTAAGCCGCTAATTAATAATTAATAATAAAGCCAATTCTTCCTAACTTACAAATTGTATAGGTAATACAGGTTTTCGTTAAAACTAAATACAGAATGCGTTTGTAACTATTTTTAGAAAATTACGATTTCACAGCAGATTCAATAGTTGCTTATTCATGAAATAACCGATTTGAAATGAAGCCATAAAATACTGAATCTCAATTTGTCTTCGTCAAGCTGACTTTTTCTTTTGCAACGTCGGATGATTCAAACTAGTTTGTTTGGAATAACTCATACTTGGTTGATCTTGAAATACCTCATCTAGGATGTGCACCATATATATCTTGCATATCGAATGTAATTTTTCGAAACATCTACGAGGGGAAAAATATCTGACTGAAGAATACTTCTGCTCAGTTTGAACCAAGCCCAATTGCTATTGGTAGGCACTTTGCAGCTTGCGATATTTCACTTGTTCTATTAAAGTATTCGAGAGTATTTCAACGATTTATTTTGATTCATTAATAAAGTGAAACTTCTGAATAGCGGACAGCTATAGAGGATTTTTTTTTGTCCCTAACTGGGAGGTGTCCGTTATTAAGAGGTTTAACAATTTTAGTAGCCCTTGAAGAAACTGAAACCAAAGAGCTGGGGTCTTTTCTTTCTGGAACTTTCTGATGGTCAGGGGTAGATACAGATTTTTTTGGTGGAAGTTGCCTGATTCCAAGCCTGATTCTTTTCCAAGCACAGTAATTCAAACCTACTATCTCCGACTATAAAATTCTGGAATATTGTCCGAAAGTCACAAAAGTTCCGAAGATTTTTCACAAACACGGTTTCTGAAACGTGAATTTGTCTGTGATCCTCAAGTATACTGTAAATGTGAACGTACCAACTCGATGAAAAGATAATAAATGCAATTCCGTGACATGATAATTATTTGAGTTATTCTCAGCTTAAATTAATCGATTAGCTCCGGTGAAAACATGCTAACTTGTCGTTTTATTGATACCTAACCCACTACTGAGTAAAGTCATTGCGATTATCGTATCATTAGTTGCAAACTAACGCTGATATACCGCTGTGCGTGTCATTAATCTTTGAATACGTTTCTCTAGAAGAAATGATATATAGTATTCACATTGTATCGAAACGGATGAATTCCAATTTTTCCAACTGTATCACCAAATAATTAATGAATAAATTGATTGATTCAGCTAAGGTCTACCGATGATGACCCCTCATATAATAACAATGTGAATGAAGTATATTCATAGACTTGTTTTGTTTTCTTTCGCTGCATTCCCAAGCTCTATGGACTGGATATTACAATGTTCAACAAAAGTGATATAATTTTGAATTGATTGGTTTACTCCAAGAAATACCAAGTGAATTATTTTTAATGAAAACACTTTATTTTTCAGTCAAACCACCCAAACCATTCAGATTACTTTTATCGCGGACTTCCATCGTCTGGATTGTTTCTATTTTTCAATCGGTTCAGAATCTGTGATCGTTATCAAGTGCCCAGCTACTCACCTCCAAAGTAATTAGAAGAACTTGATATGTCTTGAGGTAATCAACAGAGCAACCGTTTTCTTAATTGGTCATACTCAAGCGTGGTACTGGGTAGGGGCTCGTATCGTTTCTATTCTTCTAGAATTCACTTATTATTAAATAATGTTTTCCACACATTCCAAATTTCAACGTTCGGTTGACTGAAAGTGTTGTTGACTTGGATGTATAGGGACTCTTTGAAGTTTCATTCGAATCAGTGTTCTTTCTTCCTTTTCCAAGATGTTGGCTTCTGGTTTAAACAAAAATGCAAAGAGTTCCTATACATCCAAGCCAACAAGGTTTTCAGTCAACCAAGCGTTGAAAACATTAATTAATAATAGGTCAATACTAGAAGTATACGATAAGGGCCCCTACCCTTTACCACGCTCAAGTATGACCAATTGAGAAAACATGTAGTTCCGGTAATAGGGATGATGACATGAACCAAGAATCATTAAAATTGTGAATTCATCTAATGAAATACAATTCATGGATTATAAAAAACGTAATAATTGTTATATCATGAGCGAAAGTTCTAAGTTTTTTTTTTATAAAATGAAACTGCAAAATACAGCAATCCGCCGTTAGGTTGAACACCAATCAGAGCGAATGACGTCACGTCTTTGAACACCTAATACCTAATTGTGTTTCGTTTGAATTCCGACAATGTCTGCATTATTAATTTGAGTTTTACGGGTATTTTGTGATTCACAACGATTATTTACACAGTGTTGTGTGACCAATACCAAAATCAAGAAATGGAACAAGGATTTACCAAGGTAAATAGCCCTAATTGACCTATAGTGGATGTATTGAAGCTAAGAAAGTTTCTGACATCAAACCAAGACTTTTGTTCATTACGAAAGAGATGGCACCTAACCTCTAAAAGGGTTAAATTTATATTTCAAACAATATCATTATGCACACAATATTTTGGAATCTACGAAATAAAGTAAAAACTTACATCAAAGTGATCTTCACAGAAATACATTGTAGAACTCGGAGATATAGCTGTTGGATCTCACCGTGCGAAATTATGGCACTTATTTGGCATTGTTTTTATGTGTGGAACGTAAACAAATAACTAGTTTTTTTTAATGTGTTATCGCCCTGAATGACCGCACAGCACTTATACAGTTTTGAATTTATATCTAACATACAAAATAACTGAATTATTGTGCTGATGTTTACTTTTGACATCGGCAGAAGTGGCGCCAAGGGGTGCGTTCACAATTCAACAATTGTCAACCAGAAATTTTCGTTTCACCTCGGTTTAAAGTGATGGTTGACGCACGGTAGGTAAATGATCCTCGTTCACGATTTGGTGTCAACCGAAAACATGGCCCGTTTGTTTACGTGTCATCATAACCTATAGACTTTTTCTGTGTAATTGAATTGCTTTCATTTTTGTGAATAGAATGGATCCTGCTTTTGCATGTTTTTGAAGGGAGGAGACTTCGTCGTCAGTTATAGCGAGGTAGAAAATGAGATACGATTGTGTTGCGATGCACTAATATTTAATAATTGGAATATTGCGATGTTGTGGACAGCACTATAGCAGAAAATAAAAATTAGGAGAAGCTGACTTTATGAAAATATTGATAGTTAGTGGTACTGAGTTCCAGCAAAACTTTGGAATGAGTCAAAAAGTGTTTATCACTGTTTGTATTTGACCAAAAACTACACAGTCCGAAGCATGATTCTGCAATGAATCATCTAAATATTCGTGTTTTTACAATTTCAACATTCATAATACGGCGAGCGTTATGGCGCGAATTTTAAACCTTAAATTAAAATAATACATATTCATTAATAGACATAAATACAGTGCAATCAATAGATTACTAAAAATATGAAACATAAAATTAAACTAAAAGTGATCACTATGTTGTGATTGAGTGCCTTCCTGTTCATAGAAGAGAACATAGGCCTCACTGCTCACGAGTAATTGGACATGAGTAATTATGCAGCAGACAATGTAGCTCCTTATCGTTATAGTCTGTATGCATTGTCTAATCATAGTGGAACAGTGGACACTACACAGCCTAATGTAAACATCCATATGCCAGGACCTGGCATGAGTATAATGATTCAAATGTGTCCCCAATTTCATCTAAATCCCTCGTGAGCAGTGAGGCCTATGTTCTCTTCTATGAACAGGACGGCACTTAATCACAACTTTGTGATCACTTTTAATTGGAATTGCATTTTTTATAAACCTTCATTTCCACATTTAACACCATAGAATAGTTTTTCAGAATAATTCGCCACGCGTATTAAGTACTCTAAGACATGCAAAGTTTCTTTCATTACTCTGGCGGTCAGTACACACTTGATAGCGATCGGAGGTCTTGACCCGATTGAAACGTCGTGCTCATAGAAACAATCACGACATTGGAATTCAGCGATGAAAGTAATCAATTGACATCATTGTCTGAAACTCTCAAACAAACACCTTGTATTCTATTTGAACACCATCAATATACATTTTGACAGACATATTAACGCATGCACGAAATTTACTTCAAATAAAAAGCTGCAGTGACGCTAATGCTTCATTAGGGCCAGTATATACTTCGGACTGACCAGAGTTGAGTTGGTAACACTCCCGTGTAGATCTCGACAATCGCTCAAATTATATCAAGTCCATCATTCTCTGACGTTAAATATAAATATAGGACAGATGAATGTAAATTGTGTGTCCCCGCCTGGGAGTCCATTACCATGTGTGGGTTAAGGAGTTATCAATCTAATAAAATTTAAGTAGCTGTCAAGAAGCTACAGGTAATTCATTTCCTATTATCTCTGACACTGTGGTAGGTATTCTCCCTTCCATGTAACAAATACACTACCATGTGATGCGAACAACGCAAGGTAATTTTCAAGATTATCCTACTGAATTTTCATAATAATAAATAATAGAATAAACGATGCAAACTTCCAGTTGTAGACATTCAAAGACTTATTTTTATGAGAAATAATTGATAGTATATCCGCTAGTAGGAGGAGCATAATGAGCATTCTGGCTGTAGTGCCATGTGACCATGGGGAACATGAAAAAAAATCCATTCTCCCGCATCATAAAAAACAACCATATCCCACTCGATAATTTCAGCAGATCTCATTTGCAGATTTAGCGGTCCCATCGAGACTGACCCGTCGAGCTCAGTACTCACATCTGTACGCCGTCACTTTGAAGACATGCCGAACATCTCTTTCCCAGGGCATGTTCCTTCAAAGAACAGAAAAGCTTGGGAACTCGCTTCCTCGGGAGGTGTTCCCTGAGGCATGCCGAAATTCAAGAACACCAATTCCTACCTACTTTGTCTCGGCTCTCACGATGTTCTCTGAACCTCACAAGATTTTCGTCTTAGTGGAATCCAGAATTCAAAAATAAAATTAAAAAAATGAGACCTCATCCGCATAGTCCGCCTTGCTTCCGACCCTTACAGATACAATCTTCCCACTTAAACATGAAAATTTTACTTTTCTGTCGCATCTTTTGGATCATTCAATAATTTTAAGTACTGATAGGACTTGAAAACTAGCGTCAAGTCTGCTTTTTTTAAGTTTTTAAGGGTACTTCGTCATGGTATAAACCAAGGAAGTAGTGTTTTATGTCAGATATTCACCTCATAATTCACTTGATAAAAATAGTAGAAGATAATCGTATGTCTGGAAACATACAGGTCCTTCATTTTCAATTGCTTACCTGTAGATTAAATGAAAGTAAGTATATTTCATTTTTTGGAAAATCTTGTCTAGAATGGTCACACTCAAGGATGTGACACCGGTCCTGACTAATGCAGACTTTCTATTTGTTCAAATTATCGATAATAAACATATAATTATAACAAAGAATGACCTGAAAAGATAGCGTTAATTACAGGAAAATATTGTTGCACCAATAAAATTTGTGTATGTTATGAACGATTGTCTCGTTATAGTAGGTATAAAGGAAATCCTGCCATAGTCCAGTGAAAGAGGGCCATTTGTTAAAAATGTGCCTACATGGGTCAATTTCATTGCAAATGTCAACTATGGAAATTATTTTGGATTAATATAATCAAAAGGTATATTCAGAGTCTCTTCAGGAAACCTTTTTTAGATCCCCAATCAAATAATCTCATCCCGTACATGGATGACTGCTGGTAAAGTTTTTAAATCAGGAGAATTGTACCAATGTCATTGTTCAAAGATAAGACGAAGAAAATATCGTCGATTTTTTTCAGCAGAATCAAGTCCGCTGAAATTTCAGTTTCACCAAGTATTCCACAGGGAACAATTCTGTGACCTCTTTCATTTACCGTCTTCATATATGACATGTGTCTGACCCTGCAGTCTGATGTTACATGCTAGCGATAATAAACTATAAATGACAGTCAACTGCCTTCTGGATTGTACATTATTCAAGAGGATCTTGAAAGACTTTATAACAACATAACAAGTGTAAATGCATGCCTTCCACACGAAAGAAACAATATCAATAATAATCCACTAATTAGGTATTATTTGTTCATGGAAATATATAACCAGGGCTCTGAAATTATATTCCAGACAAGAAAAATTCAGTCTTTGAGGATATCCTCCAAAAGTGTTTCATTCGATACAATATATAAACTTCGCGAGCTTCTTTCACAGCGCACCGTACATACTGATGATATGGTATCATCTTGTAATAGAGAAAATCACGGCTTCTACCTTGATCCAATCAAACTTTTCTCTTACCAGTAACCACAATCTGATTTTCACCAGATAAAAAGTAAACAACTTCAGAGCCTTATTGACCATAAATCAAGTTAACTGCTTGTGATAATTCATTGAAGAACTATATAATACTCCACGAAAGTAGGACGATGGTGTTAGTGTTGTTTTAAGATGAACTCTTAGAAATAAATGTGTGTGTGTACTAAGATAACGTTATACGAAATGATTGCATTTCATAATTTTTGGTGAAAGAAAGATACATGCACACGTACGTGAACAAATGTCGTACACTACGGGTACCTTGCTTCATCGAAGGAAGTCAGTAAATCAATGACAACATTCGTTGATAACGTATAAACATGTATACATCAGGAAACGCTTCAGAAATTCGTTATTTCCTCATTTTCAAATCAATATATATGTCGAAAAAAAGCATACGGAAACCTAACTCATTCAATCAATAAATTTATATTTTTTTGTTGCAACTCCCGTACGTTGCTCTCTTTTAAAAAAAAGTGCACTTATAGACTTACAGGAATGCCAAATGACTACTTCAACTTATAGGCTGAGAATTATATAAATAATTATACAAATTGATGACATCTGGATGTGCTCCAGATTCTAAAACTGTTTGTCGAATTCACAAACACAAAAGCTCAATTGTTACCACTGCATAAAATGCATTAGTTCCTGTCCATTGAAACTGCAGTAATAAATGTTGATTTGCACGAAGGTACTCATCAAAATCTTGACTACAGTGAAAGTAAGTTCTCAAGTATCAGATATATCTATTAAAAAATGAAATTCCATAACATTTTTCTGAGCTAATTTTACTGATTGGTGATCAGTTCTGAAGTAAAAATTAGCTGTTACTTTCATCGTAGAAGAAAATTTCGTCAATTTGACACTGTAGTCACTTGTTGATAATGGATCAGTAAGTAGTTCAAGGACAAATAAAACCCACCTCCAAATCCCATCCATCAGCAATGAACATCTCGACCCGAAATCTAAGAGTATAACTATGCATTAATATATTCAAATCAAAACTGGGCCATTAAATTACTCTATCAGTAATGGTCATAAACAGTAACTAATTAGGATTTAGGAACATCAGTTGGGCGGATATAATACCTGAGTCTACCAATTGATGTCGGCCATATTAATGTTATTGATGTGTTCCGATGAAATAAAAAGGAATCCGTCCTGAATGGCAGTGGATACGAATCTGAATGTACGGTGATTTACCCCGAAGAATAACCTCATTATACAAAAATGTGTTAATAGAGTTAATAGTCTAATCTTCGTCCAGAAATGGCTAATTGTTGTCAGAACAAGTGTCAAAATCTTATAAACATCAGTAAGCGAGTATTTTGATGACTACAATTTTTCGCAATTGAACAATAAACCCACTAGAATTGTTCAACATTCTATGTCTTTATTAGATCCAATATACATAATGTTAGAAATTCAGGTGTGAAAGATGCAAATAGTGTATCTGATCACTGCTTGGTATTTGCTGAAATGCATCTCACTCATATACTGATTTGTTACTTAGAAAAAAGTAAAGTTTCGAACCCAGTGAACTTCACCGACCTTCGTCCAATAAGTATTCTCTCTGCAGTTTCAGAAATATTGGAAAAATTCATCAACAAGTTCCGTTATATCTCAGTAATAATCATATTATTCCTGATTGTTAAGCGGGTTTCAGAAGTAGATATAGTACTTCAGCAGCTCTCATTCAGGTTACAGCCGACATAATTCGAAACAGGTAAAAAATAATTGACAGCTTTCATTGCCTTGGATTTTTCGTAGGCATTTGATACTATAAATCATACTTCATTGTGTTTCAAGTTTGGTTTTTCTTTTTTTGTCATATCTCACGAATCGCTGTCAAACAGTATGTTATAATAATTATATGTCGTCAACACGAAATGTTACTTCCGGTGTACCTCAAGGTTCAATTTTAGGTCCACTCCTCTTCATAATTTATACTAGTGATATTTTGACATCAATACAATACTCTAACATTCAAGCATATGCAGATGACACACAATTATATACCATCCTAAAATTCCACATCTTTGGAAAAGCCGTTGAAAAACCCAACCTCGACTTGCCAACAATTATTGCATTAGCTGATCAGCATAACTTAAAACTGAACAAAAATAAATGGCACTTGATGCTATTGGTAATAAAAAGTATAAGGTAGATTTATCTATTTTCTGAGAAAATCACGTCTCCAACAAAATCATTACCTACGCTCCACCAAGGTCCATGAAGCTCCAGTGTATTCAATAATGATATGTATAGATTGGGTCTTTTGTATAATGGTTGTTATTAAACTTTTCACTGGAATTCATTTTTAATGCATCAGCATCGATTCGCATTCCAATTCAATCATCAATTCTCATGGCCATCGCAGGAAAACTTCACGCAATGCTGTTTTTCATGTCTTTGCAGCTCATTAGAATATTATCATCAATAAATCGCAGAAAAAATATCAGCGTTAACTAGTCTCCCTATAATTTGTTGTTTACATCCACTTCATTTAAATCACTTGCACGTGTTTCGAATGGGAAGGCTATAATTTCGATTGATAATTACATTCATTCATCAGTTTCTTGCCACTTGATAATTTCACGCAAAGTTGTAGGAGCACTTTGTCTACCATTTACACATGATAGAGATAATCATTTGAAATTGCCTATCATTATTCAAGATGGTTGTGCTAACGCTACCTCCAGAACGAATCGTGAAGAAAATGAAAAAAACCACGAAAAACAAAAAGAAATGTTTGCTAGAGGGTTGGGGATCAAGTTTTATCCGGTTGAAGATCCCGAAATTACACAAAAGCGTCTTCAACAAAATATATATGTCTTTTGAGTACGTGTTATCACTTCTAGAGTTATGCTAAATAGGACTGGCTTAAAAACTTCTTGTCACCAGCGTTTTTCTGCTGCGAGTCAGACAGTTCATGTATTCCTTACTCTTATGCTGAGATTTCTCCTATTCTTAGCGTTCCCATCATCATCACTGTTCCGTGAGTATTGCCGACAATTGATAACTCATTTTTTTATGTTGTTCAATGTCCTCAAACGGAATTCCACAGGCTGGTTCTGATCTAATTAGAGATGCTGCTACCTCCTTTTTTGCTAGGGCATCTGCCTTCTCATTCCCATTGATGCTTCTGTGACCTGGTACCCAGACGAGTTTTCATTTGTTCTGTGCTTCTGAGTCGTTGGGGTTATTGTATGTCTCCCTCACTAATTTGGGAGGAAACCTCAATGATCGCAGGTCCTTTATTGTTGCTTGACGTCGGAGAGAATGACTATGGCTTGGTTGTTAGGCCTATCGATAGGCCTAATTCGCTCTCGTACAGAAAGAGCATTTCCCTTTGCTTATAATATAGCCTCAGTTCCAAGGCTTAGATTGAGTTAGACCAATGTCCTACCTATGGATCTCTTGCAGCACCTGTCCCATTGCTTATCTTAGAACCACCCATGTATCAGATTGATAGCATTGGTAGGGTCTTTGATATGTCGCCCCCATCTTGTATGATGGTAGTGAATGTCCCATCAAAGAAGTAGGCTGTGGACATTTTTTCCGACCGCATTTGGTGATTTGTAGATGTTTTTGTACTGAACCAGTTTTTTTTGAGGTTAGGAGTAGTTGCCTGATATCCGTGAGGATGCATGCACATTTCTCTCAGTGATTTTCAAGTCTTTGTCTCTCACTGCAAGAAGAATAGCTGGTGGATGTTGAACACGAAATAGTTTTGCCCTGTTTAGTCTCATGATTTTTCACGCACTCAAAGAAATGAGTTAGCTATCCAGGTATGAGTAAGTAATAAGGAATAGTGGAATAATCGAAACAAAATATTCGTTGCTCAACTCGCTTGGTCGCCTCCTTGCGTTGTAAATTTGGCGCAAACCATGAAAAACTCTTGTCATACAACATGCTTCACATCCTTACTCAAGAATTATCGACAATTAAACCTAGTAAACAACTTTCGATCGCACTAATAAATCGTTTGTTCCCACTTAGATATGTATCGTCGTTAAATGTTTGTTGAATTTGTTTTGAATACTAATATAACGAGACCAGTTCGACCAACACCGACTAATCTGGATTTTTAAAGCGGCCCTTTAATGTTTATTCATAATTAACTATCTTCCATAAGATATAGATATATTCTCGCTCATTTACATCCATTATAAACCGACCATAAGTCAGTGTCGTTTAAGCTAGGATAAAGGCCGAATACGGAATGAATAGAAAGTCAATAAAAAAAAATAAAAACAACCTTTCATTCAAATGCACTAAAACTTATTATTTTTAATTATTGTTTTTAGATGTGTACTTAATGTAGGTTAATCTGTGAGTTACAGATTCAAACGCTTCCCGTGCAAAGTTTTCAGTTCAAATACGAAAAAAGTTTTTAAAATTGTTTTGTTATTTCCATCTACTAGTGTATTCATTCATTAAATTGATCATGAATTTCCACAAAATAAACAAGTCATCAATTACACAAATAAGAACAATAATATTCGTTGTCGGAAAACTAAAATTCCATTCGCACGTGCAATTCAAATTATAGCTCCGACAATTCATAGTAGTTTTAGCAGTTAAGAAACGGGCTTATAAATTTATTTAAAATATGCATTGACCTATGTCGTTAGATGACTATCGCAACTGATTTATTGCTACAACTTCTTGTTAATTCAGGAAAAAATCATGACACTCGTGAAAAATGTGTCTAGCCAAATGCCTCAGGATAAATCTGCCAGTAATCAATACTCGTATATCAATCCGCCAGCCTTATTGGAGAAAGAAACTCAAAATAGAAATAAAAAATAACGATTTTGATTTTTTATAGTTCCTAAGTAGTTCCATCTGAAAACCAAGAATTCCAATTTCACAAATGCTCACATTCACCATTGCCCAACATGTATGAAGAATGGCTACGCTAGATATATGTTCATGCATTTATTCAGTTCGCTGAAACTAGACATCCCGACTATAAACTAACATTTTTTGTCTTTATTGTGTTATTCTATCTATATCTGGAACATTCGCCGTGCTGCCAAATTGGTTAATAAATAAATAGAGAAACAAACAGCTCCTACTCTACATATATCATTCTTTCGAGCACTGTATCACAATATAAATTTTTGAACCATTTAATTCGCTAGAGTTTCACAGGTGACACGTGTAGTACAGTATATTTTTTCAGGAATGTCATAATAAACTGAATTTCATTGAAACTTCAAAAGGTCAATAACACCCAAACATTTTTGATGCACTTCGTAACATGTGTTGTCTATACCGCGAGGCAATTTTATCAAGAGGAAATGTATCTCACACAACGACCGAATGATACAGAAAGTTGTTAATTAAAGGTTGAATCAATTCCTAAACACCTCCTTGCGTCGATTTTTCCACTGAAAAATTCCTTACATTAAATTAACACCAGTTTTCGATTTATCGCAAAGAAAAACATGACCAACTGAAATATTTTAGAATGCTCAGGTGTCACAACTCAATGCAATTATTAATATGTGATAGACTACAAGCCCGCAAAACAATTTGGGGGGGGGCATCTGACCCAGCATGAAACATTTACAGAACGAAGCTGCTATATGAAAAAATAACTTTAGGCAGTATGCCGTCAATTCTGGGTGGTGCATTTGACTATAATAATAATAATAATTTTTCATCTGAAGATGTGCTTTTCGGACCAAATATTCTTGTACGGCATTCCTCACGTAGGGTAAATTATGAAAAAATAATCTGCTAGAACCTATTGCCGTAAAAAAATAATGGGAATGAATTTTCAAAATAAAAAAAAAAAAAAATCCTGGCTTCCGGTCCCATTATTTTTGTACGGAGGTAGGGCAATTTTCTTCGGGCAATTATCTATTCGGGCAATTGTAATTCGATCAATTGTGTTTCGGAAAATTGGCTATTCGGTTTCAGGGAATTGTCTTTTGGGAAATAGTTTCCGGGCAATTGTTGTAGATTCCTTTTTTTAAAGATGGTGAAACTGCGACGACACATACATTTGCTGATTATCAACTAGCCGCTTTATCATCCGAATATATTACCCATAACTCAAATGATATAAGTATTATATAATCAACACACAGATATGCTCAGATTTATCTAATGAAACAGGTACAGGCTGCTCGAGTATTCCTGTAAAGTTATTATTTTGTTATTTTGTTGTTTACGGTGTCATTACTACATAATTATGCCCCGTAATAGTCGATAAACTCTGTACGGGTGATTTCAAATTTAAATACCATCATAAATCATCCAAAATGTGGAAATTATTGTTAAAGAAGATTAGAGCTGAATTTATGGAGATAAGTAGGTACATCCTATGTACCCAATATCTTACATCAATGAATCACAAAAAGACTTAAGTTCTACCTTCTGGTTCCTCCGCAACTTTGTATACTTTTCCTATCATATCTTAACGCTCAACTGTTCCTTGGTGAGTAAAAAACAAAAAAAATATTGATGTGGAATATGAAACTCAAGGTTTCAAAAAAACCCCTATTTTAATATTTTTTGTGGCTGAGAGGATTCTATGAATTTGTCATGAGTTACCTAAAAATAATTGTTAGTTCGATGATATATGTCCCGAGCAACTGTTTCTGACTGAAAATGTCATAAAGTTCTTGTATCAGGAATATGCCGTGTGAATACGTACCATCGAAATGAAAAACTATAATCAAGAAAATACAGAAAAGTATGTTGTAACTGTAAGACTAAAAATCACTCTATGTCATACTACTTTCCATTCGTATTGTATGTCAGTAGCAATGTTCGTCTTCTCTACACCTCATACGTATGCCATCAGTAAAGCCAATTTATTCACGTAACAAATAACTATTATCTATTCATATTAACTCGCAATAAACATTATATTGCATTTACAAATGTCCCACTTAGACACGCATCAACGCTTTCAAATGAACATATTTTTTGCTATGATCGTAGACGAAGAATGAAGAGTATACAGGGTGTTATGTAACTTAAAGGGGTGATTCTTTGAGTAATTCTAAAACGAAAAGTTATAAACATAGGTCCGATAACGCTTCGTTTTCAAGATACAGGGTGTCAACATTTTTAAAATAAATCGTTTTTTGATATGACAATTTTGATCTAGTTATGGTTAAATTAGCCTCTTACTCCCTTTGATAACACTGCCAAATTTCAACAAGATTCTAACGATATATTTCAAATTGCGCGTTAGATCATGTTGAGTGCCTTATCACTGGACATATTACGGACTATAATCCGTTGCCCGACAAGTGCGCAGCACGTCTAACGTTAGGCTGGTTTCACTGTATGACACCAACCCCTAAACAGAAATCACTGCCGTTCTGGAAAGATTCAATTGATTATTGGTTTCCGCTGAACTTGATTCTGAATATGACAGCCATGCAGATTTGGATGAAATTCCTGAAGACATAGAGAGCGAGCAAGATGGTGAAGAGCATTGGCACTCATCATCATCTTAGATAAATAAATTATATTAAGCTCAGATTCAGAGAAGAAAAAAACAATTTTGAATATATAGTTTAACTTTTCTCTCTATGAAACCCGTCGAATTATTCATCGCCAATTACCTACTTTCTATGTCTTGAAGTCAACTATAAAGTCATCGTAAATCAAAAAATCTAAAGGATTAATTGTAACCCGCTAGATTGGCCAAATATCCCACTGTGCGGTGTCAAAGGTACATATTTAGATGGAAATCGAATAATGAACAAATATTTAACGGGAGAGAGCTTTATCAAATATTTGCATATTTTCATATACTGATTGGTGTGAGGCAATCTCTCAATAAAATCCACCGTAATAGAATAAATAATAATGTGACTATTCATCAACAGATTTATAGTTTGTTCGGATTTGAGAAGGCCTGAAAAATTCCGAGAATTCGTATCAGGTGTTCAGAAATTACTAAGAGAACAAACAGCATTTATAGTCGCCATGGCTCATAGGCACGGTGTGATCAGATCAATTCATAAGATTATTTTTATCCAAAATATTTCAAAAAATATCATCAAAAATATTCTATTACAGAGTGGGATAAATATCAAAACAAATCGACGTAGCTACGTAAAATAAAGTTTCATCACAAGATTCTTTAGCAAAGAATTTCAAAGTCTCTTTATCCTTTGAAATCGTGAGTACTAAAAAAAATTAACGGATCTTCTTCTTCTTATCGTTATTCTTCTTATTATTTTTCTTCTTCTTCTTCTTTTTCTTCGTCTTCTTCTTCTTCTTCTTCTGGTACCAATGGGTGGATTTTGAAGCCCTTACAAGTAGGCCTCTCCATTAGGACCCGTTGTGCACCCACATGTTTTGGCAGGCACCTATGGAGGTTTCTCCAGCATTAGCATCGGAGGCCCCTTGGGAGGTTTCCCTGTTAACTTCTGTTTGAGGGTACCTTTGGTTCCTCTGGTTTCCTTTTCAGGGTGCACACGGCGCCCTTGGGACGGTTTGCTTTGGCACCTCTCGAATTGTTTCCAAAGGTCACTGCTTCGGTTCCCCTTGTAGGTGTGGTTTTGTAGTCGCCCCTCACGACAGCCAGACTGTACTTGGAGATGTACCCAGGGAGGTGGTTACATAGGTCCCTTGAAAGGTTTCCCTGCAAACTTGTGTTAGGGGGTTCCTTCGGTGCATCCCTTTTTTTTTTCTGGGTGTCCACCTCCGCACCTCCTCAAAGGTACCCTTGGAGGGTTTCTCTTGTCAGCGCCCTCACGACGGTTCCTATTGAGGGGCAGGAAACCAAAATATTGAAAGTTAGATTGCTATAAAGTTACCAGTGTTGTGTATGCATGTTCTCGAACACCCATAAATATAGACAATTCACTGAAAAAACAACCAGATCCACCGAAAATATGCAAATAAAAATTCCACTTTTTAAAAAGAGTCATACCCAGAGATTCGTTTTCTTCTTTGGACCGAAGCTATGCAATCCAATATCTGTGAAAATTGAAGATATCAAAAAGATTCACAAATTCAAATCTATCTTCAAAACGTACATAATCAAGAATCCAATGATATTCAATATTTTGTAATTTGTTACAACCTCTATTTGACTAGTTGGCAATGATGAATATATACAGTCCAACCTACGAATAATCTCTCTAAGTGGGTGAAAAGAAACACAAAACAGGCATCTATCAATTATTTTCTCCTAAATACTTCTCTGCTCCAAGATTTCTGTCATGAACTTCCAGCATTTTGTTGTGATTGGAAGAACGTATCAAGTCAATCGCATTCATGGTGTTTAGAGACCACAATGCATTTGCTATATTGTTGATGCTTACTCATCCGATGAACCACAAACCCTCTTCGGTTGTCAGTTTATTACCGGTTTTCAACAATACAGGCGAATGATGAATTTTTGGCTGGATTCCAAGACAACATCGCTGTAATTAATATAGCATAGTGAAGAAGGTCGTCCGCCTTGAAATTTCCGAATGAACGTGACAAATTGAGTTATTTGAAGAAAATCGTTATGTTCAGCATTCGAAAAAATTTCACCGATTTATTACACAATCAAAATGTCACTTGATTCGAATGAAACGATAATTTGCTTTCTCTTTGACATCGATAATTGGTCATTATCATTTTTCAAATAATAGAGGTGGCCATAAACATGTTTTTTTGTCAACTGCGAGTGTCCGATCGCAGAATTACACATATTATGAGTTCTGGTATCACCTCAAAATGCCAGTAGTGGTCATATTTTGTACCTTAAGTTCTGGGAGAAGTTTAACCAGCGCAGAACATTAATTATTCATTTCCGTTATCGCTATTTATTATTATAATCATTATTTTCCGTTGGTTATTTCTGCTGAAAAAAGCTATTGTGGTTTATTGGGGTTGATTTTGAGGTTATCCCTTATGCACCACGTCTGTTCGTCTGTTGGTGACGATAAATTAATATTTGGAACCTTTGGTGTGAAAACAATTTAAGAGAAATGAACTATCCAAAACTTATGTGCAGTTCTCTAGGTTTCGGTCACCAGAAAGGTGGCGTGGAACTTTCTGAAACATGAGATAGGACACTTCAGAATGTTCTCGAAGCATCCGGAATTTTTTTACTATCTTCGAACAAAAATTCTATTGGAGTATATGGTAAAACTTACCAATACAATGGCTGAATTGTATTGGCGCTGTTTTGTAATCTAAAATTTTGTGGAAATCAACAAGATACATTATAAACGTCAACATGGATTTTTATCAAGTATAAATCAAGTATATAATTCAGAATCCTGTGAGTAGCTAGAAATTCTTCCCGCCACGAAATACAATCGATCTGAAGATGTCATTCAATCCCCCGCTGCTCAGCTCACTGAGAGTTTTTGAATAAACTCAGACATGTATGAATGAAGTGACGCATCAATAAATTACCCTTCTCGAAGTCCATAGAAATAAATATCATCATCATTACAAGTCTTTCACTTAGGAATACAATGCGACAAGTTCTCCACCTCCTTGTAGAACATCCACTAAAGGTACGTGTACGAACGTCAAATCTAAATCAAGTAAGATGATAATAAAGTTACACGGAGATAAAAGCCTGCTAGTTTTAGTACCGAGTCCATAATAGGAAACAAGTGTGATAAATCTGTTTAAGGCGCGAACTACAGAATTCTTGCCCTATTGTCTGTTCACTGTCTAGCGAAGTACGTGTAGGCCAGTAGAAATAAACAATCAATTCATAATAATTCCAAAAGTTTTCAAACTTTGTTCATCGAGAAAGCAATAAATCTGCAATTTGCAACCTGTTCCGAAATCCGCAACATTGTCAATATATAATCGTTGAGAAAATTCCAAAAGTTCTGCAAACTTAAGTAGTATTGAATATATTATTTTTTATCGACTTATAATGTTTTTCTTTGATATAAGAGAAAATTCTAAAAATTCTGCAAACTTGACTGAAACATCGGAAAAATATTGCAGATTTTCAACCTATATTTTTTTTATTCGTGGTCATTTTTTGATCAAGGTAATCTCGAAATAATTACAAAAGTTTTGAAACTTTGTTGCGTATTTTTAAAATATCTATTCTGAGGCATTCACAAATTTGCAACCTTGTACACGATCCAGAACTTATGCAATTTGCAAAAATCTAATTTTAAATTAATCATATTTTTCAAAATTGCATGAAGTTCCGGATCGTGTACAAGGTTGCAAATTTGTGAATGCATCAGAATAGATGTTTTCAAAATTTGCAACAAAGTTTCAAAACTTTTGCAATTATTTCGAGAAAACCTTGATAAAAAAAATGACCACGACATAAAAATATATATATATATATTCCGGTCAACGTAAAAGATTGCAAATCGGCACAACTGTTCGGAAATTTTTCCTATAAATTATATCTGTCAAGTTTGCAGAACTTTTGGTATTTTTTTCTATGCTTCTATGGTATTATCAAAGGAAAACATAGGTCGATAAATTTTTTTTCTCGAATATTTGAATTGTTTGCAAACTTGATTCGTGATATGAAATAATTGCAGAACTTTTGGAATTTTCTCAACGAGTATTCAGCAAAATTCAATTTAGCCATTTTGACAATGTTCAGAAGAGGTTGCAAACTGAGATTTATTGCTTTCTCGATTTTTCATGTCTATCTCAACTGTCCTAGTGTAGCAAAACAAGCTTCAATCACTATAAATTGGTTTTCAATGAATAAATCTCGTCTCTCGTGTTGTTATGCCTGTGGGGGATGCGGTGCGTTGATTGAAATTAACGGAAAAATAAAAGTCTGGAAAGGACAGACATTATAGCGCAAGGTCGCATTTGATTGTGTTAATTATATTGCGGTGCCCGCATAAACTTGGGTTCACAAATAAAAAATATTTTGCGAAAAAAAGCAGTCGAGTGAACACGGGACAAAGGTAGGATGTCCATCGATATACACAGTGTTCATTCGAAAAGTGACAAACCCTAGTTCGTCATACCAAAGTCACCAAATCATAACATAAAATGACGTAATAATGTATATTATCAAAGTCTTAGGTTTTGAAAAATTTCGAAAAAAAATTGTGGAAAGATTAAATTGTGTTGGGAAATTCGTCGAAATTTTGGGAACCGCTGTCCGCCGAACGTCAGCTGACCGGAGCAGAGCCAAAATAATAATAGAACTGCCGGATGGAACTGTGTAATTTCGTACAGCGGTTTCCGAAATTTTCTGACTTTTCTAACAAAACTTAAAATTTCCACAAGTTTTATTCGAATTTTTTACACCTGCCATTCGTTATAAAATTGCATTATACACCCGTTCTCAACGAGACTGCATTTTTGAATTTTTTTGATCAGATGAAAATATTGAATTATTTTGAATTTTTTTCAGTGAGCTATAATCTGTGATAGATATTTGTCTTGGCCACAGAATTATCAATTTTACACAATTTTCAGATATATTCAGGGTCGCCAGTTTCTCCTGAGATTACCATTATGTCGTATCATTAAAACAATATCATTGTTGATTGTTTCAAAACACTACCGTAAAACCGCTTTTGAGCATCTTGGTTCATTATCTGCATATCGTAAAAACTTTCTCATATTTTTGTCGCCACAATTGTAGATATTCTATAAAGTTATTAAATTGCGTAATAATAATACAATTCATCACAATTCAATAGACTTGCTTTCAGTTAGATCGCTGTACGATTTTATGAAAAAGCAGCATGATCTACCTGCGGCATAAACAAGTTTACATTACTAACCAACGTTTTTCTCACACATGGACTGAACATAGTAATCTTCAGCAAACTGATCCTTATCTCCATTAGTTAATGAATTTGAGACAGATATCAGGGCCGTTCTCACCAAAGGTGACTGAATGGAGCACCTGAAAATACTTGTGAGCGATATAGTCAAACTCTGTCCTTGTGGTATAATTCACTATTATTGCGAGCCCTTTCACCTTTCATCGACATCGACCAATTCCTCAAGAACTAAGTACCTGTTCAAAATCCGAAAAGTCAATTCGAGCAACTCAACACAATATTTTGATCATTGAAGAAAAAGGACAGCAAGCAGTAACGTTTTACGCTTTTTCGAGCCCATAGGTGAACCGAGAATGAGGGCACCCTATCATTTAACTTGTAACTGAGAATAGTGGTATTTCTGTACGCTTTATGTTAATTTTTACCCATTTAACATATTTTGTTACACGTTTATATAATTTTTACAGAATGAATAGATATGTTACTATGTGTGAACATAAACATACAGGCATACAGCTTCATATATTTTTTACAGAATAACCAGATATTAAATATGTGTGAAAATTAACAGTTGTTAAAAATTAACATAAATTTCACATAATTACCACTAATGACTGTTAAACTCATAAGTATTCAGAATACAATTTATCAGTTACCAGAGCTTCTTTTTTCGTCAGCCGGATGTTATGAGTAACACCTACAAGCGAACTGTAGGCACGCGAACGATAACATCATCTTGTAGGAAATTTTCTTAGCTTTCTTGCTATATACATATGTATTTAACGAATGTGCCTCGTTATGGTCGCAAAATGTGAAAAATGTAAAAGGTGCGCTAGGATCCGGCATCCGACGACACAATTCTAGAATTTTTTCAATATTTTTCCCGTATTCTACGCCGTCAGTTCTACATGACACAGTATCCGAAAAATGATAAATTTAAAAGTCGGTCCAACTCAAAGTGCACACGTTCGTAAAAGCGCCCCCCAAATCTATGTTTGACTAGCAATCGATTTCAAATTTGGTCAGCATAAAGAAAAAAGATTGACTTTAACGAATATAACAATAAAAACAGTAGAAAAAATTTTGGCGGGAAAATAGCACTTGCAACCTCTAGATAATATTTTCATCCGACGACCAAATCGAGATAGAGCGATTCTGCGAACGCCAATCGATTCAGCATGCTGAAATTAGTATATGCTGTGATTTTCGAGTCGATCGGCACAAAATAAATTTTCAGCCGAAAAAACATCAAAGGGTTATACCTTAAAAATGGCTAAAAATCCAAAGTCATCAGATTCACTCGAAATTACCAGCGATATACTCAAAATTTTATGCTGATTCCGAAAATGTATGATTTGAATATGTTTGGATACACCGTGTACCAGAAAACAAAGATAAATGTGCAAGAAAAATTGTATCGCACGAATCCGGCATCCTAGCACACAAAACCACCTATAACATCTACAAGCGAACTGTTAGGCCAGCAAACAATAACATCATCTTGTAGGAAATTTTCTCAGCTTTCTTTCTATGTAGATATGTCTTTAGCGAATGTGTCTCGTTATGGTCACAAAATGCGATAAATGTAAAACCTCAAAAAAAATACCTCCGAGAGTTCTAGAATTTGTCCAATATTTTTCCCGTATTCTATGCCAACCTTACGTTACTTAGTTGTTTTAATACAGTTTGTGAATCTACATAGTTGGTATTCTTAGTCAATCAAGCGACAAGTCTGAACTGCTTATGACGGACCTGACATCAACCAGGGGAGCTTAACGATACTGGATATAGTTCTGATCTTCTTGTATCGATATGAAATTAATTTTATGCATAAAAAAAACTGTAAAACAACCAGATGACATAGTAGGCTGGTTTCCATTTCGTGCCGAGAGTTTGATATAATAAACAATTATTTATCTCTCGGACATTTCAACTTCGATGAACTACATACCGTTGCCATTTCTTCATACGATGCAGATTTCGTCACATTGAAATATCAATGAAAAAATAACGGACTACCTTCATTTTCGCACGTATTCACCGACGTTATCGTAACTTGAAAGTAGACGATGTATGCAATAATCTAAATAGTTTTTTTCCAAGTGAATTCCAGGAACTTTATTATCTTTTGAAAATATTTAAAAATATATTCGATTGTTTATTTTCATTCAATAGTCTGTATTTTCAGTCTGAATCGGTTGCGTGATTAATTTAACCACTAATACAAATGAAGAAATCTGCATTGTTCACAATGAGCTTGTCAAAAGAGAAACAAGATATCCTGCCCTACCAGGACGACGCTCATTGCCATAATTCTATACAATAGAAATAATTGGGTCAAAAATCAATCAGAAAATAACTACTTTCCTGGCTAATACCACGACGAATGTTGAATTAGATCTGCAGAGTGCAGAGTTCCGACATTCCTTTATTATCACACGTGAAACTATACTCATAAATCTGGAAAGTGTCTTTCAATCTTCTGAATTACTAGGAATATAAAACACTATATATACCCACTGATTAAATCTATTGAAAGGCATTTTCCAGATGAATGAGTATAGTTTTACGTGTGATAATTGAGGATAATTCATCATCGGCGGCCACATTGCTGAATTTCATTTCGAACAAAATTAACTGAAATAGGAAAAGTACTAATAATAAATACGTGAAATTTACAGGTGCAAAAACGTAAAATCGGGAACAAAAATACCCAGTCATTTTTGACAAGCGACGACAATGAGCTGAACTGCCTATGAAAGTAGGATCTTATCTGCAAAATACTTTTTGTCAAAATAAGATTCCGAAGAATGCTATTGTTTTTCGTCTAAGTCGATGATATATTTATTGCATGCCCATGTAGGTCTGTGGAGCGCGATTCCATAGGTGGTGAATAAAGATGAGACGATTTCGAATTTGAGACGTTTCATAGATGTAATAAATACAAAAACGAAACGCTATAAATCACCGAGAATTAAATATGTCGAATACAACATATAAATGATATAAATACCACACACGACCCTCTGCTTACCGAACACGTTCGAAAAAATTATTTCATGTCTTCGGATTTCATTGAATTTCATGAATTATATCGGTAACCTACAGAAGAATGATTGAATGAAGTAAGTGGTTTATTTTAAAAATCAATACACTTCTACGTTCGATCTGCCGCTATACTCTTGCTGAATGAAGAAAAGAACTATCCCTAAATTACCCCAGAGAACATTTGTTCACATATTTTGCTGAAAATGTGAAAATGTGCATTTTATTATTATTATTTTTTTCTATTAGGAATATTTCAGTCGGGCCTTGTCTCCGAAGCATTAGCCCGTTTTTTCAGACGAATTTCGTTTCACCTGGAGGTGGAAACTCTATGATGAAAATCGTCTCACTACAATGGTCTAGAAGGACTACAACTGGCTTGTTGGCTTGTATTCACCTGAGGGCGGGGAATGGGTAGTTCCAATGGATTCGGCACTCCTCATTTTCTACAATGGACTCAATATTTCCCGAAGCATAAGGTAACACCGGTGCCTCGTCTATACCGTACGAGTGTCGTAGATGGTGATACTACACTCGTAGACTGCATCGAGTGTCCGGGACCTCTATACCCATCACGCTGCAGAAAAAAAATCAAATTGCAATTGTGCCAAAACTGTTTGTTGCAGGGACTGTTTTTTGCACTAACGAAGTATACAATTCATAACTTTCGTGGAAAGGGCCAACCCTACATATTGAGGAATGATGGTGATTTTTTTTCCAATTTTTTTTTTTCGATTTCTCCAGTTTTGCTCCGTTCTACCCACATAGGCTATGCTTTTGGTAGCCTCTACGAGTGTTTATGAGGGATTATTATAATTATTATCATCATTGGTAAGTTATTTCAGTTAGGCGCCACCTTTCGAAATATTGAATCACGTTCTATCATCCGCATATAATTTTATTATCTAACTGGAATAAGATGATTGTGCAAACAGTTTTCGAGAACCAACAACAGACATCATATCAGTGTGAAACAAAGAGAGTAATATTAGGCTAGGTCAGGTTTTTTCAAATATAGCAAGCGATTAGATAATATTATTGAATATTAAATATTCGATAATCTCAACGTGAAAACTATCAGTTATATTTTTTAAATGCGTAATCAATAGAATGTAATGTACAATAGATAATATTAGTCATCGAGGCATGATCTTTCATTATTTTCTTACCATTACCAAGAGTAAATGGATGGGTTAGTCCAGATCATTATTGGACTGGATTGGCCATTTCATTCATGCATATCGTTACAGGCTGACTAAGACAGCTGTGCCCTTGATATTTGCAAACGGGACACAGCTAGAGTAACTGTTGGACAAAGATGGACTACCATTATTCTTCTTTCTACTTCCTATTCAATATTCAGAGGTAGAGCTAGCTTGGCTGACCTCGAAAACCTGGAATATATGGAGCCTACATGGTCCCTTTCTTGCATCTATTATGGGCATTTCGAAGATATTGTCAAATGAGTATAGCAGGTCCCTTGGGGACTCGGGGTTAGAAGGCATACACAGGTGGAGTATGCCAAGCCGACTACCGAGAACGCCGACCAAGGCATACCTAGGTGTGGGGATGGACACTCCGTTGAAGGGATCCAGAGGATCCGAAGTTACCCCCAAAATATAAGCTAACAGGGGAACCTCACAACGGATACTCAAAACCATCTCACTGGGGGCCTCCCTAGCTTCAGTCTGCCAATCGTAAGATGCGACAAAGAGACCATACTGACAAGGGGAACTGAAGCAGGAACCTTTGAAACCCATTCGAGGACCAACTGTCACGAGGACGCCGACCAAGGGTGCCTCTGAGATGGCATACCTAGGTGCGGGCGTGGGAACCCCGTTGAACGGCACCAAAGGAACCTAAGGTACCCGAAAAATACAAGGGACCCCCTGGGGTCCGCACCAGCTACAGTCTGCTAGTCGTAAGATGAGACAAAAAGAACCAAGCCGATCAGAGAAGCAAAACTGAAAGGCGTATGTGCAGGGGCTTCGAAATCCGCTCATCCGTGCCAAAGAAACAGAAAAAAGAATATAGTGTCGCGGTTTTATTTAGTCTGGACCCATCTCAAAAATTGGGTCTTCTTCAATTCTTTTCATGTTCATGATCGGAATAACACTATCCTTTCAAGTCACATGAAGTTGTGTGTTATTTTTCCTGGTGAATGCTACTGAACCAGTTATTTGAGAGCTGCATGGAGCAATGTTCAAGAACATCGAAGACTATGGCTTATCCAAAAATCTGACCTTTGCTTAACGATTTGAAGGTTAAGAAAATATGGATAATATTTCATTGAACATATACTTTCTTAAGAGCAGATGATTTTAACATCGTACATTTTGAGGTGAAGCCAATATGTGCAGCTATTTAGAATGAAAGTGGGGTAGAAATAAGAGAGTCTATTCTTTTTTACACTTTGGTGTGTATGACGAAAAAAAAATACATCATTAGAAATGAGCGTACTAAGTATACAAAACTTCTCAATCAAAATGAAATTCATGCATTCTTCGATCAATGTTTGTGAACATTTAAAACATCAGGTTGCATATGCGAACTGAAACTAAATTTAGCTACCTGCAGTGATTAACATCAAAATTTTGATATACTTTGAACAAAAAATCATATCGAATGACGTAACCAGCCTGGTTAAGTCAGGGTGAATGTCCGATAATGGAAGAGATAACGAATTCTTTTTGTAAATTATCTACTGCAATATCATTTCCTATCGCACTACTTCCTAATTAAAATATAATGATGGTAAATCTCAACAGGGTTAGGAATGGAGAGTAATCTCTTTTGGATGCCGCGCTTTCATCGAGATTTGCGTGAACTTCGATGGAACAGTTTCTACGATAACGTTCTCTGCGTCGAATGACCTTGCCAACTATGCGAAAACGAGAAACAGGGAAGTTACGTTTCGTTGCTCTAGAGATAACATATCTCAAATTGAACTGTTACTATTTCCTTCAGCGAATAAACCATTCCAATCCAATTATTTCATTTCCTAGCAATGGTGTAACCAGGATTAACTACCACTAGTGTGTGTACCAATTTCATGAATTTATTGTCAGTTCGTTAATGTTTCCGATTCAGTTTCAATGAGCAAACCAAGTTTACGTATAGTGATTCATTTCTACCTTGTCACTATTGATGTCCGCGCTAAAAAAAAATTCTGGACAAACAATAGGCAAGTTGACTCTTTTTTAAAGTAGGTCCTAAATGGTCAATAATTGTTCGATTAGACCAAAAACTATATTTCCATTTTTTTTGGGGCCTAGAAGTTTTCACATTCCTCAGCTCGGTAGAACAGAAATTTGGGTTCAAGACGAAAAAATTACCGACGATCACTGTGTCTATTCTTGGTAAATTTGTGCTTTCAGCTTTCACGAGAGGACAGTTTTCAAAACTTCGTAAGAACTGATAAAAGTACAAAATTCGAAGGTTTCAAATGAAAATGACAAAATAAACTATATATTGGCAATTTTTCAACAAATTCAACAAAACTACTGTACAATTGGTCCACTCTGAGAAATACTGATGCAACTTTATTTTTTATGAGCATTCTTTGTGCTGGGGCCATCTAGGAAAGAAAGAAAGACATCAAACTTGACCAACTTCTCGGCTAGCGGCAATAAATGATCATTATCTCAATCGTTCATAAACGTTGTTTTTGATTTATAACCATATTATTTAAAAGTTGGAATATTAGATGTTAAGTGCTCAAATGCTTCAAACAGTTGCCACTGATTTATTCCACTTTAATTCATAGCATGCCTGCCGTTCTTATAGTGCTCTACTCTCGTGTTGTTTTGAAAAGAACCGTTGAACACGACCATAACATAAATATAACCTTAAAATAAATTTCTAGAATTGTAAACGGAAATATCTCCTGAACACGAACTTTATGAAAAGAGAAAAAGTTATAGAATGAACGGCGGGCGAGAGCTTTTCTGCTTGGTATACCACAAGATAGTATTCTTGGGCTGAAACAATTCCTTTAATTTCTGGATACAGTTCAGCTACTTCTGAAAATTGGTGCCCACAAAATACTGTCAGAAAATCGACTGATCTCAATTCAATTTGGCTGTATCTTTGGACTATACCCTGGGCACGATTGATATTTGCAGTCGATCTATGGCATATTTAGCGATTCTAATAACAGGAAGTCTGTTTATGTAATAGAAATATATATTTGACATTTGAACTTCGATTTCAGTTCAGAGCAGACTTGATTTATGGAATTATTATTGATCATCCATTATCACGTTCGTACGGCTTTATCAGCTTGCAACTATAATTACATCCTAACAAATCATTTCACACACAACGGTCGCTATTTATCACCTTATAGAGGGAGCCACACGACATAGAGTCAGTGAGAACGACAAAAGATGCTTTGACCTATATATTTATCAACATATTTTTCAATCCCTTTTGATTTCAATGCATTTCAATAAAATAAATCCGTAATTGCTTATTAATTGAAGAAGTTTCCACTAGATGATCTCAGATTTTAGGCTCACAACAGCAGTGTTGATGAGCTGATGGGGACAACCATAGGGGGGTTGGCAGAGGGGGTGGCTGGCTAGTGTACAAAGACTGACCATGCTCCAGGTAATTGGTGCTATGTACAGCACATATAAGATTAACTCTCTGCATTTGCATATTGTATTGGAGGAGATGATAGAAGCCAACAGAATAAAGTGCCCGAACCCGAACGAATGTCTCTAAGACAAGCAAAGGGGTAGCGGCTGGAATATTCAGTTTGAGCCTCGGTACTCAAGCTTCCTTATCCCAAGCCAAGGTAATGGCTATTTCCATTTTCACCAAAAGGATTCTTAGTAGTGGTCCGAGGAACCAATCCGTAATCATTCTCTCCGACAGTCATGTGGCAATAAAGGCCCTGCGATCATGCTGGATTTTTTTCAAACTAATTAGGAAGACAAACGAAAACCTATGCAAATAAAAGATACCCTAACAAGAGTTGGGGCAATAACAAATCTCATTGGACCAGAACCACCTGTGGAATCACAATCGGAGACATTGAGCAGAATACGAGGAAATAGGTTGAGAACCATAATCAATCTTTCTGATAATGCCTCAGGTACTCGCGGACAAATACTGATGGTGGTAGGACCCTCATCAGGGCAGTATCACCTGAGAAAACATCTGAATCAGATGGGGTTTTACCAAGACTCCACACTATGTAGGTTCTACGATGACGAGAACGTAACAGCCTCTGATGGCTCACATGAAGATGAATCTCTTTGGACACCGTAGTACAGAAGATATAATCCCACAGAAGAACCCACTCACGAGATAGACCAGACAGTGGGGTGCAGACAGGTTCGTGCCTAGGGTCATTCCATGGGAGAGGTAACCACCCGTTTCGGTCATATTATTTACTATGGAGGTTTATATATGTTCTAAAAAGTTACATTTCAGTCCCACTAAGACAGTTATTGGGGGGGGAGGCACTACCCCATATGTTGAAGCCATCGGCTTCCAAAGCTGCCCCAAGGAAGCATGAATCATTAGCACTGTACATAGTTTCATGTATCATAAAATAAACATAATTTCTGCATACAGGGTCAATATATTTTTTCTTGTGGCTAGAATGAATGGTTCCCAAATACGGTCTGCCTTTCGTAAGAGTCGACTAATAAGCCACACCTACAAGGGGAACCGAAATATGGATCTCTGGAACCCAATCCAAAGAAGGCAAGCATCTAAGAAAAAATCAAGAAGTACGACAAGAAAGTAACTGATGGATCAGTGAAAGTGCAGTAGCAAAGACTGAAAAAATTGTCGTCCTCTCTAGTGCAACTGTCAGAAATATCCATTGATAATGCGCCATGAAAGGAACAGTTCCATTCATGATATTGTTTCCAATATATCACAGACAAGTTCGTTTCTACTCACAGTCATAAATAATAGAAAAACAATTCCAATATCAGTGCCGTCGTACAGCCAGAACAGGGTCTAACAGTGCGATTAACTGAAATAATCCGCAAAATAAATATGAATGTACCTGTTACTTTAAAATTCACCATGTTTGTTATGTAGTATTATATTCCAGCGTAGTTTGGGGTTTATGTGTGGTTCCAGTGTGTTTATCATCTTGAATAGTCGTGGACGTCACAATTCTGCGAGAGATTAGTTTTGTTGATTTAACTAAAGGTAGGGAGTGTTCTTAGAAATATACGTTTTCTATATTTGAAAACATGTTTGCAAGACGGTAATCCAGCAACAGTATCAGACAAACTATGAAATATTACGCAATGGGAGAAAGGTGAACTGTGCTGCACCACAAGGTACAATACTTGGACCAATACTTCAATAATATACTTAAATGAATTGCTCAATATTAGGTTATCGGGTACAATCATATCTTTCGCTTCTGTTACATAGAAGCGACGTGAAACTTTTCAACTCGTACTCATTGAATGTAGATTATACTGAAATGATACCTTTTACATCATATAAGAATAATTTATCAAATTACGGACATATTTAGATAATAAACCAAATTGTAAGATTATCCATCTTGGGAGGCCATCATGAATTCCTTGGTCTACGTATTTTTGGATTAGCCAAGGACTTCAATGTTCTTGCAAGCAAGCAGATCAGTTTCAGCAATTTGTTCTTCCCCGACAGTTCTGTTGACCAGATCTATCAAACTTCATTCTTAGACTTGCCTTGGAGAGAGTTTTTACCTGTGGTTACCTCTTGGAAGCGGTGATATCCAACACCCAGTATGTGTTCCTCTCTCTATCATCAAGATATGTAGGATGCATTTGTCGATATCGAACATTGCATCTCACTTTATGATCGATCAGGTACCCCAAGGCATCTGAGCAAATGCATGATGAGCAGATGCGATGTTGTATCACTGATGTTATCGACTGGTTCATCCTCAACTAGAAATGACTTGAGATTGTTGAAATTAGAAGCAGTGAATGATAAAAAATTATATTTTCTTCATGCGAAACAGTGCTTTTGTTACTGAACAATATTTCTAGCTCCAATATTGACCTTACAGCACAAGTTCAAAAAGTACAGTAACGCCCTCTTTCCGTTAAACGAAACAAAAGACTATTGGCATATTTATCTGCCTCCTTACATCAGTGAATGTGACTGAATTCACGAAAGGTCGTTACACTGGAAAGGCAGGAAAGAAAATAGAAATATAAATAGAAATCAGCAAATTTATTGGTTGACCTTGTTCAAAATAGTTGGAACGAAGGTTGCGTGGAAATTTTGTTTATTTTTATAACAACCTGTTCAAACTTAATAGCAGGCAATCAGAGGTATAAACCACTTAAAGGTGCCACTTTTCAAAGAAAATGCGCTCTGTAATTTGTGATGAATCGAGCTTTCACATTTGAAGGTGATCCGTTTGGTGTTCAAAAAATTATCGGCGTTTACCTTGTGCCAACTGTATCAAGTCTTCATCTGAGACAGTGGCGTGCCAACAGTTCTTCTTTGTTATTAAAGGAAATTATTTTCCGTGTCGCTGCGTAGGGCAATATATAATATTGTATGTTTATGAAATTTAGACAATGTGAAAATAGCAAGTATTCTAAATTTACCTAATCAGCATCAAAAATAAGTAACATTTCATGTGACTGTTTTTTATTTGGTACTAAAAATAAAGTCACGTATGAGAATTTCTATTTCTGAATACAGTCCAAATATTTAACGGCACATGAAAATTATTCGAAAGCCCGAGATTATGCAATGTGTTTTGATAGATAACATTTGCACAGTCGCCAAATCGGTGTCCCAGCAGCATCAGCAACAATATTAGTTTCCTCAGAAATCAAAAAGACATTTACAAATTTTTTTTGGTCACATTTCAGAATCAGCAACGAACTGAACAGTGCGAATCCGCCAAATATTGATACGTACCTACTTTCAAAAAACGATACACTCAAAATATTTGATAAAAGGTTACCTTGAGGCTACACGTGAGAGTGGCATTAAGGCGATATCGCCAAAGACTATACCTTACAAAGGTAAGTAGGATGTGTGTGATTCAAATGTTCATCCCAGATCATTATCATCAGTTTCATTCATGCACACAGATCAATTTAATCGCACTATACAGTAATATATCTGCCTGAGCTCAGTGAAATTCCTGTCTTTCTCTTGGCTCCTAAACCTTCATCATCAGTTTTTGACACACGTTTTCGAGACAGCGATTTCCGCGTTGGCAGAATGCTTCTCGTTTCACGTATCCATGTCCTTCACGCATGTCGTAAGTGTTTCATGAAATCTCTATCTGGAAAGTACATAATCTGAAGGCATTTTTATGACAGGTTCGTTTTCCACTAGATCTTGCTGAGCAATATTTCTAGTGCGTCTGTTGAGATGCCACTCAGACATTTTCCTCTTTGCAATGATCCGAACCGACTCACTACTCCTGCCTGTTTGGTCTTTGGCCACCATACCACCTACCCTTATGTTATACAGGGTGTTTCAAAATTCAGTATCAAGATTTCAGGGTCGTATTTTTCAGGTCAAAATAAGACTTTTTTCCGTAAACATGTGTCCGCAAACGCTTCGATACCGAACTACAGAGCGTTAAAGTTTCAAGATTTTTTCAGTTTTTTTTTTTCATAGCTCTTTCAGTTTTTGAGTATTTTCGAATACCTCAGCCTAGTCAGACCTTTGCAGTAGCAGTATATGTGCTGAAGTTTCCTCATCTTCTTGGCAAAACCTGCATATTGTTGTGTCTGCCAATAAGATGTTGTTCATGTGTTTGTCGAGTCTACAGTGCCCTGTTAGGAGCCCAACCAACATTCTGGTCGTTCACTTGTTCTGGCTTAGTAGGTACTCATTCTCGGTGCCTTGTTCCATCATTATCGAGACTGTTTCTTACTGTTATTTGTTCTTTGCAGTACTTTCGCTATACCACAAAAAGGATCTGGACCAATAGGAGCACGTTGTGCTCCTTTTTCAGCTAGGGAATCTGCCTCTTTATTGTCCTTGTAATATGTGTGGCCTGGTATCCAGGCTATGGACAGCCTGTTTTAACTACCCAACTCTTGTAGAGCTGCTTGCTTCTATAGCCGATTGGCTGCCGGAGTATACGGCGATCATCTTTTCTTTGAACTCTTAGTCTCCTGCAAAGTGAATTATTGTTTCAACTTCTGCTTCGTCACTTGTTTACCTAAGCACACTGAGATTCTTGTCTTTGGCTTGGCTATTGCTGCTCCTACACCTTCCTCGGTTTTTGAGCCGGCTGTACAGCAGAATATTTCTGCAATAATTGGAGGTCTTTCCTCTCATGCCTGTTATAACTGTTTTGAAGTTTTTCTCAAAGCTATACCTGGGAAGCATATCATCCGATTGCATTCCCATTTCACATAATGGGGTCGGTCTACAACTCTTGTATACCTCGTTGTACATCTCACCGTGCAGTTTGCCTATGCCTATATATTGTTGACTGGCCTGGCTTCGCCTCGTTTGTAAACATGAAATGGCTGAAGGTTAAGCGAGAGTTCTAAGGCGGATGTTGGGCTTGTCCTCATAGCTTCCGTGGCTGCCAAGCAGGCTTGCCTTTGGATGCCACTTAGCCTTAGTTTTCTGCCACCATACCACCTAATCGTGAGCTACGATGGGTCTAATAACCCTGGTATATAGCCATATAATGATTTTTATTTCTGGCACCCAGTTTTTTTCGCCCATTTTCCTCTACAGGTTAACGACCATCGTGCTTTCCTGGATTATTTTCTGTAGGTGATGATTCCAAGATAAGAAAGGATGAGAGACTTGGATTCGATAGCTCGTGGCTCGTGTGCTGCCTCTGGACCCACGAAGACTGTTGCTCATAGAGACAGAATTGGAAAATTGACTAGTT
Source organism: Chrysolina haemoptera (assembly GCA_958298965.1). Lineage (NCBI taxonomy): Eukaryota > Metazoa > Arthropoda > Insecta > Coleoptera > Chrysomelidae > Chrysolina > Chrysolina haemoptera. Next base: position 4,909,548 of record OY282596.1, on the reverse strand, counting down.
TTAACTAGTTTTTAACGGACTATACTGAGCTATTCTGCTACCACGCATCGTTAGGCGTGGCGATTTCATATTCAGAGCTACCTTTGCCAAACTGTACATGTGATTTCTGTTCAGACAAATAGTTTTCCTAATGTTAGCTGGAAATCCCCGTGACTGGGCAATCATTGTCTCGTTTAAAAAATTTTGCAACCCATTTGCAATTATTTTTCAACTTGATTAAATTTTTTGAGTTCATCGAACGTGTCAAACCAGGTTTCCTTAACATTTTTTGATTAATCTTGGAAAAAAGAAGTTTTATCTAATCAGAAATACAGACTTTTAACGAAAGCTATGCATGCTCATATAAAAAAAATTCAGCATTGTGAAGTACGGTCGATGTCCAAATTTCTTCGTTATAGTTCAGGTAGCAACACTTCGACGTCACACTCGCTATTCTAATTAAAAAAAAAAAAACACTTCATACGTAGGTAATTGGCCTGTCTCCTTGATTTCTAGCGGTCTCTTGTCGGCAAATTCCGCGCCTAAAAATCAGATCAGGCATTCGACGTCATCACCGAATGAGAGAGTGAAACAAACTCGACAGAGATAAGCGTTATGAATTGTCGCGAAGTGAAGGAATTCCGCGAGCAAAGTTCGACACGCGGAAGGCAAACACAAACATATGATATGATCGGCTGTTAATGATTCAGGAGGTCTGAATTAGAAAATTGGCATTGCTACGTGAGGACTGTCTCGTTTTGCATAGTCCAACGTCAGATAGCGCTTACTCAATCAAAATCGGAACAGGTTACATAAGTTGATTCAGGAGTGTCTACTGGCACGACCGTACTGAATCATACAATCGTGATGATCTCATAATCCGGTACACCCGTTTGAAAGGGATGCCTGTTTATATATACAGTGTAATTCAGGTTTGGGATGAAGCAGAGAGAGAGAGATGCTACGGACTTTATGTCGGACACTGTATATATACAGTTACTGCCAAAAAGTATGTACCGTATGGGAAAAAAGTTTATTATTAGAGTATTGGAAAAAAGATTCTGGGGAAAAGTTTGTGCATGTCCCATAACCTAAGAATCGATTTTGACAAATGTCACGTGATCGCTGGTATGGAGGCAAATTGAAAAAAATTACTATGAAAAGGCAAAAAGTGGGGTGAAATGCCAAGATATCAAAAAAAGTTATTTGAAAAAGTTACTTAGAATTCAATTTTATACATACATACAGAGAGATAATGAGGGAAAATTGATTTTTTTTGCGAAGATACAGTTGTTATATAATTGCTTCACAAAAAGTCTTAAAACGATTTTATCATTTATGGGTCTTGGTGATGCGGAGGTACGCGGGTTCGAATCACCGCGCCGTTACCGGCCACGTGTATGGCATCAACCGTTAAAAGGTCTCCCAGGTTTTCGTAGAAAACGCCTCGAAAGCAGAGTTGTGCGAGCAAAAAAGATCTGGGACCAACAGCTCAAAAAGTGGATTCGGAACCACTTCAGCTCCGTGATGGCGGTGGGGATCGAACCCGAGCCACCTGGGTGAGAACAAACGCTCTTTACTCCTCGACCACTTCGCTAGTTATGTTGAACAACTTCTTATGTTCTTTACTCCATTACACTAAACAATATGTCTGTAGATCAGTGTAGATAAGCAAACATATTGAAAGTGATATTCAATTACTTAAAAATTCGTTAAAAAATTAATTATTGGCGGTTAGTACATTTTAATAACGGAAAGGTTATTTTCACGTTGTTGCTCAAGATGAAAAAGCTTTATATGAAATTATTAGATGGACAAAAACCTATTCTATAACTTTCAGCAGCATAACTTTTTTATAACAGTTGTGTAATTAAGTCTTAGAGTGTTAAAAATGTTTATACAATTGTTCTATGGGAATTGTGGAAGCCATAATAAACTAAATCAAGATCCCAATTTGTTGCACAATTCTTTGCTCGTTTTACGTTTATAAGCGTTGTATAAACGTACCTGAAATATTTATAAAGAACCTCATGTTTTATAAAAGAAGTTCTGTAAATATTCTTACGGTTCTAATAAATTAGTAAATTTTTAATTGGGTATCTATCTGTCTTCAATGCCAGTATCCGATGACTTGATTTATTTCAACACTGTATACAGCTACGAAAAGTGTACATAAAAGTCACTTTACCAAAAGTATTAATGGCATCAGATATCTGCTGGTTGGTGAAATATACACTCCCATGCAATTATCTAGCTATTGCAAAATTTTGCGAGATAGATCATGACTGAAAGGTGTCTCCGTCACTAATTTGCGTACTCCTTTCACGGTTATAAATAAATAACCATTCATTTTTTAATTACGGCATGCAGTTCACAGCTTTAGAGTTCAAGATCGTTTTTACTGTCACAGTCGGTTTGCACGTACGCACTTTTGATGACCTTGTCTCTTTATTTATTCAAATGTTATTGTTGAACGCCTTTTACGACTCCAATGATCTCCTGGTCACGATCTTTGATCATTTTATTACTTGTCATTTCTATAATTCAAATAATGACTCGTTGATCACTTCTCCGCTGCGATATAGCGTTTTGATCGAATTGGTAGAGATAGGAACCAGAGAAGAACCATTCAATCTGATCGGAAATGGTCTTCACCTATAGTTCCACGGTAAAGTGTCTTTTCCACATCGTGTATGGCAGTGTATGTCCTATCAAAGGAGTAGATTTTTGAAGTCCGACGGCATCTAAGAAGTGTTGATTCTTATGACCTTCATTATAGCCCACCATTGATGTGCTGGATATGGTACCAGTGGCTCCAAGCAGGAACTCTTTTTGTAATCTAGGTAGCCTCTCTATGGTTGTCACTTCGGCCTCCACGGTGGGGCTTGCTATCGCTGTGTATAGCCAAAGGTATTGTGTTGGTCGAGATCACCGTGTTTTGCCAAAGGAAAGCCTCGCCATCATTAATATACCCTAACCCTTGTCTACACTTTTTTCATCCAGTTGACCTCTGAGTCCAGGCTAAATCCGAGGTATTCCAGCTCTCCTGACATCTGTCGTCCCACTGATTTGTTCTGTTGGCTTTTGAAGACAGATCTGTTCCATTTCTTAGGTTACCCAGCTCGTTGGTTCAGAATTGGACCGTGCTGGGTTTCCACCTTTTGGTTAGAGGGCAGCTTTTTTAGAATAAGGATACTATAGCGTCCCAGAGAGAGATTGTTGCATTCTTAAATCCCTTGGCTTTTTTCAGAGGATTTTACAGAGTCAATATTAGCCGATAGGGAGCTTCTATATATCACCAATACATAAACTAACCTGGAAGAGGATACAGAAAGCCAGAGATAAGATGAAGAACAGTAACGATCGCAAAGAACATTTTGCGGAGTTCATCAAGGCAAAAACAGAAGTTACTAAATCTGCGAAGAAAGAAGGCGAGATCTCCTAAATTGATTCACATATTGAAGCTACTGAGATCTCAGATATGTTTAATCGATCACCGTAGTTGGACGTGACTGTGGTACTGAGATTCACAGCTGCCTAGTTATATTACGATGAATAAAATCCAATAGAGACACGTAAACAAAAACTTCAAAGTTTGTTAATGAAATAAAACAAGAATGAAGCCAATAGTTATACGAGAGCCGAGATTCAACTCCAATCAGCCGCAGTTTTCCTACCTGTAACATACAAAAAAAATTGGCAGGCGTACAACTCTGACTGAAATCGTGCGAGTTTATTTTTTCTCCATATCCTCACAGCGAGTAATGATTTTGCGTAATATAGAGGGGTAATGCCCTCTTTAATGTGTTTAATTGTTTCCTTTTTACTGTCACATTTTAAGAATAATTATCTCCCGCGTTAATGGCAATGTGATACTGTAACACTAGGTTATTACATGACTAATTGGTGTTTAATGCTTCTCACACTCACTGCCTGATGGCCTTCGTTTGATATTAATTGACAAGAAGAAAAATTTTCAATTGCGGCTGGCAATGAGTACCGCGAAACCATTCGCAGGAATTCGGTTTGTAGAGAAAGCAGCTGGTGAACCCATTAAAATACCTATACCAACGAATTCAATAAAGTTTTGTTCATTAAGATCGAGTAATAGTCATTACCAGTAAAGAGAGTGGCCGTGCTTGTGCGTTTTGAAAGTATGAGGTGAAATAACATTATTTTGCATTTCAGTTGATAAATCATATTGCATAAAAACTGCATGATTAGCTCTTATAAAAAAAGGCACAATTCAATATCAGTCAATAATACATATAGGCGACAAAATTGAAGAAGCTCAAGTAACATTTATGAATATATCCCATAACTGGATCTTACGATTACAGGTGAAGGCATCGCCTTCCCTAGCTCGCAAAAATCTCTTAAAATTTTCAGAATTCTCAGATTGCTCGTAAGGGGTTCGTAAGCCGGTTGATGGAAAGAAATTCGAAGCAAAATAACACGATTCTATGTTTAAACTATGAACGTTTATGATCGGCAAAAATATTCGATATTTGAAAGTATATTTGAAGTGTAGTTTGTACGTTTATTTCGGATTTATGAAAAACGTCTTTTCAACAACGATTAAATTCATATTAAATATGTATTTCGAATGAAATTGATAAACGTATCCTACCAATATATTTTCACCTTCGCGATGAGACAATTATTAAAAAACTGGAAAATACCAAACTTCAGGTAGAATTTATAAATGTATATTTCTAAGAAATATTTACGTGTACCATAAACGTATTTCATTCCGCTTCTTTATCTATCAAAAGCTTCATCATGGAGCTCATGGAGTATCTGAATCTTATAGGGATTAAATGCTTGTGATTTCAGTGTTTTTCTCAAAGTCTCGTGTGACATTTCCATCTGTGCTGCTAGTGTTCGTTATGAGCTGGTGGTCTCTGTAACAAATGTTCCCAACGCCTCAAATTCAGTGAAAGCTTCTTCATTATCGATAATATCTCAGCCTATGGGACTAACCAATTCGTAATCTAGATTGTGATGATGCCTCTAGTCTGAAAGCATCATTTAACACAAAGGGTTGATGCTTCAACTGAGGTTAGGGTGTACAAAAGTTTCCAATGCTATCAAGGTATACTTGCCTCACTTCTGATCTTACGAACAAGTGTGAAGTTTGATTATATAAGCGAACTGAAAGTCGAATAATATACGGTCCAAGGTCCAATATGGTAGCTACCTAAATATTTCGACGTCTTTCCTATTGCTTCCTCACAAAAATGCAAATTCACTCACGCATCGCAAATGGAGAATGGAGAACAATTCGAAATTGTTAGCAACGTAGTTTAAAATGGCCGGTAACAGTTATTCAGTTGTTCGCATCAGACACAACACAGACACTGTTCCACGCGACTTCCAGTTGCTAAAATTAAAACGTTCTGCATAAATAATGACATAACACTATTTATAGAATATTCAAGCGGAGCATCTTTCTTTTTTTTTCTTTCGGTTATCTAACACTCGATTGTAGCCAAAAGAAATATGTGGGATTTTCTAATTATGAACCTTTGGATGGAATAACAGAATAGAAGGATGAATGAAAGAAAAATATACTAGGTACGGGAAGTTGGAAATTAAAATTGGGTTGGAGCAACAAAATGAACTTGGTTCTGCAGCATAGAGAGATTGAGGAAAATAGCTATAGAAGAAAGGGGTGGAGGAAGGCTTAGTCCAAGTGCAGGGTGGTTTTAAACACCACCAGACTACCAGAGCCTTTCTTTTCTCTGCCTTTCAGATTATAATTATCCAAATCCAAAATAAAATTCCAGTTATTATTTTTTTTAAGATTTCCTGAATATCAGCAGAATATGCCAATAACAAAACGTTTCATTCTACTTGAACTCTACAAAATGCAACTTTACCGTGTTAGAGCCAGCCTTCTGAAAAAGTAACCATTACTAATGATTTACTTCTCTGTCTCCTCCGGACATAGAAGGATAAATATTTACAAATGGTGGAAGTCAGTCAATGACTTAATAAATAAAAGTATAATAGTAATGAATACACCTAGTCGGGTATTCCAAATAAACATCCATCGCTGAATGTACACAGCTCAAAAATCAGTTACTACCTTTGACTACAATATTTGACAAATGAATAGGAATTTTTATATTGATAATTGAAAACAAAATCACAATTTTTGACAAATTTTGCATACACGTTGATTAATACAATTACTAAAACCAAAAATATTTAAATGCATAACCTACAACAAGAAGACAGTAAAAATACAACGAAAGACGCGCTCTCTGATTGGTCACTGAAATAGCGGGAAGTTTGGAACAGAGATGCGAATATTGTTAGTTCCAATGTCTAGAGAATTAAGAAATGATATTTCCATGTCTAAGTCGCCCTGTTATATTAGCGTATTATTCCATACCTTAAAAAATTAGTAAATCCACTACACAAACTCAAATCTGTCATTTTCCCGTCTCTTAGAGACAAACCCAATTATTCACCTACGTCGTTACATCCATTATACCAAAATTTATAGTAATATCTTGCAGTAGTTCTACATTCCCGTAGAAATTTATTCCGAATTTGAATAAATTCAATAGGGTCGTATATAAAATGTTATTTGTGGACAAGTTCCAGTAATAAATTGAGAAGCATTCGAAGTTTGATTCATAAATAAAACCATATAAAGCACAGCTGGTGACAAACACTGAATGTCTAAAAATTTCACTGAATAATTGAGACATTGAAAAACTCAACTTTATGCATTGATTCGAGTGGCCTGCTGTGTCGAAATGTTTTAAAAGAGGTATATGGTGTTGGTAAATTGCTTTTTCTTCCAGTTTTTTATCAAGAACATGTCCATGAGGAAAATACGAAGAGATTGGAATGAAGAATTGAAATGTGATCATATGATGAAATGGTCATTCGGGAATACGAATGCCGCAAATTCAGTTAATACTTTAAAGGCATCTTAGCCTTATATTTTTCATTATTGGACTGACCTTTCAGCATTAGCATCAATAGTGCATCCAACTACTTCATGGATAAGGGTTTCAATTGTTTGAAAATTATAGATAATGGATATAGAACAATTTCTCTATAATAGAAGAAAAATCGATATATCAAATATACGCTAAATTAAACCGTACTAAATCAAAATGGATTCATCTTGAGATATTATACTTTGAACCGAAGCACCAATATGTTTAGTGCAAGTAGTTTTTAATCCTCAATTCGAAAATAAATAAACTCGAACCGCATTCGTCAGTTGTTTTGTTTTTCATGGCAATAGAATTTTGTTTATTATTTTCCATCGTATATTTTTGTTGATGGAATCAAAGCACATGGCACGAAAATATTTCATATTATATGTGGATTAAACTGATGGGTGCAATTAAACTTATATGTATAAATACGTTCACGATACGTATCTGACGAAAAGTTTTCCTCACAGCTTGATTCTTGTCAAATTAGGTCTGGTAATGTGATACCTATATCTTTATTGGATTATATGTCACAACACGGGTAATCAAGTAGGTGAAAAAACCACACAATATTCTGCATTGTCGTCATTGCTTATTTGTTTTTGTGCGTGCTATCAAATCATTTGCTTTATTGACTCTTTTGTTATCGAGATGTTTATAAATTCTGAGCAGCTTATTAGGGCAATCAATCCATATTTTTATAGAGAGGTAATAAATCGATTTGCATAGTCTCGAATTGAAAAAAATCATTTAATGGATCCAGTGTGCTGGATATAAGGAAGATTTTTTTTAAACTAGCTTCTTTGGTGTTTCGATGTATCATGCCCAAAGTACCTATCTAGTTGAGAAACATAACAAGGCCTAGGTTTAAAAAGGCCATGAGCACGATCACATTTGTGCCGTTTTTTTGGGTAAAAAAGTCGATAACTCAAAAACGGTTCGTCGTATCGATTCCAAACAAGGACAGGCTTCTAGAGGACGTTTGATTCTATATTACTATGACTGCGGCAGCACCTCAAGATGCTTCTCGTAGATAGTCGAGGTAGCTGCAGTGGCATTTCTCTTCCATTAAATTTCAAAGCTATCTTTATCCAATCGAAATGAATTTGGTATCGAAAGGAAGGCAAAACGTTGATCTATGTACGTGCTGTAATGTTTTTTGAAATAATTTTTTCATATACCCAAAAAATTGCTTCAAAGCTATTGCATTTTTGGGACATTTTTGAGACTTTTTCGTGAAAAAGTGTATTGAAAATTCAATTTCCATTACAGCACATACGTAGAATGAAACTTCCTCTAGAAGCCTGTCCTTGTTGGAAATCGATAAGACGATCCATTTTTGAGTTTTCAATTGACTCTTTTGCCCTAAAAAGCGTCCCAAATGTGATCGCGCTCATGGCCAATCAAGTAACATTATCGAAGAGCATTATTTCAACTATGTACAGCCTTCCAGGTAGTTGATCTACAACTTGAGCAAAAGTCAGTGATAAAGAAAAGTAGTCAATCTACTTCACGAAAAAAATTAAAATGCTAACAATCAAACAAGAGATCGAAAATAAAGAATTTCGAACTGGGAAAATGAAATTCTTCAGGTACTAAAGGTGTCATCTCTTTGAAGCATAATTCAAATATTGTAGAAATTGTACTGGAGGTACATAATATAAAGAAACCCTTTATAAAACTGTACGTAGTAAACATATATATAAATATTCGTTAAAGTTATTCAAATATTAATGAAATGAGTTAATATGTTCACCACAGTGAATAATACAATAAAAAAATAATATGAGTCGATTTTGTAAATAGCTGAATCTTTTCTTAAAGGTACTCAAACGTTTGCCCGTTTCTTTTTCAGACTAGATCTGATTCTGACAACTCATTGTAAATGGAAGACAAACACTTATATTAAGATAGTGATTTCTTCACTGCATAACTGTTGCAGTCTCTGGACTAATCAGAGCACTGGATAGACTAGCATTCTTGATTTTTATCGATCAAATTCGAATTAAACGAAAATATTCCAGCCTCAGGGCACTCTGAATGTGGGTAATTATTATCCAACATATCCTCTACTCTTTACTAGGAAATTGCATGCAAAATAGGGTTTAATAATACCAAAAATGAGCAATCGACTATAATTACTTCTATGGGTGGTCCACATACAACTAGAATCTTTCTTGCAGATTGTTTTGGCCATAACATTGGGGTAATGAAAGTTAAATAGCGAACATCACAGAAAAAAGGCTCAATTTACAGTATTAAAATTCACAGCAATCGAAACATCAAACAAATAGTCTACCAACCCAATCGAATCAGGGCGATAACTTAATGTCTTATTGAATATTCTCAAATTTTCAATAATTCAAATTCAAATTAACATATTGAAAACAACAATAACCAAGTACAAACATGAAAATAATTAATCGGCGCTCCGGGGCGGCTAAAATGATTTCGGTGGCTCATTCGCTTTCACAGCTGCAGGAAAAACCGGAGAAACCTACATCACCACCACCATCATCTGAAGGGTTGGAATTCAATGGTCGAAAACTCCTAAAGAGGTGCCACGAATTACGAAAATCTGCTCTACGGTAAGATGGTGATGCATGGTAACTCTAAATGCTCCAAAAGGTCCAGTTTGAAAAAAGATATTCTATTTATGCAATTGTCATCAAATTTGTACCAGTCCGTTCTGTCTTTGGCTAAGGTGCCGTACTGACCATAATCAACTCCAGAACCACAGTGAACAATGACTGCGTAAAGCTCTTAACTGCTAGATTGAGTTGTTCTTCTAATTTGATTCGTTGAAATAGTTTAATACATCTTTGAGTTGAAAAAATTCTAGAACTGTCGGAAGTATTTTTCGTTGTGCTAGGTTGCCGGATGATAGCGCACCTTTCACATTTTTCGCATTTTGCGACCATAATGAGACACATTCGTTAAATACATAGGCTTGTAGGTATTATTCATAACATCCTGTTGACGAAAAAAAAAGCTCTGGTAACTGATAAATTGTATGTTCAGCCCCCCCCCCAAACTGAAGTTCTGGCTGCGCCACTGTTACTCAATACAATTAATAGGTCTTTTTCAAAAAATTTGAGCAGAAGCATTTGCTCATATGACTCTATTTAGGTGTATCATTGAATGTTCGAAAAAAAAATGTCATTGGCAGCAATATTGTATTTCAAATCTCAATCAAATCGGTTTATAGAATATCTATAAAATACAATAAAGAGATCTTGTACCGATATTGGAAAATAGAAGGCTAATGCTGAGCTCTCATGTAATTCAGCATTTTGTACCTAAAAAGAATCGTGCCAGTTCAATTGAAGATTATAATTTCTGAATTCACTGCATTTGGTGCAGGTGCAAGTTCAGGAAATCACCATAAAATATCCAGTTAATCTAAATATACAACTTCAATACGTAACGAAAATATAATACAAATTATGGTTTCGTAGAAAATCGCACTGGTAGGTCCCTAAAGTAAAAGCTATACCAGCACATGGAAGATATATTTATTTCACCGGTTCCACTGAGAACTGAAGTTAACATTGTTTCATTTCTCTCATTCGCGTTGACATCAAGAAAACCTTCAAAAATTCGTATGAACGTCTTGCGTGTCTCTATCTCTATCTCTATCTCTATCTCTATCTCTATCTCTATCTCTATCTCTATCTCTATCTCTATCTCTATCTCTATCTCTATCTCTATCTCTATCTCTATCTCTATCTCTATCTCTATCTCTATCTCTATCTCTATCTCTATCTCTATCTCTATCTCTATCTCTATCTCTATCTCTATCTCTATCTCTATCTCTATCTCTATCTCTATCTCTATCTCTATCTCTATCTCTATCTCTGTCTCTATCTCTATCTCTATCTCTATCTCTATCTCTATCTCTGTCTCTATCTCTGTCTCTGTCTCTATCTCTATCTCTATCTCTATCTCTATCTCTATCTCTATCTCTGTCTATATCTATCTCTATCTCTATCTCTATCTCTATCTCAATCTCTATCTCTGTCTATATCTATCTCTATCTCAATCTCTATCTCTATCTCTATCTCTATCTCTATCTCTATCTCTGTCTATCTCTATCTCTATCTCTATCTCTATCTCTATCTCTATCTCTATCTCTATCTCTATCTCTATCTCTATCTCTATCTCTATCTCTGTCTCTATCTCTATCTCTATCTCTATCTCTATCTCTATCTCTATCTCTATCTCTATCTCTATCTCTATCTCTATCTCTATCTCTATCTCTATCTCTATCTCTATCTCTATCTCTATCTCTATCTCTATCTCTATCTCTATCTCTATCTCTATCTCTATCTCTATCTCTATCTCTATCTCTATCTCTATCTCTATCTCTATCTCTATCTCTATCTCTATCTCTATCTCTATCTCTATCTCTATCTCTATCTCTATCTCTATCTCTATCTCTATCTCTATCTCTATCTCTATCTCTATCTCTATCTCTATCTCTATCTCTATCTCTATCTCTATCTCTATCTCTATCTCTATCTCTATCTCTATCTCTATCTCTATCTCTATCTCTATCTCTATCTCTATCTCTATCTCTATCTCTATCTCTATCTCTATCTCTATCTCTATCTCTATCTCTATCTCTATCTCTATCTCTATCTCTATCTCTATCTCTATCTCTATCTCTATCTCTATCTCTATCTCTATCTCTATCTCTATCTCTATCTCTATCTCTATCTCTATCTCTATCTCTATCTCTATCCCTATCCCTATCCCTATCCCTATCCCTATCTCTATCTCTATCCCTATCCCTATCTCTATCTCTATCTCTATCTCTATCTCTATCTCTATCTCTATCTCTATCTCTATCTCTATCTCTATCTCTATCTCTATCTCTATCTCTATCTCTATCTCTATCCCTATCCCTATCTCTATCTCACCACCAATGATGTCATAATATGATAATTTCATAGCCCCAGCATTTGCTACTCAATAAAGATACATCAAAGAGTAGTAAGGAAGTAATATGCGATAAAAGAAAAGAGTCCCTGCTGTGTCATTGCGGGCAATAAGTAACAACAAAATGATCGGCAGACAAGCAGATTATAACTGAACTGAACATTATCCTAGAACGAATTTATTGGCGGTGGTGAGAGATTAATTAACTCACTGCACTTACTCAATGCAAACCGCATACAAACGGGTTTATTGTTGATAAAATACTGACAGGACAAAGTGATCACATGATGACACTACAAAAACCGCGAACAAGTTGAACACCAGTGGCAGAAGAAAGCGTTTTCTTCGAAATACCTGCGTAAAGAAGGCGTGTGAAATGAAATCTATAAAAGTAGATCATTCATATCTTGGATACTGAATCAAATTATTTCATAGATTTCCGCAACCTTTCAGTGAACGATTTTTTGTTACACCGTTATATCCTGACAGCAGGAAGCGATTGACTCAATTTAATTATCTTCTTCTCAATTACCTGGTTTTCCTTTTCTGGTAAATTAGGCCTTAGACATTCGGTTCCGCAGGGATTGATTATTCGAGATCTATTGGAGAAATATTGAACTTCCAAAGATCAAAACAAGCTAAGTTTTTTGTTCCACGCTTCAAATATGAAGTCAGAATGTTTTCAAACATTACTTTTTTTACTGATACGGTTGAATATACTATATACATTCTGAACGGCCTGAAAAAATTATCCTGATCGAAATTTCCTTAAATCATTGTTTGATAAATAATAACGGTATACTTTACTTTCGCATCAATATTGCCCAATTATCTCCAAGCTAATTTTATCGAATCAAAATCCCATAACCGAGATTGAACCAAATTACAGTTGCATCGGCATGCAGGACCTCTTAACAAATATTGTAATTCACCGAATAAATATGGGGTCAAACAATTAGTTGCAAGGTTCGCAGATCCATATATTAATTTATCCGACATCACAGATTCACTTGCGATGTTCGTATTGAATGCACTAATAAAATGGCCATCTGTGGTCAATCAAACGAGCGGCCCATCTTTCTGCTGGATGCTGCATGACAGAATGCGGACCACAAACTGAAAAACTAGCTTGTCGTGCCTCGAGCGATTTTGATTGTGAATCAGTGAATTTGTGGGCAAACAGGCTGTAAATTCAAGAACTGACAAAACTCGGATTTGCAGACAAGCGATGATATTCCTGACAGTCATTGATAAAACATACTTGAGGTCGTCACCTGAAACATAATTTAGGACTGACGTTTCGATAATAGTTGGTGATTTATTTATTTTCGGGTTTACGCCCAAGAAAAATGTCTGGGATATTAAAAAACAGTGGGCATAAAGAAGGTAGGAATTAGTACACATTTTTTTCATTTTTTCAAATTGTACCTAAGCTCTGGGAAAAATAAAAACATAAAAAAGTAGTAACATATTTTTTCTAGATCAAAAAAAGTTTATGAATAATATTCAACTGGAAAATTGATCAACAGTTCATTTATCAGAAAACCTAGAAAAAGCTACTAATATGTTCATAGAACTAATAAAAAAAATGCAGAAAGAAGACCAAAAAAGATGAAAAAATTATTTCCAATTGGTTTGATTATATTCCTAAAGCCAGTCCCATACACATCGCGAATATTTGTAAATACGGGCAGTTGCGATGTGTGTGGGAAGAAATGCTCGCGAATATTTGCTAATCGTACTCGCACTTGTCCATACTTGCCTATACCCGCGAACTATCGATAAATTTGTACCGAGTCAAAAGGAATTCATACTTGTAGTTACTTGGCTTTCCAATGAGCGCGCTGCTCCCACACGCATCGTGTCGATTGCGAGTCTATACAAGTCTATTCTTAATTTGTCCTTGATAGTAACCAACTGATCAACCTACTAGGGAAGGTGCGAATGTAAGTGCAAGGCGTGCGGGGGCTCCGATGGATCGTTGCTCGTACTTGAACATACTCGGAAATGTTTGTGCTCCTTAGTACTCGCGATGTGTATGGGACCGGCTTAATCTAAAGGTGCGTATTCACTAGAGCATTCGTTCCGCATGAGCACCTAATGAGCACCGAATGAGCACATGTGCTGCTCGATTCAAGCTCAGGCTGCCTCATGCTGCGTAATGTAAACACGCATTCTGTTCGTGCTCAAATCAGCGTCCACAATATTCGAGCATTTGCTCGTTCTGTGCTCATGTGGAATGCTCTAGTGAATACGCACCTTAAGCGAGAAGTTGAAGAAGAATGATCTTGGTGAAACAGAATTATTCTTGTCTAACACCCAACAGGTGAAACTTTTTTCCTTGGAGGAACTAACAAAATCAAAAGTACTAGAAACAATAAAAAAACTGCAAAGTGACATCGATAGTTTCAAATCCGAAACTTTGAAATTAATCGAACCCCTGGCATATACATAATGTATATGTATATTAAACTTAAACTGTGTTGAAGAAATCAAACTACTGATGACCCATATCTCTGATATCTAATATTGGAAAAATCTCTAAAAAAAAAATCTTCGAAATGCGAATTGGAAAATATCTCAATAAATACAATGTTTTGTCATTAAATCCATTGGATTTCAGAGAATGCGTTCCAAGCGTTGTTTCCGCTGCAGAAAACAACGTCCGATTATATATTACCTTTCGATTCGTAGGTATAAACATGAGCAACGATGTTCCCACAGTGAAATAAATTTCATCTTCTGTCCGGCTTCAGAAAAATATATCAAAATTCCGACGATCGATTTCGTAATATCCTGATTTATGCTTTCAAGTAATACACGGCAATAGAACAATCTACGAATGTTATTGTGTAATCCCAGAAACGAAATCAACACCAAAGGTAAATCACGGATTGTCAAAATAAAATTTACTATCAGACCAAAACGTATCTGGATCCATAAACATGTTGAGGCTTATTATTCCAGTCGAAACAAATCAAATGATGCACCTCATTAATTAAAAACAAGCAATGAAATTAATGTGTACTATAATGTAGTTATTAACATTTCGAAAGTGAGACAGCTGGAAGTCCCAATGCCGTCTCATAACCATTCTTCAAGAACCACGCTCAGTCTTTAACAAAGAGGTACTGTATCTCAGAAGGAATGCCATTTCATTTGTGAAAAACAGTAAAAACTAGTCAAAAATATCCGTTTTCTGATGAACCTAAGAAGGAGGCAACAAGGCAAATGTCTGATAAAACAACTACTTTCCCCTACGGACGTTGCATCACATCTGACAAACACGTTATTCGAACAGCAAACCTTGTGTTCGAACAAACCATTTCAACTCTTCGTATGAACGTGAAATTGATTTGAATGTTTCTATTCCAAATTATGCCACCGGTTCGCCGTGATGTGGCGGAAATCTTAGCCGGAAGAATGCAGAAGGCCGTTATCCATGGTTATCGTCTGCTCAGGGCACATGATTTTCGGACCAAGTATCACTCACCCCACGGAGGTGGGGAGTGGCTATCTGGGTGCGCGCCCTCCGAATGTATCGGAGTTGCGGAGACAGGGCCCGACTGGGATAATCCTAACGGAGAAAAATATTGGCAATAATAATGATAACGAGTACAATACAATGCCAGCAAATAAATACAGTTGTTGCCATGAAAGGTAAAACCTTTCGCATGAGCAAGTGGACTAATTAATCACATGAAACTTTGAAAAGTTACTATGAATAATAAACTAAATATCTAACATGACACAGTATTCGAAATATGAGAAATGATGAATTTAAAAATCGGTCAAACTCAAAGTGCACACGTTCGTAAAAACGCCCACCAAATCTATGGTTGACTAGCAATCGATTTCTAATTTGATCAGCTTATAGAAAAAAAAATGAATTTGAAAAATATAACACAGAAAAAAATTAGAAAAATTTTTGGCGGGAAAATGGCACCTGCCACCTCTAGATAACATTTTCATCCGACGACCGAGTCGAGATAGAGCAATTCTGCGAATGCCAATCGATTCAGCATGCCGAAATTAGTATATGCTGTGATTTTCGAGTCGATCGGCACAACATGAATTTTCAGCCGAAAAAACATCAAAGGGTTATACCTTAAAAATGGCCAAAAATCTAAAGGCATCAGATTCACTCGAAATTAACACCGATATACTCAAAATTTCATGCTGATTCTGAAAATGTATGATTTGAATATGTTCGGATACTCGGTGTACCATAAAACAAAGATAAATGTGCAACAAAAATTGTATCAAACGAATCCGGCATCCTGGCACACAAAATCACCTATAACACCTACACGCGAACTGTAAGGTCAGCAAACAATAACATCTTTTTGTAGGAAATTTTCTTAGCTTTCTTTCTATATACCTATGTAATTAACGAATGTGTCTCGTTATGGTCGCAAAATGCGAAAAATGTAAAAGGTGCGCTAGGATACAGCATCCTAGCACATAAAACCGCCAACGAAAAATACTTCCGAAAATTCTAGAATTTTTTCAATATTTTTCCTGTATTCTAAGCCCTCAATTCAACATGACACAGTATTCGAAAAATGAAAAATGATAAATTTAAAAATCGGTCCAACTCAAAGTGTACACGTTCGTAAAAACGCCCATCAAGTCTATGTTTGACTAGCAATCGATTTCAAATTCGGTCAGCGTATAGAGAACAGATTGAATTTAACGAATATATTATAGAAAAAAATAAGAAAAATTTTTGGCGAGAAAACGGCACTTGCAACCTCTAGATAACATTTTCAACCGAAGACCGAGTCGAGATAGAGCAATTCTGCGAATGCCAATCGATTCAGCATGCCGAAATTAGTATATGCTGTGTTTTTCGAGTCGATCGGCACAAATTGAATTTCCAGCCGAAAAAACATCAAAGGGTTATACCTTAAAAATGGCCAAAAATCTAAAGTCATCAGATTCACTCGAAATTACCACGGTTATACTCAAAATTTTATGCTGATTCCGAAAATGTATGATTTGAATATGTTCGGATACACGGTGTACCATAAAACAAAGATAAATGCGCAGCAAAAATTGTATCGCATGAATCGGGCATCCTAGCACACAAAACCACCTATAACACCTACAAGCGAAGTGTTAGGCCAACAAACAATAACATCCTCTTGTAGGAAATTTTCTTAGCTTTCTTTCTATATACGTATGTATTTAACGAATGTGTCTCGTTATGGTCACAAAATGCGAAAAATGTAAAAGGTGCGCTAGGATCCTATCCTATCCTATCTATATAAAACCGCAAAAAAAAATACTTTTTCCAATATTTTTCCCGTATTCTTCGCCATCACTTTATTAGTTATTTGGTGGCTTGGGGGGGCGCTGCAGTCCCAACGTCCCCCCACCCCTGGCTGCGCTAATGGTCGTTGCAGGACTGCGTGATCTGATACATCGATTCAAGATATTTACAAACTTCCATTACTCATGAGTGAATTTTAATCCTCTTTCCCATGTTAACCAAAACAGAATTTATCTAATCACAGACTCATAACTATCCTCTCAGATCTAATTAAGAACTGATATGTGAAGTGTCAACACGGTTCCATTTCTTTTAAGTCGCTGATAAAAGTAATATGTTTTCAGTAGCATATGAACCGTGACGTGGTTTCACTCCCAATATTTGATGAGGTGCTGACATGAAACTGATAACAAAGAAATTTTGAATTTATGATTATTAGGCTGAAGTGTTTTGTTGAAATTATTGTTATATTTCTGATTAGGACAAATAATCACTGGAGAATAACTTCAATTATTCAATTATTCCAAAGAAGTAAAAAAAAAATCATTCCATTACGATTAATTCGATACCGTACACTTTTATTTATATTTCGATGGATCTTTCCTTTTGAGGTTGAAATAATATTAAAATTCACCTAGTAACGTGTGACCAATACAAATGATATAACAAAACCATCAATCCAAAAACTAATATATCTCCTTCATAAATGATATTAACATGTTTTTCAATCATTAGCGTGTAAGATATATCTAATTATGAATGTAATCTTCAAATGTCAGTTTTTTCTATAAGTGGGGTACCAAAAATGTTGTACAATCTTTCTTTTCAATCTCATTATTGATCAATGACATGTTATCTAAGATACATCTCAAAGATACATTTGCTTTTGTAATATTGAACGGAAGTGTATTAGCGTCACACCAATCTTTGATTTTATTGAGATGAAAATTATTATATGTCTTACAGATTTACCATTCTAGTGTGCTGAAAGTCATGAATATTACAAAAAATGTATTCAGTGTTTATTCGTATTGAATTTTTAAATTCGTGGTGAGCATTTGTTTGTTTTTCTAGCGCATGATCTTGAAGAATCCACAGCTAATCTGAATATAATAATAATTATGCTGTATCGGTTCTGGACCACCCGGTCAAACGGTGTAAACTGAGCTGCTAGTATTTTGATTGGGATGCCCTAGTGAGGGTTAAAAATAGACGCCGCCCGTTCTGAAAGAAACAACAATTTATTGCCCTTTTCTACTGGGTTACAACGCGAGCCGCCGAATTAAGTCTTTCAACGTCAATATATTAGAATAGATTATTTTTTGTTTGGGCCTAATAGTCGTAAATTAGGGGAGCAAGTTCATTGGTGAAAATGGTTCCATGCGTAAACAACTTTCACTGATAAGACTAAGTTATGGTGGAGGTAAATCTCGGTAATGGTCTGCCTGTCGCTTTCTTGCCGATGAACTTTGGCACAAAGGGCATCGGAAGACTTGTTAGGCGCATTCCGGGTCTATTACATCTTCCACTCCACTCAACATGACAGTTACACACCTTATTTACTGAAGAGCGAATTAACTTCAACGAATACGGCCCACTTGCCCACATTGTACTCGGGATTAGATCTACAAAGCGTCGTCTATTTCATTATGGTACACCGTTCCCTGCATTCTAATAGTAAAATGGGTTGCATTGTATTCATACGCGGATGTTAACATTGCCTCCATTTTTACGTACTCATACGCCTTATCCCAGGTAATTGGGTGAAAATTTATTTAGAAATATTCATAGATGACGATGCAGACAATTTTCTCCTAATCACCTCGGAGATTTTCCGTGATTTGATTTCATCTCCCTTTTGATGGCGGTAGAACATGATTCTTGCCACCAGGTATCAATATCGTTATCAACAGAAAATGTTGTTGGACAGCATTAACAATTGTACTATTGCTAGCCGTGATTAAAGCAAGTGATGCAGTATATGCAATATGTGAGGCTAATGACATTGTCAACCAAAATTTCGAAAGTGTATATCGACTTGGCTTCTGTTCATAACGCGATTCGTGAAAGCTCTAATAATTTTGAACTAGATATTTTGTACAGAGGTTGAAGTTTTCAAACCCTAGGTATATAAAAAAAAATTATAAAACAAACTCACCGCAGGCTTGTACTGACAGATTGTATTGAAGACATTGAATACCTAACTTGATCGACTCATTTATTTTATGGAAACTCATGTTCACTAACCGTCAAATAGTGACAGATTTAGGTGCCCCATTTTCGCATACGAGCCTCGAATAGGGTTGAAAAGTATATCGATTTGGAGTGAAATGACGAGAAATTTACAAGTGAACTCTAGAAATAACATATCGGTGATTCGTTAGGTCAGTTTCAAGAAAAAAAGTTCCTATGAACGTATGTCCGGAGTTGCTTCTTTTCTGAGATACAGGGCGTTGAAGAAAAAAAAATCTCATAACTTACGGGAAATGTTGGACTACAGTAATAGTAAAAAAATCATAACATTTTTGGATGAATTTTAAATTTGCTCAGGAACTATAATAATTTTAATTCATCAATTCCGCCACTAATGACCCAAATGAAGAAAAACTTGCCATATTTAAATTGCTCTATTTTGCTTATGCCAGATCCAAGTGCTCCTTGATTTGGAACCCAATCTACAAAAAAAAATTAGGTGTACCTACAGGGGAAGTTTTTGAAATATGTATGCCTAATGGATAATAATAAGAGAAATTAATCATATCATTTTCTTGTCGCGATTTGAAATGATATATTTCGGGAAAAAAGTAATTCTTGGTACAGACTTTTTGCATTAGTTAATTGACAGCAATATTAGCAGTAGTGTTCTTTCAAACGATATCAATTTCTTAGTTAGAATTCGAGATCGACATTAGGAATCAAAGTACTTAGTTGCACCTTTCATAATTTTGTGAACTGTCGAAGATACCATATTTAAATTAGAAATCAAATGGTTGAGTGTGATTTTCTTGCAGTAGGTACTATAATGAAACATTAAGCAGATATTCTTTAGATGGTATAAATGAATAGAAACATAAGCTGATATCATTTGAAATGTTCTTAAAATCAAACAACAATATACTTGAGCGCGGTAAGTATAATAATAATATTATTTCGATTTCCTAATACCAGTCTGACTTAGAGAAGCTTCAAGTGCCTACGATCAATCTATTAATACGGTGATAGTACGGCCGTTCAATATATTTTTTAATATCGTATAAATTCGATATTATCTGGACGTCTGAGAGGCAAACCCCTACCATAAATAAGGCCTGAATGTCGACACCGAATGGCTTTTTTTATCGGTGTATTTATTTTATTTTTGTCCCACCTTTGTGTAGTCATGAGTGGTTCTGCACTTGAAAGTGTAGCGGTCAAGTTAACACCTTTATTATCAAAGCATTTTATAGCTTCGACAATAATAGGTACAACACAAAACTAGCTGAAATTGTATCTCCAAAATGAGTACAAGAAACCGAATGTTGAACAGGTTGTTGGAGTGTTATAGTCTGGCTTAAAAGTGCTTTTTGGACGACGACTATTTTTCTGGAGAGACCGAAAATTATCAGCCAGGTGTCATTCGATTCGTAATGGCATACAGAAAAAATATCACGAAGGGAAAGTTCCGCTCGCAAAAATTGCAAAAGTTATTAAGAATAATTAAATAAAAAAGGGGGTTGGTTTTTCACCGCAAATATCGGAAAAATTGTTTCTAACTTTTTCAATCTCTACGAGCGTAACTTTATTTTTTGATACTTTTTTCTGTGACATTGGGATTCGAAAACTTTCGGTATCTCCAGAAAAATTGTCGTCTAAAAAGCACTTGTGAACCAGACTATGTCGGAGTCTCAAAATGCACCCCTGATACTGCCAGTTAACTTGTCAATGAAATCAATATCGTACCCTAGACTGATTCTTGGAAACCATGATTTTGACTTTTCAATCACGACCAGAACTACTGTCGAACTCGTTAGAAACCGATGAGTTGGACGATTCAGGGCAATTAACCAAATGATGGTAGATAAGAGTTGATTTCCATTGTTAAAATTGTTTCATTGACTCGTTTTCCCATGAGAAGACCTTGGTATATATTCATTCCAATCACAGATATTGATAAACAGTTGATTTTCAACTAACAATGTAGGGGAATTATACCAGGACTAGAGAATCCGGACAATTAACTTAAAAATGATCAATTAGATAAGAGGTAATTTCCATTGTTAAAAATGTTGTCCTCTCGTGAGATGACCTTGGTATGCATTTAGTCACAACTATTGATAAACAATCGATTCCCAAATAATTATACAGGGGAATCAAGTATATGTTACAGACGAATAACAGGAAGTTCAAACCTCAAACCTCTAATCAAGTATATTGATTTTGTGCTGGTACTATTTGTTTTATATTTGGGAAAGACAGTAGGTACATATATTTCTTTGGCAAAGTTAAATGGAATTGGAAGTTCACTGCAATTCAAACACCTCGCAAGGTACGAATAAATCATCTCTGATATATAAATTATCTCTGTGTAGTGATATTTTTTTCGAGATAAAAAGCGATAATTACATCTTTAGCGTTCTTACAGAGTCTAACAACAAGCTAGTACTTAATTCTCTCGCCACCTTCAGTTAGATGTGACAGAAAACATGGAGTATTCTGTGCTAACTGATTTATCGGCAATACATTTGCTCATTAACACGCATGAAACTCCATACCGAGCAACTTGTAATGTGACAAACATTCAGTCGAGCTTGGGAGAAGTATATTCAAAATGCGCCTACAAAATTTCACAAACACAAAAGCCAGTTTTGAGAAAATTCTTTTTGGACAAACAACAACAAAATAAGTGTGCTTTTGTAAACGTTAATAAACTGACTCCTATGTCATTTATACAGATTTATTTGGTCATATTGTATAACGATAACTTTCAGAATATGGAATGGACATTGTTCATTGAATGTTGTGGTAATATATTAGAAAAAAAATTATTAAAAAAAACGTTTTAAAGGCAAGATGTCATTCAAATTGGCTAAAAAGTAAAAAATATTTCTTTTAGATGAGTAATGTAACTTTCATCAAATGATGTCTCTGAAGAACGATCTACTGGGTATAGAATACTGAACTGGGGTAAAAGGTCAATCGCAGAGAGGGTTTTTATTCTGCAAAACCATGATATCAGAATCATTGCTGAGACAATCATATAGGAGTACATTTAAAAAACTTTGAATACTAACCGTTGCGAGTATTTATATTCATGAATTAGGCATTTATATTTATAACAACAAGCCGAACTTCACATCCAATCAGCACCAATACTCGGGTCGCTCTAAAAACTTGTTAATACTATACATGCAACGAACCACCCAATACCAAAAATGTTTCCTCTTTCTTGGACCAAAGTTTTTCAATAAGCTATTACTAGATATCTTTATTACTATTATCACATAAAAAATCAAAATAGAAGCCATGCCCATAGTATCTCCATATTCACTACCCTTGAAACTAAGTATATCACTGCCACAACCAGATATTGTTGCGTAAAAAGACATAGTTATAAATTTGACTCAGTCCTTCAAAAAAATTATTCTCAATTACACTTTACTTTTCGAACCGTTATAATAACTACGAATTTATCTATATTTACATTAACCATGATCTCGACGATAAAAAGGCGTGAAGTTACATCTTTCTCAATGAAATTATCGCATTAAATTCTCACGAAGGAAATTCTTCAGAGATTTATGCAGCAATAAGATTCGTGTTAAGTGAGATATTCATCAAAAAGATTTGTGTCGAAATAATTTTCAGTGAGACATTTCATTTCATGGTCTGTAATTTCAAATATCAATACAAGCATTTCGGCATTTCAAATACCCAGAGAGAACCTAACTTAGATCTCTCTGTATACCACGAATAAGTTATCAGGAGACTCGTTTCTATCGTATAATTTTCCTATGATGTCTTCATCAGATAGTGTTATAAGGACTAATGCGGCACATAGTCGTGTTTAAAAGAATGCAGTATATCATGTCATCTCAATAATATACGAGCTTTTTTTAAGATGATTGTGTTTATAAGCGACATACTTCATTATATAATTTACATGATCTAGGGTTAGAGACTTATTTTGGGTGATGACAATCGGTTCATCACACAATGACATTTCATTCGTTCAAAACATCGGCCATTTGATACTCAGCCAAGCCGGAAATCGTCTTATTGTGCTCTCGATAAATACAATTATTTCGAGTTACGTCTAGCTGAAAAATTCAGACCTACATTCTGATTTAGAGGCACCTGCATTGAAATACTTTTCGGCTATTCTAGTAATTGGTTGAAAAAAAGCAAAGCTCAGACTAACAGGAATAGTTTCTTCGTTTGGGCGATTGGAGACGAAATCAACAGGACGTAGCGTTTCTCAGCCGAAGTGCAGGTAGTTCTGTGTAGAACTTTTCTGCACCCCGTTCCCCGTTCCCCGTGAGATAGACCTAATCTCATGAGAAGTCCAGATCTGATGAATTCCTGGTTATTTCTCACGAGGTTTGCCTTCGCATTCAAACACTATGTAGGAGACTGTCCACATAGTGTGGAGTTTTGGTGTATCCCCAGCACATGCAGGTGTTTTCTCAGGTTTGAGCGACCTGTTAGGAGTCCTACCACATTCCTAACAGAGTTCCGGCTCAGTTCGAGAAGTTGTCTTGATAGCCGCTCGATTGGCTCCATTATAATCTTTGCGTGAGTATTGCCTGAGGCAATCTCCCAGGAAGATTGATGATTGTTCTCAACCCATTTTTTCGTGTCCTGCTCGATATCGAATAGGATTCCACAGTTGGTTCCGGTCCTATGAGAGTTGTTCCCCCGCTCTTGCTAGGACATCTGCGCTCCCATATTCCTGTGACGTGGAACCCCGACAAGTTTTACCTTGTTTTGTGCTTCTATGTAGCTGAGATTCTTGTGAGTCTCACAAACTAGTTTCGAAGGGAACCTGCATGATCGCAGGGCCTTTATTGCCATCTGATTATCGGAGAGAATGACAATGGATTCATTTCTAGGACCCCTCCTTGGAGGGGTCGTGGGAGGTTACGAAACTGTTGCCAGAATACTACTCGAGTCATGAGTACCAACTAACTAGGATCATTCATAGGATTACCTACAGTGAAATGTGTACATGCTTGCAGATAACATTGAGATATCAGATCTGTTAGGGTGGGATCAATCCCATAACCATTATAACGATATTTTCAGCGTTTTCCTGGGTAAACATTTTTCCCCGGTTTAGATCTATATGGAGGCTGTCTGCCACGAGGTTCCACAGAAGTGGGGATAATACTACACCTGGGGCAGTATCTTGTGTCTTTTACCTCCATTGTGTCGCCGAATAAAAAGGCCTGTATTACCCTACAACTAGGCATGGTGGATGGTTCAGGGCTGGATCAAAGTTTCTTCCCCTAGGGGCTGACCAGATATACTCAGGCAAAAAAGGCTGTGCAATCTCTTTCCGAGAGATATCTCCCAATCTATAAGTTATTCCAGTGAACCAATTATTATATAAAAAATGAAAGTTCACTCAGTGAAGTTGAATCAGAACTCATTTATTTTTTAAATATATCTATGAAATCAGTTGAATTGGTTTATCGCGACTACTTTCTGAAATGTGATATCCATTTTCTTTGAAATAATTCTTCAATTTTTCTGCAAAGTAATTTTTACCTAGCTCATTGGCCAAAATGCTTTTTCGCACTACATAGCATTTCAGTAACCAACTACCACAGTCTAAGAATTCGTAAGAAAATACACAGACTTCAATTTCATTTATTTGGTATTTGAAACAGTGCCAACAACGCTTTTCTGTCCATGTTCTGGTCTTTCCTAGTTTAATTTATTCTGTTTTCAGGTGCCGTACCGCGGAAATCGGAGGCTCAGCAGACGATTTCATTTTCAACAAACATAATGAGTTATTTGTCTTTTCATCCACAAATACCACCTACAGATACAGTATATCATAGAGGGTGATACTCCCAATGTATTTGTCTATTTTTCAAAATGTGGACATCCTACTAGACTTGATAAATAATGATAATTTGGGATCGATGTGCCAAGGTTCATTTCAAAAGAGGCGAGGAATACGTAGACGATATCCAGCTTATGGACGAAAGCATCCTATACCATCTCGATGCCGGAGAGACCTATACTTACCTAGGGGTTGAACATCGCTGCTCCTAAGTGGCAACTACAGTTAAAAACTCTCTCCACGGCAAGTATCATCATAAACTCCGACAGATCTGCTCATCAGAAGTGTCGGGAAAGAATAAAGTTGCTACAACTGATATGCTTGCCGTTCCGGTCCTACTCTACTCCATTGGAGTGATGAAAGGCACTCAAGAGGAACTGCGACAACTCGACATGAAAATTTGCAAAATGATGCGTTTTCATAGGAGCTTGCATCCCAAATCGTCCGTTCCACGGTTGTACTTACCCAGACAACAGGGAGGCCGTAGTTTTTGGAGTATCTTCAGAACAGGAAGGTACCCGATGGAGTCTATGAAAGCAGAGATCGGAGCATTCCTTCTCAAGATAGAAACACGTGCAGCCAATAAACTTGGTCTCGTTCCAACCGAACGGGTTGTCACCGAATTGGAGCCCGTTCAGTAAAAAGCTCAGATTGAAGCTGTGGAGTCTGTGGTCCTCCTATAGCTTTATAAGGATATGCCAATGCATGGGGTCTTCTTCAAGAACATTGAAGACCTTGGCTCATCCAAAACTTTGACCTTCACGTTCCTTAGGTCAGGTGGGCTGAAATCGGGGACCGAGAGATTCTTAATGGCCTGTCAGGATGGTGTCTTCAACACCCTGGTCTACCATAGTCGCGTGATGGGTATAGACGTCTCGGACACTAGATGCAGAGCGTGTCCGGGGGCGCTTGAGACCATAACGCATTTGATATCTGATTGTCAAGCTAATGCGGTATCAGCATACGTTCACAGACATAATGCGGTGCTACGAGTGTTTTACTACCATACACGACACTGTTACGTTACGGTATAGACGGGACACTAGTGTTGCTGTATGCTTCAGGGGATATTGAGTCCATTGTGGAGAATGAGAATCGCCGAATCTATTGGAACTACTCATTCCTCACCCTCAGGCAAATACAAGCAATTGAGCATGATGTAGTCCTCTTCGACGGTCAAAGTAGTATGATTCTTGGTTCCGAACATGTTCGAAAAGAGGAGGAAAAACGGACTGAATATCAAGAGTATTAAACTCCGTAGGCTTTACTACCATTATATTAAAATAGTACTGATCATAGGAGTCCGCGGTGAAATGCTGGAAAAGCTGCTCTCGATTCCAAAAGTCATACCGACTTGCCGTAAGTTGGCATAAATCTTAGCCGAGCGAATGCAGAGGGCCGTCAGATGTTGCAAATATCACCTAGTAATTTTCCATGCGTTTTTATTTTTTCATTTCAAAGTGATACATTTTCGAACAAGTATTGAACACGCCTCTTTTGTGAAAAAAAAGGTTTAACTGGCTACAGGCGCCAATTAATATTTAGCCTAAGGCGCCTACGACCTTTAAAACGCCCCTGTTCAAGAACTATTCTTGAATAATGTATTTGTTATCATTTAAACGCTCGCATATCTTTCGCGTGTTCAGAAATAAATCAAAGAAATTGCAATTGCAAATATTCAATGATTTTTTTCTTTTCAGCTATACTGCAGAGGACGACAGTTGGAATCGGCCAAATGAAAATTCAAGGAGTTGCTACCTGTCAGTATTTGTGCATGGCTCGATGTGGATTGCTCTATGGATCGGTAGGTGGACATTTTTTCAATGAATAATCGTAACTAACCAATACAATGCTTCATTATCGAATGGCAAAATTAACGAGTTATAATCATGATTTATTTGCAATTTATCGTATGATGACCTTGTTTGTTGTTATAGCAAAGGAAACGTACCCGGTAACAATTAAAAAATAAAGCCAAATTATTCTCAATAATAATAAAATAAGGTTTCATTGCTTAACGATTGTGTTCAGATTTCATATTTCCATATAACTCTTGAGTAAATAATGATACTGGACAATATTTTCTATGCAATTCCAGTAATATCACAACTTGTTTGATAATTAGTCGTTATTTGCCCAGAACTCTAGTCATGACTGAAGGCTAAAAATTCCTGATTTTCCCTCCTGAGATCCAGGTGGATAGCTTTCCTCGCAGACAAATGCATATCTTCCATATTTTCCAATTTTTGTCATCTGATTGGTTACTTTTTTCTGGTCTCAGGTTAGGTTTGCTAGAGTTAAAGTAGGTTGTTAGGTTAGATAGGGTGAGGTGAGGTTAGGTTAGAATATGTTACACTAGGTCAGTTCATACTAATGGAAACACAGAGGCGTAAAAACACCTTAACACCTTAAAAAAAGTAATAAAGCACGAAAGGAACAGTTGATCAGAATAGCTAAAATAGCGAAGGCTACAAATTTTGTAACGGTAGGAATGAAGCAGTTAGGACTCCCTGAGCTCTTCCAGTAGAACGAAAGAGTATAGAAATCATCACGAACTTTTGTGCACCCATATGTTTGACTTCAGTTGGAGGCACCTGTGAAGGTTTCTCCTGCTGTGGTTTCGGGGTTCCCTTGCCCTGTTCATGAGAACCAAAATAATAAAAATGCGTTTTGCATGTATAGAAACCTCAAATACACTTTTGAATTTCGAGCTAATGCTTTTCAGCAATTTGCTGTAACATTTCCTGGTGCTTTTTCAGAATTCCCATATAATCGATGCCTACGTGAGATTTATATAGAATGAATTTTACTGTAATTAGAACTGTTTTCTTGAAACCACATCCCTACATTTCTCAAAAGCGATCATACCGCATAGTACGATTTCTGATCCATGAGTTCACTTAATAAATTTAAATAAATTTGAAGCAAAGCCTGTAAGACTATGTTCTCAACAGTGTACCTACGACATACCAACAAACAAAGAGTGTAATTCAACCTGTTTGCATTAACATAGATGTATAAATATATTTTCTTGGCTCCAACGTAAATAATACTACTTAGTCATGGGACATTGTGAGCTGTTGTAACTAACCGAAATTCAAAGTTATATGAAAGGTAAGGAGGAAATATGAGGCATTAAAAGGGCCACCCGCCTTTCTTTCTTACTGAAACTGAAACTATTAATGGTATTTAGGGATAATGTAATGAATGTACCGGTCGGTGTGAAATATTCCTCGTCAACAAAAGTACCAACCACGATTATGCATTTTATTAGTTTTTCGTTGATGTTTGTAGATATGTAATGAATTTTCAGGGTTTTCATGAATTGTCCGTTTTGAATATTGCTATACGAAATACACAACAACTTATAACCTCATTTCGCCCTGTTCGGTCGCTTGAATCGCCTTCTATCGAGTCATCGATATCTCCTATGACATCTAGAATGCCTAAAACGTCCATTTGCTGATTCACCGATAAATCTCGATGCACCCGCAATAGACCTTTTCTGATTTCGTACAACAGAGATAAAAGCATGAACTGAGCCAGTATGAGAGAGAAACTAGTATATTTCGTGCGCAACTTGTAGAAAGTGTTGAAAGATACGTGAACGAGAGAGAGCACACGAGGAGTCTTTCGCTCTGTGACAAGTGACATATCATTGAAAATTGAAATGTCAATAATGTCATTAAGATTAACCTTAAATCTTATTATGTTATTGTTGATATCTGTTTTAGTTATGATTGTTTAATTAAGAGTTATCGTGCACAAAGCAGAAAACAAAATTTTGAAGGGCACTTCTGGCAATTAAAATGAAACCCCTTCTCGTCACGTGGTATACTCGGGGCCGTCTTACTTATTTTGTGACTGAAGGGTCGCACTGTATTTAATATGTTCTCCCTACTTCCACCTAGCTGATATTTGTGCTATCTCTCTCTTTTTATTGTCCGTTCATGTCACCAGTTTCTTTTTCATACTTCTTGAATCATTTTTCCTGAAAGCCTCGTGCCATATGGGGCTGCGTATATTATAGACACCGTGGCCAATGTTGACGCTGTTTCTTCTAGTGTTAAGGTACCAAATTTATGTGTTCTCCAAAGTGACACTGACAGATACCAGAGAGATCTCCCCTACACATGAGTACTGCCTTAGTTTCCCATAGATCTAGTTGCAGATGATTCAAGGACCTCCACACTTGTATTCTCCTTGGTGCTTTGAACATTAGTTAGTCCTCGTTGTCTGCTCACCATGATTTCACCAAGATTTCCAAGTTATCTACACGTCCAGTGGTCTTGGATTCCTACGGTAAATCATCGTTGAAACTATGCCATAGGGTTGGACAGAAAGATTACTCTCAATGCCACATCCTATCAATACTTAAGTTTCTTTCCCTGAAATGTTTACTGATCAAGTTGATCAGTTACTGGCAGGATACCTTTAGTGCAAAGTTCCTTCGTATTGAAGTTGTTTCTAATGTTCAATGTGATGTGTTTAATGATCCGTATGCAATGATAACTCTGGAGAAGGTTAATGGTACTTCCCAATATAGTAAGCAGCCCTATTAGGTACATCCGTTCATCCAAAGAAGTATGGCTGCTGAGTGCAGAGGCACCCTTGGGGGTTCCTCTGATCGGCGCCATCGGAACGGTTGGTTGGCTCCCCTCGAAATGGATTCATAGGTCCCTGCTTCGGTTCCCCTTAGGAGGTGGACAGAGGTTCCTTCAAAGCTTCCCTTATAAGCTTGTGTTTGGGGTACCTTCGATTTTCCATCTCGGAGGCACCCTTGGGGTTCCTCTGAATGGCGCCCTCGAACGGTTGGCTTAGCTCTCCTCGAAGGGGTACCTGCTTTGGTTCGCCTTGTGGGTGTGGTCTTTGGGGAGTGATTATTGGGGTAATGATTAACCCAGCGCGTCCTCCGAATGGTTGTCTGTTCGGTACAAATTTTAATCCAATGTCATCTTTACAGAATTAGTTTGGTGCCATCTTTTATTATGGCGAGTCGTTTGCTAAAACTAAAGAACTACGTGATTCAAGCTACGACATACATTAAGAAAAGGCATACCGGAGAGATGAACTTCCCAGCGCCATCTATTGATGGTGTCTCCTTTATCGAATTATATCTCGGTAAGGCTGTCCTTTTTCCTCTACTATCTTCATACTATAGTAAAAGCGTCATTGATCTAGTATGGTAGTAGCAAATACTCAACGAAAAATTAACAAGCCACCTTGATACGATTATTTATCCCCCTTTCAATACACATGTTCTGTTATTGTCTGAAAAAACTAACAGCCGTAAAAATATGGCAGAACACGGAGTTTATAATATAGAAACAAAACTCAAAGGACGCGTGGATTAATTGAAATCAATACACATTCTTTGTAACTGCAGACAAGAAGGGAAAGTAAAATAAATGAAGAGATCTAATAAATAGAAGTGTTGACATCTTGTTATTAGTGTAACAATAAACAGAAAATGTAAATGAATGCAAGCATCGCCTCAAAATGAAATTGTCTATATTTAGCAAGGGATCTAGAACCTACGAATATCTGAACGTCCATGGCTGGTTGATAGTTTCATATAAAATATGCGGGTATTGAGAATTCAACATTCCATATTGGTAAATTTTTTGAATGTGATTTCTATAAAGTGAACGGTCCGAAGAACATATATAAACTATATTTTTTTTAATGGTAACATGGTATATCAATCAGGGAAAAGCATATTTTCGACGGTTGTGCCAGAAGTATAAGTTTAACAAACTCAAGAACGAATCATCGTCATACCTTGAAACTGTTCCACCATTTTTAGACCTACATTTCCAGGTTCCTTGCATACATTAAAACTTCGATAGCGCCAACACGCTCTCTCTGTACTTTCAGGCATATCCTGCGACAAAAATAAAACTTATCGAATAGCCAGCCAATATCGAGAATTCGCATACCTAGCCCAACTTCAATCTCGCCTTTCATCTATGCTCATTAAAACTAATTATATCATGCTTTGATCCAAGTCACTTGTTTCATTGTTCATTCATTTCAAGTGCCGGGAATTCAGGTAAGACCGGGTTTGTTTCAGAGGTAAATGTTCGAGAGTAGTGACCTGCATAGCTTACCGAATACACTAGAAATATTATTCAATTCATCGAAGGAACAGTTTTATGATCAAAACGTTTTTATTGTTATTATTATAACTAAAATAAATGTACTACAAAGGCTGTGCCTGACGATAATAGCTGCCATCCACTCCATGCCAATGACAGCAATGAAAACTCTGTTGGGATTACTTTTCATAGTTCTGGAGTGAGAGGCAAGATGGGAAACATACAGACTCTATCATTCGGCCCCTTGCCTACTGCAGGCATGTGTCATGATGAGCATCACTGTGCTGGAGGGTGTGAAAGAGAAGTCTAGGTTCTAAAATAATAGGTCTTTAACAACAGTTTTCCAAGCACTAGTATCGATGGCACTGAAAGAGTGGGTTGTCAATGCATTAGGAATCTCT
The DNA here is from genome assembly GCA_958298965.1 of Chrysolina haemoptera. Classification (NCBI taxonomy): domain Eukaryota; kingdom Metazoa; phylum Arthropoda; class Insecta; order Coleoptera; family Chrysomelidae; genus Chrysolina; species Chrysolina haemoptera. The sequence continues at coordinate 4,877,845 of OY282596.1, read as the reverse complement.
CAGTTCACTGACGATCAAAAAATTGGAATCTACATATACCGTTTTGAATATGGTTCTATGTGCTAGTACAGAATCAGTCGCTTTATTCAAATCTAAGCAGTAACATGACTGAACCTTGCTCTGAGCGAAGAATCTCGATACTTCAAAATCGACATAATAGGTGGGTTTATTGAGTTTTTGATTGTTCACTGGCGACAAAATAATGTCTGTTTCCGTTGCAGGTTATGCCTAAATGTACAGAGAAACGCTGATAGAGCTCTTGCTTTTTTTGAAGTGCGCAAGGACCTTGCTAAAACTTGTTATCATATTCTGGGGTCTCATCCAAAATTTTTTCAAGGTATGCCTTCGATTCGTACTTGAATAACTTATACTTTGTTTTTTTTTTCCAGGCCAAATATCTGCTGTTGAGAAAATGATTTTCCCCTACACGAGCAATTCGATGTTATTGAGGACCCTATGGCAAGGACACTCCAACAAAAACTTCGAATAGCATACTTTGTTTAATACTTAATTTACTAATAAAAAAATTGAAATTGGTGAGTACACTTCCTTCAGTAACAGTTATGTGTGCCACAACAGTCAGATCAATGTGCTCAAAAAAAAAACATAGTTCGGGTTAGGCGCATCGTTCCTATCCATTATCTTTTCCTTGTTGGGATGTTCTCATCCCTCCATAATTTGTGATGATGAACGGTTTGTAAACATTTTGAACTTCCGAATCAACTTCCGTCGGCAAGTCTTCAACGGAAAACAACTACTGTCCCTTACGACCGTTGATGTATATCTGTTAAATTTTCAGCAAAGCTTCTGAAAAACTCATTGTCAGTGTTCCATTAATCTTGTAGCCAAATTTATTAACATTACTATTCAAAATGGCTGAGCACCTATATATCATCCAACGACATATAAATTGTATAAATTCATGGCCAAGTCCGTTCACAATCCATATATGATTTTTTTCAATATTAACTTCCATCAGGCAATGTTGAACCCATTTTTGGAACGGAAAATATATGAAGTATAATCAATATATAATATTCAATACTTATACCCAATGTGTGTAAGATGTTCTCCAATTACTTCCTGAAAATAAAAATATTCTATTAGCGAACTCCTCTTTCATTTCACAATATTCTTGTTATTCTATTCGGACACCATTTCTTATATCATTTTTCAAAACATCGATTGTCAAAAGTCCACTGACCTAAGATCTGGAGAACGTGTTGGCCAATCGATTGCCCTTCGTCTATCGATCAACCTGCCAGTAAACTTCAGATATTCACGAACCTCTATGGTATAGTGAGAAGTGGTTCCATCCTGTTGAAATGTTATTGGCATATTGAAGTCAAATGGATTGATTCACCTCTGCTAATGCATCAATGAGGTGTAATTTCATTTTGCAGCATACTTAAGTATAATCGTCCAGATAAATCTCCATCTCTGAATATAGAACTAAATATATGGAACCTAAAACGCCCGCTCATATATTCACTTTTTGTGGATACTGAGTGTGTTCCTTTGAATCATGCGTGTAGTAGTATCACTCCAGTATCGAACATTTTGTCATCATTGAAACAAATGTTTTTGACAAAGTTCACTATTTCATTTCACTCTTTTTCTAGTAGTGAATCACTCTTATTAGACATGATGTGTCATCAGCAGACATAGTGAAATAGTTAATCTTTGAAGTAGCATCAATTTCACAACAAACATAGCATGGGACCTGAAATTGAGCCGTGTGGTATACCATCATTCACCAATGAATAATTTGATTTGACCTCGTTAGTTCCATTCACTGCAGTATTTCTTAAGTAGAAATATTGGTAACCATTCTCAATAAATGTCGAATGATTGGCTCCAGTCGAAAGCTCGACATAATACTCCAACCGCTTCAACATGACAGAGGAGTGTTTTACAAAATGAATGCATTACGGTATGAGTTGACGTACCTGCCCGAAATACATATAGGTTTATATTTTGGTTCTTCAACAAGTTGATCATTTTCTTCAATTTTATTGCCTTCTATTCGGAATTTCTGTTATAACGTTCTGAAATTTTGAAGCAGTTTTTGTAGAAGCTCTGCCAAGAATCTAACATATGTAATTCAACAGTCGTAGGAAACCGTAGTTGTTTCCTTTTGGAGATTTGCCGACGAAAATACCTTTCGCATAAATGGTTATGTGGGTGTCAGATTTCTTTCCAATTCTGCTCCAAATGGGATTCAGGAATCTATTTTAGGATATTGCATTTATGAAAAAGGATACTAGTGATGTTAGACCAATAAGCAATAAGTCACAGTGAAGTGCGTTCTCTCCAAGTTTTGATGCCCTGAATGAACTCAAATAAAAGACAAGCTTACCTGATATAAGTGGCTCAAAGTCTTTCAACGTATATTCAACCATATTACTCCTAAATTAATCCTCTTACACAGTATATAACGATCCAATAACGATCTTCAGAGCTTCTACTAATCAGAATAATCTCTTAAGTTATATATAGCTTGAATTGGGAAAATGTAGATGTTATTATTTCTTGATTGAACTATACAGATTTCGTTAGTATTTATTTCAAGAGTTTTTTATGATGCAGGAGATAATCTTCTTAGAGTATGAACAATTCTCGAAATCACATTCTTGTACAACGTCATTATACCTAGTGTTCCAGAAATGTCAAGACAGCGGACGTAAGCAATTGCTGAAATTAATCAATGTTCAGCTTTCAAAGCATGATTTCACTACATTGGCTTACTCTCAGAGTCAATGAGATTGACAACATTGGTCACTAACTCATGAATTGATGACCGTAAAGGATTGGTATGAATGGAAAAATCTGAAAGAGAAATACTGCAAAGCCTCACTCATTTCTTTCAAGCGCAAAAAAAATCTGAAGGACATAACACCACTCAAATCCTTTGGTAAAACACTACAAGTTGCTACCCAGCAACTACAGACCTATCGCCCTGCTATCTATCAACTCGAAGGTCATCGAAAAAGCCATCACCCAGTTGTGTTTCTTCTCCATGTGGTGATTGATATAATCCGACACTCTACCAATAAATGATGGTGTTCCGTAGGAATCTGTTCTAGCACCAACAATGTGTCTTCTTCACATATATCTAGTGCACAGCTTTGCGGATGGAAGTACCTCTCATACTGCTTTATTATCATTCGCAAAGCTGTGCACTGGACATCAGGTATTTCCCAAAAAATTGTTGATGTGGTGCTAAAATAGATCCCTACGGACGGAATGCCAGCATTTATTGGTAGTGTCGGATGATACTCCATTGACCGCCATATGGAGAGATCGGTTTGAGAGAAAACTAGATAGCAAGGAGCACAGCTGGGGAGGCAAATCATCAGATGGGAGTTTGACAATCCTGGTGTCAAACACTATTAAACGCCTTGGAGATATCTAATGCAACGGCCGAAATTTCACCATATATTTCGATAAATTGCTGCCAAATATGTGAGACATAAGCAAGCATGTCACCAGTTGATCTCTGATGCCGGAAACCCTATTGTTGATTATTGATAATTCCTGGGCGTTCTAGATATCATGAGCTCGATGTTGGTGGCTTTTTACATGACCTTCGAACTAATGGATAGCAATGCTCTGTAGTTGAAAGGGATGGTTTTTTCCACTTTTTTGGGAACTGGTTGTACCATTGCCATTTTCCAGTACTAAAGCATTTGTTGTAGACCCACACCTCGAGATGCTTCGATTATGACGCAATCGCTAATCTTGCCTCCAGTCGTTCGCATTTTAGGAACTTGATTGCAAAGGTCATGCAGTGGCGTAGTATATTTTCTAACAGTAAAAATAGGTTGTCAGAGTGTGAAACATTGAATTGTGCTTGTCAAACTGGTATTATATCGGTGTTTTCAAAACAGTTTATTATGGTTCACTTTCCCATTCCAGGAAACGAATGGCTTTTCAAAGAAACAAGGCAGCCATCGACCCCTAATGAGAGATATTGGGTCTTTAGTATTTCAATCATTCGGGTCACCTGACGTGACATACACTAGAGCAATTATAGCTAGCTACGAGTGTGTTGGCACAATTCCTGAACTAAATATACGAGTTATTATATGCTTCAGAGACAAAATGAAGTAGTTTTGTTTTATTTTATGGAAAGTATGGTCGCTGTTTCTCTCAAACGATTCGTTTTTCAAAACTATGGTTCCATAAATCACTCTATCAATCATCAACATCGTTAGAAATATATTTTGAACTATTTTTTGTCGTTTTCTGTTGAGGATGAGTATGTTTTGTTCAAGCAAGGGCGTATCCAGGATTCTTTTTTGGAGATGAGATTTTTGTTTTCAATTTTATCGTCAGTCGGCTTATACTAAAAACTCTGCAGTTCTTCCTCATCTATTTTTAACAGGGACGCGCAGACTTTTTATGCGAATGAAAAACATATTGATGCACCAAAAAATTGTAGTAAAGTTGGTAACTGACCAACCAGGATAAGAGTAACGAGTCAAATTCTATAGACGGAGAGCTGGCTACATAAAAAGGCTTGTATCAGGTACATGATTCATTTCTACTGAAAAACGTACCTTTGGTATAGCTGAACACAAATCTGCCGGTCTGCCATCGCAAACATCCAAAACTGAGAAAATCTCAACTTGTCAGGTGACTATATATAATGTTTTTTGCCACTATGCAGTTTATCGTGAAACACCGAAAAAAAAACAAAAAGATGCATTACATCACCAAAAAATTTCAACTTCAATTTCTTCACAGAATGGTCATACTAGTGCATCTTTTCAATCACTCAACTGATTTATTCTTGTGCTTGTTTATTTTTAAGTATCGAAATCAAAACATTTGGATAAACCTAATGCTCATAGGCTGTTTGACATCTTGAATGCGGGTATAAAACTGCTGTACAAAATCTCTCAATGTAAAACAATAACGAAATGTCCAAGACTATAACATACGAAGAAAAATCGGTCGTAATGGATTGTAGTATAAAAATGTTATCCTACGATCTACGGCCAATAATAAAAATGTCCAGGTCTGGTTACAATCCCCTTCGAGCTCAAATGGGGTAATAAAAAAGATGGCTACATGGGTTCAAAACAACAGAATCATACAATACATTCTATAAGAGCTACGATTACATTTTGTTAACGGTTTTTTTTTTCAATACAAGGGTTCTTGAATAAAAGTAAGGTTCTTCGAGATCCTTCAAGGGAAATTGCAAATAATTCACAAGTTCCTTGAATGATTTTCTGGTGATCTACAAACTACGGTTGTGTAAATAATTGCAAGATACTAATCTGTGTCTGTTTTAGATATCAGTAAACAATTTAATAGAAAATATTTTTGCTAAAAAACTACATAGGAAGGCAATCTCCCTACTAGGAACCTTGACAATAATTATATAACTATAACTCATTCAGAACCGCCTACAGAATAAGTGGCTTCATTTTCACAGTAACAAAATTCAAGAGTAGCACAATCAGAAAAATCAGCAGTTTATAAATTGATTTGTAGATTTCGCCCCTCAGTATATGTAGGCCAGACAGGTAAACTATTCAAAAACCGCATACGTGAACTTCGCATGAATTACGTAAAGAAGAAAACAAATTCAACATATGCTTACCATATATCTAAAGGAGGTTATAACTTTAATGAAATTCTTCCGTGTAATGGCCTCTTTATGATTACGCTCATACTGCACGAAGTCCTTCGTTATACATCTATCGATGAGCATCCTTGCAGTCAGCAACCCCCTCCTTTGACCCTCTTTGCTCATATATTCGTTCATTCACCGGGTTAACTGCGGAGCTTATTCGTGTATATGAGATGACGGTAAACATCTTATAACATGCAGTCAAGCATGTTATCGGTGTGTAGTTCTTTGGATCAGATAAATTCCCATATTATTATCATTACTATCATCAATAATATTACTAAAAAGTATTTAAAACATATCTGTTAGTTCAACGTGTCATAGATATTCACTCATTTAACGTTTTCCTGGGCCTAAGATACATCGAACCTAATAATATATTTGAGTCATGTTTGTATGTACTTTTTCTGAAATATTGTGTAATAGCAGTTTGTACACCATTTTTTTTGTTCCAGAGAGAATTCGGCGACGAGTGCGTCTTCAACGAAACCATCGGGCAATCACACTACAATAGATATTCGTCTAGTAAATACTCAAACGCAAACCGAACCTTCTACCTGGCCCTGAATCAGCGCGGACAATCAAGAAGAGTCGTCTTGCGCGCCGGAAAGCAGCTAGGAAAACTCGCCTCGTACATCCTCGTACTCACTCGGCCCGTGGACCCCGAGCTCCAGCTTCACCCCATGCGACATCACGCCCACGCATGCCCACTCCCGGCGGCACATCAGTCCCCGAAAGTCCACCCCCACCAGCAGCTCTGTCCGAAGAAGAGGAAGCGCAAGAAGAAGAGACGAAAATGCGCTGGTGACGAAAACGACTCCGAATCATGTCAAAAAAGACTAAATGTTCCGAAGCACAAGGCGCAAAACCGAAATAATCATAAGTGCGATGACGATAAAACCAGTGAAATGTGCCAAAGAGACCTAAATAATAGAAAGAAACAAAAATTTAACAATAGTGACAAATTATTAGTGAGTGATCCGAAAAAGAAGAAAAAAAACAAAAAGGGCGTCAAAAAAAGACTGAACCAGTTCGAATCAGAGACGACCACCACGACAATGGCCCCCACGTCCACAACAATGGAGTACTCGACTCCCGACGATGACTACGGCGTGGACATGTCCACGCACGCAGACTGGGAGGATTCCACTGCCCTCCTTGACGTGCAAATGGCCGTTTCTGATGCTATGCATACGGTCCCCCCCCTCATAGATTCTGACTGACTCTCATTTTTTCTTTTTATTTATTCTCTTATTTATTGTATGTAAATGTAAATAATTATCTGAAAGGCAATATACCTCACCACTTATAGAGAGTTCCTTATTTCCGCGCCTGAAATATGCATAAAGATTTAATAATAATTTTCAATGGATTTTTATTTCTTCCCAACTTGCACATCCCTCTAAACCAATAGGTGGCAGTTGCAGATGTACTTCTGAACGATAGCCTTCAACCTGTGCAATGGTGAGGCACTTGAGCCAAACACTAACGGCTGACAGTCCCAACCTAAACAGATCTAAGATACGCACAATATCCGGCTTACTAACCGGACAATGCGGCCTTAGGAAACACCTACACACTATGGGAATAAACAGAGAAACCATGGAGTGCGGACTTTGTGGTCAAGAGGATAAAACAGTCTCTCATACATCATCTTCAAATAGGCATAAATCCAAAACACCTAGTGAACTAAAATGGGTAAAAGACAAAGTCCCTTTTTAACTAGGAACTACTGAAGATACAATAATACAATAGACCCCAGCTGGTCTCAGTGTTAATGGACACCCCTCAGAAAAGACCTTTTATTACTCTGAGGGACATCCTCACGGTAAATCCTGCATCTGGCTCGTCAGCTTCAAACCAACCAACCAAAATCATACGCAAACAATGTTCTTTTGAGCATAAATCACATTCGATTCAAGCTATTACATAATGCCTTTTGGACCATCGATTACCGAAAATACGTCGAAATAAATGTCTCAGTCAACACGGTGAGTAATGAACTGAAATTTACAACTAACTGAGTGAATCTGTGAATAGCTATAAACTACTGTATAGTCTCTCAATATACACCTACCTAATACCTATACCATACCTAGTTAAAAACAATCGGTGGTGTAGAGGTGTGTTCCCAATAAAGAGACAAATAACTAAATACTAATGTCCGGGCAAGTTTCATGAAAAAAAAATGTATTATTCGTTTTTGAATTCAAACTCAGATGTTTTAGATACCACACGGGTTTTATCAATTGTTAAAATAAACGTACTTACTTACCGTATATATTATTGTTTAAAAGTTACGAAACTTACTATTCATAAATAAATAATGAAATTCCAAAATACGTGGAGAACAACATGGAACAAATAAATTTCAGAGTTTCTTCCACAAATATTGCTCAAATGCAATTTACGGTTTAGATACTTTCAAAATCGTGCCTTATGGTACGCGAACTTATTGGTGCCGCCATCTACCATCAAATAGAAGAACGCCAATGCTGAAATTGTGGACACCCTTATGTTTCTTGAGCAATGTAAAGTTAAATAATAATTTCACTTATTCTGAAAATTACAATTCCTCCTTCTTTCAATAGAAGTTTATCAGAAAATTCAATGGAAACGTCTGGAAATTGATGATATTTTGGAATTTGCAATTATAAAATATTCGAAATGAGTATGTTGCGACATCTGCAGTTTGCTATCAAACCTAAGAATTGAACGCCTAATGATAGTTTTCTGTAAGATGCTCGAGGTGTATATATATGCGAAACAGGGTTGTCAACCCGTATGATAATGTTCTGTGATACAACTTTTCATATATTATATTATATCTGTATATACAACGTCGGACGTCATCGGACGCAATATTGAAACATTGAAACGCACCTAAGCGATAAAAAGAAAATCCTTTTTGACAAATTACTCCGCGAATTTTGAACTCGAAACACCTGGCGTCTGACGTGGTTTGGACGTCTTCCCAGAAACACAAGGATTGCACGAATAGCGAGTACGAGTCTTTCACGAATCAATAATGTTGGCAACTTGGATCAATTTCTGCTGTTTCTGATTCTCGAAATGCGTTCCCGCTAGATGGCGCTCAGAATTTCGGCATAAAACAGTTTAGTGGTGATCAGGGGTAGGACTGTGTGATTCATTTTCATTTATCATAGCGATAGCAAAGTGAGACATACGCCATCTTTTTCCGATACATTAGAAAGTGATAGCGTGTGCTTCATTTAACTTCGTTTCACTTCTCTATGCGAAACAAGTTACAGAGTCCCACCCCAGATCTCAATTTCAAATGAGAACTGAATACTAAATATGTTGAGAACTGGAAAAAGTTTCTCAGATATTTTCAACTTTGTGAAATCATAAGTCGTCAAGTTGTCAACGCTACTATAGATGAACACACCACAAATATCATTAGGCGTTTTCCATTTAGGAGTGTTAAGCCCCGGGGCTTCTCATTCTAGACTTACTATTGGTAGATATTGATAGATGTCAATTTTCAGCCAATGATTGAACTAGAATAAGAAGCTCTGGTGCATCACACCCTTAAATGGAAAGCAGCTTTTATTAAATGTCAAAATGTTTAAACATTCTGAATTTACTGTTCTATTCCCCTTTGCAGAGTGTCACAGAACACCTTACCCACAGACCACATATGTGTATGTGGTCTGTGACCTTACCTACATAAGGGGTTCTGTGACTATGCAGTGTGCACTGTGCACTGTGCAGTGACCAGTGACGGGTGACGGCAGTGACTGCAGAGTGCATTAGAACTAGGGCCTAGGTGTCATTGTTATCGACAATCAACAATGAACAGAAGTATTTTTATTGTGTTAGGATAATAAACTATTATCAAATTTAGGAATTTTAAATTTTTTCCAATTTGTACTTATTTAGTGAAAAATGAACGGTTTAAGTTTCAGTGAACTGTGTTGCCTGTTTTGTTGTCCACCTTTCCCCAGCAGAATAGCAGCAAAATTAGCTTTCTTGCCACCAGATCCGACATACGAACTTGTGTCTGATGAAAATGGAAAATGCAGTTTTGTACTGACCGAACGAGCGGAATGGCAATTTCCGGAAAGAGAAAAAGAAAACGTGGAAGTTTTTTTCACACGAACAAATAGAGGCAACCGAATAGCCTGTTTATTTGTTAGGTGTAGTAGTACTGCCAGATTTACTATTTTGTTTTCACATGGAAATGCAGTGGACTTGGGACAAATAAGTAGTTTCTATTTGGGACTAGGTTCTCGTATAAACTGTAATATATTCAGTTACGATTATTCAGGTTACGGTGTGAGTGCTGGGAAACCATCAGAAAAAAACTTGTATGCTGACATTGATGCTGCCTGGCAGGCCCTACGGACTAGATATGGAATTAGCCCCGAAAACATTATACTCTACGGACAGAGTATTGGTACTGTACCAACAGTTGACTTAGCAGCCAGGTATGAAGTGGGAGCTGTTATTCTACATTCACCTCTTATGTCAGGAATGAGAGTTGCCTTCAACACCAAGAGAACATGGTTCTTCGATGCCTTCCCCAGGTCAGTATAGTATTTTTCTTCAGTATCTTCTATAGTATAGTTATCAATCTTGAATTTTCATTTTATATAATCATAGTTTTCCTGCATAAATGTCCAGATAATTTTAATCATGACCAAAACATTTAATAATTGATGACAGTATCCATCAAAACGATTCTATCAACAAAGAAAAACCAAAGCTTACAGCGAAATTGTCCTTTGTTGCCACATAGGTAATCATGATGAATATTTTCATTGTGCACATCAAGGTGTTTTTCAATTCGGTCCTTCAGAAAACATTTTAATCAACAGTGTATAAATAAATTATTTGTTGTGATACAAATACAAAAATAAGATAAAGTTTTCTCAGTTTTATCTGGTTCTAAAAAACAAATGCATGGACATAAATATTCAATCATCAGAAACATTGATTATCATTCTTACACGTTTTCTTGCAAATGGTAGGAAATCTTCCTTTACACCTGAGTTTGTGTCACCACATGACTTAGTTATTATATTGTTATTCTTAGCAAGCCAAAAATCTGAAATATTTTGAGTCATTATTTTCAAATGGTATGTGAATCATTACTTTGAATTTCAGTTTGAATATTGTTCAATGATTGAATCTTTCTTATGAAATGAAAATGGAAATAACTGGCATTGAAAGTTTAGTCTAGATATTTTGTACCACATTTTTGCACCACCGCTTTGAATATGTTGCAGTATTAAAAATATTGTTCCTCAATCACAAAAAAATCATGTTAATGATTTGCTCCATGAATTCCTGGAAGTTGAGAGCAATTAAAAAATAATTTTTAAAGTCTACTAATTAAGGGAGTCCTGTTTAGTTATTGGTATTGCATAATTAAAGAGGTGACATCCCAATAGTTGAAAACACTCGCTGCATTATTGTAATCAAATCCTACTGATGTCATGAATTTGTCAAATTGATACCAGTCGACATGACAAAGTGCCAAAAATCATTTTTTTTCTCTACATAAGGCCATGATAATGAGAAAAAATAACACCAAAATACCAAATGGTGTTTATCCTAGATTTTAGCAAACTTTGTGATCATCTGTTTTATGCATAACTTATAATAGGAAGGATTCATTGATATCCAGGTTCTCGGCCATCCACATGTAGTGAATGAAATCTAAAATGTGCACCAACCCTTCCCTTCGTCTTACGAAAATAATTCAAAACAACGATTAACATAACCATTAACCATAACCTATGTTATGGACTATGGTTAACTAATGTTAACATCGCAGTATCGCACGTTCCATGTCTTCTTCCTATTTTTGGAGTATGAAACTTCACATCACTGCATTAAAATGCCAAGGACTTACAAATAGTGTTGAATGTCCTTGTTGAAATGCAACCATAATAAAATGAATGTACGACGGCGTGCTAGGGCCAATGTTTCAGTTTATTTTTCTACAATTGTCATTTTCAGACTGACAATTGCTAATTGCAAACTGACAATTGTCACTTTCAAACTGTCAATTTTTTGTAAAATATGAACGCCCAAATGCCAAACTAAAATCCATGATTTGCGCATGCGCTTAGTAGTATTGAGGCCTGATTGGTCACTGCAATAGTGGGGGACGTTGAAATGAAAGAAGAAAAATGCGTGAATTTGTTTTTTGTTCGCGATTAACAGAGAAACCTAACCTGAGCAAGCTAGCTTAGCTTGCTTGTTCAACACAGGGTTGTGTGTTAATTACGAGCAAAAAACAAATTCATGCATTTTCAACTCAGTTAGCCTTTTTCTCGTCTTTCATTTAAACATCCCGCTATTACAGTGACCGATCACGCCTCAACACTACTGAACGCATGCGTCGTTTGAGGATTTTAGTTTGGCATTTAGGTGCTCGTATTTTTACAAAGAAATTGATGATTCGAAAGTGACAATTAGGTTCTTTCGTTTGTATCGAGGTGTAGCATTTTCCTACACCTGGTGCAATTTACACTCGATTTTTAGTATTCGTTTGCAGATTGATATGACACATTCCTTGGTTGGAACTGCACTCAGCTACACTCGATTCGAAATGTGTAAATTACACTGCACTACATTACACCTTATAACAAATGAAAGGACTTATTGTCAGTTTTAAAGTGACAAATGTCAGTTTTGAAGTGACAATAATTGTCAGTTTTGAAGTGACAATAATTTTCAGTTTTGAAGTGACAGTTGTCGGTTGTAAAGTGACAATTGTCAGTTGTGAAGTGACAATTTTCAGTTGTAAAGTGACAATTGTCAGTTTGAAAATGACAATTGTAGAAAAATTAATTGTAACATTGGCCCCAGCACGCCATCGTATGAATGGACAACTTACCGGTAGGTTGTTTAGTCTTTAGGCTAGACTGTTGTCTAGTATCCAATATCATTGCATTTTTCATTGCCATGGACAATGTGGAAAATCTCACTCAAACATATCTAACTTTATGTTAATCGCGAGCGCATTTTTAATTCAGTTTGCCTTTTTCTTGTTATTCTTTTACGCCTCAATACTAATAGTCAGGTTAGGTTAGAAATAAACCTGTAGGTAGTCTGACGTCTAGCGAGGGAATAACTTTGTTCGTGAATATTCTTGACGGAAAAAGTGAATAAATTGATTGCCTCTAGCTAGGGTGCTGGAGCATATAAGACGAGTTTTCAAATTCATCAGTGGATAATGGGCATTCGTGCTGTCATTGTCATTTTCTATTAGTTAACGAAGGATGCAATGCTCATCAATGGATCCATCGATGAATTTAAAAACTCATATATAAAATGTCCTGTGCTGCTCTCTATATGAAAAATGTTGAAATAGTTTTGACGTTTAGAATCTTGTGGGGCGGAACTGAACCACAAAACACCCACTGTTCTGTGAACTGACAGACCTTTACCACCCGCTGATTGCGATTGTGTATGTGTAGTGTGTACGTACTTTTAGTTTTACTATGTCTGTCATTCTCATTCATTGTTGACAGCAGTGTACGCAGGTGGTCTGTGGTGTACGCTGTACGGAAGTTCTTATTTTTTTGTAGTGTTAGAATAATAAACTTTTAATATATTTAGATATTTTATTGATTTAGCCTAAATTGTATTAAGTTAATGAAAGATGAACGGTTTAAGTTTTAGTGAACTGTGTTGTCTGTTTTGTTGTCCGCCTTTCCCCAGCAGAATTGCAGCAAAATTGGCATTCGTACCTCCAGAACCAACATACGAAATTGTGTCTGATGAAAATGGAAAATGCACCTTTGCGTTAACTGAACGAGCGGAGTGGCAATTTCCAGAAAGAGAAAAAGAGAATGTCGAAGTTTTTTTCACGAGAACAACTAGAGGCAATCGAATAGCCTGTTTATTTGTTAGGTGTTGTAGTACTGCCAGATTTACTATTTTGTTTTCACATGGAAATGCAGTGGATTTGGGACAAATAAGTAGTTTTTATTTAGGACTAGGATCTCGTATCAATTGTAATATATTTAGTTATGATTATTCGGGTTATGGTGTTAGTGCTGGGAAACCATCGGAAAAAAACTTGTATTCTGACATCGATGCTGCCTGGCAGGCACTGAGGACTAGATATGGAATTAGCCCCGAAAATATTATTCTTTATGGACAAAGTATTGGCACTGTACCAACTGTTGACTTAGCTGCCAGATATGAAGTGGGAGCGGTTATTTTACATTCACCTCTCATGTCAGGAATGAGAGTTGCGTTTCCTAAAACTAAGAGGACATGGTTCTTCGATGCCTTTCCAAGGTCAGTACCTAGTACCAGTGAAAGTGACTTTTTTGTATAAATGCAGCATGAATCAAAACATTGATGATTACACTAGTTTGCAAAATTTAACCTTTGATATACCCCAAAGGCAATGTATATAAATATGTTAAAAGTTCCCTCTATTTTCAGGCCTATTTCATTATTAGCAACCCTCTCAAAAATCATTGATTGGTGAAAATAAAATGAATGTCCTTTTTTTCAAGAAACGATGTGATATCCAGTCTTCAATTCAGCTTTCAAAGTTCAAAAAGTACCATGTATGCTATTTTCTCCTTTCTTGAGAATGCATACTCTAGCATTAATGATGACAGGGCTGTTACAGTAGTGTTTTGTGATGTGTTTGTTTTGTCAAAAGCATTTGATTGTTATTTATTAGTTAACTAAAAGACAACTCCAATAAAAGTATATATTTTTCTTGTACCACTTGGCATCAGTAATAGATAGCAAATATGTTTGTCCTTGTTATGAGAATGTCCTTATTGGTATATTCGAAAGACACCAGATGAAAGGAAGATGTGGGTAGTATAATTATAAACAAAAAATATTGAACCTTAGACAAATTATGGGTAACAGAAATTCAACCTCATCCATTTACACCTACATAGAAAAGCAAATTCAGCTTTATTACCACCATTTTTTCTTGCAAAAATGTCTGCCAATATCCTTGAGTTGTAACTATGGAATATTGATTTTATTGTTTAGCGTCTGAAAAGTTGTGATGACACTGATATAGCAACAAAATACGGTATTGTCAAATTCGTCAGAAAATCTATTGAAAAATCTTCAGTAAAATAATTTTTTCAAGTTTTTGATACCTATGTTTCAAAGTTTTTTACAGCCAAAATATTGAATTTTACCAATTAAATTCTTCAGATTGATACCAATATCGCCGGTTTCATGTACACTTTCCTTATCTACATTATGTAGAAGGAATATCAATGATTTTAATGAACAATGGATGCAAAACTAATCAGTTTCAAAACATTAGTGTTCATTGTTTACATGAATTAACCTACCAAAACACGTTTGTTTGTTCTTAGAGTTTAAAGCAAATCAAAATATTTTATCTTGTGTTTTTGCCCTTTTTTGAAAATAATAATTTACTTTTCTAAAATGTTTTGCAGAAATTGGCAATTTTATTCAGGGATGGTCTTCATTTACCCGCTTATTTTTATCAAAACTGAAATTAATGTCACAATATTACCCAGGAAATAAATAAAAAATTGAAACCTTACGTAGGTGAGAAACATTCAACTGAAGCTATTCACATAGAGAAAAATACACTGAGAAAAATTTATATTTATTGGAATCTTCATTTTTATCACATATTGTCTGAATTCACACAATTAGTGTTTCATATATCAAATGTGAAAAACATTGGGCTTTTTGTCTTTATAGGCTGCCTATTGACAGAAAAAAAAATTGATAATTTATCAGTTTTATGTTTATGTAAAGTTTGCGTAAAAATCATGTCATATCGGGTACATCTGCCTTAATGCTATTTTTATTGCCTATGACACATGCATTGGTATTTTATTCTTTACTTCTGGATTCAGAACCCACGCCCATCACCCAATCTGTCTTTTTGATAAGTCGACAATTGCAACAACTTGATTTCACTTTTTTGAAAATAAAATCGGAAAAATCTATGAGTTCTGCCTAAAATATGGTATGTGCCAGGGCCAGGTAGGCGAGTGGTTTGAAGCGCCGTCTTTCAATCAAGCTGCCGGCCGTTTGGGTTCAAAATCCTAGCGGCTGCAGATTTTTTTCTTTTTCTGATGGCCCGAGAAAGTGCTAAGAATCGCACGTTAAAAGGTAAGATCTCTTTATCCTTGGCTCGCACAAGTTTCGAATTCTGAGGGCTGGCGTTCGTAGGGGGACGATAGCTGTTTAACGGAAAAAACAATTTTTGATTTATATATACAAGCATTCATAGTTCTACCTTTATTATTACTATTATTATTATTATTACTTATTTGAGTACCTGCTCCAGTAATCAAGTACCTTGTTCAGTATTGAAGTACCTTGCTTTGTATTCAAATACATTAGGTATGTGGTTCAATGTTCATATTTTTTTTCAAATAATTGGTATTTTCATAATAAGGATAAATAATTTCTATACCGTTTCTCACTACAGTTCGACAAAACTAGCTGAATATAATCACTGGATATATTACGGAGTACAGTCCGTTTTGCGACAAGTGCGCATCATGTTTTCAGGTTAACTGAAATCGTTCTATTTTTTTCATTTTCAGTACTGAATGCCCTACTATAACTTGATTGGCGAATTATTTCTTTTGTGGAAATTTATGTTTACTGTAAATAGAATAAAACACTTGTGCC
This sequence comes from Chrysolina haemoptera, assembly GCA_958298965.1. Lineage (NCBI taxonomy): Eukaryota > Metazoa > Arthropoda > Insecta > Coleoptera > Chrysomelidae > Chrysolina > Chrysolina haemoptera. The sequence goes on along the minus strand of OY282596.1, from coordinate 4,861,554 downwards.
TATTTTCCACAGAAAGTTTTATAATTTGTGACAATGATTACTGATTACATCAGCAAAGTTCGCTTCACTCGCATTCCATCCCAATACATTTTTGTCAACGAAAATCTATTTTGCTTTTCCAAGCTCATCAGGGAGATAGGAAGAATTGGAAAGCAGGCTCTTCAGAAGCCTCTGGATTTCATCCAAATCTGTTCAGCCGTTTTTGGGAGATTGGATAACAAACATCTTAACATAAAAAAATTCAAATTTGTAATATTGAGATTGTTTTTTTTTTTCTGAATTCCTACACAAAATATGACAACAGTGATTCGTGAAAAGCGATTTCAGTGTATCTTACAGAAGTAGCTGGCTTAAAATGAGTCCTTTGAAAAATTTCAGTTAATGTATTTATAATGCAAATGTTTATCGAAATATTCAAAACATTGTTTCGGCTTTGTGAGTTGAATGCATAATTTATGAGTCATGAACCCAGAAGACGTTTATATTTTTGTTAACATTGAATCTGCTATGATAAATTCAAACAAGGATTGTATAATTGATATATGAACACTGTCGATTCTTTCACATTTGTAACTTTGATTAATTTTTTATTACATCACATCTATTTTTTGGAAGTTTCACACATTAGTGATCGGTGCATAAAACCGAATCCAGACCTTCCTTTGGTCAAAACAATCCAAAAATAGACGAGAAAGTATACAAGAAATAGGATATTTTCAAACGCACATTTTCAGCTTTTTACCGATCCGATGTTCTGCTTGTTTTGTAGAAAGTAAAATTCTCTTCCTCGAAGTTATTTCTGTAAAAAAAATGTTGAAAGTTTGGCACTGCTGACTGTTCTCTCGGTATACAAAGAATTTTTTTCTTATTTTAGATTAATTCAGTGCATACTAATAATAAACTCGAAGTCGATACCTCTGAGCTAAGTAGTTTATATTGTGAGACCGACAACTTTACATAAAACTAAAGAAGTTCCAATACGTATTTTTTGGTTCTTTGTTTAATAATGATAGTTGTTGCCGTCCGATGTTTTGCCTTTTTACTCCCATATACACCTACAACGTAGGCTTATTGTGGCAAATACCTGTTAGGAAACCACTACTCTCCTGGCTAATACCACGACGGGTATTGAATTTTATCTAACAGAACTTTTGCAATAGGTACCTCATTGCAGACGAAACAATTGCAAGTCCTCCCTGTAACCAAATGGCAGAATTTTATTTTGATTCGGACAAGGGGACCACATGCATACGACTTTTGAGGTTTTTGTCTTGTGATCACATTCACTTTCGGATTTGTAAATGAACGGTTTTTTATACCAAGGTTTTCGTATAGGTGGTCAGGAGAATGATATACCTTTTATGTGACCCGAAACCAATGTACCCCCTGTATCTTCGTTGTTGTTTTGTATAAATGTTTCAAATTCGGCACATCTATTTGTTTCCCCACGGGTGGCGCTGCGACTGACTTTTACTGTAAGTCGCTGCTTTTATTGTGGGGAAATATTAGTTATACAGTGGATTATAATTCATTTGGATGGGGCAAGACGACTCTAATGTTGTCCGACCTACCCTGTCACTGACGAGCGGCAAGAACCGCGAAACGCGTCTGCAGATGGTCTTCCTTAGCTAATTGAAGGATAATCTGCTGTATAATTACAATAAGCAATTGCAACTGGGTCTTCTTGGAAGAACGTTGCACAAATTTCTGTCAGATGTAATTAAATGTCCGTCGTGGTATTAGCCAGGGAAGTAGTTCTTTTCTGTCAGATGTTTGCCTCAAATTTTCCACATGGTGGAAATATTTGGAGAGAAGGGTACTTCGACATTGTCTATTTTACTATTTCATGCTCTCGGGCAAAAATTCTCGAACCCTTCAGTGGTGTATCTTGGGATATAATTTCTGTTTAAAAATATAATGGTAAATATTTTATGAAAATATTCAGGTTTACAACAAGCATTGCTATAGAATATTATTTCTTAACAGTTGGTAATACATTTGAAAATAATTATAAGATGTTTATTTACCAATTCAATTATAGTATTTTGGAAGTTAGAATCGTGAAATGCAGCAGTCATTTGTTATATAAAAATATCAAAGAAATAATGGGATCAAAGAAAAATGATATAGCCGACTTGAATTATTACAAAAAATCATTTGTATGAAGTCACAACCAATTAAAGTTATTTTTAATTTTCAATTGAAAAAAATCCAAGTACAAGGATATAAGTACAGTATTTATATTATTATAGCATGTTCTACGGTAATAACATGGTCAATGAATTTTCTCCAATTGTCGCTGGTCACTTCACTAACCGCACTTTCAAACAATTGATTATGGTTTTTGTTTATATTTCACCAAATTGAAGTATTAACGATATCATTTTTCAAATACAAATTATTTTCTCAATGACATAATAGCTACGAGATCTAAATCATAATTAGACACACTTTATTTTTAATTATTATTACAAATGGGAAACAGTCTTAAGATATAGGTAATATTATACAGTATCGGAAACTTTTCATCTGGGGTATAGACAGAAATCTACGCGAGCAACAAGGAACGCAATGATATGATAATACCACATAAATAAGAGAGACGTACTACTGCGCGCCTCTCCTGTCACCTCGCCCGACGAATTAACAGCTCATTCTATATCCCTTCCTCGAGAGGCTAGAGGAGAAATTGTAATTCTCTCTCAACATATAGCAAGCTATTCTTCACGCTCTCTTAAAACCATACACCAGATGAAAACTTTCTGATACTGTATGTCCACAATGTTTCCAGAAGCCTAATTGGCTCCATTGATATATAGTAAGGCTCGCAAACGAGAGGTTGCGGGATCGCTTACACGTCACGTCATCCACTTCCAGACGTCCGAATGATTTGAAATTTGGCATAGAAAAAAAATGGCGGCTCCAAGATGACGGACGAGATTGGGGATTAAATGGTACGATTCGATTCAAAATTGGTATTTATGGGTTTTCGGGGTCAGATATATATATATATATATTTTAAATTCATAAATTCAAGATGGTGACTCCAATATGGCGGACGATATTTGTAATTATGGTCGAAAGCTTCATCTATTATAAATAATGTATTGAACTCTATCGGTGGATTATTAACTTTTTTTTCTTGTTTCAGTATTGATAAAGTATCAAAAGTTATGTCGCCTACATTAATAATTCATGGGACTGAAGATGAGGTAATAGACTTCTCTCATGGACTCACCATTTTTGAAAAGTGCCCAAAAGCAGTGGAACCGCTTTGGGTTGAGGTAAGTGTTCTCACTAATTTTTACCTTCTGTTTGTTTACAAGTAGATTTATGATATGTACGTCTGAAATTCAACATAATGCATACATTATTATCTTGAAAAGCTTGAATCATCAATCCTGGTTTTTCTGTAGGTAGGTCTTAGTAGATACACTAAAGGAAATTATGTTGTTGAATATCTTTTATCATTTGATATTTCACAGTTCATAACGAATATTTTAACGTTGTTATAATTATTATCAAACTGGAAAGTTTTCTTAAAATACTTCTTATCTCTAGTCAGTCCATTCAATATGTTACCTACCTGCAGTTATTGAGGACACCATAAAATGTATACAAATAACCACTACTATGGTAGTTTTCTGCGAATTTGTCAAAATATATTACCTGCATGTCAAAAAAGATCATTCATTTCTCAAACCCAAGGTATTCTGACAAGTATGCTGTTCTCTATTTAACACCTACTACCTGGTATTCAATATATTTTTATTCAAGACTTACCTGTAGTTGGCCCTACCTACAGAAAACGCATCAACCTTAATATCAGTTGACTATCTACTCAGTGGGAGCATTTTCTCATCTTTAGATATGACGTCATCCGATATTTCTTTTAATGAATCCACTTATTTTTTCACTAAGTTTACTCGCATCAAAATCAAACTTTCAATCAATGTTCAATTCAATTTTGTTGGTTATTCTTTCAAATCTGTTTTAATGAATTAGATTTCACTTGTGTAGACACTAGCATTTAGTGGAAATTGAACACTATCCTTGGTACTCTTAATCGCTTGTGCGCACACTCCGTGACTGGTTTAGGAGGCGTCTGTATGAATATAATAATAATATATTCGATAAAACAACTTTTTTAACTTGTTAAAGTACCATAAATGTATTTTTTATCGACATTTCATTTGAACAACCACAAGTAGATCAATGTCAAAATATATATTATTGCAGGGTGCTGGACACAATGACGTGGAACTATACTCAGTGTACCTAGAGAGGCTTAGGCAATTCGTAATGGTGGAGTTGGACAACTGACAAATACTGGCCGGGGATGATGTCACTTTCAGCTCAGGGACATCGAGTTCTGTTGGAGAGAAACTTCTCTAGCAGGCGTCTGCAGGAGTGGCCCCCGTCGATGAGAAGCCATCCACGGAGCTGACCTCCTGCGCTACAATCACTACCAAGCTACCATTGATAACAACAACCTGTCGAAGTGTTCCGCCAGTGTGTCTCACAGCCTGTCATTGTATACTTCTTGAGACCACTTGCTAGCTCTCACTCGGCATTTTTTTATTGTAAATATTGTTAACTGTGACTTTTTATAAAACGTGAATGAATATCTGAAGACAATCTGTAAAGTGATGCAATATTATCAGAACCTGAAAACCTCCTGTTTTCGTACGTCGTGTTTCTTTCATTTATTGTTTTATTTATTTATTTATTGAAGTGCAAATATTGAAGATTTTTCTTCTTCAATAACATACATGATTCAGTGATTTGAATGATTTATTTACGATTTACTTACTTTTATATTTACCAGTAGTAGAGTTTAGGTATTGTTTTTATCATGTCAAATTTATTGAATTTTCGTGAAATTTTTATGTCTTTTTCAAGAAATATATTCATCTACTTAATTTTAAAAGCCATCATTTGTTTATTTATTTCACTGAATAACTAATATGTAGTAGCTACTCAGGTAGTTGATTATTCTGAAATTTCTGTATCCAGAATCCTATATGGTGGCCAATTGTGGACCAGATAACCTCAACCAACAAGCTGGGAAAATTCCAAATACTCCTTGTAGGGGAATAACGGGCATGACGAGGACAACCTCCTCAGCAGCTCTTAGATGCTCTGCTGGATCTGCCATAGCTTTTCGCTATTTCAGTTTGTATTTTGTTTTTAACAGCGGACTAAGTGAACTTTTTTCGGTGAGAATTAAAAAATAGATTTGCTTGAAAATGACCTTCAGGAGGATCTGTAGTAGCAGAATTCAGAACTGAAATCGGTTTTGTCCCATCTCTTATGGTTTCCAAGTTATTCAAATTTCTATGTGAAAAAAATACAAATTCAAGAAAATTGAAATTCTTGAGAAATTTTGCTAATCTGCTGTTACTAGTTGTCTTAAAACCCTCTCTCTTGAATTTGTAAGCTCTAGGAAGAAGTTGATATTTTTGTCTTTTCAAAAAACAAGTCCTTTGAACTTTATTCAGTGAAAATACAAAAATAGATTTGCTTAAAAATGGACACACAGTAGGATCTCAAGTAGCAGAACATAGAATTGAAATCAGCAGGTAATGTAAGTTTTAATTTTTATGTATAAACTTCAATTCAAAACATTTCAGAAATACATACGCTTTTTCCTTATCGCGCGCCATCTAGTGTAACATAGTCAAACTAAACTCGAGCAACAAAATTTCGAAGTTTCTGTACAGGTACCTGTTTTTCAGACTTGAAAGCTTTTGCATATCATTAATAGATGACCCTCCGAATGTTTCAATCGTATGAGGATTACCTCATACAACGTTTCAATTGATAAATCAATTATGAAACATAGTTGGGTCAAGGAACCCTTTTGGTGTCGATGCCCACAAGTTTTATTTCAGTAAAAAACTATATTTCTTTGAATCTTGAAGAACTATTATTTTAAAAGATCTCTTTGAACTGCGTTGCCATCTATTGTTTAGTAGAAAAACTAATTTTAAATGATTCTGAAACTCGCGTAGATTTCTTGACAAACTGAAAGCTTTAATTAAAATTTATTAGTTGGCAACTTGATTTGCTGTTTCAAATTTGAAGCTGTTTTCATGACAAAATAATTGAGAGAAATTACAATAATCTTGTAAGTATTAAAAGTTCCCTGAGATGATTGAGTTTTTTTTACTGCCTGATAATCTTGATGATGGATATTTACTTGAAAGTGGACACAAGAGGTTTCCGAAACCTCTTTGTTGCCATCTATCAATCAGTAGACGAACTAATTTTCAAACGACTTCAAAACTTTTGTAAATTTCTTGATAATCAGTGAAAACTTTTGTTAAAATTTACTAGATGACAGCTCAACTTTGATGTTCCAAACTTGAAGCAGTTATTGCACAATAATTGGGAAATTACAATAATCGTTTTAGTATTCGTAGTTCGTCTATAGTCTATTTCAAGAATAACGTAGGGTGAATTCCTATGTTCATTTATGATATTTTTGTCTTTACAAAAAACAAGTCTAACCCTTTGAACTTTTTTCGGTGAGAATTAAAAAATAGATTCGCTTGAAAATGGACCTACAGGCGGATCTGAAAGTAGCAGGATCTAGAACTGAAATCGGTTTTGTTCCATCTCTTATGGTTTCAGCGGTATTTCAATTTTATATGAAAAAACCGTGTCCGTACAAGTTAAGTAATTCCTTTTTTTGGTTGAAAAAGGGAATCGTTTCTGTTTCGTCCTTCATAGTTATAGAGTTGTTTTCTATGTAAATATTCTAATTCAAATCTTGTCTTATGTCATTGATAGCTCGCGAAGAATGCATGAAATCTCACACTGGCAGGCTGACTATTCAAACAAAAATGATTCGATTCCAAATTGGGAAAATGAAAGAAAAAAAATTAAATTCATAGTAGGTATGTGGCTTAGTTTTTTTTGGAATGGTAATGTAAGTTCAAATTTTTATGTACAAACTTCAAATCAAAACATTTTCTTATCGCTGGCCATCTAGTGTAATATAGTCAAACTATTGTTGAACTAAACGCGAGCAACAAAATTTCGAATTCTTGGCCCAGGTATCTGTTTTTCAGATTCGAAAGCTTTTTCATATCATTAATAGATGACCATCCTAGTTCTAGTTGATGATTCAATTATGAAAGATAGTTGGGTCAAGGAAACCATCGTGGTGTTTATGCCCACAAGTTTCATTTCATTGAAAGACTATATTTCTTCAATTCTTGAAGTACCATTATTTTGAAAGTTCTCTTTGAACTGCGTTGCCATCTACTGTTCAGTAGAAGAACTAATTTTGAATTCGCGCAGATTTCTTGACAAACAGTGAAAGTTTTCATTAAAATTTACTAGATGGCACCTTGACTTTGCTGTATCAGATGTGAAGCTGTTTTCATGACATAATAATTGAGAGGAATTACAATCATCTTGTAAGTATAAGAAGTTCCCAGAGATGACTGAGTTTTTTTTTTACTACCTCATAATCTTGATAATAAATATTTACTTAAAAGTGGACGCAAGAGGGTTTCGAAACCTCCTATTTGCCATCCATCAATCAGTAGACGAACTAATTTTCAATGGATTCCAAAACTTTCGTATAATATCAGTGAAAGCGTTGTTTGATAATATTATCAAACAACGGTAAAAGCTTTCGTTAAAATTTACTATTTACTGAAGCAGTTTTATGGTATAATAATTGAGAAATTACAATAATCATTTTACTATTCGTAGTTCCTATAGCCTATTTAAAGAATAACGCAGAGTAAATTCCTATGTTTATGCCTATGTATTTATGATAATTTACGTTATTCTTGAAACGGAGTATAGAGATAGGGAGGACTTATTTTTTTTACTGCATGATGATAAAGGTTTGCTTGAAAGGGGACACAGATGATTTCTGAACCCTCTGGAGTAGCAGAATCCAGAAATGAAATCGGCTTTGTTCCATCTCTTGGTTTTGGAGTTATTAAAATTTCTATGTGAAAATCTTGAGAAATTTTGCTATTCCGCTGTAACTAGTTGTCTGGAAACTATCTCTCTTGAATTTGGATGCTCTAGGAAGAAGTTGATATCTTTGTTTTTTCAAAAAACAAGCAAATAGATTTGCTTGAAACTGTCTCTAACAGATATATTTCCAATAACAGGACATAATACAGGATACAAGAATGAAACACAGGTGTAAAAAAAATAAACTTTAGTAAAACTTGCAAGTCAGTCACCATCGCTAATGCAGGGATATATAATAATATATAAAAATCACCAAATTTCCACCCATTCAAGGTCAACTTGGAATGAATCATAATACAATTTTCACATAATTTAAGTACAGCACATAAATACTGGAATAATACTCGATATTTTTTCCTAATAAAAACAATTTAAAATACCTAAAATCCACAGCAGGTGGATACGGAAGATTTGCTAACCGGATTCCCTCGACTGAATATCCTGAGCAATTGGCAGCGTACTCTGAAAAACATTTTTTGATTATAATCATGGAATTACTCAGGAGATAATAAGATCAGATCAATAAAAAACCCAGATAGGCTTGATGCTATGTAACCTAATATTCAGTGAAGCAAAGACAAGTGTTTATTCACATCCACCTCTTACTTCTATTGCTTTGAAACATCGACTATCTGTCGTCAAATTGGTAAAACAAATATACAGTGTGGGCCATTACGTTTGCATCAGAGTTACAAAAAATTGAAGGAAACTTTAGCGGCAATTCAGACATGAAAATGAAAAGTTGAAAAACTGAAATAAAAATGTGGACCAGCCGGGAATCGAACTCGGGCTTTCCCATCTTTAGTCGGGCGCGCTAACCTCTACACCACCGGTACTTGATTCGAAAACCGGCAGCTCACACTCTTATTCAGTCTTTCACCAATCAATTGAGCATAAAATGAGTTGATTTGTTAACAAAAAATCCTCTATTGATTGGCCTATATTATTCTGAGTAATAAGTCCTTCAAACTTTCGTGAAAATCATTACACTTACTTTGCTCGAATATTCGTTTGCTGCTGAACCTCCCCATCGCAGTTCCATTTACTCTCGTCTTGATCAGCGCGGAAGCAAAATTCGCGAGCCGTAAGGGTCTCCACGAATGGCAAGTCTTCGACATTTGAAGTGGCGCTTGACAGCCTCAACAGTAGCCTGAAATTATTCAAAATGCTTGTATGTTTAACTAACACCAAATGAACCATGCCGTCTCCTATGTGGCTATAGGGGGCCATTCCTTTTGGACTGCGAGTGCAAGCACAACTAATGTTTGCGCCGCTGATCATGAAAAATTTACCAGAAATTGTCCTCCATTTGCATAGCGGTTGTTCGAGTTTAACACTTTGAGTCGATTCACATTTTTCGCAGTTTTCGTGACAGACTATTTCATCTACTCCTTCTGTTTCTGAATAGACTGCTATCTCTCCTTGATAACCTTTGTTGCCGACAAGTTTTTTGAATCCTGAAACACGTAAATTGCAATAATAAATTTATATTTAACAAGTTATGGGCAGTGAAACAGTTCATTTTTATTTTAATGTGGACAAATTTATCAAATATGGTTTCAGATATCAGTAAAATAATCGCGAAAGCACCCTGTATATTGGGCGAACTCTGAACTCGGCAAGTTTGCCCTATGGGGCGCCACATTTTAGTGTTTATTATATTTCTATACCTATTTCCCATATTGGACATCAACTTACCGGAAAAGTCGTACCGACGAGGTCCCATCCATCGGTAACGATCGCTTTGATAAGCTACATCGCCTAAATATCCGTAACTCAAGACACTGGCATATAAGCGCAGCAGGGTATGTTCATCATAGACAGATACCAAATCTAAACCGAGAGTATCTCCGAATATTATATGTAAAACGGCTGTTGTGACGTCAGTTGTTCCGTTGATACAGTATGCTATCGTGTCGGTACTGCCACCTGAAAATAATTGAAAGTGAGATCGGGATCAGAAACCAAAACGTGACTACTGAAAAATCACACTCAGATAAGAATGAAACAAGAACTTATTCTCATCTGAAATTGTTATGCACAAACTATTCAATATTTATCGTCTATCATATAAACAACTCACACATTTTAATGCATTCAATACATATTCATAGTGATGTTCAGAGGATATCTGACCAACGGGGCACCGAATATACGTTTTTGAGATAATAATGGGAGGCACACATATGTGAAGCCCACCATCTCTGAGAACATTCTCAGTGTTGACTTGGCAACAACTAAGATATGTGGACCTTAAAATCGGAGTCACTTCCATTTCTCTCTAAAAGGAGTCCCTTTGTCGCATTTCGATTCGAACGTAATCTGTGGATACGCACTGAACTCTCACTTTGATTCAATAAAGATGTATCGATTGTTGATTACCTGGTATAATACCCACGGGCACCCTTGGTTTCGGCAAGCTCTGATTAATGTCGTTGGAATCGATCCCGTTGATCCGGCATTCTCTCAAAACCAATCCGTTGAAGAGCTCCGACACCGTTCCATCTCCTCCAACGCAGGCAACAGAATCGAAAATGTCCAAGCTGTGATTGATGACATAATCCCTGATTTGGTCCTTCCTTTGCGAAACGTTGACCGTCACTTCAATTCCGGCAGTTTGGAACAATCGCTTGGCGAATTTTTCGTAGATCTGCATGGCATTCCGTTTTCCACCAAACGGATTCACGAAGAGAAGCAAGTGTTTCGGCCTTTTTTTCAATCCTATAAATAAACTTATTTATTTTAACTCATTTTTCATTTTTAGATACTTAAACATTTTTTTTCAAGGAAAAAGGTTGAAATGGTTGTCATAAGAAATACTCAATTCTCGTCTGGAGGAGAATTCCCCGACACTAAGTCTGGAACTATAAAATGGTGAATGTACTTTCTTCCTTAATGGGGAGGCCAATAAGGAAAACAGTCGTTATTGGAGTGATGAAAATCCGCACCAAAGGTCACACCTAACATCGTCTTAAAGTACATTTGTGCGCTGCAATTTATGGAGATTATATTCTTCATCGAGGGCAGTCTAAATGGGAAAATGTATCTTGATATGTTGGAAACTACAAAACATCCTTTAATTGTGGACCAGCCAGATATATTCCTCCTGGCAACTTTTTGATTTAACAATATCCTTTGTTTTCGACTTGACATCTGAAAATATCATTCCAAACAATATTCTGAATACGTTAAACTTATTTACATTACAAACCACACATAAATATTGATTAGAATCTTTATCTACGCGAATTATATTATATCAAGCGATATCATTCTAGTCTAGTGTTGGATGAAATGGAATTTTTGTTTTCCGTGATTATGAAGTCACATGAACGTACGCAATTTTACCTATTCAGCTAGGTTTGTTGAACTCTACAATATCATTTTCAAGATAGCACCTAAAACATTTTTGTTATAAACAAATGGCACGTTTTTCAAGATCTACGTACGTGATTCGTGTCAAAAACTCGAAACTTGTAACTAGTACGTACTTCTTTGTAATGGAGGATGGCTAAAGAAGTAACCAAACCAAATAGAATAAGAGTGCTCATATTCGACGTTTTAGAAAAAAAAGAACCTCAGTGTATTTCGCTTCCAGCGACGAATTCATAGTTGAACCTAAATTAATCTAACGACATTCCCCAAAAAGTTTGTCAGCACTCGCGAAGGTGGTGGAGGCGCTAGTTTATCGAAAATAATTCAAAAACATACCCAAATGAATTAGGACCGTTGTACTAACATACCTGAAACCGTGAATACATGCACGCCCATAATGCGCATTCGTCGCACACCGAACCATAGTCCGTAATATTTCCAGTGATAAGGCACACTCAACATGAGCGTTCGCGCAATAAATGAGAATTCCACATGTTCAGCTATGTTGGTAGATATGTACCCAAAAAATTGCTTCAAAATAACTGCATTTTTGAGATTTTTTTTTGTGAAAAAGTGGATTGAAATTTCAATTTCCATTACCGCACGTACATAGAACCAAACGTCCTCTAGAAGCCTGGTCTTGTTTGAAATCGATACGACGAACCGTTTTTGAGTTATCGATTGACTGTTTTACCCCAAAAAAGCGTCCCAAATATGATCGGACTCTTAAAATTCCCAATGAAATGCGTTCAATAGCGATGAAACTAGTCAAATTTCATTTCATCTCTATTGAACGCATTTCATTGGGAATTTTAACGTTATGTCGGATATACAAAATTACGTAAATAAAGCTCTAAGTAAATCCGAGAAAACAAAAGAAACTGGACATTGAAATTATTACCAGGACTTGCGGAATTCCACAACTTTGGCATTGGGACGTGAAAAAAAATCACATTTAGAATACCGTATAAGCAATAGCGTCAGTAAAACAATGTGGACAGATTAGAAATCACCGGAAAGCGTTCTTATTTATACAACAACATCCGATTCAGAACTGATGTACATAACTTGAATGTTCGTTTTAGGAATTGTCTCAGACACAAAACCTCTTTACGAGCGCTCTTTTTCATTTCACCTGACAAAGCTTTACAACTGGTTACCAGATATATAGAAAAAATTACACTGTCAAACAAAAAATAATAATTAAAAATATTTTTCATATTTTGAATCAGCCTCTGGCATGGATTGCGTAAAACGACCACACTATCATTTCATATGCGCATGTATTCATAAATGAGTTTTTTGAAAATGTTTTGATTGTATTATTATTTTTCACCCGGACTCGTTCATTTGCAAGTCAAACGAACGGGTCTTTCATGGCTGAGTGGAAAAACAACCACTTGTATCAAAACAAGTAGTTTTAACTCTGTCTTTTGATACTAATGTGTTACCTATACAAACTTGTATTAAATTGTATTGGGACAGAGGTGTTGTTGCAGAGTATTTCTTTCATCTCGAGAGAGACAGAATGTGAATATTTTGTTATCAAATTTGATTTCAGAATTGGTGAATTCGGCGATGATCGTGGAGAATAATATTTCGTATACACAAAAGAGATAGGTACATAAACTCCTTACAATGAAACGTGCAGACATATTATTTTTAAAAATCTTAACATTCTAACTTTCCCAGCGTTATTTATCCATTACTGTCTATACTACAACAACGCTAATGAGCAAACATTCTCTAAACGAAATATTCTTCACTTATAAGACAGAAGAAACAAAAACAATCCCACAATATAGACTCACATCAACTCACAAAAACATCTCCTTAAACTTTTTAATAAACTTCCTAAGCAAATGAATGAACTTCCAATGACAAAATTCAAATTTGAAATTAAAAAAAAATGCCTTTTTTGCTCAATATTCACATGGTCGGTCACTACAGACAAGTTTGAGGCATCTATTCCCCGTCCGAATAACCATATCACTGACTGATGAGAGGCAAAAGCCTCGAAACTAGTATGCAGGTGGTCCCCCTGTTCGAATTAAAATGAAATTCTAATATTTGGTTACAGGAAGCACTTGCAACTGTATCATCAATATGTTCGATGCAATTCAATATCCGTCACGGTATTAGCCAGGGAGATGGTTGTTTTCAGACAGGTATTTTCCACAATAGCCCACACGCATTATAGGTGAATTGAAAAAGGAGTAAAAAAAGGGGTAAAACATCCGATCGACCGACCGAACGACTATCATCGTTACTTAATGATCTCCCAGAAGAGTTTTTGTGTTCAGATATCTTTTTATAGAAAATATTAGGAATTCGTTGTAGCCAATGTGAATAATAAATGAATGACGTAAACATGCTCCGAGTTGCAGTATGTGTGCTGCTCATTTTTATAAACTGGCAGAGATATCACCGTATATTTGAAAGGAAATCGAAGATGTATAGTATAACCTTATTCGGGCCATAAAGAGTCGGATTACAAAAACAAATACGTTTCGAGAAAGCTAAAAAACCTCTCTGTCCTTTGAAATATATGATTGACTCAAATATCTCAAATCTCGGAAGATATTGAATTTACGCATGAACATTATCTATCAAAATTACCCTACTTGTCAATATAGTCCCAATAATCGAAGAATATTGGTTGATTTGAGGTATTTAAAAACTCGTTTTCTGATAATTCAGTTTATTTCATATTGACACGCCTCCTGATTTTTGGGGGAAAAATTATACTATTCCGATTTATTCCAGATATTTTCCATTTATGCATTAAAGATAGCACCCATAATTGCTATAGGTATATCGTTTTCCAGAAGGAAACTAAGATTCCACAACAGATTTTATGAATGTCCTATTCATATTTTCGAACCAAAATCAGTACCCTGACGTTTCTCGATCTAAAATCTGAAAGAACAGACACTGCTATCCTCACCTCTGTTTACAGAAAGGAGACACACACAGGATGGTCCAATCACCCAAATTCCACAAAGAGGGGCATTGTAAATCCTCAACAAGACGAAACCAGGGAACAAAACAGAATCCAGAAAAAACTGTATTCACGAGGTTCCATGTGGGAGATTCGTACATCATACGTTTGCCTTATCACTAGATAATACGTCATAGGACTACTGCGCATCGTGGGCGTGAATATTTCCGAGTTTGTAGCTATGTGTGTACTACTGTATCTCTTTGATCTCTATATCAATAAGCTAAAAAGTAAAATACCAGAATTGCGCATTCTTGAACCAGTGGCCGATCCAGGGGGGGTAAATGAGGTAATTACCCCCCCCCCCCCCAAGCCTATTCCAAAATACGCATACTGCTGTTCTAAGATCTGAGGATGAACGCAGTATGTTTCAAAATATCGTAATTTGAGTGTTTCAAATATTTTTATTCGCATTTTTTACATACCGAACTACTGTTTTGCTTGTTTTTATTATTTCATATGTCTATTGGAAATATCTTCATATTTTACTTTTCTTATAGGAGAATATTTATATTCATTACCCCCCTCCCCCCCAATACCAGTACCCTGGATCCGGCACTGTCTTGAACGAACAAATTTATCGCTGAAGTTTCTACATTAGAAAATAGTTCATTCTGTATACTAATGAAAGTCATTAAATAACCATAATAACGCGATTAGCATGGTTGCTGGTCACAAACAATTCAAGTTTCTCGTAGAATTATAAATAAATTTCAATTTTTACACTGTTATGTCTGACTCGAAATTTCCACATGGCACTTGGTATTTCACAAGGTCTTCAAATGATCTGATCAATAAACCAGTTATAAAATAATTCGTGGTTATTTATTTAGTAATTTCTATAACCACTCTAGATACCTACCTGCATAAAAAAATAATCGGATTAAAAAGAAAACAACTTCATTAACTTTGCCATAATATTTAAAAAAAAAATCAGAGTAAAGCTTTCATTTATGCGCTAAAACGAAAAAAACAAACTTCGAAGTTTATCAAACCCATCATTTTGTTACGTTAAAAAATTTCATATGATATGAAAGCTTGTCGCGGGAAGTAAATATGTATTTCTTATAAATTAAATTTTCATTTTTTTATCAAGATTTATTCTTGCGACAAGCTTCATATGGAATTTCTTAGTGTAACAAAATGATGGTTTGCGATACGATTTTACTCAGTATGCCTTTTAGAGAAAAATATAATGACAATATTGTCCTCCAAAAGGCATACTAAAATCTGTCACTATCTTCCGGTCTATTACCACACCTCACTGGATACAAACGTACAGGTCAAGCTACGAAAATTATTCGACCAATCGATGTTTATCACAATTGTAATTTTTTTTATTTTCATGAGTTTTTGCAACTGTAGGAGGGTCTGAGCACCTGAACAATATTTTATTTTGTCGTAATTTTCCTCGTCCTCCGAAACAATCAATTCAGGGAGACAAGAAGGTGAAATTTTCTGAAATTGAATTGTTCGACTACCTATCCGATATTTTTCACTATTTTTACAGACTTTTTCACTTTGGGAAGTTCTCGCGCATTTTTTTAGAAAGAGGGTGTTCGAGGCCCCAGAATTTTTTTTTTATGTAGTTTTCCATTTAATACTTTCTGTTCCAAATAATTTTACATGTCCAAAACCATTGAAAAGATTGAAAAGTTTTCATAATCCGTACGCGTTCTCCATGTTGCTTTCGAGGGGTGGGGGGGAGATTTTTAATACCATGTTATTGGATGGTCAAATATTTTTCACTATTTTCATGGATTCTTAGAACTTTGCCATGGTTGGGTATGAAAATTGTGGTGAAATTTAGTCAAAAAAGGTTAATTCTAACTTACTATGACAAAAACTCTGAATGTCATGTCCATACTTGCAAATATGGGCTTCAGAGATAAACAAACTTTAAGGTCAAATAGTAGACTTGTTGTTGGGAGCAAAGGTCATCCCATCTCAGTTAATTAGGATATAATTATAAATTAGGAGAACGCTGATTCAAAAATTTGTGAATGGTTTTCAAAACAATAAGTGTACTCACTTTGTAAATGGTTCTGTAAGGTTTTCACCCATGAAGAGACTTGTAATGGATCTGTGTGTTTCGGAGATATCTTTTTATAGGCCCATTTGGGCCCATTTTCTCTTTCAGCATAGTGAATTGTGAAGGAATAAGGATCAATTTCTTTGGTTTCGGTCGGATGGTTGTTCCTCTTATAATTATAGTCCACAGAAATTATATTCTCAATTGGCAAGGTTTTCTGAGCTGAAAAAGTAGACGTTACACAAAATTTATCATTAAACAACTGTTTTCAATACCTGAAGGGGGCTTTTCGTTGTCCCACACGATGTTTCCTTGATGTAGAATCATTTTAATTTTCTTTTTTCCATTATGAAAGGAAGTTAAAAGCACAGATTTTTGTACGTCACTAGCCATTTAGAATATTCGAGCTGCGACCTCCAAATCAAACCTTGTAAAATGCCACAACATTTAAAAACAAGATTCAAGCGGAGATGGTGCCATACAATCACAATCATCCCATTACTTTAACGACACACTACTGCCACTACTGTCACAAACGACCAACACGAACACAAACACAGACCACCTACCCCTAGACGATTCACGCAGGTTAAGTGACCATGAACCTTTTTTTTAGTACCGATACCAATCTTTTGGGGGCGCTGTGATCTGTAGAGTTGTTCTTCGTTCTATGCTTGGTTCTAACACGTTCGTCTTGTGGTCACAGAACCCATAATTATGAGTTCTGTGCGTGTGGTATCAATGGTCATGTTAAATTTAAGAAGAAGAGAGTACTGACAACAAAACAAAATGTATATAAATAAATGGACTTCAACAAATAATATTACTTATAGAACTGTGTTTCTGATAGTGAAAATTGTTATTGTTAGTGTGATTTAAAAGTGTTTACTGTGAAATTCTGTAGTGATTATTCATTTTCACCATTCATCATGGTTTACCACAATAAATGTTGCGTTCCTCATTGCGATGGCTCTAATGAAATAAGGCATAGATTCCCTGATCCAAGTAAAGATTTAGTTAGGTTCAACAAATGGATACAGGCAATCAATAATTTGGAACTGTTAGAAATGAATCAGAAAAAAGTTTATGATTCTAAAAGGCTCTGTCATCAACATTTTGAGTCACAATATATTTCTAATTGGTCTCACAAGTTATTTGCAAATGCTGTTCCAACACTAAATCTTCCTGGTGAGTACAAAACTTATTCATGAAACTTGAATGAATAAAATGCCTGATTTTTTTAGGTATAAGTTCAACTGGCTCAAATGATATATGTGACACTCCATCAACATCCACCAAATCCATACAAAATATTTCAAGCAAATATTCTACTGAAGCAAATACTCAACTGTCTGAACCTGGTGATTCAGTTATTGGGATTTCAGAATGGACTAACCCTGCCGATAGTATCAAAGGTAATGAATATAACTTAATTAATACAGTAATGAACTTCTCGTCCTGAAAACTTTCAAAGAATCATCTCCCGAAGTTTGTCAACATACTTAATTAACACCCTGTATTTACATTTTATTATATTACATTCACATTATAAACTGTGTGTAAAAAACTTATATTTCGGTAGTTTTTTTTGTATCAAAATTCAATATTTTACTTTTTCAAACTTATTTAATGACTTTTTTCATATATATTGACATCATAACAAATTCAACTTTTTTTCTACAACACAGAGTCTCCATCGAATATAATATAAAATATAAAACAAAATTAAAAATATGAAACAATCTACAACACTGTGATTCTATTATTTAATCTTTAATTGGTTATAAAAGTGAAGATATTTTTATTAAAAACATATATTTAGATTTCAAATATATATTTTTTTAGGTAATACAGGTAATGCCCTATTGCCACCATATCAGTTACTGAAACAAACTGGAATTGAAAGGCATACAATAACACCAAAAAAGAAGAAAATGTACGAAGCAATGAAACAACTGCGCAAGAAATATACAATGGAAAGAAACAAGAAAAATTCTTTCAGACGTAGATTATTCAAATCTGAACAATTTAGAAACAAACACCACCTCGAAGAAAATTTTTCGAATAAAATCAAACTACAAGCAAATAAAATTCGTATGAACAGAATTAAGAAAAAAAATGCCAAACAACCTAAACATGTGATTGCCCAAGCTGTTTAATGTTGAAATATCAAATGAAATTCCAAATTTCTTGCACTCTACTAGATGTTGATAACTAACTAGGGTTATTAGAGACATTTTATGATGAAATTTTTATTTTTTTTTGCTATATGACAATGGCAGTTTTTATCCGTTCTTTGTGTAGTGTGACTTTTATATTGAATTATATGTGTGGTTCTGCTTTCGTTATATCTTTGGTTTTAATTTGTCAGTGACGTAATATTTATTAATACAACAAAATGTTCGCTGGCCGCAAATTTCACTATACTCATCAAGAATATTTGATTGTTTTCAATGTGATTACCTTCTAATATGTATCTTGTGTTATGTCTGTTCTTTTACATATATTTGGGAATCATTTATAAACATTGTTGTACTATACAGTGTGACACAGACTCATGGTTCAATTTCCAAATGGGACGATCTGTATATTGATACACGATTGGTTGGGAATGGTCATAAGGAATCCATCGATACCAGGTTCGATAGTGTTATCTCCAAAGAGTACGGAGATATCGCTATTTATCATTTATGAGCTTAATGAGTGGGAGAGAGAAACTTTTTCTGGATATCTCGGTAGTCTTTGGGGATAACACCATCAAACCTGGTATCGTTGGATTCCTTATGATTATTCCTAACCGATCATGTATTAGTATACAAGGTGACCCATTTGAAAATCGAAAGTTGATATCGTTTCCGGAAAAACCGGAAGTTGAGTGAGCATAGTCAATGTTCCAAATTCCAGAAATATAGCTAGAGAAACAACGAGTCTGTGTCACACGGTATATGATTTTACCTTATCCACATAATGTACTATGCAATATCCATAGTTTTATTCATCCAGGTAATCATGGATCAATTGCACCGACTTTGTGCTCTATATGACTTACCATATGTACTCTCTAATATGAGGACCCATATATTTTGTACTGCACCCATATTTAATTTTTTAATTTTTCAAACAATGTGTTGATTATTTTAAGCTTGTCCAATGAGATTGTACATCTTCGACAATAAACCACCTTTTGACTTGAAAGTGTTTTTTTTCACCATTACCACAGAATATCGAATACCTAATATACTATAAATTAATTTTTACATTTTTTGAAAGTTTCTTATGTTGTTTAAACTTCATACAACACTTGATATTTGAAAAACTTTGTAGTCGTGATATCAAGTGTTGTTTGAGGTTGTAAACAACATTATGAAACTCACGAACATCTAAGTATGTGGTCTGTGTATTAAATTCAAGATTTGAATTTCCCGCATCGTCACGGTAGTACCGATACCAATCTTCTGGTGGCGCTTATTTCAGTCTTCATTAGTTAGTGTTGTGGTGAACCGTCTAGGGGTAGGTGGTCTGTGAACACAAACACACTGAACACTGAATCACTGAACAACTTTTCTCAAATATCATCGCACATCACTTTTCAATCTTTTCAGTTAGTATTCGCATTCTGCGCGACGAATGCGCCATCTATAATTGTTTGGTTGAACTGATAAAAAGTATATCAGGGTCTTTCTTGTCGTAAGCGGTAGTGTAACTGTTGCCTTAATTATCGATTTTTTGACAAATAATAAAATTTAGTGATATTCTCTGGTGTTCCAGGCTGGTTTCAGACTTCAGACTAGGTGAAACGCGGAGCGCGGAAATGCCAAATTTTGATTTTAGGCCAATCGAAACGTTAGAATTTATTCTCAAGCCCAGCTGGATAAATTTAAAATTTGACATTTCCGCGTTCCACATTCCGCCTATTCTGTAACCATCAGCCTCATAGTTTGTTCACACTATTTTCTAATCGGATATAAAGAGTTATGCAAAAAGTGGCAGGTCTGCATAGATGAAAATGTCTGTATGAATTAAATTCAGTTTTCGACATCTCTGTTAATCCATTCAAATTTGAATGAGAATAAAATTGAACTCCATAAAACGTACCAGAATACGCCATCTTTAATTGATTATTTGAACTAATAAAGAGCATATCGGGTCTTTTTTGACTGAAGCGGTAGTGTGTATTTCTTTAAACTGTTTTTCGTCTTCATTTTCGATTTCTGGACAATGAATTGAATGATATTCTCTAGTGTTCATAGCTTCAGATTCAGATAACCTGAAATGGCAAAAAAAGTAAAAATTTTCATTCAGGCGAATTGGCTCAGTGCCCAATTGCTGAATGAATTATCAATAGTACTGATTCTTTCATTATGTGAACTAGAACATGTTATAATTCCGTGCGTGCTCACCCCGCGTTTTTCACGAACGCCAACAGGCACCAGTGTCAACGTAGATAGGTATGCATTTCTCATGCGGGGTCAAAAATGGGCCCTTAGCAAATTTGGCAGCTGATAACCACTAAACTGTTTCGAGCCCTCTAGCGGAAACTCATTTCGCGACAAACGGGTAGTTTGGCATCTTATGGTTTGGATATCTGTCGAAAGATGGCGCATGAATGAAAATTTGCGACATGAAATATTTCTTAAGCGAGTGAAACATTGATTTTGCAATATTTATAACTATTATATACTGAAATGTCTAATATAATTTTAGTGTCTGTGGTTGGTTTAGGAGATAGAAACCAAAATAACTATTTTTTCTCTTGAAAACGGCTCTGCATCTTCCTCTTACCGACCTGGTGGACGTTCACATTTTCTTTATTCAGAAAGATGGTTTTTTCTACTTTATAAATCATCGAGTAGCCAAAATAGTGATAACAAGCGCAACTGAAAACAATTTTTGAATCTTTAATCAGATTTCGTTCTGCATTTTTCATTTTACACAACCTAAGTTGCTTTTGAATAATTTTCTAAAAGATGAACATTATGACTGGATTCTAAAATGCTTCGACAGTTACTGCAGATATGGGTCATCCAATGTACCAGGAAAATCATTGAAAAAAATAAACGAATTGTTTCAACAAAGGTATAATATTCAATAGTCACAAATATGTACAGTTTTCATGTCTCAATAAAAGAAAAAAGTAAACCTGCCTTAGTATTATAGTCTGTACAAAGTTAGTTGAGAAACGTTGGCATCCAAGTATCTCCTATGAGAAACAAAAACAAAAATGTCTATCACAACCCATGCTTCCCAAAGGATTTGCTAATTGCTAGTTAAACTTTAGTTTTTTTAGTGTTTCAACTCAGAGACTATAACCAAGTTCCAACTGAGAGACTATAATCAAGTTCGTAAATTGTAGATAGTGACTTATCATACATTTGCAGCTTTTTACGAGATTAGAAAGTGTAGAGAGTATGTAAGACAGTGGGAAAATAAAACTTGATGTGAAGCCTAAGTACCAGCTGCTTTCTGTTCTTATTTCATGACCAGCTTTATATGAATTAAGAACCCTACAACCTATGAGTCACTATCTACAATTCACGAACTCAAGTATATGATACTAACTTGATACATAAAAAACAGTGTATTCAAAGATTAAAGTGGCAAATTATATTTAAACATGATGTGGTCTCTTTCTCATAACCAGATGATACCAATGAAACTGAATGTAACATTTTTGATAATTTGAAAGAGTTGGTAAGGTTGACATAATCCCCGCAGTTCAATAAAAGGATATCTTAACTAATTTGCTATAAACCTTACTAATGCCTAGTCAGGCTGAAAATGTGACCAGCTGATCATCCTAATTTCAACTGCTATCATGACTTCACTACAATATTACTCAACTCATTCTGTTGTGAGACTGCTTTCGAACCATCTTTTAGTTGTATATCTTCTTGAGATGTGGGCTGAATTGTAAACTCAGTCAAATGTTGTGTTTCGGCTTGTTCTAGCTGTTGTTTCTCTGCATCTGCTACTCGTTTATTAACTATATCTGTTTGTGCACTAACGAAATTCTGCATCAGTTTATTATTGAATTTCACGAACTTGGATGAGCAATCTTCCACACAGTCTATTTCATTATCACTCAAATGTCTGGTATTCATATTGTCCACACATCTTAAAAAGCACATTTCCGTCATTCTATTGTAAAGTTGAAGGAAGTCTTTGAACTGAAAACACAAGATCAAGTAACAATTGATATTTTTCGTTATACTTACATTTCGTAAAGCACCTGGCTCCATTTTTGTTCGTGGATCTAGCGGTCTAGTATGCTTTAACTTTTAAAACACCCAAAAAATTTAAATGAAACAAGGTTAAGGTTATGTTTCTGAAATGACGGTGTCAACTGTCAATGTAATGTAGTAAATAAATAATAGATGGAATTTGCATTCTGGTCGAAGGGTTCGCCATCTATATTTATTTGGTTGAAGAAGATTACTTATCAGTTCAACCCAATGATAATAGATGTCGCACCGTTTGCGCAAAATGCGAATAACTATCAAGTTTTTCTTGTCAAGCGGCAAATTGAATTTAGTGATAACTTGAATATGGCGGAAAAAGTCAAAAGTTACAATATCAGAAAGATCACTATCACACCAGAAAAACCTATATATTTCAAAATGACTTCAATTGCGAATGATACATTTTTTTATAATAATCGGATCACCGAGAATGAAGTTATCTACTTATTATTCGCTGATAAACCGTTTTCGTTTCTTTTAGAATGACCTGCATGATTATTGAGCACAAAGTTCTAAATATCCGAATGTATGAAATGAATGTCTCTAACCAGACTCTTACTGGAGTGCTTCTACCTCTACTCGAAAGATGGAGCTGCCTAGACCACATTTTATAGCGCGGGATCAGAATGGGCAAATAGCCAGCCATAGTATGATACGAATTACGAGTAACAAGCAATGAACTTGCCTACTTACGAGGAACAAATGTCATTAAGATGGGGTTTACACGTTTTACGGTATACCTTTACTTCTGAGTTCTGAAAATGGTCCAAGTAAATCGGACTAATCACTCCCATGAAGGGGCCGACGCCGAAGGGGGAAGTAATTTTGGTACTTAGCGAGGCGGAGCACCATGATGGAGAAAATATATTAGCGTCGTTAAACTGGTTGAAGTTGAAATGAAAGATACTTCAATTTTTCTGTACGTGCATTTGTGCATATAATAAATAACCATTGGATTTATAAAATTTTCATATTGAACGTGCCAGGAACAGTCTCGCAGAAGATAATTTTTTTTATAAATAAACATGTGACTGTTATAAAATCTCATATGTTATTATGTTCTCATTCATTTTCAAACTGGATGACCTCATAGAAACATGTAGAATTCATCCCAGGAATCGCTGATAGAAACGCATAACAGTTATGTCCAAAAACACATTCAAGTAACATAGATTTACGTTAGGAAATGCCATAAGAAATTAAAGTAATATGTATCTGTAATGTCTTTCAAATACTGATGAATATCGAATATGGCTCTATACGGATTTGCGGTTTCACTATCCAACTTGGATCTCATAAATTCTCTTATAATTTTTTTATCAGTCTCTATGAGACATTTTTGGCAGGGCATAGTATTTAATTTCGATAGCAGATTTTTCCCCGGGCTACCAGAATGCCAATAAACCTCGATTTTTTAACCGAGGGCAATTATGGGCGGTACAATTACTTTTCTGCAAGAGAGAAATTAGGATTGGGATCTAGGCGGTCGATTGTAGAATCGAACAAAGTAATTGCATAATTCGGCCTTGGAGGCCTTGCCGGCTTGCTGGTAATTCGGTATTCACCGAGAGCGTAGCTACACGATCGCCTTCTAAGCCATATATTACATATAATTAATAAAAAAGAAACAAAGCGGATATTGTTGAAATAATGGTTTCACTCTGGAAAAAAATCAAGAATTTTATTCTGAAGGTTATTTCGTGTCTTTGTGATGTAGATATATGACTTCCAAATTAATCAAAGCAACGGTTTTAGAAATAATAGAGCAATAATATAACAGGGCGTGTCAGCAAGGTCATGATTCAATGTTTCCAATTTATTCTTGATTTTTACTTGTGATATTTCCGAACGCGATAACTTGACAGTGAATCTGATAATCTCTACCAAATTCAAAACCGTAATTGGAATTTGAAATCCAGCGGGCGATGTGATATAATTCGAATTTCGGAATATCAGAGCAATCAAAACATTCAACTAGAATTTCGGAATATCAGAGCAATCAAAACATTCAACATTTATTGTTCTCGGTTATATCAGAATTCGATGAGAAAATATTTCGGTACAGAAAGCATATTATATAACCGTAATACAGCAGTTATTTCGGTCATTATGATTAAATGCTTGCAAAATTAAGACTTTTTGCTCAGTATATAGTTGTAAAATATTGCTACGATACTGGGGTTCATGGATACAGAAGAGAAGATTTGCTTCTCAAATTTCTTTATGTTAGGCGATACTAGAAAATCTTCGCATTAATATTTTCATTATAGCTCCTGAACCGTACAAGTAAATGAAAACTACAAGAGAACAAAGAGATGTTAAATGAAACATCATTGATTATTCCTGTCTCATAATATGTCAGTGACGGCGGAAAAAAAATTCTGAAGGGTTGAACAAGGCTTAACTCTGAAAAAAGGAGGACCCTGTGGATTATTTGAGAAATGAATTATTTTGTATCGTGCGTAGTATTGAATGGATTGTACTTGCCTAATTTGAACTGATTATTATCGAAAATGTCGAAGTTAAACTCCAAAAAATCTTGAAAAAAAATGTATTTCGCCCTGTATTTCGAAAACCAGTCAGTTTGGGACATATATTTATATGAACTTTGCGTCCTGAAAACATTCAAAGAATCACCCCCTGAAGTTTGTCAACGTACTTAAGAATTTAAGAATACCTATACTTACCTTTCCTACTTTTTTCTTTTCTAGATACGAAAGTTATATCACAGTTACGCAGTGATTATGTTATATCCGTTTGTACCCAACGCCAAAAAAAATCTGAATACCTAATTGATGCGATAATGGGTGTGTATTTGTTTGAATGATATAATAGTTTTAAACGAAACCACATAGAATCAATCATTACCTCACCGGCTCATCTTCATAGTGGGCGGGGAAAATATTACTTATCGTATTATGGGCTTCCTAATAATAAATATGAGAATTTGTTGAAAAATTAGGTGAAAGCGTATTGAAAGTGTTTATTGGTTTGTACAGTGTGAAGATACTAATAATAATACTCAAAATAATAGTCTACCCATAGGCATAGCCTGTACGGGTAGAGAACGGCTATTGTTATTACTTGCCGTGACGCTCCAGGGCGACTTACTGATTTTTTGTGGCGTATTCACTTTTCAACTGTAGGAAATACATCACACTTGCTTCAGTCGCCTATCACTCCGATATACTCGAGAAAAATCTCTCGCGCTCAGGGCTCGAACCTGGTCTAGTGCCCGCAAAAGTTTCAACAGCGGAACACCTAACTGTTGAACCACCGGCCACTCTTTCAACAGCAATGAAAAGCCGCTTACTCTCTCGGGCAGAAGACGTTTCCTAGTCGAACGTTTGCGGTCACTACTGACCAATGACATATTACGGCTAGACTTTACAAGTTATAAACATTTCGAGCTGCGGTCAATACAGTTACATTCTAAGCGCAATTGTTACTGCCTCTCGTTTCGCGGCAATTATCTACTTATGTATACATTTTATATAAGCAGATAATGGAGCAGAAACTCAGATTTGCCAACTTTTGGGTTGACTGGCAACTATGTTCCGCGAAACAAGCGGCAATAAAAATTGTGGTTAGATGTGACGACAGCTCCGAAATGTAAATAACGGAGTCTAGCCCTAATATGTCACTGCTACTGACACTACTGAGAACTCGATGAAGATTTGGGAGATGGGTCAGATTAAATAGAAAAATAGGAAAAAGACTATGCTTTCGACAGCCCATTGATTTTCAGATTCTTCGCTCTCTGGAAAAGCTTTTGATTTCATCATTTGTTATCGGTTGGTATTGCGGCTTACATAAGGAGCTGAATGGCTCATTGAACAGTTGTCTCCCTTTCATGTTCTAGCCTTACTCGGGCATAATGGGAAGGTACCAACCAGGAAGGCAGTCAGCAGGCGTTAGCAGATCTTCGGTTATGATTGAACATCCATTCATGGGGAGTTTCCTTCGTCGTGGTGCAGTGTCGAGATCCAGTCGCAACATTATTTTCCTCTGATGTCTCCTATTGGTGACACAGAAAATGGAGATTTGGCATTTATATCGCCAATAACTATTTTTCCCCATTTCGTATCCAGACATCCTCCTTCATTTCAACTTGCCGTTTAAAATCATTAGTTGAAATGTTTGAAGATATATTGCAGCAGTACACGTGGTAGTTCTCAAATTAAATTATTATGTAGCCTTCTTCATGCTTCCACTACCTCCAGTCTTTTATTCAAAACTAATTTACCCACATCGGCTCTTTTATCTCTGACCCACCATATGTTATCGCTTAGTTTTTTGATCGGTTCTTCAACGACTGAAATGTCAACGTTCTTCTTTAGAGCCGTTATGTAGTACGTACGTTTGTTCGTAAGAATTTAATGGTCATTTATAGGTGTAATGCCCGCTGCTGATGCTGGTAGTAGTGGTACCAGTCTGCCTTTGTTTCTTATCAGTTTCCTATATTGCAGGTACTTGTTTGGTCCATTCTATGTCCGTCTACCTTGCACATCTTACAGATTGGTACCTTTTCACATTCTTTGTGGTATGTCCCTCTTTTGTACACCATGCAGATTGGTACATTTTCACATTCTTTGGTGGTATGCCCCTCTTTTGTACACTTAAGACAGAGTATAGAAATATATCTTCATTCGAGCAGACTACTTTGTATACCCGAAGAGGTGGCATCAAGTGCCAAGAGGAATTTTAACGTTCCTTTTTCCTTTCGAACCATCTGTATAAACACTGTAAAAATACCAGATTATGTTTCTAGATGAAGCTTCTATAGTTTACCCGAGTTTATCAGAGCATCGCTCGAGACAAATCTTTAACCCCTGTGTCATGCATCATCTGGGAACGATGGTGTTACATTGGGGCTGAGTGACATAAGCAGGATACGTCATGTATTTCGCTTTACTACCCCTTCGAACCCCCTCTATATACTATAATATACTATAATCTATCTACAATTGAAATTGGTAATTTTTTATGGCCATGTATGTATGAATTTCTTATCCAAATTTGTTTACCAACGTATCGTTCTATCCACCATGTAAAACGGTTTTTTTTCGAATAAATTCCAGCAAAGATTATGCCAAATCTTGGGCTCTGCATTGCAGGGCGATAATTGCCTATTAATTATAAATAATATATAATTATATTAATTGGATTCTCATCAAGGTCATTCGGTGAGTTAAATAACCGTGTCAAAACTTTCGTGATGAAATTTCATAATAATATCTCATTGTTCAAAACCTCACCTAGAACTATCCTTCGCTTTGCAAGATCGAGTACCGATATTTCAGTAAAAGCATTTTTCTACACTTTATTGTTGAGGAATAGTTTTCCAGGAACAACAAATCAGGACTTTTGCACAATCCATTGAAAATAAAGAAAAAAATATTCATTGACGAGTTGATATGAATGACATTTTATCATAAAATAATAATTTTCATTCAGGTGAAAAAATGTTGTGAATAACACTCATGATTCAAATTCCTGGCAAAACCATCAATGATCGGTTTCCAAAAATGTTTGATCTCTGCGCTGGGTTGACTGAAGGCTTCATTGGATTGGATATAAACAGCCTCTTCAAAATTTCTTCTGAATCAGAGTTTCTTCCTTTGTAGTACTCTCTCATTCTTTCATTGAATTTGGTGATGTTCTTTCCACACATGGTTTTCAATACCGGAATTTGACGAGTCGCCTCTCTGAGTGAAGCGTTTATGTTCCTTTAGCCTCACTGCTAGGGATCTCTTGGTATCACCGATGTACGAAAGTCCGCAGTCGCATGGGACGTCATAGATGCAATTCTTGGAGGAGGTGGTGGGATTTTTCGTTTTGGTTTTCTCGAGAAAAACCTACAACGTATTTCCAGATTAGAAGGAGCTTCAAATGTTGTATTTGCTCCCAGTCCTTCTCACCTTTTCGGAGATTCCTTTGATATACGGTAGGTTCTTCCTCAGTTTTGGAGTGAATGGCTTGTCTTCTCATATTTTCCAAGATTTTTTCCGGATATCCGTTTTGGCTTAAATCACTCCTTATATTAGTCAGTTTTGGAATGCTTCCTTATATTGATTTAAGCCAAAATGGATATCGGGACAAAAATCTTGGAAAATGTGAGAAGACAATCTGCTCGTTTTCGAGATGCTATCTTTTATACGGAACACTCTGTATGAGACATAAACCAAAATCTACGTAGAGGTCATCCACATTAAACTTGTTGGAATATTCAGCCGTTCAGCCAGTATTACAAGTTCTTGTTCAGGATGCAGGTTGATTTTTTCTTGTTTGAAAAAAAGGTTCTGTTTGTTCGGTAGGTCTGGTTTGGCAAGTTCAAATGATGCAACTGATATTGTGTCATCGGTCATCGTTTCGTAATAATTCTGCGTGAGCCTGGTGGCAATTTTTGTCTACCCATATTGCTTTCACGCAAATCGAAAGGAAGGTTATATATCATTTTCAGAACAAAACAATAATAATACAGTCAAATTTGGTTCCAAAATCGATCTCACGTACATGAAATCAGGTAGTAGAGATGATGATGAAGTTTTCGACCATTCAGACCATGAAGGAGTGGGTTTTTTTTCTGTCTGTAGGGACCTAATATTTTCTGAGATGTAGATTTTCAAACTTTGGTGTTTTTTTAAAATTTGCAAATTTTTAAAAATTTCTTCCAACTTCATAAAATCGCCCTCGTTTAATTACAAATCACTTTTGTATGGTTCAGCGATGTAAATTTTAAGTAAATTCTCATTTCAGAACGTTGTGGGTAAGAAAGGGCTGAGGTGGAGGGGGAATTAGCCTTATATGAGAATTCTAGGTGTTAAACGGCTTTCAAATGCGTAATTAACTACCCAGCTACAGGTCTTCTCCCCACTTCAGAAATATTCCGGTATTCAACGATACCCTCAGCAGGAGGAGCAGGTTGCAGCTTTTTCAAATCCCACATCAACACCTGAGGAGATAGCGGTCGTAGAGGAAAAAATTATTGTCACCATGCCAAAGCTGCAACCAAGACCAACTTCAACTTCTTCAGCTCCTTCCAACTGCAAAGTTACACCCTTTAATGGCTTACCACCAGGTGCAAAAGTGGATGGGGCAAGACCTGAGCCCGACACAGTGGGGATGGCAACTCACAACCCAAGGCCCGGTCCCAAGAATGGTGAACCAGGAAGCTGCCCCATCCCAGCTTCTGCAGATCATCTCCTGCAACTGTCGGAAAGGGCGTGGAAACGCTTGCAGATCCAGAAAAGCCGGGCTGGAATGCGCCATTGCTTGTGGCCAGTGTTGTGGACAGTCGTGCGAGAATATCAGGGAGATCCAGATTCCCGACTTGGACGAGAGCTTTGATGACGAAGAGCTATCCCCACCGGAGCTCCAAGATGACGATGACGACCGAGATGACGACGAGGCCCCGTCTGAAGACGAAAAATTTATTTTTTGGTTCGGGAAACTAACATATGGAGGGCCTCGAAGTCCGAAACTTTATCAGAGTACCCCCACATCATCTCGAACATTGTCTGAAAAAATCATGTACGTGTGATCGATTTTAGATTTTAATTTGACTGTATTAAAACATTAATATACTTGCAATAATTATATTCATATGTTGTGAAAGTCGTCCAGTTGAAGCGGTATCTATAATAATACTAATAATCAGATCCGGTTGTTGTAATTAGCTGTAGAACAAAACGGCAGAGGTGGTACAGGGCCGTTTCTCGAGTGGTTTGGCCATGGCGGGGGTGTGAAACGGAGCCAGTGGTGCCTGCACAAAAGATCCGGACGTATCCCACTAGGCAGTGTCCTTCAAAGAGTTGGCTTCACATGGAAAAAACTTTTAATGATAATTTATTATGAAATTTGACTTGGGTGTTGAGTCGTGTTTTCTTATATTAGAATCTCATCAGGGAAATCGGAAGAATTGGGAAGCAGGCTCTTCAGAAGTAATTTCATACAGTAAGAATGGAAAAGATGGAAATGATGAAAATTTTTCTTCTGCAATAACAAGTTCGAAATTCTTTTTTAACATAAACCTGTCATAAGTATTGCATTTGGATTTTTGTTTGGAAATATGAACAGGATGTTCATAAAATCAGTTGTGGAATCATCTACGGCTGAAAGACAAACTTTAGTCTATCAGATGTGGTTCAATGTCAAGCGTGGAAAATAATAAAAATGTTATTATTTTCCGACTTTGAAGTCGGAATTTTATTAAATTCTGACTTCGAAGTTTTGATGAAATTTTGATGAAATTCGTGATCATCGTTTCGGAGAACTTTCCATAAATGAAAATCAAGGGGTATCATATCCGGTATTTCTGAAATGACTCTCTTATTTTCAATCCTAGCAAAAAATGCCTTTTTTGTTGAGAATGTGATCATGATTCGAAATATATAGGGTACTCCATATAAATTTTTTTATTTTTTTTATATTTTAATAACGCGTCAGTAAATTTTTTTTGGCCATAAAAAAAGCTATTGGTTTGCGCATTTAACCGAATTCGTAGCATTAATAATAACGGAGTCGGCAATGGTGCCGACTTAATTTGGAACAGGCTCTATACATCCTGGAACTATTGAATCTAATTCACACTAGGTTAATCAAAGTAGTTATATGTAAATATATAAATACACCACAATAATAATCACCTTGATTGAAACAGTTATTTGAAGGAGCAGTTATTGACAACACATTTATAATAATGGTTTTTGTAATCTGTTCAAATGAAACTTTCCCAAAACGATTCATATTGTGACAACAATACTGAACAATCATTGCTGTCATGACAGAAATTGAAGGAACTTCCGCTTACTAGATGAAGTCTGTTTTTGAGGAACAGGCATGCTTTTTATCGCTGTCAAACTGACTCAGACGTCATATTTAAATGGGTTTATTTCTACAGGAGTTGATTTATTACAAATAAATCACGATAATTATACGAAGTAGCAAGCATAAATTACAAAAATTGTATTGAGTATTGCAGAGTGAAGTGCGGTAATCACTTTGATTGGGATCAGGAAGTTTGGGTTGGGTCTTTTCTAAATTTTTTTGGTACAAACTGAACAAATTAATGGTCGTTATGAAGTTGTAGACGAATAATTCTATTATAGTGATTATATTAGCAATAGAAATGTGTGAAAGTCGTTGCTTTTTTAGATATTATGAAATAATAGTTAGGTAGGTATGTGTTGCCGGTCCACTTACTCCTTCTGCATTCTTTCAGGCCTGGGGTAGTCGTCCTATAAATGGTCCTAACTGCAATTTTTCACGCATGAGAGAGATAGTTTCATCCACTGCGTTGCAACACTTTATTGTACATTCATAACAAGTATATATCTTTTAAGAGCGTTTCTAGATATTGAGTCGAGGCCCACTCAATATTAATTTTCAAGGAATTCTGTTAGAAATGACAAATACACAATATGGTACATGAAGAATGTATGAAGTATGCGACAGAAAACAACTACTGCCCCCTACGACCGTTGAATTATATCTGTCCGATACTTGGAAAAGTTTCCTGAAAGAACAACAATGCATTTTAAATACATAGTTGAATTTATTTTCCGATTCGAATGGGGAAACCATACGTACCGGTTTCATGGTACTTGTCAATCATCAGCGAAGTCTAGTTCCCAATTATATCAGAAAATATCTTTATCTTTTTTTGAGAATTCCTGAGATAGATACTAAAGTATTAGTTACTTTGTCGCTCGGCGATCGGCAAAGTAAAAAACGCTCGTTCCTCGGAAAAGTGCAACTTTGCGCTTTCTCTTTGAAGCGCAAACATGGTACTTTTTACTCTGTTGTAGAAAAAAATATTTTTAACGTTTATTTTATTTAAATGCGACAATAGATTTTTTTAGTCTATAAATACCGTATACAATTATTGAAATAAATAAAGCATCTTATTGGTTTTAAAACAGAGGTGTGAAATTTTCGGTGGTAATACCACAAGAGCTCAGATTTAGCTGGATATTTTTTTGTGGTTCTTTTCGAATACTGGCAATTTAACAAGAGCTGTTCTGACGAAAATGACTGTTTTGGCTGACCAGATCGAGATAAAAAACCTAAATGAAAGTAAGTATGAGAAAACCACCGTGAAAAATATCCTGCTAGATCTGAGCGTGGTATTTGGTAAGACAATCCCGTGAACAGAAAACACTATTCAAATAAACTTTATTTAACAAACCAAAAGAACAATAAGTGAAAGAATAATGTTTAGAAAAAAACAAATAGAAATCTCCACATACTTACTGGAATATTATTTGTTGTTTAATTCTGTTTTTGACATTTATAATTGTCAAACTAATGCGACGCGCAACGCTTGTCGAACGAATAGTAAATGCTAGCGTTGCTATAGTAACGTAATTTATCCAATATTTTTATCCACTTGCATTTCTGTTCCTTCCTATTCAGCCAATAGCAAATTACGATTTTTGTACTCACAAATGGGAATTATTATACATGAATGGGATTGTCGATATCATTTTTTAAAATTTGTTACAGCTAGGACGAACCATTAAATAGTTCCATTTCTAATCAGGATTCTTTCATCTTTGATCGTACCTAAGAGGTATTGAATGAAATTGTCGCAGCCGCTATCAGGTACTACCATAGATTAAAACGTACTCCCAGTCATATTGAGATCCTTAATGCGGATTCTGTATTTCAGCAAGGTTGTTAATTTCGTCAGCATGCGGGACCGATTGTGATTTCTTGTCTAGCCAATTCGAGGGCAGCGAACAAGGTCTTCAGCATTCGCGAAGTGAATGGTTCTTGGTCTTACAACGGCAGTAAAGGGAAATTGTTAACCTCCTAGAGTGGGGTTTGGGTTTTCTATTATTCTCCCACTGATTGCTTCGACTTAGGTGAAACTTTTGTACGGCAATCGTATCGCTATTCAGTTGTTCGGTTGCGCGATCTTGCTGTCACATTTGAGGAGAATTCTCGTTTTCCGAAAAATATTATGCGGAAGTGCTTTTAGCTCCTGCGTGTGACATTAGTGCCTACTAGATTAGTTGAAGTGAATTTAAATTGTCGAAATGGAACAAGTGAAAACGGTGTCGATCTTCAGCGCAGCTGTGTTGATGTTCCTTGGTTTTGGTGAGTCGAGAATTTAGGGATGCTGTCATAGGTATCAGAAGCTCTAATTGCCTCAATTTATGTGTAAATGATTCATTAGATGTGCACGCATACATTATGGCAAATGAGTACAATTTTATGACAATAAATATTTTATTTTTCAAATTCGGTAAAATAGTACCCATTATACTAAGTTTTTAATTGGGAAAATTCCTTAAAATTACAGCAGATATATATATATATATATAATAAATAGTGGGGCTTTGCAGCAAAATCAAAGAGTACTACTTTAAAGTTTGTCCAAGCTTTCGGAAATTTAATAAATCATTTCCATCATCAGGGATAATCTTTGTTGAGATTGTGAGACGCGATGTTATTCAACAATAAGTGACACATTGTGCAAGATGAAAGTTGATATAAAACATGTAAAATTGGTAGGATGTCTTAAAATTTTTTCATAAAATACGTTACATTTAAAATTGTTAAAAATTTTTTATTTTTGACCACACCAGGCCAAAGCAATGCTCTAGGTTAGGAGAAGTCTTCTCCTAACCTAGAGCATTGCTTTGGCCTGGTGTGGTCAAAAATAAAAATTTTTTAACAATTTTAAATGTAACGTATTTTATGAAAAAATTTTAAGACATCCTACCAATTTTACATGTTTTATATCAACTTTCATCTTGCACAATGTGTCACTTATTGTTGAATAACATCGCGTCTCACAATCTCAACAAAGATTATCCCTGATGATGGAAATGATTTATTAAATTTCCGAAAGCTTGGACAAACTTTAAAGTAGTACTCTTTAATTTTGCTGCAAAGCCCCACTATTTACTAGTTCCATACCTAACTAGTCAGCAACGACTACCCTTCCTCTATATATATATATATGTTTTTTTTTTATTCTGTCACATATCTTTTCGTCAAAAATATGTATTTACATGCCACCATTCAAATTTGCGAAAAAAAATTATGTTTCTAAATACAACTCGTTCTTTAAATTTTTTCATATAATTTTTTATTTTCATCAATCAAACTCGTTTATTTGGCAAAAACATTCAAACAAACCGGATATAGATTAAATTACTCGTCCTGACAGACTCGTAACTTTATCGTTCAGAGTTGTGCCAACCAAAGAGTTTATTTCATGAAAAATAAATCATTATCGATAAAATTTGACGCATTCGTGGTATTACCTTTGATTAATATACATGGTAACTCATAATATACATTGTATCAAATTTATCCAAAGCAAAAAGTAATAAGTACAGATTCTTTTATTTGACACATCCAACGTAAATGTCACATCCGTTTTAAGAATCAGAAATACGTCATGCATGAAAATTGATATAGTTTTGTGAGTAGGTACGCCAAATTGCTAGTTGAAAGTGATAAATAGATTTTGGCGTACCTGTAAACATGACATTGGAAATTAATAAGGATTTGAACGTTACAGCTGTGGAATATCATCTGATAGGTTAACATTTCTCCATGAAATGATATTAATATTTTATCAACAATCATCCTATAATTGAAGTTTTATCCACACTTATGAACCGTATAAAGTACCACTTGTAGAATAATGAAGAAATTATGTTTAACAGTCATATTTTACTCGTTTATTATTAATATTAACATTAATATTTATATTAAATCGATATTTTTGTACGTAACTTCAATAATTTTTGAGGAGGTGACAGTCGTCAAATCATTTTTTGAGGAAAAATTTCGGCGATTCTTATTGTGAATTAATGTGATTGTGGATAAAACGTTGTATTGCATACGTGTTTTAGATACATTTTATTCGCTTGAGAAAATTAAACTCGAATAAAACTCTTACACAATAAATAACTATTATTATCTTGTTCTCATTGATCTTTCTGAGGATTATTGTGTTAGAAAACTGAAACGCAAATGATTAATTCCCTCTCCAACCATGTTTTGTTTTCTGCAATTCGACAGGAATCATATCCAGGGGGGCCTTGTATCATGGGATAGGAAAAAATGTTTCTTATTTTCCGCGATTTTTTTAAAAAGTTTCGCTTGTCTTTGTCCGTGTACGTATTTCCTGAGCCTGAGTAATAGTTCTAGACTTACGAATGAAGTACCAAGTCTATATACAATATCGAGCAGTTGAAGGAAGCTTCTACTATTTCCCCGCTTGTGAATTTGTTTCCATCTTTTAATTATCTCCATTCCCTTGTGTAACTGAATGACATCAATTTATTTTGCTTATTCATTAGTGAAAAATTGTACATCTCGCTAACTATGACCTTGTATCACGGATTTGGTTAGTTTGATAATATGGTATGTTGAGGTCCAGATTGTAACAGATTTTAGGAACTTTAGTATTCAACAAAAGTAATTTTAGTTAATTAGCATCTATGATTCATTGGGTAATACGTGTTTAACATCAAGCAATATGTGGCAACGAAGATGTGTTGGAATCACCATGGTACTATTTCTAAATCATCGCCAATGTCGAATTGAATCAAACACAAATTAGGTTTTAAAGAACTTTAGGGGTTTCTTTTCTTTTTTGAAATGCCTTCCTTTTGGCATTTTTCCCCTTCTTGTTCTAACGAAAGAAAAAATTTGGATTGTTAAGTCGCTTGGTTTTCCCATGAAAGGTACTGCTGATGTTAATACAAATCATTGAAATGGAGGACTTCTTTGGTTTGGATATTCCTGTTTCTCCCAATTCCAAAAGTTTTGTAAGTTTGGTATCGAGAAAACAATAAATCTCAGTTTGCAACCTTTTCCGAAGTACGCAACATTGTCAATTAACATGAATTTTGCAGTATACTCGTTGAGAAAATTCCAAAAGTTCTGCAAACTTGGAGTAGTATTGACTATATTATTTCATATCACGAATCAAGTCTGCAACCAATTCAAGTGTACGAAACATTTTTTTTATCGACCTATAATGTTTTTCTTTGATAAACCATTAGAGATAATTCCAAAAGTTCTGCAAACTTGACAGATACATCGGAAAAATATTCCGAACAGTTGTATAGATTTGCAACCTTTTACGTTGAGCGGAACATATTTTCTTAATTCGTGCTCATTTTTTTGTTCGTACAGGTATTTTCAGATTTGTTGATAAATAAGGTATGCTAGATGAAGGAAAGTACAACACTTCGATGCAAGTGTTGCAATTGGCTATGCTCTGCTGATGATGACCGGTGAGACTGAAACACTTATATACAGATGCTTTTTCAACCGAGAGTTGGTTCGATAGCTTTCATTTCCTTTATATCAAAAGAAGTAGGAATTTAGGGTGGGCGGGTATAGAGATTTTTGAAACTGGTACATTATAAAGTAAGTAAGTCAGAATTATAAAGCTTATAGATTGTCTTCTTTGTTTTTGAACAAAAAATTACATGTAAAAAGTTGTGTAATAGAGCATGCCCTGCATGAAAAGCCTGTCAAACCCTCTCGAATACTTACTCCATCTGATGCGGATAGTAAGCACTGATATTGCATTCTCATGGTAATTGAATAAATAATTGAAAATTAGGTTATACACGGATTAGGTTTCGTTTCACGCAACTCGGTCTTAATATCCATTACAAGGTCAAGTTTTATATACTACTTATACGCATTCTATTGTTACTGTATATGAATATTTATAAAATACTCAGTAGGCTAGATTTTGTTCTCTTCAACTGCATTTTTTCGAGAACCCAGATGTTTTTTTTGTAATTGCCTCTTCCAAGACTTTTTCATTGAAAAATTCAAGTCCAGTATTGATTGCAACAAAGATTATCTTAGTTCGGTTTTGGCACGATCTTTTACTAACCGTATAATTGAATCTGGTTTTGAATGAATATGTTTTCTACTTTGGAACTCTGTCTTAAGAATGCTACACGAATATTTGATACTATTTTATTTTCTCTCTAGTATGTAATCATATAAATAAAAGTTACTTTATACTGTTTATAGGCTGCGGAAGCTAAATCTCCTTGTCACTTTAATGAAAACCAACAACAGCTAAGTGAAGACGTGCCCAGAGATCTTAATTTGTTTATAATATATGAGTAAGAGTGCGCGTACGTGTAGATGCTACTGGAAGTGGAAAACAGATCAGTAGGTCTTGAATATACAGGGTGACAATTTGTAAACATACAGTCGGCTATGTCTTGAACTAACGCTTACCCCTGTAGTTTTAGTCACGCCAAAAACTATTCAAAACAAAACACTTCAAATAAATGATCATATAATAAGGTTAAAATGATTATTATGATATTTCAATTTTGTTTGAGAGGTGTATATGAGTGTGTAATAAGTTAAGTATTGAACAAACTTATTCAAAACACATTGCGTGATCGATACGGCAAAACCACTTTCAATTCAAATAGTTTTTCGATTATCTATGGACTATGTAGTTGTCGATTTCATTTGTTTCCGACCATCGCCATAGCATAGTTGACCAACCTGTTTTCAACTCAAAACGTAGGTGCCAAGCCGATTTCGTAATAAACAATTGGGTAATTCGGATAATGCTGAACTCGATTTAGTTTTTCACATCCATATTCTATACGATTCGTGAGTGCATTTCAAATAATCCATTACTTTTTATACCTGCTTATTTGTGTAATACTTTTTTCCAAACCGTGACCGCATTGAGTTGGGTTATTTGGTTCCGTAGAAACTATTCGAATTTTAATTTGGCTCGACGCCTCTGGCTCGATGCGTACCGAGAACCTTTCGTCTCCACCATTCAAGCGTGTTATTTTTGATTACGAACTATTTACATAATGAATATTGATCTGCATGGAATGGCACGTAAAACCAGACCCTTTAATCACTATACGACTTCCCCAGAGCATTTGACATTTGACTTACTGTTGTCATTCAACATCCTGTACAATGGTTTGTCTCTCCGACAAAGATATTCTTCGTCCACGTGATTTTCACCTTGGGACTACCCTAAGGTTTTGTCTTGGGCCCACTGTTCACAATCTTAATCCAATGAAGTTTTTGGAATATGAGTTTCACTTCTATGAAGGAGAAAATTTTTTGTTTTCTTGCTTCTTATTTCTTCGGAAATTTTAA
Organism: Chrysolina haemoptera; assembly: GCA_958298965.1. Classification (NCBI taxonomy): domain Eukaryota; kingdom Metazoa; phylum Arthropoda; class Insecta; order Coleoptera; family Chrysomelidae; genus Chrysolina; species Chrysolina haemoptera. Next base: position 4,822,763 of record OY282596.1, on the reverse strand, counting down.
ATCAGGAAAGAGGTAAACAAAATTAATTTGACTAAGGCCGCTGTTGGGGCTGTCCTCATAGCTCCAGTGGCTGCCAGGCAACCCAGTCTTGGTTGGTTTTTGCTTTATATAAATAGCCTACGCACTTCCTTTCTGGTAGTTTCTAAGTGTGTTGTTTAAAAAATTTGACAATTCCTGATCGTGTATTTCATATAGTGGAATATAAGTTTTAGAACATACAAGAATTTCTACACTAGGGAGACTTTGCTATCACTAAGAAACAATCAGAGAATGTTTAAAATTTGTCGAACTATAATATTTTTTCTATTTCTGATCGAGTCGACTAGGCAAGTAATGCTAAAAATAATCCATTAACCAATTAGTTAATAACAAATCAAATATTAATTATAATCGGGTTAAGCCATTGCAACACTTTATCGTAAACCGACAGAATGCCCTACTTTCTACAACGAAATGATCGATTGTTATTGGAACGTGTCAAATTTTGCAAAATGTGTTGGTTGCATTGTTAAAACTTCGTCTGTGAGAGATTCCCACTGTCTGGCCGTTTTTTCAAGTTTTACCCCATCAAAAATCTTGGGAACCGCCTTGAAGAGAATGTGTTCTACTGAAGAGTGAATTTACATAATTTCAAACTACCATGGGATTGGATTGCTCAAAGGAAGTCACCATCCTTGGCCAATCTGGTGCTGTTGAATAATCATTCACAACAAGTAACCAACACAAATATATTTGGAATATTTTGTAAAGCTTTAGATTGATACGGAGCAAAATCTAATACATCCAAGGGTATTTATACCTAGTAATTCCGTGAAATTTGTTTTCAGACTAAAATCCCATTGCAAATACAACGATGGCGTTTGCAAAATTGAAACTTATATCCCAATTTTAGAAATATTGAAACTTTGGAATTCACACAAAATCATCTAATAATTCGGACGAAGACGCTACACAGGCTACCCCGCGTAATGAATCATAATGAATTTCGAATAGTTTTAGGCCATCTACAATTTCAATTGCACCATTCAAATTTACGATGATGCAAAACTGAAGAAGACTAATTATTCTTCTCGCGTATTGCGATAGTTCTAACCGCATTTTCACAGCAATTGTTTCAGAAGAGAAAGCAGGACCAGCACCAAGATACAGTGAAGGTTCCTCACATCCTAAAAAGGCATTGTATCACCATTTGTAACATTCCGTGAATTTACATTCACATATATTTGTGTTTGTTCGCTCTCAATGAACGATTCTCAACAAGTTTCTCTCTGCAATTTAATTGCCATTGAAGTTCACCATCAATCTTAAATTAATGGTGGTTTTGTCACTTCATCGACAATTCGAGGTTCAATGTTTTTATTCTTAATTTTGAAACAAGAGTGTGTGTGACAGGTCAATTTTACAAATAACGACATTGGATTATAAACGGTATAATCCTAAACAATAGGGTATTTTCGCCGTCAAGTCTTCAATAAAAAAGAACGTTCATTGAATTATATCTATTATATTATTGGACTATGTAGACTATAAACAGGAGTGGCCCCAAAACCGAGCCTTGGGACACCCCATCCTGAGAATGTCTACAGACTCGAAGGCGCAAGCCAATGGGTCCGAGGGGAAACGAATCATGGACTTCCCTTATCTGTAACAAGGAACAGGAGAGCTGCCCTGTCCTACTGATGGAAAGGGACAATACCCCGCCAGTTCCGAACTTCACAAAAGGTGCGAATATTAATTGTCATCCCCACAGCATAGTCTGGTACACAGACGGCTCAGGTCAGGAGGTATGTCAAGAATACAAGAGATAGGCTAGCCAAGGAGTTATCAGGGAAACCAACAATTGGGCAGAACACATCCTAGGAAATCTTCCCTCTTGGCAGACGAGATGTCCTAACGGGACAAAATCAACTAAACAGGCACATGGCCTTCATTGGGATCATACATAATGAAAGAAGATGAGACCTAGTCACATCACCTCACAGAATGATCTGTACTGGTGCATCAGAGGACGGCAGCTCTTTGGGAAAGTATACTGAACCCAGAGGACGTCAACAAGATTCAGCTGAGGAAGCTGAACAGTCTGAAGATATATCAGAAATATTGCCATACGTTTTGTCTATTTTATCGCGCTCCTGGTTTATGATATCCCAAGATGTTTTGGAGATATTTTCCGTCTTTAATAGTCTTTAATACGTAGTCATCATGTTTTCTTCTTTTTCAATTTCTGATCTATAATTCTTCTTAAAAATCGCATATCTACTGGTTGTTGACATCAGGAATGATAGTAATAAAAAGTTTGCCCTTAATAACAGCTTATCTTCATTGTTGTTTTTTGCTATTTCAACATAATGTTTGAGCCAGGTTGGCTTTTGTGGACCTTCACGAATAGGAAGTGGTTGTTTCACAAGAGTTTATTAAGTGTTTAACATGTTCACCATGAGGGTAGCCACCGTTTGCTCCCCCTTATCAGAGACAGGCCAGTCAACGTCCACAAGTTGGTCTTGAGTTTGTCCATACCTGCCTGTATGATTTATTTGTCTGTTTTTCAATTTTTCCTTCATTATAATGCAGATCTTATTTGAAATAGTCTGTTTTCAATAATTCACCATCAATTGATAGTTGTTTTTCATAAGAGTAGGCAAGCAACTCCTTCATAATGATGATATCATTGTTAATTCGTTGAATGTTTGGTTACCAGAGCAGAAATGTCATTTCCAGGGTCATTTAATATCTGCAGAAGATATCAAGCAAGATAGTTCTAGACCATTGCATCTAATAAAGAACCAGAAAAATAACCAATCCTCTTTCGTAGCCGGCAGTGAACAACTTTCATTCCTTTCATTTTCATTCGACAATAATGTATTGTTTATTTATGTTATGTTTGTTCATGGTCTAGGAGATTCTATCATTCCGGCTAGTACATACCAAAAGTACCGTTGAAATCAGATAAACCAGAAAACAATCGCTAACGCCGTCAGAACACCATAACAACCGCAAAGTGATTTTTTCGTTCTCTTGCGGTCAAAATCCTGAAGGCGTATATAGGGAGAAACAACAAAAGACATGTCACTGAAACTGCTAATAATAAGAAGTAAATCAAAATGTAAAGTAAATAAGGGTAAAGTAAAATTAATTTGTGGTTCGTACTTTGAAGGTAACATTTCAAATGATAGCAATTATTGAGAAAACTGATGAAGTCATTGGAAAATTAAAATAATTTTATAGATTAATTAAACGAATGCACAAATACGAGGGTAAGGCTATAGATCTGAAATTGATCACAATGAGCGTGATAATGCAAAGAAACAAAATGTCCTGCCAGAACTGCTCATTGCAATTATCCTATACAATATGAATATTTGGGTAGAAAATCCATCTGGAAACACCTACTTTCCTGGCTGATACCATGACGAACGTTGAATTACATCTAAAACAAGTTGCAAACAATGTCAATAGACGGTGCTTAATCCCCAATAGCAGATGAATCCATTGACAAAGCGCTACTGACGTGGCAAACCATTGTGATGAGCCATCCTCGAATAAATTTACGAAATGACAAAAAATTCTCTTCTAGCAAGGTTAGTGAGTATGATAATATTATGAATTTTGGAAGTGATTAGTCATCAACCGGATACAAACAATCGAAAATTTAACGATAATTCCAAAAGTTTTCAAAGTTTGGTCAAGTGAATGGTAGGTACATCGAGCAATAAATCTCAGTAAGCAACCTGTTCCGAAATACGGAACCTTGTCAAAACTGCAATTAACTTGAATTTTCCTGTACACTCGTTGAAAAAATTCCAAAAGTTCTGCAAACTTGGAATAGTATTAAATATATTATTGCATATGACGAATGAAATCTGCAAAGTATACGTAACAGTTTTTTTATTAAAAACTAATATTTTTCTTGTGGTATATCGAAAAAAAACATAAGTTTTTGATAAAAAAATGCAAATTGGATTCATATGAAATAATATGATTACTTTCATTGCGGATTTCCATTGTCTGTAGTGTTTTTATCAGTAGGACTTTTCAATCGGTACAGTATCTCCAATCAAGTGTTAAACAACAGCCAGAGTAATGAGGGGAACTTTATATAACCTGAGGTAATAAGACGGACTACCTGCTTTCTTAAGGTGCGTCTTCACTAGAGCATTCGTTCCGCATGAGCACCGAATGAGCACCGAACGAGCAAATGCTCGGATAGTGTGGACGCTGATTTGAGCACGAACAGAATGCTTTCAAGCATATGAAATAATAAAAATATGGAGTATTCAGCAAAATTCAAGTTAATATCAGTTTTGACAATGTTCCGGACTTCGGATCAGGTTGCAAAATTTTATAGTATGTTTTTAAACCTTTCCCGACCTAGTTATAAAGTTTGAAAACTTTTGGAATGATTGCGAGTCGATTGTCTGTATCCACTGGCCTAATTATTCTGGGCTAAAACCTTCGAGTAATTGTGTACCCAGCTCAACGCCTGGCCTGGGTGAAAGCTTGAAAAAATTATCGTAAATCAGAATCGGATACACCCACCTATTATGCAATTCAATCTTTTGTAATTCGATTGCGAAAAACATCTCTTGGATACTTGACAGTACTTCAATGAATAATCGATCAAGATTGGGTCAAGGAGTCGAGATCATTCACTAAAGAAACATGAGAACTAGGGGTATATCAAACCGTCGAAAATCGGCATCGACTTAATTGGGGGCTATTATCTGTGTGATAATCTTGATGATTATTACATGACCCTAAAGAATACATATTTATAATATAATGAGAATCCCTGATGACGATAATTGGATAATTTATTAATGGGAATAAAATTGAATTTTGTTTCAAAACTTTGTTACCTTCTTGATATTCTCATATTTCTTCGGGGTCTTGATGAAATCATCCATGGATTTTATTGGAAATCTATTCTAAAATTAAATAATTGTGATAGCATTATAATTATTTCTAATGATATATTTTCTACCATAGAACAACTTCGGAGAGAGTGACTACTGAAGGTTACTGTTAACAATCTTCAGTGTATGGAAGTTTTTGTTGTTGTTAAAATGTTAGGAAACACCTTCTGTGGCAGTAGATCCTAAAAGTGTACCGTTCATTGGAAATTAAATTTTCTGGTAGATTAGTGTTCGGCAAATCTCGACCTTGATGACAAAGAAAATGATGTAGGTACTGAATCTGAGGAGTTTTTCTGACAAGCTTTTTGTATCTTGCGTATTTGAAAATCGCGAGTGGCGAGAAACAGGAAATACAGAATTCATTGGGAAAACAATCCCATTTTGCTGGGTCTTAACACCAATGAAGTTAGTGAATTTATTGAAATTCTACCACGAGTTCGTTGCAAGTTATTCAACCTCTCATATAATTTGGAAGTATTGTCAAACTGGAAAATTGTACGAGTATGGTCAGTCCCCTGAAAAGCAAACCTTTGGGGAACAAAACAGTATGGGAAGTATCGTCATTTACAAAGATGTGTATTGGGAATCTCTTAGCGAAGGGTGATTAAGGCATATAGAACTGCCAAGAGAATGGAGCAGGTTGGTTATTGGAAACAGGCCGGTAATTTCAAGTGGAAGAAACGTGAAAGCCAAAGAACTTTGAGAGGTGATTGGACAACTGCAGACAAAGAATAACAGTATACTTATACTAAGAACAGTAACAGCTCCATTCTGAACCTCAACGAATGCTGCAGATAAATTTATTTGAAGCTAAAGCAAAACTGTACATAGCTCATGCAGTATCGGAAAGTTTTCATCGGGGGTATGCTGGTTTCATACGAGCGCAAAGAATAGCTTGCTATTATGTTGAGAGAGCATTAAAATTTCTCCTCGACTCGCTCGAGAAAGGTATATCGACGTGGCTGTTAGTTCGTCGGACGAGGTAGTAGGGGAGTCATACAGTAGTGCGTCTCTCTTATTTATGTGGTATTATCATATCATTGCGTTCCTTGTTTCTCGCATAGATTTGTCTATACCCCCATGACAACTTTCCGGTACTGTATGTGTTTTATAAATAAGGTCACCCTATATACCACAAACAATCTGAGTTCAACAGTAAATGGATTATTAATTCTATCAAGGTTAAGATGAGTAGTGCCTAAATGACCTCACAGTTTCAAGTTGACAAGCAACAATTTCCCACGCTACTCTTAACACATCAAATTCCATTTGAAGATATTATATCTTTTTTAGGTATTTGATGTTCATATCTGTCATTCATTGAGAGGTTCGTTTTTATTTGCATTCTCATTCAGTATTGTCCAGTCAAGGAATTATTTAACTTTGGCAACACTGGTGATAGTGGTGATTGAAGGTTTCAATGGCATTTGCAATAAACCGACTTTTCCTCTTTTTCTTCGTGTCAGATTCATGAACGTTTGCATGTTCTAGATATTACCCTGTGTTTACGGATAAACTGAAGTGGGGCAGCGTAATTCTTGATACGTATATTCAAACTCACGCTAAATCCTTGACATATAGCAATAATGGTTCATATCGTTTCTACAGGCGACCTTGCTTTCTAGTGCATAGATGAATATCGCCGGAAAAATAACTGATATATCTATTTGAATTGAAATACAAACTTGAGTAACAGTACAGGGGAAGTTGGCAATATCGCGGGAAGCATAGTACATAGCAGTGAAACAGTATATCATATTACGAGTGTGGAAATAGTACAGTAGTAGTAGTAATCATGGGGAGGCCGCTGCCGCAGCCAGGCAAGTAGGCCCTAATGGGCCCTTTTTGCCATCCTCCGCTCTCCCCATAACTACATTACTTCTTCTAGTCTTCCTTCACGAATCTTTGTGACCTTCTGATGAAGGTCAGTAGTGTTTGGAATCAGCAAAACCCGATGCGAAAACCTAATTAATGAGTGGATAAAAAGAAAACACCACACACATCTTCGAATGCGATGCGCTGTACAACAGGCGCAACAGGAATCGAGAATAGACAATCTAACAGCTACTATACGGTTACTTGGCCTTCTCAACGTTATATTATTATCATTACTATTATTATTATTATATGTTATTGCCCTGTCTCATTTTTATTCGTTCTCATGTGTTCAATTTTAATGTTTTTGAATTTTGACTGGTTCTTTTCAATATCATTTTGGAGCAAAGAATCTATAAATTTCAATACAAATTCGCTTCTTTTCTACTATACTCCTTGTGATAGCTTTTGAGGCAGCTTCTTTCTTACTTGTCTTCAGACGCTTCATTTCTTCAAACACTCCTAATTTTCCTGGACTATTTATTTTCAAATCGAAGCTAACTGGACTATTATGAACAGATGTTCCAGTAAATCTCATCACTCACTTTCGCTTACCTATTATTCACAGTTGTGATCTGGTGATGCACTCGGAAGACATGATTTGCCTTGAGTTTTTATAGAGGTGGCCTTCATTCTGATTCGAATGGGTTTCTGAAGATGCATTATGTTCTGAATAAAAAGTAACCAACTTAATGATTGAACGTCAACAGTTCACATTGACATTGAGCACGCACACAAGGCAAAAAGAAAGAAAGTAACTTCAATGTTTTTAGGGTAACGATTTGCGTCTGTATCGAATGAGATTTGTTGAACATTTACAAAAAGCTTCGTCACGAATTATTCAAAAAACAGTCATTAGCAGTCTTCCTTTAATATATTTTTCTGCCTTTCATTCTAACGCTATCATTAGTTCACATTAATAACAAAAAAACTATGAAAAATGGAATTAAAATCTATTTTTTGCAAGGTTCTATACAATTACACCGTCCTCTTCAAGCATCCAATAGAAAACAACGAATGTCCCCTGCCACAACTGAATTATATTTATTAGACCATTCCACAAAGATTCTACAACTACAAGAACTACTCTGCAACTGTTTCTTCAATGAATATCGTGAATTTATAAATCAAAACGGCGAAAAGGTGAACCAAATAACATTTTCTTTTTGTGGTGCTAGTTGCTAGTGGTGGGTCAGTGAGACATTTTTAAATACTGTCTCTAACATGATATTAATTAAAGTAATATAGTTGATTTTCGAACAGCGAAATATTTTTCCTGGTGGAATTGATTTTAATCTAATATTACTCATGCAACTGAAAATGAGGTACGCAGACCAATTGCCCATTGTCGTTTCACATGAACTCCATTTTATGAAACCTTATTGTTGTTGAATTAGTATTTCATTTTCATGAATGAATTCAAGCAAGTGATCTTTTTGTTTAAGCGATAAGACAGTATTTTCAGCTCATGCATAGTAATGTTCTTGAATAATATAATGAAGTCTGCGTTCACTGGAGTAATATTTTTAATAATGTGACTTATGCTACTAATAAACAATTAATTGAAAGCGTTTTAAATAAGGTCATATGCATTCTACATTGCTTGAAAATAATTTTTTTCCCTCAACTTGCTTCACCAAAATCAAGATTAATCAGTTTTTTCACCATAAAAACTCGAGGTTGAATAAATTACGGATGTCAACAACGTTATCTAAAACAAAAGTAATTGTGACCGGGAGGTCAATTAAAAACCCGCCACATTAAGGAATTTAGGAAGTACCAACCGCCAATGGGCATCTGGATGTCCTTCGAATTAGCATTTATGGTAAAACTTCTCTTTACCAACAAATATTTGGTATGTGAATTGTTTGGAGGCTAACTTGTTCTTAGACAACAAGATTGTTTTAAGGCGTGCATTTTTTTTCATGAGCAAATTCACGACACACCCCATACCGCTTGGTTTTATTAGAACGTGCCGTTGAAAGCTGAAATACATCAACTGCATAATGCATTGGCGTAGCAGATATGCATGAAATATTTCTGTTTCGAATGGAACCATATTGTACCACATTGAAATATGAATGTTATGCAAAATAACAGATACAGCGGGATCTATTTTTATTAATGGTTTACAATTTATGAAATGGCCATATTCATTAATTCCACAATGACTTTCTATTAGACGATTACGTCGTCACAATTAGATTACTCAACAGCAGACAAATTACACACATTTCTCTTGACATGTGGTAGGTTTTAATATAGATAACTTCGGATTCCTGTTAGTATTCTGAGCTTGTTTTTACTATAGCTGTTGCAGTCATTTTGTCTCTTCTGGTTGTAGTTTCCAGAAGTATCTCGGCCTGATACATTCTTTGTCATTCTATCCAATTTTGGGATCTTTTGTTTTGTACTTCTTCCGCAGAAGGTTGAGGTCCCAAAAATGGTGTTTTAGCCCTTTTCTTGCCAGTACACCGGTTATTTCATTACCGTCCTGGCACTCCAATGTGTCCCGAACCCATATGAGGGTAACAGTGTTGTTCTTGCCTAGTTCATTTAATTTCTCTAGGCACTTCCACACCATCATTACATGAGAGTTCAGAGCATTAATGGCTGCTTGGCTATCTGACATGATGATTATCTCTTTTCCGCGAAAATTTCTCTCTATATTGAACTTGGTGCATTTCCGATGGAGTAGATTTCCGCTTGAAAATGCTAGGGGATTTGCCTAGATTTTTGGAATATTTGGTACTAGGCCCATATACTTCCTTCTGTTGTTCTCGATCCATCTGTATGACATTCAATGGCACTTCTTTTGAATCTTGTGATGGTGCCTTTGTTCCATTCACTTTTGCTTCGTTTGCTACTTAGTTTCACCAAGCTAAACTTCAGTGTCATCTCATCTTGGGGCATATCCCAGGTTTGGTGGTTCCCTTTCTGGTGATTTTATATGTTGTGCTTATCGCTATACTCTCCACTACTATATGGAGGGATGTGAGGCTTAGGATTACCTCTAAAGCAGCCATTGGGCACATTCTCGTTACACCTGTAACGCATACACAGGCTAGTCTACGGATTTTCGATAAATTTGCCCTTGTACTAGCTAGCTTTATTCTGCTGCCCCAGACCACTCCTCCGTAAGTGATGGTTGGTCTCACTATAGACGCGCATCTCATACGTTTATCGACCTTTTGGATTCTATAAATGGCAATGTAGGATTTGCCGTTTGTTAATTTATCCAGTTCAGCGTTCTTACATGAAACGTGATCATGAACCTTATTTGTTATTATTGTGTAGGAACGCGTACAATATTATCATGTCATAGTCATGATACAAAGAAAAAATTTTTTATGAAATGTTGGTTAAACAACCTACGTATAATCATTGTCAATTGAATTTTGTATTTAATTTTGTGAAAATCATGCTCATTTCAATTATTTTTTGCAGGCCTCAGCTCTTCCGAAAGAAAATTCAACAGGAATGTGAGAGTAGCAACAGAAGTAAAAACTAGAGTTAATTTCGACTGCCCAGAAGAATTTGGATATTATCCCCATCCGAACGATTGCACACAATACTATGTGTGCGTCTTCGGTGGAGCCCTGCTGGAATCTTGTACAGGGGGGCTGATGTATAGGTGAGTTGAGCATCGTTTTTCGTAAAAGAAATTATCATTAAAAATTATACTAGTGATACATATATGTGATACATACATGTGAGAGAAAAAAACTGCAAGTTTAAAGAATTCAATAAAGATTCAAATTAATTTGAAAATGAACAACTACAGATTTTTATTGTTGCCCTGGGAAAGGAGAGCTAAAAACTGGTTTGATATTATGAAGAAAAGCGCCGATTTGAAATTCATATGAGGCAATTTACCGTTCTACTATGCATAATTTCTTTCTTATAAAAATAAAAGGAATTCACTGGTAGTTTTATGTAAAAACAGTCGTAACAAGGATCTTGTGGATTCGGCAAGGCCAGCTGTACTTCTAATAGTTTATATGTAAGATCAATATATTACTTCGTATATTTCTTTCAATGTCTTACTCCAGAAGTACAATAATAATAACTAAAACTGGGAAGGGATACCTCAGTGTAGTAACGGATGGGAGCTGGAGTAGGCTTTACTGGGCCAAGTTTCAGGCTGTCAAAACCCAAACCATCTTTTCTGCACGTACCCAGGAGTTCATCGAAAGAGCAAAAATTGGCAATTTTTGAGGCTGCTAATATAGGCGCTCTGGGTAACGTACGCACCCGAATAGGCATAAACGTGTTAATTGTGACGTTAAACGGCAATGTTGCCAAGTTTATAAAAATACATTTCTCACAACTAGAATACTATTCACATGACATGGCGGATTTGAAAGGTCTAAAACATTGGATCTTTCCCAAAAAATATTCATGGTCGATTTTACAAAGCACATAAATGAATAAATGGATAAATGGATAGTTTTAGAATTATGAATCACTGTAACCATCAAAATGATTTATGAGAAGGAGAAAGCCAATCATATTTTTGTTTCGCCTCAAAGATGGCATACGAAAATGGTTGAATGTGTTTTTCCTCTGTATAAATACTTTTTTTCAACATACATGCCTAAGATTTAGATAATATCCTAGCTTATTTTCATGTTATGGACATTGTATACCCACCACTGATCTTATGAAGAGATTAAAATCTTGGTAGTTATTAGTGGGTGGTAACCGCAGAAATAATCAGGAATGGTATCAATTGCATGGACATCGACGGAAATATTATGTGGGTGTGCTAAATATATATGAGACGCGAGTATGGGGATAGTTTTTTTTTGTTTCTCTCAATATGGTATCCGATATATTTTCCAAGTAGTTACTTGACTTTACACCTCCACAATTTTGCTAATCGAGACGCTCCATACAAAGGATTTTATGCACTGAGTTCAACCCGAGCATTCTATAATAATAAGAATAACTTATCTTCTTTTCAGATAATAGAAATAAATAAAAGGGATACCTACAGAAATCTGTAAGAACATGTACGTGGTTTGTTCGACTTAATTCTCACTATCAGTTTGGGAAATTACGAAAACACAAAAGGACCACAAGGTTTTTATTTCATCATTTCGACTGTTATGTCAAAATTTTGCGAAAAAAACCTAATTTCGAAAAAAAAAATCACTATTGATAACAAAAACATTAAAATAAGGGCTCAAGGTAAATGTTTCATTTATTGGTGTCCTGTAGGTATTGACCAAGAAGCAGTATTCCTAATTTTTGATTTTCTTGATGAAAGCGTTTTCTTGAAGATCTGAATATGAAGATTTTTTTCAAGTTCTGGTTCTCGCGAAGAGAAGATCCTGTAATGTTCATAGAACATCGTAAGAACCGAGGAAAAGTAGGTTGGAGTTGGAGTTCTTCTTGCATTGGAAAAGACATATTCGGTTAGCTATGAAACAGAGACAGATCGCCAACCTTTCTGCGGTGTTCCAGAGAAATGAGCGAACTTGTCGGTGAAGTATCACAGTGTTGGAGGTACTGTTAAAGCTTCAATGCAGTCAAGAAATTTTGATCAGTTACATATTTCATTCATTTAAAGAGTTCTTCAAATTCTTCTCGTATCCGATCGGATGACCACCTTAAAGGTCCATGTTTTACTGAAATATACTTTTGTTAACCATTGAAGGTTCATTGCGCGATCTATGTATCAGTTTGAGTGTCTTCCTTAACATTTCAGTGGAAACCATTTTTTTTCTGGCAAGGTTTTTCTTGTCCTTCAGCTGAGAACAATCACCAAAATTCATACCTTCAGTTGCCATGGATATACCACTCGAAAAATGGAATAATAAAAATGCAAGTTTTTCTTTCACCTTGACAAACCAGAAAACTCACCTGTTGTTTTTGCTGCCTAATTAATATTAAAATATGTATTTGATTACGCAGGCTGATCTGCGGAAATTAACATGAAAGTGTCATTTCAAGTTTATCGACCTCAATTTTGATGGTGATCGATGAGGAATTTTGGCGAATAAAAATTTATCACCAAACACTGAAATAGACAACGTCACGGCTAACGATAATCGGAAAAATTGTGGGTGTCGCTTCAGTTATGGCATCCTACGAACTTTTCTGAAAGCTGTGAGCAGCATACCAATCGGTAATCGATAATAGGTATATTGAAATAAATTTCAGCACAAAAATTGAATTTACTGGCGTTTTCGCGGTAATGATTTCGTTAGAAATTAATTACCACGCTTATTTCACGGTATGGGCTTGATTCAGCATCAAACGGATCGGACTGAATCGAATGAAGTGAAATATCGGAAGTTTTTTTTTGGTATTGAATAAAACTCTACGTGTTCGTAACAGTTTCATACTCATCATAAGGAGTGGGTGTTAGCGCAGTTCAAGAATAACATTCTGGGGTGTACTTCGGAATTATGGGAGAGTGAGAACTGTTTATTACTAATAAAATTTCATTTGTACGAGTTCTAGATATACACGTACATTTTAGTATAGTAGGTGGTCTGGGGGATTTGGTATTCATATTATATATTCAATGGCTCTACACCCATTTTATGGGGTTGGACCTCAAAAAGCTATCTAGATCCAGCTTTTTCGGTGGATCACTCCTAATCTATATTTATCATACTTTTCGCCATGTGCCTCCATCTAATTCTAGTATCGCTCTCACAATTTTTCTTTCGAATTTCCTTATTATTCCTGGACCTGTTTTGTCATTGTCATCGTCTCTGCCCTTATCATATCATTGGTCGAATTACTGTATCTTTGTCATATTTGTTTTAGTTTTCTTTGTGAATATAATTTTTATTGGCGAAGTATGCACTATTTGCGTTGAATATTTCTTTTTGTACTTCTGATCTTCTCATCCGCTTTTTTATTTATAGTCATTCCTAAATATTTGAACCAACTTCTTCAGACTCTCTTGTTCGTATTTTACTTTCTGCATATATTTGTTCGCTTCCTAAGCTCAATACTTTTGTTTTTTCTTGATCGATTCTCATTATTTCTTCTTGTTCTTTCAGCGTGTCTTTCATTACTTTTCTTATCTCGGTAATAATTATGACCGTATCATCAGCGTCGCAATAATTTGTCCTCCATCTGTCCTGAGACTCCGTTTATTGATTTTACTCACGGCGTTTTCTGAATTCGAGTTGAATAACATCGTTAATAGCTCCCCCATTTTTACTCCTATATCAATTGTGAATTCTCCTGTTCCTTCTTTTTGTGTTCTAATTGTGATCTTAGTTCGTTATTATCTTTCTCAGTTTGGGATTTTTAACTTTTTCAGTGCTATCATAAACTGGGTTGTTTGTATTATTGATGTCATTATTTTATACGCCATATCAAGTACAGTTTGGCAAACATAGCTGCAAGTGTGAAATTGTCACTTTAAGAGCCTTACCTCTGGATAGTCCATCGTACGATTGATGGCATTAATGCCCATCATATGGGTGTACATATTTTCACACTTGCAGCTATTTTTCTCAAACTGTAGTGTTATTCCCCGCTAATGCTTACAGAATTGTTGGTCACCTTTTTTATGGATAGTTATGATGTCTCCCACTCTTCTGGATTTTTTCCTGAGTCTATTCAATTCAAATTTGTTTGTATTGTTTTTTTCTAGTACCACTGTTCTTTCTTTATTCTTTATTCCGTTAGTTTCACGTTAGCATTTTTTATTTTGTTCTGTAAATGCTTTTTGTATTCCTATTCTCACTTTCTTCTTCAATTTTTTGCACTCTCTTATCTATCCATTCTCTTTTACTTCGCCCACTGCGACCAAACTAGATCTGTTGTCCCTTATCTTCTCTACTTCCTCATAGCAGCCCCTCCAGAACCAATGAAACTGGTTCCGTTGCTAACAAAAATACCATAATATACTTTCATGACCTTTGTTTTAACTACCAAACACTTGATAATTTTACCCTGAATTCTCGCCTCAGTCAGTATCACTTTCCATTGACATTTTCAAATGACTTCCCTTGCCCCCGATATGACACAACCAAATCGACTTCCCTACGAGGCGATACAAAGTATTAGTATTAAATTGAAACAGAAAGTGAAAGTAGTGAAATTCAAACAGATCGTGCTCCGCTTTGAGCGCATTTTTTCGAATCGTTTACAGGTTACCTTAATAACACGGCTGACGTAATATAGTTCATATTTCGATTTCAATGTGGTTCGTTCAAAAGGTACGTGAATGAATTGCGTTCGCTTTTGTTTAGTGAAAGTTTCCGCAATCATGATTAACTAACGAAAAATACACGATTGAAATAGGCACCCAGTATGGAGTGTGGCGAAATGATTAAATACTTGAAAAGGTTAACAGTTTGAAAGTTCAAATGCCAATGATCCCTTCAGCTATTATATATTATAACTAATCATCAAGAGATTAGTGAATATGTTTTCAGATATTCGTCGATCTTAGCGTTTCGTGGGTATACAATGAAGGAAAACTAGTAATATTCAACAAGATAGATCCCTCCTTCTTTTGATCTCCTACGTACCTAGAGGCTTTTGGTTGGCATAGTAAGTATAGTATTTTTCTCTTCTTCCTGCACAGCAGTTCTTCTACATACCAGACCGATTGTATGTTTGGTTAATCCTACAATGTCCTGCAAGGCAAGGAGTACCACTAATATTATAATTGGATGGAAGAGCCAGGTCTGGTTGGATGGATTTTCAAGTTCTGGTTAGATGAAAGAGCAGGGTCTGACTGTAACACTTGTGGTATGGTCAGAAATTGAATCCTACCATTTAACGGGGTTACGAATTTTTTGTAGTTTTTCCTGTCGATGAAATCTATTACCATTATTATTATTACTGCTTTTCTGACTCAGTAGATGATATGAGGATGTTAGCAGCGAACGGACGGACAAGTTCAAGTTGAAGTAGCAGTTTATCAAGAAGTATAATTACTATTCAGTGAAGCAAGCAGATTATTGTATCTGTATATTTGAGTGGTATAATTAGTTTAGCGGAATTTATTGTTGACTTTGAAGCTATGAATAAACGAGACATAACTGTCCAATATCAATTTATGTCCAATATTTGTTTGTAGCCACAAACCCCAATATAGTAAGAATATCTTAAAATCAAAAAATCTTCGAAGATTACTTCGTTCTGAAAATACGAACTTCATTTTGATGTTTTTACTTTGTTCTTGTTAGTTTCACTATGTTAATGAAGTTCTTCTTTTTTTTCACTTAAAAAAAAAACTTCATAAGCTCAGCTTCGTGTGCCCTGTACCATATATGTCGATAGTCGATACAGAATACTAGCAATTGCCCACAGACACCTAAACCAGGTCGGTGATCTCCCTCACTAGGAGTCTCTTTAAATCGCCCCAAGCAAGCCATGTTATGTATTCAAATGTTTTTCTGGTTTGGCTGATTTCGCAATGAGGCGGATAATAAAATCGAATTGATTTGAATGTGAAATGAGCTAGAATGGTTTTGTACTAATTGAACGATGTTTGCAAACTACTAAAACATACGTAATGCATGATAGTTCCTTAGTAATGCGCATCCTCATCACATTTCGATATATCGTGAGATGCAATATATTAAAAAAATCTGAGATGATTATTTTATGTATATTCACCGATTTTTTATTGTATTTATTGATTGCGTAGAATACGGGAAAAATACTGAAAAAATTCTAGAACTTTTGGAAGTATCTTTTTGCGGTTTTACGTGCTAGGATAGGATCCTAGCACACCTTTTACTTTTATCGTATTTTGCGACCATAACGAGACACATTCGTTAAATACATAGCTATATGGAAAGAAAGCTAAGAAAATTTCCTGCAAGAGGATGTTATTGTTTGCTGGCCTAACAGTTCGCTTGTAGGTGTTATAGGTGATTTTGTGTGCTAGGATGCCGGATGCGTGCGATACAATTTTTGTTGCACAATTATCTTTGTTTTATGGTACACCGAGTATTCGAACATATTCAAATCATACATTTTCGGAATCAGCATAAAATTTTGAGTATATAGGTGGTAATTTCGAGTGAATCTGATGACTTTGGATTTTTGGCCATTTTTAAGGTATATGATGTTTGATGTTTTTTCGGCTGAAAATTCATTTTGTGCCGATCGACTCGAAAATCACAGCATATACTAATTTCGGTATGCTGAATCGATTGGCATTCGCAGAATTGCTCTATCTCAACTCGGTCATCGATTGAGAATGTTATCTAGAGGTTGCAGGTGCCGTTTTCCCGCCAAAAATTTTTCTTATTTTTTTCTATAATATATTCGTTAAACTCAATCTTTTTTCTATACGCTGACCGAATATGAAATCGATTGCTAGTCAAACATAGATTTGGTGGGCGTTTTTACGAACGTGTGCACTTTGAGTTGGACCGATTTTTTATTTTATTATTTTTCGTTTTTCGAATATTGTGTCATGTTAAATTGATGGCGTAGATTACGGGAAAAATATTGAAAAAATTCTAGAATTTTCAGAAGTATATTTCGTTGGCGATTTTTTGTGCTAGGGTACCAGATCCTCGTGCACCTTTTACATTTTTCGTATTTTGCGACCATAACGAGACACATTCGTTAAATACATATGCACATAGAAAGAAAGCTAAGAAAATTTCCTACAAGAGGATGTTATCCTTTGCTGGCCTAACAGTTCGCTTGTAGGTGTTATAGGTGGTTTTGTGTGCTAGGATGCCTGATCCTAGCGCACCTTTTATATTTTTCGCATTTTGCGACCATAACGAGACACATTCGTTAAATACATATGTATATAGAAAGAAAGCTCAGAAAATTTCCTACAAGAGGATGTTATCGTTTGCTGGCCTAACACTTGATTAATAATTATTGAAAAATAAGAAAGCAAAAGACCCAAAATGCTGCCTTGAGGAACACTCGTGTCGATCAAATATTTCATAGAACCCATCAGTTTAGTTATAATAACGCAGGTCTTTTTCGCTTTGGAACTTTTTTTGATACATTTTATACTCAGTGCACAAAATGGGATTGTTTCGTGATATAAAGATATCAATTTTGTATGTTGGGGGGATTATTTTGGAGGTCCATCAAATGATTTTCAACAAAACCGGCATACTTCAGTTGTGGTGTATTGAAAAGAATGTCAACTATATTCCCTCATTGTAATGATTTTTTCCAGTTCATGTTCCGAAAACAATTGCAACAGTACATAACTCATCATAGTTGTCTTAAATATTCTATTTGCGTTACCACATGTATTGAAAATTGGATAACTCATCGACAGAATCTATTGTAAATAATTATTCATCATAATTCAGATTTCTCCACGAAAGTCTATCAACTGAAACGATACGCATTTTTCCCAGTTTTTCGATATAAATATCGTAATTACACAAGATTTGTTGAATGCAATGAATACTAATAATTCATTGAATTATTATAGAGAGTAGCTATTCATGCTCAGCAATGTTTATCACTTTCGAATGACAGATGGCAACTTTCAAATAACAAATATCAAATATCTATCATTACACTTCTCAAACATCGTTCTGATTTCATTAATGAAGAATTAATATTTCATTCACGTGTATCCTTAAGTGTTACTTGAGTTTCGTTCTGTATTTTGTGAAATCAATTTCAAACGATCTCTCAGTATACGAATTCAGATGAATTAACTGTCGTTGTCACCCTGTATAGTCGACGCACGTTCAGTATCAGTTCTTGTTAATTAGATCACTTCATATATCGAGCCTGAGAGAATTGAATTAAGTAACAAGATTATACTCACTGAATTTTGTAATAATTATTAATTAGAGGTGAAAGGCAAGGGAAAAAACCAAAGTGTTCTGTCTACCAAAATAACGAACACTTTATTGTTAACTAACAAGTCATTAAAATAGTATAGTTTGGAATGTGGTATTGGCGACATACTAAGGATTTTGGAAAGTGAAAGAATTAATCACATTTTTGTGAATTTCCGGAAGTTTTTAATTGAAAATATTGGTGCTTTAATTATTATTTATTCTGGTAGGTATTTAACTGTGATACCATATGACAAAACAGCGTATGCAAACTAAGTTGAAAATGCTTGAATTATTAGCCAACTCTAACCTGACTAACCTAGACAGAATAACTATACAAAATTGTTACGATATAAAGACTATGAAGACTATTCAAGTCTCCGACATTTACCGAACACATTGCAACCTTCCTATCTTTAGATGCTAGTATAAGAGATGAGTTCTAAATTTGTATCCATTAGGAAGAGAAGATGACTATCTAGGTTTTGTTTGAAGGTGGTTGACAATGTTTTAGTTTTAGTAAGGTTTCATTGTTTCATTTCATTGTCTATACGGACAAATAAAAGAAAAAATTCAATTCTCTGCAATTATTATCATAGGTTTTGTTGTTCAGCCATGAAGACGAAAAAGTAAGAAGACAATAAAAGAGTTAAATTTTTACTTTACGTTTTTCATACTTCTACCTATTTAGACCATGTTTAAAAATTGTGGCTTCTGGAATTCGATCGTCTTTTTTTAATTGTATAGGTATAATGATCATCGGTCAGTTTATATCTTAAATCTGAAAGTTATACTTATATTCGGTCATTTATATTAGATCTTTATCTACCTCAGCAGAGTAATAAAAGACCATAGAGATGCCTTCTCCATCTTTGTCTTGTTTGTTTACAAGCGAGGGTCTTAAACATGTTAAGTCTGTATTCAATCGGGTAGTTTCGTGTATGCCCGCTCATTTCATTTGGATCAAGTTGTCATTCTTCGTATGTTATGGTCCGTCTTATTCTAAATGCTGTAAATATTGTAGATTGAAGTACCTCACAGCCTGTTTACTCGAAATAACATTCAGATAACTGTGGATAGTGGCATTGAAGGCTTTTGTTGCAGGTACAATAAATATACATGCATTAGAGATGAACACTGCACCACCAAATCACTTGATGAGCTCGAACACACCTTTGTCAAGAATGCAGTTCACATTAAAATCAACATAATTCTCAACAAATGACACGACCTATTTCACTCACTATGGGAAGGCTCAATGAATAGTATCTCGATTAGATCTGCATTGGTATGTAAATTGTGATGGATCATCGTTATGGATTTCATCAAGGTTTATTGGAGGAGGCGGCAACGTTGCATTGAATTACAATTTATAGCATTTATATGCGTTACATAACGTGTATGCGTTGCAGCATGATAAACAATGCCAATATATTGTCTATTTCCTGGGAGATCGTGGCTAGTGACTATTTTTCTTTATTAGGGGAGGAAATGAGCTTCTATATATTCTCCGCAGTTGACCCGGTGTATGAACGGCTATATGAGCAAGGAGGGTCAAAGAAGGGGGTTTCTGGCTGCAAGGATACCCTGCTCATCGAAGGATGTATCACGCAGGACTCCGTGCAGTATAAGCGTAACCTTTCAATGGCCTGGATCGATTAACGCAAGGCATTCGATACAAGTTAGCATGAACTCATATTACATTTGCTCAGATGCCTTGCGGTACCCGATCGGATAGTGGGATGCATCGGACAACTGGAGTACTAGCTTCACCATAAGTTCTGGTCAAGTCCGAGTCCAAACAGAGCAGGTAATCTTTAGAAGGGGCGTGTTTCAGGGAAATTCCCTCAGCCATCTTCTTTTCTGCATTTCACTATTGCCATTGTCCGCTGCACTCAGAAACACCCGTGGTATAACAACTGCGGCACCCCCAGCAACCAGAGGCACAAGGTCATCTGTTTATTCTAGATAAACGACATCAAACTATATGCCTACGGAGATAAGGATCCATATCAGTATTCAAGGGTCGTGCAAGAGTATACATGCATGGTATCAGAATAGAGTTTGAAATCGACAAATGTGCCACTGTTAAAAATTCAGAACTGTCGGGGAAGAACAAAGTTGCTGCAATTAATATTCTTGCAGTTCCGATCCTTTGTAGTGATAGAATGGACGAAGTAAAAACTCGCAAAATGATCTGTCTTTATAGGACCTTGCATCCTAACTCGTCCGTTCCATGGTTGTACTTTCCCAGACAACAGGAAGGCCGTGGAATTTTAAGTGGAGTATCTACATAAC
This sequence comes from Chrysolina haemoptera, assembly GCA_958298965.1. NCBI lineage: Eukaryota > Metazoa > Arthropoda > Insecta > Coleoptera > Chrysomelidae > Chrysolina > Chrysolina haemoptera. The sequence continues at coordinate 4,801,912 of OY282596.1, read as the reverse complement.
AGAATCTATGGTACTGTTTGGAGCCTGTAAAGTAATCAGGATTTCAGATTACCAGGTGCTTGGTCTGCGACCATGAGAAAGCAGAGATCGGAGCGTTTCTTTTTAAGGCAGCAGTCCGTGCAGCTGATGAACTTGGACACTGAAAGGGGTGACCTGAACTCTGGCACCGAGTTGGAGTTCGTTCAGCAAAAGATCACTTTGGAGCTGCAGAGACTCAAGTGCTCCTACAGCTACACTAGGATGAGCCAGCATGGAGGCTTCATCGAGAACATTGAACAATAGATGCGGATGTTTCATCAGACCATAATGCATTTGCTGTTGGCTTGTCAAGCTTATATGGTCTCAGCCTATATCTAAAGACATAACGCGGCTCCACGGAAGTTGTAATACCATCTTACGATACTCGTACAGTATAGACGAGACACCGGTGTTGCCTTATGCTCCGGGGAATATTGAGTCCTTCTTGGAGATTGAGGAATACCGAATCTATTGGAACAACTCACTCCTAACCCTCAGGCAAATACAAGCCAACAAGACTGATGTAAGGCGATTTTTGGTGAAACGAACATCGTCTGAAAAGAGGAGGAAAAACGGACTAAATATCGAGATTTACTCTTTGAACTCCGCAGGCTTTACTCAGTTGAAATTGTGGTTCTGATTATAGGGGTACTCGGTGTTATGATAGAGAGGCTGCTCTCTAGTCTGAAAGTTACACCGGCAGAAATCTTAGCTGCACGAATGCAGAAGGTAGTCATTCTTGGTTCACTTCGTCTGCTCAGGGCCTCTATTCTCGGACCCAGTGATCACTCACCTCAAGGCGTGGGGAGTGACTGTCTTGGTAAATGGCACCAGCGTGCCCTTCGAATATATCGGGGCTCCGGAGACAGGGACCGAAAAAAAGTAACTTTAATAATAAGAATGTTGGTCTGTTTATTATAAAGTTTGCAAGTAACTTCAAACATAATAGCTCAGAACTGGATGACAAAGCAATGTCATTGTGAGATAGTTCATATATGCTTGTTTTCTCTAACAAAGAATCAAATCAACATTTCATGAACAAAATCGTTCCAATTTGTTTCAAATTGTGATGAGATGACTTTACAAAACCGTGTTATTGTTACAGTTAAATGAATCTTCTTGCTTTTAGTTCGTTAAGCTTGACTGATCTTTTCGTAGACCTGACATCTGTGACAGATTTGATGTTTCAAGTAGTAATCCGTATCTTTACGGGTTGAAAAACCATACCAAATCAGCTAATTACATCAGAGGATGTTCAGAAATAAAAGTGATAGGTAACTTGTTGGATAATTCGATGGAAGTAATTTCGATAATGTCGAAATGCGCTCCTCTCCAATCAGCTTACCAATTCAGAAGACGGAGAAATCATTATTTTAGAATCAGTTCACCATGACTGTATTTCAGTTGATTGAAAGGAATTAAACAGCTTAAAGATGATTACAATCGAGACTATTCGCCTCTACTTCATTAAAACGCTTTTGAAATCTTCAACATACATTTCGCTAACATTAACATTGTTAATGGAATAAACGTCGAGTATATGAAAAATATTTGGGCAAAGCGAAAATTCCTTAAATTACAGGCTATTCGTGCCCTCTCGTTATCCAAATATATCAGAAACTCAAACAGTAATTCATCAATAATATCCAAAGTGATCAATGTACGCCAGGCTTCATTGGGATTTTTTTAATGATGTGTTTTCCACGAAAAAGAAAATCCTGTTATGTTCCGAAAATATCGTGAGAGTAAAGGAAAAGTAGGTAAGAATTGGCGTTCATTCTGAATTTCTGCATGCTGTATGCCTCAGGGAACACCTCCAAGGCAGTGAGTTCCAAAGCTGGGCAGTTTGATGGGTGAACGAGTCCTGACGAAAAATTGTTCGGCACGTCTCCAAAGTGACCGCAAATGGATGTGACATGATTTCAATAATGGCTCCTCCCTCATTTCTTGATGTATGAATTTTGTGTGAAATCTTCGGCGAACTAGTATGCCTTGCAAAGTGTTTTTGTAGAAAAATTTTGCCAGGTGATTCGGCAGTCGTCGGATTATGTACTATTCGAGAAAATTATCAATCTATTTTCATTTTATGCCCCTCATTATTGTTCTAATATAAATCTCATTGTTTCAGTCATGAACTCCAAACGTGTGACTGGCCAAGGAACGTGGGATGTGACGGCCTTGAGGCATCCGGATCACCCGCAACATATTCTTCGTCCAGTGCTTCTTCCAGAACTAAAGAAAGAGAACGAGAACGAGATAGTGAGAAGGAACGAGGAGTGAGAGTCGAGCAGAGGCAGAGCTATTCCTCTCTTCCTCCACCTCCTCCACCACCACAACCAGCAGCGGTAGTGACCTCAAGGGGACAGCCAAGAAATCTACATCACTCGCAACAGGATATCATAAAGGTAATTTTTTTTTCAGCATGTTGTACGTGGTATGTATATTACGAGCTTTCTCTTGGGTAACACTGACACATTGTAAATTAGGATATTGGCCAAACTGAATAAGAAATTGAAAAGACGAAAGCTCCACCGAAGCCTATTTCGATCTGAAGTGAATAGAATTAATTGGGATTTGGTGCAATATAAAAGGTGACTAGGTCTATAATTGAGATTGCACCCCTTATGGGACTCACCTTAACACCCTTGGAAGTGGTTATGATCGCGTACTTTTTTCTATCAAAGTAAAAACGTATCTATTTCATTAAATTTCAACAAATCGCTTACTCCATCTCTGGTATACTTATATTGTAGTGGAATCTCATGACAATTACATTTAACGTTAATTCCCACGCTAGATATGGAGTTACGGATTCCTTCTCTGAATAATTTCTTTGTGTGCTACTCTGCTCACCTGTCGATCTACACGTCAGTGAGAACATCGAAGTCTGTAGTCAAAAACACCGACATAGTGAAATTTTTAAGTAATGGTTTCCCATAGAAACATTTCGAAACAATTGCCATGGTTTTGTTAACCCAGAACCTGTGAAAATCATGAGGCTTTAATTACAAAAGTCATCTAAAATTTATTGAGAAATATTCATCAGTAGTTTAATGGCTTCTTGTTAAACAATTATTTTCACAGACTTTTTAGTGGATATGTTTGTTCTGTTCAAATAAACACTGAACATTGATCTGAAGATATGAGGAATGTCCTCGTACACAGAAGCTGTTCTTCGAAACAATTGCTGACCATATTAAACTGAAAAAAGTGTCATTATTAGATTTGGATATTTGAAAATGCGTTATTTTTTCTTTTATAAAAAAGATCTCGCACAATGTATACCAAAAGGGGGTTAAAATGCTTATTGATCTCTGATAGTCATCTTCAAATGATAAGTGCGTAGTATCGAAATTGTGCCATATTCCATAGGCTCAGTCATTGTGAACGAACACCAATAATGTTTGCTCCACCAGGGACCAACTGATTCCATATATATTCACACAAAAATAAAATTTCTGTGTGTTCAGAGAACATCGTGAGTTCCAAGAGTTTGGAAAAAGTTTTTTTTTTCATGTTCTGGTTCCCACGAAAGGTAAAATCCTCTTATATTCGAAGAACATCTTGAGAGCTGAGGACAAGTATATTAGAATTGGTGTACTTCCTGAATTTTTGCATGCTGTTTGCCCCAGGAAACACCTCACGAAGCACTGAGGTTCAGTGGTGAGAACTAAGTCGACGGGCCAGTCTCGATGGAACCGCTAATTGTGAAACGATTGATAAAGTTTGAAAAGTACATCGTCCTTGGAAATATATACAGGGTGTTTCCAAATCACACTTACAACGTCTGCTTGTACATACCTCTCGTGAAATTGGACAGAATGATATAAAGAATGGGGGGTCCAGGTTGATTACTTTTCGAAATACAGGGTGTTGAAGTTGAAAAAATAAAAGTTTTTATTTGATAACTTCAAAACGGGTAAATATATCAATTCGAAATTTAGCAGGTCGTTTTTGAATGTTGACTTCATGGATGATTTTGGTGCGTCCAGTATGTGGTTGGGTTCTCCAATTACCTACCGGTTTGTTTGAGTCTGTATGCACTCATCCCCGCCTCCCCCATGACTGTGATGTAAGTTTCTTATCTAAGAATAGCCCGAAGTACCTAATTGACCTGTTTTCCACTTTACCACACACTTTTTTGTACACATTCCCAAATGTACATTGCAATAACCAAGTTGTCTCCATCAATAAGATATCTAGAAATCGTATCAAAAATACCGAAGGTTTAAAATATTTCAGTGTTGAGAAATATCCGTCAATTTTGTCAATTAAATGGGTATATCCTTTTGCAGGTCCCCCGTGGCTATTTGAAACCACAAAACATCTCAGTAGCTTGGATGACATTCAAGAAATGAAGGTGTAGAAATGACATTGAGTGAGAATGACTACATAATGCATTCACTATCTCCAATTATCTTGTTCGGTTAAATTTCAACATTAAAATAAATCTACTTTTAATCAAAACACTGACTTGCTTTCGGACAATATGTATCGATTGAGGTCAATGCAGTCTACCCCAATGGCCATTTACTTATTCATTTATAATTCCTTAATTAGACGATCCATATAACCAAAAGTAACTGGATGGCCATGAAACAATGACTGTTTCGGGCGTAACAACAATGTAAATGTAAATTGGCTCCAGAAGAGTTCCGTGAACAGTCCCACCTTAAAACTTGTGGAGGTAACTCACGAGCATTCGAAACTTGAGCAATCTCTTTGAAGCGGAAGTACTCTAAGAATATTTTAAAATAACAAAAGCGATATCTACGTTCTACGTTGAAGGTTTTAGTATATTGGAAAACGGGAAAGAAAGGGAAAGAAAGGGAAATTGACAGAGCAGTTAACACAGCCATTGAGTACACAAGTGATTTTATTTTTAATTGGATCTCAGCTTCATTTTTTTTTTGTTATTACGAATCTCCCAGGTTTTCGTAGAAAACCTCTCAAAGGCAGAGCTTATCTGAGCAAGGGAGACCCGGGACCTACAGCTTAAAAAGTGGATTCCGAACCACTTTAGCTCCGTGATGGCGGTGTGGATCGAACCCGTGCCGCCTGGGTTCGAGCAAAAGCTCAAACACCTCGACCACTTCGCTGTTGGGCGGAATGAAATGAAGACTCAAATTCAAAAGTGCTTTTTTTAATTTTTCGTCTTCGTCAATAATCTACAGGGTGGCTCACCTTTCCTTGCTCGGAACGTTTCTGCTAGGTTTATGGAAATTGAGAAAAAATCTAATCGGAAGTTATTATTGAAATGAAAAAATTCAGTAGTTCATATCGCTCATTTTATGAGGAGTGTAATCTCTCTAAAATGCATTTTGATAGAGTTATGACAAATGGTGAAGTTCACGACCGGAAATGGTTGATATTTTCGAAATCCACTCAAGAAAATTATTGTTTATATAGTTTTAAACTTTGCTGATCTAGGCCCTGTGAGCTTGGAGAAAAGTTTTAACGACTGGGCGTAGATGCTTAGAGTATCAGAATCCTTAAAATTTTTACATAATGGGAACCAATTTTCACATCCTGTTCCATCATGAAAATAGGTACGAGCCGGCACTGATTTTATCTAGAAGTGATTGATTGTTTCTGAAAGAAATATAACCTTGCCATCTGTGAGCTGCCACTGCTTCAGGGTTCACCATTGTTGAAATGAAATCTGAAATAATGAGATACTACATTCATTTTCTCCATTTCCTTCCATCTGGACATTCTCGTCAGTACTTTCAATTTTCTTAATAAGCTCTTATTACTATTTGAACGACTGACTTCAGGGTATAATTCCGATGGAAGTTTTGAGAGAATAGCTACCATTATTATAAATCCATCGCTGTTCGTTCAGTTCGTTGGTTGTTTCATAATTCAAAATATTGAACATGGATAATACCAAAGATTATCTATGATAGTATGACAGATAAAAACTGAGAAGATGACTTCAAAAGCATTCTTACGTAACTAACTATATTAACATACAATAAATTATAGATTCCTCATTTGAGCTCTGAGCTGAAGCACGGCAGGAAATTGGGAATAAAGTGTTACCTCATTTATCATTTATATAATATAATATGATTTCCGTAAGTCGGTTCTAATGTCATGTAATCTGTCTGTTGCGTACTCATCGAGGTTTAAAGTCGTGTCATATGTCTTAAAACACCTTGTTTTTCATGCTTCTCGAACCAGAATACGTTGTGAGAACATAGGCGCCAATCTCTGGGAGAGCAATGGGTTATGGACAATGTTGTAATTCTTCAGATGAAATGTCCTGAAGAGTAAAAACCAAAACTTATGTGGACGCTCATTGAAAATCGTCAGACGGCGCTCCATACTCTAGTCGGCAGAATTGATAAATCTTTCAATTTTTCTCCCTAGTAGGGGACACAATGGAGGTGAGAGCCGACAGTACTATCCCCACTCTTATGGAACCTTATAGTAGACAGCCTCCTTACAAACCTAGACTAAGGAGGGGTGTTTGCATAGGCCTGCGCGGACGAAATCTTTATAAGGGCTAACGAGTGCATAATGATCTTTGTGAATCTAATTAAGTCAGCCCTCATAGACCCTCAAAAACCATGATTGGTCCTCAAACCAGAAAAAGAAACCTTCGAATATTTAGTGAAAGCCTACAAATCTCAGAAGAGTCCAAAAACCTGGGGTTAAACCTAGACTCAAAGCTCACCTGAAATAAACAGCTGCAAAAAGTGCTGGACATCACTAATGATGATCAGAAGTTCCTTTAGCAAACCATGGGGACATGGACCCATACAATTCCTGCAGCTATACACAGCGATAGTGAGGCCCTCTATGACGTGGCCAAATGTACAACAAGTGATAACCAGAGGGAGGCTGGCTAGTTTACAAAAACTGGCCATGCTCAGAGTCACTGGTGCTATGACCAGCATATCGACGATAAGCCTGAAGATGATCCTGAAAATGTCTTCCCTGCATTTTCATATTGTAGCAGGGCCGAGGAATGAAACCTCCAGACTAGGGTGTCTGGCTCAATTGAGGGTCAACAAATTTGCTCACTCCAACGCACCACCGTTCTGTTTGGTTGAGTCTCCTATAACTTTCATTTGCTCATTGTTGCCACTACTATCATATTAATGTGTTTCACTGTATTTATTAATCTTTTCTTTTAACTGTTGGTAAATTTTCGGTTTTGACTTATGTCGATAACAGTCAATATTTTCTTCTAGTAATAAAAGTATTTTTTGCAGCGAAAACAGCAGCAACAACAACAGCAACTATATGAGGAAGCCGAAGAGAGTCTACCACCTGCTGAAGAAAATGAAAGTGATCGCCAACAACGTGTCTATCGTGGGCAACCTCTCACTATAGGGCAAGTGCAAAGAGACAGGGATGGAATAAGATACTCCAATGCTATATCTGTAAGTGTAGATTACATTTCACTTTATCATCAACATAAAAGTGCTTAAAAGTGATTCGAAAAGAAAGTCAACCTGAATTATTCAATCATCCAGAGAAATATTAGTCCCGACAAAAACGAGTTCGCCATAACGGGCCCATACTTCTTTCATCGCCGTGTACATCGAGAAAGTAATTCTCAGTCTCGAAATCATCGAATTCATTTTTGCATTGCATAACGCATTTGTCCATCGAGCCTCTTGCTAGAGAATATCTGCAAACTAAATGGGTGTGAAGAAAGCTATCTATGGTATGCGAAAAAATAAAAAGGCTAAGTTGTCGTCTTGAACATTTAATTATTTTGAAGTAGGAACAGCTTAGGTGCCAAGACAGAAACCTAGTAGTCATCTTCATTGATGAAAAACGTGAGAGAAGATATTTTCGCCACAACCGTTACAGAATTTGCCAATTCTAAAATCAAATTTGATAACAGAATGGTAACATTCTCGCTCTCGATATTGAACAAATATTCTACAACACTTGCTGTCTCATGCATTTTGGGTGCATTTAATTCCATCACTAGATATGGAATTAATATTCTATCACTGTTGTAGCAATAATAACGTTAGCCTTGACTGGCATCATAGTGACAAGATGTGAATTGGAATTCAAAAGTCTTCAAAGTAATATTGCTCATAGGAGAGCATTTTGAATAAAAATGTTTTGCGCGACAAATATTGCCCATCTATAAGGCAATAATATTAGTTTATATTATTAGTTTTTAATAAAAAAATATTATTAGGTACAGGGTGAGTCAGGCATTACTAAAAATGAAATTCATAATCAACCCTATAAAATGAAGATCTGACCAAACCAAGTAACACACTGAAATGCTCACCGTTTGGATATGTCAAAATTGACAAATTCGACATTTTGTACAGGGTGAGTCAAACAGTGGCAGCTTCTTTGGTAAATATTTTTCCATATTTTGAGCTTTAGGGATAATTGACAACGAAACATTCAACATATTGCTTGTCTGAAATTGATATACAGTATGAGATAAACGCTAGGTGATGACAAAATAGCGATTTTTTTGTAATTCACCCTGCATTTCAAAATTTTGTCAGTTAAATTTTCCAAGTTTTTGTCATTACTCTTCGTTTGAGTACACTATTATAATGTCAAACAATTATGGCTTTCTACAACATACCAAAAATTAATCTCGGAGCTTACGAATAGCTCTTGAGAATGCTAACTTTGTTTGCGAAACGCGCATCGAGTGAAAGTGACGTAATTTTAGTGTTTTGGGTAGCTTCTATTTCTTGAATTATATACATCTACTTTGAAGGCCATACCATAAAATCAGTAATTTTCAGTTCTACATTCAAATAAATACAGATTGATGTAAAAATGCGGCCCAGTTACCACATTCACCTTACTTGATACACACTTGATAACGATCGGAGATACTGAACCGATTAAAACGTCGTGCTCATAGTAACATTTCAGACAGGGGAAGTCCGAAATAAAAACAAACAGGAAAACTACATTTATTGATTAACTGGATTTTAAGTAATGAACTAATCTTGGCTCTGGTACACTTGAAAAAGCTGTTTGGAAACCTGTTGAACTGTATTTAGAAATGACAGTCTCCTACTAATTGCACAAGGCAGTACGACAAGTAATTGAAGCCGTACTTGGTATCTTAAATGATGAAACTGATCTGCTGTAAAATACCAATGAGTTTCAAATAATTCCTGATTGTGAAACCGGAACTTTGTGTATTTCCCAATGAAAAAACGTAGTAGTTCCTTACTGCAAGTTGATTTGACCATGGACTTTTGTTTGTTGAAATATCAAACAACCACGCACACTTCTTATACAAAATGTATTTTGGTCAAATTGTCCAAATTTCAATATGTTGTTGAACTCGGCCTACTGAACAAAAGTTACTGTGGGCACACAAAAATACTGTGTTTAATTTACGGGATACAGAGTGTTGAAGTTGTTTAATCTCACTATTAACTGAACGGAACCTAATTATTAGTAGATTTTTAATCTACAATATAGATAGTACCAAACTTGGTCAGTGCAAAATGATGGCGTAGAATACGGGAAAAATATTGAAAAAATTCTAGAATTTTCGGAAGTATTTTTCGTTGGTGGTTTTATGTGCTAGGATGGCGGATCCTAGTGCACCTTTTACATTTTTCGCATTTTGTGACCATAACTAGAGACATTCGTTAAATACATAGGTATATAGAAAGAAAGCTAAGAAAATTTCCTACAAGAAGATGTTATTGTTTGCTAGCCTTGCAGTTTTCTTGTAGGCGTTATAGGTGGTTTTGTGTGCTGGGATGCCGGATTCGTGCGATACAATTTTTGTTGCACATTTATCTTTGTTTTATGATACCATGTGTATCCGAACATATTCAAATCATACATTTTCGGAATCAGCATAAAATTTTGAGTATATCGGTGGTAATTTCGAGTGAATCTGATGACGTTGGATTTTTGGCCATTTTGGCCTTTGATGTTTTTTCTGCTGAAAATTCATTTTGTGCTGATCGATTCAAAAATCACAGAATATACTAATTTCGGCATGCTGAATCGACTGGCATTCGCAGAATTGCTCTATCTCTACTCGGTCGTCGGTTGAAAATGTAATCTAGAGGTTGCAGGTGCCGTTTTCCCACCAAAAATTTTTCTCATTTTTTTCTATAATATATTCGTTAAATTCACTCTTTTTTCTATATGCTGACCGAATTTGAAATAGATTGCTGGTCAAACATAGATTTGGTGGGCGTTTTTACGAACGTGTGCACTTTGAGTTGGACCGATTTTTAAATTTGAATTTTTCATTTCTCAAATACTGTGTCATGTTGAATTAATGGCGTAGAATACTGAAAAAATATTGAAAAAATTCTAGAATTTTCGGAAGTATTTTTCGTTGGCGGTTTTATGTGCTAGGATGGAGGATCCTAGCACACCTTTTACATTTTTCGCATTTTGCGACCATAACGAGAAATTTCCTACAAGAAGATGTTGTTTGCTGGCCTAACAGTTCGCTTGTAGGTGTTATTCATAACATCCGGCTGACGAAAAAAAGCTCTGGTAACTGATAAATTGTATGTTCAGCCCCCCCTCCCCCCAAACTGAAATCCTGGCTGCGCCACTGCAGTATATTTTTTGAGTTACACAAAATGAAAAAAATTTAGAATGAATCATCAACGTTATAAGTCGGATCGTAGTGAAACTGAAGCTTCAATGTTGAATATATCCAATAGGATCGCCTGAACCCAAAAAATATGTGTTTTTCAAATAAACAGAGGGGATTGAAATTATGATTTTTCTTCGTTATATTTTCTTCGGATTAAGTGATTCGATCAATTCAGTGCACTGATTATGTGCGCCATGTGGCTACTTGAAGGACCGTAAGTCATCAGTATTATGGAGTGTGAAAATTATCCAAAATTCCAAAAATACCCTGTATATAAAAATATGACAGTTGATTTTTCTGATTTTGGTCTATTATACCATGGACACATCCTATAAATTTGTGTGAAAAATATATAATTTTTTATGTCTAATTTTCGTTTCATGGATGAAGATGCACAAAATCTTACTGATTATTGTTTTGAAGTACTTAAATTTCAAATAAAATCATCACAACTCGGACCCACATTTTTTTTCCTTGCCGATGAAATCAATGGAAATCACATTATAAATGTAACAATAAGGCCTCAAGAAATTTTGTATGGAATTGAAGATTCATCAAAACAGTTTTTTGGCAAAGATTCGCAATAATTTTTTTTATTTTCTCGAAGCTCCCTCCGCAAGAATCTTCATATACAGGTCATTGTAGTGTTACCAACAATTGTTTTTTTTTATTTTTTAACAAAAAACAAGCGAAAATGCAATGTCCAAGCGCCATCTTTTTCGAAGAGACAATTATAAATTATAGATATGTTATGATATGTTATAAGTTATCTCATAAAATTCGTATTATGTTGAAGTCTAAAATATTCATCGATGAATAAAAATTACACTTTCACTGAATTTTCACATGAGTTTCAACGAAAATTAGCGTGAAGATACCAAGTTCTGATGAAATAACCGTTGCCAAACACATTCGATTGTTTTGTTTGGTTACCTAAGTTGAAGAGTGAACTCCGTAGCTACCTTCGATGTAATTATATATATTATTCAATTATTCTCGTTTCGTCAGGTCTGCCAACTTATAGGATACTCGATTTACAGAGCAGTATTCGAGAAAACCGTCAATCACGGACGTCTTTTTGTAAATTTTGGTCTTTATTCATTATTTTAAAACTCTTCCAGTACTTTTCTTTTGTTTTACTGTCATTTCTTCATTTAATTTTTCGATATAGTATTTTCTTCTCAATTTTTCTTGTCTCTCTCTCTCTCTTCCATCATCTTGTTGGTTCAATAATGGCTCAGCTGCAAAGTCTTCTGGTGTCACCTGACCTAGTCATCTAGCCTCACTTAGCGATCTTATTGTCTTCCTTTCTGTTCATCATAATGTCCCTTTTTGCATTTATTGCCTTCATGTTTTGATCGAGCCATATCTTGAAGAAATATATACAGTGAGGACGTAAAAAGTTTCCCCATCCTTAATTTTGGAAGGGAACAACCTATCGAGGACGGGTAAAATTCAGGGACAAAGGTACTTTTGCTACTTCCAAACGTTTTTAAATGTTACTGAGGTAATGCTCCCACACACACCTGCTATTCGGTCCGTAAGTTCCTGGAGTATTTATATAATACATAAAACTGCATTTGTGATTCAGCTTCATGCAACTTCCGGTCTCGCCGGAAGTGATATAAACTTTCGATTTTCAAATGAGCCGCCCTGTATATACTATTTTTTTTATATGATGAGCTTCGAAAGTTGCCAATCTAGAGTTGCATCTCAGTATGATTTATTTTGATTGCTTTTGTAATTTCCAGAACTTTTTGTGAATCTTCATTGTCTTTGTGTGAAACTGGTTTTTGAAAACAACCTTTAATTAAATTGCAAGGTCAAGAACTATACAAAACGTTACTCCTGTATATGAGTCGATTATTTTTTCATAATAGAAATTCCGACACTTTCACTTCCCTCCACTCCCAATGTCCTTCATCAGTTATAACATTTAGGCTGGTTCATGATATTTATAACGACACGGCAAAACAAGAAATATGATTAATTCCTTATATAACTTGAAATATAATTTATGACTTACTGTTGTTGCTAAGGACTCCAATACATTCAAGTGCTTTACATACCTTTATGGTATAATGGAAAATGTCCATTGACGTTTTTGAACAATTGAACAATGACGATCTAGCAAACTTCACGCAAATCGCTTCCAACTTTAGCTATTTAGCTATATTTTTGGGGTATTGCTTATCAGTATGGTAAAAGTACAAGCAACAGTATATAAGCAGTAATGCAGTTGGTGTAAAACGAAATCACTAACGGGGAGGCCTTTCAGCGCTGCTATGTGACTTATCCAAATCTTTTGACAGTGTCGATCACAATGGAAACTCACAAGATATGGTTAGGATCAGATTTTATCTTTTTGATACAACAGTTTGTAAGAATGTTATCTAACTCAGACTTTGAAGAAGTGGATTGTGGAGTATCCTGTTTCTGTTGTCTATTAACTACTTGACCAACATATTCATAACAGAAAGCTTTGCCTTATTTGGTGATTTTCATCGAAAATATCTAGAGACCAGACCCGGTCTTCTGCGTCCCATAACCAAGGCTATACTTGCTCGGGAATGAAACTCAATAAATCCTTGCTAACCCATCCAATATCTCTATCATTGAAATGAAAATGTCGAAAACTGAATGTTAATTGGCTAAAATACCATGAAAGTACAGCAAATGAATTACATACAGTCCATATAAATATCAATGTAAAATACATCAATTGTTTTACTGTGACGGAATAGCTTCAGTATTCCTGTATATAGTCTACTAAGTTGATATAATTTTCACAACTGTATATATAATATATCTTTTACAAATATTTTTTTCTATTTCAGGGTTACAGTGGGCGGGGTGAAAAAATTGGTGTTATATCATTTGGAACACAAAACCAGCAATACAAGTAAGAATTGCCTTTCAATACTAAAAAGCACCAGGTGTAACTATTGTTCAATATTGTACCTTAAGAGAAATGTGTCATGTCATTTCACATCACTCCTGCCATTTGATCAATGAAATGTGTAACAACGATAGATAAATAAACAACTTATTTTTCATCAATTCAGTTAGGTTCTTAATACTTGAGGAATTGGCAAAGAATTCAAATGGTGTTAATGATACATGACATTTTCTCGAAAATCGTGATTAAAACCAAATATTCTTTTCATGGTCCCAATCGTACAAACATTGTACGGTTTTATTTTTAGTGAGGAAAAGACGGCCCCTCCTCCTCAACCTCCTTCCACTGTACCAACCAGAAAGCTGTATAATGGTACACAATATAACGACAATCGCTATGAGCCTTTTTACGCTTTTTATGAGGACGATATCGAACTAGATGATGGTAAGTGTGTCTATCCATTCTTCCCATATTCATCTGATGATCGTGTGATTCTCCTTCAGAATACCCTCGCCAAGAAGAGAATTACAACAGCGCCCAGCGAGTTCAAACGTCAACCTACCGCACTGCGCCATCTACGTCAGCCAAAAATGAAATACCGAGACGAGGTAACACTGTCTTCATTGAGAACAATTACAACCAACAGAACATATATCAGCCCTCTACAGTCGCAGATTACAACGAAGATAACAGATACGATACCCAGGTAGGTACCTCTTTCAGGAGTTTCTTTTATACCAGGTAAAAACTTTCCACGTATTTTTATAAATCATTGTCCTCTTTCGCACAAAATGCTGGAACATGTCGATTTTGCTACCTTGGTGTTTTGGCGTAAAACGGTTAATAACCATTTACAACCTCTTAGGAAGGTGATAGAACTCCTAACAGGGCAGTGCCATCTGAGGAAACATCTGGATATGCTGGGGATACACACAGCCTCCCACAAAATGTTTGAATGCGAACCCTGGCTCGCATGAGGATGGATATCTGGATATCTTGGGACACTGTAGTGCACAATATATCATCCCAAAGGAAAACCTCGAGAGAAATCTCTGTAGGTTCATCAGAAGATCCGAAGATGGACTTCTGAGAGCGGAGAGCAGAAATGTTCTACGCAGAACTACCTGCGTTTCGGCTGAAAGCCAGGCCCGTGGAATATTAATATAATAATAATAACCGTTTACACCTATTGGTCTTAGTAGAAAAACTATTCTTCTGAACTTGGTCTCTGTCACCGAGTTGGAACCCACATTAAAGCTGCTGAGACTGCGGTCCTCCTGCAGCTACATATTAAAACCCTATACGATACTCGGTCGATATATTTGTCAACCAATAACCCGGATTTCCTTTCAGGTGGACGATCAAAGTGCTTACAACCGACAAAGCAACAGACAACCATACAGGTATGTAATTTTCGAATTGAAAATGGAACACTTTTTATGTAAATAACACTTTAGGGGAGACAGGAATGACATAAATGACGTGGAAGAGGTTACCACTAAAAGAACAACTACAAGTACATCCACAACCAGAAAATACTCCACTACAACTAGAACTACCACGGTGCCTCCACGAATTATACCTAAAAAGAGTTCACCGCCCCCAGCAAGGTACTACAAAAGTCAAATCTACAGCAGTGATAACTCTTGCATGTATTTATAATCGTTCGCATTGCTCATTTTTGTAGTATCTTCCATTTCATCTTTCACTCTTCCAATCCTCGTATCTCCAGTAGCATATTATACAGGCCAGTAGTATTGATAACCAATAAAGCCCTAGGGTCCAGTGACCATTATTTTTCGCGCTTATAGGGCTTAATATAGAAGTCTTCGTTTTTGAGGTTTTGTCTAAACCTGCGTAGATATCATGAAGGGCGATGTGACAAAGCATGTTTAGCTGATTCTGCAATGGTATTAGGGGGGCCTACAATGAGACTTATTGACTGCAATCGAAATGAAATATCCAATCGGAGATTGGTGGCGCACAGGTTGTGTTCTCGCTTGCTACGACAAGGTACGTGGGTTCGAATCGCCGCACTCACGGACCTCGTGCATGGCAGCACACGTTAAAAGGTAAGGACTTCATCTTCCCTAGCTCGCGGCAGCCCCCCCCCCCCCAAGCCCCTAAATTACTACTGTTATTCATAACACTCGGATGACGGAAAAAAGCTCTGGTAACTTATGAATTGTATGTTCAGCCCCCCAAACTGAAATCCTGGCTGCGCCACTGGCAAGAGCGCATGCTCGAAACTGAACGGGGTGTCCCAAACAATGTCACTGAGTTGGAACCCATACTCATTAAAAAGCTCATGGAGACTGAGATACGCCAGGAACTATATAAAAATAAGCAAGTGCATGGGGTCTTATTCAGGAACATCAAAGACCTTGGCGTATCCAAAATAATTCTTTATAATTTAGGGCAGGATTAAAAAACTCACCGGTCGTAAAAAAGCTATCCGATGAGTTTTCGAAAATATCTTCATTTTCAGATATAAGTAATTTATTTCATATTTTATATGCGCACCGTATAAATGTACATATAATTATATACCCACACGTACAGAATCATAGACAAACATATTTATAATTCGATGATCAGTTACATGATTCGAGTTGAAAAGGTCATGTTTGCATGATGTAATGGATTAAGCGACTTGGTTCCTTTGAAAATGTAAAACTTTTACTTTTGTTTTGAAGTTGATGTCTGAATAATCTCTAATGGTGAACCATTATGAAGTTTTGAAGTAGATTGAACGATGCATCCAGAACCTTTCAGCTGTTGTTATGAATCGTCTAGTAGAATTACCTCTAGACCACCATTAATAAATCCTTTAACGATTGTTCAATTAGAAAGTACCAGCCATGATAGCATTTTTACTCTAATCAGTTCAGATTATCAAACCGTACTCATCCACAGAAATCTGAAGAATTTTCTCCGAAATCAATAGCGATGCGATATATGTGTGGTATGCAAATCACATTGAAATGAGAATGAGGCATTGCACTAGATTGATCTGGAAAAATGTGATATAGGTATAACAAATTCTTACCCCTTTCAATAATATCATTGACAGCAGTTTTGAGTGCAAAACAATATGCTCAATAACAATAAAGACTTCACTGACAACCACCAATCCAGGAAATGTATCTGCAATCGATTTACAGGAGACACTGATTCGTAAATATCAGGAAGGAGTATGTTTATCTGAGGCTCTGAATCTGAAAACTGAAGAAGCATAAATGCAATAACTGCTGAGAGCTGTAGAGTGAACTTTCACCCATCAACACGCATGAACCCAAGTATCTACACACACAACCACACATTTAGTATTATCACTGCTTACAATCCACGTTGCTTCTTTGAATCTATCAGATTCATAAAAAAATAACGGTTCAGCTTACTGTACTCAAAATGCACTTTCTGAAACTGTTTGTTCATTCAACACTCTCTTCCACTTTATTTTTAACTCAATTTTTTTCAGAAGTTTTGAAGCCCCTGTAAAGCAAAACAACTAATACTAGATTTCACGGTCTTTAATTAACATTATCACGGTCACAAACAGTCAACATAGAACGCATTTATCTCATAGTTATTGTTTTGGGTTTTGTTGGGCCATCGTCTGGTTCATCTGGATTTCTACATATTTTTAGTGATACTTTCCTTACAGCAAGAGGTTCATTAGATGTTTGTCATAAGTGAGCAAAAAAAGGAAGCAAAGTCCCCTGTTGATTTAGATGGCAAAAACAATATACGCAGAGTCCAACAAAGCTCTTCGAAACTTTGGTGAAAGCCCACAGATGGCATGAGAGTCGAAATACCTGAGGTTAAACTCAAAGACTCAAAGATCACCTGGCACCTTTTTGCAAAACATGGGGACTTGGACCCACACAATCCCTATACACAGTGATAGTGGGGCTCTTGATAACATATGGAGTCTTGTCTGGGTACCAGATCCAATGAGACTCTCATTGGACCAGAACCAGCCTATGGAATCTCAGTTTGGGACATCAGCAGGACGCGAAGTAATGGGTTGAGAACCAGCATCATTCTTCCTGAGAGAATGGCTCAGGCAATACTCCAGAAAAAATTATAATGATAGAGCCAATCGACCAGCTATCAAGACACCATCTCGAATTGAGCCGAAACTCTATCAGGAAGGTTGTAGGACTCCTGACAGGATACTGCCACGTGAGAAAACATCTGTATCTACTGGGGGATACACCAAGAGAGTGGTTATCTTCGGACACTGTAGTGTGTGAGTGAGAAATCATCAGGAGTTCATCAGAAGCTTCTGAGTAGGCCTTACAGCGGGGAGCAGAAAGTTTCTGCGCAGTTGAACCACTGAAACAAGTGAGTGGTCTTTGACATATCATTTCAGCGGACTCATCAATCCCGAAAGTTCATGCAAATGAACTGAGTCTTGACTAGATTACTGCGATGCTATGAGATAAATGCGGTCTTCGTGCATGATTAGAAAATATCACCTTATTCTTTGACAACATAAAACTTAACTGCCTATGTTTGAGGTTTCCAGTAACTCTATTTCTAGATCTGCTCCAAGAGGAAGGGGCTCAGCTCATTACGGTGGTTCTGGAGATCAAATTATAAATAATGAAGTTACAGTCACTAGCAACCGTGGAACACCTGCACCGTAAGTATTTTCAGTATTTGGAACCTTGAGGTACTCTTAATCTGAAGTAACAACTTAAATACATTGAGACGTATAAAATCAGGTAAAAAATTGATAGATAGGTAGAACAGAAAGTTGTTACCTGCAGAAAAGAGTATTTTTTTGTTAACAATACCTGTAAAAAAAGTTGCAAATTATAGAGAACATTATGTGAATATATTTAATTAGAAGTGGGTTTGCAAACACGCAGAATATAGCACCAATCTTTAAAATGAAGGGTGCCTCATATATTCATAGCGTTCGATAATGAAAGTTCAACATCATATACTTATTGAATCATATCACACAATAGGCTTACTCTTCCTACATCACTCCTAAAATATCAGGAGTGCCTCAAGTTCCACATTTAGGGCCCCTTACGTTTTCAATTTATAATCACGGAATTGCCAGTTGCTTTAAGTAATGTAAATTTTCAGCATAAGAAGATGGTTTCAAGACATCCGTTTGTGTCATTTTATGATAACAAAAAATATAGTAGTTTTTGATGACCAAATGGGACAATAGAGTGTTATATAATCCTGTGTTTCTAGGTTGAATTATTATACCTACAGCTAGCTAGCTTTGTATGCGGATTGCATTTCATTATTTTATGGAAGAACTCACCGCTGGCTGTAGTTACTGCTTTTAATAGCAATGATAGATGGCGATACTTTTTTTTACTCTGCTTGTTTGCGTTTGAACAAGATTTCTAGTGTTAGATACATGCAGGTGCTTAGAGAGTAATCACCCTCATTGGGGGTATTACCCTTTTCAGGCATATTATTTACTATGAAGGTTTTCTATACGTTCTAAAAAGTTGAACCTCAGTCACACTAAGGCCGTCATGGAGGTGTGGTAATTACCCCCTTCGGACACGCGCCTGATTCATACACATACTACATTCATAAAAACCTAGCGTTTTTTGTTAGTTTACAGTTAGTTCAGATAATATTGTAATCGAGTGAAATTATCTAAATTCTAATCTAATTTTAGACGCTCCAGGCCAACACTCAAACCGTCAACACAAATTATTTCCAAAGTGCAAGAATTCGTCGATATATACAAATACCCTCCGGTACGTCCAGATGCCATATACCCCCAACCTCAAGCGGATAAGACAGCCGCAAAATGTAGAAAGGACGTTTGCCTACTTCCCGATTGTAGCTGCGGAGGTAAAGAAATTCCAGGTAAGTCGGCATTTCCAGAACGCAATATTCCCCATAATATATATTAAAACCCATTTTGATCATTCGAGATGGGCACCTGTTTCAGACTGAGTAGCAGCAAATAATGTAAAAAACATTTGACGATCACGTGTGTGAAATCGCTTCCATCCATATTATATCTTTGTTCTTGGGATAGCTATTAGAACGATTCCTATTCCTGATTTCCGGAACACTAATCAATAAGTCAACAAATCAATAATTAATAAAAAGTATACATTTTCAATTAGTTCTCAGTAGTACGTTGACGTAGGATTTCTCTCTGAAGTGTAGTCAAGGGTTATCTTGATATTCTATGGCCACGTTTATACCATCTCTCGGAAATGTCTAATGAGTTTATTTCGACCAAATAGCCCTGATCATTTTGGTATATGCAGTACAATTGGTCAGGTAACAGCTTGGTACCGAAAATTGTTGCGTACCAGACCAAAATAATTAGATGACCAAGATGGTGTAAACATCTACGGCTGGACTCCCCAGCAACATGCAAAATCTGGTTTGAATCGTTGTTGAGCCCTGAGTCTGTGTTTTAACGTACTATGAGTGTCCTTATATCCATTTTCTCGGCAAGACAACCTCGAAAAATAATTCGGATAGCTATTGTTGTTTTTATGTCATGAAATAGGGGTTAGTAGAGTTGCCAACATTTTTATATGCTGTCTAAATGCTTACCAAACAAACCAAATGAGTACAAAACTGTGTATTGATCAAACATGGTGTAAGTATAGGCAGTAATTCATTCCTTTGGTCTGAATTTGGTACGGTCAACTTGGTTGGTTGTATCTCTCCGTGTATAAAACCGGTTTGGCTTGTATTGTGGCAGGCGTACAGGAAAGTCTGGTTCCCATGTCTATACGCATGCGCGCATTTACCCCATACTGATGACGCGTACAGCAACAGGATGGTCCTAATGAGACGTAGCTCCAACTCGAGAGCCATGTTGCCACTGCGTCCTATAAACGGGCATGCTTTTCTCCTTGCGACTTTCGCTAATCGTAGTCTTTGGGTGACATGCCTTTGAAACGTTCATAGTCTCGACCATCTGGTGTCCTACGCCTTTCGTTGAGCAGCTTTGTTTTTTTTTTTGGGCAGACACCGATCTTTAGATGTGATTCCACTCTCGTGCAATGACGTCCGCAGAGGGCGTGGGTTTTGGTTATCTATGGGGCTCCCTACTTTTGGCATATCGGATAGGGTTCCAAATGCCACACTCCGCCAATCCCGAGAAGGAACCACAAGTAAAATAGGTTGACTTTGAGCTAAAATTGAAAGCATGCTTGCTGTCAGAATGTACATAAACAGCCGATGTTATGCAATAAATTCACAGCGTTGCCACGTCGAGCGTTGAAATAGTAGGATGCGGAGATGCTGTGGCAGCAGCCGTCACCAGTGCGTTCAACTCAATTTGGCAACAGCCAAGATATGTGGACCTTCAAATCGGATTCTCTCCCATTTCTCTCTTAAACGAGGCTTTTTGTCAATCTGTCGCATCTGGAACATAAGCTGTGGTTCCGTCAAGTAGCCATGTACAACATTGAGTCGTGTCCAGATCACTACTTCCGCAGCCTTGCTTATCGCCAATGTTGAGCTGATGGAGCGGTGGATTTGTTGTTTCAGAATTACGCGTCGGGAAGTTTGTCAGATTCGCTATTTCTTTTCGTGGCAAGACTTTTAGGGCCATTTCTCTGAGGTTCAGTATAGGTTCCAGATTCGATAATGCTTCAGGGTTTTTTCTTTTCCTTCTAAGTTGTGCATGTGCTTATAGATAATTTTTGCTTCTTCTACGAATCGGTTGTCATAGAGGAAGTTGGCGTCTGCAATCAGTGTTTTGGGACCCTCTGATTCAATAAACACGAAAACCGTTGTAGCTCACAAGAACTGAATTCCATTTTGGTATAGTTGGAAGTAATGGGTGAGTTGCCAAAAACTGAAATATCAATTAAATAGTCTGACAAACAAAGAAGAAACAATAGCTATCTTGAGAACGGAGATTTTAACTGGTCACTGTTCAATTCGTTTTTGACTTCTACTTAATCAACTTAAAAAATGCCTCTGTGCAACCATTGTTGTACTGGAATTTTGCAGATGAGGTGTTTTTTCAAAATATAGACTTTTTCTTATCAATTATTAGGAAACATACCTCCGGAAGAAACCCCCCAGATGGTCCTGATTACTTTTGATGACGCAGTCAATGATTTAAATAAAGAATATTACATAGATTTGTTTGAACAAGGACGCAAGAATCCTAATGGTTGTCCGATATCAGCTTCATTTTATGTTTCTCACGAATGGACAGATTATAGCCAGGTTCAAAATCTTTACGCAGACGGACACGAGCTGGCATCCCACACAGTGTCGTAAGTGGTCTCATTTTGACCAGGGGCTGGACCTGAACTCTGTTACTTACTTTTCTGAACTATTCACCTTGCTTCAAAGTTCTTGCCGAAATGTTATCTAACTTATTTCTTTCTATGCTACTAACAATTAGGTGACCTACCCGTGAAGCAAGTACCCCAAATGGTACTGATCACCTTCGATGATTCCGTTAACGACCTAAACAAAGTTTTGTACCAGGATTTATTTGAAAAGGGCAGAACCAATCCCAACGGATGTCCGATTGCTGCTACGTTCTACGTGTCTCACGAATGGACTGATTACAGTCAAGTACAGAATTTATATTCTGATGGTCATGAACTAGCCTCTCACACAGTATCGTAAGTTTTTCAAAGAACAAAAATCTGCACCGTACTGTATCATCAATTGCACCCCAATATTGTGTAGTGTATGCTTCAACGAGGTTATGTAACACCAATTTTCAACTGCTTGCTACTAACTCTACCAAAGTTTAGATAAAGTTCACTTACCGAAAATTTCAATACAGGCACAGCTTCGGTGAACAATTTTCGCAGAAAAAATGGACTAGAGAAGTTGCGGGGCAGAGAGAAATTCTCGCTGCCTACGGGGGAGTACATTTGGAAGACGTACGAGGAATGAGAGCGCCATTTTTATCCGTAAGTACTATAACACCAGTAAATATCTGTCTGTAACTGTCTGTAAATACAAAATCAACGAAACATTCCAGAATCCAACAAAAAATTGCTATAAATAATACTTAGTTGAAGTAGTGACGCTATATAAAGCCATAAGAGTTCAATGTTTTCCTCTTCACTGCAAAGGACAAAGTTTTTGAGCATATTTTCGCTACAGACAAAAGTTTCGAGGAATTTCTTCTAGAAAGACAAACACACAGTTCAAAATTTCGCTTGAACGGAATAACCTTAAAGGAAAACTGAACGATGCTTTTATTTGTTTTTCAGTGGACTGTATTATATTCGTCCAAATACTATCAACAAATCGATCGACTTGATAACAGTCAGTTTTGGAAATTATGAGTACTTCTTTTCTAATATATCCCAAAAAGTCAACATCTAACAACTTTCACGAAGATGTCTTTGAAATGCTGCTGATGTATTTACTTTATGCAGAGGAAAGACATATAAATTCTTTGTAACCTGAATTATAGAGAAGACTGCAAAGGGGCGCCGTGGTGGCGCGTGGGTAAAGCGCTTGCTTATCAATCAAAGCTACGTGAATTCGATACCCAGCACAATCACCGGTCTCGTGCATGGCATCACATGTTAAAAAGTAAGAACTACTTTTTCTCCAGCTCGCAAAAGTCTTTCGAAGCTTACGAGGGTTGCTCGTAAGGATACAGCCGGCTGACGGAAATAACCATTTTAACAACGCATAACCATTCCCGTTCGTTTTGGTTTTTCGTCAAAGCAGTGGGAAGTAAAAAGTTTTATAGTTTTGTTTTTCATTTCATATATGTCTGTATGACCACTGTAAACACGAAATTTTATACCTACCAGTAAGAATCATCATCATCAATATCATCGATAATATGAATAAAGGCGTCACGTTGATTATCAACTGTGTTCAAGGTCGGTGGTAACAAGATGTTCAAGATGTTGTACGATTCCAACTTCACCTATGATTCTTCTATGCCCATATACGAGAACAAACCTCCAAGTTGGCCCTATACTCTGGATTACAAGCTTTTCCACGACTGCATGATTCCACCATGTCCCACGAAGTCGTACCCAGGCGTGTGGGAAGTACCTATGGTAATGTGGCAAGACCTCAATGGAGGAAGATGCTCTATGGGAGACGCATGCAGCAATCCTCCAGATGCTGAGGGTGTTTTCAAGATGTTGACGAAGAACTTCCAGAGACATTATTCAACAAACAGGTATGTATTACAAAAATGCTACTACATTGCATTGTCGACGGGCTTGTTGAAGCTCAAAAAGATCACCAACTCATAGACCTGTTAACCATTTATGCCTTACGTCTGTTACAGAGCACCATTTGGTTTGTTCTATCACGCTGCATGGTTCACTCAACCCCACCACAAACAGGGTTTCATCAATTTCATCGACAGCATATTGGCTTATGATGACGTATGGTTAGTCACCAACTGGCAAGCTCTGCAGTGGGTGAGAGATCCCACTCCCATATCTCGATTGGGCTCATTCCAACCATTCCAGTGTGACTTCAGGGTAAGTTTGTATCTACATCGGATTAATAAAGGGCTTATGTGCTTTTAGAAGTCCCTCCACTGCAACCCTTGCAGATCTATTGTGTGTGCACTCATGTTATGTTAGAGTTCCTTGTCTAGTCCTGTCCTTATTACTAGACTCCATAGGCCAGACCCTCAGGTTTTCCGTGTATTCGGAGGGTTGTGGACATGGCAGTTCAAAGTCCTCGAGAGTCCTTGACAAAATTTATTGATATGTATCGGAGTTTTTCCTGCTTGTGGCAGGAATAAGAAGGAAAGTGTATACAGCGCTCGTTCAAAAACACAAGGAGGTTGATCCGTCGGCAGACAGAAACACTAATGCATTTCTTACGGTGTATAGGAAAGAACTATCAAAAGTTAACAATTCGTCGAAATCCGGGGCAGGTGCGGATGACATCTATAAACCTAATTTGTGGCATTCTGCTAAAAATTATATCAAATAACAATTTGTTTGGTAATTACATTTTTTTCATTTCCAGGACCGACCAAAGAGGTGTAACAATCCCAAAGTATGCAATTTGTGGCACAAATCTGGCGTAAGGTATATGAGAACTTGTCAACCCTGTCCGGACATTTACCCATGGACTGGTAATTCAGGAATACGCAGTAGTAGAGTCGACAAAGCGGTTGAAGAATAATAATGTAGCAAAATTCTAAATTGGAGCGAGAAATTATCGATTCTTCGTATATAGAGCCAATTTTTAATATTCCGGCCAATCAAAAAGTGATATTACGTTGAAAAATGCAATCTTAAAGAGTATATTTGTGTAGTGGAATTGAAAACTCATCACTTTCAGTAACGATGATTTGAATGAAACATGCTCTCTATCTAAAGCGGATTAATAATCAATCAAAATGTATGACATGAATGATCGCAAGCTTTTAATTTTGGTATAGTGCTACTACCACTGCCATCTAGCGTTAATTTCATTAATGAAAGTAAAAACTTTGCCTAAATATGAACTAACACATTTTTTTGTTAACTTTCAGTTTGTGACTAATTCACACTCAGTTATTTCTGTAATTTGAAGGTAGTTGTATACATTAATCTTTAGTAGATGAGACACTAGCGAATCATGTGGTGTGCGCTACTATTTCTGTTGAGATTCTGATAAACAAGTTATCACCAGAGACAGCACCGTACAGCTTTCCACTACATGTAAAGCTTTTCGCTCATGATAATTACAGAAGTAACTACTGAACTAATGATGGTTCATTCAGTTATTGGAACTTTCACGGCTTTTTTGCTTTTCAATGGATTTATTACCATATCAGATATCTTTGAACGTACCAAGACTAGACTTGCGATCATCCATTTGTCAAAATACCGATTGTTAATAGGGCATATGTTTATCTCAGATTCCCTTATAGCATATTAATCATGTTAACTTCAAAGGTAAATTCATAAGGCTTCCATTCTTGAACTTTGAGTAAATTCTACTGGATTGTTAACTTTTGCCCCTCTGTGTATCTTATTAATATAATCCAGATGAAAATTAGTCCAAGGAAAATACTGGTAGTTTTGTTGTTGGTCATAAAATGTTGTAATTCAGAAAATATATTTTGGACAAGAATTAATCTTATCACGAGAATCAAAAAACCCATTTGAAAACACCAAACGAACTATTCTTAACATCTGAAAATGTTACATTCAGCGAAAGTTACACGATTGTACTTATTTTTGTGAAAATAGCATGTTGTTTGGGTGAAGATAATTCCTTGGTTTCCACACCTGATCAACATAATTGTAAATGTTAGTTGTAAATAGTATAAAGTATTTACGTCCATAGAAAATGTTCTGAAATTCGTGCCAACAGATCCAAGGTGTTCCACTTGCCGTCAACTGAAAAATTAATAGAATATTTTGCTTTTTGCATTTAACACATGCGATATATTCCTTGCAAAGGGATACCTATTGTGCTAAAAGCAATATTTACACCTTGGGATCTTTGTGTAATACTC
Organism: Chrysolina haemoptera; assembly: GCA_958298965.1. Taxonomy (NCBI): domain Eukaryota; kingdom Metazoa; phylum Arthropoda; class Insecta; order Coleoptera; family Chrysomelidae; genus Chrysolina; species Chrysolina haemoptera. Next base: position 4,775,968 of record OY282596.1, on the reverse strand, counting down.
AAGTTTCGATACTGTATTGTGAAATTCATATTGAAGCTCACATGCAAACTCATAGTCTCGATGATAGATTACTTTCGAATATTAATAGATTATTATTCTTGCATATCTATATACTTTCATGTGCGTATGATGACTTCTGTAGATATACTCAAATTTATTTATGAAATAAGGCAACTTTAATTTATTATCTCTATAGGAAAAAATTGGATTTAAAATTATGAGTCAGTGTTTGGCATTTGTAAAAAGATCCAAATAAATGTAAAATGATAATCAGCTGCTTTTATTTCGAACACCCGACTCCAAATGAGTGAAACTATTGATACTTTTTTACTCCAATAATGTTAATAACATTGCTGAACAAATATATCAAGGTTAAATAAAACACCACTTCGCTCAAATCCAATTTCGTTTATTCGAAATCTTTGGTTCAAATGAGAAAACAGACTAGGCCAATCAACAATAATAAAACATTCCCTAATAATAATACATTGATATAATACAATTCTGATAATGGCAACAAATAAAGTAACTGACTAGCATTCATCCTGAAACTATCAAACACAGGTAAACAATAATCACAAAGTGTAATACTAATACATAGAATGTATGTGTACTTCACACCCAAGCCTTGTGCTAATGATGGCTATAAATTTTGTCAATTAATAAAACAGCAGAAACATCTGAATAATGATTGACTCCATCATAAGGCAGGCGAAAGACAATGTTATTGAAACATACAGTGCATTTTACATCTCCCTTATAGTCCAGTAAAGTTAAGCATGAAAAGGTCCTGTCGTGAATTTATTATATGTTGTTAGAACCCAAACCAATATTGAAAAACCAGATTGGCAATTTCCAAAGTGCTGTGCGAGCGGCGGTATACCAAAAAAACTATGAAATGTTCGGACTTTCTTCAGTTTCTGCTCAATATCTCAGTGAAGGAAGATACTGACTGATATAGTCATTCTACATACCTTTAAAGTAGACTAATTTTGCTACAATTTGAGACTGGAGCGATCTCTATACAGCCATCGGTTACCATAATACAGTTCAAAAACTGAAAAAAGTCCGAAAATTTCATGGTTTTTTGGGTGCACCGCCGCTCGCACAGCACTTTGGAAATTGCAAATCTGGTTTTTTAATATTGGTTTAGATCCTAGACAATATATAAAAAATTCAGAAAGACCGGACTTATTGCAAGCACGGATGTACATCTTGACTGGACTATTACTGATAAATACCAATACAAAGAAATGTAACCAATAGCATAACCAGATATCAAAATGAGTGGACAGACATATCAGAGAAAGATAAACAAGTGACTAGCTAAATACATAAACAATCCATTAAATAGAATACTATACAAATATAACCTGATGTTAGATAGATTATGGCAACAATCTGAGTATTGACTAGTTTCAATTAATTAAACAATACCATTACAGTGTTAGTAATGTTAGTTAAACATGGTAACAACTATAAATCCTTTGGTGAAATCACAAACCACTCGACATTTTCTGGGCCTCATTTGTGCACCAACTCTAAATATTGTTAATCAATTGTACTTTACTTATATTTTCAGATCTTCATTATTTGAGCAGGTCAATATTCCAAAGAGTTCAAACAAGAACTAATCACAAAATTCCTTAAATAATAAAAAATTGAGAGGAAATCTAGATCTAGAATTTTAAATATACGACTTCACAACCAAATTCATTATATAACATTATCATATCACAAAGAGAGCCAAACAATATATTATATATAATTTTTTTGTACTCAATTTTTCCTTGATTCTTCCATGGAATTTCATTTGAATTTTCGGTTACAAAATTTAATTGGATAAATTAAGTACATTCTGTAATTCAGGAACTACAACTTTCTTACATTTCAATTAGTTGATACTCAGAAAATTCAAATTAATGATCTTTCCATGGCAAATCGAAGGCTTCTGATATCATTATTTTTGGCCTTCAAATATCACTTGAACAAATTTAAAAAAGCAAGCTCTGCTCAAAGTTATTCGCGAAGGTTATTAAAAGCTATAATTTACAACAAAGTCATCGAAACCGAGATGATAAACAATATGCTCAACATAGTTATGTTAATTTCGAATAAAAGTTAAAAAGTCTATGTGGGATTTTTCATTTCTTGTTTGATGCAAGTCTTAAAGGCTTCCCATCCTTCGTTTTTTGCATAAGACTGAAAAAATAAAAACAAGAAAATCTGTCAACAAAAGCACCAACTGAAAATTCTTAAGAAGATATGTGAATTTTTCTAATATGGCATCAATTAATTCGAATTATCCTACAAGGAGGCAAACATTTGACAGGAAACAACTACTTCTCTGGCTACTACAGTGACGAACATGAATCTGACAACAATAGGTGCACTGTTCCTCTTAGAGGACATATTGGCCCTCTGTATCTGGACCAAAACAATCACAAACTGAGCTTTGTAACCTTTGTCTACAGCTGAGGCTGCAGCTTATAATAAGCTAGTCGTCCTATGTGACCAAAGCAGAAAACACATAGTAAAAAAATTCCCTCCGATTAAGTCAGATGTCCACTGTTATAACACCATGCAATGCATCAATGGTCATACCTTTAAGGACTTGATACAGTTAAGATAAACTCTCGCAATTATAATCTATACAATCCTTTCTGCTAGAGTTTCTAACAAAAAACTGCTCTAATAATATTGGTGAATAAATTGCAAAGCAAAAAACACTCTTTTATGAGTAAATGCGAGGATTCGAACATCAAACTTTCCACTTGGACTAGATACTTGATATGATTTACTGAAAAGCTCTAACTTTGACTTTGACCTTTGTATTTCGCTTGTGAATTAAATGAAATAATAATGAAAGGATAAACAAAGTCCAAGTCTTCTGCAAGTCTTAAAGAATATGCAATTACACAAGAATTTTCCTATCTGATATACAAAACATTTTTGAGACTTTTGCATGGGTATCTGACAGATGCAATTCAGAAATGGTCGACGTGTCAGCCAGGACAGTATACATTTTTTGAGAGATACTCAACAATGGAATTTTCATGGTGAAGCTTTGATTTTATTGTTCTGTTCATTATTTGTCTCATTGTGGATTGTTCAATATCGTTTTTCATACATTTCATATTAAAACCACTTACTTTGAATCCCCTATGTAGGCGATCTTTCATTATGGCAATGAACTCTCTATAACTTAGTAAACCATCACCATCATCATCAAATATAGCAAAGACTGTATGGACAAGGTGATGGCTCAAATTTGTACCAGTACATATTTTCACTGCTCTGTGAAATTCATCTGAAAAAGAAACTTTTATTTGTTCTTTCTGTGTTGATATAGATAGATGATATAGAAAAATATTATGTTTCTGAATTTTGAACTTGAAAGGTCGACTGAAATTTCAGTTTTTACAACTGTGGATACTCTTTGGCATTCAACTCACCTTTAGATATTGGATGATCTGCAAGTGTATACATCCTCATGGCTATAGTGAAATCTTCCAAGTTATTCAAAAACTGACAAAAGACATGAAACTCCTCAAAAGTAATTCCCTTTGTATCCTTGATCCTGTCTAGCAGTCTATCGAGGTACATATCATACTGATCAGTATCTAAATAAGTGTATCTCAACAATATTTTAGCGAAATCCACTTCAGAAATCGTCAGGAGTCCTTTGGAAAATTCATTGAACTCCAATTCCAAGACTTCCGTTTGCAAATGCAACATAAACCTCTTGAAACTCTCGAAATTCAAGTCAGAGTTACCCCTTGGTCCGAAAAAGTGCACAATCAGAGTCGTATCAACTATGTGTCGCCTTTGTAATCCCTGTTCGTCATCTACATATTGCTCTTGAATGGGAATCATTTTTTCTGCTTCTTCATTTGTCATGCCTCTCTTTCCTTTCCACGCATGGCTAAATATTTTCTCCATCTAAACAGAAACACTTCAATTCACCCAAACAACAGAACTCAACCAAGCTCAAATTGCCTCAAAATTGACCTACATGCGCATCTTTACTCTGTATTAAATATTCGTTAGGCTCACAGTATAAATTAAAATATCCAATAGCTGGAAGATCTATTTTGATTTGGTGTCCCATTTGATTTTCTGGTAGTATGAATGGAGTGTTTTGTGTTGTTAAAAATAGTCCATGATATCTGAGAATTCTTCAAGTGAACCTGGAGAGCTAAATCTCAATGCCTCACAATTATTGCAAATAAGAAGTGTTATGAGATTGTTAATAAAAATTCAGGCATCAAACACTTTGTTAACAAAACATTGGTTACAAGGGTTTTCGGGTATTGAGAACGATTATCACCACAACAATAACCACATTCATTTATTACTATTGACCTGTGAATCAATCATAGGCAGTCAACTAATTCCTAAAGATGACTGCAACATTTTTCTACAGTCTCATTTCAAAAGATTCAATATTTTGATATTTCAACCTAAAGTAACGATGGTAATAATAATGTGAAATACAGAGCCTTTGGAAAATACAAAATTATTTGTAAAAACAATTAGATTTGATTTATTCAGTCAATAGAAATATTGAATAAAGATTAATAAGGCCATATGTACACAGAAACAGAAAACACAACTTTAACGATTATTTTGTTTCATGTTACTTTATCTACATTTGTACTTATTGTACTGTACCTAAAAAATAAACATTTATTTATCATTCTATAGAAAATGATTGGAAGATTTAATCTGGAATCCAAAATAACTCAAACTCATGGATGGGTCGTTAGTTATAATGGATTTTTAGAAAACAACAGGGAAATTAAGGTCATTATTGTTCAATACATTGAGAGACCACAACACATATGTGGCTTCTTTAAATACATCTTCCTCAGAACCTATAGCACCACATATGAGTCTTGCCTGGGTTTGTAACTTTGGTCATACAGATACCCTAATTTCAGTATGCATGGATACTCAACATGGTACTATTAGTAATTTTGATGTTTTGATATTAGTCAAACTGACAGTATCGATCACTACACCCGAAAACCATGAATATTATAAAAATACAATATCACGAAAAAGTCCAGAAGAAAATCAATCTGGAAGCAATGATCCAGTGTCAGAACAGTCACTTACTTCGATGTCTTCTCTTTCAGTTTTTTTGCCTGCCAATAGCTTTCTTATCTGCCCAAGTAATTTATAATTGAGATATATCTTGGTGAAGGTAAAAATGTTAAAAAATAATCAGGGTACATACCACTAAGAATTCATTTTTGTCCACTCTTTGATTACCATCTGTGTCAAACATATTGAAGGCAATTCTAAACCCTGATTGAGGCTCTACAAAAACCACAGATGAGTATTTTACTGCTGCAATGCTTAAATACACTTACTTGTTAAAATTGACAGCAGGAAAAGATATTCCGTGTAAGAAATAATTCCTGAAATCATTTTAAATGAGTTAAATCCAGGCATTCAATGTGAATAACATAACCTTTTTCTCTCAAGGTTCTGAATAATCTTGGTGATCCCTGACTAAGCGGCGGTGTAGCATCTATGATTTTCTCTAAATCTTTTTGGCTCAATATTTTCCGCTTCATTCTAGCTGTAAGTAATAAACTCCCATTTGAAATCCATTGAAGTCATCTCATTAACTACTTTGAAAGAAATAAAAATTCTACTTACGTCTAGGTTCTGCTTCTACTACCGATTCTAAAAAATCTTGTGGAGTCATATAAAGCTGACCATCATATTCAACAGATGCAAATCTTATAAATCTTTTCTCTCGTGATGTTAGTTTAACAACTTTAACTTCTTCCTCCTAAAAAGTTTGTTTATTTGTTGAAAATGATGTTATGTGATTTTGCCTCAGAGCAGAACCATGTACCATCTACACTAACATTTTGCTTGGAAATATTGCTGTCAACTTACAGTTTTCAACTGTGCTGCATGAACGTTAGGAAATGATCTCATTTTATACACAGCAATCATTAAACTTGCTGATCCTCCTAGGGCCCAAAAGACAGGTAGAAGGTTGCTATTTTTTACTGTATTTTTGTTGCTACTAAACTGTCTCAAAGCAGTTTTATTCAATTTAAACCCAATACTTCTGAATAATTTGGAAGCCATTATTTTTTAACTTGCGTTCTCAGACCTAAAAACCAAAAAATAAAATATGTAATATGATCACATTATTTGAAATTAATTATCATGACTAAAATGTTAAACAAGTCCTCACTCAAGGTCATGGTGGGGAATTTCCAAAAATTATATGGCTAAAGCTCCATTTGACTGTGGCCAGGTCTTATAAGGTGAGTACCACAGACCACCTACCCCTAGACGATTCACGCAGGTTAAGTGACCATGAACCTTTTTTTTAGTACCGATACCAATCTTTTGGGGGCGCTGTGATCTGTAGAGTTGTTCTTCGTTCTATGCTTGGTTCTAACACGTTCGTCTTGTGGTCACAGAACCCATAATTATGAGTTCTGTGCGTGTGGTATCAATGGTCATGTTAAATTTAAGAAGAAGAGAGTACTGACAACAAAACAAAATGTATATAAATAAATGGACTTCAACAAATAATATTACTTATAGAACTGTGTTTCTGATAGTGAAAATTGTTATTGTTAGTGTGATTTAAAAGTGTTTACTGTGAAATTCTGTAGTGATTATTCATTTTCACCATTCATCATGGTTTACCACAATAAATGTTGCGTTCCTCATTGCGATGGCTCTAATGAAATAAGGCATAGATTCCCTGATCCAAGTAAAGATTTAGTTAGGTTCAACAAATGGATACAGGCAATCAATAATTTGGAACTGTTAGAAATGAATCAGAAAAAAGTTTATGATTCTAAAAGGCTCTGTCATCAACATTTTGAGTCACAATATATTTCTAATTGGTCTCACAAGTTATTTGCAAATGCTGTTCCAACACTAAATCTTCCTGGTGAGTACAAAACTTATTCATGAAACTTGAATGAATAAAATGCCTGATTTTTTTAGGTATAAGTTCAACTGGCTCAAATGATATATGTGACACTCCATCAACATCCACCAAATCCATACAAAATATTTCAAGCAAATATTCTACTGAAGCAAATACTCAACTGTCTGAACCTGGTGATTCAGTTATTGGGATTTCAGAATGGACTAACCCTGCCGATAGTATCAAAGGTAATGAATATAACTTAATTAATACAGTAATGAACTTCTCGTCCTGAAAACTTTCAAAGAATCATCTCCCGAAGTTTGTCAACATACTTAATTAACACCCTGTATTTACATTTTATTATATTACATTCACATTATAAACTGTGTGTAAAAAACTTATATTTCGGTAGTTTTTTTTGTATCAAAATTCAATATTTTACTTTTTCAAACTTATTTAATGACTTTTTTCATATATATTGACATCATAACAAATTCAACTTTTTTTCTACAACACAGAGTCTCCATCGAATATAATATAAAATATAAAACAAAATTAAAAATATGAAACAATCTACAACACTGTGATTCTATTATTTAATCTTTAATTGGTTATAAAAGTGAAGATATTTTTATTAAAAACATATATTTAGATTTCAAATATATATTTTTTTAGGTAATACAGGTAATGCCCTATTGCCACCATATCAGTTACTGAAACAAACTGGAATTGAAAGGCATACAATAACACCAAAAAAGAAGAAAATGTACGAAGCAATGAAACAACTGCGCAAGAAATATACAATGGAAAGAAACAAGAAAAATTCTTTCAGACGTAGATTATTCAAATCTGAACAATTTAGAAACAAACACCACCTCGAAGAAAATTTTTCGAATAAAATCAAACTACAAGCAAATAAAATTCGTATGAACAGAATTAAGAAAAAAAATGCCAAACAACCTAAACATGTGATTGCCCAAGCTGTTTAATGTTGAAATATCAAATGAAATTCCAAATTTCTTGCACTCTACTAGATGTTGATAACTAACTAGGGTTATTAGAGACATTTTATGATGAAATTTTTATTTTTTTTTGCTATATGACAATGGCAGTTTTTATCCGTTCTTTGTGTAGTGTGACTTTTATATTGAATTATATGTGTGGTTCTGCTTTCGTTATATCTTTGGTTTTAATTTGTCAGTGACGTAATATTTATTAATACAACAAAATGTTCGCTGGCCGCAAATTTCACTATACTCATCAAGAATATTTGATTGTTTTCAATGTGATTACCTTCTAATATGTATCTTGTGTTATGTCTGTTCTTTTACATATATTTGGGAATCATTTATAAACATTGTTGTACTATACAGTGTGACACAGACTCATGGTTCAATTTCCAAATGGGACGATCTGTATATTGATACACGATTGGTTGGGAATGGTCATAAGGAATCCATCGATACCAGGTTCGATAGTGTTATCTCCAAAGAGTACGGAGATATCGCTATTTATCATTTATGAGCTTAATGAGTGGGAGAGAGAAACTTTTTCTGGATATCTCGGTAGTCTTTGGGGATAACACCATCAAACCTGGTATCGTTGGATTCCTTATGATTATTCCTAACCGATCATGTATTAGTATACAAGGTGACCCATTTGAAAATCGAAAGTTGATATCGTTTCCGGAAAAACCGGAAGTTGAGTGAGCATAGTCAATGTTCCAAATTCCAGAAATATAGCTAGAGAAACAACGAGTCTGTGTCACACGGTATATGATTTTACCTTATCCACATAATGTACTATGCAATATCCATAGTTTTATTCATCCAGGTAATCATGGATCAATTGCACCGACTTTGTGCTCTATATGACTTACCATATGTACTCTCTAATATGAGGACCCATATATTTTGTACTGCACCCATATTTAATTTTTTAATTTTTCAAACAATGTGTTGATTATTTTAAGCTTGTCCAATGAGATTGTACATCTTCGACAATAAACCACCTTTTGACTTGAAAGTGTTTTTTTTCACCATTACCACAGAATATCGAATACCTAATATACTATAAATTAATTTTTACATTTTTTGAAAGTTTCTTATGTTGTTTAAACTTCATACAACACTTGATATTTGAAAAACTTTGTAGTCGTGATATCAAGTGTTGTTTGAGGTTGTAAACAACATTATGAAACTCACGAACATCTAAGTATGTGGTCTGTGTATTAAATTCAAGATTTGAATTTCCCGCATCGTCACGGTAGTACCGATACCAATCTTCTGGTGGCGCTTATTTCAGTCTTCATTAGTTAGTGTTGTGGTGAACCGTCTAGGGGTAGGTGGTCTGTGGTGAGTACTGAACTGTACTGTCTGTACTGACGAATTGGTAAATCGTGCCAGGAATTCGCCAATCAGAATGAGGGACGCGGGAAGCCCTGAAGCCCGTAGCTACCCTCTTGGCTCACGCCAAATAGTTTGGTCAAACTGCCTTAGAGTTACGTCAATTCCAGTGATTTATTACATTATTTGTGAGACAAAACAACATAACTCATGATTATATCAAGATAAAATCATGAGATGTGTGGCCAAAACACTAAAAATTACGACACTTCAGAGCAGTTTGATATAACCATTTGACAGTGAGCCACGGGCATCTGGGCTGCAATCACGAACACTCGATCCGTAGCGAGTTTGATATATGTCAGATTTGAGCAATTATCAGAACCAATACAATTCAAAATATATTGCAACTTGAGTCGATATCAATGATCTATATGGTAGATATATATGATTCCAATCTAGCTCTATTCGAAGAAATTTCATAATTTCGATTTTGTTTCAAATCTAGAGAACATACATCGTTTCTAGCCTACGTATCGTGACAGCTTTCGTATCGAGTGTTCATAATCCCACTGCAGGGGCCCTATTCTCAAATGACAACTACCTTATGTCGCATGCGACAAAAAATTTCTATCACTTCTCTGGACCAAGCATTAAAAAGAGATAGATATATTTGGTCGCATGCGACATAAGGTAGTAGACATTTGAGAATCGGGCCTCTGGGCTTCGTATCGTAAAACCATCGTATTGTTTTCTGATTGGCCATTGACTGAGAACATGCCATTTTGTGTTATTCAGTGACCAATCGGAAAACAATACGCTGTAATATCAACTGCAAAAAGCTTGCATATGAACCCGACATTATGTTTCTTCACTAAAGGAAGAAGACGTTAATATCACTGACATGGAACATGACATTATCGGCAGTGACATTTACTGTGTCTTGTGTCAATTATGGAGTTTTGTAGAGGTTAATGTAGAAAATCTGTTTGTTGATACCCTGTTTACTATTGGAGTTGATTAATATAATAGGGTAATTTGTAGATTACTCAAGAAACAGAAAGTTAGCGTTTATTATTTCTGTAAAATATGTCGCAAATCGCTGCAACACCTGTAAATGGCGAGAGAACCAGCATACACGACATGTTAAAAGACACCCCTATGAATGAAAATAAAACACCAAATCCACCATCTTCAAGTAATTCCACTACATATTCACGATCGGTCCCCACTAGTTTATCAACATGTGCCTCACCAGCAATTTTGACGCCGACATCACAGACTGATGATTCATCTCTCCTCAAAAGTTCGAGGATAGAAAACATCAAAAACTGGTCCATATCTACGTATAAATGTACCAAGCAGATCATGTTCGAGAAACTCGGCAAATCATCTAGGACAGTCGATGCAGGTTAGTGTCACATTTGAATCATACATAAATATATCTCATTCTCATAGGCATTCTATTGAATAATCTCTCAAATTTTTTACAGAGCTCGAGTCAAGAATAGATCAGTTGAAAGAAACTCAAAAAAAATATATGAATATTCTACGTTTAACAAGAATCCTTACTAGTCACTTCTACCAGGTAGTTCAAACTCAGGTAAGTGATTTCTTGTTCAAAAATAAATTGAGTTGAACTGCAAAATATTTCAATGGAAATAACCATATTTCAGAGCTGTTGTATTACAAATAATAATAAAAACTAGAATTTGCACTTTTTAAATTGCTTCTTCATCCAAAGTACAAACAGGGTGTAACATAATTAATAACCTATTATAGTATTACCGTTTCATCATTTCAAATACAGGACATTAAAATATTTCACTCACATAGTTTTCTCTGGTTTATTTGGTTATTTTTCTAGCATGCATTAGGCGAAGCATTTTCTGACCTTGCTCAGAAGTCTCCAGAGCTACAAGAAGAATTTCTGTACAATTCAGAAACTCAAAGAAATTTAACGAAAAACGGTGAAACATTACTGGGGGCATTGAATTTCTTCATATCATCTGTTAATACATTGTGTAATAAAACTATAGAAGACACTCTACAGAGCATAAGACAGTATGAAGCAGCAAGAATTGAGTATGACGCCTATAGAACAGATTTGGAATCATTGTCTACAAAACCTGATGGAACAATTGGACTAGAAGATGCACAACAAGGCTATGAACTTCACCGTGAACAATTTATGAAGTTGAGGGCAGAGGTTACTATAAAAATGAAGTTTCTGGATGAAAATAGAGTAAGTCAATTCAACATTATAACAGTATCCACAATTAGTTGTTTTTGGTTTATTTCACAGTTTAAGAGAAGTGAATTGATAGTGAACATTGTGAATCACTTTTTCTGCTAGTTATCTTTACCCCAATGATTATCTATTTACTCATTTTTGATGGGATGAAATAAGCTATCTTGGCGAATTATCAGTAATTGAAATTAAAAGATTTCCTGTAAAAAACGTTAGCCTAGTTTTTTTGAGAAAAAAAATTATGATAAGTGATAAGTGACAATTTGGATTCATCAGTAACAGTAACAGTTCACTGAAGTATATTTATTCAAATAAACTACTAAGGCCCTGGACCATTTATAAAAATGCCTAGCTGCCTTTCTTGAATTGGCAAAGATATTCAGCATTGTTCATATGTTGAATTATTTGACAGAAAATTTGTGGGATAGAACTTTGAAAATGTTCAAGAGTTTTCTAACACCATTGGCGCAGCCAGGGGGGGCTTTGGGGCTGCAGCCCCCCCCCCTCAAGTCACCAAATAACTATTAAAATGATGGCGTAGAAAACGGGAAAAATATTGAAAAAATTCTAGAACTTTCGGAAGTATTTTTTTACGGTTTCATGTGCTAGGATAGGATCCTAGCACACCTTTTACATTTATCGCATTTTGGGACCATAACGAGACACATTCGTTAAATACATATACAAATTTCCTACAAGAAGATGTTATTGTTTGCTGGCCTGACAGTTTGCTTGTAGGTGTTATAGGAGGTTTTGTGTGCTAGGATGGCGGATTCATGAAATACAATTTTTGTTGCACATCTTTGTTTTATAGTACACCGTGTATCCGAACATATTCAAATTATACATTTTCGAAATCAGCATAAAATTTTGAGCATATCGGTGGCAATTTCGAGTGAATCTTATGACTTTGGATTTTTGGCCATTTTTAAGGTATAACCCTTTGATGTTTTTTCGGCTGAAAATTCATTTTGTGCCGATCTACTCGAAAATCACAGCATATACTAATTTTGGCATGCTGAATCGATTGGCGTTCGCAGAATTGCTCTATCTCGACTCGGTCGTCGGTTGAAAATGTTATCTAGAGGTTGCAGGTGCCGTTTTCCCGCCAAATTTTTTTTTAATTTTTTTCTATAATATATTCGTTAAATTCAATATTTTTTCTATATGCTGACCAAATTTCAAATCGATTGCTAGTCAAACATAGATTTGGTAGGCGTTTCTACGAACGTGTGCACTTTGAGATGGACCGATTTTTAATTTTATTATTTTTTTTTTCAAATACTGTGTCCTGTTAAATTGATGGCGTAGAATACAGGAAAAATATTGAAAAAATTCTAGAATTTTCGGAAGTATTTTTCGTTGGCGATTTTATGTGCTAGGATAGGATCCTAGCGCACCTTTTACATTTATCGCATTTTGCGACCATAATGAGACACATTTGTTAAATACATAGGTATATGGAAAGAAAGCTAAGAAAATTTCCTACAAGAGGATGTTATTGTTTGCTGGCCTTATAGTTCGCTTGTGGGTGTTATAGGTGGTTTTGTGTGCTAGGATGCCAGTTTCATGAGATACAATTTTTGTTGCACACTTATCTTTGTTTTATGGTACACCGTGTATCCGAATATATTCAAATCATACATTTTCGGAATCATCATAAAATTTTGAGTATATCGGTGGTAATTTCGAGTGAATCTGATGACTTTAGATTTTTGGCTATTTTTAAGGTATAACCCTTTGATGTTTTTTCGGCTGAAAATTCATTTTGTGCCGATCGACTCGAAAATCACAGCATATACTAATTTTGGCATGCTGAATCGATTGGCGTTCGCAGAATTGCTCTATCTCGATTCGGTCGTCGGATGAAAATGTTATCTAGAGGTTGCAGGTTCATTTTCAGCTCATTTTTACATTTTTCGCATTTTGCGACCATAACGAGACACATTCCTTAATAACATATGCATATAGAAGGAAAGCTAAGAAAATTTCCTACAAGAAGATGTTGTTGTTTGCTGGCCTAACAGTTCGCTTGTAGGTGTTATTCATAACATCCGGCTGACGAAAAAAAAAAAAGCTCTGGTAACTGATAAATTGTATGTTTAGCCCCCCCCCCCAAACTGAAATCATGGCTGCGCCACTGTCTAACACAGAGATAGAAGTGAGACACAAGAGCTTAGGTGCCTGCTTTCGAAAAAATAATCCTCAAACATAGAAGTGTGTTAAGATAAAATGATTATATTAGGTACACCAACAATGTAACTGTTGCATTGACATTGACAGAACACAACATATATTTTGTATTCAAAGCAGTGATTGTTGATTTAACAGTGTAGTTTATATACATGTGACAGTATTTCTTTAATAACCACGTCAACCTTTAAAATCAGTTTATTACAACAATAGTTGATTCTGTACTATTTAAAGAAATCTCCCATATTCATTTGATATATTATCATAATGAAAAATTCAATATAATGTCTATAGAATATGTTATAGTAATGACAAACTAATTGTATACCTTCTGTTGCATTCACGGTTAACACTTTTTTCATTAGATTTACGAAGAAAATTTTCTGAGTGTTATAAACATTGGACCCTTAAACTAATTATTGCAAATACACGACAATATTGTATAATATATTATATTCTTACAGATCAAAGTGATGCACAAGCAGTTACTTCTATTCCACAATGCCATATCTGCTTACTTTTCTGGAAATCAGCAAGCCCTAGAAGCCACTTTAAAACAATTCAATATAAAAGTGAAGACCCCAAGTTCAACATTCCCTTCATGGTTAGAACAGTAGATTTAAGACATGTTTACTTAAGTACCAGTTATCTAGTCATTTCTATGAATTTTAAGTGAAAATTTGTATTTGTATTTATCAAATTCTGCTCAACGGCAGTTTTTTCAAATCGTGATCGAATTGGTCACTGCTCAGATGTTTGACAATGTTTACCGGTATGTCCTAGATGTTCACACACACTGAATCTACTTTGAAGTAGGCACCAGTACCTTTACACAGTGGGGAGAGAGGTTTTTTTATGTCAGTTGCTTTTTGTACACGTTTTATATTTACCTATTTTATCAAAGTAAGTATTTTGAGCTATAAGCTGTGGAAACCACTGATATGTCCGACTCACTTTATTTCTAGATGTGTATCACAACAACCATGTTAGCTACATTACAGCATGGATAGACAGATCGTTCATTCATTGCTAAAATTTTTAGAAGTATCCAATGTAAAGTTTATATTCAAATCAACATTCAAAATTGGTAAAACCTATGTAGAGAACAAACCCTAAACCCGCTGTACACTTGAATGAACTATAGAGATCAATATTATCTACAGAATTCATATTGACTCATTGCAGGACCCAATGGTGTCAAAATCATTGATTCCATACTTTATTCAAGAAATAGGTGAAACATATTCTCATAAAGGCATTTTATGAAGTTCTAGATTACCTCAACAAAAACACAATTGATCTGAAAAGGTTCTAGTATAAAGGTGTGAAGCCCCCAATGTAATCTAATTTAACCTACTGTTGGAAATCACATGATAATTGAAATGAACATCTAGGAATGAGGTAAAAGTGCTAGGTGAACCGGAAATAAATTAGTTCTCTTTGTGAGAAACCACAGAAGCTATGGACAGTTGTATCTAAGGAAGACAGCAGTACTAACCATTCTGTACTTGAAGATGTATTATTTGTACTTATATTTTTATGAAAAACTAGCGGTTAGTATAGTTTATCAATTTCTCATTGGAACAGCTCACAAAAATCTCAGACGTTTCATAGACATAAAAGAAGTTTTCTATGGCATTGCCTTGTCTGCCTGTATATGCATTTTACAGTAACCCTGCCCTATCAACTAGGGTTCAATGAAAGCTTTCGTTTTGTATGTTGTTCCAATTTTTTACCATAAATAACAAAATACCAGAGTCGAATTCAGTCCAGGCGGCGTTGCCCAACCTAGGCGATGGCCACATCCTTGACACTGATGAAAGCGTTACTCTGGCAACGTTGCCATCAGTTCCTCATTGAAAATAGATTGCTGTAGGAAGCCAATGCTGTATCCACGGATTGAATTCGACTATATGAACATATCTTACTGTTCCAGAATTTCTTGGGAATGACACTTAAGATCTTGATTGTTTTCACAAATGGGTCTGGTAGTTTATGCTTTGATACAGTTTCGGGAGCTCTAGTTGAAATATAAATAACAAATACATTGATGGATATCTCCAATAGATTTAATATCTAGTGGAGGAAATCTAGATAGGCACTGGATGGCTTTGTAGAGCAGTGGCCAAAAGGCTATTATTTTTAAGAAGCTACAATAGCTTTATTTGAACCTGTAATGGAACAGAAGGATCTTGTGGACAAGAAATTCATTGCTTTTGTTCATCTTTTTTTACATTTGCTGCAGACGTTAGAGTAACATTGACAACTGGGCTGGAAAGCTATGTAGATAATCGAATATGTAGCATTAGAAACATAGTTTCGTTGGCATACAAATGCAAGAATATCAGTTTTAAGCTAAGCTGACTTTAGTTTTTATTCGTGAGTTTCACTTGATGTTATTTTATAAGAACTATAAAATCTTTAACGGAAACAAGAAGAGTTTTCATCAGATTACTGAAAGCAGCTCAGGCCAGAGGATTGGTAACGACCACTTGCCATAATAGATTTAAGGAACTTTAATTTTTAAAAAACCTGACATGTTTCTTAACAGTATTTCGACATAAATAACTTGAGTAGTTTTTATTTTTTCAATAGAACAGAACTCGCCAAAGTTCTGACGACAGAAGATATCTGTTATGCTTTAAGTTACAGAATATTTC
This sequence comes from Chrysolina haemoptera, assembly GCA_958298965.1. Lineage (NCBI taxonomy): Eukaryota > Metazoa > Arthropoda > Insecta > Coleoptera > Chrysomelidae > Chrysolina > Chrysolina haemoptera. The sequence continues at coordinate 4,759,600 of OY282596.1, read as the reverse complement.
ATATGAAATTCATTTGCTGTTAACATTCCTAAACAACATTAACCAAAATATTGAATTATTGTTTCTACATTAGGTCATGTGAACAAAAATGAGCAAATACTTTCACAGAAGTTTGTTCAACTGAATTTCGTGAGATGAAATAGATGAGTGAATTTCAGTTGAAAAAGCCTTTGCTGGCTTCCATTCGTCTAATCTGTTGTGTTGAGGAAATTATCTGCACAACCATTGAAAACTTAGTATCATCAGTTACTCTGAATGGTTGAAGATGCACGCAGGAGATATCTGCATTTATTGTGCACAGCAAATTCAGAAATTGCTGATATTATCTTTTCGTCCCTTTTTCAGCTGATGAACAGAAATTTCCGGTCTGTATATAATTTGTAAACATATTTATACTTGACAATAATGTTTCCCGATTTATCCCATGTTTTATAGTGATTATCATAACTATTGAAATTTATTGTGAAAGTATATTGATTGTTTTGTAGCAAATTATTAAAAATTTGATGTTTGACTTTCCTGTCTACTAATCATGAACTGAATCTAATTGCTTTGCTCGAATAATAAACTTTTGTTGTAAATGTATTTTTTTGATGTGGAATATCTAATGCGGCGGGTAAGATGGACACACGGCTCGGCAGTATTTATAGTAGTAAGAATGAAGTCAGAGTCTTCAGAACACATTGCCTCTGTTTCATTTGAAAGTAATAACTGTAACATACATTATACATTGGCGATCTGTGTGCTTCTCAGACTATACAGAAAGATGGAAACAAGGGCGTCGCAAATTTTTTTTCTTGGGGGGTAAAGGCTAATTTTTTTTCTTCGGCTTAAAGGCTTAAATTTAATTTAAAATTACTAGTACATAACTATGCTTGAGAGGGTGGTTGGTAATTACCCCCAGTACCCCCCATATCGAAGCCCTTGGATGGAAAATAATTGAGATGGTGTTTGTGTACATTTCACCCAATAAAAAAATTAACGATATCATTTTTCATATAAATTATTTTCTTTACGACATGATAGCTACCTACGACAAACTCAAGTTGAACGAACTTTATTTTAATGATAAAATCAGAATTTACCAAAACTCTTTCTTTAGCATGCAAATCTGTCAAAAAAATTATAGTTATATGTACAACTTGAGCCACATTTTCTTGTGAAAGTATTTCAAATAATTTGAAAACATTCTATTTTCTCGATGGAATTATTTTGAACCATGACGTCACAACTGTCAAATATTGAAAGTATTTCAAAATTACATCTGTTCTGCGTTCATAAACTTCCGCTGAGAGTAGAGTAAGAATACGGTCACGTGATTAGAAGTACATGTCGATCATTACTACTACTACTATCGAATAGTCGTTCAAAAACTCTGCAAAGAGTGCAAATTTTCAATGACAATATTGACAATAGTAATTCATGAAATTCTGTTTTATTTTTTTAATTAGGGATTCCAAAAATGAAATATTGTTCATTACACTTTGAAGCATACCTAAAGGAGTATATGACGCACGTCATGTGTAATTTTTTAGGTAGATACGAGTTCAAAAATAAGGACAATAAATAACATTTTCTGAATGGTCCAGCAAAATTGAAAATTTGTGAAATGGAAGGTATGGTGCAAATCCAGCTGAAACATCTCATATTATTATTAGATAATGCAACAGCCAGACTATTTTAGTCCCTGATAGGACTACTTTGGGCTGGGGTTATCGCCTCATCACAGGTACGCTGTTTCGAATTGCGGCGCCCACCAACCCTATGCATGACATAACACGTTGAAAGGCGAGGGCTACATCTTCCCTGGCTAGCCCAAATTTCTCGAACACTTCTGAGAGTTGCTCGTAAGAGGGGACAGCTGGTTGATGGAAATAACAATTTTAACAACAACAACAATTGTATGAGCAACTATAAAACCTCAACAAAAAAATTGTGATGGATGACAAAAAATCTAGACGTTGGATCTTTTCTTTTGACATGCATAATTTGAAAGTGATGGAGTAACCGAACGCAACTACATGCAAAATCTTGATTTCCACCGTTGGCAACATTTATGACAGTTTATGAAGTGTTGTCAAATGTCAAATACTTGCATCACCCCTCTTCTTTCTTCGCCATACATTCATTGCGTTCTGTGTTCTGTGCATTGACTGCATTCTCATCTCATCTCATTTCCTTTCCATTTCCTTCGGTATCTAATCGGCCATTTTATATTGTTGCGTCGTACGAATAAGTTTTGTATCCTGTGTTTATATAGTGAAAATTCCGTTGAAAATGGAACAGCAAACCAACCCCGATACGACGAACGTGAAAGTTGAATCATCGACAAATGATACTGCCCCGCCTGTAACGCCAGAAAAGCAGAATAACTTCAACCGCGATCGTCAAGGAGGCGGCGGTGGAGGACCCGGTGAAAGATTCGGACGTGGCGGAAGATTTGGAGGGCCTAGAGGAGGCGGTGGTGTGAGTAGTCTTCTGTTTTATTTTGATTCAGATGTTTAACCTTTTGGCAACGCTCCATAAAACTCCATTCCACAAGAAAACAGGTCTTGAAATGGTGCGTTTGTGTTCATAACGGGACATTTTCACATTACAAAGAATTCTCACGCTTTGGATTTGAGAGTTGTATTAGCAAAGCCAACTGATGATATTTCAGTATTTGATACGTCTCTTAACGACTAGTTGACCTAACCTACTATTCTTTTAAAATTATTCCCGTTTTGTGTTATAAAAAGGAAAAAAATTGTTTAGTTGGCAATATATGCTTGCTTTTGATAACACTTCAGTTTATTTTTCCAAGGGGTCATTGTACCTTACTTGATTCATTCATAGGAGAACCACTTGTTTGTAGTTTTTTTAAAGGCCAGCCTTTGGATTAAGAAATTGGTGACAGATAAGGCACTATGAATTAACCAATTTATTTTCCTAAGCCTAGCCAAAGATTTTCTCCCAAGAAATTATGAGTGGAGGTGAGTTTATTGGGCAACAAAAAGTGATGTAATTTTACATAGTTTTATCTTCTGAACATGATTCTGAAAAAAATTCTTGGTGATCTCAAGTATATTTCAAGTTATGCTTTGCTGAACCTTGAAAATCGACAATTTTGAAACACAATTTTTTCCATTAACTTTATCAATTACATATGAGATTACGTTAGTGTTAGTATGTAACTATTTTTTTTTGTTGTTTTCAGAGGGGTGGGGGAGATAGAGGAAATTTTGAAAACAGACGAGGACGAGGTGGATATCAAGGAAGAGGCATGAAACATGAAAACAACCAAGATGGTCAAGAAGGTGAGGGTGGTAGGGATGGAGATGGAGGAAGAGATGGTGGTAGAGACGGTGGTAGAGACGGTGGTAGAGATGGCGGTAGAGATGGCGGTAGAGATGGCGGTAGAGATGGTGGTATGAGAGGAGGTAGGGGAGATATGGGAGGCCGAGGTCGCTTTGGAATGAGAGGACCTCATGATATATTTAGTGAACGTGTTCAACAGATCTCGGGACCTACCTTCGATCTCCCTGTTATTGAGATGGCTGAGAAGAAGTTCAACGGTAGAAACCGATTGTACATTGGAAACATTGGAGTAGAAGTCACTGAAGAAGATATCATTGAAATGTTCAAACCTTATGGAGAAACATCTGAGATTTTTGTAAATAAAGAAAAGAACTTTGGGTTCATAAAACTGGATTATCACAGCAATGCTGAAAAGGCTAAAAGAGAACTGGATGGCAGTGTCTTGAAGAATCGTAACTTGAAAATTAGATTTGCTCCAAATTCTACCACTATCAAAGTCAAAAACCTTACTCCTTTCGTTTCCAATGAACTCTTGCATTATGCATTCTCTGTGTTTGGAGAGGTTAGTATTTACTTACTTTGTAGCAGAACTAGGTATGGGCTCTAAAGTCTATACTGCTACATCTGCATTTGTTTTAGATGTAATTTTTTTTGACAAATGACTCCCATTTCAGATTGAACGAGCTGTTGTTACTGTTGATGATAGAGGCAAACCCACCGGAGAAGCTATTATAGATTTCTCACGTAAAGGCTCTGCTTTACATGCAATCAGGAAATGCTCAGAAGGATGCTATTTCCTAACCGGATCTTTGAGACCATGCATAGTAGAACCTCATGATGTAGTGGATGATATCGACGGTTATCCAGACAAGAACATTCCCAAGAAGAACATGGACTATCACAAAGAAAGAGAACAAGGCCCTAGATTTGCAAATCCTGGTTCGTTCGAAAATGAATACGGCATGAGATGGAAGCAGTTATATGATCTTCATGCACAAAAAGAAGAGGCTCTCAAGAAAGAATTAGAGTTGGAGAAGGAAAAATTGGAGGCTCAAATGGAATATGCCAAGTTCGAGCATGAAACCGAGCAGTTGAGGGATCAGCTGAGAGCTCGTGAAATGGATAAGGATAGGCAGAAGAGAGAATGGGAGATGAAGCAGAGACTTGTGGAAGAGGAGAGGATTAGGACTGAGGAACTCATGAGACGCACACAGGAGGATATGGAAGCACGAATTTTACAGCAACAGGAAGACTTGAGAAGACGTCAGCAGGAAAACAATCTCTTTATGCAAGCTCACAATTTGGATTCCATGTTGGATCAACAAGAGCAAGCGTATGAAGCACCAACTGGTTATAGTCACAGCAGTAAGTTAAATAATATTTTCAATAACAAATTGAGTCCATGTTTGAAGTTCCTTTGTGATTCATTTGCTGATCTACAATTTTTTTTTTAGGTTTGCCGGATGACAATGGACCTGTGGTAAGTGTTCTCACTTTATTCTTTTCAGACATTGATACAGTAAATTTTTTGAGGGTTGTGATCTGGTTCAGCAATAAATTACTCTATATTAAAATATTTTTCTAATAGGTTGAAATTGAAAAAAAAATAAAAATAAACAAGTCATTAATGAGTATGACCTCAAAAAATTTGACAGTATTCACATTTGGAACATGTGATGGATTTATTGAAATTGAGTCATCTTTTTTTTTCATAAGTTGCTGTTACTGAAACTGATTGAATTAACCTTGAAATAATAGTACAAATAGTTGATTCTTGGCTTTCCTGAAACGAAAAAACTTGTCTATTATTATTTTAATGTTATTTTGGTTATTTATTGATAGCTCACAAACAAGTGAATATCGGTAACATGAGTAACTATTAAATACAAAGCACTGAAGATAATTTTTCATACAGGTCTTCAGTAATAAAAATAAAAAAAACGTTTGTTCTTAAAAATATCATCAGTGTCATCTGACTAGAAACTTTGTGTACCAAGCAAAGCTTTCACAACTGTTTCATTTAAACAGTGAAAATCAATTAGATGGTCTGTACATGTTTAGGCAATTGAGAAGTTTAATTTTCTCCAAGTTTAACTGTTGACATAATCATCCCACCCATTCATTAGAGAAAACTACCGAAGCAGTTGTTTTAAAGCTGATAAAACCTAATAATTTTTGCGATGGTTTGTTCATTGATATAAATCAGAAGTTTTTACTTTTTTTAATCTTCCATCATTACATATATCCTGAAGTGTATTTGAATGAAAAATCGGCATTTTTCGGATCCTCAGATTATAATTTAAATGATTTTTTCAGAAACCAATAATGTTTTAAGCTGTAACTACTACTGTTTTTTTATTAGTTGCTGTGTTTATAGTTTGAAAAGTATTTATTACACGTTTTTACGGATATTGCTATTTCATATCATTTCATTGTTCATTAAATATAATGGAACTATATTACACATACCAGTATACTTACAAAGTGCCAAACTATAATAAAATGAATATTATAAAGCAGAAACCTGTATTGAATGCAAACCTGGCAGATTTGTTCATCTGTTAGAAATCAAACTGATCAAAAAAAAACCAATAATTTATTAACCCTAAAAATGTATACAATCTTCAAGTTAAATAAATATTCATTCTTCCGAAAATCGACTCATTAATTAGAAGCTTCTATCCATCAGCTTCGAATTACAGCTGCTTGTTTAGGCCTAGAAGCAAATTGGGGTCTTCTTGACATATTATTTGCAACAACTTCTAATCTGCAAACCTTAAAATTCGAAAAACATCTCTCATATATATCAATACAGCTGATGTTAAAAACGAAACTAATTTGGCGAGATTTTGATATTAAAAAATTATCAAGTTCTCACAGCAAACTGTACATTTGTAAAATTAAAAAATGAGATTGAGTGTTGACTTGATCCAGGTCACTAACAGCATTGACTACTCGATACACAAAACTAACTGGTGTGTGCTTGTTATTCAAAGTTATGTTTCATAAAGTGATCGGTGATATAAAATCTTTCTTTAACATTTTTTAGGTAATTGGACTGAGAAAGCAAAAATACTTCAGGTTATGCCTGAAGTTGCAAAATTTTCCAGCAGTGGAAGCTTTGAAACCTTATACAAAATTTTAAATTATTAATGAAATTCTGTAAAAGTCGAGGGTCATATGACTCTATGAAATATGATTTTTTTTTGTCGTTAATATTGCCGATCCAAGTCGATATCTGAATATTATCGTGAAAATGAATTGACTGCAATCTATTTAAAATGGTTGAATTAACTCAAAATCCTAATTTTATAGCAGCATTAGATTTGACTTGATGCATACATTAATGTACCATAAATAAAATCGTCCAATCAGTTAACAATAGATAATCGGAAGAACATTACAAAAATATATTGAATGCTGTTTTCTATGACGTCAATAGGTTTTCTGGTGCGTGCGAAAAATCAAATATTTGTGCATTGTGTAGCTGTAAAGAACGATTTTTCTCGAGTTATGACATTTAATTTGTAATAGGGGTATTATGAGAATGATGTACTCTGTAACCTCAAAAGTACCAATAAAATTACTAATGCAGAATCAATATGTTTTCTAACAAAATAAAAATTTGACCTGAATTCGGAACCTTCGTTTTTTCAAAAATAAAACTGCGTTTTTCGAGGACAAAATTCTGAATATTAAATCTTCAGAATCGCAAAATTTCATTATTTGTATTCAATAACATAATTTAGCTTCCTGAGAATGAATGAAAATATGTAACTCCTCCTAAGCAGATTGCGCATTAAACAGTTTTAACCCTAGGCTGACACTGATACCATTTTACTTGATTTGTTATTTCCCACTGACCCAAAAATCCTTCCTTATTAAACACTCATTAAATAAAACGTGGTCCTACAGTTTTCAACCCTCTCCTATTGTTTTTATTTTTGTTCTGATAAATTGATATATTCATTCTGAGCAATTGACTAAACATATCTTTCTCTTACCCAAAAATGTGATTGATTCATGAGCAAATTCGAGAATTTTTTCTTAATTTTAGAAATGCATAGACTGGAATTAACTCATACGGAGTCGTCGATCACTACAGTAATTTTTTGTATCACAATGACATTTTCAAGTTAATACTGATTTCTGTGCATGTTGGCGTGGTCTAGATAATGTGATTATAGTCTAAGAAGGCACCTTGATTAATTTTTTTTTTTGTTGAAGAGGTCGCCACCGATTGGTTCCTCCTATTCCGATTGGTTCCTCCTCTCCCGATTGGTTCCTCCTCTCCCGATTGGTTCCTCCTCTCCCGATTGGTTCCTCCTCTTCCCATTGGTTCCCCCTCTTCCGATTTGTTCCTCCTCTTCCGATTGGTTCCTCCGCTTCCGATTGTTTCTGAATCAACTATTAGCTTTTTTTTCATGAAAAGTTGGCGTGGCCGATTCCGATTGGTTCTTCCGATATCATAGCACGAGCTTGAACTAAGGATTTCTGCCAAAGTAGGCTGAGCTGGTTCCGATTGGTTCCTCCGATTCCATGACGTGGTCTTGCCGACATTTCGATTGGTGCTACTGATCCGAAGATGCAACTCACCTAATTAATTGCGTTTTCTTTTCTGGAAAAGTGGAGAGCCGATTTTGATTGGTTCCTTCGATTCCATGGTCACTCTTTGTTGGGGTGGACGAAGCCTTCAGTTTCCCATCAGTTCCGCTGCTCCGAATAGACTTTATTTGTGCCCAAGTGGGCATAGCCGATTCCGATTGGTTCCTTCGATATGGCACGAGCTTGAACTAATTCGGTTTTATTTCTGCCAAAGTAGGTGGAGTCGATTCCGATCAGGTCTACTGGTCCGAAGACGCAAATCGTCTAATTGCGTTTTTTTTGTCCTGGAAAAGTAGACAGAGCCGCTTGGTTCCTTCGATTGCATGACGCGCTGTTTTCAGAAGTTCCGATTAGTTCCACTAATCCGAAGACGCAATTGTGTTTTTTTCTGGAAAAGTGGACAGAGCCGATTTTGATTGGTTCCTTCGATTCTATGTCACTATTTTCCGGGGTGGGCGTAGCTTCTTCAGTTTTCGGTCAGTTCTGCTGCGCAGAAGGTACGAGTTCAACTAGTTTGGGTTTATTTCTGCGGATGTAGGCGTAGTCGATTCCGATTGGTTCCTCCTATATCGTGGCACGAGCTTGAACTGAACTAATTCGGTTTTATTTCTGACAAAGTAGGCTGAGCCGATTCCGATTGATTTCAATTATTCCACGACGCGCTCTTGGCCACATTGGGCATCGTCTCTTCAGGTCCCGATTAGTCCAGCTGATCCGAAGACGCAACTCAACCAATCGATTATTTTTTTCTGTAGAGTGAACACCTGATTTCTATTGGTTCCTCCGATTCCATGACACTTTTGCAGAAGTAGGCGTAGTTTCCGATTAGTTTCGCTGATCAGAAGACACAAGTTCAGCTAACTAGTTTCTTTCTGCAGAACTGAGCGGAGCAGATTCCGATTGATTCTTCCGATTTTATGACACGCTCTTCTCCAAAGTGGGTGGAGCATTCTCAGATTATTTCCACTGTTCCGAAGGCAAGAACTTAACCAACCGGGTTTTATTTCTGCCGAAGTGTTCGGAGCCGATTCCGATTGGTTTCTACTATTCCATAACACGTTCTTTGCCAAAGTGGACAAAGCCTCTTCAGATTTCGACTAGTTCCGCTAGTTAACTGATAATTTTTTTCTTGCCGAAGTAGACGGATCCAATTTTTATTGACGTATTTCAGGTTACGCTTTTTGCGAAAGTGGCCGGAGCCTCTTCAGCATTCAATTAATTATGCAAATCTGACAACACGAGCTCAACTAATTAGGCTTCTTCCCAAAACCGGTTGGTATTTCCATTATTGGTCAGAATACTTGTCCCAAGACCACGACCAACAGCTTGAAAATCACTGACGCAATGTGGGTATATTTTTGGTAGTTTTTTTTTCTATCGGTGAAAAAACTTTTTAGAAGTGTGATTAAGAGATACTGAAACTTGATAATAATCCACAGAAACAGGCCAACGCAAATATTCGCGAGATTTTCAATGATATCGTTGGTAAGAATCTCAAAAATGAGATTTGAAGTATAGTTGTTCATTGTAGTGGTTTTGCAGACCACCTATATCTAACGATTACCTTAAACATCTAATCGAAACGCTGTTACTGTACATGTTATAAACCGTTCATAGTAATTTATTTTTGGGGGTTAAGTAACATTGTTTTAAGGGATCACTTATATTGTGGTTGCATTGCTTTAGTACGATATTTACTAATGAAAGACCACGTAGAAGTTTGGGGAATGTCTTGCATACAGAAATGACATTTGAGACTGAGGTGAACATTCAATAAGTCTAAGTTGAGTGAAATTGAGAGAAATTTGTATTTACTGATCCATTCAACTCAAAGGATAAATGATAGTATTTCGTATAAAGATGCATGAATCTTCTTCTAAGGAATAAAAGTTGACACATTATCTTACCAGTTATCAGTTCGTTTCATCTGGTTGAAGTTGTCGTAAACTTTTTTTTTGAATTCGTTTGAATTCGTCTCACTATATTGTCGCGATTGTGAATATGGATTTATTTTAATAAATTTGAGATTATTCGTTAGCGCGATTGACATTCTCAGCCTTGTTAAAGTCGTGAGCAGAGGCGCACCTAGAATTTTTTTTCGGGGGGGTGGAGTGTTAATTTTTATAATTTGAATTTCCTAAACCAAAACTACATCTCTGCAAGATATTTTGACTGATTAATCAAGTGGTTTGATTAATTTGGGGGGGTTCTAATTCCAGAACCCCCCCTGTGGGTGCGCCCTTGGATATATCAAGATCATAACCTACCAACCGAGGAACTAGAAAACTAGTATGTTACGCGAGAATTTACTGAGAATTCAAAAACTTATCCTGAATCCAACAGCATGCGGCTCTATCGGACAATTTGTATTTTCAAATCGTGACTGAGTCATCCGAACTATAGCAGTGTGGATCTCTGCTGGGATCACAATACCATCCTTCAACCCCAAGAGAGAGTAATGGCCAATATTTTGATAGGAAAAGAAGAAAAACTATGAGGTACATTGAAGAGGAACGTTTTCAAACAGTTCTATTGTTAGTTCGAATGAAGAGGAAGTCAATTAAAAAAATCCTGACTGATTATCACAACAGTCATGCCTTTACAAAGAGGACCGGTTTTTTGATTTGGGGGAAATGGATATCTGGAGAATGGAAAAAATCATTGGATTGAACGGCTAAAATTTAGAACATGCAGCAAATGCTCGAAAATGAATATTTGGAACCTTTGGTGTGAATACAATTCAAGAAATAGAAGCTACCCAAAACTACGTCACTTTCACTCGACGCGCGTTTCGCTAACAAAGTTAGCATTCTCAAGAGCTATACGCTTACTAGTAGTAGTAGTAGTAGTAGTAGTAGTAATGAAAGTGACGTAGTTTTGGTGTTTGGGTAGCTTCTGTTTCTTGAACAGCAAAAGCTATCTTGTGGGCCTTAATCACCTTTGGACCATTGCTATTTTTGGCCACGTGTAATAGAACATGTTGAACATATAAGAGAACCTGTTGAACATATAAGAGAACCTGTTGAACATATAAGAGAACGTGTTGAACATATAACAGAACCTGTTGAAGAAATAACAATTACTATTGAAACCGGAAACGTTGCTTGTTTCTGTTCGTTTGGAGCCGTGTATTATGTTAGTCTCTGTGGATTCTCCAAATGACAACACTGAACTAAAACGGTCAACTTTCATCATACGAAAATTACAATTCGAATACTCATAACTATCTGATTGCTACCCGTCTGCTAGCCTTCTCTTAGATACGGCAGAAAGCCTCGAAACAGCAGAGACATTTAAATCTGAGAGTTCATAATAACAGCCACACCTTCGATTAATGGCCAAAACGTAAACAATACACAATGTAATCCACAGTCCATTTTGATATCACAACAGGCAATAAAATTTAATCAATGTATATGAAACCACATAAAAAATAGGTTGGCTTTGGACTAAAATTGAAAGCACACTTATTCAGCACACTTCAACAGCTGATTCCCTGCGATAAATTCACAGCGTTGCCACGTTGAGCGTTGAAATAATGGGATGCGGGTGGAAGAGCGCAGCGATTGTCATTGACATCGTGCTGTGCCGTTGCTAACGGGTAAAGCTCAATTTGGCAACAGCCAAGATAAGTGATCCTTTAAATTGGAGTCACTTCCATTTATCTCTAAAAGTAGTCTCTTTTTCCCTTTGTCGCATTTGGAATCTAATCTGAGGCTATAGGACAGGATGCTTACTCCATCATAATTAGAGTCTCCTTTCAATTGGATATGTTTCGGGTCGAAATAATGAATGTTGTCTGTAAATCTCATGTTCTGTCAGCCAGTGTGAATTCACTTTTCAGATCGAAAATTGAGCTTTCTTGCAAAACTCTTCAACATACGGTGATGTTATGAGGCAGCTGGTGTATGAGCGGTCTAGTCTCAGTCGCTCGATTTTCAGGCAGCAGTAGGCAGGAGTGTATGTCTTGATAGGTGCCACATGCGTTGTTTAAATGCGAATGTAGAGGTTTTCTTACAGCTGTAAAGTATGTTATGTTGCTCAACGTTCTGAAAATATGTGGTTTCTGAGTAGTTTTCATTTTTCTGAAGTACATTGGTGATAATTTGCGGTGCGCTCGATCTTACACGATTTTATACTTTTCTCTCATTCAACGTTACTTGCTGAACTGATGATTTGTAGGAAACCGGAGTCGATAATCTTTATACGACGTATTGTTATTTATTCTTTGTGGAATTACAAATAATCCGCGATGTTCTCTTATTGCTCGTATCGGAAAGTATATTATGACGGAATACTAACTGGTATTTTGCTAGTTGAGAATTGAATTCTTCTAACCCGCGTGACTTTACATTCCCACTGTAATTAAAACGTATTATCACTAGGATCCGAAAACTTTCATGAGCTCATATGAACGAGGCAGTAGATTTGAAGGACGTGACGGCGCACGAGGTGATTCTGCCAACCTAGGAGGCGGCGCTAACAGAGGTCACTGGGTCAACGATAGTCGCCGAGATGAATACCCTAACAAAAGGCGTCGTTTTTAAAATACGGAAGACGATGATTCGATATAAACTAATATAGAAATAAAAGTAGAAAGTTTCTTGTAACCTTCTGCTTAGATGTCGTTGTGCGTGAAAAATGGTTGTACATATCACAGGGTTCATATTCAATATCTTAACTGCTACTAACTGAACTGATTCGTTTACTGTTTCAAGCACAAAATCTCTTGATCCGAGCAATAAACTTGTGCTACTGACGATGCTGAGTTTGTTGGCGAAACACGCTTCAAGTGAAATTGACGTGGTTTTGGTGTGGGGGTAGTTTCTGAATCATATTCACATTGAGAGTCCGATGACATAGATCTGCATTGAAAATTGGGCGTTTTCTCATAGTTGCTTGTTGAATTATTCCGCGTTTAATAATATCCAATCACTTCTTAATGATTATTAGATCGTGGTGGTCCATAACTGTCCATTGAGAGAAATAGGTTAGTTTTGGCCATTTACCGACCCGATTCAATAAAAATCTTGGAATTGACGTATTCAGTCTCTGTTTCCAGAAAAACATTCTTTCACTTTACTTTCATCTTTCATTGTAAAACATCTCTCAGTATACTATTTTATGGGCCTGTATACTATTTTATGGGCTTGTCTTAACAATATGAAATATGAAGAAACGTTTATAGTTGAGTAAGTAATTTTATAAATTATTGACTAGATGGGTCTCAGAACACCTTGAGGAACACCATCTTTGATGGACATGCGGTGATTCGAAAATAACATGTTAATATATTGATGGAATCGAAAATAAATTTATAACAATGGAGTAATCGATTATTTTGATATATGTTCCTAACAGTATTAGAATTACTGAATTGCATATTTCAGTATGAAACAATTCATTGGTTCGGGATATATTCGAAAGATTGATTTATGAACCCTACATAATTATGAGATTGATTATTTTTTTATTAAATCAGAATAAAGGTTACAAGTTACAGTTAAACTACGTCCATAGTAAATATACTAGTTTTTAAGCGATAACATAATTAGTTTAAAATCGATGACAGATTTTAAGTATGAACATAATTAATTTTGTATCCTGTGTTTTTTTGTTGAGTAAATGTTATGTGTGTATTTAGTATTTTTGATTAAATATATTAATGCCATTGTGTTCGATTTTGGCATCTCAAATATATTGTGTATTTTGATTTCGAAGTAAATATAAGTTTAGTACGTTGTGTAAAATGGATTTTTAGTTCTAAACCTCGATCACTCGAAATGTAATTCATCAAAACGGTGGCCACTTGACAAGTTTGACGATAATTACTATTTTCATACTGATATTTCGACATATTTTTCTGTGCAGAAAATGACACTTGGCATTTTAAAGAATATAACGAAATTAGTCGATACGAGGGTTAATCTCTATTTTTTCATGAGTCACATTTCACGACTCATTCACGGTATTTGCAAGTACTTATTATACATTTTTGAGTAAAAATATTGATTCATATAGGTATACATACTTAAATTGGAGTTTTTGCATTTCTGAACTAGGCAACATTGGCGCAGCCAGGGGGGGCCCTGGGGCTGCAACCCCCCAACCACAAAATGACTATTAAAATGATGGCGTAGAATACGGGAAAAATATTGAAAAAATTCTAGAACCTTCGGAAGTTTTTTTTTGGCGATTTTATGTGCAAGGATAGCACCTTTTACATTTATCGCATTTTGCGACCATAGCGAGACACATTCGTTAAATACATATGTATAGAAAAAGAAAGCTAAGAAAATTTCCTACAAGAGGATGTTATTGTTTGCTGGCCTAACAGTTCGCTTGTAGGTGTTTTGTTGCACATTTATCTTTGTTTTATGGTACACCGTGTATCCGAACATATTCAAATCATACATTTTCGGAATCAGCATAAAATTTTGAGTATATCGGTGGTAATTTCGAGTGAATCTGATGACTTGATATTTTTGGCCATTTTTAAGGTATAACCCTTTGATTTTTTTTCGGCTGAAAATTCATTTTGTGCCGATCGACTCTAAAATCAAAGCATACACTAATTTTTGCATGCTGAATCGATTGGCGTTCACAGAATTGCTCTATCTCGATTGGGTCGTCGGATGAAAATGTTATCTAGAGGTTGCAGGTTCCATTTTCCCGCCAAAAAATTTTCTAATTTTTTCTATGTTATATTCGTTAAATTCAATCTTTTTCCTATACGCTGACCGAATTTGAAATCGATTGCTGGTCAAACATAGATTTGGTGGGCGTTTTTACGAACGTGTGCAATTTGCGTTAGGCCAATTTTTAAATTTATCATTTTTTATTTTTCGAATACTGTGTCATGTTGAATTGATGGCGTAGAATACGGGAAAAATATTGATAAAATTCTAGAATTTTCGGAAGTATTTTTCGTTGGCGGTTTTATGTGCTAGGATGGCGGATCCTAGCGCAACTTTTACATTTTTCCCTTTTTTGACCATAACTAGAGACATTCGTTAAATACATATGTATATAAAAAGAAAGCTAAGAAAATTTCCTACAAGAGGATGTTATTGTTTGCTGGCCTAACAGTTCGCTTGTAGGAGTTACAGGTGGTTTTGTGTGCTAGGATGCCGGATTCGTGCGATACAATTTTTGTTGCACATTTATCTTTGTTTTATAGTACACCGTGTATCCGAACATATTCAAATCATACATTTTCGGAATCAGCATAAAATTTTTAGTATATCGGTGATAATTTCGAGTGAATCTGATGACTTGATATTTTTGGCAATTTTTAAGGTAAAACCCTTTGATGTTTTTTCGGCTGAAAATTCATTTTGTGACGATCGACTCTAAAATCACAGCATATACTAATTTTTGCATGCTGAATCGATTGGCGTTCGCAGAATTGCTCTATCTCGATTCGGTCGTCGGATGAAAATGTTATCTAGAGGTTGCAGGTTCCATTTTCCCGCCAAAAATTTTTCTAATTTTTTCTATGTTATATTCGTTAAATTCAATCTTTTTCCTATACGCTGACCGAATTTGAGATCGATTGCTGGTCAAACATAGATTTGGTGGGCGTTTTTACAAACGTGTGCAATTTGCGTTGGGTCAATTTTTAAATTTATCATTTTTTATTTTTGGAATACTGTGTCATGTTGAATTGATGGCGTAGAATACGGGAAAAATATTGAAAACATTCTAGAATTTTCGGAAGTATTTTTCGTTGGCGGTTTTATTTTCTACAAGATGATGTTACTGTTCGCGTGCCTAACAGTTCGCTTGTAGGTGTTTTCATCCGGCTGACAAAAAAAAAAGCTCTGGTAACTGATAAATTGTATGTTCTGCCCCCCCAAACTGAAATTCTGGCTGCGCCACTGCTCGGCTAAACAGAAAGCAGAATTTAGCATGAAGAAGTTTCCCATCGGAATTTCAAGACAGCAACGGACATTGTTCAGTGAATAATCCAGTACAATAGCAGTTGGAACAAAAAACAAATAAAAAGAAAATTGTGAAAAAAAATTGAAAAGGAAACAAATAAAAAGACGGAAAACAACTAAAACACTGACCTTTATTCTTACAGATAGCGGTTATACTTAATTTTCAGTTTGTTGTTGATTCGAATGTTGTCCTATTCAATATGCTGAAGCAATATATTTGAATATTTCATTAGTGTAAATCAGTATGTACAGAATATTTCTCACTAAACGTAGAATATGAGGAAGGTAAATAAATTAAAACAAGTAAATTGTTTATTTTTTTCATTTATTCAATAACTATACATACAATCATTGATATTTCAGAGAATCGATTTTCACTTTGGTAAGTCCAAATTATTAGCAAAAAGCTTGATTATTCAATTAAAATAGAAAATAAAAAAATGTCACGTTTTATTTTCTCCAAATTGTTTTCAAAAATTAATATATTGTGACTCCTAACATTCAAAAAGTTATAAAAAAAGCTAACAATTAATGATATATTAGAGTGTTGCAACAGCAATATATAATAATTTTGCGTAAAATATAACTCTGAAGTCATCATTTGATAAAACGACCACAATTAATAACATAAAACATTAAATTTGATGATACAATTGCTACAATTTGGCAATATAATAACTGTCGAAGAAAAAACTTTGTATGACACAGTTTCGTAAAGGGTTTTTTGTACTCGCGTGTTTGTTGAACTCGGCTGCGCCCCATTCAACCAACTTCACGCTCATACAAAAAAGTCCGACTTTACAAACTTGTATCATAAATAGCTAGTTTTGCTGTCTTCAAAAATAAATCGACTTGAATTTTTCAAAATTGATGCCATATTGGTGGGGCACGTGACATGTGTCAAAATCCCCAGATGTTGCAGATATTATGGGCCACATTGTATAAACAGTGACCGCCAGATTTTTGAATGCGTATGGGAAAAATGTTCACGTACATTTAAAAAAAAAATATGAAACCCTCTGTGTCTGTTTAAATTCAAAATGCAAAATCCACACTTTGTTTTCTTTCATTTACCTACGTGGGTAGAAAAAGGTATCATGACAGCTCAAGAGCAATTCCGTTATTTAAAAAAAAATTGACTCGATTCGAATTATGCATTTTGATATTTCTGGGAAATTTCAAACAAATTCATTTTCATTTTTTTTTAAATCAGTTACCATGGGTTACGCAATCTTGTGGAGATTGTTTTCTCATTACTGTGAGGAAATTCATTTTCGATTATCAGCAATGCGATTGAGTGGTTTTTGACCAACTCTCGAACATTTTTGAGCAACTCTCGAGCGTTTTTGACCAACTCTCGAGCATTTTTGACCAACTCTCGAGCATTTTTGACCAACTCTCGAGCATTTTTGACCAACTCTCAAGCATTTTTGCTGATATTATATTTGTGCCATTATTGTGTTCAAGTACAAGGAACGAACTGAAGGAAAATTGGCGTTATTTTTTGTTCAAATCTGATACACCTAAATTGGCGGTTTTTTCGAATAAGTTCCAGAAAAACAAGTAGGCAGCTAATACGTTTTAGTCAGATGCATCTGAATCTTAATTACAAATCTCTCGGAGAGTTTTTTTGCGACTACTTGTTGATTGTCTTCGGCAAAGATCTGTTCATGAAGCTCTTAAAGATTTTTCGTAACTAATCTTAACATTGATTGTGTATACATTTAAAATGGTATCACCCTTATAGAGTCGATTGGGTTGTTTTTTTTATTTGGAAGAATTTTAAAAAGTATAGTAGAACACCAAGGGAAAAATTATCAGCTATTAAAAAAAACTATACCACTGGATTCACATTTTCAAACGAATTAGTTCAAAATTACGTTGAAATGCCACAATAAAAAAGTTACAAGATAATGAAATTTGAAAAATATGCCGTTTAATCAATCCACCATTTTAATTTCAGAACTATCAAAATTCTGACTATACTTTGGATACAGGAAATCTCGAAATATCACTGATCAGAAATTCGTGGAATTTAATGTTTTTCTAATTTTATTCCGTGATTCCCTTATAAAATTGTGAAACCAGTGGTGTATTCCGATTTTTGCTGAAAAAATCTCTAATAGCTTCCTTGTTTTTTATAAACTTGGAAAAATAAGAATAATTGGCTCTGAAAATGAAGAATAATTCATGAAATTTGGTGGCTTTAGTGCATCTCGTAAAGTTTTGATATCACAGCAAGCAATACCATTTATTTATTATAAAAGAAAAATAATTTGGCCTTGGGCTGAAATTAATATTATTCACTGTTCCCTCTGCATACCTAGCACCACTGAATGATGAAGCGTGAATTTGCAAGTATTTCCAATCTAGTAGCAAGTTCCGTACTGCCCTGGGATTGTTTTTCGATTATGGCAACCGTTTTCTCAAAATATTTTGAAGAAATCTATCATATTCTACGACAAATATGTTTGTAGTTTTTTATCGCATTTAAGTATTTCGGTTTAGCCGTGATATGTTTCTAGGAACAATTGTGAAATCAAAGTCCAGCTTTATGCTGCTCCACAATGTACTAACTCAGTTCTGCTAAGACAATTAAGGGGGCCTCAGCTGTAATTGGCGGGTGGGTAGGATATAAACTGATTTTCTGAAAAAAAAAATCTAGTTTATTGAACTTCTGGATTATTTGATCGTTCGTCATTGATTCAGACTTTCGATTCGTGGCACTCAGCCAAAAACCGACCTTCAATTGTCAAGAATTACGTTCCGTTTTGGTGGTACCTGATTTGAGCAGAAGATAACGTTTTGTTTGCTGTTATTTTATGATACATCTGTGTCTAATGCTTTTGTGTGTGATATTTCTTCACCATCAATGATAATATTGTATTGAATAGGATCCAAAAGCTTTCGTGAGCTCCTATGAACGAAGCAGTAGATTCGAAGAACGAGACGTCGCACGTGTTGGCTCAACCAGTAGTGGTGGTAGAGGTCACTGGGTCACGGATACTCGACGGGATGATTTTCGTGATGAATTCCCTACTAAAAGACGAAGATTCTAAACTCATAACGCCGCCTAGGATAGTTCATTATTTATTGAGTCTGAGAACTAGGGAGTGCGTATAAGCTTTTGCCAATTGTTTGGTGGTTCTCGACGAATCGCGAATCGGTTAACGGACTTCGAGCATACAGCTCATAAATTTATTGTAGAAATTTCAACCGGCTGAGTGTATCATAGTCACCTAAAATTCCTTTTTATGTGTAGGATATAAACATGTGAACAGCCAGAGTCCCTGTCCCTCCTTCATCAAACGTGAGATTGGAGATGCTTTTTTTTTCTCTTTGGGTTAAGTTACAGGGTGCCACCCCAAAGCAAAAGCATGCGTTATTGGACTGCCAGAACCAATAAGGTGCTGAGTATCATTGGAATGAGATAGGCAAAACCGAATGTGTATTCGGAAGCAAAGCAAAGGCGTCAACGATCTGATAGCAGAGATATTTGACTAACCAATCATAAATCGATCCCAAAGGCAGTCAAAATGTAGGTTGGGTTTGAACGTGAGTAGGCCCATATCAGGTCCTACACTGCGGCCAATGGCCTATTGTGGCTCGCCCTATGGTTATATTTCTCCCAGTATATCCATTCTCTTAACGAAATTGAGGGATACATTGGGGGAACAATTTAGCAGGTTTTCTGGCCTCACTGTTGAATTGCCAAATATTGAAGATCTGGTTCTAGCCGCTGCAGGGCATGTACATAGAATGTGTTTGGGCGTTTCATCATCTTCCATCCCAATAAACAATTTTCGTGACTTATAGTAACTGATATTTTTATAAAGTATTTATAAAGGTTACACAATTATATAAGGAAATGCTTTGAAGTTTTATTGCAACACTTATAGTAAATTAGGTTTATTAGGGATTTATGCCATTACTGTAAGTTCTAGATTTATAATGAAGTGTTGTAACTATTTATATCACTGTGTTATAAAACTTGAAGTAATAGTTACCTCAATTTATATAACAAATTTATATAAGGTTTGCCGTTACTTCCGTAATAAAACTAATGGTTTCTGAGTTTTATAATAGCATCCTTGTTTACCTTTCTAAAACTTCAGACACTAAAGTTCTTTTATAAATACGTTATGAAACTTTTAGTAACAAGTTCTTTTATAAATACGATATAAAACTTTGGGTAACTGATGTTTTCTCTTTGTGTTCTCACTTCTCAGTAATAAGTTAACCTAAAATAGGAGTGGTCTGAATCAACTCTGTGTATAGGGACATAATTGTGAATTTAATTATGATTAATACCTGGAAAAAAATCAAGTACAGCAGTACATTTCGCCGGAAAGTTTCTAGGCGTTTTTCCAGAATAACACAAATAGTGCCAGCATCTTCTATTAAATTAAAAAGTACCACTGTCGTTAATCGACAGGTATCTGTCAGATCCACTGAAAATAATGAGAATGATAATAATGACAATCATGATGACTATAAAATGAAGTGGTTAACAGAATTTGAAGATCCAGAACAAGAATGTATTCTTGATTCAGAACATGTAGAATTAGTTTCGAAAGTAGACTCCTCTTCTTGGTTGGGGGCCAAAATAACGTCCCGTCTCTTTCCCATGCCGATGGTACAATTGTTAAGGATGGGACTTTTCGCCCTAGTTCTCTCGTTTGTACAATTTTAAACATTTTATTTTGTCTGGCTCCAACACACAGAGAGAAATGTAAACATATTACAGTTTTTCGAGGTTAAGTTCGTCTTCTTTTTCTTCTTCACCGTTGAATATCACCACCAATAGTTCTCTAACCATAACTTGTGGTGTGTTGTGACACTCAACTAACACCTAAGGATTTATAGTGGTTATAAAGTTTTATAGAATCACCACTTCTGGATATATAGTGTTACTTTAAGTTTTATAGTGTTACCGATAGTAATTTTGTGGTAACTAATTTTTATAAGGGTGTTTGTTCTATCCGCCATGATAATTTTCTAAAACGCAGATATAAACAGGAATAAAAAATTAAATATTCAGCATAATTGTGGAAAACTGACTTCATATTGGACTTTTATTTTACATTATATTATAAGAACATGTGATTGATTCCGTTTTATAAACAAATTAAAAAAAAAACAATATAATTATTTTTTAAAATTCAATAAAAATTTTCTTAATCATACATATTTGAGTGGCCAATGAATTTTTTAGAAGTGCCTTGCTTGCATTTACAGTAAAAAATGATTGGCAATATAATTTTGGTCTAACCGTATGTGTGGACATGATGTAACAAATATTTAAGTGCCCATAATATCATCCATCTTAATATCATATAAAAACATGGAGACAAAAATGAATTACTATATACTGTCTGATGTTCAAAATTGTGGAATTAACGAAAAGAAACGTAATATAATAATCAATGTATGCTAAAAAGAGAAAACACATATTGGACGTGTGACAGATGACTGTTTGACAGAGAAATAATTTAGTAATGGTAAGGTTACCAACACCTCTATAGGAAAAGTTTATAAGAGTAACGAAGTCAGTAATAAAACTAAATATAATTCCATCCTCTTCCTAGAAGAAGTTTTATAAGAAAGTTTTATAAAGGTACCGGAAATATTTCTGTAACTATTAGTTATAGACCTATAGGTTTTATAACGTTACTTAATAAAGGTGTTCGCAACTCTTACAAATTGCTCCATTTAAGTGTTGTAAAGGGTTTATAAGAGTTACAGAAATATTACCATGCTTAGGTTATATATATTACGGTTTTATAAAATAGTGCTGATAACTTTACGGTTACTATTATATAAATGAAAATGTTTATTGGGATGCGTAAAAGGCACTCTGCATCTTGTGCAAGTCCGATTTTATAGATGTGGTGTTTGAGTTTGCAGTGGCCAGTGAGCAAACCTACTATAACTCTGAGATGTGCTCTACTGAGTTCTAGCAGTTTGTTCCTGTTTTTTCTTTTCCTTGTACAAGCGATAAAAAATGCTTTGGAATCAGCTAGGCCCAGTAGACTACGTCAATACTAGAGTATTTTATTACCTGCCCAGGCTGTTACAACATTGCTATATGCTAAACTGATTACCGGTTCTGGCCCAGTTGTTCCGCCCCCCCCCCCTCCTTTTTGCTAGGTGAGAGAAAATTTATACAAATATTACCGCTACAGTGTACGTGAACGTCTGACAAATTTTCTGAAAAGCGGTTCATCACCCTGTATGTTATATTGATACTAGAACAATAATAACCAATTTTCAAATCATCTATGTACTGGTACGAATCGTGGAGATTTTTTCTATGAACCAAATAATTGGCAAAAGGTTACGCGCTTTTAGTATGTGTGATTTAGTCTTTAGTTGATGTATCTGATAAAGTTCGATTTTTTTATAATGATTTCACAGATGTAATTCAAAAAAATTCGTTCCAGTTTGAAGAATTGGGTCGATTACCTCATGTGTTTTGTATACTGTATGTTTGGATTTTAACGTACTTGTTCATCTTGTAAGTGTCTATCGTTTTGTAAAATATAAGATCAGTAATACAGTTTAAATGTGTTTTTAGTCTTCATCAAACCATATAGCCTTCGCAGTTGAACGATTCGGGCGATCACAGTAAAGTGTTCAATCTACGAAATATTGAGTTCACTCACATCTAACACTCTTAAAGTTCAGCTGTAACTATATCCTCACAGGTTCAAGAAAATGTCCTATAGGTACTCAATAGTATTTTCCAACGAGCATATTATAGTGGCTGGTATTCTTGCGGATGAAGAATAATAGCCATTATATGCTATGTAGAATAATATATTTAATGAAAGTAATATTGGTATTTACACAAATGTCATTTCATTTTCACTATGTGCATCCATTATGAACTTTGCTACTGAAACAAGTCCAACCAACAAATTGTTGATGTTAAATGAAATTTGAATGTTCATCATTGTTGTCACATTGAATATTCCGTGAAAAATGATGTCATTATTCACTAGTGATTATTGGATATCACAATTCACTAGTGATTATTGGATATCATAATGATTGAGGAAAAATTTTATACAATAGTCGTGGATAAATAATATTACATTTGCTCAGTATAATGACGCTGTGTTTCAAGACAGCTACTTCAAAACCTGGTTCTGCTGTTCCAGAATTTCTGCATTGCGCATGATCATTTAGTTCGGCTACGAGAACATGATTCCTGTTCGAATAATTATTATGACGCGTTTCATAGTTGAATCGGCGAAATTAATGGTGCATTTTTAGTTCGTCTCAATTAAGCCGGATTCATATAGACATGATATGTGAATATCGCTGAAATATTGTCAAGTGTTTTTTCTTTTCATACAAATGCGAAACTTTTCAGCAAATTTGCTGAAAATTAAGGAATCAGTTTTCTACTTCTTCGATTCAAAATTGACAAACAAATTCACAATTTGCATCTATATGAACCGGGCTTTAGCCAATCATAGCTGACGTTTGATTGGCAAACGTCAAATAATGAGAAAAATTATAATCAACAATACCTTGTTTTCCATATAGCGAGATAAAATTGAAATGTGTGGCATATAATGGTGACTTGAAATTTGCTCTCAACGCGATTAAAAACATTTCAAATTTGCTCTCAACATGATGGAAACATGCTATACTCTACGGATTTCTACTTCTGGGTAATGTATTGAACATTTCAATCAAAAACATGACAAAGTCGTTCAGTTTCATATCTTCGAAATGGAAATGGTGTATGTAGCGTTATCCAGCACCGATCTGTAATAAAGCTAGATGAGCACTGCCCGTTTCGCCCTATGAAAAAAATGCGCCAAATTGAACCCTCTCAAATTGAAAATGCGCATGTGAATTGCTCCAAATTGTCAATGTCATTACGTCAAAACGCCATTGTTATCAGTGTCGTGTGATCTTATTGTTTATAAAATTTTTGGCCAGTTATATTTGTGAAGTCGAAGACGGTTTATTAGTATAATTTGCGAGCCCATGTTTTATTATTATTATTTTTAGAGTACCTAATTTCTATTGAGATTAAAATTGTCCCCTGACTTTTTCTTCAGGAGACGCCTCTGTTTGACATATCCTCAACGCGCATGTGTGGTGCTCCAAAGTGCCAGATACTAGTTGGCGTAATTTTCTTTAATGGTAGTGCTCATACAGTTTTATTATAGGTCAGTGTTATCCAGTGATATACAAGTTACATCTACACCACTTCTGCTGATAGTGGAGATGTAATTTGTATGGATGCATTACCAACCGAAATATTAAGTTTATTCAGAAAATTGATGGATGTAGCCGTTTCCACGTGGTAGGAGATCATCATGAAAACGGAAAACTAAAAATTCCTGTTGTTTACCAATTCATTCCAAACTGATAACGGAATATACCAATACAATTGCCTTTTATACCTGGTTTTTCTTATTCACTACTTTTAACAATTTAACCCATAAAAAATATATAAAAATACCTGAATATGTAGTTATGATCGACAATGGATAGGCTGCATTAAAAACTAGTGAATATACTAAGTCTACCTTCTCAATAAGTAAATTACATCCGCAATTTTTCATTATTTGCTGGGATAGTGCAAAATTCCCGTATCGTTTAGGTTCGGAAATGCTCTGAGTTACACAGAGAATTCTCGTTACGTTTGTCTGCTAATAATTTGGATAAAGAACTAAAAAATCATACAGATAGGAAAAAATCATGGTTTCAACGCAACCACAATTCAGTTACAAATTAATATACCCACAAGTCAAACAGTCAGAACCTAAGAAATTTGTAACGTTAACGTAATATGGAAAAAGAACAGATACTATTGCGAGATTCTTCGGAAAAAAACAGGTAGAAACAGCATTCAGGCCACATTCCAGGTTATCTAATTTCCTTTTCAATGCCAATGGATAAAATTGAAAAATCTGGAGTTTAATGAACATTCCGGATGTAATCTACTTTATGATAATATAGACTTGCTATATTCACCCATTTTTATTGTAGTCTTTCCACATTCTCGATTATAAACATATGTTCAGGTACAAGGATAAAGGTAATTACTTAGATAAGATATTTCTTTTATGGGTTAAATTATCATTAGTGGTGAATGAGAAAAGCCTCGTTAAAAGGCAAGTGTATTGGTTATCAGTTTGAAATATAGTTTGAAAGTATTCATATAAGACGAAACTGCAGTAACGCAAGTATTACAAGTATAAAGTGGTAAAAAAACAGGGATTTTCATTTCTCATTTTTCGAATTTATTCAGGTAAATACATTTTTATATTTCAGGATTACTTATGGCGTTGAAGTTTTTTTTTAAACACTGTTCTGAAAAATCGATTTTCGATATGTTATCCCTAGGAACCGCACACATTTTACTCCAAATCGATGTACTTTTCAACCCTATATTGCTTGTATGCGAAAATAGGGCACCTAAATCTGTGACTACCTGACGGTCTAATACCGCTATACGATTTTTAACGCTTTGATGGTGTAACAAAATAATTTATATTGTACTAGAATGAAGCAAGTCTATTTCAATATCAGATGTCTTGTTTAGCGATCAAATTGGTTTTCACAAATAAATATTTTGTTAATCAACTGTATGTTCCTAATCGTGAACCATAGTAGAAATAGACAATTCACATTAATTCCAAAAGTTTTCAAACTTTGGTCAAGTGAATGGTACATCGAAAGCAATAACTAAGTTTGCAACCTCTTCCGAAGTACGCAACCTTGTCAAAATGGCAATAAACTTGAATTTTGCTATATACTCCAAACTCCAAAAGTTCTACAAACTTGGAATATCATAAGAGAAAATTCCAAAAGTTCTTCACACTTGGCAGATACATTGGAAAAATATTCCGAACATGCAGACTTGCAACCTTTTACGTTGACTGGAACATATATTTTTTTTAATTCGTGGTAATTTTTTTGATCAAGGTGCAGTCACAAATTTGCAAATGTACACGATCCGGAACTTCATGCAATTTGCACAAATCTCATTTGTAAATTACTACTCCAAGTTTGCAGAACATTTGGAATTTTCTCAACGAGTATACAGCAAAATTCAAGTTATTTGCCATTTCGAATGTTGCGTACTTCGGAAAAGGTTGCAAACTGAGATTTATTGCTTTCCCGATGTACCATTTATTTGACCAAAGTTTGAAATCTCATTTTCATGTCTATCTCTACTGGCCTACAGCGGTTACAATATCAAATAGTGTGCAGTCTTCTGCATGCATCATTAATTGCATTCTCTTACAGGTTGGAGAGAAATAGACATTGGCTTCTTCTTGGTGGCTATGTTCGTCGTCTTCTTCTGATGTTCATATTTCTGGAACTTTGTATATCATTTTCAGTTTAACTCGTCATATTTTTCTTGAAATCCGTACTTGGAAATTTTCTGGCACACTTTCAACTTCCTTGAAAGCGAAGAGTACCGATTATGATCAGTTTCATATTCTCAAACATTTTCAAGAATTTTGTTGTAGCATTTATAACTCTTACTTTGACACGTATGTTCCAAAATTTCTAAATTCAATCTGTATATTTCACCTGAATTCAGACATCCATATTATATACACAATGTGAACTACCATCTCACCACATATCCCTGAAGCATCGGTGTAGCCTATCTTTGTTTCTTGGCATTGGCTATTAGAGCTAGCCAGCCATTTTCTTCTTCTTCTTCTTTTGGCACTGACTATGATATTTTCTAGCCATTTTTATCTTGGCATTAGCTATCCTATGCAGTTAGTCTTCTTCTCAGTCTAGATTTTGAGCGGAGCCTACCCGCTTGTTGAGTTAGGTTGAATACAAGAACGTCTCACTGATTATGTTCGACTATAACAGACCTAATACTTACCTTTTAGGTCCAGATCTCATCTAAAATGATCATCGATGCTGGAAGAACGTTTCAGAAGCCATCGCAAAACAGGTTCCAATAAGTGGGCCACAGTTGAATAACTCATTGAACTTAACTTTTTCTCATTATTAATTATTGTTGTATGAGGATCTACTTTTTTCGAAAACTGTATATATATTTCTTTTTAAATGATGGATTATTGAAAAATGTACATTTTAACTGAATTTCCTCCCATATTTGGAACTGCCTACTGGAGCTCAGGATGGAGCTTAGATGCTTCCGTACCATCAGGGTACGAGAAGGACTCCGAAGCGTATATTTATATACAGAGTGAAATAATCCATCCAAAAGAAAATTTGAATTTTATGCGATAATTTTTCTTCAAGAAAAACGATATTAGCTCTTGTTATTACAGTAGCTCAGGATGGAGTTTAGATGTATCCGAACCACCAGGTTTCAAGAAAGGCTCATAACCGTATATTTATATACAAAATGAGAAATAATCTATGCAAAATAGAATTTGAATTTTATGCGATGCTTTTTCTTAAAAAAACTATCTTTGCTCTTGATATAATATCATTGTTGATTATGTTATATAGTGAAATCTCTTGTTGGCTTATTTCTGAGAAACTATGTCAACATAACTGAAAATAACTTAGATCGCATCTGACGTAGCTAGAATACAATTAATACTTGTTAATGATTCTATACACATACGTATACTACCGTGTTATGTGTATTTTTATTTGCAGTTAGTTCTTATTTGATTCCGCCGTAAAATGATTATTGGTTGTGCTTTACTTAGCCTAAAAATAATGATACCGAGCCTTTCAAACGCAACAGTAAATTAATATTTTGGAACTGGAATGGCGTTATATTCTTGCTTTTGTTGTGTTGAAATCAGATATTGTCACACTCCATTTGATTTTAGATTCTTCAGATACAAATTGTTTCTTTTACATTATAACTGATCCCGTGTTGTATTCACAATTTCATCCAATTTATTGTAGGATAAATTTAAAATGTCAGTTATGAACACAAATTTAATTAAACGAGTTTTCAAAATTTTAATTAACTATAATGATTGAAATATTTATGAACAAAAATGGCATATGGATGATTAACATATTATCGACAATGTTTTTTCAATACAATAGATATGACGAAAAATAGGATGAGAAACTTTTATAAAGCAGTTCAGAGTGTTAATAAATTATACCATTCTCTTTTCAGCCTTCTGTCAACGCATGATCACATAGAGTTTATATTTCAATATCATATTCTTCAAATAATGGACTGTATGATAATTCTGAAAGGTACTCAGTTGATTGTTTGAATTTACGAGGATATTATCATTTAGCGATGTTATACTTTTCGACTTGTTCAAGAGTCAACGACTAATTCAGAGAAAAACCAGGCCATAATACTTATTGTATATTACAGTCAGAATTGCGGAAAGTACTTTATCGTCTACTGATAAACAATAATTTGTCGTGTGCCGCATTTTTTCGTTTAATCCGTCATATATTTCAACGTTTACAGTATCGACCACTTGGCACAACTATTGGACCGCAAACTCACTGAAACATAACATCAAATAATTTAAGGATAAAGAAGGAGTTCACGATCAGTATTGTTTTGAGTTTCAGTGGTTTTCTGAGTATGGCTCTATTATAGAGGTAAATTCACCTGAGGTTTTGTCTAAACCTGCGGCATGCGTTTTCAAAGGCGATGTGGCTACATCGACGGCAATGCTCTGTGCTTCTGCGGGAAGGGGCACCCCCCACCGATTCCAATGTTTGATGGGAGTAATAATCCACTTTCTTAGCTAAGACTTTCGTTCTGATCAGTACGTCTGTCTAGGTCTTGCAGGCCGTACAGCCTCACAAGCACTTCGATCTATAAGTTCTTTTGTGCTAAGGTAAGTATGTGTTTTCTCGGTTGAAGTTGTCAGGGAGATCTTTGGCTTGCCGTATACCTGTAAGTCTCTGCCAATGTATTCTTACTGCTTCCTCCTCTATCGAGTTCCTTCTGGAACTAGGAGCTTCCAAGCCCACATATAGTTCTGTCAAAATGGGTGGTGTGGAGCTCCTTATTGTCCCAGTGTATCTTCTTGTTATCTCCTGACACCTAGAGGATAACGGCTTCATTGTTACTACACATCTTATTCAATTTGTGTAGGCAGTCCCATATCATATTTGAATTGATGTTTGGTGAAATAAATGCTTGGATGTCTGCTTGACTGTCAGACATCATTGTTGTCTCTTTGTTTCTGTATTTTTTGTCGAGGTTGAACTGGGTGCAACTTTGTATGGCGTGAATGTCTGCTTATAGGCTCGTAGTATTCGATAAGAGGCCCAAATACTTCTGCCCCAGTCTCCTCCAGGGTCCTAGACCGTCTGTGTACCATGTTATGGTATACCTTCACATCTGCGATCCCAACTTGACAGGTGATCATTCCATCAAATGGCGCCTCCGTGTATTTATTTCAAATGGGACATCTGGATTGGTATGAATCCATGATTGCTCTATTGGCTTCGTTTATGGTTTGCCCGAATTCAAAGTGGCTTTTTCATTTGAATTTCAATGTGGCTTTTTCATTTGAATTTCAATCTGCTCTAGATTACATTTTAGAATCCGTATTCAAAGGTGGTTTTTATCACAAGCTCTAGCTGAATGTTATGATTCTATGGTTGGAGAGGGAGAGTACTTCTGAAACTTCAGTTTTCCGTACCATCTTGCTGATGCTGAGGCCGTCGAGCTTTATGTCTGGCCCTATTCAATATATTCAGATTAGCTGCAAATGCGAGTTATAGCATTTGATCACCTCTTCGATTGGTGTGCTTCCCCAGATGGTGTCATGGACATTGGCTTCACATTCAATCAGGAGCACATTAGCGAATGCTTGAAATGACCCAGTCCAATATCATATTGTACGGAAGCTAAAATCCAAAAAGGTTTGTATTTTTTATCACTAAAGAATATCTTGTATGCTCTTGAGAATAGGGGAAACCGAAAGCATTTTATATTAGGTTCAAGATGGAAGATAGAAGAATGGTGTTCAGCAACTCGTTAACTTGAGGGCGAATGAATAAACCAACTGGATAGATCGAACGAAAGTAGCTACAATTAGAAATGAATGGGGAATATCACATCTACGAGTTTTAAATGAATACCTGATGTAGCCAAAGAAATTGAATCTCTTCTGACTTGCGATTGGGAACATTCCAACCAAAACCAGAAATAGTGATTACTCCGTCTGCAAGATTTCCACTGGATTGTTAAAAATATTCATAAGAAAACCGGTCGCGAAGCGCCTGGAAAGATTGGTGGTTTGGGGAATAATGTAGGGTACTGGGATATAAAATTGGTGTAGAGAGGGGAGGAAAGGGTGGTAATGTGGGATACGGACATAATTCTGTTTGGTTTCGTTGCTTTTCAAAAAATGATTATAACAAAACCGGGCACGAAACGCCCGGGTAAATTTGGGTGGGTAATGGGGGCACTCACATAAATGAAAGGAGGAGAGGGGTGGGGAGGGTCATATGGAGGTAACTGACATCATTTTGTTTTTTCCTTTTTTTAAAAAGTTATTAAATTTTTTTCTATAATTTGTTGTTATTTTAATCCAACCGAAGTCAATTGAACAAACTAAAAAAAATTAAAGAACTATAATAGAATTTTCCTCTTTGTTCTCCTACACCGACCAAAGGCGGAACAGTCTTCATTTTTATTTTTATTTTATTTTATTTTGTTTTCCTTCGTTATTCATACGTTTTCATGTGTCAATTCGAACGAACCTTATACATCGAGTCAAAAGTAAACATATTCAACTGGCCTTGGAAAGACTATTCAACCAGTCCTCAAAAAAGGAAAATAGACCCTACCTAGCAACTACACACCTATCGCGCTGTTATTTGTTAGCTCGAAGGTCATGAAAATGCCATCATCATCGAGCTCATAAAATATCTAGAGCGCCCAGGAATTGTAAATGTTCGACAATATTTTTCTTCATCAGAGATCAACTGGTGACCTGCTTGCTCATTTATGGCAGTAATCTATCGAAAAATATGGCAAAACACTTGCTGTTGCATTGGATACCTCCAAGGCGGTTGATCGCATTTGGCACCAGGGACTTTTTGCGAAGCTTTCGTCGGATGGATTGTTCCCCAGTTGTGTTCCTTGCTATTTAGCTTTTTCTCAGACAGATGTCTCCACGTGTTTGCTAATGGAGTTCCATCAGACCCTTTACCTATGTAGTGTTCCGCAGGAATTCATTCTAGCACCAACACTGTCGCTTCTTCACATCAATGATTTGTTGGGAGCTACCTCATATTCCTAGCATAGCTTTTGCGTATGATAGTACCCCTTCATATCGCTTTCTATTCCAAAGCTCTGATATCATCCCGTGAAACCAGAAGAAAGGAGAAGGGCCGTGAAAGATTTAAATATGGACTTGGCAAAAATTCTAGAATGAGGAACCAACTACTCGATATGATTCAATGTGAATAAAACCGAAGTTTCATCCAGAAAGACTGATCTCCCAAAGGTCAGCATAGTTATGTCAGGAATATCTATACTAAATAAACCTATTTCGGTGCTCGGTATTACCATTAGCAGTACTCATGGGAAAACCATGAGAATTAGCAGAATTGGTAGCTAACGTAGGACCAGCCTGAGAGCAAGGAAAGAACCGTACGGAATACCTGCATTGTTTGAATGGTTCTCGACGTATAAACCATTAGAAGTAGATGTGTTAACCAGAAGAGGCGGGGCCTTACTTAAAGTGCGATCAAAAATCAGCTGAAATGTTCATCAGGTAGGTCATATCCTCAAGAAGACCGCAACTTCTAAAGATACTAGCTCTCATCTACTGCAACATCAAGTGATCTATGCGGAAAGACACATTTCATACCAAAGTTGTGGCATACGATTTGAACACACTTTTTGATGCAAATGCCTACCGAATACAGTGTGATGCAAAGCTGCTGCAAGATCTCTCCGAGTTTTTGTGTTGTCTTCCAAGGATGTGTGGCATATGAATGACCGCTTATACATTTTTTGTATAGAAACGGATTTTTTCAAGTAAACAAATTGTCTAGTTTCTATAAGCTTCTGGAAATAAAGGTTTGTTACTTACTATTTTCATCAATCACTTTACGTGTGGAATATTCTTGATTCTTCAACTCAGAATATCAAATGGTATGATACTATCGGAAATACATGACATGTACGAGGTTTGAATAAATAATCAAAACAATTTCGCTGAAAATCGTATTGAAATGAGAACATTAGACGCGTTATAAAATCTTGAAATGAAGGAAATATTAAGTATTCTTTGGAAAAATATTATTTGTATTCGTGAATAATACTTCAAATACAACCTCTATTCAAAATAATACATTTGATTTTTTTATAGTCTGTAAATGTTGGTAATTTCAGTGCCCATCAATAACACATTATGTTGAACTGGAAGTGGAAATTCTATTTTACATTTAGTTAAACTTTTGTCTTACCAGAGATTATATTTACGTACTATTGCTAATTAGAACTATAACGTTTTTCAAATTACCGTTGAATATATATCTCGTAAAGGAAATGCCTCTAGGCTTTGGATATTTTTGTACGATAACGTCATGGTATTCGTATTTTCTTGCATCATTAAATGTCAATAAAATCGATGGTGCCATTATGTAATAGTAATTTATGTATCAAGTGAGTAAAGAGTAGGATATGTTGATACACGATGCCGTAGGCGGAGTGCGGCAATTTCTACGAGTAAAAAAACACTTTACTCATGAGTTTCATACAGTACTTTTTCTACAACTTTCAAAAACCACAACCAATTCAGATTTTTTTTGCAAATATGAAATGCATTTGGCATGTTTATTGATTCATAATTCGAACAAAGTTTGAAGAGTATGCTGGAGAGTTGAGTTTCAAACAAATGAAACGAATATTTTCGAAAAAAGAAATTTAAGTTCTTGAAATATAGGAAAAAGTAATTGGAATGAAAATGAAACATTTTTTGCCAAGTAACTACCATACTGATCTGGAAATGAATTATTAAATTTATTCAAACTATAGAATAGAATACAATAGAATATAGTTGATATAGCTAATTTCATTTCTTCGTTCAAATAATTAGTATCACTGAAAATAACCTGTGCATTCGCAGCGTGTGTTGAATGTATTATAATAAGTATACTTGATTTTTTTAGTATCAGTGAATACAAAATAAATTAATATTTTATATATTTCTTTATTAGTTAAATCCACACAAGCTTAATCAGCGTAATTACATGAAGTCATTAACAAAAAATAATATATGCGGTACGATGTTGACCAAAAATAATAATGATAATTAGGATTGTAGATGTACCTATTAGTCACTATATTTGTACTAAAACTTTTGAAAGAGAAAGTTTCTATATATGTAACTCCTCTAATCTTCATTCATTGAATAGTCACAAATCACTTAATCTTTTTTATAATCATTGCACTTTGTTTACTATTTTCAGGTTTGGTTATTGTGGGTATACCTATATTCATAAAAATTAATATAGTTTTTCAGTAGGTATCCATGTTATTTTATTCCAGTTGAAAAGTTGTGAGATCATTCCTAGAGTTTTTTCATAACCACCATCATTTTCAACTATGGATCCTGGATTACTGTTCCTAAATATGGAATGAAGCTTCTAAACACACTAAAAACTTTTAGCTGCTGTCTAAATGGGAGCGATTCGTCTCGTCGGTGATGCTGCGGTTTAGGAGGTCTCATTCACCCCTCTGGAACTCCACAGAAAGTTTGACGATCTGTCTCTGCTTTGTAGATAGTTTCATGGATTGAAATATCAATAGGTACACCGTTAGCGGACCCATCGAGACTAACCCGTCGAGCTCAGTTTTCACATCCCTTTGTCGGCACTTCCAGGGCTCGTTCTTCCAACGAACGGTAAATCTGTGGACCTCACTGCCTCGGTAGGTGTTCCCTGAGGCATACAGCCTGCAGAATTAAGGAACACAAATTCAACATCAATGATGTTGGGTCCACAGATTTGAGGATGATAGTACCCTTCATACCGCTTTCTCTTCCAAAGCTCCAATTTCAGCCTGTGACACCAGAAATGTGTATGGAAGGAACGTGAATGAAAACATGCACGTACCAAAAATTCTAGAATAGCGATCCAACAAACTTGGTAGAATTCAATGCGAACAAACCCAAACATGCCTTTTTTCTCGAAAGGCCTATCTCACTTTGGTCAGCGTAATTATGTCAGTGTCAGGAGCATCGATACCAATGAAATCTTCCATTTCAATGCTCGGTATCACCATTAGTGGTACCCTTTCATAGGAAAACCATATGAACTCCATTTGCAAAAGTGTTTCTGAAAAATTTAGTTTTCTGTTTCCTACCAAGAGTTATTACACTTCCCGTCAACTAATTATGATTTATGAGGCACAAATCCGACGTGTCCTTGAATACTCTTCACATATATGGAGTGCAGCCCCCTAACACACTGAAACTTTTGGATTATGTCCAAAAAAGAGCCATTCTCTTCTGAAATGTCATCAACCGTTCCATCGCTAGCGGTTCCATCAAGATTGACTCGTCGAGCTCAGTCCTCACATCCATTTGTCGTTATTTTGGAAATATGTCAAACATCTTTTTCCCAGGGCTCGTTTTGCCGACGAACTGCAAATCTTTGGAACTCACTGCATCGGGAGCTGTCTTCTGAGGCTTTAATGAATTCAAGAACACCAATTCCCACCTACTTTTCTTCGGCTTTCAGTGTGTTTTCTGAACATAACAGGGTTTTCCTTTTGGTGGGAACCAGAACAGAAAAAAATCAAAACCTTTCGCAATCTAAAAAATATCCACTGTCCCCTATGACCATTGAATGGAAACGTCGGGGAAGAGTTCACAAGTATAAGTGTTGTAAGAAGGGTAGTAAAAATTAAAACGGTCTCGTTTCATAAGTTTGAAGAATAGAAAATATTATGAATGACTTTAAAAAACATTCGGGGATATTTTTCTTTAATTTATTGAAGATCTTATCACATTCAGTTTACTTACTCTATGAACTTCTATGATATTGTAGTATGTTTGCTTCTGGAAAAATATAACGTCATTATTATCCTTATCAGATCAAAATTGTTTTTCATGTTTCATATCGGCCTACAGTATCACGATAAATAACTTAGTTTATTTGTTTAGTTAATGGTTGATTCAGAAGTTTGGATTAACTTTGCCATTATTTTGTATTGTGTAATTATCTTTTTTTCTCGTGGCAATGAGTTCAACGTAATCCCAATATTTAATAAAATCTGCATGTTTTATTTTTCAAGTCAGAATAAATAGATATTGCATTCTTTCAAAGTCTGCATGTTTTTTGAATCGTCAGAATCAATTGATACTATAATTTGTATACTTGAATAATAAGATTTTTTACATCAGGTAAGTTACTCAGAAGTTGATTCCTAATCCACAACAAGAAGATCGAAACGAGATGTTGTACAGTTAATTCCCGATTGACCTAGTGAATCGTCAAAACCAAAATATTGTCATGTAATAACAAAAGGCCTGTTTACTTCTTCAGGGGATCTTTTTTATCTAGAAATACTACCACGTGACGCGGACTTCAACCATTGCAATTTTTAATTCATTTACAATTCTTTGAAGAGTTGTTTCACAAAAGTGACTTCTTAAATCCGGTTGATCGACAGCTTCAGTCATTTAGACTAACTTAAGAATCACACGTTAAAAGGTAAGGCATTTCTCAGCTCGCACGAGTCTCTTGAAGATTTCTAAGGGGTTGCTCGAAAAGTTGCAGCCGTTCGACGGATTTTAGATTTTTTTTTATTTCTATATCCAGAGTTACCAAATTCAATTATTTTCAACGAGTATACTTTATTATGTTAAAATATTAGACAGGTGACGGATGACAAGTGATGGGTGACTAATAAAAAGTGATGGGTGATAGGTGACTAATGACAAGTGACTGTTGATAATTGACTAATGACAAGTAAATGCACGTGACATGTGACGAATGATATCTAGAGAATGACAAATGAGGGATGACAGCTGACAGAAGTGTGTCAGTTCACAACTAACGTATTGGGAGACGTAGTGACGGTTGTCTCAAGCGGCACCATAGAAAGTTTCAACAGTACTTCATATTTGAGCATATCGAACATAGAGTTAGGAAAACCACAGCTGCTTTTTGGGGATGCAGAAGGGCATTTGGCAGTGTGTGGGGGCTTATCGTCAAGCTTCTATACTAGATTCTCGAACGCCTGATGATTAAGCACGGAACCGTCGTATGGTGACAAGGTACAGCATCCGGCAAATTAAAAACTCAATGAAATAAGGTTCAAAAACTTGCGAGGACAAGTGCAATGAAGACGTCATCCACTAGGGTGCTGGATACACTCACTCATAGGACTACCTCTCCTGCACCTCTTCATTGGACATTAGGCAGGCAAAGTCAATGCTCGCCTGATACGCACCAATAAATGGCTGAGCAAGGGTATTTATGGACATTCTCGATTTTGGAATCAAACGGTAAAGGATTGTCCCCTCCTTGGTATGCCGAGTGACAGTTCTTTACATCCCATACGATTCAGCAAATGGCCGCAGTCAGTCATTCCCAAAAGGTAGAACTGGGACTATATCGAGCACCACGTGGTCCATTTTACTGGCATCATCTGGTACACAGATGACTCCAAGAGGGCTGAATTAGCCGGGGTAAATGGGTAATCTCCGAAAGCGTTACTTCAGGCAGAAGTTTATGCCGCACTCGCCTGTGTTGGAGAAAATATCAACAGAGGCTACCACGGTCAGAAAATCACGATATGCACAGACAGCCAAGCGGCGACCAAGGCCCTCACATACAATGCTTGCTGTCTGAATGCATTAACGATCTGCAAAGCTATCCACCGCTAATAGGTAAAGCTACTTTGGGTCCCCGGTCATATCGGAGTGCCAGGAAAAGAACAGGCCGATTATTCGGCCAGCCAAGGGGAGAAAAGCTCAACGATTGGACCAGTACCACTAGGAAATCATGGAGCGTCTCAACCATGAAGGAACTCTTTGAAGTAAAATTTCAGGACGCATGGAAAGAGAACAATCAAACCCAACATGCCCTTCTACTTGGAAGACTAAGACTGCTCACAATGAACAGGAAGGAAATTAGAATAGAAGTAGGGTTCCTGATAGGGCACTGCCATCCAAACCATCACCTTAACATTATTGGTATCAGGTATGATACCGACTGTAGGTGGTGCTTGGATGATGAGGAGTTAGCCACCCACATCCTCGCGGAATGCCCAGCAGTGGTAGCAATTCGAGAATCGCACCTCGGAAGGATCGTTCTGAACCCGCAGAGTATGAAGAGGGTTTCTGTAAGAAGGCTGGCCTCTTTCGCTCGCGAAAAGGCTAACTTTTTAAAATTGAACCAATTCCCAGCAGCGGTGGGGGCATACATAACATGCCCGAATCAGAAGCCTACATGCTTATGGTTCTATACGCCCACAAAGCTATATTCTATCATGTATCTACTTCTGTTGTTGCTTTGCACAAGCAACTTAGAATGAAATAGCGGAACGAATAATCATGAAGGGTAAGAAAACAAACTTCAATCCAGGCAAATTTTGAGAAATGTCAACAAGCAGCGGGAAAACGTAATAAGTAACACGGAATGTATCGACTGTTAACATCCTCGGCAAGCGACGAGCCTCGGCATTGTCTCGGCTCGTACCCGCTCACCTCGAATGTTAACACGTCTTTACATTCCTTGTACTTAAATAACTATTCTATAAGAATTATGTCAGTTCCACAAAATAAAAATTAAATTTTCATGTGGATAGTCCGAAATTCGCGTTTTTTTGTCTAAAATGGGCCATAGTTCAAAATGGGACCGGAATTGGGTCGGGTAACCTCAATATTTCCGGACTATGCATAACGTCTCTTTTCTAGAGCTCGATTTTTCAGTGAAACCCAAATGTCTATGGAGGTGTTTTCCGAAAATTCAAGAAATCATCAATTTCTACCTCGAAGGAATATGTATCACCGAAGCTATCTACAGGGGCAGTGAGAAAAACAAATAAATATCCACAATATATTACTACTACTACTACTATGCACTTAGTTATAGAGGTTAAGAAGTGGTGAAAGATTAACATCTATTCAATTTTATTTTAATCCTTTCCTTTCTGAATGCAAAATTTCAAAATTTGGATCATAAGTATGTTTTTCATCTATAAGGTGATTTGAATAATTTGAATCTCTCTTGTGGTTATCAAAGCTTCTTTTATTTTCAACATTTATCTTCAATATAAAAGAAGCTAGTGTTCAACATTAAATAATATATAAAGGCTTAAACTAAGGGCATCTTTGTGATATTACACTGAATTTCCCATATTAAGCAAACCACCTGTTTATTATCAATACCTTTTTTCTATTTAACTAATTTCAAACTACTATAAATATGTCTGTACATTTACGGCATACCTTTTTTGTTTGAAAAAGCTATAGTAATAGCGAAACGCGTCACATATTACAATTAGTAATATATCGTGGATATTAAAAAAACAAGTGTTTTTCATTTAATTCCTAGTAATTTTGGATATCCATCAAGTATCAGTTAAATCAATCAAGACAAATAAATTAAAATGTGAAATGCGGATATGACTCTTATACTTTGAATAAGAGCAGAAGAATGAGAATCAAAGTTTTCTTTCCTTTCA
Organism: Chrysolina haemoptera; assembly: GCA_958298965.1. Lineage (NCBI taxonomy): Eukaryota > Metazoa > Arthropoda > Insecta > Coleoptera > Chrysomelidae > Chrysolina > Chrysolina haemoptera. Next base: position 4,721,128 of record OY282596.1, on the reverse strand, counting down.
GCTTTGAAGACATTCGAACTGTACCTACAGTCGATTTTTTTCTACAATACATATTCGTTTTCAACAATTTTTGCTTTATTTTAACGCTTACCAACAATGCCTTCCACTTTTGTTGTAGCATTTGAACCTAGTAGTGATTCCCGTCATTATATTCTAGTTCCCGTATTTTCCCATCATTATTTATTTTATTCTCAATCTTTTAATAATTCAGTTCATATTATATTTCCTATCATTTTCTTCGTGTCCTTCATTAGTCAAGTTTTGTAGTGCTTGTGTAAAAAGTTTCGCCTCAGCTTTTTAGCTTTGTTGTTTTATTTTGCTTCATAATCATGATACTGTCCCTCATAAAAAATCTCAAATGAGTATTCAGAGTCGTAGCATGTCCGGGTGAGGGACGGCTCTTATAATTTGCTATGGCGCTTCAGAGTAATTATTGGTTACTTATTTGTTCCATTAGCTGTAGGAATTCTAGAAAGAAAACTTCAATACCACCACGATGGTCGGTGTATTCCCAAGCAAGCACTACTCACTAGGCCTACATATTTGAATGATCCAAAGAAGAAAAGTTAAGGTGCGTATTCACTAGAGCATTCGTTCTGCATGAGCTCATGAGATGCTCGGTTCAATCTCAGGCTGCGTAGTATCTTCTGGCACATGAGCACCGATCCGCAGTCAGACGCGTACAAATATTCATACTCATCACTATCCAAATTCAAATCAAAATTTCTCTAATAACCTCAAACAGAACGTCAAGCACACATTCACCGTCCACCCTGAGCACGAAAAAATTGCCATAAACGGATCGGCCTGAGCACGGCACGCGCATTCTGTTCGTGGTCAAATCAGCGTCCACACTGTCTGAGCATTCGCTTGTTCGGTGCCCATGCGTAACTAATGCTCAGTGTGGACGCTGATTTGAGCACGAACAGAATTCGCGTGCGGCGCTCTGGCCAGTCAGTTTTTTGCGCCGATATGCTCGTGCTCAGTTTGGACGGTGAAAGTGTGCTTGACGTTCTGTTTGTGGTTATTACAGAGATTTTGTATTTAATTTGGTTATTGATGAGTATGAATATTCGTACGCGACTGACTGCGGATCGGTGCTCATGTGCCAGAAGACACTACGTACCCCCTGATGCAGCCTGAGCTTGAACGGAGCAGCCTGAGCTTGAATGGAGCAGCCGAGCTTGAACGGAGCACCCAGAGCTTGAACGGAGCAGCCTGAGCTGGAACGGAGCAGCCTGAGCTTGAACGAGGCAGCCTGAGCTTGAACGGAGCAGCCTGAGCTTGAACGGAGCAGCCTGAGCTTGAAAAGAGCTGCCTGAGCTTGAACGGAGCAGCCTGAGCTGGAACGGAGCAAACTGAGCTTGAACGAAGCAGCCTGAGCTTGAACTAGGCAGCCTGAGCTTGAACGGAGCAGCCTGAGCTTGAACGAAGCAGCCTGAGCTTGAACGAGACAGCCTGAGCTTGAACGGAGCAGCCTGAGCTTGAACGGAGCAGCCTGAGCTTGAACAGAGCAGCCTGAGCTTGAACGGAGCAGCCTGAACTTGAACCGATTATCGCATGTGCTCATTCGGTACTCATGAGGAACAAATGCTCTAGTGAATACGCATCTTTATATGGTGCCGGGTGGCACGAAATATCGTCTCGCGACTGTTCATAACGGACAATTCGTCACGGCGACAATTCGTCTTTTTCTTTCCCTACAGGGTGAGCTACAAAAATGGGTTGAATATCTAACGACAATTATGGAAAATACTGTCTACGAGTGGATTCTTTCTTCTTAATTCAATCTTGGCGTTACTAATCGTCCGTTACGGACTGTCGATATTACGAAGTGTCGTCGATACGAATTGTCGCGTTACGATATATCATGGAATGATGATGCCGATGTGAGCTTTTACCATGGCATGGGGGTGGATGCCACTCTTCCCGGGGGTGGAAACGAATATCCTCGAAAAAAACGCAGATATCGATATGGAGTTTTTTCAATAAGTCAATATTTTTCGAGTTAAATCAATATTTTTCTAGTAATTCGCAATTGAAAATGTTGTTTTCGAGTGATTTTTCACGAATAACTCCTAAATCATACGATGGATCAAAAAAATTATAGAAAACAAAAATGAAGCATTGGTTGTTTTTTCATTTCTGTTGATGCAAAACGAACGGAGTTATCATTATTTGTTCGCCAAATTCTGAATGGAGCATTCAACGTAAGTATGTAATCCATGTACAATTAACTTCATTTAGACTCTATGGTCTAGAAGTTTGAACGGTTTAGAATGCTTCGATTGGAAAAAAGTTTGACCAATTTTGTAATTATTTTAGAAAATTTCGAAAATATTCTTTTTTTTTACAGTACCTAACTCAAAAACTAATGAAGATGCGTAAAAAACATATTTCTGTAGGGGGCCAATTACTTGAGATATCACTCTTTTTCAGTTAGCGTTTGAGCCCTTTTAACTAAAAAATTTCTAATGCTGAACGTTCAACAAAGTTCAACTTTACAGGACTTGTAGCCATTGAAATGTCATGCAAAAATGAATTTTCAAAATCAAGGAAGTTATCGATGAAGCACCGTGGTGAAAATTTGATTCCTGGCAGTTTTGAGGCGTTTATAAATACATCTAAACACATATTTTGGTATCTAGGAGTTGAATAGTGATGATAGTTTTTTTGATGATGTATAGAATTTGAATAAAGCACAATATTTCGATGTACGTTAAAATTTTATTTTCATATACTCGTTCAATAGTTCAACTTTTTTTTTCAATTTTAACTACAAGGGTTATTTCTGAGCATTGGCGCAGCCAGGGGGGAGGCTTTGGGGCTGCAGTTCCCCCCCAAGCCACCAAATGAGTATTGAAATGGTGGCGTAGAATACGGGAAAAATATTGAAATAATTCTAGAACTTTCGGAATTATTTTTTTTAGTGCTAGGATAGGATCCTAGCGCACCTTTTACACTTATCGCATTTTGCGACCATATCGAGATACATTCGTTAAATACATAGGTATATAGAAAGAAAGCTAAGAAAATTTCCTACAAGAGGATATTATTGTTTGCTGACCTAACAGTTCGCTTGTAGGTGTTATAAGTGGTTTTGTGTGCTAGGATGCCGGATTCGTGCGATACAATTTTTGTTGCACATTTATCTTTGTTTTATGGTACACCGTGTATCAGAACCTATTCAAATCATACATTTTCGGAATCAGCATAAAATTTTGAGTATATCGTTGGTAATTTCGAGTGAATCTGATGACTTTAGATTTTTGGCCATTTTTAAGGTATAACCCTTTGATGTTTTTTCGGCTGAAAATTCATTTTGTGCCGATCGACTAGAAAATCACAGCATTATACTAATTTTGGCATGCTGAATCGATTGGCGTTCGCAGAATTGCTCTATCTCGATTCGGTCGTCGGATTAAAATGTTATCCAGAGGTTGCAGGTGCCGTTTTCCTGCCAAACATTTTTCTAATTTTTTTTCTATGTTATATTCGAAAAATTCAATCTTTTTTCTATACGCTGACCGAATTTGAAGTCGATTGCTAGTCAAACATAGATTTGGTGGGCGTTTTTACGAACGTGTGCACTTTGAGTTGGACCGATTTTTAAATTTTTTATTTTTCGAATACTGTATCATGTTGAATTGATGGCGTAGAATATGGAAAAAATATTGAAAAAATTCTAGAATTTTCGGAAGTATTTTTCGCTGGCGGTTTTATGTGCTAGGAATGCGGATCCTAGCGCACCATTTACATTTTTCGCATTTTCTGACTATAACTAGAGACATTGGTTAAATGCATATGTATATAGAAAGAAAGCTAAGAAAATTTCCCACAAGAGGATGTTATTGTTTGCTGGCCTAACAGTTCGCTTGTAGGTGTTATAGGTGGTTTTGTGTGCTAGGATGCCGGATTCGTGCGATACAATTTGTATTGCACATTTATCTTTGTGTTATGGTACACCGTGTATCCGAACATATTCAAATCATACATTTTTGGAATCAGCATAAAATTTTGAGAATATCGTTGGTAATTTCGAGTGAATCTGATGACTTTAGATTTTTGGCCATTTTTAAGGTATAACCCTTTGATGTTTTTTCGGCTGAAAATTCATTTTGTGACGATCGACTCGAAAATCACAGCATTATACTAATTTTGGCATGCTGAATCGATTGGCGTTCGCAGAATTGCTCTATCTCGATTCGGTCGTCGGATGAAAATGTTATCTAGAGGTTGCAGGTCCGTTTTCCTGCCAAAAATTTTTCTAATTTTTTTCTATGTTATATTCGTTAAATTCAATCTTTTTTCTATACGCTGACCGAATTTGAAGTCGATTGCTAGGCAAACATAGATTTGGTGGGCGTTTTTACGAACGTGTGCACTTTGAGTTGGACCGATTTTTAAATTTTTTATTTTTCATTTTTCGAATACTGTATCATGTTGAATTGATGGCGTAGAATATGGGAAAAATATTGAAAAAATTCTAGAATTTTCGGAAGTATTTTTCGCTGGCGGTTTTATGTGCTAGGAATGCGGATCCTACAAATTTGAGAAAAACAGCTCATTTCGATTCAAGAATTCAGTCTTGCATATTGACAATATTATTTTTTATTATTAGCAAGACCTGATTGGGAATTCAAAATTTGATGCCAACGCCAAAATGTTTGAACCTGAAGTTATCACTTCTCATCAACTGCGCATAATCCTGACGTCCTAGAACCAATATTTTTCAGATCCAGGGGTGGGAATCTGTGTACCATAGAATTCTATTGTCGACAGTTTTGTTTTTTTCTCTCCCATGAATTGAACCATAATGTCATCTCACTTTTTCTATCAACAATAGAATTCTATGGTACACAGCATCCCACCCCTGAACAAACCTACCGGTTCTGGGTTCTGGGACGTCATGGTAATGCGCAGTTGATAAAGAGCGCTTTGGTTTGTCGAGGAAAAGTTCGGATTGGGCTGGTAGTTTTTAACACCTTGCGGTTTCAATTAGTCTACGAATGAAGGGGGACAAACATACACACTTCATGTGTGTTGGAGTGAAACATTTGATTAAATTCGCATTCGTAAAAGTTAGAAAATACCAGCCCAGCCCAAAAATCTTGTCCAGTCTGACCAAGCTTCAATATCAATAATACGGCATTTGCAAACTTCCATATGAGAACCAGTTGTACATTAGTTGCAGTTCAAGGCATGGTTCTAGTAAATTAACCGGGTTCAGTCATGAGTAAAGCGTAGTATATTGTATAGGAAGCACGGAATGATAGTTATTTCCCACAAGTTGAAAACTACCGCTCTCAACTGTCATTTCAAATTGTTTTAAGGGTTTCTAATTCATTTTAGCTCGACGTGATTGAAACTGAAATCCCGTTTCGCAGTTACTCTAGAATTGGGTTCAGTTTGAACTTCTCGACAATCCACATATGTCACCAACATCAGATCACTAACATCATGACGAAACAGCCATTAATTTTCTCAGGTCTTTGGTTATTAGCTATTCTATTATGTCAATATTTTGAAAGATCGTACATATGAAACAATTATTTCAATCATACTCTAGATATGTGAGTTAAAACAGTTTAGTATCAATCAAAGACAATGAGAAAATTGTGGATGTCCTATTTCAATGTAAAAGTGCAATTATTTTAGTAATAACCTTTATTTTTTCTGATTCCAGGTTGGTAAAAATGGATACATCCCTCGGGGGTTCTGTAGAGTGACCATCGCTCATCAAATTAAGATAACAAAATGTTATTTTGATAGCCTGCGAGTTGCCTAGATTTTCGGTGTATTTAAAGAAATTACTGGATGAACCTGAAAATACATCACAATATGCTTTGAGACAAAGTTGGCTTCCTTATCAGTGAGTGGAAAATCATATAATTCAACACGGCAATCCTTTACTACAGAAATACTTCCTCAGCTCTCAACAAGAACAAGATGGTGCCTCGGAGTATGACTCTGAACATGGCAGGAATTGGTTGAATGGCAACTTCACTGACAGATGAAAAAGATGTAGAGAGCTGATAGAATGGCATGCAAAATCTATCACTCAGTCCAAAAGACTTATTTTTATGGGGTTATCTGGAATCGGCGTGATTTATTATGAAACAGCCTCACTCAACCTCCAAGATCTACAATATCGTATATCAGCTAAGTGTGGGGCTACCAGCAGGAAAACTTTTCAACAAGTATGCGATGAATACCGTGTTTTCAATTGTATGGAAACAAGTGGTGAACATTCATTAAAATGAGGTCCTTATTGGGTGGTATGAATAAAAGGTTGCAAATGCTTATGCTATAAATTTGTCTCTCATTACTCTACGAAATGAATAGGTATGTTTCAAGATATCTGAATAGAAGCATTTACTCAAGGTTTATTCATAGGACCCATTGAGTAACTTGATGATTTTGTTTGCAAACAGATTTTGTTTTTACAATAGAAAGAAGTTAAATAAATGTTTTGTCAACTTTGTCATTTCATTGAAGATATAGGGAGCTCCACCCCTATATCTATTCATATTCTACGCAAAGGGTACGCCATCTATATTTATTTGGTTGAATTGATTGAAAGTATATCAGGCTTTTCTTGCCATAAGCGGCGGTTTATCTATTTCAAATGTGTTCAGATCAATATTCTCTAGTAGCCATAGTTTCAGAATCGACTTGAAATGATCGAAAAAAAAAGTTCCATCACCAGACATATTTGCTCAGTGTCCCAAAGCTGAATGCATCATCAATAGTGCCAGAGACAAAGTTTCTTCACATTATTTTTCATTTTGAAACAAATAGTTATACAGAAAGTGACGATGACTGTAGATGAAAATGCCTGATAACTGATTTCAGCACTTGACATCTTCAACTAATCATTTTAATTTGAATGAGAAAGACATTAAAGACCATTGTCTCTTTTAGAATTTAGCTTTTGATCACCACTATTCTGGGTCGCGCCTAAATTCTGAGCGCTATCTGGCGAGAGTGCATGAGAATGCATTTCGTGAGGTGGGTGCATAAAACAAATTGAAATAAAAAAAACGTGATCTAAGCATGCTTTCAATGCAGGTGCTTGTGAAGAGAATATGATTTCTGTAACTGAAATCATTAATTTTATATTCTCTAGAACAAATAATTTCTCTTCAAAAATAATAATTAAAGAAATGAAACGGTCGGCATATGACATATGAAGTGCATTCCGTTTGCTACAACGTGTAGCAAAAATTTTCTTTAGAAGCAGAAGAATAATATGTGATTTATAGCACTCTGATTATGAAATGAAAAACTCAAAAACAAAAAAGGAAAACATTTCAGACAATCAATTTACACATATTCACGTAGCCCCAATACTGATGAATTCGCACGCGAACTGCATGAAGATACCTGCATTTTAAAGCTTCTACCACTTCCATCATTCTGGGAGAGTTCTTGCAGTCAAAAATTGATTAATAATGAGAAAGATACACTACCGCATAAGGCAAGAAAGACCCTGGGGTGGCATTCTGTGTACCATAGAATTCTATTGTCGACAGTTTTGTCTCTTTCTCTCCCACGAATTCAATCATAATGTCATCTCACTTTTTCTATCGACAATAGAATTCTATAGTACACAGAATCTCACCTCTGATCTTCTTTTTATCAGTTCAACCAAATAATTATAGATGGCGCACCCTTTGCGTAGACTGCGAATTCCGTGTGCTTCATCTCTCAAGGCTTACATATTCGTTTGTATCGAGGTGTAGCACTTTTCTACACCTGGTGTAATTTACACTCGATTTTAGCATTCTATTCTTTGGAAATTAATTTCACACATTCCTTTGTTTGGATTGCACTCTGTTACACTCGATTCAAAATATGGTGTAAAATACACTACACTACACGTTGATGCAAACGAATAAACCTTCAGCACAGACCTCTTTTTAGAGGTCTGTGACCTTCAGACACAAACTTAAAGTTTCAACTGTCAGAACTTCTACTTCTCTTTGTTTTGTGGTTAGAGACGCCGTTCCGATCAGTAACGCGAACGCGTCCTTCCAATCTTCCAAATCGGCCATTTTACTTTGTTGTAGCTTGGTGTGTACTGCGTTGGTTGTTTTCTCGACCTTGCTAAAAACATAAACCAAAACTTCTCTCAAATGGAACCACAAGCAGCTCCCGCGAAAGTTGAGTCTTCGACAAATGATGACATTGTTACAGAAACTCAGGAAAAGAACAATTTCAACCGTGATCGTCAAGGTGGCGGTGGTGGACCCGGCGAAAGATTTGGTCGTGGAGGCAGATTTGGCGGCCAAAGAGGTGGCGGCGGGGTGAGTTTTCATTTGAATGATGCTGTTTGTATTTTGTCTCTGTGAAGATATGAAGAACATTTGTTCATTGCACCCTGAAATTAGTTAAGCGCGCTGTGTTGCTGTGTTCTTTACTATTGCAATACATATAAGCCCCCAACTTTACAAATCTTGAAAATCACTTATTTGCCTATTGGCTGATGTTACTCACGTTGTTTGATGGCATGAATACGAATCTGAAAAAAATTCGTGGCTATCTCAAGTACTTTTAGAGTTATGCCCTTCTGAATCTTGAAAATCGACCATTTTCAAACACGGTTTTTCCAGTAAAAAATCGCACAAAGTATCGCCTTCTTTTTTCTACCTTTTTTTCAGACGCTAATCTACTGATATTTCACAAATGCAAACACCAAGAACAATAGTTTTACACAAAAATTCGACCTATAAAACGTTGAACATAACCTACCATGTCGTAATTTTTGTTCTGTCCATGACAACATGAAAAATAAAAATGATAAGTGGAATACCTGTAAAAGTCATGGAATTCATTTTTAGAAATTTGCTTAGAACCCTGAAATATTATGTGTTAGGCTTATTATTAATACAGTGTATTTTCGTCTTTGTTTTACTTATATGATTGTTTTTTATTGTTCACAGAACAGAGGAGGGCCAGGAGGTGGTGGAAATAGGGGAAACTATGAAAATAGAAGAGGTAGGGGTGGTGGCTTTGGAGGAAGGATGAAGTTCGAAAACAACCAGGACGGTCAAGATGGTGATGGTGGGAATGATGATGGTCGAGATGGAGATGGTGGTAGAGATGGTGGCAGAGACGGTGGCAGAGACGGCGGCAGAGACGGCGGCAGGGGTGGAAGGGGGGGAGGTAGAGGTGATATGGGAGGTCGTGGTGGTCGTTTTGGAATGCGTGGCCCTGATGACAAGTTTCATGAACGTTTCCAGCAGTTGGCAGGTCCTACGTTTGACCTTCCTCCAATTGACATGATGGAAAAGAAATTCAATGGTAGAAACCGATTGTATATTGGAAATATTGGTTCAGAAGTTGCTGAAGAAGATCTCATTGAGTTGTTCAAACCATATGGAGAGACTGCTGAGATTTTTGTGAACAAAGACAAGAACTTTGGCTTTATAAAGCTGGACTACCACAGTAATGCTGAAAAAGCTAAACGGGAACTGGATGGAACAGTTTTGAAGTCGCGAAATTTGAAAATCAGATTTGCTCCAAGTTCAGCCACCATCAAAGTAAAGAATCTCACACCTTTTGTTTCCAACGAGCTCTTGCATTACGCCTTTTCTGTATTTGGTGAGGTTAGTATCAGCTCCTGATTTGACTTTACTTCAGTACACCATTAAAGTTTTCTCTAATAATGTATTTCTTCCAGATTGAACGCTGTATTGTATGTGTTGATGATAGAGGCAAGCCTACGGGAGAAGCTATTATAGATTTTTCCCGTAAAGGTTCTGCATTACATGCAATAAGGAAATGCACAGAAGGATGCTACTTCATTACAGGATCTTTGAGACCATGCATAGTGGAAGCACACGAGATAGTTGATGATATTGATGGATATCCAGACAAGAATATTCCCAAAAAGAACATGGACTACCACAAAGAAAGGGAACAAGGTCCAAGATTTGCCAACCCTGGTTCATTCGAGAATGACTACGGCATGAGATGGAAGCAGCTGTATGATCTCCATACACAGAAAGAAGAGGCTCTCAAGAAAGAGTTGGAATTAGAGAAGGAAAAGTTGGAGGCTCAAATGGAATATGCCAAATTTGAGCATGAAACTGAGCAGTTGAGAGATCAGCTGAGGGCTCGTGAGATGGACAAGGAAAGGCAGAAAAGAGAATGGGAGATGAAGCAGAGACAGGTGGATGAGGAAAGGCTTAGAACTGAGGAACTCATGAGGCGTACACAAGAGGATATGGAAGCACGTATTCTGAAACAACAGGAAGATTTGAAAAGAAGGCAGCAAGAAAATAATCTATTTATGCAAGCTCATAATTTGGACTCAATGCTAGATCAACAAGAGCAAGCATATGACCAACCTACTAGCTACAGTAACACAAGTGAGTATAAGAGTCCTTAAATATTTTTTGAGAAGTATTAGAAATTTCAAGTCCCCAAAAGTGCATATTTCTATAGCTGCTGAAAGGCTCTTATTTTCTACAATATGAAACAGGATCAATATAAAAATTGGGGATATAAAAAAAAACAAGGACCTGAATTCTATTTTGCAATAGAGGATCTATTTTTAATGACATTCCATAAAAATCAAAGAGAAGTGGTTCAGTAAAGTCATTTGAAAAATAAATGCTAGAAAGACTTCATTCAAATTTTGTTGTATTTTCAATATTTTTATTTTTTGTAGGTTTAGGAGAAGAAACTGGACCTGTGGTAAGTACTATCTCGATTTCAAATATATTTTTCAGAAATGACAGTTTGGTTTCTAACAAACTTAAACTGAAGTTGTTTTGTGTTTAATCTGAGATTTCCATCAATTTCATGATATATGAAATTATTCATATTTTAAGAATTTAGGTAAAACTGAAATACCATAAAATACCATCTTCCACCATTTTTTCAATGCCTGCTGCTTGTCAATGGGCATTCAGGAATATGCCTAAAATGATGAGAATTGCAAGATTTATATAAAATGAAAAGACTCCATTTAAAGTTGTTATTGAATTAAATGATTATGTCTTTATATTATTGAAACATTTTATACAATTTTTCCATGAGATCCAGTTGCAAACTCATATGCTGAGTGTTTTCATTTATTAAACAACCATTACAGTATACATTCATTCCGAATATTTGAAGGACCCCATACAGATGAAATTTCTAATACAATTTACTGAATAATAATAATAATGTATTTTTTCCATTTTATTTGAAGGCAAGTTATTTCCACATGCAAAGAAAAAACTGTCGTTTTCCTGTATGTGTGAAAAGGAAATAAAATATATTGGATCATAATTAATTGAATTGACAATTTCGGGAAGTTAGTAGTAGTTCCTACCATTGGTAGATGCAAAACAATAATTGTTTGATATGAGTAATGCATAGCTTCTTTTTATTAACCTGTGATGAAATATTAAGTGATTATATCGGATATTATAGATTTGGTTCCACAAGTACACTAAACTAACTTGAGTTTTGCTGTTTCTTATGTGACTGAAGGTTGAACAAAATTTTGTAATATAACTTACTCACTGAAAGTTTCTCACATAAAAATGAAATTACGGTATTTTGGCTTCCATATTTCTGAGTTATTTGATTCAGTTGTTCTTATTGATATTATGTCTAGTCAAGTTTGATTTGTTCCAAAATGGATTGAATTTTATCGGGCAAAATATAACACTATATTTTTCTACCACTTCAAAAATATAACTCCCAAAAATCAAAAGAATGGTTCCTGGGCCTAGTGTCTTGAGTATAAGAAAAGAGTATGTCTTCTGAATTGAATCAATTATACAAATTTGATATTTAACCTTCTGGGAAAGTTACTGCTATGGGAGAAGAAAATTTCCAAACTGTTGATTTAACCCTAATTGTTGATATAATAGTGAAGGTTGAATTTTCACCTTCACTTTCGTTTCATATATATACTTCGAAGAAAATTTTAAGTAATAAACTTGGGTTGGTTCAATTTTGTTTTGAGCATTATATCTGAACCTTTTCTATGGCTAGACAGCCTCCAGCTGATAGAAGCTTATGAAAAGTTGTGAAAACAAAGACTTGAATCAGATAGTGCATTTGTCATGTAGATATTTGGTATATGTATGAGTTACAGTCAAGTAAGATTCTGGATTGTATGAACAGCTCCAAGTCCATTGGACAGCTCTGCCACTTAGACAAAGACAATAGAAAATACCGCTCTATCAATTGAATGAGTCTGTATGTTTTGAATAACGCTGAAAACTATATTAGTTAATACTTACTTGGCTTTCAACAGATATTTCCGTGGTGATGAAAATGAAATAACATAATTTCCAGTAGCTTTCTTCTATATTGGATCACTGTGCTGCATCTGTGTTTACATTTTTTCCTGATACGTAAATAACAGTGTAACAAACACCCCCTTTCTGGTTAAATCTGTCTTCATGTTGGCTTTCTATTCTGAACAGCATTCTTCAATTTTACGTATAACTGTATAAATTGTACTAATGTTTTAATTTTGAATACTTTTCAAATAATTGAGATTTTGATTCATTCATGACATAGCTTGCAATGGTTAATTTGTCAAGTTATATATAGTTATATTATGATGCATTATGACAAGATATATTCTTGATTTTATACGGATGGAAGAGGTTTTAATATCTACTGATAGTTGGTGTAATGATCGCCACTGAAATGTGATGCATGAGAACAAAGAGGAAACATTCTTGCTTTAGTGTTATATGAAAGCCACATCTTTAATATCTATGGTTGGCCTTGCAAGAATCACAATGACATCTTGGCAAGGTCAATTTCAGCATTGATTTGCCATATATAAAAGGTCTCGGTCGATTATTAAATTTGAATTATATACTGCTTATAGTTCAATAAAGAGCCTTATTAATCTTATCATTTGGCTTATATCCGTTATAAAATCTTCCTTCATCATTTAGTTTCATGTCTTTCACTTGATCTACTGGTGTTGTATATTTTGTAATAGTGTGATCTATTGAATACCTCATATCATATTTATTATGTGAAAAATTATTCTGGACCAACAACTCGGCACAAAGATCAAATAATGATATTTTGTATAAAGGTATGTGGGACATAATTTAAGTGGTAATTTGAATAAAAATTGGATGGGAGAACTGCTACTGAATCGTGACTGTTGTATTCAAATTCCGCAAATTATTTTAGCATGATGTCTGTCAGCCACCCTTCGAGTGATTGGCACTGTAGAAATATGTTTCAAACCTCCGGTCTTTCGGTTTATTTTCATTTTTTCAGTTTTGATACTAATAAGGTCTCTAGTTCATTATAAGATATTTCCACCTCAGTTTTCGTTATATCATATTTTCCCAATTTTTCAAAAAACGGGTTATTCCAGTGCTGCTTGTTCATAGTTTGAATATGTGATTTTGTCATTGAAATTATTGGCAAATGAGAGTCTTCTTCTAGAGTGTACTGGTGTTTTCTTAAATAGGTAGTTTTGTGTGTTCTTTACAAGTAAATGTATTACTGCAACGGACCGTGTACTGATGAAAGGCTAAGAACTCTAAACCAACCAATATAAAGGATATCTTAAAGGACATTATGGTGTTACTTAGAAAGTAGTTCTTTTTTGTTTTTCTGGTTTTGTCAGAGGCAAATTGAGAGTTAGCTTGTTATATTTGAGTTTGTATTACTTCAATTCCCTTGCTTCCAATATTTAATTCCTGTTCTATGCCAGCTTCATGTAGGACATACTCGGTATCTTTGGTCTTATATGCTGAAACAATTATTTTTACATGGAAAATCGTGTTTTTTTAGCTGTTATTGACATTACAAGTCTGAGTTTAATAAAAGGGGTATAGGGTATTTATAAATGATATCCTTTATGTGATTCTATATACATACAACAAATTAAGGAAACTCTCTAACAAATTGAAGTAATTCTAACATTGGTTTCGATATTTGAAATACATGGTTGCAAATGAAGACATATGATCCAGCTGGTGAAGATATTCTCAACAAAGACAGGAAAATATGAGTGTATATGGAGGAGGACATGGAGGAGGACGTGTAAGGAACATCAAAATTTGGAACTCTTGGATTGTATTACATCAACTTGAAGAAAGGAAAATATTTCAGAAATTATTGTGAAGTCAACACTAGTGTCATACAATCTGTGGACAACCAATACAAAATAATTCGGTTATGGAAACAAAGTTTTTGATACCATTGTAACATGCACAACTGAATATAATATGTTGATTGAGTTTCCTCTTTATACAAAATATTATTATTTATTCTTTGTACAAACTTCCATAAATGGACACTGAGTTTGTACTGAGTTCGCGTACTTTGATTTATAATACGAATATCCTAAAAATGCATATAATGATAACCGAGATCATGCTCAAATACTGACCAGTATTCGTGAATTTAGCATCTTACTATTGTAATGTGATATACTTATCACCATTTATTGCGTACTATAATATAACGTATTACCATTAGGACCCAAAAACTTTCATGAGCTCATACGAGCGAGGCAGTAGATTTGAAGGACGTGACAGCACACGAGGCGATAGTGGAACCATGGGAGGCAACCGAGGTCATTGGGTCAACGATAATCGGCGAGAAGAATATCCTAACAAAAGACGCCGATTTTAAAATCTGATCGCCGTAATTTATTAACTAATATAACTGATAGGACTCTGCTTAGTTTATAATCTTCTACTGAGTAATTCATGTTCCAAGAAACATGATTGTACATATGACAGGTAATTATTTGATAAGAATTGATATGTTGTACTAAGAAATCTCTACGCTCTTACAAGACATTCTTCCAGACTTTATAGTTTCGTATTATTACGAAGTTCATTTGTCAGATTGGAAAATTGAGTACTGATAAGTAGTATTTTAGAATCAGTTTAGTAGTTTTGTGTCCCAATGAGTTTTATCCATTGTGTATCTGTGTTTTTAATTATTGATATTGAAAATTAGTAGGGTCTTTGTCTATGTGACATCTTTGAATGAATTGAATTATGCATTATATGATTTTTCAAGAAAATATAAGTTTAGTACATTGTGTAAAATGAAATTTTTAGTTCACGCCTAACCTTTTATTTAAATTATTTCGATAAATGGACGGAGGTTTTGTAGAATTTTGGATTTGACTAATCTATGGTTAGGAATTCTTTTTTTATCAAATTATACAATAAACATTAATATAAGACCATTGGCCTTATTTTGACTTCCTAATAATAATGTTTTAACTCTGCAAGATGACCTTTTTTTTTGTTACAAATTAATCCCATAAGAATATGTTGAACAATTCGGTATAAACTTGATTTTATAATCGTTAATAAAACCCAAAGACGATGAATACATAAAATTTTCAGTGTATTTGTTTTTCCTGACTCGTAATGAACTAGTTATGGGTACTTGAGTGAGGAATTAATTAATACTGATATTTTTGTTGGCTGTTATATATAGCGTCAACGGCCACTAGATGCGGACTCAATTTTGTCCAATTCAAATCTTATATAACTATCAATACCTTAACAACAACTTCGAAAATACATTCTTTGTATGACCAAACTTTTTGAATGTGTTGGAGGAGATATTAAAATCCAACAAAATGAAAATTTTCTCCCAGTGGACTAGTTATTCGAAAGTTGAGTCAATGTTAATAATAATATTTGCAATCAAAATCTGAATAGGTTGTCTTTTTTGACAGTTGTAGAATAAAATGTTGTATGAAACTCGTGAATAAAATGCATCACTTATACAATAGCTATTATTGATTTGTTTAAATTGAGGAATGATGGTAACTCAATTATTGCTCCTATTACTGTTTCATTCAAACAAAGTTGATAATGAGCCCAAATGGCTTTCCAGAATTATAAATATGGCTTTCCAGAATTATAAATATGGATTTATTCGATCAAATTGAAAAAAGTGAAAGTTTTAAGATAACACGCTGATCTAAACTGTATGCGCACAATTGATAACTTTACAAAAACCAAACGCAAATTTATTTTTTATGGAAATGTTTAATTCATTCATAACATGACTCAATTTTTAACACAATGAAGGTATACTTATATCATAATTCATTGAACGAAGATTTTCTACCATTCTTGAGGCGGCGAAATTATATTTTTATTATCGTATCAGCAATAGTATTTATTTCCATGTTCTTCTTAAAACCGTAAAGAATAAAACCGTAGAGAATATAGAAGTAGAATCACTGGTAGTTGGTTCCTTTTCGAATTTCACGTCAAAATTTAATTTGAAAGGGGTCTTGGATGGAATGGATTCCATGGCCTTCAGTTTCAATCAGGTGGGCCAAAAGACAAGGGCGAAGACCTATGGCCCCCATAGTTGAGCCTCCTTACGGGGGCAAAACCCTGTTTCAACCCACCCGATACCTACTCCTGGTTCTTGGCTATCTAGCTTTCAGTCAGATCTCTCCACCTGGTTGTCGATGGAGTTTTCTGGCACCAACTGTTTCTTCTTCATGTCGATGATTTGTTTGAAGCCACCGTATGCTCAGTGAACAGCTTTGCGGATGATAGCACTCTGCCTGGCTTGCATTCTTATGTTGGTGAGTTTTTCGAGGTCCAAAACTTGATCAGAGTACCCCTACATCATCTCTAATATTGTGTGAAAAAATATATTAATATGCCGATAGCAGAACTTCAACTTTCAACGATGACTGGCTGAGAACAAATGACCCAACTTTGTGGTATCCGCTCATCTGAAGAAAATCCCTTTGATTTATTTTCAGTTATGTAGTTACTAAAAAAATTATATTTATTGGGAAATAGGTGTGGGAGGGAATTGTGAAGTAATGTGTTATAATCAAGAAGCAGTTGAACCCCGGAAAGAAGAAATTTTTATTTAATATAAAAACAGTTTGCCATTACTAATAGTAGTAGTAATACGCTAAAATAAATACTTACTTTTGAGAACTACTCCTACGCCTAGAATAACTTGAGGAACTCGTCCCGATCCAGGAAAATTAATAGAAACTTGGATAGGCCTGTGTCCAGCTACGATAAAGTGGAGAACTTCGTATATCTGTAAGTTGTCTTTGTTTTCATTTATTTTGATATAACTTCTCGATTTTCCAATTCGTAGAAATTGAAACGGAAATGGTAAGGTCTCGAGAAGGATGCATGCATGTCTATTAAGATACACCGGGCGTTCTCAAAGCTGAAGCATTGTTATTGACTAGATGTTGAATACATCAACGTAGATCGTTCTACTAAAAATTATCTATATAAAAGTGAAAAAATTACCCACGGTCCTGGTATTTTTACAGACTATTAATACAGGTGGCAAAAATTCAATTATTTGTTCCACGGATAAATTTACAAACGTTCTCTGTTCTCAGTTTTTCCTGTTATTAACTTAGTCCAGTCAACGAATGCTCTAGAAGAATGGGATGGTACATTTCCTTCTTCTGGTGGTGTGGACCGGGTTCCTTTGAACTATTTCCCCCTCCCGACAAGAATAATGTCTAGTACCTATACATCATTTCAGCTATGCTATTTTTTAACCGATTTCATCCTCTACATTTGAGTTGTAGTTTGTTTAGAAAGAAGGTTTGAGGTGTTGAGATCACAGATAATGTGACCTGGAACACTGAGTAGTTTTTCGTAAATGGGTGATTTGCTTTTCGTGCTAGTTTTCGAATTATAAGTGAACAACCACAAAACGTCAAAATATAAGGCGAGTAAACTGCTTTGTAGGCATTGAAAGCCCGTCTAAAAGTGTATTGTTTTCGTAAGCATTTCTGAAGAACAAAATCAACAATAAAAAAATTGCTGATCACACTCCAACAAAACCAACGCTATACAGGACGGTCCTAAAAATGTTCAGACCATTCCACTATTTTCACCTAGTGGGATCTTCGATATTTCGCTACTTTTATAGAGGTTAATTTTGGTGAAATCACTTATTTCGAAGAACTCGACACCCTGTTTAAAACGATGCCTCATCTTCGAAAACACTCAGTATAATGTGATTCGGCGTATCATACATTCTGTAGGTAATGGGTGTATTATACTATATCTCTTGTGCAAAATTAGTTCAATGAATAAATAATATTTGAAAGTGGGAAGTGGATAAACTCATATCGAACTTGGATAGTATAATTTTTTTCAACGCTGAGTTGTTCCCCCATATGCTACGGGTAAAAGGCGGCTGATATTATTTGCCGTGGCGTTTCAGGACGGCTCGATTATTTTTGGTGGCGCGTTCGCTGTCGGAAGTAGGAAAAGCCGAAAAAACGACACTCTGTGTATTGTGCACTGGGATTGATAATTGTTCAATACAATACTCGCTTCTGGGCGGCACATAGCCGAACAAAAAAAAAACAAAATTTTTGGACATGGAACAAAGTTGTGCTTTGAACTCTCAACTTGTGTTTCACACGCAATATATTAGATTATTTCTTGGTTGAAGCTTTTCTGAATTATCATTCCATCAGTAGCAGTTTCATTCATATCGACCAGACAGATTCTATTATCCCACCCTTTTGACCTCGTCCACCTGTCCGTCTATGATCTCTTTCTACCAACAAACAGAAAAGATTTGGGGCTCATTGTATAGAAATAACCAAAGCTTGCAACGCCCAACAATCCAAACAAAACCACTTCTTATCTCACTACATTGCAGGATTTTTTCCTGTGAACCTGAAGAATGGGAAAACGAAGAAACGCAGAAAATTCTTCCCGGGATATCCCTGGTGATTTTTTAAAGAGAAATCACCCTCTACTTGGTTGTTATTGAATTCAGGACATATGTTTTTTGGAACTTTTTTCATGTCAAGTCATAGACTTTATTTTAATGAGCAACGACAATATTTATCACTATGATGTGATGATTATATCGATTGAATATTTCATTATTGATGGAATAACTCACAAGTTCTTTAAAACTTCTAAAAATCTGTTTGTATTTCGTAATGCATGTGGAAATATGATTCCGTTTGCAAAATTGTTCAAAATCAATTGAATTACTTTATGAGAAAATAAATACATGGAATTCTATTTGAATTTCATGAAAGTGAATGTCTTTTCAGGTTAAACCGGGATTGGAAACAATGTTTGTTCATTAAAATAAAGCTGGTGAGTTGATACGAAAAAAAATCCAAAGAACCTACTTATCGTCTGAATTCAGTAATAATGAGGACACTGGGTGATTCTTTTGAAAGGAAAATCACCTTGTATCATCGTCCTTTTTTAAATCGCCTGTGATCATTAAATCGTTCTTTAATCTTTTCCCGGGAGGCTAGCGAAACAAACTGTGAATACTTGCTGAGTTGCTGGAAGAAGTACATACCATCCACGATGTGCTTACAATGTCCATAAACTTTGTCTAAGAAGAATAAATGATGCTGATTCATTCAAATTATGACACTGGCAATGGTGAAATTGCTCTTGAATCTATCGTCAAGGTATTTGAACCGTTAACAACAACCTGTATACCGATATAATTTGATTATGATGACCTGGACTAATTCCGGAGTATTGCACTTTTACAAGGATAAAATGAGGCCCATAATCTTATTCAACTTGGTCAAAATATACAACTATACTTACAGATTGAGCAGAATTGACTTACGTACACTTGGAGAAGGTAAATATATTCTTCGATATTTTATTAATGTGTCCTTTCTGACACTCGTTATTATTATCTTTAACGTCGAACTGTGTTTCTCGGTCAGTAATATTAATATTAGTATTAGTACTCCCTCAGTAAACTCAAATGCGTGCCTTCTGCCGGTAGAGGGCGGCCATTGTTATCTGCCGTAAACCACTGCGATGAACTCCGGTCTACCCAGATGGGTCCGATGTTAATAAATTGTTACTATTACGATATGAATATCGTTTTGAATAAATCGATTTGATAAACTAAATACTATTGACAAACTACTTGTTTTGAACAAGCTTACCATCTTTATGGTGTCACAGTAATATTACGCATTCTAATGATATTTATTCGCCGAAATTGTGAGTAATTTTGGGTAAACTATTCCTGATGAAATGTTATAGCGAGATAAATTTTATGAATATACGTATATTAAATAACATTGGATTATCAATGAGACCAGATGAACTTCTGAAACGATAAAAGCTACTGAGAACAGCAGAAGCCGCTCAAGAACAACATCAACAAGTATGACTCCATCCACAAAATTGTGGAACTGACTGGAATAGTATAAATGTTCAAATTTGGTAATAGGACTTAAAAATTTGATCCATCATATATCATAAATACAAAGATAATAATTACCAGTTGACGTCAAAGACAAATGATGAATTTTTGTATTTTATTCGTTTATTGAATTTTGGATATTTATTAGTGAAGTCATTAATCAGATTACCGTCATTTCATTGATATGTTGTTTCATAGCTGACACTATATCATTAGTTTCGTTTTTATTACTACAATTAATTATCATTAGTCTACTGAGTGATTTATTTAACAATTGTGGCTCGCTACATCAATTAGTGGAAATTTGGACGAATCAAGAGTGTTTATGTGTTTGGGAAACATACAACCCTTACACCAAAACTTAATTATTTAATGACGCTAGCAGCAATAAGATGTCAAATAATAATAATTAACATACATAACACTTGTTGATTATTTATACATGTAGTACATATACAGGATGATGCTAATTGGGAAAATGAAGAAAATTAGGTAGTTTTCTATGGTTTTCAATTAAAAGGTTTCATCTGCAGCAGCAATGACTTCGGGATCTGCGTTTCGCTCTTTAAAAGCTTGTATATTTCGTCTTAAATATTCATCTTCTTTTTTTTTATAAACCTAATTTTTTTTACGTTGAAAACAGCAGAAGTAATGTCACAACCGCTGAAGGCATGAAAGAACAATATGTTGTCCGCCACTACTCCATATTTTATACTTCGAGCAGAGTACATTTCAACAATGTTTCCTTATTACATAATATTTTATACAGTATGTTCTCACCACCAAAAGAAGTGGAAAACAAAGTGACATTTGGAAATCTTTAATAATTCGTAAGTGTAGGAGAAAGCGCCGCACCTGGATGAACACACGTGGAAAGGCATAATCGATGTTCCTACTTCTTAGTCTAACGGGGAATAAAGCTGGTGATTTGCATTTAGCCTGAAATGTCCCATCCCAATTCCCATTCAACAATATATTCATGAAAACAAGAAAGAACGCGTCAAGCTACAGTGTTTCCAATAGCTAAACCCTAAAAGATCACAGTACCCTGACAGGAAATAGACAAACTGCACTGGGTGTGATGTGGGAAACACTGGAAGATCTGAATCCCTATGTGGAAAATAGACTATACCTATTCTGGATGTCAGGATATGATGGAATTCCGGGATATATAGAAGCTTACGAATTGTCAGTTCCAATTCCAGGTCTAGAGAGAGCTTAGTATCTTCAATTCTCTAGGTCTAGAGCTCAATATCTCCAATTCTAGGTCTGAGATAGTAGAAACTAAACCAAAATAAAAAGTAAGGAAGGCGCGAAGCGGTCCTGAAAGAACTATTGAAGTACTGGAACACAACATCGTAATTGTAACGATAATAGGAAAATAATTGGCCTACACCTAATGAAGATATATATAATGAAACACAAAATGTATAACTGATACGCAATTCGAAGAGACAGATCTTTAGCGATATCATAGATGAAAATCGATGAAGAAAAACATTTTTTTTTTATAAAGATTCATTAAACATGCGTAAAACTGCTTTGGAGCAATGCGGTGTGAACGTCCGCTAAGTACGAGGCTGATTAAATTAAGCAATCGCGATATTTGAAGTAGTAATATCAACATTACGTTCTGTCAGTCCAGGAGGCAGTGACTATTTTCGATACTTATTTTCAGCCAGCAAACATGGATAGAATTGTTCGGTCAGTAATTCTAAGCAAAATTCATATATATTTAGAGGGTTTTTCCGATGATTTGAGTGGGAATATAATTATTGTTTTTTTTTTGTCACTAAGATAACAGATTAATTCACATACACCATCAGCTGGAAAAATAAGTACGACAATAATCCACTACCTCCTGGACTATATAGCTTTGTCATACGAGTTATTCCACTCTGGGGCTCGACGGCAAAGGTTCTTCAGTTTAGCAAAAAATCTATGTTTGAAAATTGAATAGTTACACCTTTTCAAAACGTTCCAAAATCTGTATTTTTGGTAATACGACGAATGTGTATTACTTTTGTTCGACCTTGTCTAGGATGTTGAAAAATTCTCTTTCAATTTATTCATGTACGACTTTTCAGTTGCTTATATCTGCTCGCTAAACAATATTACCAAAAACTTTCAGAGAAAAAAATTAATAAATGACTAGTTCAGCAGCCATTTTTTAATTAAATGAACGATCTGGTTACAGGTGGAAACATTTAAGATGTTCAGATGAAACGTTTGCAGTCTATTTTTACACCATTGAACGCAAATTCTGAGGAATGGATCATTGCGTTTGCTCTCAACATTAAAACAGAGTGAAACTAAAACACTTGATTCATATCGTCAACTAGATAACAATACTAGTGAGAGCAGCTCGATGTTTCAAGGGCTTCTGAAAAATGTGTCCTGTTAAAATGACCTTGGAGATTTTTATAATATATTTCGATGACATCGACAGTTTTTTTTACGTAATTGAAAATTTTGAAATTGCTTAGTCAAGTTATTGAAATACTTATATACCATTCATTTATCATTTAAACAAATATAAAAGAATTTTTTGTGACTAGATGTTTTTTCTGATTACAGATTGACTATTATGGAACTTTTACGCAAGGGCCCAGGGTTAAGGCGTATGATTTTGACATTGCCATATCAAAATATTTCTCCAATGGTCGACGCACCGCGTAGCTAAGCTAGCTGATCCAATAATCAAAAAAATTTGGATTGGCCAATACATGAAATCAATAAATTTCTTATGCAAATGTTTGGTAGGATATGCCGATTAATAAAATTGGTCCCCGATATGAAGTAGGAAACCATTGGAGGATAGGAAAGAAAGGAGTAAATGTACTACCTAAGTGAAACATGTAATGATTATGAACTACTCGAAATAAAAAAAAAATTGTTCAGGGCTTATTTATTTTTTATTTCACACCCTCTTAACGTTCAAATTCAAAAATGCACATTGTCATTCAATTTATCAACTGGAGAAATTAGTTTTTTAAATCATCCGGATATTCTTCATAGTTTGAAAATATTTTCTGGTCTATCTGTTATAAATTACATTCAACTTTGTTTCAAAATTTAAATTTTATTTTTAATTTAATTAACTTATTGTCAATGACATCCTTGAAAATGTTGTAGTATCGTTACATCATTTTTTGGGTTAAATGTTTTTTCTGTTTTTATTACATCACATTCATTGAAAGTTATCAATTCCTTTTTGAGGTTCGCCCTGTTAGTATTCTGGGGTTGCTTGCTATGGATGAGTTTGTATTAGGTCTAAGTTTTCTCTTGAACAGTTTGAAGCAACCTCCAAACCACTCTGATGTCAAAGCTGCAGCTCCTGTTAAAAATCCAGCGCCCAGGAGTAGGAACATTCCTTGGGTATCATCTAAAGTCAGGGCTCTATCTTCGTAACTCAGAACTTTTAGACCGGTCGATTTAGAATTTGCCTGAAACAAATGTGTTGAAGTTTAATAGTTTTTGAAAAATCTGGCGTGGAAATCATTGTCGCCTGGCACAAGTTTTCTCCTCGTTAAGGCAGGTAATCTGGAAATCTTGAAGTAGATGGCTCTAGTTTTGCAACTTTCATTATCTTAAAACAACGGTACAAATACGATCATTGTCTGAAGGTTTTAGACAATGACATGATTATACGAAAAGCCAGTCAAAAGCGAATGACCTCTATCTATGTCGGCGCCTATTCTGAAGCAATTACGGATATTCCTGACGACAGCTGTTTAACGGAAAAAACAACAATAAACGGCGTCATTGTTTTCTGATTGGATGTTGTTCGTGACCAATCCGAATACAGTACCCAATCAACTCAAACGTGACAAAGTGTAATGTGAACGAAGAGCGAAGAATTTCTGGGTAGGTAACCAACACAAACGGAGCCTTTTAGCCTGAAAGTGTCATGGCTTCCGATCAAAAACTGTCTCCAAGAAAATTATAGAAACCGGCCTAAGTTTTACTTCTGATTATTGGGTATAATGGGATATTACTTATATATTATGCAGTGGAAAATGCCATACTTAACACAGATCACATAAACAAGTTTATGTGATCTATGTGATACTTAGGGCCGGTTTTTTCAATATTCAATCAAATGCCTCTGCTACGTGACTGATGATTAGAATACGAGTTCATTCCTTATTTTGAGCTAATGCCTTAGTCATTCTAACTACCAGTCAAATTTAGATTCTAACCACCAGTCAAATTTAGCTGACAGGATATTGAAAAACCGGACCTTGATGTTTACTTACTGCTAGCAACTTTCCGGTTGTACTTCTCATAATTTCCCACTCTACATCTGATTTCATTTTGCCAATAAGACCTGCCTGGATCATTGTCTTGATTCCTCGATTGAGAATTTCACCATAAACCGATTTTTTTGGGAAAACTGCCGCAACCTTGAAAAGCGCAAAGCACTGTGAACCTATATGAAGCACAGATCTTTTACTCCTGAAACAAAATGAACATATATGGGTTTTTGAGGATGATGTAACTTAACTGTATATTTTCAATTTGAATGAATCTGTTTACAAACATGGCATCTCTGAAATAGCGTCATCTCGAGATGAAAGTATATAAATCAAAGACGTTTGGCTCCAAACTCTCTTGAAGTTGGCATAATTTCAGTTTTGGAGTAAAAACAAACACCACCTTCGAATCTGACCCAAGAATGGAGTTCGTAAGCAGGACAAAGGATGTGGAGCTTGTTGGAGGAGTTTGCTTGTGCTAGAATATCAGGGTTTTCCGTCTGTAGGTAAATGTTCTCGTCGAGTCTAGTTAAAAGTAAATCTTAAATGAATAAAAATTTGCGGCATACAGACAAATTTTAAAATTATAAAAAATAGGTTCTCCTCGAGCGGGATTTGATCCCACGACCTGCCGGTACAGTGCTCAACCAACTGAGCTACAGAGAAGACATGCGTTCCACTGCATATCGGGACCACCTCCCATTGTGCGATAGCCCAACCTTTTAACCATCACTGTATCTTGCTTGCTCTGGTGATAAAGTCTAAACATTTGTGGAATCGGGGAAAGTTTGAATTTTTCGAGATAATCGGTGTGGCTGTGTACAATTGATGGCCTTTACCTTGAGGTGTAGTTGGCTCTGATGATGTAATCCAACTCTGCTTTGGACCCAAGGAACGCATAGTTCCAGAAGAAAGATTTAGTAGCATTTTTCAGACCCGAAGCTACATTCGGCACCAAATCGAGATTTTTCAGTAGTTTTTCAGTAACCGGATCAGATGAATTTGAGAAGAAACTGGGCCATTCTCCTTTATCTGAAAATTATAGACATAAAACTGGTTTTCGTTTAGAAACAGCATTCACAAATATCGGATTTCATATATAGGTTGATTCAAATTTGAACAAAGATCATTTCCTAACAGAAAGTTTCCATAAACACATATTCGTTTTCTCGCAACTACCTTACGTTTAATTTTTTTTTTCGCTGGCAGTTCATTTCAGTAGTTATTTTCGGTGGTCATAGTTAATCTTGTAGTTTTTGTTATATATATACAAACCCAATGTTCCGATCTTATATCTTCCGCTCACCAGCTGACTGACACTGTCCACCACTGATGGACTAACTGGTAATGTTACAAACGCTATTATTGATCCAGTGTAACTGGCTGTAATAATAATGGTAAAGAGCCAATAGAAGCCTGAAAGAAAACTATACTAGTAAAACCCTTTTTGAATGTTTGTCATTTACCAATCAGCAACTTTGTACTCAGCTTATCGGCTTTGCTCCAAGACCCTCTACCGCTGAACGTGAAACAGTTGGTGAACGTACCAAAAACATACCAGAACATGTTCTCAATTTCTTCCGGATTCTCCAATAAATGCTTGAGCGTGTGCTTGTCAGAATAGGTTAGAACAAATATTGCCAACAAATAAGCCATTATTAGCGTGAGCCACACTGTCCACTGAAAGGGTCCCATGATGGCTCGGTACCTAACAAATCATAAAATCCAAATCAAATCTACGGTAAAATAAATAGTAATATGGGTCAATAGGTACGCTTTTCGTGAAAGATCCTCTATAAGTAATTCCATCATCACCGGTGAAATACCGCCTTATATTATAATAAAAAGTTATACATGGGATTGGGTTAATTTGTTGAAATCACGGCATTTATAACTAAGTCTCTCTATAGTCAATTCATCCCAATTATATCTTACCTTGGAAGTGCAGTTGAGGACAGGGATACAAAAGCTGCACAGTCTGGTGAATGCCATTGTGACACTCCTACTCTATCCAACTTATCTTGAGTAATATAGATGCCACCGATGCCTAAGTTTGCATTGTTCTTTTCCACTGTTCTCGTTACAGCTTCTGCAGATCTTCAGAAACGAAAGATTTCTTCAAGATATGGTTTCCACACAATATCCTCAAATTTTCATCACTTACCCGACTAGAGCATCCTCTGTTGCTTCCCTATAATCAGTGGTGAAATTATACATCTTGGACAACAAATTAACCAATCTTATTTCGATGCCATCAAAAATGTTATCTCCATCGAATGTACGCCCCCTAAAAATGAACTGTTATTAGATTTGCGTTTTCGTACCAACTAGTTTAATCAGTTAATTATGACTGGATCAGTTTCGACTCTACATTGCGATAACTATGTTAAGATTTCTTCCAATAATCCCATTCATAATTCTTCTCTTTGCACCTGATTATAGTGATGAAAAAGCCATGAGACAGTTTTTTTGATTACTCAGTGTTGTTAGCTCTCTCACCGTCAGGATGTTGCACCAACCATGCTTTCATAGCATTCTTATTTCGACACCCTCTTCAATTTTGAAAACATCGTTTATCAGATTTATTCTGAACCCACCCTATGCTTGTATAGTTATTGTCTAAGACAGATAACAATCGAATGTTCAAAAAGACAAGAGTTATGGCACTCTCCAGCAAACTGGTTGTCTTCAAGAAGTATAAAGATATGTATGACGTCTTCTACATGAAACCCATTTCGTTTTTTTGTCAAAATATTTGTGGAGAAGGAGAAGACCTACTGGAGCCATAGAGGCGCTCTTGGCATATTGAATATAGCATCTGTAATCGTTGGGCGAGCAGTACGCTGCTGGCCTTTTTTGTATCAGACCATTGAACCATTTGATATCACTGATTTTATGACCATGACATTTAGCCAATACACCTATTCTTTAGTAGTCTTTGATCATATACATGATTAATCTTAAACTCGTGTCTTCAAATCGATGATCGTTTTCTGAAGCATTTGGTGACAACCGGTTTAAGACTAATTACAAAAATAAAAAATGATGGTGATGCAATAAATGAATACAGTAGGTAAAGTCTTACTTCAATACAACAAATGGCGGCTGATGCGCTATGGCTACTATGAACCTGTGACCAGAAAAGCCTCTTGCCATTTTTTTGGGAAATAGATCGACATTTCTCGTAAGTTTTCCATTTTGAAAGCTTGTCAATACATTGGGTCTGCTGGAGCCTAAGGCGTCAACATAGAGCTTGTGAGTGTACAAAATATAAGGAGCTTCCTGAAAAAGATAATAGAGCCTCATGAGTTTACGATCTATCTCTTGAAAAAACACGAACAATTATATCTGAAAAATGTATCCAGATTGGTGACCAAAGACAGTAATAATTGCGAGAGAGGCATCCTCTGCGAACCATTCAAAGATGACCATAAAGCCCATAAAGTAGTGACAGGTAGTGAGACTCTGTATAAACCAAGGCTACCTCATATAATTATGCCTTCCCGAGGAAAGGGAAACTGAATCTGAAGATGATCGAAATAGATGAGCAAGCCATCGAAGTGGAAGACAGAAGTTACAGCATTGCAAAAAAGCCTTCATGGTGTGCAGGAAGAATGTGGGGATATATCCCCTGAATAATAATAATGAAACTTCAGAGGCAGTGGCAGTACTTATCTAACCACCACATGGATTCATCTTTCTGTGATCCAAAGATTAGATCCTGTACGTTCATGGAGAACGTAACCAACGCCCGCACTCTCACACTCCACATTTCAGTGTAGAAGATGGCGAATCATCAGGCACCTAAACTCTCTTCGGAAGACGATCAAATTTGTTACGTGTCCCAGGAAAAAAGACATAGCTCAGAGAACGAGTTAACCAAAAATCTAAGTTATTAAAAATGGATGGGATCAAAACACTATTTTGCTGCTGCCGGGGTAGCTCAGCGGTCTGATGCACAGGCCGTTCGAAACTCCAGCATAGCGATAGTCGGTTCGATCCCGATGTAGGTACAAGAGATTTTTTCTCAAATACTTTATATCGGATTGATAGGCGGCCGCATGCCTTGTTGAAAAGCAAGTGTATTGTGCCAATCTCCCAATCTCGTCTAGTTCTAGCTTGGAGTGCACGTCGGCCACCCGAGGACCCCGAGGTGGTGCTGTAGGTTTTCCGGGTTTTCCTACAGCAAATTATAATAATGATAGCTATCCGATACCCGCACAGGCTATGCTGTCCACTGTCCTTACCCATTGAGATAAGTCATGGATTAGTTCTTGGGTGAACTCACAGATGAAGGTTTCGAGGAGCGGAAGATTAATTGAAGTCATCTGCTATTCTGCTTTAACTATTGAAAGGTGATGTGGTGAAGCTCTCTGCGAATCAGACAAAAACAGAGATGGATGATCCTGTTGCCAAATGAAGAAAAAAGGACGGGTTCAGGTCACCCATCCATTCCGGCCAAGAGCAGAGTTAGTCCAACAGGTTGAATTCTTGGGGATAGTTACAAGAAAAAATTGGGGTAACAACCCAGAGATTATGCTAACCACTCAATGCGGGTGAACTGTATGATGGCCAAGGGCGGATATTAGGCCAAGTATGGTCCAGAGGTTGCCTGATTTGAACCTGCTGAATAATTGAACACACTTACCTGATCAGACGTCATCATATTTTCAGATTTAACAATTACCAATAGATTTACAAAACTTCTTGAAACTTCATTTGACAGATATTCGAACACCCTCCACTGGGAAGATCTTGCTACAATAACGACTTTATCTTGACTTTGTTCCCCAATTACGTGCTTAGATTTCATGACATCGTTCATAAAAAGTAGGTAATTCACGCAGGTCGGTACTATATTTTTCCCAGGTTTTTTCAGACTAATTCGATAATCTTCGGATATTCTTCCATGCACGTAAGGCATTGGATAGTTCGTTAACAGCTTTTCCAGTAGCAGATTATCGTTTTTTTCTGTGAATGCGTCGAATAATATGATTGGTGTGCATTCTGATAGATATTGCGTGGCGATGGTTTTTAGAAGGTTCACTATATAGTCTTGGCCGTCAGTAATCTTTTTGTTCAGGAAAGCATCTGCCCATTTTTCTGCTTGGGGTTTTTCGTGGGATTTTTGTAATGCTCTCTTTTGTGTGCGATTTTCTGGCTCTAGAGAAATAACCGATTGAAACTGGGCTATCGCAATGATAACCAAGCTATACAGTTTCATGGTTCAACCAGTAATGAAAACATAACTCTCGAAGTGGTTTGATACGATATTCATTGGTTTTAATAAATGATGAACCAGGTGTTCCTCGTAATTACTACTTGATTCCTGATGGATGAACCCATCAGCGTGTACTGATGAATTGAGGGACGACCGTCTTTCTTGCCACAAGAGCAGTGAGCCTGCCCGCAGAGGAAGTATGGCGAGAATGCATGCTCTATAGTGTGACAGCACTCCGAGCATGCCGCTTTTTCTGCCCAAAAACTTGAGGATTATGTATCGCATATTCGGGGAAGAGGCTATGTCAGAACTCCTCTTCAGCCGGTTAACTAATCGGCAGCTATGCCACGTGTCGGTCTGGCTGTAGAGCAGGCTCGCATCACACAGGGCATCAGAACCTGCATGGCTTCTTAATAACGAGAAGCCTCTGAAGCTACAACAGCTGACATGGATGGATGCGGAGATTCATTGTGTTGTTTCAGAAGAGGATAAAATAGAACATGAGTCCTGAAACAATATATCTCTGTAGATTGTCACAATGATGTGAACCCTACAGCGTAACCTGTAATTGGGTTAAGAGTTGCTCGCAAGGTTGCTGCCGGATGACGGAAAGAACACATTTTAGGGCCAAACAAAGTTCGTGACTTCAGATTGAATGATATAATACAAGTAAAACAACAAACATATTGTCATGAGGAAGTATATTGCATCAAATAAACATACATACTATGTGTTTGGAGACATTGAGAATTCAACAATTTATAGATATTGGGTTTACGTAAATAAGTAGGAATTTTCAAGCTTAGCTTCAACCACCTACGTTTCAAGATCCAAATCACACACACTCATAAAACTGACAACCTATTCACAATTAAACAGTAATATTTTATTAATAGTTTTCGTATTCAAAATATTTTTCAGTTTCTTGAGAAGGAATGGCAAAGAGTAACCACAAATATTTCCAGTTGTACATTCTACCTTCCTATGTGTGTGATCCATAGCAGTGCAGTATAGTAATTTATTTATTTTTTTCTGAAGTTGGAGGATCCAGAAATATCTTGAATATTGACCATAGGCATACTTTTTCAGTTTCCACAATTTTCTGTGTAATTTTCTTGGATTTTCATATTCGAGAATATAAATTTATAACTTGTGAAGAAAAAATAAGTAAAAGAGTTACTTAAATATTGAGTTATTGGATTCCTTAATGAAGTATAACGAACAAAATTGTGGTATTACGTACTTTATTTATTGCTATAGTCACTTTTATTAAAGAATTGCCATTCGGTAAAAACAGTCTGCAGAGAGTTTATGTCAACATGGAATCCAAGTCATCCATGAAAAGAAAAGTGCAAAGACACAGACACAATAACTATGTCATGAAATACCAGGTAATCAGACAGGAAGAGTATTACGAGCCTGTTCCTTTTATTCCTAGTGCGTACTGTCCTCCATCTGTTTATCTTACGCCCGAGGTGAAATTTGTGAAACTTAACATAACAACGTAAGTATTGAATAGATACTGATGGTGACGAAATTACTACGATTTTTGCTCTAAAATAAGGATTTTAGGGCTGCCCAAGATTTTCCGATATCGTATCTAAGAATGAACTGATATTACTCAAAACCCCAATCTCAGAAAAACTGGCAAACATGTCTGCCATGCTCTGGAAATGCGGTTGTATATTTTTCTGCGAGAGATTATTGTTCCTTAACATAGTTATTGTCGGTAATTTCTAACGACTCTTATCACTTTCTGAGAATTCAGGTACTGGTGCGTCCTCCATCTCGGCGTCTTCTTTTTGTGTAGACTTTTTCACGACCTCGGAATGCCAAAGCTTGAACATCTCCTGGATTGCTGTGTGGCCATACGCTATGGCTTCGTCGACTGGCGTCCTGCCCCATCTATCTTTTATGGAATAAGGTACTTGGCAGTATTTGAGAAGGAATTCTACGCAGTTCAAGTGTCCTTCAGATGCGGCTAAATGGAGAGCTGTTCGTCCATCGTAATCGGATAGGGTCATGTCCATTCCAGATAGTTTGTGTCTGAAAAAATTGTCTCTTCAATATTTCCAGGATGTAATAATAATGGCATAGCTAAACTATCAATGAGAAATTGATTTATGAATACAGTTTTTCGAAAAAACTTGTAGAATAGGTATTTTCGCTAACAAGTATCTAACAGAAAATAACTACTGTCCCCGTTGATTTATATCTGTTAGATACATCATACATACCTCCTAAGACCTTGTAAATCTCCAGACGCAGCTGAGAACAGCAAATTGACTATATTAAGGCCTTTAGTTTCGAATTTGTGTTTTCTTGGGTCGGATTTATTGGAAGCATGTCTCAGATTATCGTATCTGTGGAAATTGAACTTTTTAACTAATTCCTGAAAAAAATTGAACTTGTATAAAAAAACATACTGCTAGAATATAGAATATACCTCGCAAAATTGTACTCCCCGACAACTATTTCCGAGAGCGTCTAGAGGTGGAGAGTATAGACACATTCCCATGACGTTTGGAACCACCACCAGCATTGCCCCACTCACCCCAGATTTTGCTGGTAAGCCAACCTACAACAAAATAGCATATAATCAAATGAATCTATATGTTCTTCGCTTTCTGACATTTCACGGCTCTTGTATCATTGTGCCTTCGTGCGCATTGCAGGCAAAAAATCCTACCCTTGATCATGTTTTTCTATCTCTACGCCTACGAAATTCTACACGTAAGACAGACTTGCTCAACTTTGTTGGGGAAAATTAGGGCAAGTCAATATCGAAAGGCTGCTACATATAGATACTCACCTTGAATGCGAATTGCCCAGAGTAGTCGTACATTCCACAGCTGTGCATCAAGGATAGGACATCTCTCACACTTTCCGGTTTGAGTACCTTTTCTTCGGAAAGAGGGCATATCCCACCATTTGCCAGGGTAGCTGCCATGACAGCAACCAAATCACAGTTTGCTTCCAGCGAACAACACTGCAAATTATATTGAAATTAGATTTGTACAAAGAATTTTGATCCAAAATGAGATGCCAATCGTACCTGGAAGTAAAAGTCCATGCACTCTCTAAATTTGCTATTGTCCGGGAAACATTTGTGCTCCTTCATATAAAATCCTAGAGCATAATTTCTGTCTGCACATTCACGTTCTGACAAGAACACTGCATTGTTGAAGCCTAGATCTTCATTTCCTCCCAATCTCTGAATGGACATACAGCAAACTATTATATGCGGTTTTATCGATAGTTTCAGTTATTGCTTGCAGAAAACGTGTGTTCAAATTTAGAAAATGATAAGGTACTGACAAATTGAATAATTGTATAGATTTCCTTCATTTAACATTTTTTCATTTTCAAACTGCTTTAGAATTAAAAAAATATAGTAATAGTCTTTCTCTTTCCACACAAGCTGTGTCTATAGAGTCTTTCATAAATCCCAGTGACATGACAGAAGCATTTTGACTTTGATGACATCCACAAAACTGAAAAATCACCCAATAATAGATTTTATGATATACTGACCTCGAAAAATCCCATGGTGAAATCAAATATTTCTGCAGAACTCATTTCTGGACAGTACATAGTCTTAAGAAGGGAACATATTATAATAGCCCCAGCATTAATCATGGGATTATGGGGTTTTTCTGAAAAATACTGAGTAAGCCTTGATCATAATTGATTGAAAATCTAACTCACTATTATGATCGAGAATTAGTTCATTGAAATTCCTCCCACTGGGTTCTTGTCCAACATATTTGTGAACAACATCTGCTCCTAACGTGTCCAGAGCTATCCCATATGACAATGGCTTACTACAAGACTGAATAGTAAAAGGAATGTTTACGTCTCCAATTGAGTATCTCTGTCCATCGATAGTTACAATGCTTACTCCCCAATAATTGGGACTCATTCTCTTCAGCTGCGGAATGTAGGAGGCAACCTACAGAAAGTGAGAAATAATGAGTCAGAGACCTTGTTATTTTTCACTCCTCTGATTATTGCAAAAGGGAATTTTGATATAAAAGGCAACAATTTCTATTCCAGCTCATTTTCGAATTGGGTTTAGTGTACAGTACACCAAACTATATTTAAAGAACAAAATACCAAATTTTGGAAAATGCAATTGAACTCAATAATCCTTTTGCAAATGAAAAGGGGATAAAAATATGAAGGGACTAGAGTTTCAACATATATCTTACCGTTCCATTAGTATTATCCTTACATTTCCAGTAGATTTCTTCTATATCTTTACTGAAAGTTTCGAATTCAGGTATGATAAACTGATGCCTGAACGCATATGATAAAAGGCCTACATTGGGTTGTACTATACTGAAAAATAAAAAATTAATGTGTACGCTCAGTTTTTACCGAATATTGATTTGACAATCAAGAATTTATGTCTACTAATCTGTTACAAGAGAGTGGGTAGGTCTTGAATGATAAATTGTAGGGTTGAATAATTGAACCAAGATAATGAACGACTGTATATTACTGAGAATCATATCATTTGCATACTTTTCAAGTATTTATATACAGAGTGGGCCATTGAAAACGAAACAGCGGCTCTGTAGGTCGACAGAACCGAGTTATATAAAAACGCTCGGACACGTCAACCACATTTTCGAGGGGTACATCGTTCGCGATGAAATTCACCCGAAATACATTCCATCCCTCGGAGCTGTGACTGCCATCCCTAAATTTTTAAATGGCAACATATGGTAAGTGATACCTCATTTGAAAGGTATTTTCCTTCTTAATATCAAACAACAAAAATAAATCAATTCCATCGATTCGTTTTCGAGATATAGGAACTTGAAGTTGGGAAATCACTTTTTATTCACTCAATCAATAAAAATAATATCTGATAAAGCAACTGTCGCAATAATTATTATTGTCAATGAATTAAATGTTCAAACTGTCTACCACCCATTTCCATACAATAGTACAAGTTCTGCTCAAAATGAGACCTCACATTTCGTAGCATTTCCGGCGTTATTCGACGGCATTCTTCAATAATTCTACGTCGTAATTCTTCCAGAGATTCTGGTTCGGTTGCATAGATTTTGTTTTTCAAGTGACCCCACAGGAAAAAGTCGAGTGGGGTTAAATCTGGAGATCTGGCTGGCCACTCTATAGCGCCTCTTCTTCCAATCCAACTTCCAGGAAACATTCTATCCAAAAACGCCCTAACAGGCTGTGCATAATGTGGAGGTCTTGTTGAAATTTCAAGTGGTCTTCATGGTAACGATTGTCATTTTCAATGATGTCTACTAATTGTGGATAAACAAATTCATTCAATAATTCCAAATAAGTTTCTCCTGTCAGGTTACCGTCGAGAAATACTGGTCCAATCAAACGGTCCCCAAAAAATATCGACATTGAGTTTTTTGGGAGTTTGAGTATGGACTTCGTGGAAAACATGTGGATTGGCATCTGACCAATAACGACAATTATGACGATTCACAGTCGAATTCAAAAAGAATGTAGACTCATCAGAAAAGCAGATGTTGAAAAGAAAATTCTCATCAGCATCTATTTTCGTAATCATAATTTCACAAAATTCCTGTCGCCTATCAAAATCATCTTCATTCAATTGGTGTACCAAATGTATTTTGTAGGGGTGAAGTTTATGATGTTTCAGGATTCGGCGGATACTGGTTCTACTAATATTGGTAACACTTGCCAATTTCCTTGTGCTCAATGTTGGGTCTGCATAAACTTGTCCTAAAAGTGCAACTTCAACAGGTTCATTTCTCACAGGAAATTCACGTTCTGGGTCTCGTTTCTTGTTGGCTATTGATCCAGTTTGACGAAACTTTTGCACTAATTCTGGAACGTATTTTCTAGCAACAAGTTTATCTGGATGCGTTTCATTGAACAAATTAGCTGTACGGTTACCGCACTCATCATTCTTGAAAAAAATTGTTATTATTTCAACTCTTTCCGCGATCGTATACACCATTATTGAGGAAATATTCAGCAGCTGTAATTCACTCTAATGTCGTTCAATCAACGATCAGTTTGACATTGCCAGACGTCCAAAATTGCGATTTGGTGAAAAAAATTATTGCATACATGTTTTTGTTGTACACGCATTGGAGTCGAATTCGAGAAAACGTCTTTTTATCGATTCTCAAGAACTTTAACATTTTTTCGATCAAGTAATTGAAGATGAAATAAGAATTTGAAACGGAATTGCATGTTATTTGTTGGTAAACAGTTAGATCATTTAATTCCTTGACAATGATAATTATCTTTAAACAGTTGCATTGTTAGATCTTATTTTTATTGATTGAGTGAAAAAAAAAGTGATTTTCCAACTTCAAGTTCCTATATCTCGGAAACGAATCGATAGAATTAATTAATTTTTGTTGTTTGATATTAAGAAGGAAAATACCTTTCAAATGAGGTATCACTTGCCATATGTTGCCATTTAAAAATTTAGGGGTGGCGGTCACAGCTCCGAGGGATGGAATGTATTTCGAGTGAATTTCATCGTGAACGATGTCCCCCTCGAAAATGTTGTTGACGTGTCCGAGCGTTTTTATATAACTCGGTTCTGCCGACCTACAGAGCCGCTGTTTCGTTTTCAATGGCCCACTCTGTATGTATAAATCCATTCGGAGTTATATTCATATTGTTTTGAAAATGCGTAAGTATTCCTCTTGCAGTGAAATGTCCTCCATGGGTCCATATGTACGAAAAATTCAAAAATAATACTTATGATTTTCTCCGAAAATTTTGGATTTTGCTTCACATGTGAACCTGCAGATGGAATAAAGAACACACTATAGTAAAAATATTTCTGAAGCTACAATGAGAAAACATAAGGCTTTGGTCTAACTTTTTATTATCGACCACATACTATTCTACTGTCAGAAATTGGCAATTCAGAGCATACCGCCAAAATTTTGTATATATAAAGTGGGGCTTTTGCACCCCTGGACCTTATCGACGCGCCGCCCCTGCTGAAGGATATAGGAAATCGTCTCTTTGGATTTGCATATCGACCTTCTAGAGCGAGAGTATGTTCAGCAAATCATCCACCATGAGTGCTTCAAAAAGAAATAGGAAGTTTAAGTTTAATTTTTTGTATTTTCATGAATCTATTCATATCAGCCGAGCTACTAGAAACTAGGGAAAACTAGCCATTACAAACGCGTAGGATAAAAAAATCTTTGCCAAAAATAGACATTAGCTCAAACGAATGCAAAGCAGCCAAAGGGGTCGATATATAGGATGGTACGAATATTTCCGTTAGATTTTGCAATAAATAGTGACCCAATTTCCACTCCTATAACAAAGAACATTATAAATCAATCGACAACAAATCTAAAGTAATTGAGTGAAACATTTATTAGCCACTAATCGTTGATCAAATTGCCTATTGTTCAGCGCGGATATTCAACCAGTGTAAACAATTGGAAAAAGTTTAAGAATATTATAAAAATAGACAAGTCACAAAGACGGTTTAAAAAAATCTGAAAGAATTAGTCAAGAATTAATAATCAAATAAAAATTATCCTTAATTTTTCTTGTTATCCTCTGATGAGAATGCAGTGAATTCGTTCAAAACAATAATCAACTATGAACACAATTATACAATATATTCGAACTGTACTAGAAACTTCCAGGGCCGCATTCAAATTGTTGTGGCACCATATATAGCAGTAATACTTCTTTTATTTAATGAGAGAAGTATTCACTAATTCATTATTTTAAAGTTTCATCTAATGAAATGGACTTTTATTCCTTTTTTTGCTTGCTTTTTGGCTCGTGGGCACAGTGCCTCGGGTGCCTTATGGGAAATCCGGCCCTGGAAACTTTTTGCACAACAGTGCTCCAACATAAAAAAGAACTTACTGGGGTCAGTTCTTCTCTCACATCATACTTATCTAATTCGTTTCTTGAAATCCTCCTTGCATCAGTATTCACTCGAAATCAACATTTTTATTTTAGCGGGCCAGTGTTCGTACAATTAATTTAATCGTGTTTCTTGCGGGATGTGAGGATAATTATTGTATCACAAACTTGGAAACCTAAAAAACACGAAAAATTCATTAAAAAAAAAATAATAGATGATACTGAAATTTCAACTTATCATGAGCTAGATATAGGACTGAATCAGCAAAAATGTAGAGAGGGTATCACAAAAACAGAAACAACACGCCCAAATGTGGTAAAATTTAAAACAATCGATCGTCACATACAACAATAACTCCTCCCCGTCACTTCAAATCGAACCGATGCATTAAAGAAACAGTTTTAAATTCCAATAATTGCGGTACACCCAGTATAGTAGGAATTTTGTCATTTGAACAATTTTGGACGATAGGGGGGTCTGATTTAGAACTGTGAAGAAGTCTGGATTCATAAAATATTATTTTGCATGAATTGTTCAAAAATACAACGAAATACCTAACCTGGGAATAGTTTTGCCACTCTGGAATTCAGCAATTTTTTGGAACTTGCTGATTAGCACCACGTATTGAACGATTCCCAATGGGTTTGTAGTGCCTTATTTGCAGTTCCTTTATTATTATCATGCGGACCGCAAAAATGGTGCTAGCTTCTAACATATCTGCTCTGAGCTGAATGGAACTCCATTTCTTGTTAGCATCAAAGGTAATTCTGCCAACCGATGAGAGTTCTTACTAGGGCACCTGCGCTCTCATTCCCTTGGATGTCCCTCTGACCTGGTACCCAGACAAGTTTAACCTTGTTCTGTGCTCTTAGAGTACTGAAGCTTTTTGGAGTCTCCTAAACTAGCTTGGAATAAAAGGGTTAGAGTAACCGAGGCTTAAACTAATATCTTGCTTCGGCCTTTCCCAGTATATTCCGGCCCCTGACTCATTGCGTCTCTAAGACTTCCCTTCTTGCATGATGGTGATGTATGTTCCATCAAACGAGTAGGTTTGAGTTATTTTGTCGTTTTTTATGACCTCCTTTATTATGATCGAGTGGCCTCTCCATTGGTCCAGGCACTTTAGTCAGGAGGCTCCTATCCTTGCCTCCACTACAGTATGCAAATGCAGTGGAGAAAAGTTCAAAATTACCTCCATGTGCTGGAGTGGACATAGCAATAGTGACCCCGAGCAAGGTCAGTCTTTGTAAACTAGCCAGCCTTTCTCAAGTTGCTACTCGTTCAACCTTTGGCCACTATGCCATTAGGTTACCGAGGGCCTCGCTATCGTTTTGTATAGTCAAAGGGATTCTCTGGGTCCTAGTCTCCATGTTTTACCTAAGGAGCTCCTGGCCATCATCAGTAATGTCCTTGCACTTGTCAGCAATTTTTCCAGTTGTTTGTTCCAGGTGAGCTTCGGGTTTAGGCTAACCCCAAATATTTTGCATCTCCTAAGATCTGTAGGCTTTAACCAAATATTCTATGAGCTCTGTTAGTTTCTGGGTTTATCTTCCTGGTGAAAGGAACAATCGTGGTTTTTTGTCAATATAGTCTACACTAACCAGTAGGTGTATTATACAACATCTTACCGTTTGAACTGATCCAGTGTTAGTTTTTGTGTATCAACAGTATTTCCATCGGGACTTCTAGATATTTGTTTTAAGTTTTCCATCATATTCTGAAGTCTAGGATCATTTTTTCTGAGTCCTGTTGCTCGTACTGCCTAAAAAGTGACTGTTTACGCTTTAGTGAATATACATTATGTTTATCAATTCTGATTTCATTTGAAAACAAAAAAATGCACCATCTCTTTGTACCAATGATAGTCGTTACCGACCAAAATTTTCCCCTGTTTTACTTCCTAAAATATTTGTAAGCTATTATGGTGAATACAACTACTTTTTGGCTAATACCGCGATTGGTATTGAATTATATCAAACATATATTTGTGCAATGTTCCTCATTGCAGAAGATACAATTGCATGTACTTTTTGCTCCAGATGACATCGAAGCTGTCTGTACTGACCTACCCTGTACTGATGAGAAGCAAAACCTCGAAAGTAGTCTGTAGGTGGTCCCCTCTCCGAATCAAAATAAAATTTTGCTATTGTAACAAGAATCACTTGCAATTGTATCCTCGGAAATGAGGAATCACAAGTATCTGTTTGATATAAATTAATACCCGTTGCGGTATTAGCAAGGGGAGTGGTTGTTTTCAGACAGGTATTTGCCATGATATCCGGCATGTATTGCAGGTGGATGGGAGTAAAAAGGTTACAGTTTGACAAACATAGCTGCAAGTGTAAAATTCTCACTTATTGCACGAACTATCACGTGATGCTAAGTGCTTAACACTGGATATTTTGTCGTACTACTAATGCGCATCATGGGGATGCATATTTTCACACTTGCAGCAAACTGTACTTAACGATCTTCCAAAAAAAGTCTGAGCTTTGTGTTGAAATATCTGAATCTATGTCATTTTTTTTTGTTAGACTTGAATAGTTATATCTACTAAGTTTTAGAATGAACACAATGTATATTCATGTTGAGTGAGATACCAACCGACAAAAATGGTCCTATGGAAAGACATCCAGTCTCTTGATTTTTGAACATTTCAAATAATGCCACATCCGTTTGAACGTCATTTCCGCTAAAAAATATTTATGTTGAAAAGAGAATAATTCGTATAGGTACAACTAACTTACTAATATAAATAACTGGTGTCATGGATGAAGGAATAATTTCTCCTGAGAAAAAAAAAATATAAAAAATCAATAAATTATTCAATCGATTTTCATGAGAGTAGTTACCTTTGACTATAGAGATTTGCATCTTTTTGAGAATAATTTCCCTGAAAGAAAAAACAAGCATAAAAAAGATATATCACGAAAATAATATAAATAGTTGAAAAAAGGTTAAAATATGAGCTGGCTCAGTGGAAACGAATGCGTATGCATCATTGAAGTGCCTTCAAAGAGGACCACACAGAATAAGAAACTCGACTAAATCCAGAATAACAAAAAAACGAATTAGCGGAACATGTGAAATTGTGCGTACGATCGTGTTGAGTGCTTTATTACTGGATATATTACGGACTATAATCCGTTGTCCGACGAGTGCGCATCGCGTTTTCACTTTTTCAGCTAGATTGTCGAACTGTACTCGAATGTATTAGAAAGTCTTTGAACTTAAATTGTGGAAGTAATCAACTGGAACTCTCGACATAATGTACATACTGTTTTTTTTATCACACAATGAACATTTTATTTCTCAATTATGTGAAATCAAAGAAATGGTTAATTGACTTTACCTTTACCTGAGGCATGATGCCAAATCTATTTACAATGCGTTGTTACACTATTCAGAACAGACCTAAAAAAACTTCCTATGAATAATACAAATACGCAGGGTGTTTAACTCTTGGCAGCTATACAGTGTGTCAAAAGACCAGCAACAAAAATAATTGCTATAGATGTGTATTATTCTCTGGTTCAATCTTCACTCTCATACAATGCCATCTTTTGGAAGATTGGACAGGATTAGATCGTGTTTTCATTTTTGAAAAAAGAATTCTGTTCCTGATCTTTAATATTCAAAGAACAACTTTTCCAGCGGTTTTATATCTATGATTATTTAGTGTATACGTGGAAAAACATGAATGACTATGAATCCAATTCTTAATGACATCGGTATCCCACAGCATAGGACTATAAAAAGTTTTTGTTTTTGGCCGGACTTCATCAGTTCCTACTGCACTGAAAAATATATCGAATATCAAAAATGAAATTTAAAGAATTTTGAATTGATCGGACTATTTATTCAGTTACTTGTTAATGAATTGTTGAATTTTTGAAGAATTAAATAGGATAGAATTTACTTTCGGATGAAAAACTTCAGGCATATTTTATGGTAGTTCTGAAAATAAATGAAGGGTACCGAAGAACGATTTTTTTTTGTTGTTAAATCTCAAGAACCGTCCCTGATATTTTCGATTAGTTTCTACCAAATGATCCAGTATTAATAATAAACTCCGAGTTAATAATGATGAACATTCTCCAATAGTAATTTCTTGATTCGCATCATCAGAGGCGACTTGTGGTTTCACATATCCCACTAAATTACGTAACAGAGAGTACCACATTCATATCTTACCATATTTCTTATCAAGAACAATGTTATGAGTGATTTTAATCTGTTTGTAGAATCTTCATTATTCTTCCTCTTACATCGTCCATGAAAATATATATAAAACAGGGACAGATCCCAACCTTTTTGCGGTATTCCAGAGAAGTGAGCGAAGTATCATCGTCGGGATGAATGGCTGTTTTTTGGACAGAATTTGACAGAGTATAACAGAAACAGTATTATTGACTGTCATGTGGTCCAAAATATTGGGAAGAGTCAATGCAACCAGCAAAAGTTTGGAAGATCCGAAGAACTGAATATTTGTAAGGAATATTCCGTGATAATTTATATGCTATATCGAATCAGAAGCGACAAGTTCAACCGAAGATGATGCACAATATAAGGATTCGTCGAACGCAGAAAAAAAAGCTTCATGGTGAATAAGGAAAAAATGGGGACAAGCAGGTCACCAGTTGATCTCTGATGCCGGAAACCATATTGTCGATCATTGATAATTCCTGAGCGTTCTAGATATTTCATGAGCTCGATGTTGATGGCTTTTTCCATGACCTCCTAGATAACGAATAGCAGTGTGATAGGTCTGTAGGTGCTGGGTAGGGTCTTTTTCCATTTTTTGGGGACAGGTTGTAATTTTGCAATTTTCCTGTTGCATGGAAATACCTCCGAATTATAAGAGAGGTTGAATCGTTAGATGGTACGACAATATAAAAATTGAGTAAAATTATTTGTCAGAATACGTCAACATATGTGTTTCAGTTTGTTCAGTTTATATTTAATTTGATATGCTGTG
Source organism: Chrysolina haemoptera (assembly GCA_958298965.1). Taxonomy (NCBI): domain Eukaryota; kingdom Metazoa; phylum Arthropoda; class Insecta; order Coleoptera; family Chrysomelidae; genus Chrysolina; species Chrysolina haemoptera. Next base: position 4,678,610 of record OY282596.1, on the reverse strand, counting down.
TTTTAAAACAAAAAATATATATGCAAGTCAACTGATATTTATTGTATGACAAATTTTAAACAAAATATATGAAGTTATTTTTTTCAAACATCGCCTGTAAACAGTATTCCTCCAACCCTCCTACTATGTTTCCAATTGTACAGTAATTTATACGACATTCATCATGCAAAAATTCAGACTGATGGGGATGACTTGCGCGAATCAATAATTTAAAAACTTTAGGGGATGATTACCCTCTTGACAACGAGCAAGGTGAGACAACATTTCATTCCACTGAGTGCCTACATTTTCCACCCGAAATACGAAGAGAAATCAGCTTCTGAAGTATTGAAATTTAACTAGTTTATTTAATCTATCGATTATGAAAATTGACAATTCCTGTTTTGTTTTTTTTCTAAAACAATTGATAATTTTGTGTAATTAGCCTCTTCGTCCAATTTTGCCTTGCCATTTCAGAAATGGTAATTTAGAGATCTGGATACATGGAAATTGTATTTAAAAATTACGTGCGGATTTCAAGATTACTTTCACGAGAACACCTAGTACACTAATAGGTTAATGATTACGCATGTTACATGTCTATCTTGAAATCATCACTAACCTTATTCCTATTGGCATGGCAAGCCGATACTTTGGTCGTATGTCCGTATCCTATCGAAAACCATCGTTTGAATTGACTCCTCATTTGACATCTATTGAAACAATTGAAAACGCGGTTTGAGAGCATGATTTCGATAAAACCGGCGGTCGATACGCTCTCTGTTTCGTAACGCGACGTCGCTGTCGCGGCCCGGTCTTATCTGCCATTCTCAAACCGAATTTCGTGCCTCCAAAAATACACATGCGTCGAACAGCAGCGTCGCTACAGTTTTCGCGAAGGATCCACCTCTACGTCTATGGTTGGTAATTGGGATCTTGTCATCAGACAAAGTGAAAAGTCAATAAGTATCTCTTGGAGGAGACTGGCAGCGCCGTCAACACGTGAAAGTAATACAGGGCCACGTTTAGTACAGCAACTCAATGGGGCTAGTGTTCCCAAAACGTCCAACCTTCGATTGGGCTCAACATTTTTCTGAACATTCAATCATGTTCGGTACAAATTCTGCACTGAATTTATTATTATTTGTCCGTAGGTCCTGTATCCGTAGTCCGATACATCCGGAGGTCGCGCTGGATCATTTACCCAAGTAAGCAACCCCCACGTCCGTGGAATAACTGATTGTTGGGCCCAAGAATCATGTGCACAGTAAACCATGGCTGACGGTCTTCTGAATTCGTCTGGCTAAGATTTCTGCCGTCTCACGGCAAGCCGGTTCAATTCTCAGATTCAAGAGCAGTGTATCCAGCATTCCACCAAGGATCTATGATCAGAACCACCATTCTCGGAGGTATTCATAGAAAATTCCATGACGAAAATCGTCCTACTTATTGGCTTATTGGCCTGACCAAGGAAGACGTAACACAAGCAACGAACCCTCAGAAAAACGCCAATATCGGTGCCAACATGTTTGCTGCAAATTCTACGCTGGATTCAATGGGAAAACAACCCCAGAACATAATTTGTATTAACAGTCATATGATATTTTCTTCCGTCATCGAACCATCAGACGCATTTTGCTGGGCCTTAACACCAACAAAGCTTGTGGATCTACTGGAATTCCGCCAATCGATCTCAAGGAATGTGCTCCCGAACTAATACCAGTTCTTTTTAAGTTATTCAACCCCTCTCATAATTTGGGGGTATTTTCGTCCTACTGGAAAATTGCAAGAGTACAATCAGTCCACAATAAGGATGAAAAGACCCTACCCAGCAACTACAGACCTATCGCTTTGCTATATGTTTTCTCGAAGGTCGCGGAAAAAGCCATCAGCATCGAGCTCATGAAATATCCAATATCTCGATCGCTCAGGAATTATCAATGATCGAATATATGGTTTCCGGTTCCGGCATCAGAAATAATCTGTTTTTTATGTCTCACATATTTGGCAGTAATCTATTGAAAAATTGCAAGGCATTTGATAGCGTTTGGTACCAGGGACTCCTTGTGATTTCCATCTTATGGCTTGCCTCCCCAGTTGTATTCCTTGCCATCTAGCTTGAAATATCATCCGAGACTACCAATAAATGCTGGTATTCCGCTGGGATCTATTTCAGCACCAGCACTGTTCCTTCTTCACATCAATGATTTGATTGGTGCTACCTCATGTTCACTGCACAGCTTTGTGGATGATATTACCCTTCATACCGCTTTCTCTACCAAAGCGGAATTAATATGGACTCAGCAAAAATTCTGGAATGGGGATTCAACATCTTCGTAGAATGCAATGCGAGGTCCATTGCCGAAATTGCAAAATTGCAAAATTGTTTTCTGTTTGATATTTCACCCGTCAATTGATTATGATTTATAAAGCACAAACTCGACTTGTCCCTGTCCTGGAATCTGTTCCCATATATGGACTGCAGCACCCAAACACACATTCAAACTTTCATATTCTGTCCAAAAAGAGCCATTAGTCCCATCAGCGATACTTCTCTAACAAGCTTGCACACTTCTCTTGAACACCGCGGAAAGGTTGGCGATCTGTCTCTGTTTCATAGATATTTTCATGGACGATCCTCTTCCGAAATATCATCAATTGTTCCATCGTTAGCGGTCCCATCGAAACGGGACCGTCGAGCTCAGCCCTCACATCCATATATGCCGTCACTTGGAGACATGCCGAACATCTCTTTCCCAGAGCTCGTTCTTCCAACGAATGTCAAAGCCTTGAAACTCACTGCCTTGGTAGCAAGAAAAACACCAATTCCTCCGCTCTCACTATGTTCTCTGAACATTACAGAACATGGATTCTATCAATTTATTATTTTTACTGTTTTTTTAAATAACGCAGTTTGAATTGCATGCAATCGACCAATCGTGTATAGATGAAACTGATATACGACCTAATAGGATAATTTGATTAGAAACACATGTAAAATCCTACGATGAACTAGTTTGTGAGAAATGTGTTCTACTGTGGTGAATATTTTTGTGTATGTTTTTCTGTCCACTGTCGCAAATGCTATGTGCAGTCATGATTTGTGAGTACTGAGTTTTGCTTCGTATCATGAAGTAGGTAATATTACTAAGGGATGACAAAAAATCCAGGTTAAACAGGGTCGTATCCTAGAAAATCAAGATTTATTTCTTTTTCAAACATATGAACAGTCGGAATTTCAATGTAGCTTTTTTGCTGTAACATTTTTGTTTTTTGGCGTTTCGGTTAAAGCTCTATTGAAATCACAAATAAATTTAATAATAATAACAAATAGACTCCATTGTTATAAAAAATGTCTTCTTGTCGACAAAACATGAATACAGTAAAAAAAAGTATATTGAATATATTTCAATGGAATATTTGCACAAATACAGGCCAATACACTGGGGTACCTGTGGAATATGGTAGAACTGGCAGAAATATTTCAAAAAGAGTCGTCATAAAATTCTTGTAAGCTCTAATATGGTCTATAGTTCAATAGTCCTTTGATCGTTGGGCGTGTTGAAATATTGACAAGAATTTATTTTAATTTTCTTTGTCTTCACTACTAGATCAGTACGTTTTGTATACAGTGTTCATAAAGTGTGGAAACGCTTCATTATCTTACAAGTTAATTATTTTTAGAGGTAGAGCTCGGACAGGTCGATGTTGAATATCAACCTTCCACCATATCTTTACAAAAAATTGATATTTTCCTCCACCACCTTACAAGATATGACGTCCTTGATATTTTTTTTTACTTCGAAAGGGTATATTTTTATATCAAAAATTGAAAGCCCATATTTTTCTGAGTACAACCATACCACATACGTCACATCTAACACTTCAAGTTGCATTATACTGAGTATAAAATAAACCAGTGTTCATATTTCTCAAAATTTTTTTCATTATTTTCAACTAACCCAAGGAGCTCAGTTCGAGCATTTACTGTAGATTTGTTTTTTGTTTATTTTCACTACTTATTAATGAAAAACTCATTTACTGTGGTATTGGAGAAGTCACCTGAATATTTTATCTGGAAATCGTTATCGAGATCTCAATTATAATGATGCAGAACCAGAATTGAAACAAACCAAACTTGGTATACCTCAAGGGTCGGTGTTGAGGCCACTGCTCATTGTCACTTCTATTGTTGTATTTTCTTATAAAATTATTTTTTCTTTACTGATTTCTGTTCTGTTCAATTCTATTTCATTTAATACTGAATAAGTAGTATAGTCTTGTATTTCATTGCAGTGTGAATCATACTAGATATAGGATACGTGATACCATACAGGAAACCAGTTTATCCTTGAGGGATATATTGCCGATCAAACCCAAACATTATGACAAAAATCGGGCGCCAAAGTTACAGGGACAGCCAACAATTGTGTATTTTCACGTCACTGTGTTGTCTTTGGATTCCATCAATGAAGAATCAATGGTAAGAACTTCTCTATGTGACATTCACTTTCGAAGTCTAACAATGGAATATTGATTACTTTTATTTTGGACTTCCATTGTCTGGTTTGTTACTATGAGCACGACATTTCAATCGTTTCAGTATCTCCGATCGTTATCATGTGTGTACCTACTGACCGTCTGAGTGAAGGAGAGATTCGTTTGTATTCTTCTAGAATTGACCTGTCATTGAATAACCATACCTACATTCTTCATTTCTACACTCGGTTTACTAAAAGCGTTGGATCTGTAGGTACTCTTTGAATTTTCGTTTAAACTATTGTTTTTTCTTGTCTAAGACGTTGAAATCTTTACACTGGATCTGGATACGAGTCATCGAATCGGTGTTCCACAAAGATCCACTAGGAGACCCTTTGCATATTTTGGAGCAGTGTCTTAACAATTGAACCATACTTTAAATAATGCGTGTTGTGTTATTTTTATTCAGACATACGTCACAGATATATTCCTCGCCCAAAGTTGGCGGGATCCAAGGTTACGACTGCCAGAAAATATGAGTGAGGAATACAGGATCCTGGATGTGGAATGGCTCCACAGTATCTGGAGGCCGGATTGTTTTTTCAAGAATGCCAAAAGTGTTACCTTCCATGAGATGACTATACCAAATCACTACCTGTGGTTGTACCATGATAAAACTTTGCTGTATATGTCCAAGTAAGTGCTATTTGATGGTGCAATAACAATGCTGCAGTTTGCAAAAATTAGATTTTGGTTATATTTCACTTGTACCGTGTGTTATAAACGGCCAACAGAGTTTTCTAACGATAACTCACCAGAGTATATTTTTTCTCGTGAAACTCAATATCATAAACCAAAATCAACATGGCTCCATTCCGCTGATTATTGATGAAAAAAGAGCTCTACTTCGTATCTCTCGCGAGTTGGTGCATCCAGAAGTGACTCTCGTCCACCCTAATCGATTTTTGAAAGGAAAAGTAACAGAGGGAAAACAGAGATTGTACCAAATGTCTGTAACACACGGTACAGCATTGCGCCGTTGAATTTCGGACCAGAAATAATTTTACTCGGTATGGCCAGTGTTGAATAACTTAGGTACTCTATGTAACTTAGACACCTCGTATCTCCATTGCTAGAAATTTCGAACACTTTTGCTTGTGAATACTTCTTATGCAACCATTATCAGACAAATGTCATAGTAGTGATGAAGGTTACGTATTTATTTTACAGGTTAACTTTGGTACTTTCCTGTGCTATGAAATTCGAGACTTACCCACACGATACTCAAATTTGCACAATGATGATCGAAAGCTGTAAGTATTTTTTTTTAATTCAAGGTTCGTTTTTTTCTTTCATCTACTATATCCTTATTTTTTATTATTGACCATTTGCCCTAAATAGGTCAGATATGTTCTGAACAACCCAGTCTTCTCTTTCAGGGAAGATCACAGTGTTATAGTTAGTTTTTTGGTATAATTTTAAAAAAATTCTGTTGCTTCCAATGGCTTACGGTCCATTTGTCGTGAGAGGCGACTAGAAAACACAAGTAGAAAGTGCATCGGAGCAGGGATTTTTTGAGCCCATTTGAGGGGAGCCGACCAGAAGAACACCAAACGGTACCTTTGAGGTGCAAACCTAGTTGCGGAGAACCTGCCAAGGAATCCCCTAAACTGCAGCTGGAGGAACCTTCACAGGTGCCTCTTAATGAAGCAAAGCATGTGAGTGCCAAACTGATCCAAACTGAGAGGCCTGCGTGCCAGGGTTCAAAACCCAATCATCCGTGCCTTTGCAGAATCTGCAGAAAAAAAGAACCCATAAAAATGTAAGATCAACCGGAAAAGGGGCAATACCAACTCGAAAACGTTCACCACTCTACATGAAAAGGGGTCATGTCATCTTTAGTCAATGCTCATTCTCTTTTAAAAGGAGAGTCTGGCCGTTCAAACATACTCGATGTCCTCGATTCAATGTGAAATTAGCCTGATTTCAACCAGCGCATTGAAAATATACCGGGAATTCAATGTCGTTGCCCATAGTTTTTGGTTGTCATTCATCACAAGGTTTATTTATACAAAATCGTTTTTTTTTTTTGTCTCAGTATCGCACACGGATCATGATCTGGTCTTTATCTGGAATATGACTGATCCCCTGGTTGTCAATCCTGAAATTGAACTGCCGCAATTGGACATTTCCAACAATTACACAACGGATTGCACTATCGAGTACTCCACAGGTAAGAAACGCAGTAGGCTTATCTGAAGTCGAATATTTACACATTTTTATTAGCTTATGTGATAAATTGGTTTATGGGATTCGCGTCATGAGAGGTGTGACTCATTAATTCAGACTTTTCTATGACGTTTAGAGTAGTAAACACGAAATACTATAGAAATCTATTTATACCTCCTACAAGGTGTCGGTCTGAGAAAGTCAAGTATGTTTCTTCCGAAGAACAAAAAGAATTGCCAAGGGTTGCTCATATGCGGTTTGGCGATATCATCTTGTATCTTGTAGATATCAAAAATTATAAACAGATAAATACACGTCGGCGTTTCACAAGGCTCAGTACAGAACCCGATATTGTTCCTGGTCTACATAAATAGTATTGGCAGTATCAATTCCATCGATCATTTCATCTCATATGCAGACTCATATAGGTCTATAAAAATAAACCTCTATATACCACCTATAGACTACAAATCACCAGATCGATATAAAACCTCAATATACCTCTCTCTGTCTTCAAAAAATCGCATACACAAAGAACACTTATTTACTTCGGTCCCAGATTATGTAACTCGCTACCTCGAAACATAAAAGAACAAAAATTACTTAGTCAATTCAAACATGAAATTAAAAACTACATAACTACAAATTACACTATTCATTAGAATTTTTTGAAAGAAAAATAACCCTTCAGGTCACAACCTCTAACTCTCAACCTAAAATCGTTATAAAAAAAATCTTTCCTTCAACCACAAATAGTATTTGCAGCAATCCTGACAACCCGAAAATCATTTTTTCATTATCAATTTCTGAATAAAAACTCATCCTTGTAATTATATACCTCTCACTAATTATATAATGAAGATTAGTTCTAATAATAGAAATTGAATGGTAAGTGTTAACACATCTTTGATAAAATTCACACACTATGGTTTTCGTCACCAAAGGTGCTTGTTTACAACTCGCATACATGGCAGCTATATATCGAGAAAAATGGTGAATCTCTGGTCTACAGACTCGAAGACGCAAGCCAATGGGTCGGGAACCATAAACCATTTGCTTAACTCACTCTTGGTATCCCACAACGGTCAATTTTAGGGCCTCTCATATATCATTATATCAACGATTTTCATATTCCGGTTACGAAAGATAGATGAGAACCTACTCTGAATGCCTCCTTTTCCAGGAAAATTATGATTTTACAATCTGGATGAAGACCATTATTATTAAATTTCAGGTAACTTCACTTGTTTGGCCATCGTTTTCAATTTGAGGAGGCGACTGGGATATCACTTGTTCCATACTTACATTCCATCCGCTTTGATCGTGGTAATGTCTTGGATATCATTTTGGATCAAACCTGAAGCAATACCTGCGAGGGTTACCCTTGGTGTAACTTCCTTATTGACTCTAGGTAATAGTACTATTAATATTATCAGTAAAGACGGTTTGTTCAGATGAATAAAAAGATCGGGGATTCAATCAGTGCACTTATTTTCGAAACATCTCTGCGATAACGCTTTCTTGCTCTTAAATGGGCTTCAAAGGAAGGTACATTTATACGTCACTGTTACCAACTGAGGATGCTGTGACCACATCACTCAATTATTATCACAATGGTGTTGATCTGAGCTACAAAAATTTTGTGAATTTGTGAAGCTCTTAGCTAGTATGTCACATTTGCACTATTGTGAGTAACATTTGGCATCACATTGTGATACCTTTGACCGGTCAAGAGGCCCCCAAATAGAAGTTAATGAGATTGTAATGTGAGTTAAAATTAACTTCACGCATGTGATTTAAAACTTGAATGTGAAGCACTCTACTAACTGGGATGATACTTTATGATTAACCGTCTGATTTACGTTTTTTAGCAACCCAGAATACCCAGTCCCAACAATCCCTACCGCCGGTGTCGTACGTCAAAGCGATTGATGTCTGGATGTCCAGCTGTTCGGTGTTCGTTTTCATGTCACTTATGGAGTTTGCTGTAGTCAACAACTATATGGGCCCCGTAGCTACCAAAGCCATGAAGGGATATTCCGATGAAGATTTCACTTCGGAAGTTATCGATTACAGGGTGAGTTTCTATTTCTATTTCGTACGTCCTGTTTTCCTAGGAACATTTTGTTCTGGTTAGGAAATTATGTCCCACATTTATTGTGACAGGCAATATCTGGTTTGTTGGAAGAGATATACAAAAATATTAAGTTTAAGGAGTTCATGAAAACTATATTTTGACATAATTTTCAAATATACAGGGTATTTGTTGTAGGTGCTACAGACCATAGTATTATTTTTTTATATAGAAAGACCTGTAGATCATTACATATCTAGATTCTACGTCGAATTTTGATATAATTTCAATTTCAATTTTCGAAATTTGGTAGCATCGCTGTTTAGTCATTGCTTAAAAAGTAAAGTCTTGAGAAAAACTATTATTTTTTAAAATATCTCATACATTAATCCCCTCTTGGTGTAGAGGTTGTGCTTCGCGGCAGTTTGTTTGACATTCCTCAAAAATCAATGACATATCGATGCAATCACTTAGTTTTAATAGTTTTATTAAGTTTCTACCGTTTTTGATTAATGAGAATGATCTGTATATACATATACATAAAATCAATGAACAAAATGAGTTAAAACAACCTTAGAGTGTTTATTATGAAATGAACTAGTTGATGCATTTTTCAGGGCATGGAGCGGCCTCGATACAGTACTGCCAGTCAGCCCCAGTATGATACATTTTGCGATGGAAAAAGTATAGCTATATGTATCGATCAGTTTTCCAGGTTCTTCTTCCCATTTTCCTTTTTTATTCTCAATGTTGTTTACTGGTCAACTTTTCTTTAGATTTTTTCATCATGAGCTATATTAGCTGTCGGTGTTTTCAGATTTTTTCAATAAATTTTACTGAGTGCCTATAAGTTAATTTTCAAAAATGTAAAATAATATCAGAAAGTAATTACCTAATTAAATGTTGAAAAGACTTCTTATCGTACTCTGAAAGAAACATTCGAGAAGTCTTTGGAGAAAAAAAATTAATTCCTGAAAAAAAGTCAAACACGAAGAACATTGCTGCTTAAGTTAAAAAAAAATAAAATCATCCCAACGTCTTTCCACCTATAAACAGAAGTATAGTGATTTCCAGAGAAAAGTTATACGTCTAGGCAGAGTTTATGATTGATTTAATTTTTTTGATTCAAATCCCACTACGAGAATAACATTGGTGAAATTTAATCAAATATTCTTTCTTTTAAGTTGACCTCAAATTCTGGCGTTCCTCAAGGGTCCAATCTAGGGCCTCTGCTATTATGACGTATTTGATAACGACATAAAGCAAAACAAAAACCTAACATACGGCCATGCTGATATTTTTGCACCCCATGGATTATGCAAAGGTGATCTGTGTATTGAAATAATTCTTATCATGGATGTTCGGAGGTTAATAATGAGGTTGCATTTAAGACGAAGTAGCCAGGACAAAATTGCATCAATAAACCTGGTTAAACGACATAAACCTATTTTATTGTAAACGATGTTTGCCTGGAAAATGGAGTTGATCTGTCCCTGTATTGTTTTTATCAAACGATCATGACTACCTGAAATGTTGACTGTTTCGTTTTTACTGAAGCATTCTGTACGGCTAGAAATCGAAAAGAAACGAAAATCCAATGACTATTTCTAAAAATGCAACTTTTCGTAGTACCTTTGTACTACACCGTTATGCTGAATAACAACAATAATGATGATAGGAATACTGTTATCAATTTCATTATAAAAGATGCTCAACTATAACTGGGTACTGTCAATTATTTTGATAAAGTTAGCTGTTTAAAGCATTTTTATAGCTCGGAACTTGAAATACTAAAAAATGCGTTGTTGAATAATGAAAAATAATTCTGCGGTGGATCATTTGTATATCATTTGAACATCATTAAAACGGTAGGGGAACAGAGGGATTGTAATATGACTGAAATGGCACGCATGTATATTTCTGTTCTATGAAAACACAAAAATCATACGAATATATAGAGCGACACGGCAAATAATAATAATAATAATAGCCGCCCTCTACCCGCACAGGCTATGCTTTTGGGTACACTCCATGAGTGTTTATGGGGGAGTATTATTATTATCATTATTATTATATCATTATTCAATTTGAAATATTTAATAGAATGTTGCAATATTATTGTATCACAATATACAGAGTGTCTCAACTAATTGAAAAGGAAAAACTTGTTGAAGCAGACGCGCCCAAAGTCATGAATATTGCAGATCAATAGTACTAAATCTAGAGTTCAAAAAGTTCTTGAAGGGTTTTCTTTTTGCATTGGCATGTATAATAAATAATAATAAAAGCCCCTGTATAATGAGGACTGTGTTCTCTCAGCATGTGAAAAACCGACTATTCAGAGACAAAACACATATTAAGATGCATATATTCCTGCATGCCTGCCGAATAGTCAGTTTTATTTGTACCAAGTACATTTTTTCTGCTAAAAATTTTATTTTCAGTTTGAGAGTGCATGAATCTGAAGAATAATTATTCCAGTACAATACTAGTGGTTCACAGCACTGCTTGAGGAGATATTTTTTTCAGAATGTACTCACAATTTTCAATAAAATTTTCATCATTTATTTGGTATGTTGTCTTACTCCTAAATTTCTGCTTTTTTATCAACAAACAAACAGCGAAATAATTACTGTACAATGAATCATTATCAATTCGCCTATCAATAATGTCTTGTTGGTTCGCATGAAGGTATGTATAATTGGAGACTTTGCTAACATTTCCCATTTAATTGCGTGTCATTATTTCCAGCCAGTAAGTTTTTGTTCCACGCCCCATCACCATGGAGGTATTACAGCAAGTTCTGGTGTTTTCCACTGTTGGTGAGTGTTTTCAGCAGATGATCTGTTTGAATTATACTCTGTTTAATCATACATATTTACAAATTTGTGAGATATTTTTTTGTATCATTAATTGCATACTCTTATACACCATCTCCTCATAATGAGTTCCTCGTACTCATGATCATGAACGATCATTTTGAGTACTGATTGAGATTGAAACAAGTCATTAAAAAAAGTTTACCTCATATAGAAATAGGAAAAAATCAATTTTGGCTCACCTTTTACGTCTTCTCTAACTTTTGCTGCTCTGCGTATATTTCCCAATTCCAAATAACACAATACTTTTCTGTCAAATTGCAGGTTATACAATTTTATTGACAGACACCGACAATATTGGCAATATAACGTACACCAGTATTTCAGAGTTCAATGAAAAAAATATCACCGATTTGTTCTCAGAAAAATGTGGGCAGCACAACGTCAGCAATATAATGGAAGCTTTACAGGTATTTATTCATAATACTAATAATAAGTAGATATTGATAATAATAAGCATCTGTCAGTGTATACAGTGTGCCCCACTTTGAGCAGTACCAATTTCTTATTTGATGACCGATTTCAAAAAATATTCATGAAATAAGAAATTACCAAGGTGGTGCTGCTCAGACTATTCTTCTCATATTATTAGAATGAACATAATTAGAAAGCCGTTAAAAGGACATGCGATATTTCTTTCCCTAATTTTGAGTTATAACTCGAAACTAATGTTAATTTCGTGTTACAATTGTTACATACATATTTCGAAATTTGCTAAATTTCTGAGGCATTGAATATTTCATATGAACGTGTCCATCATTTAGCCACGTCGATTTGGACATGAGAAAATTTTCTGCAAAATTGACCCCCCAAATATTTGATTTAATATATATCCAGTGATGATTTTTACCTTTCAGGGGAAAATTGAAAATGCCACAAAATGTTCATCCGAATTCGTAAATTTTGGAATGGTAGAAAATGACTTCCGGACAGCTATGGAAACCAAAACGTTAGATGTAGTGTTTCAAAGATACTGCGCACTTTGGAGTCCACTCATGAGTTGTTTGAACGAAACTATTTCGGTCCTTGAGATGTGCCTGGATGAAAATGAGAAATATCAAATTGACGCAGCGCTGGAAATCCTCGACTATGTGCAGGTCACCCTGTGTTCTCATGGTGCCATAAAATTCAAACGTAAGTGATTGTCCAAGATCAATCAATAATTCACATTTTATATCAGTACATTCATATGGTAGCTTCATACATGACAGTTAGGTATATTGAAACTGTCATAGAATAATAACCTGGAGATTTTCCATCATTAAATTAATTAATATTTGAAAATTATTCATTACCTTTAATTCAAATTTTAAGTGATGATATTGTCCAAGAAATATTTTACTTCGAGGCTTGTGATCTTGTGGGGACTTTTTTTTTCAGAATTCTATACTGAAGGTGGCTTAGAGTACGTTCAAGAGGAATGGGGAAATATAGAGAAATGCATTGATACACAAATATCCATTCCACGAATCTGGCGCGAGGGCAACTGTCAGTTAGTATACTTTTTGGTTCTGTGATATTATTCTTCATTGTTAGCTACTTGTTACTTCCCCAGCCCCAGTGCAATGTACCAACAGGTTTGATAGTGATAAATCCGGACAAGACAGAACATAAATTTCACCAAGAAATTTAAGAATACAAAGATCCTGGTGGAATTTAAGGTTCTGGACAAACGGATTATGGAGACTCCATCTACGAGGTACCTGGAAGTAAAACTGGACAGGTGCCTGAACATGAATTCCCATGTCAGCTTGGCGTTCCAGCTAACGTCAGCGGCGATTAAAAGAACCCACCTGATGATCGCCAGGAGCTCCAAGCTGTAGATGGAGAATAAAAGTATTCATATACAAACAAATAATCAGACCAACGATGACTTATGCCTGTCCCGTGTTGTGTAGCCTTCCCAAAACTCAGATGCTAAGATTGGAGAAGTTGCAGAACAAGGCACTTCGTATCGTCGCGGATAGTGATAGATACATTCGGCTAGATACGCCAAGATTGAAACCATCGCAGCTCATAATAATGAGAACTACAGAAAACATGGAGGCCTCATTCCTGATTTATCAGGCCCTGGATATTTTTCATGAAATTCCAGAATAGAACAGGTCCATTGCCTTAGACACCACATGGCTTATTAGACCCAGTTTTTTTCTGTGAACTGTCTAACGCACGAAAACTAGCATCCAAAACTCTAAAATTCTGATGACCTAAATTTTATAAATATCCAGATTCCCCCACATAATTAAGAGGAGTAGATGAGACTCCCTGTTTTTCTCTACCCTTTCGGGAAAAATACAGTATTTTATTATGTGTTATTTTATTTATACTCTGTATGCATACTTGCTTTCAAAATGTAAATAATTTAATCAAATAAATGAATTTTGAATTTGAATTATTTGTATCTATTAATTCTAAAGAATTCATAATTCTACGCAGTAGACAAGTGAGACACACTGTATATCACTTGAAAATTCTTTAAAATGATATTGGTAGAAATTAGAAGGGCCCATTTTAAAATATATATTTTTTGATTTTTTAGAGATTTCGGAGAAATTCGTACTTGCATCAACAATGAACTGAAAACATCCAACGACAGTAGCCCAGCTAAAGCAGTCGATGATATTTTTGAACTAGTGGATAATAAGTTCTGCAAAATCTCCTCAAACTCATCAACTACCCCACCTCCGTCTTCAGGAAATCGGAGCTCAGTCGGAAATATTCTACTCGTTGCAATCCTGTATTTGAGAAGTTACCTTTGAGGGCATATTTTGGTTTGATGTTATTAGTGAAACAAATTAATAAAAAATCACTAATATGAGTGTGCCTCTTTATTCCGTTCGAAAAAAAAACTTGTCCTATTGAAATCTGATTTTTATTCCAAGGTTGAGTTTAAAAACAGCGAAGACTGCCGAGAATCATATGACCTGAGTAGACGGAGTAAACCAAGGATGACAGCTTCTGCATTCGTCCGGCTAAGATTTCTGCCGCATCACGGCAAGCCGGTATAAGAGAGCAGCGTGTCCACCAAGGACCCCTATGATCAGAACCACCAATTTAACAGAATGGTTTGAGTAGAGCCTGTGGAGTTCAAATAGTAAATTGTCCTTGAGCCCAGACCACCTTATTTTAAATAGATAAATTTATCTTGGTTAACTTCTGTCATCTGTTAAATAGTAGTTGAACTTATGGATTACAATCAATGTAACAGTGAAATTACAGGTTTCTATGAATCAACTCATAAGTCTTCTTCTAGATAACTACTATCTGACGGATATTTGCTAGCTACAAACCGATAGTCCAACTAAAGTTGAAAGAATAGTTTTTTTTTCTGAGTACTAGATGGCGCTATAAAAAAATGTTTTCGATTTTTGATAGATAAATTTCTCTTTGAATAATAGTTGAATCGTTAAACTGAATAGAACCAAAACATATTAATTTAGTATGCATAACATCAAAGAAAGTTGGATGAAACTTTCAATTTTTCTTGAAAATGGAACTGTCTGAAAACGTTCACTCCTGAACACTGGATGGCGTACTATCCTTATGAAAACTTCAATTCTATATAACTCCCTCATCAGATTGTATCACTAGAAGTACGAATTATCCTTTCATTTTGTTCAACTTTCCACCCTATGGTTAGTATTTGATTCAATCGTGGTTGAATTTCGAATTTCATTTGTAAAAATATGAATAATTCATTTTTGCCATCTCTTGGACAATAGTTGAACTATGTTTTCAAAATGCGTACTAAGTCGAGAAACAATTTAAATAGAGACCTACTATGTCAGACTCAATACTGCTGGAATGCTTCTGCTATAGAATAGTAGATGGCGCACAAAACGAAAATGCAGTCTATAATAATATATAATTCAAATAGAATTGTTGAAAAGAATTTTAGAAAAATCGAAATTCCATAGGACATAGGACATATTCCGCCGTAGCACGTTGTTTGAGAATCATCTCTGTTCAATTTGGACGCCCTATGAAGTTGATTTTTTCGTCCGTTCAAAAACTTTGAACTTTTTCCGGTGAAAATTCCAGAATAGATTTGTTTGAAAATGGAATTACAGGAGGATCTCAAGTAGAAGAATCCAGAACTGAAATCGGTTTTGTTCCATCTCGTCTGGTTTCCGAGTTATTTAAATTTTTATGTAAAAAAAATAATTTTAGAAAAATCGAAATTCGAGACTAATTTTACTATTCCGCTGTAATACGTTGTTTGAAAACCCTCAGTGTTCAATTTGGAGGCGCTAGGAAGAAGTTGATTTTTTGGTCCAATCAAAAAAAAGGCTAACCCCTTTGAACTTTTTTTAATGAAAATTCAAAAATAGATTTGCTTCAAAATTGACATAGAGTAGGATCTCAAGTAGCAGAATCCAGAACTGAAATCGGTTTTGTTCCATCTCGTCTGGTTTCCGAGTTATTTAAATTTTTATGTAAAAAAAAATAATTTTAGAAAAATCGAAATTCGAGACTAATTTTACTATTCCGCTGTAATACGTTGTTTGAAAACCCTCAGTGTTCAATTTGGAGGCGCTAGGAAGAAGTTGATTTTTTGGTCCAATCAAAAAAGAACTTTTTTTAATGAAAATTCAAAAATAGATTTGCTCAAAATGGACATACAGTAGGATCTCAAGTAGCAGAATCCAGAACTGAAATCGGTTTTTTTCCATCTCTTGTGGTTTTCGAGTTATTTCAATTTATATGTACAAAAAGTAATTTTAGATAATTCGAAATTTGAGAGGAATTCCACTATCCCGCTGTGGCACGTTGTTTGAAAACCATCTGTCTTCAATTTGGAGGCTCTAGAAAAGGTTGATTTCTTTGTCCTCTCCACTATTTTCTCAAAATAAATTTGCTCGAAAATGGATACATTCACACACAGAAGAATCTCAGTAAGAATGTGTTTTGTGGTTAGCACAATTCATAAATTAAAACCGGCAAAACCCATTTGGAAAAGTCGATAATCGAGTAGAGCATCTGCAATCAAAGTAGCCCTAAAACTTTACATTTACAATACTGAGATGCAGAACATTATATTTTTCAAATGATTATGAAGTATTTAGAGTAATCTCAACTTATCTTAAAACTGAAAATGTTGGAAAACCTTTACTACTGACACTAAATGGCCCATCATCATTACAAAACTTCAATTCAATATAACATCAGATTGTATCACTGGAAGTACGAGTTATCCTTTCATTTTGTTTGACTTGGTTACAATTTGATTTAATCACGGTTGAATTTCGAATGTCATTTGTAGAAATATGATCGGTTAATTTTTGCCATCTCTTGGGCAGCAGCGGAACTATGTTGTCAAAATGCGTTGTACTTCCAGAAACATTTTAAATAGGGTCCTACTATTTCAGTTTTATAACTGCGACAATGCTTCTGCTATTAAATAGTAGATGGCGCACGAATCACAAATGCGATACGTAATTTACTTCTCTGAATATGCTAAGTAAGCTAAGTAATATGATATATTACTTAGCTCTACTCTAAATGTACACAATTTACCATCGATGAGGAATAAAAAACCAACTTAGGGTCATTCTGAACATAAATTTATTCAGGGCTGTTAGACATCGTATATAAATATAGTAAATGACCAAAACTAATAAATTATCACATTATAGTTTCACTTAAAAAGACTTTTCATAAAATAAAACAAATTGAGAAAATCAAATAAAATTAACGTCAGATTTCTTTTTCAAAACTATATCAGCTACATTCAAATGAGCAACTTTTTCCTTCCTCTTTGGAGGTATGGATTGCTGACAAAAACGCTTGAATGCCTCTAGTTCGAGTTCCTCAGCATCCAGGTCATCTTCTAATACGTCTTTTGGGGTAAAAACACTATCTGAAAAAAAGGAACCAGGTGACATAAAATGTATATTTCATGAAATTTCATAACAGTTGCATTGAAAAATACCGAATAAGTCGAACCTTCCCGTATACATCAAATTGTTCAATTACATTATTAACATTTGTAAAAAGACGGAAGAAAAATTACTGGTAACGTAACATGCTGCCAAAGATAAAACAGAAGAAAAATAAAAGTTGGTATTTATGAAATCTGTAAGGACAACGAGAATAAGTTGTAGGTCAAACTAGAAGGGTCATTAAGGTACTCTTCGAAGAGCAAATTGCATATATCTTATTTTCGAGACTCAAAAAATCTAATGTCGAAGGGTTTTTTTTCGGTGTTTCTTTTTTGGGTTTTTTTACGTTTTTTTCTTCCGGGGGTATTTTTACCGTTTACCCAATAAAGGTTTCTCCTCTTCATAGTTTTGAGTACTTTCTATTTTTCGAATCGAACTTTGGAGAGCCATAAAAAGATTCAACCTGATGGAAAAATATTTTGTGATGAAAATATCATAATGTTCATAAATTTTCACGTGATGTGATTTCCAAGAAATTAGTGGTAAGAGATTCTTGGTCGCAGAAAACGTTTCGTCTCCATTATCAAGGCGATGCTGATGTGGCAACTGTGGCAGTGTTCGTCCAGGTGGTACCAGAAAAAAAAAACAGGAAAAAAACCCAAGGAAATAATTTCTCCTTCTTCCTCGTTGGTTTTTTCGTTTTTTTTTCACAGGGTTTTTTGTCGGGAGTGCGAAAAGTACTTTTTGCACCCGTGCAGAAAGTAACTTTCCGCACACGTGTGGATAAGCCGTCCAATGCATAACTGATTGGATTTAATGCTGTCGAGCTATAATTTCTATTTAGTTTTAACTATTTAACAATTACATTTGAAGAACAGACAGCAATCAAACAGACAAAGAGTTTAGGGGTGAGAGAGAAGGGAGTGATCGCTGAGCCGTATTTGACAGTTGAGAAATATCTTAAATGAATGTGTCTCTCTACTTCACTTTAAACTATATCGTAATTTTGGGGATACCACAGAACTCATAGAACTATAAGGCTCAAATAAGTAACCACATTGTGATGTATATGTATATCATGAAATATATTCTCATAAAAAAACCCAAACTCACCAATTATTAGTTGATCATAAAATCCACTTGTTGAATATATTCCGAAGAAAATATGGAGAATAAGCGGAGCACATAGCTGGTGGAATCGTGATAAGAACTCTGATTTCCTAAAATCTCATTTGGCAACGATGTTAACATCAACGAACACATGTCCTTTAGTCTGACGACATTTTTCTTCAGAGCGGGCCTTGTATCTAGTCTGTTGAAAATATTAATTTGTGATCTCAATTCGTCCTTCCTGCTATTTTAATCGGTGCTTTTTGAATCCGCAGTATTATATAATTGTTTATGTTGTTTTCATCGAGCTATCGTCTAATATCTGTGTCTTTCATTTTTGCTATGTAGCCATAACAAGATTTTCCATTTGCATTTCCAGCATTTAGGTTATTGATACCTGTTGCATAGTGGTGCTTGCAGGATTATTGGGGTATTGCTTTGTTTTTGTATTGTTATGTACATACTTTCCTTGATACATAAATAACTATTAATCATGCACTGGTGAAAACTGTTTATGAAAGAATTCGCGTTCGAAATCCCAATTTATGAGCGAATGACGCAGAAGAACTGTGCGGAAGGTTAAGAAAATGGTCTTCGTGGACAGTTTCCAGATCACTTAAGAGGCCATGAGCGCGATCATATTTGGGACGCTTTTCAGAAGAGTCAATTGATAACTCAAAAACGGTTCGTCGTTTCGATTTCAAACGAGGACAGGCTTCTAGAGGACGTTTGATCCCATGTACGTGCTGTAATGGAAATTGAAATTTCAATCCGCTTTTTCACAAAACACAAAACTCAAAAATGTCCCAAAAATGCAGTTAATTTGAAGCGATTTTTTGGGTAGATGAACGAATAATTTCAAAAAACATTACAGCACGTACATAGATCAACGATTAACCTTTCTTTTGATACCAAATTCATTTCGATTGGATAAAGATTGCTTCAAATTTTAATAGAAGAGAAATACCACTGCAGCTACCTCGATTATATCTGTGAAAAGCACATTGAGTTATCGACTCTTTTACCAAAAAAACCGTCCCAAATATGATCGCGCTCATAGCCTCTTAAAGTAGATAACAAGAAGCAAAAAAGAAACAAGACTGAAAATTATTCTGGATGATGACATTAAACACGAAAGGTTTAAAACTTTTTTTAGAAATGAATCAACGCTGAAGTAGATGCTGATAATGGTTTACCCAAAATATCCTTTTAGAGTTTTAACATTAGGCGATTCAAACTTCCGGTATTTGAAACGAAATCGCAAAACCTTTTTAATCGAAAAGTATGAGACAGTGTGACGTAGACAGTGGGATTACATCAGTCCTGCGCCGGAGACCCTAGTTGGCAGTTATTATATTGATGACACCGCTATGTGATTTATTAGAAAATAAACACAGCCGCGGCTATTACATTGGTGACAGCGGTGGGATTCATTAGAAAATAAACACAGCCGCGGTTATTACAATGGTGACAGCGGTTAACAGATTGATTGATTAAAAACATCATATTTGCAACTCACCGTTCTATCAGTCATTATTATCGAAAGTGAACCTTTCTCCGCCATTCGAAGAAGTTATAATAGACACTTGGGCAGTTTGGCAAGATTTATTAATCTCAGAGTGAGATTTGACAGCTGTCTTGTCCACTTTGGTTAACTCGATGCATGGCAACCCTGAAAAAATTTCCTGCGCGTTGAACGGCATCATTTCAGGCTTCTCCTCCATAGACGGTGGTACGTAAGGGGCGAGAGTGGTTCTAGACTTAGGCAGTCAGACCTCAATTGGCAATTATTAAATTGGTGACACCGGTGTGTCACAGCTTCGACTACTACACTATTATTATTTGCCGTGACGTTCCGGAGTGACTTACTGAATTTTACCGTAGAATGCGTATTTTTTATGAAAATCTATAATATTGTCATTTTGTCTTGCGATTTTTTAATTATGTCTAGTATTGCTCTTATCTAGTTTTTGTAGATTAAGTTAGTTAATTGTAGTTTAACATAACCATATTGTATGCTGTTGTTATTCTGTAGTGGGGATTTTCCGTTTAATGAATAAATATATAAAATAAATGAAAATGTCAATTCAGTTTTGAGATATTTTACATGATGTTATAATTTTATCTTCAAGCTTTATAATTATTGCCTATGCTTGGGAATGTTTCAACTTATATTGACAACTATCGTTCATATACTCAATGTTATATCTTTATTTACACATTATTATTACACCATCTCAATTATTGGTCAGACAATAAAGTATCATAACAGACTGACTGATTGAAAATATCATATTTCCAACTCACCGTACAACCAGTCATCTTTATCGAAAGTGAACCTTTCTCCGCCATTCGAAGAAGGTATAATGGACACTTGGGCAGTTTGGCAAGATTTATTAATCTCAGAGTCAGACTTAACAGCTGTCTTGTCCACTTTGGTTATCTCGATGCCTGGCAACCCTGAAAGAATTTCCTGCGCGTTGAAAGGCGTCATTTCAGGCTTCTCCTCCACAGACGGTGGTACGTAAGGGGCGGGATTGGTCCTAGACTTAGGCAGTAAACTGGGCATCGACATCGGCATGGGATTCAACGCAGCTCCATTGGACAGCGATTCGTGCAATCGCGAGCTCCGTATGGTAACTGTACCATTGTCGTTGGTGAATATTGCAGCTGGCGCGCAACTGTCTGCATTCTTGTCAACTGGTGGAGGTTCAGGTTTGGGATTCCTCTGGAATATCGGATTCTTCAATGTGACCATCCTCTTACTAGCCTGATCAGATGACGCCGCAGCTTGAGCATCTGCCAGCTTCTTATTCTTCTTCCTTCTGTTTTTCTTGCTGCTCTTTGCAGTCGTTACCTGAGCAGGATCGGCGGTTTGTTTATCTTGGATAAGTTTTTCCGTATCCACAACAATCACACCAGATTTTCCCATATTTATGGTGGAACTTTTTTGTTCCTCCATTTTGCTTACAGGGTAATTGCGGTTAGCGACTGGACCATGAATTTTGGTTATCGTAATGCCTGCAAAAAAGTAGTCATTACTAATCTATCTCTCCAAGAACAAATCAATGAAATAGTCAATTTAACGTTTTCTTTTCCAAAGAAGACAAATATTAGTATACGTCTCTTTGAAGAAGCTATTATATGGCGAAACTGTTGTCAAGGTTTTCTAAACCACAATCTGTGAAATTCGATATTAAAGTTTTATTATGAACGTTAACACGGATTTTTATCTGGTATGGATGAATTTTTACCATAGAACTATGCTTCAGGCCTACAACCGATCTATAAACGTACTGTCCATAATTAAAATAACACAAAGAAATAATATGGAATGAACGTGCGACAGATGCCTTCAAGGCAATAAAACATATTTTAGCTAATGAAACAATCAGTTTACTGAATTTCTCATGCTGAGTAGAATATTGTGGTTGACGCGTCCGATCCAGATTCAGACTGTTCACGGAATCTCTTTGCGTTTTTCAGTCATTTTTACCAGTTCAAACCAGTTGGAATGAAAACGTCGATGTTTGAAAAATAGTGCTCTGTATTACTATAAAAAATTATACAACTTGTAAGACCATGATAACATCTTCACTAGTTAAGGGCGACTGAATGTATCATTCATGATATGAAACCTATATGAGCTTTTCAAAAGCTTTATGTCTGTAATTTGGCATCTTACCTGGTGGCAATCGAAGCATTGAAATTGGTATATCATCATCCTGACTCGTATTACTTTTGCTTTCCTTTGATTTGTTGGCAGATTTTTTACTTTCCGCTGTTGACTTTGCAGGAGCTTTGTTGACTTTCTTCGGTTCTTGAGTAGATTTATTGTTATCAACAGTTACCGTCACTTTCAGTTCCTTGGTTACAACAGTCGGAGGCAGAACTTGGTTTTGCTGTTTCTGTTTCTTCTTTTTCTTACTATTACTACTACCGCAATTTTTATCGTCGGTAACTTCTTGTTTACTAGAACTAGTATCATCGGTTCCATTGACCATTTTATAAAGGAGCTTGTCTTGATCAGGAGTGGAACCTTTCAAAGTGATTGTTACACTTTCGGCTACTCTCTTGATGGTAACCATGGCAGGAATTGTTTCTTCGACCACATTTATTTCTTCTACCGCTGGTTTTTTCGGGGCTTTCGGAGCTTTGCTCCCTTGCTGTGCCAGTCTTTTCTTTTCAGCCTGCCTTTCCTTTTTCGATTTCTTCTTCAGATCTTTCAAAGCTAAAATCGAAATCATATAACTTATTACTACAGTCAAATAGACCTCAAATAAAAAGAAGAAGATATATTTATTTAAATCGGTTTCCCTAATATACAATAATATGGAAAATTGATTAATATAAATTCCATACCATAATAATAAGGACTCGAACTAGCCTTTGCTAATGATTGGCAAGTACCATGAAACCGGTACATAGGCGTTTCCCACTTAAATCGAAAAATTAATTCAGCTATGTATTTGAAAAGCATTGGAATTGTTCTTGTACAAAACTTTGCCAAGTATCAAATAAATATAATTCAACCGTCGTAGGGGGCAGTAGTTGTTTTCTGTTGAATACTTGCCGACGAATTTCCTATTGAATAGGGTTTTTTGCGGAAGATTGAATTACATAACCCATTTTTCATTTTTGACACTGAAAGCATCGAGTTCATGTACAATTAAAAATAATACAGGTCTCAATATCGACCCTTGAGGTACTCCTATCCTGGCAGTAGTTGAACACTTAGCGTATTATTGATATAATCTTGTTGATTTCTATTTTCCAGATGTCTTTACTTGACATTGTTGTGAACATACTGTTGCCAGATGCCGTCATCATAATTTGGATGAATGAAGTTCATTATTCATAATGTATAATAATGATAATTCAATTGTTTTCACTCACCTTGAGCTGCAGCAGCTGCCTCGGCCGCTTTGGATTTCTCTTTTTCGGCTAATTTTCTGGCCAGCTCTTTCTTTTTCTCCTCTTCTCTCTTCCTTTGTTCTTGTGCTAACCTTTTCTGTTCTTCTTCGGCTTTTCTTCTCTCTTCTTCCTATAAAAACAACAAACTCCAGTCGAAATCACCACAAAAAATGTGTACCTAAAATTAATGAACATTCCTGCACAACTAGATTTCATTTGAAATATTGAATAAAAACATCAAGATATCTTCAATAGAATCTCACAATAGACACATATATACGGAATGAAGGGAATATTTCAAGTACTATTTCACATGATTATCTATCAGCATTTTTCTATCTATTATTACCTGCATTCAAGAAAACATTACATCAATATTACATATGAATTATAAACGAGAGAGATCCCGGTAAATCCTTACCCAGATTCAAGACAAATTTCATCAATCGGCAACAGCGTCATCCCCAGTTTTGCTGCAAAATTTTACAACCGGCAACATCGCCGGTTGGTTGCGTCGGGCTCATCGACGGTGTTATCGGTTGTAAAATTTTGCAGTGGCGTGTTGTTGAAATTTGTCATGACTTTGGGGTGAGACGGGAATTGAAAATTTTCAGCTGGGCTAGAAATGACGTGTTGAGATTTCATTGACAATTCAGTGCCGGATTATACTTACGCCGGGGGCTAACTATTACGATGCCAGCGCGCGCCGCCGCCAAATAATAAATTTCAATTGTCAGTTTCAAAATACCCGTTCACTGCTTTTTTTTTTCACAGCATATGACAAAAACATAAAAGCATTACGAAAAAGTTGCAAGTGGTTCACCCCTGAAAATCAATGAAAAATACTAAGTCGTCACTCGACGTGAAATTTGCACTGTATATGTATATGTATTCTGAGATTTTTTATTTTTCATTTTACGAAATTAAAATTTTTGTTCTCGAACGTATTTTGACGTGCTGATTCCGAATTTTTGAACAAAAATGTCGAAAACTCATCAGAAATATTTTTGGCGGCAAAAAAAACATCTAAAAAATTATTTAGAGCTGACCAACTCGAAAACGGTTGGAGATAGACAAATTCTGCGAACGCCAATCGATTCAGAATGGTCGAATTAGTATACATTGTTAATTTCGAGTCAATCAAAAGAAATTAAAAATTACTCGAAAAAAGTTGTAAAAATCATGAAAAATACTAAGTGGTCACATCGACTTGAAATTTGCACTGTATACGTAAAATTTCATGCTCATTCCGAAAATGTATGATTTTTATGTGCTCAGATATGAGATTTAGCCGGAAGAGGGTGTTTAAGGTAGAAAATCCAATTTTCTGAGATTTTTTATTTTTCATTTTTCGAAATTCAAATTTTTGTCCTCGAACGTATTTTGACTTGCTGATTCCGAATTTTTGAACAAAAATGTCGAAAACTCATCAGAAATATTTTTGGCGGCAAAAAAAACTGATTTAGAGCTGACCAACTTGAGAACGGTTCTGCGAACGCCAATCGATTCAGAATGGTCGAATTAGGTTAAATTGTGATTTTTATTTTTAATTTTTCGAAATTCAACGTTTTATTATTGATTCACTGATTTAGGGTGCAGTCAGTTGAAGCAAAGTACAAAAAATATTTTGTAGTTTAATCCAAAATCTCATTAGATGATTGAATGATAAAGCCCAACACTTAAAATGATTGAGAAATTATTTATCTAATACGTTTATAGAATGTTAATTTGCAATGCATCCAGTTCCACGTAACCCCATTGACATTGTTGACAAGAGAGTCATCATAAAAATATTGTTAAATTACAGGTGTTTGTTGTTTACAGTTAAAGGTGCATTGCTTAATGATAAGGAACACATTCCATTTCCTTGCATGTGTCAAAGACAGCATAAAACGAAATTATTTATTTGTAATCACATCAACCAAAGCAGATTAACTATTAATACCGCAGAATAATGCAGCAGGAAAATGTTGCATGCCATTGCAAGAAGGTTCTAATGTCAGTGTAATCGAAATAGCATATTTTATAAATATTTTTGCGTCCCAATTTAAAGTTTCAAGTCGATGGCATTTAACCACTGTTACTGCATTATGGTTCCTGTTTAGGAAAATAATTAAACGAGATCCTATTGGTTTCACCAAAATTTTTACTTTTATAATTTCTAAATTCTACCTATAAATAAACCGGGATGCAACATATCAGCGGTCAAATGTCGATGATTTTCACTGAGAAATTTTGACCAACAGGATTTATACTTGTTTCACAAGTGACGCGCGCAACTATCACCAGCACAGATAATTTTGGAAAGACACCAAATATTCAAAATACTACGTTCCGTTTTCAAAAAACTTGTAATAGGCCATCGAGTTTGGAACACTCTGTACATTTCGCGCTTATATATGTAAAAATGTAGCTTATGATGCCTCCGGAGTCACTGGAAGACTGCTTCTGAAGGGAAAATTAAAAATCAAATGAATAACTTACCTTTTTCATGCGTTGCCGAGCTTTTTTCGCAGCCTTCTTCTGCGCCAACTCCATCTTATTTAAAGCTGTGTTACCTTCAATGTAATTGACTAAGCCATGAATATCGTCAGTGCCAGAAGTTGTCGCTACGGATGAGTCGGACGACTTGACGCAGGGCGCTGGGGGGATATTTGTGGGGGAAGAAGGCAATGGAACCCTTTCTTCGACTTTATTAACGGCGCTCTTGACCTTGGAATTGTTGGTATTTACATTTCCACTACCGCTGCTAGGAATAGGATTTTTGCATGTGTCCTTCGATCTTTTCTCTCGCCTTTGATGCAGTCGTATCCTCAATTTGTCCCTCAGTTCTTTGTTTTTATGAATTTGAGACTGAAACTGATGTCGTTAGCAAGAGTGGATATTTTGAAGAGAACAGTTTACCATTCCCAATACATCACAGTGGCTGCAATCACAATTCGCAGATTCTCCATGATCACATCTCATGTTGCTCTGGCACACATCTGAAAGAATATTTTCAGGAAAGATTGCACAGCAGAAACTTAATTTTTTATAAATTGTTTCTAGTCGTGGTATATAATTCTAAACAGACAAAGAAACCCCAAAAGACGTTGTGCAGTCCGTTCATCTTTTTCTGTTTGGCGGGAAATTTAAAAAAAATTAAAATTATTTCTCAAAATACACTTGTTTGAGAAAACATCGAAAAATGTTATTTTTAAAAGATGTTCAGAATAACATTTTATAGCTATGTACAATTTTTGAGAAAGATCTGAGATAAAAAACAAAGATCGATTTTTTGTCACAAAAAAAATCTATTTGGAAAAGTACATTTCTGACGAAGAAACTCATTAGTATACCCAACAACTAATATTTAAAATTTGTAATGTGTTTCTCCACGAACGTTCAAAATGAAATGGAAACTCACTTGTTGCCTCTTCTTCTTCATCTTCCTCATCCTCTTTCTCAACCTCCGCAGGATTACCAGTATTTTCAGATCTAGCAGCAGCATTAACTGCTAACTGGTTTCTGAAAAGAGTTCTTATAATAATGGAAATAACAATGAACATGAAACATGCCAGGACACCATGCCACATGACCCTTGTATGACTGAGATATTCAAAATGGCAGATATTGAATGTGACAGATCAAAGAAGCAAGGCAAAAACTGCCCTAGCTACGAGAAAACAACACATAAACGGGTCTGGCGCGAAAGTAAAAATATGGCAGTTAAATTCACCTTATATTGAAAGCTTGCAGACAATCACACATTTCTTCCACAGCTTTCTTCATTTTAAATATGATAAAAATTATTTCTTTATTATCAAAAGAAAATTAAAATTTTTGAATTAAAAACATTACAAAATTACGAAAATTACGACTAATTTCCAAACGCCCACAGCTCACAAGTTAAAAACGAAAACACTGAGGAATTTGAAAAAGCCATAAAAAAAAATCTCATGAATAAACTTGAGGCGACTGATAAAAAAAAACGCATAAAAAATCCCAACTAGTCTTTTTCACTAGCTGACAAATTATTCAAAAGGGAATTCCAAAGTACAGGATGATCTCTTCGATCTTTTCACAGTACTAGGAAAATATTAGAAAAATGAAAACTTCCGGACTTTCAGAATGTGAGGCGACCGAAGAAGATATCTTATTCTGAAGATGTTATGCCTTTGCAGGAGAGCATAGAACGTTTTCAAGCAGTCGACAAAACAGGGGGATATACAGGGGATATACAGGGGGATTCCTAACATATTGGCATATACATAGAGAACGAAATCTTATAATAAATGAAAATAAGTTTATTAAAAGTTGCAAATTTACAGAGTTAGCCCAGTAAATTTGAAAAACTCGTGTTAACTTTCGCAATACCATGGTTAATATGTATGAACAACAATAAAAATCAATTGGGTACAAATCGGGCGAATGAGGAAGCCACACAAATGGTTTGAGAATGTGCGACTAGAGTGATAATGAATATTGGAGTTTTAACTGCTTCACCATGTCGCTATGAGTCTATTCTTTGTTCAAAATCATGAAACTTCAGAACCAAATTCAAACAAGCCCTGTCCAGACGCCAAGCATTCATGAAGACAAACATATCTGAAACAGTGAAAATAGACACGCCTATGATGCGCATTAGTCGTCGACGGACTAAGTCCGTAATATATCCAGTGATAGGGCACTCAACATAAACGTTGGCGCAAGAAATACCAAGCACTTTCACGTACTCAATAAAAATGACAGATCGCGTAAACAGTTGTAAATAGCGTGGGACTCGTGGTTTCATATAAATTGAACAATGACAGTTTGTATGCAGCGAGTTGAAACAGGCGTTCAATTCAGTCAGTGTTCAGTGGCGCGTCCAAATAGGTTGGTGTGCAAAATAGTTATAAAAATCTTCACAGATTACTCTGAAATTTCATAGGTGTGTTTCCACATGATAGACTAGTGGGCCATTTTATTTTTGTTAATTGGATAGTTCACCCTGTATATTAGAAAGGTTAGTCGACGAATCAAAAATCATCAATAGACACGACAATGGGACAGAACAACGTCTACCTGGCACGCTAGATGTATTATTTGTATGTATGGAAACTATTATAAACAATTTAATGTAATTACCAATAAA
Source organism: Chrysolina haemoptera (assembly GCA_958298965.1). NCBI lineage: Eukaryota > Metazoa > Arthropoda > Insecta > Coleoptera > Chrysomelidae > Chrysolina > Chrysolina haemoptera. Next base: position 4,649,948 of record OY282596.1, on the reverse strand, counting down.
CTGCAATAAATTATCGTATGATATGCTTACTTTTCACATGTGTGTCCATTTTTTTGTGCTTCTTTAGGATTTGGTGTATCGCAGTTTTTGGTGATGCTGAAAAAACAAAACAATAGAAAATACCAAAAAACCATATGAAGAACTTACGCATTCTGAGGAGATTTCAGCGCAGTGTCAAATCCCACTTTACCCGTAGCTCCGTTATTATGGTTAAAAATATCTTTTTTAATTTTAATAAAATTCCTCATATTCTTGTTAAGAAGCTGTTCTTTCCTGACGCTTTCTTTTTTGTGTTTGAGGAACTCTTCGAAAACAAGTTTTGTACAATTCAGTTCGCTCGGGTCATGCTGAGGCTTCGAAAAATGTATATCGCAGGTATTTTTTAAGAAAGGTGCCTCACTAGCTATTTTGGGATTCGGCGTTTTTTCGTCGGAAGCAGGTTGCATTTTGTCATTATCTGTATCATTTTCGTTTTCCTCAGTCGACACCAAATCCGGAGAGTTTTCAGATCCGTTCAGCATCTGATAAAATTCGATTTTATCCGGTCTAATTCTAGAAACTTTCGCAGATTTATCGGTAATTTTTGTGTCGGCTTCCCTCACAGCATGACCTGAAAAAGAAATAATGAACCGGTCAAAACTTACCAAACCGTCATGTCTATATTTACCATTGATATGTCGATGAAACACTTCGAGATCCACCAGGCAGTGACATCGTCTGCAATATGATAAGCGATTGACATTTCTGAGGAACTTATCATTCAGCTGATCTTTATCTGTGTCTAAAATACATTCGTATTTAGCAATGAGACACTCTTCACAAATACACTGGCCATTCCTATCCAATATTGGTCCAGCCGGATGGAAAAATGGATCGCCTAGTAATCTGAAGAAATGATGGTCCAGCCTTCGCAAATCCAAATCGTTTTTCCTATTCAAAAAATGGTTGTCAAACACGAGTAAAAATTTAACCTTCAATAATTATTCCTCCAGAATATGGTCACTTACTGATTGAAACACTTGTCGAAATGTTAAAAATAGTGGTTTGGTGTTGGAATAAAACTCCAGTGTATAAATAAACATATTCAAATAAAAAAATTGTTTGCCATTTATGCACAGGTACTATGTAAAACTCGTATAAAATGATTACATAAAATGTACTGTAAAAATATGTAGAGTAGTTTCATAAAAGTTATACTATTTTTAGATGAAATATCTCTCTAATACCAAGATTTCTTCTTCATAATAAATACTTTTTTGATATTTTCAACGGATGACGAGTTATAGCCGAAAACAGGCTTTTTTAACCTAAAAGGGGTGATTTTTTTAGAGGTGAAGCCACCTAAAAAACGGATTATTGTGGTTTAATGGTATATAGGACCTCTACTAACAGTTTATGAAAAAAAAATTCCATGCCGAATAACTGTGTAGGAAATTTCTAAACCGACTTTACTAATGAGAAAATTTTATTTTTTTATGGTTCTATTTGTACTAGCATTGACTGCACACAGACCACCCGAGGTGGTACTGTAAGTTTTCTGGGTTTTCCTACAGCTGAAAAGTGAATACGCCACCAAAAATCAGTCAAGTCACCCCCAAGCGCCACGGCAATTAATAATAATAGCCGTCCCCTACCCGCACAGGCTATACCTTTGGGTACACTCTACGAGTGTTTATGACGGAGTATTATTATTATCATTATTATTATTATTATTATTGCTTTTGGTTATAATTTTCTCAGTTATCTATTAAACATAGGAAGTGTTTTAAAATGTTACAATCACTGACTATGACAGCAATACGCAGATCATTTTAATAATTCATCTCTTATTATTACTTGAAAATGGCTTGCAAACAGCCAAAACATACGTCGTAACTAAACATTTTGAATAAAAATGGAAAATTCGAAAATTCAAATAAAGCCAACTTTAATAACAAGAAATGACGTCATATGTTCTCACATTGAACTTTTTTGGGTGTTGCCAGATGTTCTATTTTGTAAACATAATGAAGGACAAGATTTTTGAAAATGTTGATGAACTCTTGTCATGTGGAGGCCCAAGATCACCTCAAATAATGTGAAACCTTATGGTTGAGTGTAGAAAACTCGGGAAACTTCGTATATAGGTATTTTCAACTGCACGCTAGCAAATACATCGAAAACATTTGACACCTCTGTAAATATTTTCGCTATTCATTCATTCATAAATAATTACACCAGTCGTATTTATATCATACAGTTAATTTCCATGAATCAATACTAATATTTTTCTGATTGACTCGGTCATTACTTGATGCAGATTCATAGTAATTGTACACACTATAAAGAAAAGGATTCAATCTTCACAAACTTTATTTCAAATATCACACGTTTCCTGTTATCATATCAGATGGTCAGGTATCACACGCAAGCATGCCAAGCATGCCAATAATAGATAATTATTCCTTTAACAGTATCAACTCAAATACTTAGAAATTAATGGGTCATTATCATTATTGATCACCGTTCTTGTTGATAGCAATACCTTCGTAACAAACTATCTTCGTTTACTAAATCATCAAATGGTTTTGATAATTTTAAATTCTGAATGATAATTTTATGGTGAATTTCTAATGAACGAGTAATAATAATTTTATTTTTTGGCACTAGAAACAGAAAGAAATGTAGACACAATGGGTATATATAAAATGACATAATATCTGTTGGGTTGAAAGTATTTGACAACATAATTAAGGAAGTCCCGAGTATTGCAACTTTCGATAGCTAAAAGCTTTTTGTTTCTCTCTCAAATCATTTGCAATGTGGACTATGTTTTAATAGCTATTTGTGTATTGAGAGCGCAAAGTAATACTTTGCCGATTGAGAAAAAAGTTTGACGCGCGACGAGAAACGGAGCGCGCGCGGCAAGCGGCAATGTTTTGAAAGCGGCAAAGTTTTGAAAGTGGACATTTTTGAAAGCGGCAAAATTTTTACCCTCGAATTACACAAGATTTTTTTCTACAAACCGCAGATTTTACAAAAATTAATGATTATTGATAACCTCAAATTTAAGAGTTCAGATTTCAAAACTAACTGAAGTTGATAGTTCTGTGATTCCATCAATGTAATTTACAGATAATGTGAATCATTTACTAAATATACATTTCTATCATCTTTAGTATTATGAAAAGTTTAGAAAATGAGAGTTTATAATCATAATAACTATGTTTTAATTACTTTCTATAACTAAAGTTTGTATTTGCTTTATTTATCGCTATATTTATCGTAATATACATAGTACAATGATGTAAAATCTAAAATTCAATTATTTGTAAAAAAACATTTGATGTTTTTCTATTATGGTATCCATGGTAACTCAGATCGCTCCTCGGGAAAGTGCAACTTTCAAAGATAGAAGTGAACAATCAACTTGTTGCACTTATGTACTTCCAGTTTTAAAAATGCACATATAAATAATATACAAGCATAACAAATTAACTTACTCCTGTTGTGTACGTTCCATCCAAAAATTACTAGTTAGAACTTTCTTGTGGTTTCCAATCATGGCTTCCTCAATGTAATATGAGACGGTGCCTTCCACTAAACTATGGTCATCACTGAAATTCAATCACAGGAAATTCAGAACAAAATTATGTACAGGGTCACTCACGAGAGATGGAGGGTAGATGTTTAACCTTGATCTGTTGTATCACTTATTTTTATGCAATCGATCGCACTTGGTCATTTCCCTGCTCCATTTTTTCCTGATTTCGGTTTTGAGTTTATTTTTTTTATATAAATAATATAAGACTGCCCCTTTGATTATTGAATTTAGCGCAAAACAGAAAAGTTATTAGAAGATTCGTATAAATAACTCGAAAAATGGCAAAATATTGCGGCATTATTTTTGGAATTTGGAGTATATGATTCATATTTAAATAATCTCCCACAATTCATGATGTTACAAGAAAAACCCGGGCGAAGCTCGGTCGCCCGGAAATATATAAGAGGGATAATTCCCCACAGATTTACAACAACATACATATATATATATATATATATATATATAAAACAATACAACCATGTTTCAAAATAAACTTACTCAAGAATTTGCAATACAGGGAAAAAAAAAATGACTATTTGACACAAGTGTTCGGTCACAATAAGGTCAAAGTTGCCCAGCTCCTACCCCTTCACGATTTTTAACTAGACTAGGTCATGTAAGCTAAGCGATACTGTATTTAGGAATTTAAATGGAAGCTGAAAATCCGCGCATGCGCCAATAGAAAATAGCGACCATTATACAAAACCATCAGTCAAAAAGACCATGGAGCGACCGATCTAGGGTTGAGGAGAACAAGACAGGATTATATCGAAAATACTTGTTACTAGTTCTGCTTTATCAATCTGAAATATGCTCAGCAAAAAGTGCACTTTTCACCATTTTTAATATATTGAAAAAAGCACAAATTTTGAACAACCCTGAATAATAGAGAAACCAATTACTTAAATACTATCGATCGTGAGTGTATATCTCGTGTATTTTACTTTCACTGATAGATACAAGTAAACAGATTCTCAAATGAATATTTTTGATTAATATCTGTTAAAAAAACAATTTCACGGAGTGAACATAGTAAAACTCACTTCATTTTTCTTATTCTTTTCTGCTCCCTGATCCACAAATTTTTCAAGTCCTCTAGTAAACCAAACATTGCAGGCGTGTCACCAGGACTGACTTTGGTCTGCACAAACAAAAATAATTATATCTATCCACAAATCTAAGTGCAAACTCACCTCCAAACAGTGATAAATCTTGTTCTGCACAAAATCCGTTTCGAAAAAATATCTTATAAACACACACGTATTAAAGTCTATCCAACAAACCGAGTAATTTTTGTATATTATAACCTCAAATTCGGTAAAAACTGCGCTCAAATTCTTCGCTGCCGATAACATGGCCTCATAGTAATAAAAAAGCCCTAGAAAAATGTATGTTATATGATGCAGAACATGTAGTTCTCAGAATTTACTTGTTATACAATGCTCTCCATCAGATTTACTATAGTTCCATTGGGCAAAAATACAATACTCTCTCAGTAAAGCTAACACTCTCAGGTACAGCTGACTCTCGTCCTCTTCTAACAAACTGAAAAATAAAAATCATTCCACGAATGACCTCAGGACTCATGAAGTTCCTTGTCCATTTGTGATAACTTATTTTATATTGAATAACTTCTTCAGTTCAAAAGTACAATAATTAAAGAAAATATTGAGATATGACAAACTTACAAAGTACAGCTAAACCCTACACTATACAGTCCAATACAATCGAGTATTAAATTGAATTGTGAACCTGTCTCTGGCACTACAATAATTCTGGACCTTCTCTCATAGCTGTGATGTGACAGGTTTACAAAACATATTGATTAATTTCCAAATGCATTTAAAGAAGCTCCCCAAATTTGTAGCTTTTTGAGAGTAGGAATGAAAATTCTAGGTTTATATTAAAATAAAGCAGTTGCCGTCTTTCCCACAGCAAAAGTCTTGATCTACATCAATAAGTTACAGATAATCACCACATAAAAACAAATTATCACTCATCCAGTACCGAAACCAGAGCAAATAAAATAAATGATATATTTACCTGAATATGTTATTTTTTGTTCATATTTTAAATAATATTTTTGAAAGTATTTATTAAATGTGAAAACCTTGATGGCACTTAATGTTTTTATATAAAAATGTATCTGCCATATAATTTGGTAGTATTCATTATTGTACCTCAGCCTCAGCTCCAAACTTTAGAGCATTCTCTTACCTTTTCACCAATTCTCTCATTTCGGAAACAAAAAAAGGTGATAGGACCTCTGCAGAAGGGTCTGGACTAGGATTGGCAAAGTTTCTATAAACATAATGCATGTAATGATGTAGGTCTATCCATTTTTGAGATTTTGAGGGAGACATATCCTTTACTTTTTTGAGGAAATCGAGTAGTGTTTTCCTTTCTTCATTAGAAAATTCGCTGCTATTTAACCAATTCAATCCATTGGGAGTTTTCACATCACTCAAATCATCAGGAGACTGAAATAAACCATTTTGAGGTATTTGTTATGGTTTAAAGGTTTGCACTGTCAGGTGTTGATCAGGCTAATCATTCATACCTTGAGTAATTTATATATATTATCTCTGGGTTTATCATGTAAAGACTTCAAAAACTCCAAGGAGTATATTCCAGTGGCATCATGTTCTGGTATAACTGGAAGAGGCGCCGAAGAATTTTTGGAGCCCATTTCAAATTCGTGTGAAGCTCGACGACACGTTTGTTTAACCAACAGTTCAATAAAGGAAGAGAATTTACTCATTTTAATATTTTCTATAAAAATAATCGATGTCCTTTTATAAAACCCACAATTGGCAATCACTAAGGTGCATTTTACACAAATACTTTCAAAGAAAAATATTTTTGTTGTAGTGCTTAGCACTTAGCACTATTTTACATTTTTGTCTTGTTCAGTTGTTCCTAGCTTGACCAACTAAAAACTAAATGTCAAAAGTCAACAGCATTGTTTGTGGACTTTGTGGTTGCAAAGTTTCTGGACATGACACTACTTGGTTCTGAACACCAAACTTATTGAGTATTCTATGCGTTTTGTGGTACAAGGCGCGTTTTTCTTACACCATAATATTCGTCATTGTAGGACTGACGTGAGTCCGCTGCAGCGTGACATGTAGGAATCATCGAAGGACTTCGACTAAATAGTATTTAATTTTCTTGGGGGTCACCAATGGACCCAATGGTACATACAAAAACGTAGTTTTATTCGCATAATGTTTCTCGCTAGATGGCGCTGAGAATCTAAGCACGAAACAGTATAGTGGTGATCATTAAAATTCGAATTAATTGTTGAGATGTCGAAATATGGTATGGTTGAATTGACCTTATAAGTTAAGCCCTATGTTTGGATGCGACCTTCGGGGGTGTGAGATTCCGTGTACCATAGGACTCTGTCGTCGACAGAATAAGTGAGATGACATTTGAGCTGACAAAGACAAAACTGTTTACGCAGTTAGCAATCATGAGCTAATAAGGTCAATGAAATTATCTCAGAGTATTGAAAGACATAGATAGGCTCTTTCCATCCTTGTCTTGAATGCAACATGACTTTGTTTGTTGTGTGTCATGTACTTGTGTAGATATAGGCATAGCATCTCTATGTATTTTAATACCACGAAAAAATTAATGTGAGATACTTTGTACGCGGTACTATTGATGATGCATATAGCATTGGGGCACTAGAGACAATTACTAAACTCAATTTGTTGGTCAAAAAATCAATTAACATTCTCAAAACAGTTAAAATGGCTTATGGCAAAAGGGACGATATACTTTTTATCAGTTCAACCAAAAAAATAGAGATGGTGGACCATTTGCGCGGAATGCGAATTTCAGTAGTTCACTATTCGTATTCTGCGCAAAGAGTGCGCCATCTATACTACTCGGTTAAACTGATATAAAGTATATCAGGTGTTTCTTGCTATAAGCGGTAGTAGTGTATTTATTTTAGCTAGTTTCGCCGTAATTATCGATTTTTCGACAAAAGATTTAATGACATGGCGGAAGAAGTCAAAAGTTCCATATTACTAGGCGTATTTACTCAGTGCCCCAATAATGCTAAATGCATCATTAATAGTACCAAACACAAAGTTTATTCACATGATATTCCAATCGAAACCAGAGAGTTATGCAAAAAGTGGCAATGCCTGAATAGATGAAAATGTCTGATGAACTCATTTCCGCTTTCGACATCTTGAGTTATGTAGTCAAATTTGAATGAGAATAAAATTCAACACCATTGTTCGGTGGGGCCGGACTTTCTCCAGGCGGTCCCTCAGATAAGACGGAGTGAAGGAACCACCCTTATCCAAATCTCATCCCAACTTCCACTTTTTTTGGCCCCGTTGGAATCTTTTCTAGTTTGCCCCCCAATCTCGCAAGTTCACTACGATTTCCTTATAAACAGGACATTTCATCGATGTCCTTGTCAGCACTTTTTCCAAACAGAGATTTCTCAATCCTTCCAACTAGGCTATGGAGCGACTTATTCTGACAGGATTTTCCAGGTTGATAGGTGTGTTGGTATTCCGAAAAAATTGGATACTCTGTATCATTATCTGAATGCCTGAGATATGATTTTCACATATTCGGTATAAAAGTTTTGGGCGTTCGCAAGATGTTAGGTACGTATCTGTAATCCAGGCAGGCCCTGAACAGCCTGACTAGGTAAGGAATCAGTAGTTCTGCTCTTTGCTGTAGTAGTACAGGTTGGATGTTATCTGGACCTGCTGATTCGAATGGAGTAAAGGTTAATATTGTTGTTAAAAATTGTTTTTTTTGTTAACCAGATGTCGTCCCACTACGAACGGCAGCCCTCAAAAGTCTAAACTTGTGCGAGCTAAGGATTAACGAGGTATAACCTTTTAAGTGCGATTCCTAGCATTATCCGAAAAGAACAGACAGGGCCGATCCTAGCAGAACAGACAGGGCCGATCCTAGCAGGTGTGCAGCGCGTGTCCCGCACGCGGGCGCGACCAAGCAAACAAGCATATAAGTTCACCATCGGCACGCGGCTCGCACTTCAATGGTCAAAACAAACTTTATTTTAGCGGTCTCCTTTGTTAAAGGGATGCGGCATCGGCGTATTTTATCTGTTAATTTATGTATTTTAATACTACGAAAATGAAAAAAACCATTCTCATTTGAATATGCCCATTCAATTTTGATTTAACATACAATAATACATATGTTACAAAATAATGATAAGTGTAAAGAAATATTAGGAATTAATGTTGTACAGGAAGTTTCTGAGCGTTTTTTGAAGTTTTCATTTTTACCCAGACCTTGGAGAGCGGTACGAGGCATTATTTATTTTATATAATTTGCTCTAACTTTTTTAACATCTCATACTTTTCTAAACAAAAAAAAATGGTAGGAAATTGTTCAAAATACGAGTTATACTCTAAGGGTGTTTACCTCAGATCAATAAAAAACAGTATTTACCCTTATATTATCTCCAGTTATATCAATTTGCCAGTGTTTATTTTTTCAGTATTATTTTCTATGATATCATAGTAAGTAATGTATATACGAATTTTCACGTTTTTAAATTGGTAACAAATTGCTCAAAATACGAGTCATACTTTGAGAGTATTCACCATATATTAATAAAAAACCGTATTTACCCTCATATCTCCCGTTATATCAATTTGCAAGTGTTTATTTTTTCGCTTTTATTTTGTATGGTATCATAGTAATGTATGTGAAAATTTTTACGTTTTTAGCCTAAGTCTCCCGTTATATCAATTTGCGAGTGTTTATTTTTTGCCATTAGTTTTGGAATGAGGAGACTATCGCATCCTGAAAACAGATTGCCGCTTCCTCAATTATCTGTCCCTCCGTTGGATAATTTGGGGGCACTGAATATTTTTCGAAAATATTAGATATAAGTAACTTCCAGTTTTAGCTGCAAGGTTTTTCCCAACTTAAAGTATTATCGCCAATACTTTCTAATTATATTGAGTAATATTATAACACCATTTTCCAGTATTTGGATTAGAGGTATTTATACTGAATTTTTTGGAAAAAACAATGAAAAAGTATTTTTTTAAACTTATCTCGAACTCGAATAGATGCAAGATGGATTGATTATTACTATCCCTAGGTAGAAATTCCAAAGATGTACTATTTTGAAAGTGTCTCTCTGACATTATCGTTTAGCGATTCAAAAATTATTTCTGGTTCTATTTTATTTGTATACCTATTAATGGACAATTTTTAGCATAAAAAAACATATATGATACGGCACTGGTTACACAATATCCTCTGGAGTGAAGTTCCTGAGGTTTTTTCAAAGAGGGTTTCACTGTGGTTTCACAATTCACTGATGGTATACATTTCTTTTGTCTCATTTTTGCCGTCAGGAATAGGAAGGAAATACAATTCGATATGGGGATTGTACTCAACTCAATGTTGTAATATCAAATGTTTTCGTTCGACTACCTGATGTTCGCGTTCACGTTTTATTTCAGTAATTTTCCTTACTCCCATTCAAATATTTGCTCAAAAATTCATAAAGAACATCCATATCATTGAAAGAATGTTTTGAAACCATTTGACGGAGCGCCTGCGTGCAACAAAGTGCAGTTATTCTCGTGTTTTGAGAAGGATCTTGTTTCACCGATTCAGTTCAGTTTGGAGTATGCCATTGGTTCGGTGGTAGTGGATGTACTCGCCATAGAACAGATGGATTCACTTCCATCCAATGTCAGCTCGTCAGCGATAGCTGTTGGCAACACGGCATAGAATTTCGTTCGTTCACCTTTCAGAAAATATTTACTGCAAGTGCCTAATTAGACATAAAAGTGTGAAAACAATCGTAAAATTGTCGGACAGTGCAAGTTAAAAGTGCTAAAGGATTTTTTTTCACACTCGTCTTTACCTGAAAAGGTAGGTGAACTGTTTTAATTTAATTTCGCAGCTATTTGAAAGAAACCGTATAGGTAATTCTGTTTTGTTTGTTTATTTAATGACATTTCATTGTTGACAGTGATAATTTGTCTAATAATAATTATTAGCTCATAAAAAATTTGGTATGCCTGCATTTATTTATATGTGCAATAAAATACCTAGGTATGTGGTGGCATGCAAGACATCAAGGTCATATAACATTTTGCTGTTGAGGAATGTTAGAAATAAAAACTTACAGGAAATTGTATAGTTTTGCAAGCTTCAACGGTACGAATTACCATTACGTAAATATTGAGGTAGTGAACCTTTTGCATTTGTTTTGGTTGGGTAATTTTTCATGTTTCTATTGAGAAATAATCCTGTCTCCAGGTATTATGTACAAATTGAAATTAGATGGTAACATATTCATTTCTCACGAATGGTGTGAATGTATGTTACGAAGACTGTGTTACCAGGATTAATCATTAATTATACAGTATGTTTCACTTTTCACCTTTAGCCTCCTGTATCTTTCTTATTCATGAAGCTGTTTGAAAAAAGTTTCCACAGATTTAACACATCCGAAAAGTATAATTAATTCTAGTGCCAAAGTTAGGACATATCTAGTTATTTTTTCATTAAAAAATATATATTTATATAAAAATTTGAAAAAGCTCCCTCTCAGGTATATACTTACTGTTAAGACCGTTAAGGGCCAACTACAGATTCACAAATCAAAACATCTATTTAATTTTTGAATTTAGTAATCATTCGTAATTGAAATGTAATGTGAATATTCAAAAATAAAAATATGTATATTTTCAATTCGAAAGCAAAAGTTAAACTATTCAGAATATTCTGAAGATACCTATTTGGTTAGTTCTTCCGAAATGCATACCTTTCTTCAATGGGTAAAGGGTAAAAACACCCCCGAAAAAAAAAACGGAAAAATACTCTACGAACAATAATAAAATTTAAACGCACTCTAGATCCAGAGTTGCATAAAATCACGATTTTTTTGAAAAAATCAATAAACCTGATTTTTTTTATTAAATCGTGGTTTTTTGATTTACTCATATACTGATTTTTTTGATTTATACTAATTTTTTCCCTAAATGTGGAAAAAATGAACGTTAAAATCACTTATTTTCATTATTTTTGTCTATTCGCCGAAAAACCGAAAAATATTTGCCCATCTTCTCGGCGACATACAAAAAAAACTTGTGTTGACATGAAAATTTTCGGCAGCGTGCCGCGGCTTTCCTGTCTGAACAAAAAAATATGTTTTTACACTAACATAATTTTTTTTTATAATGTAAGTATGTGTGTTTTGAATGAACTATCTTCCTTTTTTTTAATTTTGTGATGAGTTATCTGCTCTGGAGACTTATTGTTTTTACAGCAATTGATAATTTGATTTTAATCACGATCAAAATTGAAAAAATCAGTGGATTTGAATAATGATTTAAATCGTGATTTAAATGACTCCATACACTATGCCAGAAAAGGTCGAATTTGTGCCTTATAAATCATAATCAGTTGACGGGATGTGAAATACTTCTTGGCGCGAAACAGAAAACCAAGTTTTTCAGAGGCACTCTTGGCAATGGACCTCACATGGTTCTCCCATGAAAGGTTACTGTGGATAGTAATACCAAGCATAGGTGAAAATGGAAGATTTCATTGGTATGAATACTCCTGACAAAGTTACGCTGGCACCGTGAGATCAGCCTTTCTAGAAAAAAGGCACGTTTGGGTTTTATTCCCATTGAAGCTGTTGATCCTCATTCTAGAATTTTTGCTAAATCCGTATTTATTTCATTCACGATTCACCCCGAAGGAACAGTGTTGGTGCTAGAATGGATCCCTGTGGAACACCAGCATGTATTGGTAAAGTACCTGTATGATACTCCATCGACCACCACGTAGAGAGATCGGTCTGAGAGAAAACTAGATAGCAAGGAACACAAATGGGGAGGAAAGCCATGAGATGGAAGTTGGGCTACGAGTCATTGGTGCCAAACGCGATCAAACGCCTTGGAGATATCAGATATCTAGTGCAACAGCCAGTTTCACCATATTTTTCGTCAAGGAGGAAAACAATTTCCTTATATGAGCCAAAAAGTCAAACTCAAAGAGGCCTTTCAACTTGATATTTCCAATGATCAATTCTCTCTCTTACAATCTTTATGTATACGTTTCATTATGTGATGAGTGCAATACATTCGTTTTTGGGACTTCATCATGAAAAGCAGGATATTCTAATCGAAATAAATTTTATTTTATTTTCTCTTCGAAAATACTTCTGATAATGTGATTTACAAAACTTTACACTCAACCAAAATCAAGTTACTTATATCACAGATACGTATTATAACACCTGTAACCAAACCTGCTGAAATAATTTTGCGATCACACCAATAATTACCGGAACTGAAAATATGGCTAAAAAGGAAGCGTATGAAATTGAGTTGTGAAATCTGACAAATGCGAAGCCAGGCAGTGTGTTAATAGGAGCAGTACATAATGGCTTTGATGAGCAACATCTATAAAATCTCCATAAAACCGCGACATCGGATGTGGCAGTGACGTGCATAGGTTTTTTTCTGTTTTTCCTCGTTTGAATGCGGAGTGATGATAATTCTGCAGAAAATTATCCTCATACCTGGTGAATTCAATCTATACAGAGCAGAGAAGCAGTAATAAACTCATAAACGACCTAACGGCATCTAACAACTGCTTTGGTAGCGGTTTGTCTATGACGTCAGAAATCGTGCATTTTTGTCAGCAATCAATTTTTAGCACCATGTTGGACAAAGCTGTTGAAATGTTGTACCGAGAAAATTGGATAATCCATCTAGTATTCCTTTAAATAAATCACAGTACTTGAATATCCTCTAACTCAGTAAGTATATAAGTCAATCATGGGGGGAGAATGAAAAGAAGTAACTAACCAACAAATAATGCAATCAAATTTTGGATATAAAGGACCGATGATGATAAAATATCATAATGTTACTGTAATGACAATAATAATAATGAGAATTTTTAAATAAAATTTTCATCCACTTCCAGTTGTTAGCTTAAAACTAGATGACAAGGCATTACATCATAATCATAATGTTGTAATATATATTAATAATAATGTTAATAATAATAATAATGCAGCCCTGAGACCATAATGCATTTGCTGTCCGCGTGCCAACCTTAAGCGGTCTCGACCCATATCCATAGGCATAACACGGCTCTACGGGTGTTAGTTGTACTAAATACTATCTACGACACTCGTTCGGTATAGACACAGTAAACACGCCTTGTAATAAGCATGCTTTATCAGAAATTCATAGATTAATGTGTACTACTAAAAAGCATAAAATAAAATAATTATAATAAAACTTTTTAAAGACAAGCTTTTATTCAAATGCGGTAAAAAGTAAAAAAAAATATTTCTTTAGATGTCTTTATTCTTACAGATTGAAAACCTTGCCGATTTCGTATTCGAACTGAAAACGTTGCGCTGCAAGCTTTTGAATCTGCAACTCGCAGAATAACCTATATTACACGTCTTAAAAAAATATTTTTTTACCTCTGAATGAAAGTTTGTCTTTAAAAAGTTAATTTTTTATTTTTTACCTGTTCAGATTCTGTACCTCAATTCGTAGTGCGCCGCTGGTTTTTGGCCTTATTTACAAAGGAATCCATGCAAATTACTGACACAAATTCAACAACATATCCATTAGACAAGTATGCGGGTACTCGGTTATTTATGAAAAATGCAATTGCAATTCTGAAGCTGAAATGTCATTTATAATAGGGATCTGGCGAGCTAGCGATAATTTGACAAGGCGAGGTCTAATACCTGGAGATGCACAACAGCCAGGCCAGGCCAGGCCGTAATTATTGTCTTATAAATTATGACAGATTGCCGGCTGTTGGTTGGGTAAGGCAAGGCGAGATTTCGTAAAGTTGGCATAAACATTTAATATCAAATGATTAGAAACAGTACCATTTGTTAAGTTTCTCATGTTCCCATTTCATATTCAATATTCCATACGTTTAAATATGTATTTCGATTACACGGTTTCTCTCAATTTTCCCTCATTAGTCTTTTTTTTTTTGGCGTCAGTATGCACTATGAATAAAATTGAATAGAGTAGAATATTTATTTTTCATCAATATATAATTACAGTGCTGTATCAAAAACACGGAAAAATAAACATTGAACATATATTTTCAAAATTTATTCAAGGGGGTTTTTGCCATGATTTAACAGTTCATCTAGCCCTCAGGATGTTCTTTAATTTATTTTATTGTCATTGGTCTTGATATCTGATGTTTTTGACTATTTTTTTACATTTTTCCTATTTCATTTTTGCTAGTTTCTGCAATTTTTAAAGAAAAATACCCGACCACCTTTTTTTTTGCACACGTTCTCTATCTTGCCTTCGGGGGGAGGAGGGGTCACGTTCTTTGACCCCTCCCCCAATTCCACTGAAATACAAAGGATATACAGTATCGGAAAGTTTTCATCGGGGTATAGACAAATCTATGCGAGCAACAAGGAACGCAATGATATGATAATACCACATAAATAAGAGAGACGCACTACTGTATGACTCCCCTACTACCTCGTCCGATGAATTAACAGCCACGTCGATATCCCTTGCTCCAGCGAGTCGAGGAGAAATTGTAATGCTCTCTCAACATAATAGCAAGCTATTCTTTACGCTCCTATGAAACCAGCATACCCCGATGAAAACTTTCCGATACTGTAGTATACTTATTTACTGGTATAATAGATTTGGTACGAAATGAAACCGTATTTTTGATGGATATAGAACAATTGAATTTTTTTAAGATTTTTGGTATATGTAACTCATTATTGATGAAAAATGGATATAGAACACTATAATTCTCAGCTGACGATAAGTAAAATTAACGGAAATCACCTTGAATTGATAACGTAGCGAAAACAACATTATCATCTTGGTTGCCAAGATAAATTATCCTCAGTAATCAATAGGATGGATTAATATGTCGCGAATTAAAATAAAAAAATCGAAATCGAACTTGATTGGAGTGGCCATTAGATTTCAATGAGGTGAGATAGCCTTCATTAGCGCTACCGGTTGATAAAAGTGTGCATAATCAAGCAAGTTTGTTTTCGCAAAATTACTTTGTTCGTCTGTTTTTTTTTTGTTTATTATTGACCGATGTTTTATTTCCATCCAAAATCTATGTATATTTGTATACAGTGTGTCCAGTTAAGTCGACATGATTAGGGAAATATTTTTCATTTAGGTATTTGTTTTATGAAAAAAAGTTGTTCTTGATGAAAGTTGTGTATGGCCTTAAACCTAAAATGAAATAATCGATATCCAATATTATCCGTCTAATCATATTTCCTTGTTTGTACACTGAACCAGCATCATTATTTATTAATTGAAAGGGGTTTGGAAAGATTCCATCACATCACTCAGTGGCCTTCCCCATTGCCCTATATGATAGTTAGGTCAGTAGATTGAGTTATTAAAATTTTATCGATTTAAGATATTTTTCTGTTAGCAGCTAATAACAACTGTTCAGATCGCATTTCAAAGGTCACATTGGACTTTCATTAAATATATCTATTAAGAGAACAACTGATGCATAAAGAATTATTTTTTGTTGTCGGGATCTTACCATCGTTGTTTGAATGTGTCTTCGTTAGGATCTCGTAGACCATTTATATGGGGTATACAATCCATTGAACAAAAAGGTTTGTGAGCAAGTTAGATAAGATTCGTATGGATGAACGGAAAGTGAGAAAATTGGAATTTGTAAAGGACTAAAAAATTGTGAAGAAGTAATAACTCTAGATCAGAAT
Organism: Chrysolina haemoptera; assembly: GCA_958298965.1. Taxonomy (NCBI): domain Eukaryota; kingdom Metazoa; phylum Arthropoda; class Insecta; order Coleoptera; family Chrysomelidae; genus Chrysolina; species Chrysolina haemoptera. The sequence continues at coordinate 4,633,596 of OY282596.1, read as the reverse complement.
TGAAAGAACTCAACAAGTTAAAAAACTAATCAACACTTGTGTGAACATAGTTGACATTTACTTATCAAAAAGAATGACGGATTCGAAAATCAGTCAGTGCATCCACGAATAAATTTGGTGACTCAATAATGAGTCAAGGTGGCCCACTGTATTTAAAAACCAATATAGTGACTGATCATGTCGTGCATAAGAAACACAGATTATTGCCATTACTGAAAAACAAAATGTTTCAATTGTGAGCACTCATTGGCACAATTTTGCAATCTATTTTAACAATGATGGTTTAAGATTAATAAGAAATCTTTATCTAATTGTTAAAATAGTTGTGAAAAATAGAAAACATATCAAAGAGGCCAACCATCAATAAAACACTAACACATGAAAGTATTTCAATTTTCAGTGGAATTAGGTTGAAGTTAAAATAGAATCTTTTATCATATCATCCGATTAGCTTTCCAATTCTGAGTTTAGACTAACCACATAAACTTATCCTTCATATTTTTCGGTATTTGTTTTTTTTTAAGTGTCTCTGACATGTGCATGGTTCATTCAACAAATGGGAGATCAGCACAAACGTGGAAAAGAGAAAACAATCCTGCTTCCTAGGCGGCGCAGGACACCAGACAGGCACGTCCTTATAAATGGCCAGCAAATTCCCTGTGTATCTAGGGGTCACCCTAGATAGGAAGCTCACCTTCCAAGGCACTTCACCAGCAGAATCGGATTGCAAATGCATTCTTCAAATGCCAGAGGAGTTTTTCTTTCCGGGCCTCAATCTTAGGGGATGCGCGGTGGTGGTGGTCTTCTTAGTGCGATGAGTCAGGTTAGCTTGGCGTCTATTATGACTCCAAGTATTTAAGTCTTGAAAACAAAAGGCAAATACAGTCAAGTCTATAAACTAGTTTTTCAAAAAACTTTTTCATTGGTTGAACTGAGAAAATTTTTACCAGCTCGGATCATCATACCACTTTCAACCAGATGACAAAGAGATTAGCCCAGGTTCTATCTTTCTGGAAGCTAATGTACTCCTAGAAGAGCATAGAATCATATTATATACCTGGAAATTATACTTAGTTAACCTATTACTATGCCAGTTTTTTATCCGCGAGCAGTTTTTTCATGTACGGGAAAAGCGAAAAAAGTCGAAGGGTGCCAAATCCAGAGAATTAACCACATTCTTCATGAAATCTGACCACTTCCGCAACATTTGACTGCAATAAAGGATTTTATTTTTCATTTCTTTGACAATCATTGCAACGAGGCGTTCGAAAACTTCAAAACTTCGTGAAACTCTATAAAATTTTGAAGTAGTCATACTTTTTCAACAAAAAAAGTGCACATGTTAGTATTATACGTTTTTTCCGTACCATCTTGTCACAAAGACGGGTATTTGGATTGGACTCAATAAATTTGAATAATTGAAGTACACCTAACATATCGCTTCTCCAATCCTAAAATGCTTCAGGCTTGTTAATCAAAAGTAACAATAAAAAAAAACTTCAAGGCACACCAAACAGTAATTAAAAATTAGGATGTATTCTTCCAATCCAAAGAGAAGTGTTGGTTAATTTTTTCTATGTCGAAAGGTTCCAGAACGGATGAGCCTTGTATTGCGATTAGTTTCTGTTTTTTGTCACGGAAATGTAATTTGGTTTGTTTCCTGTTGTAATGGTCTTGTTCATACTAGACATGGAAATCGGTGACAAGGGTTGTTCCACCGGAAGTTATTTATTTCCTTGCCGAATCCTATGAATTATGTATAATATACGAAGGAAGTTATATTCAACGTTATATGAGACGAACGCGTGTTTCATAGAATACAATATTCTCGCAATAAAAATTTCTGTGAGTAACGCAGATTTCAAGAAACGAATACCCTTACGAATTGACTCCCACTGTATGTGAATATACCTCTGATATTCTGTTATAAGTAGATTTCTGACTCATTAAAAAGACCTCTTAACATATTAATGGCTCAAGGTCAAGAATCCTGACGAACTCGCTTAGCATATAGGGTGACTCATAGCTGGTTCTGCATTCTATCTACAGGTGGAATGCGACTCAGATGATATACAAGGAGAGTGAGTTTCTTGTTGTTACAGCGAGAGGAACGATATTTTATAAACGACGGAAAATTGGTGCGTTTCTTAGATTCTTGATTTTATAATATTGAACAAAATATCGGTACAGGGGAATTAATATCGTAATCTCAACTGTTCAAAAGTCTTATATAATATTAAAAAAATTGCCTTCACAGTACTTTAAGTCCATAGAAATGCAGATTTTCTTCATCATTATCGTTAATGAAGAATACGTGGGTCTTCAAAAGCCACACTAAATTTGAGAAAAGCATTGTTTCAATAGTTTCAATAGTTTAAAAAAATAAAGAACAGGCTTTGCTTCCCATGGACTAAAAAGTGAAAAGTAATTTCTCAAATGTGAAAAAAGCGTAGGGTGCTTGATAAAGTTCTCTTGAGCTCTTGAACCTCTGTATTGTTGAATTAAACTAAAAAATATGAGAATATAGATCGAAAATGAAATAATTATAAAATGCATCGAATATGTGGAGAGTATATCTAAAGGTCTTGGGATTACAAATATGATCTATTTATTTCTTAACTAGTTTACTGTTTACTTTTAGCCAAATGTCTGATAATCAGAATCCAAACTAGCCACATGTAAATCCCAATAAATAATCTTTTTCGTGATTTTGTCAAGTCAGGTCAATAACGTGCAATAAAACAACACCCGGTACATAAATTCCGAGTGTGCTAGAACGAATCTGTATCATGTCCATCCCATTTTATTTTACTCGAGATGATTTAGCATCTTTTCTGTGGCTCCGTTTCGAGAGCACCTGTCGTTTTGTACACCCATTTATTCTTTCCGAACAGCTTTTGATAATCTACACTCGACGAAATTGCCCATCTTCCATGAATTATGGCAACCAAATGGCATCCTTCGAAATCCGAAAATTCTTCTACCTGTCGACCGGCCTTGCCGCATTGGTCGTGGGTCGTTACTAAATAATCTCTTTGGCCTATTTGAACGCACATACCGAGTGATTTCTAGTGAGTGTTGTGAAGGAATTATTACCGAACGATTTGAGTCCATTTTTTCGAGTATCGAGTTTGTTCGAGTTTGCTGCAGGGTGGGCATGTTTGAAACACTTAGTTTAAAACATGTTTTGAACACCAAATGCCAGTTTTTTTATTTCGTTTAAAACTGTTTTGAACAGAGAGTTTTAAACATGTTTTATTTAAATTGTGAACATTAAAAAAAATCAATCAGTTTTAAAAAATACAACTTTTCCGGAATTCCGACTTTTACTCGGAATTCCAACTTTTACTAGGAATTCCAATTTTTACTAGGAATTCCGACTTTTACTCGGAATTTCGCCTTTTATCTCAAAATTCCCACTTCGGAATTTCCATTTTTATCTCGGAATTCCGACTTTTATCTCGGAATTCCGACTTTTATCTCGGAATTCTCACTTTTATCTCGGAATTGCGACTTTTATCTCGGAATTCCGACATTGAAGTCGGAATTTCAACTCTGCTCTCGGAACTTTTTGCAATGGCAGTAGTACACCATTGTAGGATTCAGCAAGGAAGCCTTTTCCTTTTTTGAGTTAGAGTTTCTGAAACTCTTCGCCAGAATCAGTACTTAGTATCAAAATAGCGTTGTTCCAGTTAAATGTTTCATTCCTAGTAGTTCATTTCAGGATGTTGTAAAATAGACATTATTATAAAATATAAAAATAGATATTATTATTAACGAAACAAAAGTCATTATTCGAAATAAAAACTATCATGTCTCTCAAGTTTGACCAAATTAATTACAAACTTCGTGACACGGAATTATTTATATATAACATATATTTTCTATATATTTATATATTTTGGGTATCTCGAAAATGGCTCTAACGAATTGGATAAAGTTTTGTTTATTAAGTTTATCGATATAGGCGTTTTTCCTGAAAAAAAGGCGTGTTTATTTAATTTTGAATCGAATAATTTAGAATACAATTTTTTGGCGAAAGAGCATATGCATTGTCAATTGTGATTTCAAGAGCGAGTTTTGTCTACCGTATTGTAGTTTTGAAAAATGATGGGATGAGTTCTTTCTGATGCTTTGCCAAATACACGTCATTGGAAATCTACTTGAGAGTAGTTTATATTCGATATGATTAGGCGGTTCTTTCTTCAAGATATAACGGACAATATTATTACCTATACCTCAGATAATGGAAACACTTATCATCATTCATTGTCAATTGTAACAACCCGTATTCAAGGAAAGCGCCTGTCCACGTGGACTTGATTGACGTGTGTCAAAATGCAAAATCGTTGGTGTTCAACCAATTAAAACGGCGAATCGTTAGGTTGAACGCAGTGTATTGGTCGAGGGGCGTATCGAGAGCTATAAATCATTTTTTAAATGAGGTATAGGGAGATCGAACAAAATTTTCATTAAGGGTTCGAAACGAGTTTTTATATTTTGCAATTGATAATGATACTATAACTATAAACTTTTCTGACGATGGTCGTGATACTCCCTGTATACATTTTGCGTTGAACTCATTGTCAATCGTCATCTGAAATGGATGATATTTTTCCTGTGATCTGCGGAAATGTCAAGGTTTTGTTACATAACGGTAATTTAATTCGTCAGATTGGTCACTCACTACTACAGGGAAGGTGTGTGGATTTTTCTCGAATCGTTACGAAATTCAATTGAATTAGTAATCCAATTAGTGTCAGTTTTATAGAAATTCCTCCATGCCCATAAAAAGCTGCGAAATGTAGGTATTACAGTAACAATTATTGACATCGAGTGAATGTTGGATAATTTTTTTTATTATTCGCACAATAACAATACCTTTCATTCAGGTGAGTTAATCAAAACACCAGATACCGACTGTTTTCGTGTTGAAACCGGTAAGTTTACACGTAAGAGAAAAAACTTGGATGAGATTTCCAATTATTAATTTTAAGTCATAGGGTGGTAAAAATAGACAATCAATTCATAATAGTTCCAAAAGTTTTCAAACTTTAATACAAGATCGCCTGTGCAACGTCCGAGATTTATTTAAATTGCATAATAATCAAGTTACATTCAAAGCTTTATCGTATTATTGACATTGACAACGATGATGTGAAAATGAAATCAAGAACTTTGGTTATGTCACATTATTCTCATTTGAGCGTGCCATTTGGAATCTACTATGAAGTAACTAACGTATTATATTGTAACTAATGTGTTGTTATGATGTTGATAATTTGTAATGATAATTTAACTTACAGGAAGGTTAATATTCAATGATACGATAAAATATATTATTTCGTATTACGAATCAATTTTGCAATCAATTTAAGTGTACAGAACATTTTTTTTTTTAATTCCGTACGTTTGTACAGATTTGCAACCTTTTATGTTGATCATTGACGTATAAATCTGAATGGTACTCATACCTGTACAAATTAAACGGTTTGATGTGTACAATGAAACCGAAATTATTTCAAAGAGTATCACCGATACTACTTTTTGACATAAGATACAATGCAATTACTCGACAGATGGCGCTGATGGCACACCAATTTGAAAATTTCGAAAGGCATCAAGATTGAAATTGTAAAAAAAGGTATACTCGAAATTCGAAAATATTCAGATCATGCCATTTGAAATATTTGAGTTGATGTGTCCCCGCGCCCTCTGTCGACCATCTGCTAACTCATTTCGATGGGTGGTGTTCCTGAAGGCTTAAAACCCCCAAAAAATATAACCAGATCACATCATTTTCCCTCTCATGTTCTGGAAACGAAAGCAATATTCGTATGCAATGTAATTTCAATTGGTGATTCATACGAATATTTTACCATTGCCTATGTAACATCTCGTATGCTGAATTCAAGATCGATGTTTAAATACTCCTTGGAAGCATTGAAATTCCCCATCGGCCTGAACTTTCTACGAAAAAATGTCATACGGTTAGCTAATTCAATTTATGATGTACAACGTTGTCTCAAGTTGTGATAAATTTGATAAGTACATGTAAATCCTTTAAATTTCCTCAATTCAAATGTCAATTGGTTTATGTATTCTGTGATAGTCGGACATAAATGACTATTGTTTGTTAGTGACGATGCCTGATCAACTGAAGCCGGTTTCTCTTCCATTCTACTTGCTCAAGAACCTCTCAACAATCTGTGAGAATTTAAAAATGGTTAAAATTTAACAATTGATAACTCATTGGTAAATTGGCCAAAAGTCCACCACCTGCTTGTTGTCTGGGAAAGTTTAACCTTGGAACAGACAGTTTAGGAGGCAAGCTCTTATGAAGATGCCTCAGTTTTTACGTAGAGTTGTCGCAGCTCTTTTCGCATCCACCTAGTTGAAGTTATTGTGTTTCTCCCAGACTAATTAAAAAAAAACTGCATCTCTCTGGTGCGAACAGAAATGGCCATTATGACTGCTTTGAATGCCGATGCTTAGACTAATGTCCTCCGTGTACCATCTTTTCCATCTTGACAGCATTGGGTTTTTGGTGTGTGCCAAGAACCCAAGAACACCAAGAACAGGAAGACACCTTCCTGATGGTGTGTCTTGATGATCGAATGGTCTAGATTGTTGCCTCTCCATTGGCTCAACCACTTTGGTCTTGAGGCTTGGATCCTCGCCTCTGCTACAATATACAAATGCAGAGGACAGAAGTTCAGAGTCAACAGTGACATAGCATAGCATAGTCAGTCTTTGTAAGCTAGCTAGCCTTCCCCTGGTTGTCACTCGTTTTACCTTTGATCGCTGTGTATATACAAAGTGTTTGTGTGGGCCCAAGTCCTCATGTTATGCCAAAGGAACGACTGGCCAACGTTACATATGTCCTTGCACTTTTTCCAGATGTTGTTCCAAGGTTAGCTTTGTGTCCAACGTTTAGCCCCAGTTGTTTAGACTCTCCTGGCATCTTTAGGCTTTCACCAAAGATTCGAAGAGCTCTGTAGGCCTTTATTAGGTTTATTTTTTTGGTGAAAGGAACTATCGTGATTTTTTGGGGGTTCTCCCTCATGCACACTGTACGTCTATATAATAATGATAATAAAATTACTATTATTTTTAGCACAATACAATATTAGTGTACATTTGGTAGTTATATGAGGCCCTAGGCAAACAACCCTCCCCGGTTTATAGATATAAGGATGCGGTCTACCACAAGGTTCTACCGTAGTGGGGATAGTTCTCCCTCCTGAAGGCAGCCCCTCGAGCCTTTCACATCCATAGGCGACCGCAGTACAATGTAGTCGAATATATTATCACTGTTGTTGGCGCGCTAGTCCAATATATGTGTTTAAATACATAGCATTTTCCTATTTTAGGAAATCGCTTCACCGTACGGTAGATAAGCTGGTGTGTTTGTATATATGTTTATGAGAGCATAAAACAAATTTTATAAACAATGTCTGTCGAATGCACCTTTAGATTGCAATAAAGCAAATCTTCTAGTGATTATTAGGCCGATATAACTTTTGAATGGTGAGGTGGATTCAAAAACGTACCCAAGAACTTGTTGATTCCGCATTTATTATGATAAATTTAAATTTCTGTAGGTATGCTTCTTTTTTTATTGAATATTGCATAAACACAGTTTTTCATTGTTTACTACGTGACGAAATATGTTTATTGCAAGACATCATTATCAACAGTCTATCCTTACCCCAGAATGCTGACGATACTCAAATTTTTGCCTTGATTTTGAAAGAAGTAATACTGATAATGCGTGTGAAAGGATAAATGATGACCTGAAAAATATGATTAGTGTAAACAGGATATTAGGTTCACAAATAAAAAAACTGAATTTTGAGCATCTCTGAATTTCCGTTGCCAGTTAACCACTGATGAAAAAAAAATCAAGTTTACATTTGAAGATAATTTATTTTCTGGTTAACCCTTGAGGAAACGGTTGACAAAAATTCCTTGATGGGACGGGTTGGGTTTGAGATATTTTGATTTCTATTATTATTATCTCATTTATATTAAAATTTTCCAATCGAGCCGTTTCTCTGAAGCTCCGGCACATTCGGGCTGGGTTAATCATTACCCCAATAACCACTCTCCAAACTATGAGATGAGCAGCTTTTGGGTTTGGGAATCGTGTGCTCTGAGCAATGAACCGAGGATGTCAGCCTTCTGCATTCGTGCGGCTATGACTTCTACTGCCAAGGAACCCTATTATCAGAACAACCATTTCAACAGAATGATCTGGGTAGAGCCTGCGGAGTTCGAAGAGTAAGGCAACACCGGCGTCTCGTTCATACCGTACGAGTATCGTAGGCGGTAATATAACATTCGTAGTGCCGTGTTTTGTCTATGGATATAGGCTGAGACCGCATATGCTGGAGATGCTGACAGCAAATACATTGTAGTCTCAGGCGCCTCGCGGCCGGCCTTGCATATAGTATCAGAGACCTCTATACCTATCACGCGGCTACGGTAGACCAAGGTGCTAGAGATACCATCCTGGCGGGCCATTGTGAATCTCTTGGTCTCTGACTTCAGCTCACTCGCCTTAGAAAGGCGTAGGTCAAGTTTTCGGCGTTCTTGAAGGGACCACATAGGCTTATCCTTGGGCAGCCGCAGCAGAACTGCATTTTCTGCGGCCTTTGGGCTTTCTGCCGAAGCATTATTATATTATTAACATATTATGACATAATATTGCATTGCTATCCATTTCTGGGCAAAAAATTCTCTAGCTTATCGGGAAGTTAGCTTGAAATCGATTGCAAATTAGGTACCGAACAGAAAAACAGACGGACAAGAGAGCGAGTTAATAAAAACGTAGTAAAATGGCATCTTCTCCCTCATTCTTTCATATTCTTGTGAAATATCTTGCTTTTTTGGCGCGATTCCTCGAAACTGTAAATACCAAGTGGAATGTGTTTTGTTTGATTTTCCGTTACCGGCTGAATAGCCACGTCTATTGGCATAAGCGATGTGTTTGCAACGCCAAAACCGTTTTAGAAAGTGAAACCTGACGGAGCGGATGCCGTTGCTGTTTTCACACTGGTCACGGTGCCCAACATGGACATGGGTGGCGCTGGAAGGTTATAACGCGAAGGTATTTACAGAAAACAACCGAGCAACATCGTACTATAATAGCAGGTGATTTATTGATTGCCGACGGTTGTGAGCGAAAAACTGATATTTGTGGATGAGTTGCCTCGCCCTGTTATCGCATAGGTGAGCAGTGTTGTCGTTGGCAGGTGGGATTTTTCCTTTCCTGAAATTTGGATAGTTGGGCTGATATAATGTTCTTGCGGATAGAATATTGATACGGGTAAAATCGGATATTTCATCGAGTTGAATATTTGGGAACGTTTACCAAGAAACTGCTATAATTGCTTTGCAGAATGCCCCACACTTAAATGGAAACCAGCAAAAACAAATGTACATTGCAAAGTAGTTCTAGTAGGAAACTAAACTCTGCCAAAAATGGAACAGGTGTAATTCAACAATCGTAAGGGGCAGTATTTATTTTCTGTTGCCGACTTGCCGACGAGTATACCAATTGTATAGGTTGAAGCGGAAGACTCGTTATGTATGGGGTCGGACTAAGAATACAGTATAGAAATTTGTGTTCCACTTGGGGACTCCGACCACAACCTCATCTCCACTCTTTGCTCTCTTTCTACACCATCGAGCAGAACTATCAATGCTGCCCTGTCTCATATGGCCTTACAAATCAGCCGACCGGCATGGTCTTCTCATGGTTTTTTCAGCATTTCCATGGGAAAGAATGTGGTTCTCAAGCCTTCCCATACCTACAGACATTATCATATTATGTAATAATTCGGTATATCCTTATAAACAAAAAATATTAGCATACAATAGTATGCTATTGTATGTAGTAAATATCCCTCGTTCTGAAAAAAAATTCAACAAATAACTGAATATCATAAAACAGACAGCAGTTAACAATGGATATCACGTCGAATCAACAGAAAATATTCTTGCCTAAAAACTACAAAAAAATGCTATCCAAGAAGTGTACCCACTATGAGAAACCTTGACAATAATTATAGAACTTTACTTATTCAGGACCAGTTATATAATACCTAATTAGCTTTTTGCATAAAAAAATATAAGAGTAGCATATGATAATAAAGATAAAACACAAACATCTGAAAAATCAGAAGTTAACAAACTGAATTTTGGATTTGCCCCAAAGTATATGTATGTCGGCCAGACAGTTAGACCATTAAAAAACCGCGTACGTGAACACCGTATGAATTATGTAAAGAAGAAAACATATGCAACATGTCAGTCATATTTTAGAAGATCTTACTTTGATGAAAATTTCGAAATTCTTAATGTCGAAAATAAAGGTATTAAACTTAATTTTTTAGAATCCTTAGGAATTAATGAATTGAAAAACTCAATATTTTTACTCAATTAAGTAGTATGTAATGAGATTCCCAGGTGCATTGTTATTGTAAATTAATATAAGTTGTATAAGTCTAGAAATTAGAGACAGTTATAGGTTGGGTCTTGGTGGCGCATAGGTTGTGTTCTCGTTTGCTATGACAAGGTACGCTGGTTCGAATCTGAGGGTTGCTCGTAAGGAGTGATGGAAATAACAATTACCATAATGAATAAGAAGCGTATTGAAGTAGTTTTAACAAAAAATAATTTAGAGTTCTAATCGCTTGAGAAAGTTACTGTGTAACGAAACATATTCCGAGAAAAATTAAAAATGTGGAAATCTAATCGTGTTTATCTAAGTGTCATATGATACGGTTTTTCTTAGGTTTGAACGTTTGTCGCTTGATTTTCTATGTCAATATTGGTCGTTTACCGAAATAAAAATATATAAGACGCCACTGAGCTGACCGAACAGATGTTTCCGCCTATTTCAGCCCTTATTTATACCACGTGAATACAGACTTCCTCAGGGTGAATCCGAGATTCCCAAGGAAACCTGGTCATATGAATTTGTGTTGCCTATTTGTTTGAAATGTTCGAATACTCTTCGTGAATCTCGTGACTGTCTAACGATACCTGGCAGCCTCAAATTCCGAAGGTATATAAAACGAAAGGTATTCGATGCTGTAATAATTAAACAACCGAAGTAAACAAACTGTGACTTTATTTATTATCTTGGCAAAGTCAATAGTTGACCCAAATTCCCAGTATATCGAATGTCAATTAATTCTGTAATAGATAAAATTATTAGGTGCGGTAAAGTCCCATTAAATGAAAAACAACATAATTTGTTCCAGTCTCAACCTAAAATATCTATTTGATTGTTCATTGAAAACATGATAAAATTGGGAAACATCTTATGTGGACTGACTCTTGCGTAATTTAACTTTGGTGGTCTGGTCGTTGACAGTAAAATCGGGTACTTTAAAGGAAATTTTTATTGGGTGTTATTTAAACACACTTCAAAGAAAAAGGAACGTTTCCATAAATAGATTGTATGCACAAAAATGCAGTAAAAACAACTGAAACAAAAACAATCATTACATGGATCCATTCAAGTTTTAACGGATAGTTTTCACTTCAAAATATAAATGATTTCACAATAAGTTCATGTGATACGTTATCCGGTGACTGAGAAATTACAGCAAAATATTGTAAGTTGTTCTTACTAGTGGACTTTATTTGGGGCACTATCGGTTTTGTTTTTCCTCGTGAAATCTCATGCCTGGCCTGAAGATCATGTGGCAGAATTTCAACAAGTCGGCAAATGCTTGTGAAAATCTCTAGTAGATTAGATTAATATATTATGTGTGCCCCCATGTTATGTTAGAGTGCCGTGTCTAGACCCGTCATTATTACTAGACTCCATACGCCAGACCTCAGTTCCTCCATGTATTGGGAGTCTTGTGGTTTTTCCTCCCCTATCATCCAAAAACCTTAGTCTGGTCAGACCTCCGTAGTGCTGATCATCTTCTTGGCAAAACCTGCATATCGTTGTGTCTGCCAATTCTATGTTGTTCATGTGTTTGTCAAGTCTCTAATGCCCTGTTAGGAGCCCCACCAGGATCCTGGTTGGTCACCTGTTCTAGCTTAGTAGGTACTGCGTGAATTTGGTCGATAGTTCTTCAATTAACTCTTTGGCCTGTCTCATTCCTGAAGCCCTGTTCCACCATTCACTCAAGTACTATTATTTGTTTCTCTGCAGCGCTTTCGGTTGGCTATATTATATATAAATATAGTCTCAGTTGATACGTCGATCACGCCACTGAAGATGACTATAGATTTACAGCACATACCTTCAAAGCAGAGTTATAAAAATGAAGAATTACCCATAGACAAGCTCTCACCGAGCTTTTTTGGAGTTTCTTTCCAGAAAAAATAACCTAAGCTATGAGCTTCGATAGATAATACCCCGACGGACAATAAAATTGCATCTGAGTGATACTCGTGCAACGTTTGATTTGGGCAAGTAGCAGACCGGCTTCTGGGTTCCGACATTTTTAATCGATTTTTCATTGGCACTCTCCGGCAATTTTACTGGACTCACTCGGGGTAGTATTTTTTGTCTCTCCGGGTAGTTCTAAGATACCCCGTGCAATGATTTTCAGCAAACATCAAACTCTTCATTTATTTTCCAACCAGCTAATCGAGCATCGTCAAAACAAACTCGAACCAAACAATAAATAGTAATAATATATGTTCACACAGTGGAATGAGAACGAGCTCAGTTGTAATTTTGCAATCGTTCTCACCATTGCCATTGTAATATGCCATGGATTTCGTGAAAATGAAAGTGCCTGATGAAAAGTAGAACAATAATTGTTCGAGGAAAATACTACATGCAACCGCTCTAAGAAATATAACAATGGATTATTAGTTATTGAAATTATGCTCGCTTGCACTTTTGGAAAACGTACATTAATGCATAATTTCAAAAATAATGTAATGATGTTTATATTCGAAAAAAAAAACTTCTGGATCATCAAGTAAATAATTCTTGGGGCAATTCGGAGAAAAATAGAAACAACAAAGAGGAACTAACTGAACTGAAAAGACAGTTTCTCCACAACCGTTACAAAATTTTCCATTTCTGAAATCAAATTTGATAAAAGGAATGAATATTCTGACACTGTTGTAGCAATAATAACGTTAGCCTTGACTGGCATCATATATAGTGACAAGATGTGAATTGAAATGTCACAATAATTTTTCGTTGGCTTTCCATTTGATTATATGTAAAATTTGTGATTGTGGAGAAAGCACATTCTGTTACTCGGTTAGAATGAGAATTCGATGCGAGTGGAAAGTTCCGAGCGCGAGCCGGAGGCGAGCGTGAGGAACCACGAGCATCGCGAATTCTCATTATACTATTCCGAGAACTCAACAAATCACATGTGTTTATGAAAATTATAATTTATTGATCTCACTTAAAGCTTTCGAATGCAGCAACTTCCTTCAATATTTTTTTTTCTACAGGCCGAACCAGATGAAATCTAGATATTCCAGTTTGTTTATATTAGTTTTTAAACTGTAGCGGTGTTGAATTTCCAGCTTGATGTTAGTTTATACAAAATTTCTCATAGGATATTGACTGTATAAATTCACTCGTAATTCTCAACTTGCTACTCAAGTTTTCAGTCGCTTGGATTCCTCGAATTTTTGCGTGAGAATCCATCGTATTTTTTGAATTCCTCCATACCTTGACTTTCTAAATAATCCATTCTGTCATTGAAAAAAAAACTGTAATAAAAATACTGCTGGAAGAATACTTGTAGAGCGCGATCAGCTTACAAAGTAAATGGAATATTATGTAAATTACCACATATCATACCTTAAGGGTGCGGCAAAAGTGATTGTCATAATAATGAGATTTCGCATCGCAGATACGTTCAATTCTGATAGTAATAATAATGCTTCTCAATAAGAATCATAACTGCAAATGGTTTCAAAATGATAATCGGATAGCTGTTTTTGAAGGTCCCTAGCGGTCGGAGTTGACGGTCAATTGTGGGAGTTGGTTAATACAATATACGAGTGGTGTTTGGAAAGAATCTGAACTAATAAGGGAACCTTCTCATTTTCACTAAAATCATTTTCAATTCCCAACATATCTTTCACCTACTAATGAATACATTCCTGAGAATAGGATTTTTGAAATAGCAAAAAAATAAGATTTTGAACCGGACTGCAACTGGCGAAAGGCGCTACGCTTCGATAAAGTCGTGCTTTATCACGTTTATTTTCGTCTGTATTGGAGAATTATTTTCATATGAATAAGCTGGAGAGATGAACATTGGCGCAGCCAGGGGGGGCGTTGGGGCTGCAGCCCCCCCCCCTCAAGCCATCCAATGACAATTAAAATGATGGCGTAGAATACGGGAAAAATATTGAAAAAATTCTAGAATTTTGGAAGTGTTTTTTTTTGCGGTTTTATGTGTAAGGATAGGATCCTAGCGCACCTTTTACATTTTTCGCATTTTGTGTCCATAACTAGAGACATTCGTTAAATACATATGTATACAGAAAGAGAGCTAAGAAAATTTCCTACAAGAGGATGTTATTGTTTGCTGGCCTTACAGTTCGCTTGTAGGTGTTATAGGTGGTTTTGTCTTGTTTATCTTTGTTTTATGGTACACCGTGTATCCGAACATATTCAAATCATACATTTTCGGAATCAGCATAAAATTTTGAGTATGTCGATGGTTATTTCGAGTGAATCTGATGAATTTGGATTTTTGGTCATTTTTAAGGTATAACCCTTTGATGTTTTTTCGGCTGAAAATTCATTTTGTGCCGATCGACTCGAAAATCACAGCATATACTAATTTTGGCATGCTGAATCGATTGGCGTTCGCAGAATTGCTCTATCTCGATTCGGTCGTCGGTTGAAAATGTTATCTACAGGTTGCAGCTGCCGTTTTCCCGCCAAAAATTTTTCAATTTTTTTTCTATGATATATTCGTTAAATTCAATGTTTTTTCTATACGCTGACCGAATTTGAAATCGATTGCTAGTCAAACATAGATTTGGTAGGCATTTCTACGAACGTGTGCACTTTGAGTTGGACCGATTTTAATTTTATTATTTTTCGTTTTTCGAATACTGTGTCATGTTGAATTGATGGCGTAGAATACCGGAAAAATATTGAAAAAATTCTATAAGTTTCGGAAGTATTTTTCGTTGGCGGTTTTATGTGCTAGGATGGTTGATCCTAGCGCACCTTTTACATTTTTCGCATTTTGCGACCATAACGAGACACATTCGTTAAATACACAGGTATATAGAAAGAAAGCTAAAAAAATTTTCTACGAGATGATGTTATCGTTTGCGTGCCTTACAGTTCGCAGGTGTTATTCATAACATCCGGGTGACGAAAAAAAGAAGTCCTGGTAGGGCAGGACGTTTCTGAGAAATAATATTTGAATGGTCGCACACAAATTTCAGAATATATTGAAACTTCAGGAGACAGGGAGTCCGTCTTTGGGGTCCCCAAGGGACAGTGCTTGGCCCTTACTTTTTGTATTGTAATATATATATATATATATTTCAGTCCAGTTATTTTCCAAGCAGCACTCGTATGCCATAGGCCTGTAGCAAATTAAATACAAGGAAATCACTTGGTAAATTTTTCTTGAGTTATTTTCGACAAACATGGTATGCACTGGTAATTCGATTAAAACATCTATCTTACGTCGACCATCAACGCTATTAGTGAATAAAATAACACAATGCGACCATTAAATTATCTCTAAAACTAATTAACATTAATCTTTCGTTAATTACACTAATATAGCATTGGTCTGAAATATTTTTATATGCCTGGTTATTTCTCTAATATTTAGGTTGTGTCGTTATAAGGTAAAAGAAAGAGATCATTGACCTCGCTCATATAACAGCAGTCTCTCTCCATTAAGCCTATTGGAAATATTCTGCAGTTACAACAGAAACAAGTCATATTAATATCGTTATAAAATGAATGCCGATATCATTAGTACTCTAGCAGAATTAGGTCAAACAGAGGAAATTGAAAATATATCCAGCGATTTTTCTTTTGAAATAGAAAAAGGCATAAAAAGAACTAATGATACACTTTCGAAAAAGTACCCCGTGGGTCAGCTGTAGGTCAGCTTACTCAGGTTAGGTTCGTGTGTTAATCGCCAGCAAAAAACGCATTTTCAACTCAGTTTGTCTTTTTCTTGTCTTTCATTTCAAAGGATTTTAGTTGGGCAACCAGAATGGGCTATACGGAAGCCGAGCTACTTAGGAATTTTTGCCACTATATCTCAGGCAGTAGCTTTTGCTATACTCGACTGTGTAATAGAAAATACCAAAAGAGGCTACCACGGCCAGCACATCACTATACTTGCCGACAACCAAGCGGCGATCAAGTCCCTTACATCATATAGTCAATTCGCTGCTAATGTCTGAATGCCTTGACGTTCTGCAAGGCTATCCACCGCCAATAAGGTAAAGCCTCTTTAGGTCCCTGGTCAAACCTGAGTGCCCGAAAATGAATAAGACGATTATATGCCAGAAAAGGTGTGAAAAGCTCAACGATTGAACCAATCCTAGCCGTTTCTCGATCATGGAGCGTCTCAACCATGAAGGTTGACCCTATTTTGGATATTTAATATTTGACGAATGCCTTTGGGATTTTGAGATAATACTTCAATGAATGATTTATAATAAAATTTAACCGGAGAAATCTGAATGGTCGGTTAGATGGAATTACACAAATAATCTGAAATGTGGTGAAGTATAAGACGATATAAATAAATATTTACATTAATTCGGTGACTAACGCTAGTGATATTATGGAAATAATGAATTATCTAACATTGAAACCGCTTGAATTCAATTCTTGGAAGTCGATTCATTGAGTTTCACGGGTTGTTTCGGACAGATTTGCTGTTATTATAGATACAAAACTGAAACTATGCCAATTATTTCAATTTGAACAAAACTTGTTTCCATTTTTATTAGAACTCTTTCAGTCTATACATCTATGAACAGTTAGTTGCTAATACACTTGATGTTTTTCTCACCAACATTCTTGATCCATAGATGATTGTGATCTACTTGGGAACTCCGCCCACTAACTTATCTCCACCCTTTTCTTTTTTTCACAAGGATGCCCTGTCTCATATTGCACTACAATTTCTCAGCATTTCGATGAGAAAGAGTATTTCTCTTTTGGAGAAATGCACAGACAAGGTTTTTGAGATCATAGAGTTGAGGATGCAAATATATATACCTAACATGACAAGAAGAACATCATCTGATGAACCTTGGTTTAGCATAAACCGTAAACCAAGGCACGATGTTCTCTGTACATAACAATATTCTCTTTTTCATGGAAACCATAACTTTAACAGTGAAAGTTATCATATATTTTTTGCGTCCCTCTCTTTCGCAAGAGAGTCTGCCACTTCATTGCCTTCCATGCCAGAGTGGCCAGGAATCCAGACCAGAGGCAGATTGTTGAATCTTCCTATTGAGATTTTTTTTTTCGACAGTTTCATACTAACTTGGATGTTGATCGGTACGAGCCAGTTGACTGTCCAAATTTTTTTTATTCCTCCAGCCTCTCCGCACATAAGTCAATGGCGTGAATATCCGCCTGGAATACATTTGCATAGGACCCTAGATAGGTTCAGATCACTGTCCTAGGTCCACAACTGTACACGCCCGTCCCAGCGCCTGCGGGGGTTCTCCAACCATCTGTGAACCAGCACTTGTCTGCATTTAGTAGTTTCTCCTTTCGGATGACCCACTCTATTTCGGATTAGGACGGTCATGGTTGACTGTTGGAGGCATTATATCGGAGGTTCTTCTGTTTCGCTCCATATTAGCAGTTGAATAGTTGTCCTAAGACCAAGCGAGTCAACAGGCGATAGAATTAGATCCAGAAATAAGGTTGTCAGCATAACAGACGTTTCGTCTGCATATTGACAGATCATGTTGTCAGGTACCCCTAAGGAACGGGTATTCCCATTTAAAAAGAATAAGAAGGGACCAAGTATGAGGCCTGTGGAACTCCATGGTGTGTCACTTTCTGTACACTTGAGTAATGTCTTTCTCCAGTTCGTATTACACACCACATGTTTTCATTTCTCTAAATAGGTTAGATAAGATTAGAGCAGAAACTTACTGTACATATTTTTTTAGCGTCAAAATATAATCCCACTACCTATTTTTTGTAAATTTGACAGCATCAAATATAGCAGTATCTGTTAATTTATAAGGCACATAGCATATAATAGGGATCTACCAGTAAATTATTTATTGAGATATAATTAGATAATTTCCACTCTCATTTGAGCTTGAATATGTAAAGAAGTTATATTTAATCTTTGTTTTATCCTAATAATCAGTCAGATAATTGGATATGTAATATCTAAAAATATTCTTGACGGCGAAGGTGTTATTAAATATTGATATTTAGAATGTCACTTTGTTATGGCTTTCGTTGAACCAAAGCGTGCCCGCTAAATATAATGAATTTCACTTTTTATTTGATTTGATTTCAACACAGAAGAACACTATGCATGAAAGTTTATTCCGATCTTAACTCATCGAAGTTTATTAAGACTTATAACCCATTAATGTATAAAAATGTCGCCAAAATTGTTAAAAACGACCGTTTATATTCGCATTTTCTACCAAAACTTTCACTTTCTCGTCTATTTTTATGATAAAAACTTAAAACTTGCAAACAAGATAATGAAGGCGAATGCAATTGCATAAATTAAATATTGTTATAGCTTTCACCATGGGATAAGATTGTTTCGAAATAAGTCTACCTTTTGAAGCAAACATTCTAGATATAAACCTCTCCCCAAGTAATATCACCGTCAAGAGAGGAACATCTGGAAGTTTTGGAACAAAGCAAGACCGATCTTCCAGGAAGTGTGCATGCTTTACACAATGCGATAGCGGCAGTGAATTCGTTCTCTGGTGCAGCATCATCTATTTAAATAAATAATAAAATTGCACTTATATTATATCCTATCCAAAGTATTAGATAAAAAATGAACATCGTAACATGCAAAGAAAAAATATTTAGATTTTCAGACACGCATTCATAGTGCACATTAATGATGCTTATCGTAGTTCTTTTTCAATCCCAAAGGGTGTCCCTAAAATCCCCAGAAAGGGCATGTTCCTTTGTTCGTATATTCTTTGTAAATGATCAGGACGTAGTTACTACGTTTTCAGTTTCTTTCCAAATATAGCCGACAAGTTCAACACAGAGCCTTTGTCATTTAGAGGCAAAATCAGAGAACTTGTTTAAAAAATCAGGGACTCTAAATTTCTCTTTGACTTCTGTGGCGGGCCTAACTTAATGTGTTCTATATTTAGAACTTTTTTTTGGCACAGGTGAGCAGGTTTTGCAGCCCCTGCACGAAGGCTTCTCAGCTTGGGCTCATTGTGCACCACATGATTGGTTATGTGCTAGGATGCCTGATCCTAGCGCACCTTATACATTTTTCGCATTTTGCGACCATAACGAGACACATTCGTTAAATACATAGGTATATAGAAAGAAAGCTAGGAAAATTTTCTACAAGAAGATGTTATTGTTTGCTGGCCTAACAGTTCGCTTGTAGGTGTTATAGGTGGTTTTGTGTGCTAGGATGCCTGATCCAAGCGCACCTTTTACATTTTTCGCAATTTGCGACCATAACGAGACACATTCGTTAAATACATAGGTATATAGAAAG
The DNA here is from genome assembly GCA_958298965.1 of Chrysolina haemoptera. Lineage (NCBI taxonomy): Eukaryota > Metazoa > Arthropoda > Insecta > Coleoptera > Chrysomelidae > Chrysolina > Chrysolina haemoptera. Next base: position 4,613,896 of record OY282596.1, on the reverse strand, counting down.
AAAGCTAGGAAAGTTTTCTACAAGAAGATGTTATTGTTTGCTGGCCTAACAGTTCGCTTGTAGGTGTTATAGGTGGTTTTGTGTGCTAGGATGCCTGATCCAAGCGCACCTTTTACATTTTTCGCAATTTGCGACCATAACGAGACACATTCGTTAAATACATAGGTATATAGAAAGAAAGCTAGGAAAATTTTCTACAAGAAGATGTTATTGTTTGCTGGCCTAACAGTTCGCTTGTAGGTGTTATAGGTGGTTTTGTGTGCTAGGATGCCTGATCCAAGCGCACCTTTTACATTTTTCGCAATATGCGACCATAACGAGACACATTCGTTAAATACATAGGTATATAGAAAGAAAGCTGGGAAAATTTTCTACAAGAAGATGTTATTGTTTGCTGGCCTTACAGTTCGCTTGTAAGTGTTATAGTTGGTTTTGTGTGCTAGGATGCCTGATCCTAGCGCACCTTTTACATTTATCGCATTTTGCGACCATAACGAGACACATTCGTTAAATACATAGTTATATAGAAAGAAAGCTAGGAAAATTGTCTACAAGATGTTATTGTTTGCTGGCCTAACAGTTCGGTTGTAGGTGTTATAGGTGGTTTTGTGTGCTAGGATGCCTGATACTAGCGCACCTTTTACATTTATCGAATTTTGCGACCATAACGAGACACATTCGTTAAATACATGGGTATATAGAAAGAAAGCTAGGAAAATTTTCTACAAGAAGATGTTATTGTTTGCTGTCCTAACAGTTCGCTTGTAGGTCTTATAGGTGGTTTTGTGTGCTAGGATGCCTGATCCTAGCGCACCTTTCACATTTATCGCATTTTGCTACCATAACGAGACAAATTTGTTAAATATATTGGTATATAGAAAGAAAGCTAGGAAAATTTTCTACAAGAAGATGTTATTGTTTGCTGGCCTAACAGTTCGCTTGTAGGTGTTATAGGTGGTTTTGTGTGCTAGGATGCCTGATCCTAGCGCACATTTTACATTTATCGCATTTTGCGACCATAACGAGACACATTCGTTAAATACATAGGTATGTAGAAAGAAAGCTATGAAAATTTTCTACAAGAATATGTTATTGTTTGCTGGCCTAACAGTTCGCTTGTAGGTGTTATAGGTGGTTTTGTGTGCTAGGATGTCGGATTCGTGTGATACAATTTTTGTTGCACATTTATCTTTGTTTTATGGTACACCGTGTATCCGAACATATGCAAATCATACATTTTCGGAATCAGCATAAAATTTTGAGTATATCGATGGTTATTTTGAGTGAATCTGATGACTTTGGATTTTTGGCCATTTTTAAGGTATAACCCTTTGATGTTTTTTAGACTGAAAATTCATTTTGTGCCGATCGACTCGAAAATCACAGCATATACTAATTTTGCCATGCTGTATCGATTGGCGTTCGCAGAATTGCTCTATCTCGATTCGGTCATCGCATTAAAATGTTAATCTAGAGGTTGCAGGTGCATTTTCCCGCCAAAAATTTTTCTAATCATTTTCTATGTTACATTCGTTAAATTTAATCTTTTTTCTATATGCTGACCAAATTTGAAATCGATTGCTAGTCAAACAGATTTCAGTTGGATGAAGAAGGGTTGGAAGCTCCTGTAAAGGTTCGTCCAGCCGTGGTTCCTCTGTAGGTTCCTTGGGGGTTCCCCTGCTAATATGTGTTTTTGGGCTATACCTTTGGTTCCTGTGTTTTTCTTGTCCAGTGTGCCTGCCCGATTTTCTGTTTCGTGGGAAATAAACGATAAAAAAAATAATAAAAAACCGTTATAGTTTTATTGGTTCCTTACAGTTAAGCAAGAACTTTCAATATTTTTGGTATAGTTTCATGGTGTCTATTAAATACTTTATAATCGTCATCAATAACGATTTGTTTATTTATGGCGAGTTCATGTTCGAAATTATCTTGAGACAAAGGAATGCTTATCAATATTAGCTGCTAGTTTGGATGGCAATGTGTGAGTTGAAGCATCAGTATAATGAATATCTATCATTTCAAAAAGTAGTATGTGTCGGTATACCATTCAAAATGGTTTTTACCCCATTTTTCTACGTCGGGGGAGGGACTATAAAAAGCCGCATTGTGGATAATTTATTTTCTGTACTTCGGTTGTATCTCTCTGATATGTATTGAAAAATTGAATACCCGCTCTTCTGCCTAGTCGGACACTTCAAATTCGTGGCTTTTGATCTATTTTGAAACGTACCCACTTCATAAGAATTTTTTTGATCGGTTGGATCGAAAAAAAAAGGAACATGTGTATTGTGTGTAATAATTATAGTAATGACACATTTTAATATTCTACTCTGAAAACTTAGAAAAATAGAAATGAACGACTCTCTTAACTCAAGAGTTGAGATTTTACGAGTATCCATTATAACATGACTCAGTATGTTCATGTCATCGGCTTCTAATTAAAGCCTTGAACAAAACAAAAGTGCGCATAAAAAATCTCTGTTTACAGAATAGATAATATTAAGTCTGAATTTCAGCAAATTTCAGAAAAACTGAGATGACTGAACTTTTACGCTTGAATGTCCCGTTTTCGCGCAAAGATACATAAGCACGTCACTGTCTTTTGGTCGCAACATATCGGTATATTTCACCTCATAACTTGACCAATATCTCTCCGTTACCTCAGTTGATCCATACATTTCGTGATAAAAAAAAAGGCGAATGTGCTACATAATTTCATTTCTTTGCAGATAACAAAATACCCGAAAGCATGAGATAAATAAAGTTGACAAATGGACAATCACGACCATGAAAAGGAACAAGATAGAGAAAGGCGGGTAAGTGATTCGTATATGCGATAAAATCAACTTTTTTGACGGTAATTTACTTTTGAAAAGCTGCGATCTTAACAAATTTATTCTGGCTTATATCAAAGCAATCAAAAAGTCAAACTAATTGCTACATGATTATATAGACCAGGCATCAAATGCGTTTTGGTCCGTAAAATAGAGAGCTATTTTAATAGTTTGATGCAGCATATGCATGTGACTATGGTTTTTTAAATTTTTACAGAGGGGCACTCGTTTCGGCTTATTTCGACACAAGGGGTCAAGTAAGATGTTTGAAATAATTTGCAATTATATTTATAGTGGTCTTTGAATTTTAAAGATCGGACACTTTTAAAAAAGTAACATTTTGAAACAACTACTTTCCTGGCTCATACCACGACGAACGTTGAATTACATCTAATGAATTTCCCTGCAAGTTCCTACAAAGATTTCTCCGCAATTGCTAGATGCATGGAAATAGATCGATTTCTGGGTTCTTGTCCTCATCAGTATATGGTAGGTCTCTGCAGAGAATAACTAATGTCTGCAACAAATGGTTCAACAAACTATCCATGTCAAGGCACAAGCTGAGACACGGGCGCCATCTGAACTTCAGCCCCTCAACCAAAGCAATACCCAAAATTTGCAACTAGCAATTGCGGAGACATCCCTGTAGGAACTCTGCACGGAAATTCATTAAATGTAATTCAACGTTCGTCTTGATATTAGCCAGGAAAGTAGTTGTTTTCTGATGGATTTTCGACCCAATTTTTCCTATTGTATAGGATTATGGCAATAAGCGATGTCCTGGTAGAGTAGGACATATTGTTTCTCTCTTGACAAGCTTATTGTGAACAATACAGATTTCTTCATTTGTATTGGTGGTCAAATTAATCACGCAAGATCATTTGTTACAAATAAAACGTCATTTTTTATTACAGTGTAATTTACTATTGCCCTGAGCCTCAGATCAATAAAAAAACTCTCTGTTGACTGGTCTAGTGTGTATAAAAGAGAAAGCATAGTGTTGCGATTTTTTTTCAGCATTATGCCAGAAAGTTATCGGTATTGGGAATTCATTGGAATCTTTGACGATTGGATTGAATTGATTGATCATTATTAACACTGTAGAAAGTTACATTTACATCTAAACAATTACTTTATGGCGACGACCCGTCGTAAAATCGATAAATTTCAGTGTCAACGATTCTTGCACATGTTCATGTGTTTTTCAAGATTCTATTTCGGTGAAACGTTTCGGAAGTCGTATAAATACAGGAAAGACTAATATAAATTGAATATTTTCTGAGCAGCGACTTTGTTTTGTCTCTCAGTGCAAATATGTTCTACGTCATAATTCACTCGTATTGTGAATTCTGTTTCTCGGAAAAACAAATATTCTATCTGTGGCAAAGTTTCGTTAAATTGAAATATTTGAGGTTATTTTCTAACTTTCCTGTGGAAATATGATGAGTACTAAGCTACATCTAGGAAACACCACCACATAAAGCCTTCCTGACGAGTGTTTAGATTCCTTGATACCCACATTGTGATTTTTATATTCGTATATTATAACCTTTGAAATATTATTGTAAGCAGTTTGTTACGTCTGTGTTTTTATGTTGTGTCAAAACTTGTCAAATAATGGTTTTTATGTATACAATTATAATGACTCGTCATAGAAATGACAATTTAATATTCGCTCCCAGTAGGTTCCTTGAATTTGTTACAACAATGTTAGTTGATACTGATAATGTGGATTATGAAAATTTTCTGTCAAAAACACCGCTGTCGTAAAAATCTGAACCAAGACAAACATAATATTCATAATTGAAAATTGCATTTCATATTATCTTTATGATGCAAACATTTTTGTTAACAATGGCAATAGAAAAATATTGCCTCCTTGCACAATGTATTTACATATTATTCGACGTTTTTTTCACTGTCTCAATGGAACAGTTACTGTTTGTAACACTGGTTGATTTTTATTCGAAAGACCTGATTAGGTAGGTATATGGTAGAATTCTGGCCTTGGCTTAGCACCAAGAATAACTCCTCGCAAAAGCTCATGGCTGTTAAGTTTGCCGATGGATAATGATAATATTACTTTATTTCAAAGAAATTGAATAAAATAAAGACAAAATATAAGTATACATGATAGCCAAACAATGTGAAAAAGTTCAATATATCTTCCCCCATAGATTCTATTACATAAAATTGAATTAGAATCACTCGGCATTGTTGTTTTTTTGTTAAAATTGTTTTTTCCGTTAACCAGCTGTCGTCCCCTTACGAACGACAGCCCTCAAAAGTCGAAACTTGTGCGAGCCAAGGATTAACAAGGTCTTACCTTTTAACGTGCGATTCCTAGCACTTTCTTGGGCCATCAGATAAATCTGAAGTCGCTGAGGATTCGAACCTCGCCGACCAGCAGTCAATGGTTTTGAACGCTTCAGTCTCAACCACTGAGCTACTTGACCCTTATATAATAATAATAATTTATTATTTACCATAAAAAAAACCGACACATTCAGAATATACTTGCGTATAGATATACATATAAATATATAACGTTGCTAAGTAAATGGTTTGGTGTTAGGTCTATTTACAGATTCTTTCAAATTCAAATAGAGTCTTGGGCGGTAAATGTAAAAAGGATAAGTATATGAAAACAGTGGTTAGTAAGAGAAAATATACATGTATTTAAATGAATCAGGAACAATAACAAAATCCAATGATTTCCTACCACAAAACAATTGCTCAGTCTATCAATATCTTGAAAATTCAATTGTCGTAATTCATGGAAATATAAACACTGCCACATTCTCAAGAGTGGCTGGATTATGGTAGCTGTAACATAAACACCTTTGGCACATGGAGATAATGTTAGATATAAGATCATCAGTAATCGATGAAGTGCTCGCTTTTGTTTGTGTCTCACACGAGAGTTTGTTTAAGTTCTTTGTGTTCAATAATGGTTTGCAGTTTGTCTTCTTTGTTCTGACATGTAGTAATCGGTGGGGTTTCAACTCTAAAAAGAACGCTGGCGTCCCACAGGGATTCATTCTTGCACCAACTTTTTTTTCCCAATGATGTCCACAGCTGCTTTCATATGAAGGTTCCCTTTATAGTTTTGGCGACTTGGAAACAGTGGTGTTGATATTCACGATCTGATGTTTTATCGACATTGCTGACAATATACGTATAGTACATCAAATTAATATAAAAACGGTTCTTAAATTTCAAATAAACAGCCGTATTAGCCCAGTCAAATAATGTTTCCATATTATTCGATCTTCAATTTCCTGAAGATTATGGATAGTAACCTGGGGGTTCGTTATTATCAATCTACTGATGATTTATTACCCGTAAGTGTAATTTAAAATCAATGAAAACATCGTTATTTTAAATCCGGGCCTGTTCGACTTTGCAAGTGGTAATGCAGTTATTCAATTAGGACGTCGCGTGCCATTTTAGTCCAGTGAATAAAAAGACTTGTTCACATTATTTATGTTTTTATCGACTTTGAATTAGATTCACCAAAATGAATTATTGTATGGGACCTCTACTAACAGTTTATGAAAGAACATCTCCATGCCGGAAAATTGTGTAGAGAATTTTTTCATCGACTGTACTAAATTGTCCTATATGACCCTCAATTCCATGAAATGTGCAGATTTGATGTTACTCAATTCTATTTTCATCTCTATTCATCAGAATACTCTTGATTATCATCAGTCAGAAAAACAATTCGCTCGAAAAAACTATTATTGTAGTTTAACGTAGATATGGGATTCCATTATCGCATGGATGGTCACCCTGAACTCACACTATACAATCTGCACGTACTCTGGGAGTGGTTTGAGTTATTTATAAAAATGAAATATATGTCATTATTTCCCACGCTAGAGGAATTAATAAAATCAATACGGCACCATTCATATGGTCATGAAGCTATGAATAACGCAGACTTGCAGGAAAACATGTTTGTGAAATTAGTTTTTTTCATGTTATTTTTGTCGACGGATAGAAAAAATTCCATTGTGAAGGATTTCGAGGCGTTGTCTGTTTGGAACAGAAGTAAAAGCGATGCCCAACAACTAAAATCACACGAGATTCCGATGTGGAATAACATTTCCCTGATATGAAGTAAGCGATTGCCTTAATAGAGAAAATGAACTTCGTCTCAATTGTTGATTTATTGTTTCTAGGTAGTTGGAATTTATCTTAATAGTATAATAATTATTTTTCTAAACTATTATGCGACTTGTAATTGCCGTTTTTGCAGCAACGCCCCAGATGATGATTCCCTAGTAAATGTGACATTCGACGAGTGCATAATATATTATCTTCAGTTATGTTCAGTATATTCCTCAGATTATAAGATTTGTAAACAATTAGAAATTGCAGTTCTTTGTTCAAATAATTGATGTGAATATTCCATTTCGGATGATTATTTGGAATCATTCCCAGATATTTGAATTTGTTTGTCGACTCAATAATGAAGTCATGTAATACATGAAACATCCTAAATCTGCTGTTGAACCACGATGTTATATTTTTCAAGTAATTTTTTGACTTATGATTTCAATGTTATCCTGCCTTTGTCTATAAAATATAACTGAGTCATCCGCATATGTGGTTATCTTGCCACAGCTGTGAGTGCCAGACAAGCTGTTGATATATAAATTAAATGAAATTTTACCTAGAACTGGGCCCTGTGGTACGCCACACTATACTTTCTGTTCTATGTTTGGCTTTCAGTTCTATGTTTAGCTTTCAGTTCTATGTTCAGCTTTCAGTTCTATGTTTAGCTTTCAGTTCTAATATATTCGTTATTTTTTCAGCCGTCAATCTTCATCATCTTGTTTCTCTTCGAGTTTTCTGTTCTTTCCATCGTATTTCCAAAATAGTTTACCTCTTTTTTTGTTTCTATTTTATTCTTGGCGGTGAATCCACGAGTCCAAAATGTTTGACATATAAGATTCCGATTTTCAAAAAACACTTTCTTTGTTGGCATCTGGCTTTATTTTGAATATTTGGTTCTATAAGTTTTTTCTGAGTATAATAACACTGTTAAAAATTCAATCAAAACAAACCTCTTTTTTTAATAAACTATTGCGAAATTCAAGTTTGAGGTTCAACAATTTGTGTATGCACATATGGTTGATAATCAAAATATATTTGATTATATCACATTTCAAACAAAAATGATTAATGTATGTAATAAGTCAACGTGGATGACTGTAAATACGTCGTGGCAATAGCTGTGCCCATGGAAACTATAGAGTTGATTCGTTTTCTCATCGGCATATTGAATAGAGCGAAAAAATCCCAGTACTAATCCAAGTTTACTAGGGTCCTGCTTTTTTATTCAACTATTCCGAAAATTGTTTGGAGCTGGATTGAAACAGTTGCTCATCATCTCTTGGCAACCATATTGTGCGATTAAAAGTGTTCCTGTACATAGTATCCTTTCTCGCATAATCAGAAATAGTTTTAAGTCCCTTCATGTATAATGATTATTTTGTTATGAAATATGTCTAGAACGCAGTATAAACAACAGTAACGACATTTGATTCTTGATATAGTCACGATCGAAGCATCTCTGAGGGACGATCTACGCGTTCCCAACGCTATCGTCGTTCTCGATTATTTGAATGATATACATGCAGAAGGTGAGCCGTGCAGAGGTTTAAGCAGTACGCGCACTGAATCCGCTCGACTCGGATCGGCACGGCACGGCATTATCGAACGTTTTGCATTGTTCCTATTTCAATATACCTCCGCAGAGACCGTTCGACTCGACTGAGTACGGCCGAGAGAACTAGTTACTACTGACTTGCCAGTCGAGTCAGTGCGCGGGTAACCGTCGTGCCGATCCGACCCGTTCCGTGCCGATCCGAGTCGAGCGGATTCAGTGCGCGTACTGCTTTAGTCGAGTCCGCGAATAAAATCCTTTAAAGTTTGTACGTGGGGCTCTTTATCAGTGAGTTTAAGCTGGGTCATTGAATTTTCGGAGTTTATTGTTGTTGATAAAGCTGTGAATAAACAAAAATTATAATTGGTCCATCATTTCTGTAGACACGTGAGGTGGTCACAATATTGATATTCTCATTTTTATTTTTTCAGAATTCCAACACCGAATACTTACCAACAAAATGCCGAATCACGAAACCAACCCCACCAAAGCCAGCAACAAACCCATTGCAATTCATAAAAGTGGCACCATGTCCTCTCTTCCAAAAAGCCCAAGAACAAATAAAAAAGGTCGAAGAGATAAAAAAAGAGGAAAAAGAAATGAGGACGGAAGTTGAAGATTGGCAACAGGTATGTATATTCTTCAGTTGACCCTTTTTAGTGAAATGAACTAATTTGTGCTATTATGTTTCACAGTAAAGTTTGTCTAAATTATATATACAGTTATAGTAGTGATTTAGAACGAAAACAGAGCTCCTCATAAGGTAATGTTTGAACATAAAATATACCATCTATTCAAGAGACAAGGCGTCAAATTGGTTAAAAAAATCAGTTATTTTTTTTGCTGGGGTGGAGGAAATCAAAACTCAAGATCTATTGCGAGGCTGCGCTGTTTCTCCGATACCTCAGAACTAAAACCTCCACTTCTATGTAGGCACGTCAGGCTGTTGCCTCCAATGGCACTTATGTCCATTGTATCATGCATAAATTACATTTTTTATTTTTTAATTTTCATGGAGAATGTTCCCCTTTTCAACATGAATACCTCCCAAGAGGTTATCTTGAACAATGGAAAATAGCCACTAAAGTTTGTCTTTCAGCCGCAGATGATTCCACAACAGATTTTATGAATATCCTATTTTATGTTCTGTCACAGTATCCCATCCATTACTATCGTGCCTTGTATGAGTGTGTAGAAGTTCTTCAGTGAGTGGGACCTGTATAGTTCTGGATCGCCAGATGGCTGCCCGAAAATTGCCTATCTTTTGCGGTCTAGTGCCTCGCAACAGCACAGTATTTGTGTCACTGTTTCTGAATCCCTGACCGCGCAGGTTTCAATGAGGCGGTCCATTCCATACTTGAAGTCCTTCAGTAGGATGAACCAAAGCTGTGAAAATGGTGTTAGGGCTTTTCACAACACCTCAAGCAGCACCTCGGTCAATTTGGGATAGACAAGAATTATGAATGCAGGTGGTGCTTGGAAGTCAAACCCTCACATCATATTCAGCTTCAAGTAAGGGATACGCACTTTAGAAACAGCATTATCTGCCTACAGATGACCTACGAGTGAATTTTTTTTGCCGACAAAAAGATTTCTGATGAGTTTTCGACATTTTCGTTCAAAGATTCGAAATCATCACGTCAAAATACGTTCGAGGCCAAAAATTTTAAATTCGAAAAAAGAAAAATAAAAAAGTTCAAAAAATTATGTATGTTGATAAATTCGACTTTTTTGTCCGTTGATTGTTTTCGTTCAAATTCGTATATACTAATTCCGATATTCTGAAACGATTGGGGTTCGCAGAATTTGTCTACCTCTAACCTCGAGTTGGTCAGCTCTAAATCAGTTGTTAGATGGTTTTTTTGCCGCCAAAAATATTTTTGATGAGTTTTCGACATTGTCGTTGAAAGATTCGGAATCAGCACGTCAAATACGTCCGAGGCCAAAACTTTGAAATTCGAAAAATGAAAAATAAAAAATTTCAAAAAATTATGTATGTTGATAAATTCGACTTTTTTTTCCGTTGATTTTTTTCATTTAGATTCTCAGTATATACTAATTCGGCCATTCTGAATCGATTGGCGTTCGCAGAATTTGTCTACCTCTAACCGTTCTCGAGTTGGTCAGCTCTAAATCAGTTGTTAGATGTTTTTTTTGCCTCCAAAAATATTTCTGATGAGTTTTCGACAGTTTCGTTCAAAGATTCGGAATCAACACGTCAAAATACGTTCGAGGGCCAAAAATTTGAAATTCGAAAAATGAAAAATGAAAAAGTTCAAAAAATTATGTATGTTGATAAATTCGACTTTTTTGTCCGTTGATTTTTTTCGTTCAAATTGTCAGTACATACTAATTTGACTATTCTGAATCGATTCGCTGTCGCAGAATTTGTCTATCTCCAACCGTTCTCGAGTTGGTCAGCTCTAAATCAGTTTTTAGATGTTTTTTTGCCGCCAAAAATATTTCTGATGAGTTTTCGACATTTTCGTTCAAAGATTCGAAATCAGCACATCAAAATACGTTCGAGGCCAAAAATTTGAAAATCGAAAAATGAAAAATGAAAAAGTTCAAAAAATTATGTATGTTGATAAATTCGACTTTTTTGTCCGTTGATATTTTTCGTTCAAATTATCAGTATATACTAATTTGACTATTCTGAATCGATTGGCTTTCGCAGAATTAGTCTACCTCTAACCGTTGTCGAGTTGGTCAGCTCTAAATCAGTTTTTAGATGTTTTTTTTGCCGCCAAAAATAGTTCTGATGAGTTTTCGACATTTTCGTTTAAAGATTCGAAATCAGCACGTTAAAATACGTTCGAGGCCAAAAATTTTAAATTCGAAAAAAGAAAAATGAAGAAGTTCAAAAAATTATGTATGTTGATAAATTCGACTTTTTTGTCCGTTGATTTTTTTCGTTCAAATTCGCAGTATATACTTATTCGGATATTATGAATCGATTGGCGTTCGCAGAATTTGTCTACCTCTAACCGTTCTCGAGTTGGTCAGCTCTAAATCAGTTGTTAGGTGTTTTTTTTGCCGCCAAAAATATTTCTGATCAGTTTTCGACATTGTCGTTGAAAGATTCGGAATCAGCATGTAAAAATGCGTTCGAAGCCAAAAATTTGAAAGTCGAAAAATGAAAAATGAAAAAGTTCAAAAAATTATGTATGTTGATAAATTCGACTTTTTTGTCCGTTGATTTTTTTCGTTCAAATTGTCAGTACATACTAATTTGACTATTCTGAATCGATTCGCTGTCGCAGAATTTGTCTATCTCCAACCGTTCTCGAGTTGGTCAGCTCTAAATCAGTTTTTAGATGTTTTTTTGCCGCCAAAAATATTTCTGATGAGTTTTCGACATTTTCGTTCAAAGATTCGAAATCAGCACATAAAAATACGTTCGAGGCCAAAAATTTGAAAATCGAAAAATGAAAAATGAAAAAGTTCAAAAAATTATGTATGTTGATAAATTCGACTTTTTTGTCCGTTGATATTTTTCGTTCAAATTATCAGTATATACTAATTTGACTATTCTGTATCGATTGGCTTTCGCAGAATTAGTCTACCTCTAACCGTTGTCGAGTTGGTCAGCTCCAAATCAGTTTTTAGATGATTTTTTTGCCGTCAAAAATATTTCTGATGAGTTTTCGACATTTTCGTTCAAAGATTCGAAATCAGCACGTCAAAATACGTTCGAGGCCAAAAATTTGAAAATCGAAAAATGAAAAATGAAAAAGTTCAAAAAATTATGTATGTTGATAAATTCGACTTTTTTGTCCGTTGATCTTTTTCGTTCAAATTCTCAGTATATACTAATTTGACTATTCTGAATCGATTGGCTTTCGCAGAATTAGTCTACCTCTAACCGTTGTCGAGTTGGTCAGCTCTAAATCAGTTTTTAGATGTTTTTTTTGCCGCCAAAAATAGTTCTGATGAGTTTTCGAAATTTTCGTTTAAAGATTCGAAATCAGCACGTTAAAATACGTTCGAGGCCAAAAATTTTAAATTCGAAAAAAGAAAAATGAAGAAGTTCAAAAAATTATGTATGTTGATAAATTCGACTTTTTTGTCCGTTGATTTTTTTCGTTCAAATTCGCAGTATATACTTATTCGGATATTATGAATCGATTGGCGTTCGCAGAATTTGTCTACCTCTAACCGTTCTCGAGTTGGTCAGCTCTAAATCAGTTGTTAGGTGTTTTTTTTGCCGCCAAAAATATTTCTGATCAGTTTTCGACATTGTCGTTGAAAGATTCGGAATCAGCATGTAAAAATGCGTTCGAAGCCAAAAATTTGAAAGTCGAAAAATGAAAAATGAAAAAGTTCAAAAAATTATGTATGTTGATAAATTCTACTTTTTTGTCCGTTGATTTTTTTCGTTTAAATTCTCAGTATATACTAATTCGGCCATTCTGAATCGATTGGCGTTCGCAGAATTTGTCTACCTCTAACCGTTCTCGAGTTGGTCAGCTCTAAATCAGTTGTTAGATGTTTTTTTTGCCTCCAAAAATATTTCTGATAAGTTTTCGACAGTTTCGTTCAAAGATTCGGAATCAACACGTCAAAATACGTTCGAGGGCCAAAAATTTAAAATTCGAAAAATGAAAAATGAAAAAGTTCAAAAAATTATGTATGTTGATAAATTCGACTTTTTTGTCCGTTGATTTTTTTCGTTCAAATTGTCAGTATATACTAATTTGACTATTCTGAATCGATTCGCTGTCGCAGAATTTGTCTATCTCCAACCGTTCCCGAGTTGGTCAGCTCTAAATCAATTTTTAGATGTTTTTTTGCCGCCAAAAATATTTTTGATGAGTTTTCGACATTTTCGTTCAAAGATTCGAAATCAGCACATCAAAATACGTTCGAGGCCAAAAATTTGAAAATCGAAAAATGAAAAATGAAAAAGTTCAAAAAATTATGTATGTTGATAAATTCGACTTTTTTGTCCGTTGATATTTTTCGTTCAAATTATCAGTATATACTAATTTGACTATTCTGTATCGATTGGCTTTCGCAGAATTAGTCTACCTCTAACCGTTGTCGAGTTGGTCAGCTCTAAATCAGTTTTTAGATGATTTTTTTGCCGTCAAAAATATTTCTGATGAGTTTTCGACATTTTCGTTCAAAGATTCGAAATCAGCACGTCAAAATACGTTCGAGGCCAAAAATTTGAAAATCGAAAAATGAAAAATGAAAAAGTTCAAAAAATTATGTATGTTGATAAATTCGACTTTTTTGTCCGTTGATCTTTTTCGTTCAAATTCTCAGTACATACTAATTTGACTATTCTGAATCGATTGGCTTGCGCAGAATTAGTCTACCTCTAACCGTTGTCGAGTTGGTCAGCTCTAAATCAGTTTTTAGATGTTTTTTTTGCCGCCAAAAATAGTTCTGATGAGTTTTCGACATTTTCGTTTAAAGATTCGAAATCAGCACGTTAAAATACGTTCGAGGCCAAAAATTTTAAATTCGAAAAAAGAAAAATGAAGAAGTTCAAAAAATTATGTATGTTGATAAATTCGACTTTTTTGTCCGTTGATTTTTTTCGTTCAAATTCGCAGTATATACTTATTCGGATATTCTGAATCGATTGGCGTTCGCAGAATTTGTCTACCTCTAACCGTTCTCGAGTTGGTCAGCTCTAAATCAGTTGTTAGGTGTTTTTTTTGCCGCCAAAAATATTTCTGATCAGTTTTCGACATTGTCGTTGAAAGATTCGGAATCAGCATGTAAAAATGCGTTCGAAGCCAAAAATTTGAAAGTCGAAAAATGAAAAATGAAAAAGTTCAAAAAATTATGTATGTTGATAAATTCTACTTTTTTGTCCGTTGATTTTTTTCGTTTAAATTCTCAGTATATACTAATTCGGCCATTCTGAATCGATTGGCGTTCGCAGAATTTGTCTACCTCTAACCGTTCTCGAGTTGGTCAGCTCTAAATCAGTTGTTAGATGTTTTTTTTGCCTCCAAAAATATTTCTGATAAGTTTTCGACAGTTTCGTTCAAAGATTCGGAATCAGCATGTAAAAATGCGTTCGAAGCCAAAAATTTGAAAGTCGAAAAATGAAAAATGAAAAAGTTCAAAAAATTATGTATGTTGATAAATTCGACTTTTTTGTCCGTTGATTTTTTTCGTTCAAATTGTCAGTACATACTAATTTGACTATTCTGAATCGATTCGCTGTCGCAGAATTTGTCTATCTCCAACCGTTCTCGAGTTGGTCAGCTCTAAATCAGTTTTTAGATGTTTTTTTGCCGCCAAAAATATTTCTGATGAGTTTTCGACATTTTCGTTCAAAGATTCGAAATCAGCACATCAAAATACGTTCGAGGCCAAAAATTTGAAAATCGAAAAATGAAAAATGAAAAAGTTCAAAAAATTATGTATGTTGATAAATTCGACTTTTTTGTCCGTTGATATTTTTCGTTCAAATTATCAGTATATACTAATTTGACTATTCTGTATCGATTGGCTTTCGCAGAATTAGTCTACCTCTAACCGTTGTCGAGTTGGTCAGCTCCAAATCAGTTTTTAGATGATTTTTTTGCCGTCAAAAATATTTCTGATGAGTTTTCGACATTTTCGTTCAAAGATTCGAAATCAGCACATCAAAATACGTTCGAGGCCAAAAATTTGAAAATCGAAAAATGAAAAATGAAAAAGTTCAAAAAATTATGTATGTTGATAAATTCGACTTTTTTGTCCGTTGATATTTTTCGTTCAAATTATCAGTATATACTAATTTGACTATTCTGTATCGATTGGCTTTCGCAGAATTAGTCTACCTCTAACCGTTGTCGAGTTGGTCAGCTCTAAATCAGTTTTTAGATGATTTTTTTGCCGTCAAAAATATTTCTGATGAGTTTTCGACATTTTCGTTCAAAGATTCGAAATCAGCACGTCAAAATACGTTCGAGGCCAAAAATTTGAAAATCGAAAAATGAAAAATGAAAAAGTTCAAAAAATTATGTATGTTGATAAATTCGACTTTTTTGTCCGTTGATCTTTTTCGTTCAAATTCTCAGTACATACTAATTTGACTATTCTGAATCGATTGGCTTGCGCAGAATTAGTCTACCTCTAACCGTTGTCGAGTTGGTCAGCTCTAAATCAGTTTTTAGATGTTTTTTTGCCGCCAAAAATAGTTCTGATGAGTTTTCGACATTTTCGTTTAAAGATTCGAAATCAGCACGTTAAAATACGTTCGAGGCCAAAAATTTTAAATTCGAAAAAAGAAAAATGAAGAAGTTCAAAAAATTATGTATGTTGATAAATTCGACTTTTTTGTCCGTTGATTTTTTTCGTTCAAATTCGCAGTATATACTTATTCGGATATTCTGAATCGATTGGCGTTCGCAGAATTTGTCTACCTCTAACCGTTCTCGAGTTGGTCAGCTCTAAATCAGTTGTTAGGTGTTTTTTTTGCCGCCAAAAATATTTCTGATCAGTTTTCGACATTGTCGTTGAAAGATTCGGAATCAGCATGTAAAAATGCGTTCGAAGCCAAAAATTTGAAAGTCGAAAAATGAAAAATGAAAAAGTTCAAAAAATTATGTATGTTGATAAATTCTACTTTTTTGTCCGTTGATTTTTTTCGTTTAAATTCTCAGTATATACTAATTCGGCCATTCTGAATCGATTGGCGTTCGCAGAATTTGTCTACCTCTAACCGTTCTCGAGTTGGTCAGCTCTAAATCAGTTGTTAGATGTTTTTTTTGCCTCCAAAAATATTTCTGATAAGTTTTCGACAGTTTCGTTCAAAGATTCGGAATCAACACGTCAAAATACGTTCGAGGGCCAAAAATTTAAAATTCGAAAAATGAAAAATGAAAAAGTTCAAAAAATTATGTATGTTGATAAATTCGACTTTTTTGTCCGTTGATTTTTTTCGTTCAAATTGTCAGTATATACTAATTTGACTATTCTGAATCGATTCGCTGTCGCAGAATTTGTCTATCTCCAACCGTTCTCGAGTTGGTCAGCTCTAAATCAGTTTTTAGATGTTTTTTTGCCGCCAAAAATATTTTTGATGAGTTTTCGACATTTTCGTTCAAAGATTCGAAATCAGCACATCAAAATACGTTCGAGGCCAAAAATTTGAAAATCGAAAAATGAAAAATGAAAAAGTTCAAAAAATTATGTATGTTGATAAATTCGACTTTTTTGTCCGTTGATATTTTTCGTTCAAATTATCAGTATATACTAATTTGACTATTCTGTATCGATTGGCTTTCGCAGAATTAGTCTACCTCTAACCGTTGTCGAGTTGGTCAGCTCTAAATCAGTTTTTAGATGATTTTTTTGCCGTCAAAAATATTTCTGATGAGTTTTCGACATTTTCGTTCAAAGATTCGAAATCAGCACGTCAAAATACGTTCGAGGCCAAAAATTTGAAAATCGAAAAATGAAAAATGAAAAAGTTCAAAAAATTATGTATGTTGATAAATTCGACTTTTTTGTCCGTTGATCTTTTTCGTTCAAATTCTCAGTACATACTAATTTGACTATTCTGAATCGATTGGCTTGCGCAGAATTAGTCTACCTCTAACCGTTGTCGAGTTGGTCAGCTCTAAATCAGTTTTTAGATGTTTTTTTTTGCCGCCAAAAATAGTTCTGATGAGTTTTCGACATTTTCGTTTAAAGATTCGAAATCAGCACGTTAAAATACGTTCGAGGCCAAAAATTTTAAATTCGAAAAAAGAAAAATGAAGAAGTTCAAAAAATTATGTATGTTGATAAATTCGACTTTTTGTCCGTTGATTTTTTTCGTTCAAATTCGCACTATATACTTATTCGGATATTCTGAATCGATTGGCGTTCGCAGAATTTGTCTACCTCTAACCGTTCTCGAGTTGGTCAGCTCTAAATCAGTTGTTAGGTGTTTTTTTTGCCGCCAAAAATATTTCTGATCAGTTTTCGACATTGTCGTTGAAAGATTCGGAATCAGCATGTAAAAATGCGTTCGAAGCCAAAAATTTGAAAGTCGAAAAATGAAAAATGAAAAAGTTCAAAAAATTATGTATGTTGATAAATTCTACTTTTTTGTCCGTTGATTTTTTTCATTTAAATTCTCAGTATATACTAATTCGGCCATTCTGAATCGATTGGCGTTCGCAGAATTTGTCTACCTCTAACCGTTCTCGAGTTGGTCAGCTCTAAATCAGTTGTTAGATGTTTTTTTTGCCTCCAAAAATATTTCTGATAAGTTTTCGACAGTTTCGTTCAAAGATTCGGAATCAACACGTCAAAATACGTTCGAGGGCCAAAAATTTAAAATTCGAAAAATGAAAAATGAAAAAGTTCAAAAAATTATGTATGTTGATAAATTCGACTTTTTTGTCCGTTGATTTTTTTCGTTCAAATTGTCAGTATATACTAATTTGACTATTCTGAATCGATTCGCTGTCGCAGAATTTGTCTATCTCCAACCGTTCCCGAGTTGGTCAGCTCTAAATCAGTTTTTAGATGTTTTTTTGCCGCCAAAAATATTTTTGATGAGTTTTCGACATTTTCGTTCAAAGATTCGAAATCAGCACATCAAAATACGTTCGAGGCCAAAAATTTGAAAATCGAAAAATGAAAAATGAAAAAGTTCAAAAAATTATGTATGTTGATAAATTCGACTTTTTTGTCCGTTGATATTTTTCGTTCAAATTATCAGTATATACTAATTTGACTATTCTGTATCGATTGGCTTTCGCAGAATTAGTCTACCTCTAACCGTTGTCGAGTTGGTCAGCTCTAAATCAGTTTTTAGATGATTTTTTTGCCGTCAAAAATATTTCTGATGAGTTTTCGACATTTTCGTTCAAAGATTCGAAATCAGCACGTCAAAATACGTTCGAGGCCAAAAATTTGAAAATCGAAAAATGAAAAATGAAAAAGTTCAAAAAATTATGTATGTTGATAAATTCGACTTTTTTGTCCGTTGATCTTTTTCGTTCAAATTCTCAGTACATACTAATTTGACTATTCTGAATCGATTGGCTTGCGCAGAATTAGTCTACCTCTAACCGTTGTCGAGTTGGTCAGCTCTAAATCAGTTTTTAGATGTTTTTTTTGCCGCCAAAAATAGTTCTGATGAGTTTTCGACATTTTCGTTTAAAGATTCGAAATCAGCACGTTAAAATACGTTCGAGGCCAAAAATTTTAAATTCGAAAAAAGAAAAATGAAGAAGTTCAAAAAATTATGTATGTTGATAAATTCGACTTTTTTGTCCGTTGATTTTTTTCGTTCAAATTCGCAGTATATACTTATTCGGATATTCTGAATCGATTGGCGTTCGCAGAATTTGTCTACCTCTAACCGTTCTCGAGTTGGTCAGCTCTAAATCAGTTGTTAGGTGTTTTTTTTGCCGCCAAAAATATTTCTGATCAGTTTTCGACATTGTCGTTGAAAGATTCGGAATCAGCATGTAAAAATGCGTTCGAAGCCAAAAATTTGAAAGTCGAAAAATGAAAAATGAAAAAGTTCAAAAAATTATGTATGTTGATAAATTCTACTTTTTTGTCCGTTGATTTTTTTCGTTTAAATTCTCAGTATATACTAATTCGGCCATTCTGAATCGATTGGCGTTCGCAGAATTTGTCTACCTCTAACCGTTCTCGAGTTGGTCAGCTCTAAATCAGTTGTTAGATGTTTTTTTTGCCTCCAAAAATATTTCTGATAAGTTTTCGACAGTTTCGTTCAAAGATTCGGAATCAGCATGTAAAAATGCGTTCGAAGCCAAAAATTTGAAAGTCGAAAAATGAAAAATGAAAAAGTTCAAAAAATTATGTATGTTGATAAATTCGACTTTTTTGTCCGTTGATTTTTTTCGTTCAAATTGTCAGTACATACTAATTTGACTATTCTGAATCGATTCGCTGTCGCAGAATTTGTCTATCTCCAACCGTTCTCGAGTTGGTCAGCTCTAAATCAGTTTTTAGATGTTTTTTTGCCGCCAAAAATATTTCTGATGAGTTTTCGACATTTTCGTTCAAAGATTCGAAATCAGCACATCAAAATACGTTCGAGGCCAAAAATTTGAAAATCGAAAAATGAAAAATGAAAAAGTTCAAAAAATTATGTATGTTGATAAATTCGACTTTTTTGTCCGTTGATATTTTTCGTTCAAATTATCAGTATATACTAATTTGACTATTCTGTATCGATTGGCTTTCGCAGAATTAGTCTACCTCTAACCGTTGTCGAGTTGGTCAGCTCCAAATCAGTTTTTAGATGATTTTTTTGCCGTCAAAAATATTTCTGATGAGTTTTCGACATTTTCGTTCAAAGATTCGAAATCAGCACGTCAAAATACGTTCGAGGCCAAAAATTTGAAAATCGAAAAATGAAAAATGAAAAAGTTCAAAAAATTATGTATGTTGATAAATTCGACTTTTTTGTCCGTTGATCTTTTTCGTTCAAATTCTCAGTATATACTAATTTGACTATTCTGAATCGATTGGCTTTCGCAGAATTAGTCTACCTCTAACCGTTGTCGAGTTGGTCAGCTCTAAATCAGTTTTTAGATGTTTTTTTTGCCGCCAAAAATAGTTCTGATGAGTTTTCGAAATTTTCGTTTAAAGATTCGAAATCAGCACGTTAAAATACGTTCGAGGCCAAAAATTTTAAATTCGAAAAAAGAAAAATGAAGAAGTTCAAAAAATTATGTATGTTGATAAATTCGACTTTTTTGTCCGTTGATTTTTTTCGTTCAAATTCGCAGTATATACTTATTCGGATATTATGAATCGATTGGCGTTCGCAGAATTTGTCTACCTCTAACCGTTCTCGAGTTGGTCAGCTCTAAATCAGTTGTTAGGTGTTTTTTTTGCCGCCAAAAATATTTCTGATCAGTTTTCGACATTGTCGTTGAAAGATTCGGAATCAGCATGTAAAAATGCGTTCGAAGCCAAAAATTTGAAAGTCGAAAAATGAAAAATGAAAAAGTTCAAAAAATTATGTATGTTGATAAATTCGACTTTTTTGTCCGTTGATTTTTTTCGTTCAAATTCGCAGTATATACTTATTCGGATATTATGAATCGATTGGCGTTCGCAGAATTTGTCTACCTCTAACCGTTCTCGAGTTGGTCAGCTCTAAATCAGTTGTTAGGTGTTTTTTTTGCCGCCAAAAATATTTCTGATCAGTTTTCGACATTGTCGTTGAAAGATTCGGAATCAGCATGTAAAAATGCGTTCGAAGCCAAAAATTTGAAAGTCGAAAAATGAAAAATGAAAAAGTTCAAAAAATTATGTATGTTGATAAATTCTACTTTTTTGTCCGTTGATTTTTTTCGTTTAAATTCTCAGTATATACTAATTCGGCCATTCTGAATCGATTGGCGTTCGCAGAATTTGTCTACCTCTAACCGTTCTCGAGTTGGTCAGCTCTAAATCAGTTGTTAGATGTTTTTTTTGCCTCCAAAAATATTTCTGATAAGTTTTCGACAGTTTCGTTCAAAGATTCGGAATCAACACGTCAAAATACGTTCGAGGGCCAAAAATTTAAAATTCGAAAAATGAAAAATGAAAAAGTTCAAAAAATTATGTATGTTGATAAATTCGACTTTTTTGTCCGTTGATTTTTTTCGTTCAAATTGTCAGTATATACTAATTTGACTATTCTGAATCGATTCGCTGTCGCAGAATTTGTCTATCTCCAACCGTTCTCGAGTTGGTCAGCTCTAAATCAGTTTTTAGATGTTTTTTTGCCGCCAAAAATATTTTTGATGAGTTTTCGACATTTTCGTTCAAAGATTCGAAATCAGCACATCAAAATACGTTCGAGGCCAAAAATTTGAAAATCGAAAAATGAAAAATGAAAAAGTTCAAAAAATTATGTATGTTGATAAATTCGACTTTTTTGTCCGTTGATATTTTTCGTTCAAATTATCAGTATATACTAATTTGACTATTCTGTATCGATTGGCTTTCGCAGAATTAGTCTACCTCTAACCGTTGTCGAGTTGGTCAGCTCTAAATCAGTTTTTAGATGATTTTTTTGCCGTCAAAAATATTTCTGATGAGTTTTCGACATTTTCGTTCAAAGATTCGAAATCAGCACGTCAAAATACGTTCGAGGCCAAAAATTTGAAAATCGAAAAATGAAAAATGAAAAAGTTCAAAAAATTATGTATGTTGATAAATTCGACTTTTTTGTCCGTTGATCTTTTTCGTTCAAATTCTCAGTACATACTAATTTGACTATTCTGAATCGATTGGCTTGCGCAGAATTAGTCTACCTCTAACCGTTGTCGAGTTGGTCAGCTCTAAATCAGTTTTTAGATGTTTTTTTGCCGCCAAAAATAGTTCTGATGAGTTTTCGACATTTTCGTTTAAAGATTCGAAATCAGCACGTTAAAATACGTTCGAGGCCAAAAATTTTAAATTCGAAAAAAGAAAAATGAAGAAGTTCAAAAAATTATGTATGTTGATAAATTCGACTTTTTTGTCCGTTGATTTTTTTCGTTCAAATTCGCAGTATATACTTATTCGGATATTCTGAATCGATTGGCGTTCGCAGAATTTGTCTACCTCTAACCGTTCTCGAGTTGGTCAGCTCTAAATCAGTTGTTAGGTGTTTTTTTTGCCGCCAAAAATATTTCTGATCAGTTTTCGACATTGTCGTTGAAAGATTCGGAATCAGCATGTAAAAATGCGTTCGAAGCCAAAAATTTGAAAGTCGAAAAATGAAAAATGAAAAAGTTCAAAAAATTATGTATGTTGATAAATTCTACTTTTTTGTCCGTTGATTTTTTTCGTTTAAATTCTCAGTATATACTAATTCGGCCATTCTGAATCGATTGGCGTTCGCAGAATTTGTCTACCTCTAACCGTTCTCGAGTTGGTCAGCTCTAAATCAGTTGTTAGATGTTTTTTTTGCCTCCAAAAATATTTCTGATAAGTTTTCGACAGTTTCGTTCAAAGATTCGGAATCAACACGTCAAAATACGTTCGAGGGCCAAAAATTTAAAATTCGAAAAATGAAAAATGAAAAAGTTCAAAAAATTATGTATGTTGATAAATTCGACTTTTTTGTCCGTTGATTTTTTTCGTTCAAATTGTCAGTATATACTAATTTGACTATTCTGAATCGATTCGCTGTCGCAGAATTTGTCTATCTCCAACCGTTCTCGAGTTGGTCAGCTCTAAATCAGTTTTTAGATGTTTTTTTGCCGCCAAAAATATTTTTGATGAGTTTTCGACATTTTCGTTCAAAGATTCGAAATCAGCACATCAAAATACGTTCGAGGCCAAAAATTTGAAAATCGAAAAATGAAAAATGAAAAAGTTCAAAAAATTATGTATGTTGATAAATTCGACTTTTTTGTCCGTTGATATTTTTCGTTCAAATTATCAGTATATACTAATTTGACTATTCTGTATCGATTGGCTTTCGCAGAATTAGTCTACCTCTAACCGTTGTCGAGTTGGTCAGCTCTAAATCAGTTTTTAGATGATTTTTTTGCCGTCAAAAATATTTCTGATGAGTTTTCGACATTTTCGTTCAAAGATTCGAAATCAGCACGTCAAAATACGTTCGAGGCCAAAAATTTGAAAATCGAAAAATGAAAAATGAAAAAGTTCAAAAAATTATGTATGTTGATAAATTCGACTTTTTTGTCCGTTGATCTTTTTCGTTCAAATTCTCAGTACATACTAATTTGACTATTCTGAATCGATTGGCTTGCGCAGAATTAGTCTACCTCTAACCGTTGTCGAGTTGGTCAGCTCTAAATCAGTTTTTAGATGTTTTTTTTGCCGCCAAAAATAGTTCTGATGAGTTTTCGACATTTTCGTTTAAAGATTCGAAATCAGCACGTTAAAATACGTTCGAGGCCAAAAATTTTAAATTCGAAAAAAGAAAAATGAAGAAGTTCAAAAAATTATGTATGTTGATAAATTCGACTTTTTTGTCCGTTGATTTTTTTCGTTCAAATTCGCAGTATATACTTATTCGGATATTCTGAATCGATTGGCGTTCGCAGAATTTGTCTACCTCTAACCGTTCTCGAGTTGGTCAGCTCTAAATCAGTTGTTAGGTGTTTTTTTTGCCGCCAAAAATATTTCTGATCAGTTTTCGACATTGTCGTTGAAAGATTCGGAATCAGCATGTAAAAATGCGTTCGAAGCCAAAAATTTGAAAGTCGAAAAATGAAAAATGAAAAAGTTCAAAAAATTATGTATGTTGATAAATTCTACTTTTTTGTCCGTTGATTTTTTTCGTTTAAATTCTCAGTATATACTAATTCGGCCATTCTGAATCGATTGGCGTTCGCAGAATTTGTCTACCTCTAACCGTTCTCGAGTTGGTCAGCTCTAAATCAGTTGTTAGATGTTTTTTTTGCCTCCAAAAATATTTCTGATAAGTTTTCGACAGTTTCGTTCAAAGATTCGGAATCAACACGTCAAAATACGTTCGAGGGCCAAAAATTTAAAATTCGAAAAATGAAAAATGAAAAAGTTCAAAAAATTATGTATGTTGATAAATTCGACTTTTTTGTCCGTTGATTTTTTTCGTTCAAATTGTCAGTATATACTAATTTGACTATTCTGAATCGATTCGCTGTCGCAGAATTTGTCTATCTCCAACCGTTCTCGAGTTGGTCAGCTCTAAATCAGTTTTTAGATGTTTTTTTGCCGCCAAAAATATTTTTGATGAGTTTTCGACATTTTCGTTCAAAGATTCGAAATCAGCACATCAAAATACGTTCGAGGCCAAAAATTTGAAAATCGAAAAATGAAAAATGAAAAAGTTCAAAAAATTATGTATGTTGATAAATTCGACTTTTTTGTCCGTTGATATTTTTCGTTCAAATTATCAGTATATACTAATTTGACTATTCTGTATCGATTGGCTTTCGCAGAATTAGTCTACCTCTAACCGTTGTCGAGTTGGTCAGCTCTAAATCAGTTTTTAGATGATTTTTTTGCCGTCAAAAATATTTCTGATGAGTTTTCGACATTTTCGTTCAAAGATTCGAAATCAGCACGTCAAAATACGTTCGAGGCCAAAAATTTGAAAATCGAAAAATGAAAAATGAAAAAGTTCAAAAAATTATGTATGTTGATAAATTCGACTTTTTTGTCCGTTGATCTTTTTCGTTCAAATTCTCAGTACATACTAATTTGACTATTCTGAATCGATTGGCTTGCGCAGAATTAGTCTACCTCTAACCGTTGTCGAGTTGGTCAGCTCTAAATCAGTTTTTAGATGTTTTTTTTTGCCGCCAAAAATAGTTCTGATGAGTTTTCGACATTTTCGTTTAAAGATTCGAAATCAGCACGTTAAAATACGTTCGAGGCCAAAAATTTTAAATTCGAAAAAAGAAAAATGAAGAAGTTCAAAAAATTATGTATGTTGATAAATTCGACTTTTTTGTCCGTTGATTTTTTTCGTTCAAATTCGCACTATATACTTATTCGGATATTCTGAATCGATTGGCGTTCGCAGAATTTGTCTACCTCTAACCGTTCTCGAGTTGGTCAGCTCTAAATCAGTTGTTAGGTGTTTTTTTTGCCGCCAAAAATATTTCTGATCAGTTTTCGACATTGTCGTTGAAAGATTCGGAATCAGCATGTAAAAATGCGTTCGAAGCCAAAAATTTGAAAGTCGAAAAATGAAAAATGAAAAAGTTCAAAAAATTATGTATGTTGATAAATTCGACTTTTTTGTCCGTTGATATTTTTTGTTCAAATTGTCAGTATATACTAATTTGACTATTCTGAATCGATTCGCTGTCGCAGAATTTGTCTATCTCCAACCGTTCTCGAGTTGGTCAGCTCTAAATCAGTTTTTAGATGTTTTTTTGCTGCCAAAAATATTTCTGATGAGTTTTCTACATTTTCGTTCAAAGATTCGGAATCAGCACGTCAAAATACGTCCGAGGACAAAACTTTGAAATTCGAAAAATGAAAAATAAAGAATTTCAAAAAATTATGTATGTTGATAAATTCGACTTTTTTGTCCGTTGATTTTTTTCGTTTAGATTCTCAGTATATACTAATTCGGCCATTCTGAATCGATTGGCGTTCGCAGAATTTGTCTACCTCTAACCGTTCTCGAGTTGGTCAGCTCTAAATCAGTTGTTAGATGTTTTTTTTGCCGCCAAAAATATTTCTGATCAGTTTTCGACATTGTCGTTGAAAGATTCGGAATCAGCATGTAAAAATGCGTTCGAAGCCAAAAATTTGAAAGTCGAAAAATGAAAAATGAAAAAGTTCAAAAAATTATGTATGTTGATAAATTCGACTTTTTTGTCCGTTGATATTTTTTGTTCAAATTGTCAGTATATACTAATTTGACTATTCTGAATCGATTCGCTGTTGCAGAATTTGTCTATCTCCAACCGTTCTCGAGTTGGTCAGCTCTAAATCAGTTTTTAGATGTTTTTTTGCTGCCAAAAATATTTCTGATGAGTTTTCTACATTTTCGTTCAAAGATTCGGAATCAGCACGTCAAAATACGTCCGAGGACAAAACTTTGAAATTCGAAAAATGAAAAATAAAAAATTTCAAAAAATTATGTATGTTGATAAATTCGACTTTTTTGTCCGTTGATTTTTTTCGTTTAGATTCTCAGTTTATACTAATTCGGCCATTCTGAATCGATTGGCGTTCGCAGAATTTGTCTACCTCTAACCGTTCTCGAGTTGGTCAGCTCTAAATCAGTTGTTAGATGTTTTTTTTCCTCCAAAAATATTTCTGATGAGTTTTCGACAGTTTCGTTCAAAGATTCGGAATCAACACGTCAAAATACGTTCGAGGGCCAAAAATTTGAAATTCGAAAAATGAAAAATGAAAAAGTTCAAAAAATTATGTATGTTGATAAATTCGACTTTTTTGTCCGTTGATTTTTTTCGTTCAAATTGTCAGTATATACCAATTTGACTATTCTGAATCGATTCGCTGTCGCAGAATTTGTCTATCTCCAACCGTTCTCGAGTTGGTCAGCTCTAAATCAGTTTTTAGATGTTTTTTGCCGCCAAAAATATTTCTGATGAGTGTTCGACATTTTCGTTCAAAGATTCGAAATCAGCACGTCAAAATACGTTCGAGGCCAAAAATTTGAAAATCGAAAAATGAAAAATGAAAAAGTTCAAAAAATTATGTATGTTGATAAATTCGACTTTTTTGTCCGTTGATATTTTTCGTTCAAATTCTCAGTATATACTAATTTGACTATTCTGTATCGATTGGCTTTCGCAGAATTAGTCTACCTCTAACCGTTGTCGAGTTGGTCAGCTCTAAATCAGTTTTTAGATGATTTTTTTGCCGTCAAAAATATTTCTGATGAGTTTTCGACATTTTCGTTCAAAGATTCGAAATCAGCACGTCAAAATACGTTCGAGGCCAAAAATTTGAAAATCGAAAAATGAAAAATGAAAAAGTTCAAAAAATTATGTATGTTGATAAATTCGACTTTTTTGTCCGTTGATCTTTTTCGTTCAAATTCTCAGTATATACTAATTTGACTATTCTGAATCGATTGGCTTTCGCAGAATTAGTCTACCTCTAACCGTTGTCGAGTTGGTCAGCTCTAAATCAGTTTTTAGATGTTTTTTTTGCCGCCAAAAATAGTTCTGGTGAGTTTTCGACATTTTCGTTCAAAGATTCGAAATCAGCACGTCAAAATACGTTCGAGGCCAAAAATTTTAAATTCGAAAAAAGAAAAATGAAGAAGTTCAAAAAATTATGTATGTTGATAAATTCGACTTTTTTGTCCGTTGATTTTTTTCGTTCAAATTCGCAGTATATACTTATTCGTATATTCTGAATCGATTGGCGTTCGCAGTTTGTCTACCTCTGACCGTTCTCGAGTTGGTCAGCTCTAAATCAGTTGTTAGGTGTTTTTTTTGCCGCCAAAAATATTTCTGATCAGTTGTCGACATTGTCGTTGAAAGATTCGGAAGCAGCATGTCAAAATGCGTTCGAAGCCAAAAATTTGAAAGTCGAAAAATGAAAAATGAAAAAGTTCAAAAAATTATGTATGTTGATAAATTCGACTTTTTTGTCCGTTGATATTTTTTGTTCAAATTGTCAGTATATACTAATTTGACTATTCTGAATCGATTCGCTGTCGCAGAATTTGTCTATCTCCAACCGTTCTCGAGTTGGTCAGCTCTAAATCAGTTTTTAGATGTTTTTTTGCTGCCAAAAATATTTCTGATGAGTTTTCTACATTTTCGTTCAAAGATTCGAAATCAGCACGTCAAAATACGTCCGAGGACAAAAATTTTAAAGTCGAAAAATGAAAAATGAAAATGTTCAAAAAATTATGTATGTTGATAAATTCGACTTTTTTGTCCGTTGATTTTTTTCGTTCAAATTCGCAGTATATACTAATTCGGATATTCTGAATCGATTGGCGTTCGCAGAATTGATCTATCTGTAACAGTTCTCGAGTTGGTCAGCTCTAAATCAGTTTTTAGATGTTTTTTTTGCCGCCAAAAATATTTATGACGAGTTTTCGATATTTTCGTTCAAAGATTCGGAATCAGCATGTCAAAAATGCGCATTCGTCGCACAACGGACTATATTCCAGTGATAAGGCACTCAACATCAACGTTCGCGCAATAAATGAGAATTTCACATGTTCATCAATGTGGGTAGAACTGTAATTGAAACAACATTTTAGACTTGGCCCTGTGGTTATATTGTTGAAACAGGGCATATTTTATAGTATTGGAATTATTTAGTGGAGCATTTTCGTCACCTTCCTCAATCATTATCACTTCCATTTTTTATTGTGCCAGTTTCCATATTGTCGACAATTAAGAATAAATTGAGCTTTTACTTGTAGCACATGTTCAAAGATTTCTCAAGTAATGAATGTTAGTTTTTTTATTGCACTTCAATAAAGTTGTAACTAGACTATAGTTTAGAGCGTATTGGGAATTTCTTCTCGTTAATTTTTCAATTATAAAAGAAGTTTCATATCATTGAGTTGGAAATTAACAGTCCCAGAATGAGAACGAAATTTCTGCTCGTGATCACTCATTATTTATTCATATGGTTATTTTTATGTAGAATCTTGACAATTGGAAAAGCAGCAGAAGAAAACGACAGGAACATATAATAGAAAGGGTGGTGGAAGTGAAAAAACTCACAGAGCAAGAGGAAATGGAGAAGTCAAGGAGGAAAAGCAAAACGTTTAGCGAAATGATGGAAGAAAGGTATTTATCACGTTACTTATCTGAAGTTATTGATGAAAACAAATAATTGGTCATCATAACTTTCCATTGTTACTTTAATAGACGGATTTTATTTTATTGGTTTTCGTCTGTTATTAAATATAAATCGAAAATAAGTTTTTGTTATAACGGGAAAAAAAATGTGGATCAGCCGGAATTCGAACCCGCGATCTCTATATTGGTGTATTACCAATAAGATGCTATTCTATTTCTAATATTTGACTAGAGACTCAAACTACCACTTTCATATTTTTTTGGCTGTCATGCACATTTGAAATGAGATATTATGTGATTGACACACTAATAGAATTTCACTGAGTGTGCATGCAAGGATGTTTCCAACATCACATTGGCCCTCATCATCCTCGCATACTTAGCGTTATATAGCCGATAGACCAATGTGATTTCAGTTGGGGGGCTGAAAATCGACAATCGAAATCTGAAAATCAGTGTTGGGATAAAACTCCAGTATGTTCATTACTATACCAAAGATTTCAAACAGTGCAGTGCAAGTACATAATTAATATTTCCTGAACGGATAATGGGTAGACTGCAAAAATGCTGATGCTTCCTTCTAATATCAATATTGGTCATGGTTGTCAGTTGTCCGAATCGAGTGTTGTAGCATTGTATACGAGAAATATAAATAACAAACGTGGTTAACGAATTCAGCTCGCATTTATTTCCCACAGAGACGGAAAGAAAAAAGATTTGTAATGTGACACCTGAAAGCCCTACACACTCGTAGGGAATCTAAAATTTCCGGAAGACGAGCGATGTATTTTGATATGTAATCTAATAAAAATTTCCTTGTCTCGAATGCTTGGTTCAGGTTGGAATGTTCTGCCATTGCAGCAGTGCCGTGATGGTATTAAATTGTTCCGAGGTAAAATCTTAAAATAGTTGAAATACTCTCGTTGCTCGAGTTTCCCCCCCTCCCACTCTCCAAACAGCTGAAGCAACTGAAATGTCACAGCATCTTCTATACAATTATCAAACTTTCGAGAACTTTTTACTCGAGTGTATAAAGTTTTAGAACTTGCCGGAACATCTGTTCCGATTCGTTCCACAGTTTTCTAGAATTATCTAGAACTCTCCAGAAGTCTCGAGAACATTTCACACTTTTCTATCTTATATTCTAGAAATTTCCAGAACCGAAGCATCGAGAAAATTCCGCCAATCACGCCCCATCAATGGTGGCCGAACTATGACTTTCGAATAATTTTCATTTTAGCGTGCAAATATCGTGTACTTTACGCTTTGAGTAGTATTTTTCTCGAAACGTATATGTGATCGTTGGATTCATCAAGATAAAAAATTATGGATTTGAAAAATTAACTTATATTATTTCGTATATATCCACTGAGGGTATACACTCAGTTTGTCACAGTATATCATCATTATTAGCTTCACCACTACCGACCGAAAGTGATTTGAATATTCAGAGAATGTCTATATTATATGTACGCAGACCCATTGATTGATTCTGAGTATCGATTTATTAGTTACAGAACGAACTTGGTGCATTTCGGCAAAAGTGGGTTTACTGGTGGGATTTCGGATCAAAACTATTACATCGATGAATCATTCTATTCATATCCAATATTGAATAATCAATTAAATAGTATGACAAATGAAGGGGAAAAACCAGCTAGTCACAAATAATGATAACCGAGTTATTGGCATTTTTAGGTGAAGGTTCATAAGTTTATATGGTGTATGAGAGTTTTCAATTCGGCAGTTCTTGTGTCATTTTTCAAGCACAAACTAAGCGTCAAATTTTCATTATAATTTTTAATAAAAAAAAACGTCCATACCTGGCGAACTTAATGTGTGACATTATACATATTTTTCCTCATAATTTTCCATACATGATACCATTGGAAATTTTTCCGAATTTCTTTGCGTTCTTCATCTAGCTTTCGGGGGGAGGGCAGAGTGGTAAAATTTCTTTAAGCCGTATTTTTCAACGGTCAGATAATTTTCACTATTTTTGCAGATTTTTCCGATTTCAATTAATTTCAATTAAGTCGAAATCCCCTTCTCTCCACACTATCCATACAAAGTGGAAAATTTCGGCAAATATCTGTCGGAAAACAACTGCTTCCCTTTACGAACACTGGATTACATCTGAAATTTACGCCATTGCATGTGCTGATTGTTATCTGGTTATTCTCCTGACCGATTGATCCTTCAGAGAAAGTAGATTATTTGCCACCAGGTGGTGAAGGTACCGCAATTCCATTAAAAATGGACTCAGCTGGTTTTTCCCCTGTACCCTTCAAATTATTTCTGATTTCTAAATGATTTGATCGGAACCTTCATATTCTTCTCATTATTACAAAACTGAACGAAGCACTTTGAAGTAATTTCCTTTTTTGTATAAGGAGTAGAGGAAGGCATAAATTCAACATACCTTTATACGAAGACGATTCAAACGACCTAAGCGATTATGGAATTGGTAGTAGCAGTTCAAAGACCAATAGCATCAAAGATGTTGACACCGATGATAGTTGCAGCATTTTGGTATGTTTATTTTCATAATTTGTTCACATTTGTTAAAGATTTGACGTTTTCAGGACGAAAAAGACAATCATTCTTTCGATTCATGTAGTAATAAGGAAAATTCCAGTGCATCAAACCAAAGTCAGAGCGAAGACGAAACGAATTCAACTCAGAAAGAGCCGAGAGTGATCAACAATAATAATACTTGTACAAAAACTTTCACCAGTACCTATACTACTAGCATTAATTCAAGTAAAAAAAAACCCGAAGTCTCACCCAAACCAGTGTCTCTCTTTGATACAAAATTATACTCAGAGCCTAAGGAAACAAAGCAGTATACTTACGAGGGAGCTATTCAAGACTATAGATCTAGGATTCAGACCATAAACTCGGACGATTCTAGAAACAAACCCAAGGAACTTTCAGATATAGTGTTACCAAAAGGGGAAATCTTCAAACGGAAGGGCTTATTCGAAAACAAGAACATAGAAGTCAATCACTTGGAATCTTCCACGTCCAGGAAGTTGTCCGAAGATTTTGCAAATGCCAGGAGCATCAAAGATAGACTGAGAAGTCTGGGGCAATCAAACGACCAGAATTCCAAATCAACGGACAAAAGCGAAGTGCAAGTTTCTGTGAAGCAGAGACTGATGAACTTCAACAAGCAAAACGACTCGGACACCACTAATAATAACGCGCCAAAAACCAACCCGAACAAAATCAGCAGCTATCTGTTGAACAAATCCAGCAGCGCCTCTAACTTCGAAAACAAAAAGGTTTCCAGCTGGAAAAACGACACTTCTGACCGGTGTTTCAGTCCCGAAACGGAACTTTACGTGAGTAAACTCAACATGTTCAACAGGGATCTGGACAACTTGATGATAAACAACTGCGTAGACGAGAACTATGCTTCGTCTATAGCTTCCACCGAGCTCACGGGGGTTTCTTCAGATCGCGATGATAGTGGTATTCACACTGCTGACGTATCATGTTCTGTCAGTCAAGCTGACGAACCCACTGATACTGATGATATTACGTCTAACATTAATGAGAGGCTCAACGAGGAATCACTTACTCAATTCGAAAAAGATCTCACGCAGTTCCAAGCTGAAATGGACCAGTTCCAGATAAAGAGCATTCGGTGAGTGATTTTTGTATGATACCTTGAAATACCAATGTACGGGTATGGAAAATAACGAGAACCTTACCTAACAAATAATGTGTAAGCCTTTCACCATACCCTTCCACTTGATTTGTAGATGCATATTTTCGCAATGTGATCAAATGTTTTTATTACAAGTCCACATATTAGGTTCCAGATGCGGCAGGGGGACAAGAGGCTGAATGTACACACATTTTGGCTGTTGCCATATTGAGTTGAACGCGCTGGCGACGGCTGCTGCCAGAGTACAGCACGATGTCGCTGCGCTGCGCTCTTTCACCCGCATCTTGCTATATCAATGCTTAACGTTGCAACTCTGTGAATTTATCGCGTGGCATCAGCTGTTTGTGTGATTGTGTGGTATTATTATCATATTTATTCATGAGCTACTGAGAAAATGCAGTCCATTCTTAAATCCTGAAATTTTCATTATTATCATATTTATTCTGAAGCTACTGACAAAATGCAAATCTCACGGGGATTGCTCAGCTTGTATGAAAGATAAGTTCAGGGGGTCCATGAAGGTAGAGGGCAACCTGAAAGTGCTACTAATCTACCTTCTTTTCATGGTTTCATTGTTATGGTCTTTGGGTAGTTTTTTACGTTTTTTTTTATATTAATGACAAAAAATATTTCAATATGGTCATACGGGATTACGAGTATCAATTATTTTCTTTGTATGCAGGGTTGAAAACAATAATCCTGAAGAACCTATCGGAAGACTCGAGGATGAATACACTCCTGTATTTCCCAAGCAAATGCTGATTGACTCAACCAATGAGTTGTTGGAATCATTGAAGAAAGACTCCTCAGAAAATTTACATTACTCACGGACTAAAACAGCAGATGTGCCTGTGGCTACAGATATTCCACCTGTTCCCAAACCAAAGCCTGTAATATACGAAAATGTGGAGTTCAGACGATTCAGCCCTGCAGTTGACTTCATCACCAATGACTTCGTGTTGAATTCCCAGTTCAAAGGGTTCAACCCGAGCATAGAACCCCCTAAAGTAAAACCGCCGCCACCACCTCCTCCAATTGAAGAGGGGGAGTACTTTTCGGATACTATGAAACGCGAAAACTCTACGAGAAGAATTAAAAAAGAAATACATATCAAACGTTCCAGTTTTCTAGGCTTAGATGAACCTATTGGCGATACGGATATCGTTCTGGAAAAACCACCAGAGCTAGACGATTTTTTTCAGCGGGAGTCCAAGATGGAGAAGTCCTTGTATCGGAAAATACACGAAGAGCATCAAGGCGGGGTACTCAGTAAAGTGGAGAGTCAGGATTCTGGATTGGACATAGATAGAGGACGGTTGTCCAGTGATACCTGGTGCAGCAGTGTTGGCGATTCGAGTATTCCCAGCCACGAACGACAGGCCAGTGAGGTAAGATGATATGATGATAATAGTCAGGATCAAAACGACAATTTAAAAGCAATGATACTGGCAACTTTATTGATTCATGATTTTTCAACTTGTACGACTTGTTTATAGTATGGAGGGATTCATTCAATTTGGATCTGAAATGAGTTTGTGACACCTGTGACGTGCCACAGTAAGAATATAATATATTTTCCCACTCTTTCACTTCATTCCTAAATGCAAATTTCTAAAATAATCTTCACCAGTATGTTACTTGACTAGACATATTATTGCTTTTGGCTGATATTCTCGGTCAAGAGAAACTCAGCTTGGGCCCCGATTGGTATTATACTATAGGTTTACTATACGTGGTGTAAAATGCAGGTACTGCATTGACCAATAACGCGGTATATGGTAAAAACATGGAAAACATACGGAAAAGTAACTCTTCGGTTTTTTCTTTAAATTCAGTCCATTCAGATAAATAATCTGTTTGAATTTTTCTTGTTTGTTGGTATTGATTATGTTGTCAATTGAATGGCGTATTTAAATTTTTTTCGTTATGGGCCTATTGATACGAATTATCATATATAGGTCAATATGGCACTTTGAATTGACTACCTGCAGACTGGTTCAGAAATTGTCAGCTCTCATCACTGTCAGAGTAGGGCAGACAACATTGGAGTTGTATCCCAGCCAAATGATCCATAAACTCGAAATTTTGGTTTGGATGTTTCGAGCTCAAGCTGCGACTCAAAAGAGGTTAGCTGCTTTGCTCGCGACTAACGTCTCTTTACCAGGGCTAGGTTTATAGCCTCCGGAAATTCAAGAAGAATACCAACTACTACCTACTATTTATTGATTGGCTTTCACATTGTTCCTCGAGGCCGTATGCCTAAGGGAATAGTCCTCTTAGGCAGAGAGTTCCAAAGCTTGGCCGTTCGTTGAAAGAACTTTTCCTGGAGTTGTCCATAACAACAAAACAATTGCTGTCCTTGCTAATACTACGCCGAATAATGAATAACATTAGTTTAACTGTATGTGCAAACACGCCTTCATTTCTACTTAATTGAATTGCAGCAAACAAACAGTATTACTTCAGAGGAAGATGAAATAACGAAGAAAGAAAGAGAGATAATTGAATTAGTTGAGAAGGAAGAGCAGTTTCGAGATACGGCAGATTACGTTAGCAAAGAAATAACCGAGACTGTGTTCAATGTTGAAAAAGATTCTGCTTACGAACCATCATTGGGTAGTGAACAGTTCAGTAGGCCGTTTTTTCAGGAGGTGAGTAATTCTGATTCGAAAGTGCTCTCAGTTCGAACGAATCGTTTTTGAATGGAGATTCTGATTGCAGCAATAACAAATATTTGCTGAACATCTTGATTTTTTTCAGCAAACATCCGATTTTTTAGAAGAAGACTCGGAAGTTCTGAAGGTCGAACAAGAGCTGAGGCAACTAGAGCTGGGGGAACTGAAAAGGCAATGCGACAACATCTTATTTCGTGAAAGCCGAGCCAAAGCCCATCACCAGAGCAACAGACACTCTCTAGAGGATATATATGACAAGATGAACAACGGCTACAACTATGAGATATCGAAGGATTGCCGAAAATCGATGCCTGAATTGGCCAGGCAGGATATTCGGAAGGACCTAACACTTCGCGCACCCCTCACCCCCTTTTATGGGTATGAAAATATTCCAAACGTCGATTACAGACGAGGCTACCGGTCGTCAGACAACCTCCTGGATGCTGACCTCGGAATACCTCTGGACCATCGCAAGTCCATGCCGGAGCTGCAACATACATATCAAAAGTACCCTCTTGAACCGCAGAGACCTATGGTGGAACCTGATATAAGAGCTCCCATCGGCCACAGAAAATCCTTGCCGGAGCTACAGCATGATATACATTATTCCGCTTTCAAAACTCCAAGACCTTCTATAATACCTGGACAGCCTATCCACAGTGCCTTCAATCACCAGAGTACTCAGCCGATTTCGAGGCAATTGGGAGCAGTTCCACGACCAAGACAGGAGAAATGGATACAACCCAAGATTAATACCGATGGTAGGAACTATAATCAGCATTGGGTCATTCAGGTAAGCCAGGAAATTAATTTGAAGCAAACTGAATAAACAACAAATTTGCAGAACATAAGATAAAGAGTGAGGCGCGACTCCATATCATTTTCTACTATAACAATTCACAAATCGGAAGAAACAACTATTTTTTTAAGTACTCAAAACATCGAATCGATGGATCATTCGCCATATAGTCTTCCTGTGATGCCCCGGTGTAGGTCATTTGGTCCTACTCTGTTACTTTGACGTCTTTTATGCTATCTCCAGGAAAAAACAGTGCCAAAACCAGATTGATAGTTATTGTAATGATGTAATTGCTTCCTTGAAACAAAAAATGTTGATATTATGTGAAACTGGATATTTTTTACAGGAAGCGGAGTTGAGAAGAATATCTGATCAGAAGAAAATCGTAGCGCCGAATGTGAGTTGGCAACAGCCCTGGCAGCGTACTCCAAGTCGTCCAAACACAACTGAGCGACTTCAGCAGACCATGAGGTGACTTAAATTATTTTTTCATGGACAGCATTTACCAAAGTTCATTTCCAGTAAATATTTTCCTATGTTAATCATTATTTCAATCTCAACGCGCGTACAAACTGTTTTGCGTTACGTCCGTACTCATGATCTATTTTTCACAGACCAGACGGGAACTACAAGAAAGACCTCTTGCAGCATTCATACCTGAGTCATCCTCAGGTTATGAACCATGCCTCTCCGACCATGACTTATTCTCCACCAATGGTAGTAGACGAGTCCCAAGATAGGATTCTGAGCGTTAGTGGCAAGAAAAAGTGTTCATATTGTGGAAATGAACTAGGTAATGCCAATACAATGAATAATATGTTTTATAATTTTTCCTTGTGAACTTTTGACGTGGTTAAGGTAATTAAATGTCATGTATTCTTACTTCCACTTGTACGGTGAATCAGTGCCACTTGAAGAACTCAGATTTGTCAAATACATTTGGAACTTAGTGGATTGCTTACTGAGAGTCGAGGATAAAATTCCCAAACGTTTCAACTCCATCTGCAGCAGTCATCTTCAGTGGCGTGGGCGAAGTACTCTTCTTAACGTATCAAATGAAACTAAAGCTCTCGTTCCCGGCGCCGAAACGAAACCATATCACCCAAATCGCGGAAAGTTCGCGCCAAACCAGAATTATAAATGACGTGCCAGGAACGAGAAGATTGAGATTTTAACTAAATAAGATCACGGCAAAACTCGGAAACCAAACATAACATTGACGCCAGCCGTGAAAGCCTACATTCCTAAATTCGTATTTTTTTTTATGTAAACAAATCGATAAAAAGCACGTTTCTGTAGTATTTAAACAAACTTATTAAAATCGTACAAAACCTAAGCCGTTGTTGAAAAGATAGATGGAAATAAAAATTATGCGGTAATGTAACAAAAACCATCAAAATTATAAGAAATAGCTTTTGTTGAAATGACTGAATGAATGACTTCCTAGTAGCTGAGAAATTTACATATTGAATGATATTTTAAAATGGTCCTCCTCGACTTAACTCAAACCATTCTGTCAACTTATGGCTCTGCTAATAGCGGTTCTTGGTGAACTGATGGACACTGCTCCAAAATCTAAAAATTATACTGGCTGGCCGTGAGATGGCAGAAATCTCAGCAGGACGATTGCAGAAGACCATCATCCTTAGTTCACCTCATCTGTTCATTTACTCCACGGACGTGGTTATAATTACGTTTGGAACTGAAAATTAAATAAACTGAATAGGTCACATGCATGTATCACAAAATCATTTGAATTCGTTTGCGCCATCTAGTGTTTTGCTAAATCATAATAAGTTACTTCATCAAACTATAACCCACAAAGTGGAAAATTTGAGGCAAATATGATATTTCACTGTCCGTAGGGGAAAATAGTTGTTCTCTGACAGATATTTGCCTCAAATTTTCCGGTTAATAATCACCTCAGGTCATATAAAGTACCGCTCATTACTCTGGCTGTGGGTTAACAAATCCGCAATGAAAGTAATGAATTCACAAAATTTCAAACAAAGGTTCACCATGTTTACTG
Organism: Chrysolina haemoptera; assembly: GCA_958298965.1. NCBI lineage: Eukaryota > Metazoa > Arthropoda > Insecta > Coleoptera > Chrysomelidae > Chrysolina > Chrysolina haemoptera. The sequence continues at coordinate 4,576,026 of OY282596.1, read as the reverse complement.
ATTGAATGTGTTTTAAATATCCAGACTTTTTGCTGAGTGATTATTCGATTTGCAGGTCGAGGAGCAGCCATGATCATTGAGAGTTTGTGCCTTTTTTACCACATGGAGTGTTTCAAGTGCTGCGTGTGCCATGTCCAGCTGGGCGACGGCATGATGGGCACTGATGTCCGTGTTCGCAACGAGAAGCTGCACTGCCATAACTGCTACTCAAGTGATGACGGGGTCAAATTCAGTTGCGTCTGATGTATATACGGTTCTTGTACATATATTATTTATATGTTGTATTTGTTTTGTATAATAGTTGAATAGTTGATTTGTAATTAACATTTATTTATTAGAGTAGTCGGTTGTGATGCTAGGAGATTTACCGTTTGTTTTGTAAACTTCGTTATATTACGATTCCTTCGTCACCTTGTTGAATTTGGTTACGATTTCTGTCGATGTATGGCGAAATTTTCGACATTTAGTCCGATTTGCCTGTAGTTGGATTCGGTCACGAGCAACGTTTGTTAGCGCAGGTGCCAAATTATTGAAGTTGTTTGTACGTTTTGAGAATCGTTCTGTTTGCTTGTTCAGGATAGCTTGTTTTCGATCTTGAGCTGTGATGGAAATCCGAATTACCCTGTACAGATATTGGTTTTGCTTAGAAACAAGTATTGAGATTGGTATTTTGATCTGTTCTGTTTGCAGGAACTTTTGTTAGACAAATTATTTTCATATATTTTTGAAACCTTCTGAAGTGGTTTAGAATTGTTCCGAATTTTGGAATTATTGCTCCAAAAACTCTACTCCAGTTTCTATTTCTTGCTGTTTTCGTTTTTTCTGCTGATAGTTACTGAGAGGTTCTGTGAAAATAATAGTTCTTACAAACATGATATATTTGAAGTTCTATTATGAAATTGATGAACAAATCATCAAATTTTTTTTATTTTCATTTAGAATATTCACTAGCCTTGAATGGAAATTATGATATTACTCAACCCATTAACTGACATTACAACTCAATCTGGTTGGGTTGGAATGTCCGTTATAAACTTGTTATACAGTGAGTTTCAAAAAGTTTGCACCATATGGGAAGCTTTTTAATTATGCATTTCTCAAAAAATGTTATTCTTCATAAACTTGCGAACTTTCCCATATGGTACAAACTTTTTGAAAGCCACTGTATGGGTACCTAAATTGAGAACAGTGAGACTTATTATGTACTGCCATCAGGAGCTTCAAAAACGATTGTACTCTAATAATTTATTATATTTGATGTCAGATTTATACTAGGTATTCTTAACAAACATACCAAAATGTTAGTTTCTAGGAAATCTTATTGACTTACCTACTTTATATATGAGTATATAAATCTAGTGTAATATATGTTTACTTCAATAAAGGATATTATGGTTAACAGTTGGATGTTTTTACTTTTATTCTGAAAACCTAGAACCCAGTGAAGTAATTTCGGTTTTCCCACCAGTGTTTGAGATGGAATAACTATTTTACAGGATTTGCGGATTTGTTTAAAGGATAGTGTTCATTCATACTTTGTTCTTCACAATTAAAAATGTAGGTATTAACCTGTTTTTTGTATTTACATTGCAATAAGGTATTACTTTTGCTCAGGAAGATAGAATCATTCACCCTGTTCACAATTGATTGAAAATGTTTCAACCTGTTTTTTGTGTTTATATCTCAATGGGATATTATTTTTGCTCTGCATTCCCTCTAACCTCAGCATTTGACTGTTGGGGAGGATGCGGAACAATAGACAAGCCTATGTAATGGTAGGCCTGATAATTGTATATGCAGTAATATAACCTTTTGCAACTCCCGTGGAGGAGGTGTGTATAATGCCATTTTGTAAAGAATGGCAGGTGTGATAATTTTGGGAGCCGCTTTCCGCCGAACGCCAGCTGACTGAAACATCTTACAATTCCACAGTCGAGAAAATAGGCGTAAAAACGCATGGAAGACAATTTGATTTCCTGGCTGAGACACGATAAAAAATTAAAGAAAACTTCTAGTATAAGTACGCAAATACTGCGTAAAAACCAGTAATGCTTTGCAGTAAGAGCGCCGCGACATCTACCGTAAACGTTTCAACTATTGTGGATCGATAAATACACGTACAAACAATGTAATGTAGTGATGTGAAATAATATAAAAATGTGTAAACCGTATTGGAGAAATAAAAATGTTCCGGGAGTCAAAATTAATATTTGGGAGCCAAAAGTAATATTCCGGGACCAAAAAATAACATTCCGGGAGTAAAAAATAATATTTCGGAAGTAAAAATTAATATACCGTTAATAAAAACTAATATTCCGGGAGCAAAAATAATATTCAGGTAGTGAAAAATAATATTCCTGGAGTAAAAATTAATATTCCAGTAATGAAAAATAATTTTCCGGGAGTAAAACATAGTATTCTTGGATTTCTTGGAGTTAGAAATAATATTCCAGGGTCCTCGAAATACTCCCTTATTATAGTGATGGACTAGAAACTAAAACATATTCTTCAAAAATGAACTTTAATGTTGAAAAACCGTGGGGTGCTTGAAATCGGTTGTGTTCCAAAGCTTTACTGTATTTTCATTGATAACTTTTATATGTTTGTATTTTTTGTATGTTTCATTTTCAAAAGTCTGTATTTTTAAACAACATTCCTAAATAAAAAAGTTAAGATTTATATTTCATTAAAAACCATTGTTGATTCCTATAGAACATTTACAAGCGTATGTCATGAAAAGGAAATTGTCTCATATTGCTGAGATGATAATATAAAATGAAGTTTTTCTCCAAATGAATTGATTTCAATTTCAGAAGCGCCATCTAGTTTAAATCAGCGAAAGCCTTCAAATATCAACGGTAAGAAATCTGTAATCGAACTCTATAGAACATGTTCTCGAGAATCAGTTCGACTACTCAACAGAAGATGACAACCCTACAGATAATTCAAAATGATTCATTAATTATCCCCCTAAACACAATGATATGATGTTGTCAAACACTTATTCATAAGAGACTGTAGGTATATTTTTGCTGTAACTGAAAGAATGAAAGGAAAATAACAATTTGTGGTAACCACTTCCATCGAATTTTAGTTGTGCCATCTAGCATGTCTTCGCAAAACAATTTTAACGGAACGATTAGACATCTGTACCAAAAAATAGATGTTAAGAGTTAAAGTTGGTGTACTCATTAGAAGATGGCCCCTCTATCTCTTAATCAACCCACTGTTTAAAGAGCAATGATCAAATTGTTGAAAGAGAAAATTTCACCTTCCAAACGTTCGTTTGCGATGTACTTCCAGGCATTTGTATTATAATCTGCAATTCGGAAAAGTTCTGGAGCCACCACATTCAGCATAAGGGTCCTCAGCAGGAAACTCTAATACTTACTGAACATTGTTTGACGAGGTCATTTGTAGAAATATCCTTGCAAAGATTTCACTGCATAGATATTTCTAAAACTTAAATTTTAAATATTATCGACATAAAAAGTTCCTAAGAGGTTAATTATATGGAATCAACAAGATCCATCAAGTTCGTAATCAACCAACCACTATAACATGTGTAATTCAAAAATTGGTTGAATAATATTCAAATATCAAAGTCTCCTTTGATAGGAACATTTGATGTATGAGGTGTATTTTTGTTTTCTAACAACTGGGAATATAAGGATGGTATAACTGTTCATTATCATGTATAGTATATTGGTATGATCCCCATTTGACGATTTACTGTGATGCTATATGTTCAAGGTATCACTTGCCCATATGAGCTATTGAAAAAATATCCAAAATTATGATCTGATGTTTCATGGCAGTCAAACAAACGTACAGAGTAACAGACTTTCGTTGCCTAAGAGTTTTTTTATCTTTCTAGCTAGCTGAAAATTTGTGTGTCCAGGTGTTCCTGAGTAAAAAAGTCCAGTATCATCAGCAAACAGAGTTATTTTTTTGTGTAGTTCATTGTTACACAAATCATTTATCTAAATGAGGAACAATGCTGGACTAATCTTACTTCCCTAGGGTATACCACTGGTTGATGAACTACAGTGATTAAATAAGATGCAGAAATGAAGTTCTTCAAGAAAGAAGAAATTTCCCCAACTATTATTCATTAAACTTATCAATTCTGGCAATTTAAAAACAAAAATTAATACATATACATTTTATCTGTTTCTTTTTGTTCATCCATTTCAAACACCTCTGATTGGTCCAGTGTATATTTTACAAAAACTGTGTATAATAATCTATATACATCAAAACAAAACAAACCATTCTATACAATGCTAACAAACAAATTATTTTGACTTAAACCTCTGTATCTGCTTCCTGGGAGTTGGTTGTCTCTGTCTGGCTAAAAAAGACTGGCCTTGTCCAACACCCAACACACTCAACCTCTCATCAATTGCTTCTCGGTGGCAGTTCAAACTCAATTTATAGTAAGCAGATGTCAGAAGTCGTTCCTCTGATTCTTTCATGTTAGGCGGGCGTAAAGAAGAGTCTATGTCACCATTGGTCTTGAGCTCAAGTTGCTGAGCAACTTCGCGGGCCTTTTCTACATTTCTTGTGTACTTGGTCTGTACGATGTGTAACTCATTTTCCTTCGCAGTCAAGGATTCTTGCAATGCTTGCAACTTCTGTGCAAGTTCTTTGACTTTGGAGCTGTTGGATGTGTTTTGATTTTCTCCCTGCTGATTCTTCTTTTCATCAAGTTGAGCTTCCAAATTTAAAACAGTTTGGTTTAATGTTCTGTTTTTCTGTTGCAGCTTGTCTATCCGATTCAACGAGCTATCCAGTTGAATTTGTTTTGATTCCATTTCTTGACAGGAACTTCGTAAAGTTCGGTTCTCTTTTTCTAAGAAACGCAATCTCTTCTCCATATCTGCCGGTGTCAATTCTTGGGAAACGGCAGCTCCAATTTCGCCTTTGGGACCGAGCTTTAGTTCTTCGTTTTCCTCTCTCAGGGAATCTCTCTCAAGAATCAACCTCTCTTTTTCTCCTCGTAAAGTCACTAGTTTGGAATCCATTTTGTCCAAATTGAATTGGGCTCTATCAGCTCTCTGTGTTTCTTCGTCGATTTTCTGTTGCAGCTCTCCTATCTGATTTTTGTAAGCATCACATTGTGCTTTCCAGGTATTGTTTTTTGATAGTTCCTCTTCTAATTCCATATTCTTATGCAAATACTCCAAATTTTTTTCTTCCAACTTCACTATATTTCGTTTGATATCTTGGTAATTTTCCAGCCTTTTTTTGTATTGCGCAAGAGCCAACTCCAAATCAAGTACCTTTCCTGCAGATTCTGTGAGAGCATCAATTTCATCTTTCAGTTTGGCAGTCTCACTTGCAGCTAACTGTAGTTCATTTATTTTCTCTTGATAGACTAATAACTGCTTCTCCAGCTCAATAATTTTAGCTTTGAAGTCATCCCTGATGACTTCTGATTTGAATAAATCTTCTTTCAGTAACTCAATTTGCTTTCTAATATTTTCTTGTGGATTTCGTGCTTGTCTATCTAGCAGTGCTTGATTTTGTTCTTGTATGGCTCTTTTTTCATCAGCTAATGATAGTAATTGTTGCTCTAGTGTTTGTACTTGTTGGGAAAGGCGTTCTTTTGACTTATTTGCTGCGTCTAGGTCACTTACAAGTTTTGTGATCCTGGTATCACTATCTAAAATGAGGAGACTTAGCCCTGATCGACCTGGGCCTACTGTAATCTCTTCCAATTGCTGGATTGCTTGCATAATATTTTGTTGGATTGATTCTTCCATCTCCATAATCATGGTGATATAGTCTTGTTTTCTGTCACAATTTATAGCACAACCTATAAAAAAATATTTGTCAAAACTGGGAATGAAAAGTTTTTTGGATTTTATGCTCAAATCAACGTATAAAGCTGTATAGTTCATACAAAGTGCAGTGGTGCTTTGATTTTGATCCAAAGGAGTCAGCCATATCTTACAGTGCATTCTGATCTTAATTACCTAAAATTAATCTCAACAGTTTGGCAAGTTGAACCGGATCATTGATTTCACCAATTTTGACAACATCCGGACGTCCTATTTCCAAAATTTGCAAGGTAAGAACGTCTTGGTAATATTCTATCACAGCTTCTACAACTTTTTTCAAGTTACTTATTTTCATTCGCCAGTTATTTGAGCTGACGTCTCTCTTGATTTTTGGCTCAAGTTTGCTGAAATGTTCTACTGATATTTGTAGGAGGGCGTCCAACATTCCAACACCATCACATATCTCAGGTATAGTTCTAGTCTTTGTAGGAACAATTTTCTGTAACCATTTGGCAAGACTTTTGCACATATCCTCACTGGGTTCCATTATTAACGTTTAGTTGAAAATAAGTTCTGATAAAAATTAAACACTATTATTAAAATGTATACATAAATAAAAATAGAAAGTTGACAGTACTCCAGTACTGTCACTTCTGACAGTTCTGACATAACTAATGTATGGTTCAGTGTTAACAGAAGTGTTGCCAATACCGAAAACTCAAATTATCAATAATAATCGAAAAATTATTCGAATTATAAAAACGAGGATTACTTTTTAGGATGCACTAGTTCTAGGAACATGATTATGTTGAACTTATCCTTTTCATTTTGATAAAATTCAGGTTTCTTGAGGCGTATATAGTGAACATAAGTACACCCAGTGCGCGCTGGTTCACACAGTTGAAAAGAGAAACGCAAACAAGATAGAAAATAAAATTAAGCGCTTATTTAAGGTCGGTAGGCATTTTGCGTCAAATTTTGGCGGATAATCCATTAAAGTGGAATAGCCTTAAAAAAACAGTCAAATTATTTATCGTAGACCGTTAATTTTTCAATGTTCAACAATATCCAGTTTGGATATTCAACCAATTCAGCCAATCAAAACGTTTTTTCAACCAATCAGAACATTTTCGTACCATCGGATCGTCGGATATCGTATGCATGAAAATCCAGAATAACTCTCTTAACGTCAACTCCTGGGTCTTTGAAATTTACATTACTTGGCCCACTCACCTCATGTGCTTGGGCCTCCAGTGATGTGCTGGTTTCCAGTGTTCCCAATATAAAATGTACAAAATTCTCTAGAGTAATAAAGAGTAAGTTCAATTAATTAAGTGTGGTTATGTTATTTAATACAAATTTGACAAATTGTTTTTATAAACATCTTTGTGGCAAACCATCCATAACGTCCATAACCTTCGACAATGAAGGATTCATTCAAATGTTGAATGAATTATTTAATTTTTTAAAACATATCATTATGGTTGTATAGAATGGAAGAAGATAATGAAAAATCCTCATTCTGGAAAAAAAGTACCAAACCTGTAGCTGGAAGGTATTCATAACTACCTTTTCATATTATGCCGTCATTTAGTATTGTGTTTTTTTATAGGCCAAGCCCTAGAAGAGAAGTAAAAGACACAAGGAAGACACTGGGATCTACTTCCTTCCAGGATTTTCAGGCATCTGTAAGTGATGCTTGGGACATGGAAGATGATGAGTTTTGCATTCTTTCAGGGCTTGAAAGTAAGATTTGGAAAATATAGCCTTAAGAAATATTTCTAAATTGTTTTTTTCAAGGTACAAAGATATCGAAAAAAGTTGCCCAGTCTGCTGCCTTAAATGTTCTCAATACTCATCGAAATGCTTCGGAATCTGAAGCATCATCTGAAAGAAAAATTGCAAGAAAGTCTAATATAATTGAATCCGAATCACATAAATTCAATAGAATACCAGGGAGACCTAAACAAATACGTTGTTTTTATTCTGAGCAAGAAGGAATTGAAAGTAAATTGGATAGGTTTCTGACCCTCTTACAGGGTTCTCCCAACTTACAGGAATTGTGCAAGTTGAGTTGGTCTGGTATACCTGTAAAAGTGAGAGGTATCACTTGGAGACTGCTCTCTGGGTATTTGCCAATGAATGTGGAAAGGCGTAGTGAAATGTTAGAGAGAAAACGACACGACTACTGGGCATTAGTAGAGAAGTACTATTATACCGAACATGACGAAACAAATCGAGATATTCAACACCAAATCAATATCGATGTGCCAAGAATGAATCCTTCTGTACCTTTATTCCAACAAAAAACTGTACAAGATATGTTTGAACGAATATTGTTCATCTGGTCTATCCGCCATCCCGCATCTGGGTATGTACAAGGAATAAATGATTTAGTAACTCCTTTTTACGTAGTGTTTCTACAAGAGTTCATTAAAAATGAGGAACCATTCGAGAAGTTTAATGTTGATGACTTGGCTCAAGATCAACGAAGAATAATAGAAGCTGATTCATTTTGGTGCTTATCCAAGTTCTTAGATAGTATACAGGACAATTATGTGTTCGCCCAAATAGGTATTCAGAAAAAAGTATTGCAGCTTGAGGAGTTAATCAAACGTGTCGATGAAAGTTTACACAAACACTTGAAACAGCACAATGTGAGCTATCTTCAGTTCTCCTTTCGCTGGCTGAACAATCTCCTCACCAGAGAACTTCCTCTAAGGTGTAGTATAAGGCTTTGGGATACATACCTAGCCGAGAATGATTGTTTTGCCACGTTCCAGCTTTATGTGTGTGCTGCTTTTCTCTTGCATTGGAAAGAAGACTTGATGCAACAACGTGACTTCCAAGGGCTTCTTTTATTGCTACAAAACCTTCCAACTCAGTCGTGGACCAGTTCTCAAATAGGTGTTATGGTTGCTGAGGCCTATAAACTGAAAGTTATGTTTGCGGATGCGCCAAATCATTTGTTGAGTAATAATTGTGGTGATAGTTGAGTGAGTTAGAATTTTATTGATATTATATTGTGTCCAATGTTATATTTTTTGTATCAGGCAATTTAATTATATTGTTAAAGTACTAGTTTTGAGTTGTCTGATATATGCAGTGGTGATCCAAGTTATTACTTATACATAATTGTAATTTAGGAAAGGTTTCTTGATATTACTTCATCTCAATTCAAAAAATAATTTTGAGGCATTTTGTGCTCTTCTTGGTGGGTACTAATTGTATTATGTTGTCTTTTCAACTAGTGAAATGGTATTCATTTACTTTTAAGTATATTTTTATTCATTTTTTATCATTTCACTTTGCTCAGGTTTACTCACAACAGGTTTCGTTTAATTTTCTATATTGGCACTTCTTTTCATTGAGATGATACTTACCTGAACCTTATTTCACACATATTCCCATAGTTTCTGGTATACCATTCTTTAGCTTTTCAAGAATCTGAAAAACTATTCCAATTTAGTTCTCAATGTGCAATTCATTTTAGCAAAAATGGGGAAAAAATTACAAAAGAAAGGAAACTTTCACAAAAGTTCTATTTCAGTAAGTTTTCATTAAAAGTATGAATAAATATTTGATTCACTCGGATGCCCGACTTGGAAATGGTCGTAAAATTGGGCAACAATAGGGGATAATATTTTCATTGTTTTCACCATTTTTCGACTCTTTTGCAATTTGGCTACAAAATAACAAGTTACAATGACAATGTTGCCGCCCTTGTCCGAAGTAGCAAATTTGAGCTCTAAAATTCAACACTTGAGAGTTTTCTTTCTAAAATGATTGGCCTAATTGCTGATACCAACATATTGACTATCTAGAAATACAGGCATTTGAATATTAGAATATTAGAAAAACTCCATTTCTTGCCAAAATACAGTAATAAACAAATTTGTTTTTGCTTAGTGTACACATGCATTCTTGATAATCTCATTACATTCCATTAATATGTGTAAGCTAATTTGTTTATTAAATGATCTATTATTTGTGGAATCATTTTGAACAATGGTGGCATTTGTTTTGTGGTTGTGTCTTGATTTGTAATGGGCAATTAGCCAAGGTATATGTGATAAAAACAATTATTGTTTATAGCAGGCGCATTATATAGCTTCATTATTTATATTTAATACTTTCCTGAATATCAATAATTTGCAAGTTAACCAATACAAGGTCTACCCTTCCATCAGGATAAGTAACAGTGAAAAACAAAATAATCTCAAATTATTTTATTATATTCTTCAAAATACCCATACGATTATTCCAAAATTTATAAACTGGGTATTTGGTATACCAATAATACAAGTGTACACTGTACAAGTACAATAGCCATTTGTGTAATTAGAGCGCAAAGTGATAGATTACCGTTAGAAAAAGAGTTACCGCGCGAGCGTTTTCTCAATTTTGTCGTTTCCAGAGCGACAAAGCTGTCAATTAATGACTCCTCAAAAAACATTAACTTTACATTGGAATACGAACGCGCAAAGTGCTGCTTTGTTAAGCGGTTGTCGAAAATACGAAAAGAAACATGTAAGCATTTTCAATGATACCTATAGGTATTTCAAGTTGTTAAACACACGCCAATTTCTTGTGCATACGTATGCAAAAATTATTTAAAAATTTAAATAACATCAGAGGTCTACAACCTGTGCAAACTACGCTGTTCCCTATTGAGAGACTACTTTGCAACAGAGGAAATGGGCCATTTACAAATATTGTTCAATGTCCTCGGTAAGATGCCTAAAAAACCTAGTGTACCTACTCATACCTGTAAAACTGTGGAATAAAACGCGAGACATTCGCCAACTTGATTAATACAAAAACAAATGAACTGGTGGTGTACTTTCAGAATGTTCCGCAATACTTTCGTGTATCGCCACCGTCGATTTTCTCCTTAGGGTAAGTTTCCATGAATAAAAATTTCAAGTATTGCGTACGACTATGAAACGAAAAATAACATAATCAGTAGAATATATTTAGGTACATGAAAAATCATCTTTAGTCATGTCAACGACTGAATCCTATGAAGACGCCATCTCTGGATCCAATTATAGAAGCACACCACTAATTCATTTGTTTTGTCTCCAAAATAATCTAAACAAAATCGAATCAGTCGATATAAGGTCTGTGGTCGATACACCAGGGGTGGGATTCTGTGTGCCATAGAATTCTATTGTCGATAGAAAAAGTGAGATGACATTATGGTTGAATTTATGGGAGAGAAAGAGACAAAACTGTCGGCAATAGAATTCTATGGTACACAGAATCCCACCCCGGGTTTTTATTTTAGACATCTTAGTCCTCGGGTTTGGTGTAGTGTGCCACAGAACATATGTGTGTTTTGTGCACTCGTTGAAAACTGTCTGACAACACTGGTTCCGTGTTCTCGGCAAACAAATATTTGTTATGCATTTTAGTTGATGGCATTTGGTCAAGAATGAGTTGAGTGGATGTGGAGAAATGGCTTTGAACACCAACTGCACACGGAAATCAATCGTATCGTGTGGTGAATTTGTGCCACAGTGTTGGTTAGGTGTAAATGTAAAGTTAGTTATGTGCAATTCTTGATTCGGGGATATTAGATGGAGGACATCAACGGGGTAAAATCGCGAGGCCGTTCGAATTCAGCTAGAGTATTGGTTTTTAGCGAACCAAAACCTACTATTCGACTCGAACAAAGACAAACCTCTCTTGGGGAGTCGTCCTACGGTGGAAAACAACGTCCAGCAGGTTAGATTCTATGTCGCTTTATGACTAATCCCAGATGTGTCATTGGATCGTTCACCTGAATTTTCGCAATCGATTCATTGCAGGAATTTTCGAAAGTATTCAAATTAGTAAACATAAATATAACCCAACTTCTTGGCAAACATTTTCTTTAGATATGCTTTGTAAATATTGATTATTTTTGATGACTATCTCCAGCGTGACGTCTTGATATTTATTTCAAGTGTTTGCATTACCCAATGCTATTGTTTACTTTTGACATCTCTCCGATGTCCCATTCAAAATATTTAGTGGTAGACGTGTTCATTAGATACTTGGCAAATGGAGAACAATTTCCAATATGAATTTAGAAGGCATAAATTCAGATCCTTCAGCAATCTTTTATCACTTACAAGTAAGAGCCCATATACCTATTCAAGTTGAATTTATTTCAACATTTTCGATAAAAACATACCTATTGCTATTCACTTCACCTTTCACTTGGGGTCAAAATATAATTTTTGTGGATTACAATTTATAGGTTTCCTGTTATAGTCTGAATTATGTTATGAAATACGTGTTTAAGCAAATGCCCTTTTCTGTTACATAAATATGTTTCCTACTTATTGAGAGCATTGTAAGAAAGCTTTTAAAATACTGTCATACAGTTGGTTTATATTGCTTTAGATGTTATTTTTACCTTTTTTGCATAAATTTGTAAGCTTTATAGTATAAAATTTAATTTGCAGTTCAGTGCCTACAAAGTATTTATATGAACATGTCCTTGTCTTTCTACACATCATACATGTTTCAATATATTCCTTCCATTTTAATTTTCAGACCATCAAAATGAATCTTCAAATCTGGTTAGATTAAGGAACTCTTCTCTGGGAAAATCGGCACCTTCTCTATCCCTCAATATGGTAAATATAAGCCTGAAATGCATTGATATACAGGGAATTTAATAGTATACCTACTTAGGTATGTGATACTTTTAACATTTTCAATTTTTTTTATGACACGTGATAGAAAAAATAGACATGAGTGTATAGAAAATTGAATACACTTCCCAATTAGGTATCACCTGACCTAATTCATCTAAAAAAATTGGGGGGGTGACTGTCACAGCTGTTACAGAGTGTCTTTTCGATAACAAAAATCGACGTGTTTCAGGGATTTTCTTGAAAGTGGCTAATAAAGTAGAAAATGAATTTTTCCCGTACTTTAGGACCTTGCTGTATTTGTATTTTTTATGAACAAATATGGAATAATTGCATATAAATTATTATGACTATGTTCATAATAAATTCAGGGTTCAAAAAAATCAAAAGCAGTAATATTTATTATAAAAATCGTGTTTTTTTCAGATTTTTTTAATTTTGAATAATGATTAATATGTTTTGGTCAATTTTAAGTACCTATGTATCTTTACATACAAACGCAAACAACACCAAATGTTTTGACATATCTTGTATTGGTTTATTCTTGTCAGAAATTGCGAAATCAAGTAATCCCTGCGCGCCGCCTCGCGCCATAATTTCCCTGTAAAAATCGGGTCGAATCTTGTTTGCACCAATCGCAACATAGAATACAATAAAAGGAACGAGAAATAGTAAGCTTATTCATTTGATAAATTTTATTGAGACTGTAAGTGTGTCTGTGCCCAAGTAAAGTAAAGTAACCAAAGTTAATCAAAATAAAAGTGAACTTAACTGAATAAGTGAAGAGTAAAGTGTTGAGTAAGTGTAAAATAACAATGAGTGGAAGGAGGGAAAGACATAATTTGAAAATATTTTAGGAAAAAGAAAAAAATCAGAAAAAGGAAAAACTGGTAGTAGAGTGAAACGTATTTAAATATCTATTATTTTTTTCAACATTAGGAATATAGTTTTATTTGCAGTTTGTATCAATTTAATTTGTATTTTGACTTTATTTTGTAAAATAAATGAATGTTATTTCTGATTTCACATTTTTTATTTTCTTCATTGAATAAAATGAAAAAAATCACTTGATTAAAATCGTAGATTTAAATCATGATATAAATGATTTAATCAGGCGAACCCTGAACAATAATAAAACTGCAGTTTTAATAAAATACTGGAATCAGGCCAGATAACGTTTTAAGAGTGGAAAAAATAAAAAAGTTTTGTCATTACTATTGGAATACAAATATTTCAGTATAGTCAAGCTACCCATAAGAAAAATATTAAAAAAATGGCTATTTTCGATTTTCTCGCATTACCTCTTCAAACTTCGTTTAAGTATGTGTCTAAAATTGAATTCTAAGCAACTTTTTCAAATAACTTTCTTCGATATATTTCCATCTTATCTCACTTTTTGCCGTTTCATAGCACTTTTTTTTAAATTTGCCGTCATACCAGCGATCACGTGACATGTGTCAAAATCGATTTTTAGTTTATCAGGTAATTTGATAACACACATGATTTTTTTATGATATTTCTAATTTTTTTATGTTTTTGCAAGATGGCGGAAAAAAAGCATTTTGTGCAATAGCATGCATGCATATTTTCAGTATGTTAATTAGGAGATCATTTCTTTTGCAATTAGTTAAACCTGTAACGCTATTTCTACTACACTAATAGTGTTATTATAATCTTATCTTCAAACGAGCATTTCTTGTATATATATTTATATTTTGGATCTAGGAAATAGCTCTAATCATTTGGATGAAATTTTGTATTCAGATAAGGTTTTACTTATTAAAATTATTCATAAAGGTGTCTTTCCTGAAAAAGCGCGATTTTACACAATTAATTTCTTTTTGAATTTTTGGCGAATGGGCATGTGCCCCTTCGCCATATTACAGAAATCCAGAGAAATGGTCTATGGGACAGCTAGCGAGAACCGACTTCTAGAGATGCTAAAGATACTTGTTATCACCTGATCTTAATAACTGCTGATGAATTCTTGTACGGCTGTTGACTTGAGCTTGAAAAGAATATTGCGGACTAAGTTTGATCAATCGTAGTATAGTTTGTAACTCGGATTGTATTTTCAACACAATTTAGTCATTTGCTCAGGAAAGATCACATGCTAATAAATAATAATAAATTTTGTTTATTGAATCAGAATCACATTCAATTCAAAAGGCTCGACCGAGGTCCTTCTGCCCTCATTGCTAATATTTTAACACAATCATCACATTGGATTTTCGGTATGAACCACGTTTCAATTTTGCAGATTTATTTATAGAACAATATTTGACACTGCTTGCAGTAGTGTTTATTCAATAGAAAACGTAATTTCTTGAGTAACAAAACAAAGAAAATAAAACACATTTATTTATAGAAAATATACAGAGGCGTCAGATCCACATCACAGAGTATTATTGAGCCATCTAGATTTTTTGCTGAAGGTGCTGTTTGTTTAACGACGATTTTAAAGACATTTAGTTGACATCTAGCAGTGACAGAAATATGTCTGTCACTGGCTGTTCTCACGATGAATACGTCATTATAGCGGGTTCATCCCATTAATGAAAAGAGAGCAAATCTGGGAGAGTTTCATTATCTTTTCAAAAACCGAAAAGAAGACGAGCAGAAATTTTTCCAATATATATTAGAATGACTCCAGACAAATTTTCATAACATAGGAAAACACTTCATTCAGAAGAGCATTATCATCTATTTTAATACATACCCTCTGATAATGGGCTGTCAACTGTTGGAATATTGCAAAACACAGAGTCAGAGACTCCCCAGGCCGTGTTTGGACAAGGTGATGCTGGGAAGCGCTGGCCGGCGACGCGCTTACTTGGACTGTCCAGCACTGGAGAACACAGAAAAATAATATCGTTTCCAATATACTTTGAAATACACAACGCATATATAAATGAAACCAGAAATTAGTTTTGGATTCAATCACAACCGTTCCCATTCGTTTCTGAAAATCTGCGAATTTCAAAGCTACTCATATTGGCGCTCTTTGTGACGTACTCTCCCGAGTCCAATGAGCCAAAGAGCGTATTCTAATCGGGTTGATTGGACGTGAAACGGCAATGCTATTTGGAATTCTCGGGAGAGTAAAGAAAGCCATTTGAATTTTGTCGACTTGAAATATCTCTTTTATGAGTAAAAAAATAAATATAAAAAAAGGATATTACCAACACAAGCTGCAGAATCCATTAAAAATATTTTTTAAATTTCGTATTCCTTGCCTATTTCGAGATACTAATTATTATATGTATTAATTATCTTGTGAACACGTGCAATCGGCAGCCTTTTTAAATCTTCGCTCGTTGCCATGGTAACGTAATATTTTATTTCTCCACGGAACTGGCCTAGGCTAACTAGATATCAATACATAGAACTACTTTGTTTATTTCATTCCATCCATTTATTTTGTGCTACATTGCGATTATTTAATCGGAATGTTTGATAATATTTGATTAGTCTTACCTGATGACATAACACCAGGCATTACTGCTGACGTATTTCTTAGTAAACTTTTATGAATTCAATCGGAATACTGTAACAATTTCAATTTCCGCTTGTGTATTCTATGCAAATGTGTGGAGTTTAAAATAAAAATTCGTTAGTGCAGCATTGGCATTGTTGAGTGGATTTTTAATTTTAAATGTTATGGTTACGTCAAAGTATGGCTTTCTGTCGTTTGAGGGTGATTTGTTTATGACGCCGTTGGTGTCACTGATACTGTTTTATATTCAATGGGACAATCTCATCACGAATGCTCACGTTTGACTAAAATAATAACATCGTGGAAATCATTTGCAACAAAGTTTCAAAACTGTAATTATCTCGAGACCACCTTGATCAAAAAAATTATCACGTATTAAAAAAATATATGTTCGGGTCATCGTTAAAGGTTGCAAATCTGTAGGGGGAAACAACTAGTCATTTTTTGTACACCTAATGAAAGCAGTGAAGTAATTATCTCTAATGAAAAATAATGAAAAAGTTTTAGGGGGCAATGAAAGATAATTACCATTCAATTACGCGCATACGTTGTATGGACATAATTTAACTCTTATGTATAAAAATAAGATCCACAAAGTTCGAACCTCATGCCCACGTATGATTTTTGGTGTAAGTAGGCGACAACGAGTATCAAATAAATTGATTGGATGGTTACATAAGGAGAACAGGAGAAAGGTTCATTTTAGTACCTTGTCATAAAATAATTCCCAAATACATACCTAATAATACTAATTCAGCCATTTTGAATCGATTAGCTTTCTCAGAATTTGTCTATCTCTAACCGTTCTCGAGTTGGACAGCTCTGAATCAGTTTTCAAATGGTTTTTTTGGCCCCTTGCAACTTTTTCGAGTAATTTTTAATTTCTTTCGATTGACTCGAAATTTACAATACATACTAATTCGACCATTCTGAATCGATTGGCGTTCGCAGAATTTGTCTATCTCTAACCGTTCTCGAGTTGGTCAGCTCTGAATCTGTTTTTAGATGTTTTTTTTGCCGTAAAAAATATTTCTGATGAGTTTTCGACATTATTGTTAAAAGATTCGGAATCAGCACGTCAAAATACGTCCGAGGACAAAAATTTTAAATACGAAAAATGAAAAATAAAAAATATCAGAAAATTTAATGTTTTATCTTAACACCTTTTTCCGGCTAAATCTTATATTTGAGCATAAAAAAATCATATATTTTTGGAATGAGCATGAAATTTTACGTAAACAGTTCGAATTTCAAGTCGATGTGACAACTTGGTACTTTCAATATTTTTAGGGGTGAACCCCTTGCAACTTTTTGGAGTAATTTTTAATTTCTTTTGATTGACTCGAAAATAACAATACATATTAATTCGGCCATTTTGAATCGACTGGCGTTCGCAGATCTCGTCTATCTCTAACCGTTCTCGAGTTGGTAAGCTCTGAATTAGTTTTCAAATGTTTTTTTGGCGCGAAAAATATTTCTGATGAGTTTTCGACATTTTCGTTCAAAGATTCGGAATCAGCACGTCGAAATGCGTTCGGGGATAAAAATTTTAAATTTGAAAAATTAAAATTCAAAAAGTTCAAAAAATTATTTCTCATGATATACTTGCCTTTTTTGTCCGTCGATTTTTTTCGTTCAAATTCCCAATATATACTAATTCAGCAATTTTGAATCGATTGGCGTTAGCAGAATTCGTCTATCTTAAAACGTTCTCGAGTTGGTGAGCTCTGAATCAGTTTTCAAATCGTTTTTTTGTCGCCAAAAATATTTTTGATGAGTTTAAGATATTTTCGTTCGAAGAATCTGCAGTCGTTTTCAAGTTATTTCCACAGAAAAAAGACTTGAGGCAAATACCTGTCAAGTCAACAACTGCTTCCCCATACGAACATTGAATAACAATCAGTTGCCTGGTAAGTTGAAATACTGCAAAACTCTCGATGGATAAAAAAACATAACATTTTTTTTTTAAATTTCAGTTGGTAGCTGATGATGCTCTGAAACCTGAAACCGTTATACAGGTGGTGCCGTATAAAGAGCCATGTGTCCGATACAATGACATATGATTCAGCCGTCGTGGGGGAGCAGTATTGTCTGTTAGATACTCGTGAATAATATTCGTGTTGTACTGGATCATGGGAGGTCGTGGACTTGTAAACTATTTGTTTATTATTAATCTTTGAACACTTTTGAATATCGAATAACCTTTCGTGGACTTGTCCATTTGAATATTTTAATAAATTGTGCTTTCGACGGTGAAATCATCCGATAATCGATGAAATTTAGCGATTACACACATTGAAATAGTGAATAAACTCACACAATTCAGCGGTTTGCATAATGGCCGGCTTCATCAAAATCGTTAATATATTTTTATCCGTAGCTTAGGTGGCCATGACTCAGAAACGAAACCATTCAGTATGGAAATTTAAAAATTATCGAACGATTTCCATTTCTTATTTCAATAAAGAAGCCATTAGGTAATCTAATAAATTCAGACCTAATTCTCGAACGTTCAGTATGCTTTGTAGTCGCATGGTTTTTTCGCGATCCTATACGAGGGAGATTAAAAAACATGCTTTGTTTTCAAACAAAATATGATCCCATTACTGAAAAATAACGTAACGGGATCATATTTTTTTGAAAGCAGTTTGGGGTCGTGAAAAATTCAATTCTGATGTTTGCAATTCAGGTTTGGGATAAAGCAGAGCTATTTATCTTGAATTATTTTTTCTGAGAAATCAATAATAGAAAAGTTTTTCATATGCTGCGATCTTTATGCGATATATTTTGGTAGAGCATTTTTTTTGGGGGCATGAAAAATTGAAAACTCATTGTAAATCTCTCTCGAAAAAGTTTTCTAATTTTTTACATACCTATATCGGCAGTCTGGCATACATAAAAAAAAAACATGAAATTATCGATGGTTTGGCACTATGAACAGAATATTGAATTAATGATATATGTTTTGTGCAAACGATGCAGATTTGAGAAAGATCTTTCCTGCAGTTGCATCGTTAACTTGATTCGAGATATTTGTAGAAATCGAGGTGAAAATACCTACAAATCTGTAAGAGATCTTCGAGAGCGCATACTGCATACTAAGCTAAATATAGAACTGGATGAGTGTTCTTACAAGAATTCTGAATTCGCACGGAGTCGATATCAAATGACGTCTCGTACGAGGGGTGCAAGAGAAGTACGTATTAATCCTTAACCACTGCGTTTTTTTTTCATGAAATGAGAATAGATTATAAATAAACCAGATCTTCGCAAATTTAAATTTTCTATTCTATAGAAATTTTCTTGGCAAGCATCGAACAGAAAATAATCTAACAGATCCAGACGACAAGAACACACTTGGCAATGCTTTCTGTTATAACTAGTAAATCAAAACAGGTGACTCTGCATACTAGTCAGATACCTGAACAAAAAGATCGAAGATCTTTTGCGAGATCGTTGAGTAACTATAGTCGTCTGACAGATGTTTTTACTTCCATCCACTTATAATGCATGTAGGCTATTCTGGCATATCCATATCTGAATCGGACTAAACTCGTTTGTCGTGATTAGGGCTTGCTTGGGCTGTGGGACGACTTGATGTACTATGGCCTAGTTTGCCCGGACTCGTAATGTTCGGCTTGGCATTGGCCTAGACTAGCTTGATGTAGTTTACTCAGGTCTAGCTTGAGGAAACTCGGCATTGCTGAATTCGGTATAAGTCGGCTCTCCCTGGCTTGGTATGGCTGTTTTCGACTTGACCTAGCATATTTAGCTTGGCTTGGAGTGGCTTGGTTCGACTTTACATGACCTATACTTGACAGCGTGGCGTGGGCCTAGTATGGCCTGGGCTTGTTCTGGCGTGGCTTGGTTTGTTTCAACGTGGATTGGCTTAGTTTGACATGGGCTTGAATATCTTCTGATTTGTCTGGGCTTGGCATAGGTAATTGTCTTCATGACTGGGTTTGGCTCATCCCTCGTAGGTCTATTATCACAGGGCTTCTCTTGATGTGGTATCAGGCTTACGACTCATCCGTCTTCATTACATGGGATGGTTACTACCTTAAACAAAGAAACTTACTCAATGTGGTGTTGTTTTTGAAATACATGAAATTGATCGTCCCAAATAGTTACTATAATTTCTACAACTGTCATAAAATAATAATCGTCTATAACAAGTTCATTATATAAAATCACTGCATGCTTATTCGGATTTAAAGTATTATTTTCCTATACCCTTACATTTATTGTAAGTTTTATGACAAAACGGAGAACTTTTTCTTACAATTCTGCAAAATTTATCGGTCATCTTCGTTTCATCATTTCAGTATATCGAATCATATCTGTCAGCTCACGAATGTTTTAATAATTATAGAAGGACACCTCTTCAATTGGGAGAAGAAATAGTAGATCAGCAGCAATTCATAGGTTAAGCTTCGTGGCCAATACAAGTCCCATACTACCAAGATCTCATTCTCCTGTGTGTGGTAGTCCACTCGATAGTCCAAGAACGCATAACAGCTTGAATAATTTCACCTTCGCACCAATAAAAAGGTAAGATAAACTATTTCGAAACCTAGCATAGGAATGTGTTCCCAAGACTGTTTATTTAGATGTGACTTGCGAGGTTTCAGACAATACCACTTGACCAAACCATGAGGTGTTGATATTAATTCAATGCAGAATTTAAATCTTCAATTTGTTATATAGTAACTTTTTCGCTGTGATTGACCATTTAGAAGTTATAGTCAAACAATGTTTTTTTTGTCTGTTTGACCCATATATACATGAGTTGAAAAAATAAAGCTTCTACACTACCCTTTGCAACATACCCCCTGTTTCGACCCTCTACTGACTGCTTCTACTGGAATTGTAATACTTATTAGCTTTTTGTGGCTATTTCGCGCCAATTTAAAGTGTAAAATTACTATAATGGAAAAAAGGACTTGTGATAAGGAACTGGAGAAATAAACAATCCCACCAGTGAAATACAGTGAATCGAAATGAACGGAATGATATTCATTATTTCAAGGTAGAGGTCATGAACTTTAACGCTCAAAATATTCGGTAATATATTCTGTTGTCTGTTTTTTTCATGTTGAGAGCAAACTCTTTTGATTATACATTCATAAGCCTTACATGGTGGTCAACGCAAGTTGACACGTTTATGAATGAATCTATATGGAAATTCCAAGTAACATAAACTTAGTAGAGCCGCCCCGTAGTAAGATTCTGAGGCTTACGGTACTATGCGATTCAATATTTATATTGCGGAGATAAGACGATTTATGACGATCAGTGTCGGAACTTTGATTTTTAAGTTGAATGATAGGTTATTGTTGTTGTTGATACTTTTATCTATTGAATTAATGATCGTTATTGTGGTATTTATAGGTTGTTTATATGTCGTGACACATTGTTTATGTTATGTTTCTCCGGAAAAGCAGATTTTGTAAACCATTATGTTAAAAACAGTTTAACTTGCCACTGGAGTGAAACTGGCAAGACAAAATCGACAATAAGATGAACGGCTTAGATAAAGTCATGCTTGGTATCACGGCAGCATATTATGGATTTTCATTTTATCACATTTAATTTCGTCTGTGTTGGTGAAATATTTTTTGTAAACCATTATGTTAAAAACAGTTTAACTTGCCACTGGAGTGAAACTGGCAAGACAAAATCGACAATAAGATGAACGGCTTAGATAAAGTCATGCTTGGTATCACGGCAGCATATTATGGATTTTCATTTTATCACATTTAATTTCGTCTGTGTTGGTGAAATATTTTCCTATGAATTTGCTAGGTAGTTGAAAACATCTTATCTTCAGAGCACTATAATCAATATAATCGTGAGAAATAATAAAAAAAAATGTTTCTGACTCTATATATCATCTTTTTTCACGAAAAGGATTGAGAAATGAAGTATTGAATACTCTATAAATAATGAAATATATGTTTCTGACTCCAATCGTCATCTTGCTGTTTTTTTTTTTACATAAAATGGAGAAAAATTATGTGTTCAATATGTTGAATGTTAATGTTGATTTTGTCGCATTCATTTTACACCCTTCCCCCACTCTAGAAATGATGAAAAATAAGTTTTTGGTTTCAATTAAAATCTTGCAGTTTTTTTTACAGAAAATGATCATTTGACTCCCTCACCCCTCTAGAAATAATGAAAAAAATGTTTCTGACTTCGATTGTCACCTGGCTGGGGATTTTTCTAAAGAAAATGAAGAAAAATAATGTGATGAATATGTTGAATGTGAATGTTGATTTGTTATATTCATTTGACCCACTTCTTCGACCCGGCTTAAAATTGTTAAATTGTCCAGTATTCTCTAAAAGGCAGAATTCAGATATGAGTAATGAAAATTAAAATTCATGTTTTCTTCATTAGGATGGATATTTCGTATATTGATTGGTATTGATGTAACTTATGAAAATAGCAAAAAAAACGGAAAAAAATACCTCGTGAGATAAAAAATAGTGAATCTGTTAAAATTTCTGCAATTTTTTCAAGGTCATTTAAAAAAAATGAAAAAGTACTCCGAGAGATGCCTAGATCGAACCTTTCGAATTCAGATGGTGAAAAAAATATCGAATTTATTTAGCGAGTATTTTGATTTCTCCTGCTCCTTGTTTCACCAATAGCCACTAATAAGGTTAACCCCCTATTAAGGTCAAGGAAGAATCAATCTTTTCATCTTTGAATTTTACTCAATCCAAGATCAATATTTTAAATCAATTTCATTGATATTCATTTAATAAACACTTATTTTCCTTGCCTAATAACGATTGAGTAGAAACGCCTATGGTTTATCAATTTTCAACGGTTTCGTTTCTAATAATTGAATAAAATTTGCTCTCAGTGTGGTTGAAACATTTCGAATGGTATTTGTACTCGAAATGAGAGGCCTAGGAAACACCTGCACCCTGTGTCGTCATTTTGCCCGAAGGCATTCGCTTGGCACACCCAGACCTTTTAGTTGAATGTTTTTAATTAATTTAAAAAGTAGGGTAAGGCCTAGCTGTCTCGCTATCCCTATTCAATGAATTGATGGCATTGCTTCCACTTGGACATCAGTGGATATTTATTTTGTGGAGTTGCGTAATATTAATGATAATTGCAACCCAGTGAAACCGATGTAATAAACACAAATCATACTATTTTTTACCGCCATTTGAAAGTCCAGACGTGTTATAGGTGGAAGAAATATTAACCCCATTGAATGTTAAATGTGGTAGGTTTCCATCAATGCCATTATTATAGGCCAGAAGATATAGACAATCAAGTCACAACAATTGCAAACTTTAATACAAGGACGGGAAAACTTTAAAATCGGACTATAAAATATTGCAATCTGTTGAGAAGTCCGGAACATTGTCAAAATGGCAATTAACTTGAACTTTGCTGTATACTCGTTGAAAAAATTCCAAAAGTTCTGCTAACTTGGAGTAGTATTAAATATATTATTTCATATCACGAATCAAATTTGCAACGAATGTGAGTATGCGGAACATTTTTTTAATTAAAAAAAAATTGTTTTTCTTTGATATACCACAAGAAAAAATTATAAAAGCTCTGCAAACTTGACAGATGCAATTGTACAGATTTGCAACCTTTTACGTTGACCGGAATATGTTTATTTATATATATTTTTAATTCGTGGTCATTGTTTTGATCAAGGTGGTCTCGAAATAATAAAAATTCTGACATTGCATCTATTCTGATGCAATGTTGCAAATTTTGAGGAGGGAGGAGGGAGGAGGGAGGAGGGAGGAGGGAGGAGGGAGGAGGGAGGAGAGAGGAGAGAGGAGAGAGGAGAGAGGAGAGAGGAGAGAGGAGGGAGGAGGGAGGAGGGAGGAGGGAGGAGGGAGGAGGGAGGAGGGAGGAGGGAGGAGGGAGGAGGGAGGAGGGAGGAGGGAGGAGGGAGGAGGGAGGAGGGAGGAGGGAGGAGGGAGGAGGGAGGAGGGAGGAGGGAGGAGCGAGGAGCGAGGAGCGAGGAGCGAGGAGGGAGGAGGGAGGAGGGAGGAGGGAGGAGGGAGGAGAGAGGAGAGAGTCATTATTTCGAGACCACCGTAAACGTAAACGTAATCTGTACAACTGTTCGGAATTTCTTGTGGTATATCAAAGAAAAACATTAGTTAAAAAAAATGTTCCGTACACTTGAATTGGTTGCAAACTTGATTAGTTATATGAATATACTACTACAAATTTGCAGAACCTTTGGAATTTTTTCGAAGAGTATTCATTCAAGTTAATTGCAATTTTGGCAATGTTCCGGACTTCCGAATATGTTGCAAACTGAGATTTATTGCTTTCTTGGATGTACCATTCACTTGATCAAAGTTTGAAAACTTTTGGAATTATTTTTTAATTTTCGATTTTTAATGTCTATTTCTACTGGCCTATTAATTAATCTCAAGTGTTAGGTTGACAAGGAAAATGTATCGTTGGCAAATATTTCGGCAATTTTTATTTCAACACATCGAAAGCTTTTTCTGAACATAGAAATGTTTTGTCTGTAATTTTCCAGACCACTTAATCATGGCTTGAATGCAAGAAGCATGACGTGTTTTTGTAACAGTTCCGCCACACATCTGTTTGCTTTTTTTAATAATGCATTGAATAAACGCTGTATAATGATGTAATGAATAAGTATCAATTTCAACTCGCAATTAAAGTATCTCTAGGCCTATTTTATATTAGATTGTATTGTATGGGTGAGGGGGGTCCTAGGCACATATCACTATACATGGCAATTCATTCAGACATATTCGGGAAGGTCAACACCGGACCCGAAGTTCTACAATCCAGTTCAATTAGGCTTTCTTGACTGCAGTGCCTTTCGTGTCACATAACTGACGGACCCTGTGGAAAGTAAATTTTAATGAAATCTCTGATATATTAGTAGTTTGTGAATTGTAAGTATGATTGTGATGTATCGTTGGAATGGTAATTTTGTACCGAATTTTAAAAAACTAAAAAAAATGGATGCTCTTCCGGTCAAACCGGAAGTGCCATATTTGGTCTTATACTTTATAAATTATACATTCGTGACATCAAATAGCATTACCAATTTTGAAACATCTATACAAAATAATAACGAAGATACAGGGGGATACATTAGTTCCGAGTCACCCGGTATAGTCACTGCATATTGCAGAAAAATAATATTTCTTTCTAGAACTTGTGCTGCGTCAGTTCGATTTTTGTTCAGATCCATTCTAGTTAATGTATGGTTGATTATCTGTTTCGTTTCTGCCAATGAGTTTTGTATATGTAGGTTTTTATTTAAAGAATTGTTGCTGGATATCGAGGAGATGGAAGAAGATGGTCCGTTGCTTCATTGCCCTCATCAGGGTATGGAACAACCCCAGGGAGCTCAAATATGTCAGTAAGTACAAGTATTATTCATTTATTTTTTCAAATCTTGTGATGAAAACATTGAAAATACATAATATCGGAGCTCCTAAATATGCAGTTTCAAAGATAGTTTCGTCTGCATACACACACATCAAATAATAATTCACGTTCTTCTCAAGCATCATTATTATTATTGACGAGAAAAAAAAACGGTTTTGGGGGCTCTGACTCCCTCTCAGAATATAGTTGCGAAAAGTCTCGAAAATAAAATTGGAAAAACATTGAATCGTCGCATAATTTAACTCCAAAAAATATTAGTCCCGTGCCCCATGAAGAAAATGCGTAGGAATTCGAAACAATTTCCGACGGTTTCAGACTTGGAAGATTACGGTACCTACCAATTGTGCTGTACAGTAAAACCAATCTATCTTGAGACGGAATTACTTGTTGCGCACTTGTCGGACAACGGATTATAGTTTGTAATATATCCAGGCACTGAGCGTACGCGCAAATTAAAGAACTTGAAATGTTTAACGAAATTGGTTTCACTGTACTCTTGAGCATCATTCTGACTATGAGTCTTCATCAATGAAAATAGCTTTTTCTGATAATTGGAATGTTTCCCATTTGTTTTCCAACTTCCATCGGTCACTGGGGTATAAAAACAAAATTCTGAGGTTCTCAAGAAAAAATGGTGTGTATAGCCGGCAGTTCTACATAATTCCAACCGCATAACTACCACATCGCTGGTTATAACTTATAATCTTTGTTTTAGTCATCGCTGTTTATCTACACAAGTTCATAATGAGACTTGAAACCTATTCATTACAGTTCGGTTTTCTATTGCGATTCCGTGAATGAATTTCTGTTTTTAGTCAAAATGCTCTAGTCAAGAAAGATTGCATCAGTTACCACATATTCCCACGTCTGAGGACATCCGAATGTTAACTCATCATTTCTCCAGCAATGAGAGTAACCCATCTTTACCTAGTGGCGAAGAAAATTCTGCTAGTCACCGTTCCCCACTTCATCGACCAAGATCTCGAAGTCTCAGGTAAGTTTTCGATTGTTTTTTGTCATTTGATTCTAATGGTAGACGTGAAATGAACATCCCAGCTACTACACTATTATGTATTTAATTTAACAAGAATAGGCTATTATTTCGACATATTCTATGGCAATTGTGCAAAAAAGGTTACCACAAAGTAGTTAGTAAACATTGTCAAAACATGAAATATTTCGGATATCGATAGTGTTCTCGAACCCTAACGTCTAATCTGACCTAGATTGATGTCGTTCCATGTTTCTACAAGCATATATTCTACAAGCATATATTCTACGTCATCGAGCCATGTCGGAAATGTGGGTTGAGATCTGGACTATCAGTAGGCCGAACTAGTATCAATATACACCTCATATAAGGCTCATGTACTTTACGAGAAACGTGAAGTTTCGTGTTGTCCTGTATCAACAAGAGATTATTGTGTTATTGACGATGAGTTATTCCGAATCTCCGGGCTGTAAGCACGATAGCTTGATCATGCATTGGGCAATGTAATTATGCCCATACACCCATCACGATTTGAATTTCTCGGTTGTTGCTCCATTACATTAACTTGCTATCTTTGACCGAATCAGTTGCGAACTTGTCATCCCCAGTTTTAGACGAAACGCCAAATAGAATCATCCCTAGATCACGGCCAATGAGCCCGAAAGTAATTTTTATTCTTGTTTTGTAGTAGTCCCAGTAGATCTCCTGTTATCGACAACGAAATATGTATGATGAACGTATTATATAAGGAACGTTTCCCTAAAGCAACTCAACAAATGGAAGAAAGACTGTCACATTTCATTGAAGAAAATAAAACGATCGATTTCGGAACAGACTGCGACTACTTGCCTATCGTCCGTTTCGTTCACCATCAGGTGTTAGAAATAGCAAGAGATTGCTTACATAAGTCGCAGAGCAAGCTCGTTACCAGCCAGTATTTTCACGAAATGTCCGAAAATTTGGAAAGGCTCCTAACAGAGGTGAGTAACTACGATTAACATTGGGCTGTTTTTTTATAGACTGCGTTCTTGTTGACTCAAGTCGTTTATGAATATATCTGATTTTGTCTAACGCTATTTTATGGGGAATTATGTCATACAGAGCCACGACTCCACACCGGATCAACTGTCACAAGTATTAACAAAGCACAGAATGAGTTCCGTTCTAACCATGAATCAGCAGTGTTTTTACTTGCGCTCACACTCATGACATCGATTTCGATTCACTACGTTATTAATCACAACTATAAGAGTGGTTCAGTGTTCAAGAACGTCCTATATCCATCTAGTTGTGAAGGAAATGTAGTTCCAGTACTGGCCCATAAGCGGCGATGGATGTAAATACTCTCCGTTGCATAATACAAGAGGTCTGTTTTTTTATCATATCAATAAAATTCTTATAGGGGTATGATAAACGAAAGTAGAAAGAAACCTATATTTGACCAAGTTTATGCAGATTGGGTGGTGCCATATAAAAAATAATTGGGGTGGAGTCATGGACCTGATCTGATATTCTATTACCCCATATACTTATACTCTGTCTAATAATCAGTTTCTGTGAAACATTTTTGTGCAAAGTACCTGTGTATTAATTTCAGACCAGAGATAAATCTGAAGACGCAGCTAACTTAATGATGAGTTTCATAAAGAAACTACTACTGATAATATCACGTCCAGCGCGTTTGCTAGAGTGCTTAGAATTTGACCCGGAGGAGTTTTACCATTTTCTTGAGGCTGCCGAGGGGCAAGTCAAAGGTATTCAAGGCATCAAAGCTGATATTCCACAATACATAATCCAAAAACTTGGCCTCAACAGAGATCCTATTGCCGAGCTGCAACAAGAGCTGAAAGATTGCGCATGGTCGAACGAAAATTCCAAATCAGCATCCCTCAACGCTACACCTACTGTACGAAAATCTCTGTCGGATCCCAGCGAAAATGACTTCGATGTAGTTAAACTTATTTCAAATGGTGCTTATGGAGTTGTTAATTTGGTCAAACACAAGCATACGAAATTGAGATTCGCAATGAAGAAAATCAACAAAAATAACCTGATGTTACGAAACCAAGTTGAACAGGTGTTTGCTGAGAGAGATATTCTGAGTTTTGCGGACAACCCGTTTGTTGTCAGCATGTACTGCAGCTTCGAGACGAAGAAGCACTTGTGTCTAGTCATGGAGTACGTTGAGGGTGGTGATTGTGCAAGCTTGTTAAAGAATATAGGGCCCTTGCCTGCAGACATGGCGCGCTTTTATTTTGCCGAAACCGTTTTAGCCGTAGAGTACTTACATTCTTATGGAATTGTACACAGAGACCTGAAACCTGATAAGTAAGTTATTTTCAGTGCAAAGGTAAACGACATTTGATTGTATTATTTTCAGCCTTTTAATCACTGCCCTGGGTCACATTAAACTAACAGATTTTGGATTGAGCAAAGTTGGACTCATGTCATGTAAGTGTTTTTTGATAAACTACTGTGTTATTACATCCATCCAAACAAAAATACTTCTCAAAACTACGAAGAAAAGTCTAAAATTAGTTTCGAATAAGTTATGAAGATAACTAAGCTACTAGTTCAGATCATCGTCAAATTTGTCGCAAAATATCTCGCCAATTACTCTATTTCACCCAATAACCGTTCAATCTGAATTACTTACGCATGGTGCATACCCCCTTTTTTGTTCATTAAATTACCATGATCTGCAACTGAATGGCCTTTAACATTTTATATTATATATAACACAGAAGCAGGTTGGTCCCAACAATATTATCGGCCATGTAATGAATACTTTTTCATTTCCGACCTTTAGATATATACCGATGGGTATCCTGTAGCGTTTAACTGTTTGAATTGCAAGCTTAATCAACTATCAGCCTTATTCTTCATTTCCAAAATATTTCTTTCAGTGGCCACGAATTTATACGAGGGCTATATGGACACAGACTCCAGGAAGTTTTCTGATAAGCAAGTATTTGGCACACCGGAGTACATTGCGCCAGAAGTGATTTTGAGGCAAGGCTATGGCAAGCCCGTTGATTGGTGGTCTATGGGAATAATTCTCTATGAATTTCTAATTGGTTGTGTTCCATTCTTCGGTGAAACTCCCGAGGAACTTTTCGCACATACTGTTCAAGGTAAAAAATTAGGTTTCTTTGACAAATTTGTCTTATAATACTGATTGATTCCAGATGAGATTGAATGGCCTGTGAATGAAGATTGGCCCGTCCAAGGAGAAGCGAAAGACCTGATAACGTCCCTTCTACAACATTCGCCAAGAGATAGATTAGGAACCGGCGGTGCTCACGAAATCAAAGATCATGTGTACTTCTATGGTATCGACTGGAACTCTCTTCTTAGGAAAAAGGCTGAATTCATACCGCAACTCGAACATGATGAAGACACAAGTTATTTCGATAGTAAGCAATTCAACTTTAATGTTTCCATATTGAAATGTCTATTTCAGGCAGGATCGATAGATACTCTCATGAACTAGAAGATGATACAGACGACACAGATGATTCTCCAGTCTTCGGTTTGTTTTCTTCATGCTCCCCACAGTATAAGAAGGTGTCGGAACTCAGTTCTCTCAGTACCGACACTGATCTGGACAGTAGTAATGTGTCGGCCATAGCAAATACTTCGGATTCCTCTTTCACCGACATGACCGATTCAGTAGATTCTAAACCCAAACCGAAGTTGATTGACAGGTTGCGGTCGAGATCAGCAGAGAAAAAGAAACCAGCTGAAAATAAATTGGTAAAAATAGGAATAACAAGTTGTGGGAAATACTATACTTTTTTCATTCGCAGGTATCTTTAGACCTGTCCTGTACAATAAGTACTCCAGAATCTTCCCAAACGGATAGCGATGATGTGTCTCCCCAGGTTAACAGGAGAAAGAAGGCGGGATATGGTCGAGATTTTCTGCCTAAATTCTCTATATCCGTGGAGGATGAACACTGCGCTGGACGTTCTCTGACTGAAACTCGAGACGTTCCCGTCCTGAGACAATTCAAAACATCGAATTTGGTCAATCATTCTTCTAGATCCGTTGTCAGAAGCGCATCTACTTCTGGTTTATCGCTAATGATCCCAACAGGTAAAAGAGATCTTCAATTCCATTCAGTTATTTTTCAATAATGTCTACTGTCGATCTATCAGATAATTAACATTTGCTCTTGAAATCTCAAGCATATAAATCCTTACTCTCTTACGACCTTTCGAAGTGTCAGTTTTTCTTAATTTCAGATGATTTGATAGGGTCCACTCATCTGATTCATTCTCCTAGTGCAGGAGGAGGTTCTAGCACTGCTAGCTCAAGAGATACTTCACCATGTCGTGAACTGTCTCCTTTAGGAACTAGTCTCAAGCCGCCCATCATAATTCGTAGAGGTCCCAAGGGATTCGGATTCACCGTTCATACGATCCGGGTTTACTATGGGGATACAGACGTGTATACAATGCACCATTTGGTTATGGTAAGTATCGTAATGATACATGTGATTTTTTAAAAGTTATAATTATTGTATAGTTTGTAATTGAAGTTTGTTTTTTTAGGCAGTAGACGAGGGCAGTCCAGCCTTTGAAGCAGGCCTTCGTCCTGCAGACCTGATAACACATATCAATGGTGAAACAGTTCAAGGCTTATACCACACACAAGTGCTACAACTACTGTTAAGTGGTGCAGAACATGTCAGTCTTCGAGCAACGCCCTTAGAGCAGACGTCAATAAAAACGGGAGGTCGAAAGAGAGAACCTGGTCAGAGTAAATTGGCGAGACGTAGCTTGAACAGGCAAAAAAAACAGAAGCGAGAAAGTGACAAACGAAGGAAAACTTCTTTGTTCAAAAGAATCAGTAGCAAGAGAGCCAGTGTAGAGATGCAACAGGTAAACTATTTGCTTCGCCAGTTTCAGCTTCGTGTATCACTTGGTACAATATTGTATGTTTTTTATAGGTCTATAATCACGGTGTAATTATGTTGTAATTACGCACGTCTTGTGGCGCGCATGGTTTCGCGATTTTTACATTTTTAATTGCCAGGCATGGTTCACTGAAGCCACCATTGGCTTCGATATACGCGGTTTCTATAAATTTACGTTTGAACAAATGTCCTTCTCTATGAAGAACAATTGCCTCGCCCCAAAGGATTCGGTGGTGCTCTGTTCAGGCGTGGTCAGCAATTCCCAATTCAGTTGTTTTCCATCGTCCACTTTTTGTGATCGGCTATTATTACGGATAAAGGTCTTTCTCTGTAGAAGGGTATCTCCGAGAAAATCAGAAGGATCGGGAATAATGGAACAAATACAATATCAAGAGTTGCTTTCAATTTGGCCGAACTTACAAAGCTTTCTTACCAAAACGAAATCAGAAAACAACAGAATCCAGCAAAAATTGTATGTACGAGGACCCATGTGAATGTAGAGATTCATATATCGGAGAGACCAAGAGGCCATCATCCGTAAGAATATACGATTACCAAAAGTGGACTCAATGAGGGGAAACATCTTAATCGGAACTTGCTGGCCGCGCCTGGACAGAGCACCACCGAATCCTTCGGGACCAGGCAAGTGTTCTTCATAGAGAGGAACATTAGTTCAAACGTAAATTTATAGAAACTGCATATATCGAAGCCAATGGTGCCTTCAGTCAACCGAGCATGGAAACTGAAAATGTATGGAGACCGCTTATTGACCGTTTTGGTGGGAGCAAGACCTTTCCCCACGTTTAATGTGCTTTGTTGAATCAAAATATTCTTTGCAGATGTCGAGTAACTCCATACACTCTCCAATAGGTGTTACGCCTAGCAGAAGCTTTCAGTCGTTTCCTAGAAGTGGTGATAGCAGTTTTTCCGCAAGTACCGTAAGAGGCACGTCAAGCCGCTGTAGTTTATCCACTCCCGAGTCTTTCACACAAAGCACGAACCTGTTCTCTGCACAAACCTCTTCATCAGAAAGCCCGTCACCGACAACTGCACCTAGCGGTCGCAATAGCAAACAGCACTACCAGCGGCCTTCGACTTTGCACGGCCTAAAGCACAAGCTGCATACATCAGGGTGTTCGAAGGCATTACACGCTTCCGGTCCAACTTGCTCTCCTGCAGTACCGAACAGAAGAAAGTCCGTAGGGCACATTCCTCTGTCGCCCTTAGCCCGCACCCCTTCCCCGTCTCCGTTACCTGCGTCTCCTACGAGATCCCCGAGTCCACTTGCGTTTCCCATAGGGCACCAACCGGGAAGTTCCAACACCACCCAGTCGTACAGCCCTAGCGCCGGCTCGGCGCCCATAGCTGTTATCGCTCAGCCTAAGAAAGGATTCGCTCGGCATAAGGGCGGAGAACCTGGCTCACCGCTTCTCAGGCGCGCCCTGTCACCCGATAGGCTGCATCCACGTAGTGCCGAGAATAAATGCTCCATTTCACCTCTTTGTTCATCATCAGGGACCACATGCAGCCCGAATGTGAAGTGTCAAGCGAGAGTCGTTGGGGCGTCTTCTGTTTGGCATCCCAATACTCAGCAGGAAAAGGAGAAGGACACCGATTTGGATAGCTCGCAGTCCAGCGATTTGGGTAAGTCATGTAGAAAAATGCGGCTAGTTAATTATCTTGTGGATATCTCTTTAGCATCACTTGTTATCTTTACCATAGATATTCAATTCAAACCAATTAAGTCCTCTTATTTCATGGGTAGACAAAGCTTTACTTAATCAATTCAAATTTTCAGGACTCAGCTCGTCCACTTCAGAAAATCGTTTGTCTCTCAATCTTTCTGGACCAGGTGAATTACTGCCAAGAATTGCTGAGGAAAAAGATTCTCCAACAAATGCCCAGGAACCGAAGCCGAAAAATATTGGAAGTGAACAAAATGAGCCGAAAACTATCGATTATTTCCCGGAAAAGAGCAAATTTGTTGAAAATATGGCATTGAAATTTGCAACAGAAAGAAATGTTTACAAAGAACTTGCGAAAGATAACATTGCTGGTAATTCTGAGAAGTACACAACGTTCAGTGAGAGGAACAGCAAATTAGAGAGGGATAAAAAGAAATTGAAACCCGATCTGAGCCAGAGTAAATCAGACAATGTAGCAACCAAGTCTGATGATAGTAAAATCAGGCCAGAAAAGGATAAGGCAAGTCGACTTGATGAAGACAAGGCAGATGAACACAACACCAAAGTGGATAAAAACATAAAAGTAAATGAAGTTCAAGTAACAAACAAAACTGATAAAGACAAAACAACAAAGTTGGATGAAATTATAAGTAAGCTTAAAGGCAAGAAAGTAAATAATGAAGAAACTAATAAAACTAATGCTGATTATACAACGAAGGCAGATGAAAACAAGGGTAAGATGAATAAAGAAAAGAAAGTAAGTAACTGTGAAGAAGCAAGTGTAGCTGATAAAGAAAACACAACTAAGGCAGATGAAAATAAGGGCAAGATGGACAAAGATAAGAATATGAATAAATATGGAGAAACAAGTAGAGCTGATAGAGATGAAACAAAATTTGACGAAGCAAAGAACAAAATGAACGAAAAAAAGAAATTCAACAAATTTGATCAGAATCCCGCAAAATCTGACAAGAATAAAATCAATCTATCAGCAGAGGCTAAGAAAACGGCAGATGGAAATGAAAAGGGAAGTAGAAGTGAAGGCAGCCTTGAAAAGGGCGATAAAGATAAAAAAATAAATAATTGTGATGGATGCCAGAGTAAAATGAATAAAAGTGATAAAGATAAAAAAGGCAAATAGTATCATGTTGAATTAATACTGCACAGTTTCAGGGCCTCGAAGAAATGGTACGGATATGAATTCAATGGTTTGTTAAACGTCCACAAATGTAGAATTTCAATTAATATGTGTAGCAAAATTTCTAAAATTAGTTATTTAAAATTTCGGTTTGTTGGTTTAAGTTGACTTCGTTTTAGATACAGTTTTGAATCGAATGTGATTGGTCTGAGTCAAAACAATTTTCATGTATATATGTTTATAATTTGTTGTGTAGTATTGATGTACATACAGACAGTGCTGAATGTTCCTGAAGTGTTGATGGAATAATCCACTTCTCGGTGAGGAGTTTATGCTTGCTTTTAAATGGAGAACTTCCTGAAAAATAATGAGTGAAATGAAACAATAGTGATCATAAAACTTTTTTTATTCTCTTTTCTTGCGTTATATATTGAGGACCGTGGACTACTGGCTGTGACGTAATAGAGTATGTTGATTTTATAACTCGTTTGTATTATTCAGGGATTTTGTCTATGAAATCTGATTGATGCGAACTCGGTGTCAATAGAATAATTTATGGTCTCAAGTTGATAGAAAAATTCTTAATGACTTCGGCATTGTAAACATTTCCAACGAAAAACCTGCCTAATTTTTTTGTGTAACTCACGGCTATGAATATACCTAGATCCACTAAATTATCCAGTTGACCTGAATGACAACCCACATTAATCAACAATCGTGCGCACACAATAAAATACCAATAATAAAAAAAATAAGTCATCAAATAAACTAGAAATCGATTAGTAACGTACTAACTACCTAAGATTTCAACATTTCTAATCTGCACTCTTTTTTTACATAACAGCCAGTAGGTGAACATTTTCTCCATGGAATATGACCGAGAAAAAACATTTGTTTTATGATTTTTTCATTAGGCAGATTGCTAGTGTACATGCTGTTTCTTGGTAACAATTACTACTGATCACTCATGAATTTTGGTAAAAGTACAAGAACATATAAAACTATCGAAAAACGAAAACTACCCACCTACACAACCTAGTATGATGTAATATGCAGCAGTAGCCCAGTTTATTTTGTTTTCATTTTATAACAAAAAATATATTGCCAAAACTTTATAAAATTTAACCCTAAAGAATCAAGTCCGCTTAACTCATCAAAATACTTATTTAGAATGATCTCCAATAATAATGCCGTTGCCTACCATTACAGACAGTGCCTTTGGATTTATGGGGGATTATTATATTTTTATTTTATAATATATATTGTTAAATTTCAAAATTAATAGTTTGCTATACCGGAAGTCTGAAAAAATCCCATAATTGGTAAAAATGTGTAATTTAATGCCAATATTAATTATGCCGATTTTCATGTTTATATCTTGATAAAAAAGGTGTAAAAGGTGGGTGCTAGTGATATCATTGTCATATACCTGTCCCAGTTTGAATTTAATGACACAATATTTCTCAAATGAATAACTACTCTGTAGAGAATAATTAGAAAAATTGTGTTATCCATATTAATATAGTTCTGATGCTTCTGATGATGTAACTATTGGTTTAACTCATCTAGTGATATTACCGTAGATCTTTAGGTAGTGTCATTATGTTTATGGATTTTTTTAAATTGTTGGGGAAGATCGAAATAATGCCATCATTATATTTAAATCTATAAAATCTTAGGAATCCCTTTTCTCTAAGTTGAATAAATTATATTACATAATATAAAACGGCTTTGCTAGAAATCATTGTAAACAACTGTCCTGATAGCTCTTTTCATTATCATATTATTTTTTTAGATAATTTTCACAATAGCTTGAGCTATGCTGAGCTAAGCAACCGTTACAAAACCCAAAGGTACTGATCGATAATCAGTATACTGCTTTGGAAAAATGTCCAGTCAATCAGTAAGAAGAGTACTCCATCTTTTTCTGAATTGGATAATTCCTTTCTGGCTTCTCCACATGGTCCGTGGAAGTTTTGATCGATGCCTTCTGCTAAGCTATGAATTTTCTTGAGAACTCGATATGATTTAATGAATTTAAGTTATGTGGCTTGAAAGTTTTTGAAACTTTGAACAAGTTATCATTTTTAACGATCTGAATTAGATTCCAGTGATTTTCAGAAAAATTAATATGTATGTGTTTTTGTACATTTTCTTCTAGCACGGGTTTCTCATAATAATTATAATAGTCCTGGGATCATAGCCCCTCTCATTATCTGATGAGTTTGTTTGGGACATCCGAGTACGCCGATTTATTAAAAAATTGCGATAATATTCAGCAAGGAATATTCAGAGAATCAATTCTATAGGAACTTCCAGTGCTGTCTGAGTGTTTTTAACTTCGATTGATGAAATAGTTTAATTTTTGTCAAAGAATTGTGATATTTTTGTTAATGAATTCGACATTTTTAGTGCTAATATTTTTTTGTGGTATATGGGATTGCTTTCGACCGGTATGCTTTACAGCTATGAATGTGGGTGACGTCATTGTCTCATCGACATATTACATCAGTTAGTGAGGTATCTGAAAATTCTTTAAACTAGACTGCCAATTGGACTTCATCGATTAATATGGGGTACAAGAATTGGCAGGTTGTAAAATAAATGCCAGAGGGCACACTATTCATTTTTTGCAGTGCTTCACGAGTCAGAAGAATTTCCACACTGGTTTCAGTTTCAAAGCTGGATTCCTTCAGTCTATCACCAACGTTAGTCGTCTTTGATATTTCTGATCCGGCCAGATCACAGAAATTCAAATTGCTGAGGCATATCTCATCGGAAATTTTAGACATCTGCACTAATGTAATAGTGAAAATACAATGTGATCTGCTAGAATGTGAATGTATGGCTGTAGCATATTTCATATTATGTAGACCAAAACACTTGGTATGCTTCCATGCCTTCACCAACATGTATCTCAGTCAGATTTTTTATGTAAGTCTTGCCATTGGATTGACTCAACGTTAACTTATGTCACAACTTTCCTTTTGGCACAGAAATCAGCAAGTCATGGATGTTCTCGTTGTAGATTTCGGCGAAACTGAACCATCTTTTTCTACAACAGGTTTTGAGCTGAGCACTGATAGATCTTACAATAGTTTTTGGAGTACTGGAGTATGTAAAGTATGGATGATTGTTATTGTTCATGATAATATGTAAACATTTGTTCTGTTTTCAATTTATCCAACCACATGTATTTCAATTAGTTTTTGATAGAGCAGAATTCCGATTCTGAAACTTCACGAACCTGCAAATTTCGAATTAGATAATGGCGTTATCCATAATCGACCATATGATAATTCTGATTGCCACTGCGCAGAACATATGCTACATTATTAATTTATACTTTATACTTTTTTAACATTTTTCTTTATATCGCACTTACCAAGTATTTCGAATTTTATTGGGGTGTGAACTTTTTGTCTATTCACTTTAATTGCTTGATGTATATATATATGATTTGTTAATGTGTTGATGTGATCATTCTTCTCCGAAAATTTAATTATATTTGTTCAGAATATAACCTTCTTAATACATTTCAGTTGTTTTATTCATACCTCCAAAAAGATGAAGACAGGAAAAGTAGTAGATTTGGAGAAAAAATTCGATCTAGAACCATTTAGGACCCATTGGGTTTGTATTAAAAAAAGAGACATTGAAAACTTTTGATTACAGGAAATGGATTCAATTCCTTCGTTGAACCATTACAGTAAGTGAAGTTGTATTATTAACCATTATTTTGGAAGGAAACAGTATTTATACTTCTAGAGTTTGATAAACAAAAGTGACTTTTTGATATTTCTTAGAAATGCCAAACCTTGTATAAATTGCTGTTGAACGACTTCGTTGATAACGCGGATAATTCACTAGAGATGGCACTGCATGTACCAAATGTCCCCCATGATAAAATAATATACAGTAACTATAATTATGCTACTAATAAACATTATCATATGAAGAACAGACCAAGGTGGATTTAAAAGATTCCTAATGCACAATTATAGACCTGTCGAACTTCGATGGTCGATGGGCCAAAGAAGCAAAAAACCCAAGGAAGACGGTTTCTGCGTTCGTCCGGCTACGATTTCTGCCGTCTGACGGCAAGTCGATGTTATTTCAAGACAGGCCTAGGAGTTTAATGAGTATTATAATCGTTTTGTCGAGAACAAAACTCAATAGCTAGAGCTTGACGCCCAGCCCCAAGTGGCATTATGCATCAGCTATCAGCAGTCATAAATCATGAGTTTTTAGTCACAAGTAATAAGTCATAAGAATGTTCAGTCAATGATTAATCAGATGGTCCATTTGAACACTTTTTCATAAGTACTAATAAGTTTTAGTATTTGATTTCTGTTTGAAAATAGGAACAGGATGGAATCATCTGCGGCTGAAAGACAAACTTTAGTCGCTACTTTCCACCGTTCAAGATAACCTCTTGGGAGGTATTCATGTTCCCCTTTTCAAGATTAAGTAATTATAACTATGACAAATTCAGTTTGTGCATGTGCATCAAAAAATTCCGTTCCATAGCTTCATTTGGGATGTGAAACATTTTTTGTGTGGTACATTGCTATCTCAGAAACTGTTAAAGAAGCGGAGAAAAGTTGCTTGATTTCGGAACCTCCAAAATGTTTTTTGGTCGAAAATATCTTCAGCTGGTTTTGAAATGATAGGAAAATATTTAAATTTCAGTTTTGGTATTATTCATGTCATGGAATATAAGGTGAGAAAGACTCAGTAATTTAACAAAAACTTAAACAAACATTTATTTAGTACAGAAATTGATTAAGTATATATATTGCACATAGGATGTACGCTACAAACATATCCATGAAGCAACCATAATTTTGTATTTTGTACTGAACAGTATGTAACAACATGATACAAGTAGGTAACCCTAACAATAGTAATACTAGGAATACGTAAAAGTAACATAACATGTTGAAGAAAATCACAATTCTACATTGACAGCACCTTTTTTTTTGAGTCAATTATCGCGTCTAATGATTTCGCTTTGGAATAAAATTGATATGAATACAAATTTTCCTTATTTATTCGGGTGATGGTCGCTGATTTCAAATGGCAGCCCTCACAATAACGATTATGAATCAAAAAATTATGTACAAGTTATGATGTACCTACTAGTCAGTATGCTGCATCATATCAGATCAGTATGAAAAAAATAATACAAATGAAATTAGGAGAAAATCAATTTTCCATAGTCCATTTCATATAAATATACATAAAAATATGGATAATGACACTGTTCAAATTGAATAATACTAAATAACATGTATCATAATATATGTACATTCTTATAAACATAATACTAGAAATACTCGAATATACTACAATATTTGCATCAAATTGTTATTAAATTAAGTCCAACTAATGTTTCACTCATGTTATTTTGTATTATTTTCTTTGGTTTAAAAATAGTTGAACGAATGCTATCGCCGTAACACTCTCACTACAATCTTGCATTTCGAAAATACAGACAACTCAAGCTGTGTGAATGAAAGTGGCACATCATGTTGGGAATCAATATTAATAAATAAACGTCTCAGGTCTAAATAAATACTTCACTATGACGGAGGGTACCAATTCGTGGGAGTACTAGGTGTATTTTTGCTCGAATGGTATAGGTGGAACCCCGTCCCGGAAGATCCATGATGATAAAACTGAGGTTGATCGACATATGAATACACTTGTGGCTTGAGAGGTAGCGGACTATCTGGGTACTGGTGTCGCAAGACATCTTGATATGGCACTGTGGACTCGAAAGCTACACCCCCGTGCAGCTGCTGGTGCTTATCGCGAGGAGAAACGCTAGAAGGCGGAGTCATGGCGGTGTGATAGTCCATGTAATAACTAGTAGGATAATTCTGATGCTGCGAAAGTAAGAACTGATGTTCGCTGTAGGAAGAAGAACCTTCGCTACCGGGAGGAGTAGGCAAAGCACCAACACCCACTTGATTGTCACTAGGGTAGTACCCGGGAGAACTACCAGACCTACTACTACCACTCGAAATACCTTGTACATTCGCCCGAATCACGCTCTCCCTGTTGGCGTACAGCTGCCTGAGCAGAGCTGAGGCTGGCAGAGGCCCCTGCTGCTGTAGCTGCTGGTGGTGCGCTCCGATCCACTGGATGGTGGTTCTCTGCTGCTGCTTCAGCAGCGCGTCCGTGCTGAAGTCCGTGGGCTGGTGAATCGGCGACTTGCAGGCGGGCAAATGCTTCGACATGGCGTTCTCCAGATCCTTCACCGACGTCACACTACTAACCGCCTCCTCCAGCTTCTTGGGGCTCGTCTCCGACGAGTCCGAGGTTATCGGGAGGGCGCCGTTGGTGGAATGGCAGGAAGAGGCTGGACTAATGGCCGAATTGCGCAGCGGGGTGATCGGCTCGTCGTCCTCATTCTCGTCCGACGAAGTGTTTTTCCTCTTCGAAGCTCTGCGCATCGGAAACGACTTACGCTGGTCTTTGACGATGGGCGTCGCTTGGAGCTGGGTTACGAGGTCCAGCCGATGGTTGCGCAAGTCAGCGGTCTCCTTGGCGCCGGTGTCGTTCTCGGGAGCGGTGCCTTCGCAGGCGACGTCCTCTCGGCCGGCGTCCTGGGCTGGAATCGGTGGGGCTCCGCCGTTCAGGTCATCTGACCACAGAATCAGTTAGAAACTATATAATACTAGCATTGGTGGTACGTCAACGTACCTCCACGTTCGGTGTCTGGTGATCCATTCTCTGGGTCGTTGCTGCTCGCCTCCTCTCTCTTCACCACGTGGTTGGGGTCGTCCATCTGGCAACTGTCCATCACTATGTTCTCATACTCTCGTCCGCTGCAACAGAGAGGCCAACAATTTGAAAAAATTCACATTTTTCAAGGCAGTAAAGGGTCCGAAGTTAATGATACTTTCGAATAATATATATATGAAAAAGTACTTTTGGAATGTATCATCCAAAACAGTTTCCGAGAGTCACAGACAAAGTATTCATTTAGTTCACATCTGAAAGCCTTGGGACCTCAGATCAATAAGCAAAACCTAGATGGGCCCCATGCTATGTAACATATTACTCAGTGAAGCAAATATAACAGTGTCCATTCGCATTCAACTCATATCTCTGTTGTCACACTGGTAAAAAATATACAGGGTATCCTACGACGATAAAGAATTGTGATTTTGGGGTTGTAAATTAAAGCAATTAGTGCAACTTTTTTTGATATTATGTTACCCAATGAGCTTTTTGTTTTCGGTCACGTGACATCAGATTCAAAATTATTAACGGGACAACCTGTATATTTTGGCATTTCTATGTTCCTCCCTAGAAAACGGTTCCAACAAACTATCACACTTGAAGCCTAAAACGATAAATTTTAGAACTACAGGTACTTCAATATATTTTGTCCCAGGACGCCTTTTTATAAAATATGAATGATTATTATAATTTTGCCTTGTTTCAATCATCACAAAAAATATAGGACAGGACAGGACAGGAAATATACAGGGTGACCCTAAACTCTAATGATTTGGCAATTGCTTGTTTGGAATTTTTTAATATTGCTTATTTAAAAATGAACCCTTGTTTAGTTGCCGTAAATGGAATTGAATTTTATTTGTTTGAGGAGTGTCATTAGTAGCGTAACAATAAAAAATCGGCTGCTTCCTCGAAGCTTCTTTTAGATACCGATTTTAAATACTCGACAGTCGTACCGAATTTTCAGAAAAAAACCGTCAAATCACTGGTTGCAGCTCATATACTTAAACAAGATAGGTACTCTCCTTATTTCTAAACGAAAATAAGAATAACAGTCCTTAAATAGCACGGCACTGTGCAAGAGGTGTGTTGTTTCGACTATCCGAAACCCAACACATAAGAGTCCCCACCCCACGAGAGTTATCTCGTATATTCGATATCAGATCAGGCCTATCTAGGTTTTTTTTATTGATCTGAGTTTAAACGTATTCAGATTCATAATTATGAGAAAGGTCCATCCTTCTCCATCAGGGACGATAAAAATAAACTTACATGTAGTCTTCGAGTGCCCTTGAAATTATAAAAGGGAATATGATAAATTGAATAAAATACTTTTTATCAACCAGTCAGTTTCGCCGACGTATTTTCCTTAACTGAACGTTAAAGAGGAATCCACACAGAATAACCATGGTCTAGATTGTATACATTAATAATAAATCATGATAATTTGTTAGCAAAGTCGATGCCATATGGCACAGAAGGTGCAGCAAAATATTGGAAAGCATTTTTAATCATTGAGTGTGAACAGTAAGTAAGCATTTTATACAAAAAACGACATCAATTTTGTTATAAGCCAGAAAACTGTGTATCTATTGGTGTGCCGCAAAGCTCTCTGTATTGTTCGTTATGTACGTCAGTGAAATTGATTATGCAACAAAACTAACAAAAGGATGTTATTTTGTTATTTTTGCAGATAATACGCCTGTTGCCTCGTTGACCCTACAGAGCTCACAATGTTCAGGATTGGTATCGTTTTTTGTACAACTGCGAAGCTCAGTCCCTCTACTCGAGTCAGGGGTTTTGATGAGATGTTGATTATGCTATTCAACCGAGCCCGAACAATATGGAGACCGCTTTTGAAGGGAGAAAAAGCGCGAAATTACAAGCGCCCCAAGTCCACGCGTAATTACACCGTAATAACACCACCGACAGAGCTATAGAAATATCGCGTAGCTTCTTGATTTGTCAGAATTTACCTGAAGACGATCGCGGATTCGAACAATTGAAACGTTGTGAGAAATTGAAAGAGGTAGAAATCTTTCAACCATCAAGACGATGAACGTCCAAAATGTAAGTAATCTAATTATTACATCATCTACAACCTTCAAACAAAGTGTTTTCTTCCTCCATACTCCACAAAGTTTGGCTTGTGCAATGCGCTATCCGTTTATCCTTTCCTCCGGGTGGAATATTTTGATAACCGAGTAATACGATCTGAAAGTGAAGGCCATGCGATATTTATCTGGGGTACGATCGAAGGACTAATATTATGAGACCAGTAGCACCCCAAACACGTATGTCGACGTGACA
The DNA here is from genome assembly GCA_958298965.1 of Chrysolina haemoptera. Taxonomy (NCBI): domain Eukaryota; kingdom Metazoa; phylum Arthropoda; class Insecta; order Coleoptera; family Chrysomelidae; genus Chrysolina; species Chrysolina haemoptera. The sequence continues at coordinate 4,532,867 of OY282596.1, read as the reverse complement.
CAGCTGTACAGGAATATCGGATGACCTATAGACTAACGTCAGACGACGAATCTCCCTGACTAGCGTTCCCAAAGACGCTCACGTAGGGCGGGCATCGTGCTGCCAACGACGCCGACTAAAACGTACAGGCCCTCCGACACGTAGGGCATATTTAAAGTATGAAAGGATAGTTACGTTGAGCTGAATTGTTTTTGAGACGTTTCGGGATCAGGACGAGTACGTTCATTTGGTGAAATATCAGTTTTCCGTCAATGGAATCTCAGTCAGCGGCCGACCGGGTTTCAGGGACACTAAATTGGTGTTTATGGAATGACGAGAGAGCAAATGAAATATCAAGGTCTCGTGCTTGGACGGCATGTCTAACCGTACATGTTCTGGGTACATTTTCGTGTATTTATGAGATGTATCATTATGTTCTGGTTGTTTTCCAGGTTTGACCGTGATCTTCTCTGGTTAAAATCTCCAAAAATACGTTGATGACGTCATGCAAAAGCTCAGAGCTCTGCCCAATGGGAATGTTGAGCTACCTACCAGGCTCATACCCAGGGTCCATCCTTCTTTCCATCCACCATCTAAGCGGGTTCCTTCTTAGAGTCCGCCACTCCCGTTTCGCCTTGGGGAACTCGAAATTTCAACAGCTGCGGTGGGTGCATAACGGGCTCGAGAGGCCTACTACATGCTCATGGTTCTGTCCGCCCAAAAACCGCCGTTCAATCACCATCATCATCAAGCTCAGGGTCGACTTGAACACCCTCATAGACTCTGTGACAGCCTTGCATTCGAGTGACGAAATAAATGACAGTTTTATTGAAGAACCATGAAGTTTTCCAGAAACGCATAGATTAACTGGCACCGGAACAATCTAGCATTCAAGAACAAGGTGTAACACTTCTTGGGGCTGAGTGCCAAAGTTTATTTCAAGTGTGCATTTGACGATACTTTGTCAATATCACGTTGTAGATCTGGCAGATGACTTCATGATGCTGGCAGGCTCATAGAACAAAGAGTGATTCCTGACAGGCTGACCGATGACACCACGAGGCTAATGACATCTGACAGACCATATATGACACATGTATTCCCTCAGAACAAATAGTGACAGGCTGTGCTCGCGCATAGTTTCCGCTCGATTTGGGTGACATAGCTTTGTTTTGGCGCCTTTCAGTGCTGTGTGCCGGATCTTTGGTAGGTATGGTATTTATTCCTTTCTGTTGAAGTCTTCTTTGTGTTTGTGTATTTATATGGCATCTAAATTCATTCTGATTGGATAATATTTCGACGTTGCAAGCATCTCGCTGCTTTCCAATAGGATCTTCTATTTTCAATATTTCGACTTTACAAACTAGCGGGGTTATTCAAAAATTGCCCAGGACACTTTGTTTTGTTGAATGATATTTTCATTCATCGTTAAGTTTTGAGTTATGGATCATCTGGGCAAGTTCATTAAAGCGCTACGGAGATGACTGCCAAAATTTCGACGAGATTAGCGTTCGAATTAACAACCAGTTAATGGTTGTCCAAAAAAACAAGAACAAGTTTCAAATAAATGTGCAAAATGCCTACCATTCACTCCAAGCCAACAACTACAACTGCCGATTAAGTGTCCATGTGTTCTTCGCAAAATTTCAAAATTTTTGAGTATTTGATTACCATATTGTGACAAAAAGATGTTATTCATATATTGGCGAAGGTGCAAACATTGCATATATTGGCAAATGCGGTGGTTTCAGAATTTCTCTCGGTACTGTTGATATATTTTTTTCGGTTATCGAGAAAATACTGTTAATAACTTCTGTTGAACAAGATTATATGCTTTTTTTTTTGGCCAAACAAAGGCAGATGATCTTGCCCGAACCGGTTCCGCTGCGCCGTTCTGTGGACCGGAGCCAGTACTAGGCATTGCAAGAGGTCAAATCTCTTCTGCCCTAGATGAATGGGTGGAAAGAGAACTAAACGAATCTTGGAGGAATACCGCCGGCTGCAGGCAGTCAAAAGACTTTGTGGCCGGCTCTAGCAAGTCAAGGATGACGTGGCTTTTAGGCAGAGATCGCCAAACACTACGCCTCCTTGTAGGAATACTAACAGGCCATAACAAACTAGGTAGACACCTGTCACTAATGGGTATAAAAGACAATCCCAATTGCCATATGTGCGAAGAAGACGAAGAAACTTCGTCTCACTTCCTTGGCGAGTGTGAGGCGTACGGGAGGCTAAGATTCGAAATCTTCGGAGTCGAAAAACTCCAACAAGAGGAACTCATCGAACTAGAGTGGGCGGACATACTGACCTTCGCTAGAAGGTCACAAAGGTTCGGAAAGGAAGACTAGAAGAGGCCATGTAGTTATGTGGAGAGCAGGGGATGGCAAAAAGGGCCCATTGGGGCTTACTTGCCTGGCTGCGGCAGCGGCCTCCCCATGATTACTACTACTACTACTACTTGGCCAAACAAAGGACGGACAAACAGGCAGTCTCTGACTGAAATCGAGCAGGCATTTTGATTGATAGATGAGATAAAACCCGACAACTGAGTATTCACAAAATTTCTATTCTTTTACTCGACGTGTATCGAATGATAACCCGTTGTAGACTCGCCAACTCTACTTTCTGTGAAAGAAGTAATGGTTCAAATCATATTTTCGATTGAGGATTGGTTGAGATATAAAAATGTTATAGAAAACTATTCTATAACCATTGAAATACATCTGCACTGTTATGAAATAGAATAATACAATAGAAACTATATTTATTGAAAACAAAAAAACAATAATAAGTTAAGGAAAGGGTACAGTAATAGTGATCATAAAAAATATAGGTCAATCAATGATTCAGAATTGCCTACATGTATTTCACGGATGACAAGACATGGAATGCAATTCTCTTATTTGAGGTTGAGATATGTCTTGCCACAATATAATTGACAGAAAAAATTACACGTAACATTGAACTTGGAGAATATGGATTGCCATTTGAGTTTCATATCGTCATAATGTTATATTATTATGCTCTGTATTTCAACTCAATAAAATCATTTATTATTATTATTAATAAATTAAATAAAATTAAAATATCGGAAAATTTAATTTAATTCCATCATTAGTCAGCTGTTATGGGAATTGACTTGGAAGATATCATTTCATGTGAAGTTCCCCGCAGATAAAAAAGTTCGTTAGTCGAATCCACAGGGGAGTTACAGAGTTAGATGAGAAAGTTACGAAATGCGAAACTGCTCATTACAATTGTAATAAAATTCAGGCAAGTAATCCGTTTTGGGTCATTGCTTTTCACTGGGATCGTGTGGCATACTGCTTTGATGGGAAATGTTTTTGAAAGTTCTGTTCACCAAGGTGGGCCAATAGGTGAACACACCTAACAAAGAACACGCTTTACTTCCAACATGGACTAAAAATAATTGAATTGAATAAATTATTGACAATGTAGTTACCCAAATGTAAAAAAGCGTAGGTGCTAACGATCTATATTCTTATATTTTTATTTTTATTTAACAATACTGGTTCAAGAGCTCGAAAGAACTTTGTCTAGCACACTAAAAAATCGAAATCTCCGAACTCGAAAAGCTCCATATACCAGTTTTAAATCGAATTTGATCATAGTCACAAAACCCGTCTACCATCTTGGGCTGCCATCTTGAATTCATGAATTTTGACAAAAAAATTCATAATCTCTGACCCCAAAACTTCTCAAACACTAATTTTGAATCGAATCGGACCATAATGACGAATCTCGTCCGCCATCTTGAATTTACTCTGCCAAAAAATTCATAATTTCTGAACCCGAAAACCCGTACATACCAATTTTGATACAAATCTCGCCCGCCATCTTGGAGCCGCCATTTTGTATTTTTTTCTATAAAAAAATGTCTTATTGCAGTGTCACCGGAACTAGTCAGATGTGCTGTTATTTATATTGTTGGGAAGACGCTTCATGAGAAAATTTGGAATGACCATGAAATATTTTTCATCCCAAACTTGAAGTTTTTTTGGAAAACACAATTCATAATTCCACTTCCGTCACATGCAAAACAATAAACCGGCTTCAAAATGGACACATTTACGGACCTCTGCTCTGATATGATGTACTAAATGTCTAGTAATAAAGGGGTTGATGACTGGATATTTCATACAGTCTTTTAGATTTGGTCCACAAAAGAGTTGTTCGTCTCGTCAGTGATGCTTCGCTCACAAGCTCGCTCACATCTTTGGAACACCGCAAAAAGGTTGGCGATCTGTCTATGTTTCATACATTCAATCGTCACTTTGGAGACATAGCGAACATCTCTTTCCCAAAGCTCGTTCTTCCAACGAACGGCAAAGCTTTGAAACACACTTCGGGAGATGATCCTTGAGGCATACAGTCTGCATAAACTCAAGAGCACCAGTTCTCACCTACTTTCGCTCGCCTATAACAATGTTCTCTAAACAAAATAGGATTTTGCTTTTCGTGGAAACCATAACACAAAAAAAGTTAATGGGTTTTATTTTTTGACAGAAAGTGCAACATTTTTTCGTCTATATATGATTTTGGTATGTTAATATAGTGTCTGTGTTTGTCAAATAATTATTTTAGAGTGGAATTAGAGTAAGTGATGTAGAATTGGAACCTGGGGAATCCGAAAAAACAAATTTTACAGAATAATTATGTGAAATTTGATTCAAATATGATATATAAACAAAAAATCTCACCTTATCACATAATTTACACAAATAATGTTTTGTTCTTCGGCATTTTTTGAGTTACAGACAACTGTGGCACAAGTCTGAACCCAAGTAAATCCTCCATTTTTGTTCATTATCCTATAGTAGTGGGTAAGGACTTGGCCTTTATTTATTACTGTGAAAGAAAATGTTATCAAAAATAATATAACTTCACTTTTCAGAAATTGGTGAGAAGAATCGGAGAAGGTGCAAGTGGATGTTTGAAAAAAATATTTGTATCGACGAAACATTTAATTTTTCTCAATTTCTCCAGAAACAAATTCTAGAAGAGATTCTAAAAGTGACAAACGTTTGATTGAAAGTTTTATACAATGATGCAAATTGATTAATTTCATTGAGGACTTCCATTGTTTGGATTGTTTCTATAAGAATGACGTTTCAATCGGTTCAGTATCTCCGATCGTTATCGAGTGTGTACTGTCCGCCAGAGTGAATAAAAGAAACTTTTAATGTCTTGAGGTAATTACCAGGACTATCTGTTTTCCTAATTAGCCACACTTTATCGTGGTAATGAGTAGAGAGCAATTATAGTTTGTATTCTCCTGGAATTGACCTATTATTAATCACTGTTTTCAACACATTCTAAGTCTAAGACTTGGAATCTATCCACTAGATGCGATGGTGTTTCTTTCAAGCATATTTTCCGACGTTGACGTCTCTCCTCGTTGACCATTTGTGTTCATCTACCCTAATGCTTAGCGGTCTTTTGGTCTCACCGATGTAGCGTCCGCATGGTATTTGGTGAAGGCAATTTTTCGAATTCTCGCTTGAATTCGCTTAAATAACAGGTCAATTCTAGAAGAATACAAACGCCAAGATACCTCTACCCATTTTCACGCTTCATTCAAAACCCAGCGACAACTTGTATACTAGTTTCGGTATAGGTGAGTACTTATCATCGGAAAAGGAAAGGTCTTCATACAACCTCCTCAATTCATGAAATGAAATTTGGATATTATTAATTTTTCACAGCTGACATCACCAAATGTGAACAGTTAAATTCCTCAAAATTCATCACTTCCGTTGAAAGACTATAGTAGCAGCTACAACATTTTCTATGCATGTTGATTATGCAGTTGGATTAACAATCATGGGGGTGCTTCAAATAAAATTTAAACCGCTGGGGACAGATTTTTTCCCAACCACGCCCTGCACCTTCCTGATCTACCACCTATTGACTTACAGTCGACATGACACTTTCTGAGTTTGCTAGCGTCTTCACCATGGCACAAAGAATATAAGTTTCTACCGGTCAGTTCTTCGGGTGTGTAATCTAGCAGCTCTATTACCCTAGGTTCGCAATGCGCTATTTTGAAATCGAAATTTATTCTAGTTACAAACATATCGGATTCTAATCGGATTTCGTGCACACTGGGAGGAGGAAGTGCGATTGCCAGCGCCACCATTCCTAAAAGTGGCGGCTGTGATTTTCTTGAGTGTGAGAAGGTGTACTGAGGCCTTAACCTGCTCAACATTAATACAACCTGCAAAAAATTTGGCGTCACACATATGTCGGATTATTATTGTTATTGTTATTGAAAACAGCTTCGTTCGGAAAATATGTTTCGTTATAAGATATACCCCTATAACTTTTGTGTTTTGTAGATATTGAAATAAAATTTGGTGGATTTGTATACGATCTGAGCATCTTTTTACAAGCGACTTAGCTTCATGCAACTTCCGGTCTCATCGGAAGTGATATAAACTTTCGATTTTTTAAGTGAAACACCAAGTATATTTTCACTTCTTTTGTATCCATTTCACAAGACATATCGTAACTACTTAAACAAATGTTTTATTTCAATGTCCACTTGTTCATCTTTATCGCTTTTGACAAACGGGTAGACGATCTGAATCCAGTAATGCTAAACTTGCTAAAAAAACTAAAAGTTGGCGTTACGAATAGCATTGCCGTAAGGAAAACATATTCAAAGCGGATTACTGAAACCTTCAAATATAGGGTATTCCATTAAAGATTAAGTTCCAATTTTCCATTCCGCAAAACACATAATATAATGAAAAATATTTTCAAAACGTAGCTTTTCTGACACTGAATAACTCTAATACTCTCTAATACTCTAATACTCGCGAGGGCAAATGTGGCCCACCCCGTATAGAAAGGTGGCAATAGTGATGATCATACGGAGATGTTTGTGGGCCGAACATGACAAGTTTTTGAAATGTGTTCCAAAGAGCATAAAATTCCGATCGTTAGGTATCGGTTGAGTTGTCATAGTAAGTCAAAATTCGCTAAGATTGGCTGAAATGAAATGTTCTACTTGCCCTAAATCCTGACGATTTGAAATGGCAGCCTCTTTTCGTTAACGTCGACTTCATCCTAACACAGAACGCCCTGTCGAGGCCTTTGAAAGGTGGATTGGCTCCAAGCGTCATTTGCGTGGACACTGCAAGAAAAAAGAAGAAGAAAATGTTAATGTCGCGGTTGACGGGTTACCAGACATTGGAAGTAATCAGTATAATGACTTGCTAGTGGTTTGCAAATGTGTGAGTTCGACTATGTCATTAGATAAATTGAATTGTAGTTGCGGTATTTTCAACGATCATTGAAAGAGAAATGTGCGATGTGTTTTTGTTTTGAGTGGTGAAGGGAATAGGTTTTGTCGACATTGGGAGCGTATGCTGCTAGTCCACTTCAAAATACAGGGCTCGTCAAAAGTTCCATCCTTGTAATATTTGAACGAGACAAGAGAAGAAAGTGAAACAAAAGTGAAACAAAATGGGGTGACGATATAATTTGAATAGATCATTCCATATTTGTTTTTAAAAATTTATTGAATAGAGAATGACCATACACAGTAAGTCCAAGATTTTTGGTAGCTTATTTTATTTATTCTGGTGTTATCGTCAGAACTGTAACAAGATTAAAAAAGCTTCATCAACGAAAATTCCGATAGGCTTTAATGTAATGATATCAGTTTAACCACCCGACGTTTCGTTATCGAACAACCACCATTAACTTAAATTTGTTGAGTAGGGCCCTAATATAACGAAGAATACAGTATTTTTTCTGAATTGCATGATGTATTTTATGCCTATTTCAATGTGTTTCAGACCTACAAACATCATCAGGAATCGGTAAAGATTTTCCACAGTAATTCAATATATAAACCCAAGCGTATAATTTTTCTCAGATCTGGAATATACCGTACTTTGAAGCGTTTTCATTACATAGGAGAATGCTTCGTATTTATATACATTTGGTAATACGAATCAGATTAGCGCACATACAACAGCGCAATAATATATTCCACTACGCTGTGCTGAGATAAAATTTGTAATATATTATTGAATTAAGAATGAAAAATACCTGCAAAATCTGTATTAATATACTTCTAAGAAATTGGAAAATAAATGGCGAAGTTCATTTTCTCTCATGAAGCAATCATTTTTTGTACTATTAATGAGCAGTGTTCGAAGGTGAAGGTAACTAATTCTTGAATTTTACCATTATAGTCCACTAGTGAGAAAGGAAACTTGTAATACATTTGGATGTAGTCCGCATGGGTGTAAATCTTACATGGCTCCAGGTATTTGATCAAATCAAGAGTGTATATAGAAAAAGGAAAGGGCCCCTGATGGAACCCTGGGGCACCCCTGACTCTAAAGTCAAATATCTGAAATGGCCATTCACTCCACTGGTCCCTGATTTCTATGAAGCCAAGTATAAGATATGAGCAGCAATATCTTGAACAAGTGTACCAGGAGTATTATGGAGTCGATATGGAGTGACTCATTAATTTGGCCTACCCACAAGCACCGAAGGAGTTCAAAGGATGAATCGAAGTGCAGATCTTCAACGAAGGCTTCTAAGATGAAGGACTAGGATGTCAGTAGGAATAGTAAACTATTGATGGTTTATTCCTACTGATGAAGATAAATTGGTTAATGAAATGCGCATCAGAAGTGAAAATAATTGTGTAGTAAAGGGGAAAAATATCGTTCGTTCGCTGTGCTTATTTTGCTTTGCTGTCATTTCTGCTATTCTGAACCGAAAATTCACGGAACATCAACTCTAATAATTCAGTTATACCAACGTTAAGTGAAAGTAGGTAATCATAAATGGCAGCAAACATAAGCTGGTACAACTACACTGTAATATATTTATTACACTAGTTGTAAGGTCTATGAAGTGGATCCTTTTCATTTGACCACTCAGTATATGTACCTATATAAGGGTATATACACTGACGATTCACTAGTCTGTTAAGTGATCTTTTCCCTCAAAAGTTTCTTCGTAGAAGGCCCTCCACGAATAGGCATTAACAAATAATGTAACAATAAATAAAATGTATCAGTTTGGGTGTTCTGAATATCACTAACAGGTTATGAACCATAGAGTTGTATGATTCCGACAGGAAACTGCGGTTTTAGCATGCAGAGAGCGGCTTGCCTACGTGGTCAATTGTTATTCCGTGTTGATGCTACGTGTCACGCCCAGGAATGCTGCAGCAACCATGTTCAGTACGTTTCTTTGCTCTTTCTTCTATTCATCAATATAAACACTACCGAAATATGAGGATTACGGACTCTTGGTTCTTGGTTCATATACCTCCCAAGCACGATTTCTACAAGGAAAAAGAAGCAGACAACTATTTTACGCGTCGGGATCGATTCGTCAATGGGCGGTAGATGGCGCTCATTGCTTCGGTTGCGAGAAGTATACTGTGAACACAGTCGTAGGCTGCGGTCGGAGTTGGGTCAGCTGTTTTTAGGAAAGTGGGAGGTGTATAAACTTTTCTTATTGTAGTTTGCATTTATTCCTCAAATACTCAGTCTGGGTTCAATAGAAAACTGCACAGGAACAGCTACGAAGGATGGTAATAAGGAATATTCACAGGAATGGTCGATGGAAAAATATAACCGAATTCAGAAGACAAACTTGTTTGTTGAGTGTGAATTAACTGTTTGAAGTTGGATTTGAACTTACTTCTAAAACTAACTATGAACTGAAATAAGCAATAGTTTGAGATTTCTGAATTTAAAGAATCATGATGAACAAAAACAGTAGTGGACTGTATATTGAAAAATAAGAGCTGTGAAGAGAGAATAAAGGGCTGATGAAGATTTCACTCTAGAAACCTGAAATGATTTGTTCATTGGCCTGCTTATTGATAAAGTCCATCATTCTTTTTACAGAAAGACGCACTATCAACTCTGCAATAGTTTCTAAAGGTATTCAATATGTTTATCCCAGTAGAATCTGAGTAATTTTGCCCAATATTGTTTAATTTGTCATAATAAGTGGTATTTATCCTGATTCCCTCTTTAAAATTGAATTTTATTATTGCTATCCTCTATGGGAACCAGTTGCAAATATGTTCTTGTAGAATTTCTGCACGGGTATCTGACAGAATATTATTCAATGGCGGTGAAAGAGACAGAAGTTGTTTTCTTTCATTTTTATTTGCCAATGCTATTCTTATGGCATACGATTGTGCAAAAGGCGTATGTTTCTTATAATATACTATGAAAGTCCGAATTTTCGCGTCAGAAAATCGCAAACTTAGAAAAATTATTATAGACTCTTGGTATCTCACCTGGAACATTGGTCAACAAAAGAAAGTTGTTTTGGTCCCGATTTAGAATGAGTTTTTCCTTGTCACCCAACTGACTGTCGGACTGACGGTGGTGAGGACTTTGCACTAGAAGAAGACAGAAAAAATCAGAAGATTCTGGTTAAAATGATACTAGGGGTAGTGAATCGGACTGTAAAAGGATTGTTAACATTGATGAATAGATAGAAGAATTCGTGAGAGTCAGATATCCCGCTTGGAGTTCAATTTTGGCGAAGAAATGTAAACTGGAACACTTATTTTTTAGACGATTTGTAAGGGCGTTTCCATATTTTACGCAAGGATTGATTTTCATAAAATTGATTGATTCAAGTGAATTTTGATATTTAGAGGTTCAATTCGTGAGTTATTTACTAAAGTATTGCTTTTTCCGTAGTGAAAAAATAATTGGTCATAAAAGATGAAATAACATTGTGTAAAATTCCTTACTGACACCTACAAACTACAGTAAATTTTGCGTTGGAATTTCTCAAACTGAAAATTTTCCCAAATCATCAAACCAAGTAGTAAGTATAGAGTTATGATTCCATACATCTTCGACATAATTTGAAAACCGTTCTCACATCAATCATAAAACAAAAACTGAATCAAATGAGTAGCGTAATTCACCATAACAAACGATCTAGATTAAAAGAGAAGTACCTTCTCCTCTGCATCTTTAAAAATACGTTGTTTACAAAATTACTGAAGACATCAAAAAACTTCCTATAGTCGTTTATTTCTTTTATTAGGATCATGTCAAGAAGTCAAGTCGAGGCCTTGTTCACGTTTTTAATTTAAGTCAGGTAGCCCAGTCTTACAAGACTAAAACTATAACGAGCCTTATCCAGGATGTCATCTGAATGAATTGTTTCTGTCTCATGAGTACCAACTTACGACATTTCATTCATGATGTATGCCGAAACCGTACAAAAAAACGACGACACGCTAGGTGATTCATAAAAGAGAACATAAGATTTCTCACGAAACTTTTAGATCTCATTTTTACATATTCGAAATAAACAATATCTGTTGTTAGATTTTTCACAAAAACTGATGACGAAATATCGGAAGACCGAGAAAGTGGCAAGTTTTGTATGAACATAAGACCCATTGTGAACGAGGTTTCTAGAATTCAAGCGAAAGTAGGTACATAATAACGATTATAATATCATAACAGTTTGCATGAAACATGACTCAATGAAAATATATGTCTTACAGTACAAATTATTCAGTAAAGCTAGGGGAGTTGGGATAGGTGGAGGACAGTTAGTATAAAAATGTTCCCAAACTCACTATATTGTTGGATAAAATAAAAAAAGTTTGGGTTATTTTTTCCATACATTAAGCAAAATATATCGCAGCTTCCTATATATGTATATCTACACACCCTCCCAAGTGTTTTGTCAGGTTTAGAGTATAGTTTATATTTGATTTGTCCTACATTTGTAATTATCATTTGCTATAGCCTACTCAGATCCAGTGAACATCACACTCTTGAACCTTCTGGTCTGAAACAAAATGCTAATCAACCAACATCTTATAGTGACTACAACCTCTGATCTCTTTCTTGTATAGTGTAGTTAATAATTAATAAAATGAAAGATAACGGTTTTATGCATTTGTTCTGATTTTCTTATAGATTCCAAATAACACAAAATCCACATCACTGAAATTATCAGAAAGAAGTGAGAAATATAACAACTCGAACGGTGAATATTGGTGATGTAATGATATCTCAATGTTCCTTTTTTGAAACAGTTATGGAAGGACCTAGCGCAAGTGGATGTTGATAATGAGATCCCATTGAGAATAACAATCACAATAACTATACAAAATCCTTTAAACTATTTTGAGCTGCAGGGGCGTTTCATCCATAAGGCTGATTAGGCTAAAGCTTCAGGCGCAGCAGATTTAAGGGGCGCCAGCAGATCCTAGGAAAAAGACAAAATTTAGCAGCGCTGGAAACGATACGTCTACAGGCGCCGATAAATTTTTAGCCTCAGGCGCCTATAATCCTTAAAACGCCCCTAGTTACTTGATTAACAATCCGTCGAAATAATAAGGAAGACCATCTACGAAAACCTGTTGTATTGGTGTTGTGAATGTAACTGTTGATGGTGACAAAAATATTAGGACTGAATCTTGATAACCCTCCAAGACACACATTACACAACACTTGTTTAATATGAAGTACTCTTTGGAGTTCATTCGGCATACAAAAGAGATAATCTGCAAGAAGATGAAAGGTTCCACATTAAATTGATTTAAAAATTGAAGTGATTGCTTCATTGGAGAAATAAACTTTGCCTTTTATTTTCCGATTTCTTAAAAAAATATCATTTATTTATATGTACTGTATGTTGAAAATAATAACTTTCAAGCCCATGTCTCGAAATCTAAGCACTTTGGGACATTTTTTTATGAAAACATCTATCCATAAAATTACCAAAATTAATTAAGAATTGGTTGAAACGCCAATTTAACAGAAGTGACTTGAAGAACCGTATGGTAATTCCCCTAGTTTATAAAACAATTGAGGTCTATAATACACATGACGCTGTCCTATGTCAAATTTGAAACACCAAAAGTTCGTGTTATACCCGTACAGTCCCGTCAAAGTTGAATTCAGAAAATTACCCAACTTGTCTACGTCACTGTGTTGTCACTTCAATAAGAACGATCATCGCATTTCCTCAGTATACCTTGTATTTGCTTACAAATTTTATAGTTCCATCGTACGTGTCAGGACTAAAATTATTTGTACTCCTTCATTTCGAATGCATACCTAATACGAAAGTTATAAATAAACGTTGAATCGACTCTACCGGTGAGACTTTCAAAACTGTTCTTCAATTATATACATAGTGTTCTCTCAGGGCCTACTGTGATCGATTTGTCGTAAGTGTTGAAACCAACATCAAAAGAAAGCCACATAGTTAGGGAAATGAAAGAATCCCATTAATATTTTGAAACGTCGTTGATGAGATGAGAAAAAACATTGGCAATAGTGAATAACTGTTTCTTCATACTAGATACAGCAAAGGGACTGTATTACAGATTTTTTTGATATCGATATAAAAAGGAAATTATTCAGATTCAGTTATTTTGTCTGTATGCTGTATGGGTAGAGCATAAGATCCGTATGGTGGAAATACGGACCTTATTGTATTCAGTAATGTATTATTGTTTCTTTTCTGGTAATACATGATTATGAAATGAAAAGTGGAATACACCAGAAAACTATATCGAAACATTTCACAATACATATATTCATTTTTAATTCAGCGAATGAGCGAATGTGAGAGATCTTTCAATTGAAAGGGGAACATATTTTTCATTTTTCCAGCATGAACTGAATTCAGTGAATTTATGAAAATACCTCATGTGATAATCATACTTATACTATAGTTTTCGCTCACCATAAATAAATGAATAAATGAATACTGTAAAAATTGTTCCCGTGCCAAATGGAGCATCGCTAAAATCCTTCTAGCATAGTTTCCAAATTTGAATCCATCTAGTGGCCAAATGATTGAGTTGGCGAGAGTGAACGCTTTGAAGAAGAGGTGGGAACTTCAGCTTGGCAAAGCTAGTTGTGCCTCTGAATATTGGGTGCGCATTAGACCAGCTGGTCAGGATCCATGTCATTCCAAATAAAAGTTGGTAGCAGACAGTTACCCTCAGAGGCACAGCTGGATTTGCATTATATAATTTTGGCAAATGGAGAAAATTGGATTTTTTACCTTAACCACTCTTTTCAGGCTGAATCTTATATCTGAGCACATACAAATCATACATATTCGGAATGAGCATGAAATTTTACATATAAAGTGCAAATTTCAAGTCGATGTGACGACTTGGTATTTTTCATGATTTTTAGGGGTAAACCCTTGCAACTTTTTCCGGGTAATTTTTAATTTTTTTCGATTGACTCGAAATTCACAACTCATACTAATTCGACCATTTTGAATCGATTGGCGTTCGCAGAATTTGTCTATCTCTAACCGTTCTCGAGTTGGTCAGCTCTAAATCAGTTTTTAGATGGTTTTTTTGCCGCCAAAAATATATGTGATGAGTTTTCGACATTTTTGTTAAAAATTTCGTAATCAGCACGTCAAACTACGTTCGAAAACATAAATTTGAAATTTGAAAAATGATAAATAAAAAATCTCAGAAAATTGGATTTTTTACCTTAAACACCCTTTTCCGGCTAAATCTTAAATCTGAGCACATAAAAATCATACATTTTCGGAATGAGCATGAAATTTTACATATAAAGTGCAAATTTCAAGTCGATGTGACGACTTAGTATTTTTCATGATTTTTAGGGGTAAACCCCTTGCAACTTTTTCCGGGTAATTTTTAATTTTTTTTGATTGACTCGAAAGTCACAACACATACTAATTCGATCATTCTGAATCGATTGGCGTTCGCAGAATTTGTCTATCTCTAACCGTTCTCGAGTTGGTCAGCTCTAAATCAGTTTTTAGATGTTTTTTTTGCCGCCAAAAATATTTGTGATGAGTTTTCGACATTTTCGTTCAAAATTTCGGAATTAGCACGTCCAACTACGTTCGAAAACAAAAATTTGAAATTTGAAAAATGATAAATAAAAAATCTCAGAAAATTGGATTTTTTACCTTAAACACCCTTTTCCGGCTGAATCTTATATCTGAGCACATACAAATCATACATATTCGGAATGAGCATGAAATTTTACATATAAAGTGCAAATTTCAAGTCGATATGACGACTTGGTATTTTTCATGATTTTTAGGGGTAAACCCCTTGCAACTTTTTCCGGGTAATTTTTTATTTTTTTCGATTGACTGGAAATTCACAACTCATACTAATTCGACCATTTTGAATCGATTGGCGTTCGCAGAATTTGTCTATCTCTAACCGTTCTCGAGTTGGTCAGCTCTAAATCAGTTTTTAGATGGTTTTTTTGCCGCCAAAAATATATGTGATGAGTTTTCGACATTTTTGTTAAAAATTTCGTAATCAGCACGTCAAACTACGTTCGAAAACATAAATTTGAAATTTGAAAAATGATAAATAAAAAATCTCAGAAAATTGGATTTTTTACCTTAAACACCCTTTTCCGGCTAAATCTTAAACCTGAGCACATAAAAATCATACATTATCGGAATGAGCATGAAATTTTACATATAAAGTGCAAATTTCAAGTCGATGTGATGACTTAGTATTTTTTATGATTTTTAGGGGTAAACCCCTTGCAACTTTTTCCGGGTAATTTTTAATTTTTTTCGATTGACTCGAAATTCACAACACATACTAATTCGATCATTCTGAATCGATTGGCGTTCGCAGAATTTGTCTATCTCTAACCGTTCTCGAGTTGGTCAGCTCTCAATCAGTTTTTAGATGTTTTTTTTGCCGCCAAAAATATTTCTGATGAGTTTTCAAAATACGTTCGAAAACAAAAATTTGAAATTTGAAAAATGATAAATAAAAATCTCAGAAAATTGGATTTTTTACCTTAAACACCCTTTTCCGGCTAAATCTTAAATCTGAGCACATAAAAATCATACATTTTCGGAATGAGCATGAAATTTTACATATAAAGTGCAAATTTCAAGTCGATGTGACGACTTAGTATTTTTCATGATTTTTAGGGGTAAACCCCTTGCAACTTTTTCCGGGTAATTTTTAATTTTTTTTGATTGACTCGAAAGTCACAACACATACTAATTCGATCATTCTGAATCGATTGGCGTTCGCAGAATTTGTCTATCTCTAACCGTTCTCGAGTTGGTCAGCTCTAAATCAGTTTTTAGATGTTTTTTTTGCCGCCAAAAATATTTGTGATGAGTTTTCGACATTTTCGTTCAAAATTTCGGAATTAGCACGTCCAACTACGTTCGAAAACAAAAATTTGAAATTTGAAAAATGATAAATAAAAAATCTCAAAAAATTGGATTTTTTACCTTAAACACCCTTTTCCGGCTGAATCTTATATCTGAGCACATACAAATCATACATATTCGGAATGAGCATGAAATTTTACATATAAAGTGCAAATTTCAAGTCGATGTGACGACTTGGTATTTTTCATGATTTTTAGGGGTAAACCCCTTGCAACTTTTTCCGGGTAATTTTTTATTTTTTTCGATTGACTGGAAATTCACAACTCATACTAATTCGACCATTTTGAATCGATTGGCGTTCGCAGAATTTGTCTATCTCTAACCGTTCTCGAGTTGGTCAGCTCTAAATCAGTTTTTAGATGTTTTTTTTGCCGCCAAAAATATTTCTCATGAGTTTTCGACATTTTTGTTAAAAATTTCGGAATCAGCACGTCAAAATACGTTCGAAAACAAAAATTTGAAATTTGAAAAATGATAAATAAAAATCTCAGAAAATTGGATTTTTTACCTTAAACACCCTTTTCCGGCTAAATCTTAAATCTGAGCACATAAAAATCATACATTTTCGGAATGAGCATGAAATTTTACATATAAAGTGCAAATTTCAAGTCGATGTGACGACTTAGTATTTTTCATGATTTTTAGGGGTAAACCCCTTGCAACTTTTTCCGGGTAATTTTTAATTTTTTTTGATTGACTCGAAAGTCACAACACATACTAATTCGATCATTCTGAATCGATTGGCGTTCGCAGAATTTGTCTATCTCTAACCGTTCTCGAGTTGGTCAGCTCTAAATCAGTTTTTAGATGTTTATTTTGCCGCCAAAAATATTTGTGATGAGTTTTCGACATTTTCGTTCAAAATTTCGGAATTAGCACGTCCAACTACGTTCGAAAACAAAAATTTGAAATTTGAAAAATGATAAATAAAAAATCTCAGAAAATTGGATTTTTTACCTTAAACACCCTTTTCCGGCTGAATCTTATATCTGAGCACATACAAATCATACATATTCGGAATGAGCATGAAATTTTACATATAAAGTGCAAATTTCAAGTCGATGTGACGACTTGGTATTTTTCATGATTTTTAGGGGTAAACCCCTTGCAACTTTTTCCGGGTAATTTTTTATTTTTTTCGATTGACTCGAAATTCACAACACATACTAATTCGATCATTCTGAATCGATTGGCGTTCGCAGAATTTGTCTATCTCTAACCGTTCTCGAGTTGGTCAGCTCTAAATCAGTTTTTAGATGTTTTTTTTGCCGCCAAAAATATTTCTGATGAGTTTTCGACATTTTTGTTAAAAATTTCGGAATCAGCACGTCAAAATACGTTCGAAAACAAAAATTTGAAATTTGAAAAATGATAAATAAAAATCTCAGAAAATTGGATTTTTTACCTTAAACACCCTTTTCCGGCTAAATCTTAAATCTGAGCACATAAAAATCATACATTTTCGGAATGAGCATGAAATTTTACATATAAAGTGCAAATTTCAAGTCGATGTGACGACTTAGTATTTTTCATGATTTTTAGGGGTAAACCCCTTGCAAATTTTTCCGGGTAATTTTTTATTTTTTTCGATTGACTGGAAATTCACAACTCATACTAATTCGACCATTTTGAATCGATTGGCGTTCGCAGAATTTGTCTATCTCTAACCGTTCTCGAGTTGGTCAGCTCTAAATCAGTTTTTAGATGGTTTTTTTACCGCCAAAAATATATGTGATGAGTTTTCGACATTTTTGTTAAAAATTTCGTAATCAGCACGTCAAACTACGTTCGAAAACATAAATTTGAAATTTGAAAAATGATAAATAAAAAATCTCAGAAAATTGGATTTTTTACCTTAAACACCCTTTTCCGGCTAAATCTTAAACCTGAGCACATAAAAATCATACATTATCGGAATGAGCATGAAATTTTACATATAAAGTGCAAATTTCAAGTCGATGTGACGACTTAGTATTTTTCATGATTTTTAGGGGTAAACCCCTTGCAACTTTTTCCGGGTAATTTTTAATTTTTTTCGATTGACTCGAAATTCACAACACATACTAATTCGATCATTCTGAATCGATTGGCGTTCGCAGAATTTGTCTATCTCTAACCGTTCTCGAGTTGGTCAGCTCTAAATCAGTTTTTAGATGTTTTTTTTGCCGCCAAAAATATTTCTGATGAGTTTTCGACATTTTTGTTAAAAATTTCGGAATCAGCACGTCAAAATACGTTCGAAAACAAAAATTTGAAATTTGAAAAATGATAAATAAAAAATCTCAGAAAATTGGATTTTTTACCTTAAACACCCTTTTCCGGCTAAATCGTAAATCTGAGCACATAAAAATCATACATTTTCGGAATGAGCATGAAATTTTACATATAAAGTGCAAATTTCAAGTCGATGTGACGACTTAGTATTTTTCATGATTTTTAGGGGTAAACCCCTTGCAACTTTTTCCGGGTAATTTTTAATTATTTTTGATTGACTCGAAAGTCACAACACATACTAATTCGATCATTCTGAATCGATTGGCGTTCGCAGAATTTGTCTATCTCTAACCGTTCTCGAGTTGGTCAGCTCTAAATCAGTTTTTAGATGTTTTTTTTGCCGCCAAAAATATTTGTGATGAGTTTTCGACATTTTCGTTCAAAATTTCGGAATTAGCACGTCAAACTACGTTCGAAAACAAAAATTTGAAATTTGAAAAATGATAAATAAAAAATCTCAGAAAATTGGATTTTTTACCTTAAACACCCTTTTCCGGCTAAATCTTAAATCTGAGCACATAAAAATCATACATTTTCGGAATGAGCATGAAATTTTACATATAAAGTGCAAATTTCAAGTCGATGTGACGACTTAGGGATTGGCGTTCGCAGAATTTGTCTCGAACCGTTCTCGAGTTGGTCAGCTCTAAATCAGATTTTAGATGTTTTTTTTGCCGCCAAAAATATTTCTTATGAGTTTTCGACATTATTGTTAAAAGATTCGGAATCAGACTTATACCAAATTATTTTTCTTGTTACCGTGTAGATGAAGCTATATCAGCGTGGCCATATGAGAGTCAATAACTTTGTCAATTGGCGTAGTTAACACATTTGAGGAACACCCTGTATAAATATATAAAAACAGAAAGTGGTTAAGTTACTTCGAAGCACTTTTAATGTGCAGAAATCACCAACGAATTATTCCCCTTCGTTTTTGTGTAACTATCCCATCAATATTCAGTAAACTTACAAACTTATCGAGACATTCTGAGCACTCACCATCGGGATTATTTGTTCCTGCGGTTGAGGAGCTCTCTTCCGAGCCACTTTCCGGTGATGCTAAACTTTGGCTTTGAGAAAGACCTAATCCTAATTGTTCGGCGATTTCCGAGTGATCTTGGTGGTGGATGTAATCAAATATACTACTTCCAGTCATTTCGACCTGAAAAATAACGAAAATCATCAAGACGTCCAAACACTGAACGTAAAGGAGGGTGGATTTTTTGTAAAACATGATGAGATACTGAAGCTTTTTGCTGTTGAGTTTTGGGTGTTTCGTTCATTGGGAGGGCCAGGGTAATTCTAATGTTTTCAGACCTATCTGCAGATTGTCGATAGAACGTTGCACAAATATCTGTCAGATGTAGTTCAATGTCCGTTGGAGTATTAGCCAGGAAACGAGTTGTTTTCTGTCAGATGTTTGCCTCATATTTTCCATATGGCGGAAAGAAATATTTGGAGAGTATGGCCAAACTGAAAAATTTTGACTCGTAAAAAAAATTCCAAGTTCGTTATACAACACCCCATACAACATAGTGACGTACATGAACAAACATCTCTGAAATGATTTATACGACAAAGTATCAAGACTTCTTTGATAACTTTCCAAATGAAGCAGATACCAAAAAAAAAACAATCGAATTTCAGGAAGGTCATTTTTAAACCCTCTTGGAGGGCAAGCAAGACCTGGAGATTATTGCATATTTATTTGAACGGTGATAGTTCTGAAATTGACACCTGGTACATTTGCTATTGAATGCATTCCTGATATTTGACCTAAAAGTATGGCAAATCTGAAAAATATTGGCTCGTAATAAAAAATTAAAAGTAGAGGGTGACCTACGTTATATAACACCCCGTACAACATTTTCACGTGCATGAACAAATTGCTCTGACAAAGTGTGAATAGTTTTTTTTAAATCTTTCCACATTAGGCAGCTATCAAAAATAAAAACAATCAAATTTAAATGAAACGAAAAATTTCGACTAAGTCGAATTCCCTTCTCTCCACAGTATCCCACAAAGTGAAATATTTGATGCAAATATCTGTCAGAAAACAGTGGAAAACAAACCGTGAAATAGGACATGTCTGCAGGTGGTCATTTCCTGCCAATTGGAAAAAATATTCAAGTTTTAATTGCAATAAGCACTTGCAATATTTTCCTCTCGGAGGAACATTGCACAAATTGATATCAGATGTAATTCAATGTCCGTAAGGGGGAGTAGTTGTTTTCTGATAAATTTGCCTGAAATTTTCCACTTTGTGGGATAGTGTGGAGAGAAGGGAGTTCGACATTGTTGAAATTTTTCGTTTTATTTATTTGAAACTCTCCGCCACCCTTTTCGGACCTTGTTCGAATTCAATAAAATTTTAGGTGAGTAATTTTAAACCCTCTTGGAGGGCAAGCAAGGGGTTGAGATTAACGCATATTTATGACTCCTGGCTATACTATTCAAAGCGTTTCAAAGTGAAGTGAACTGTTGGAAAAGTTAAGAGCAGTGATAGTTCTGAAATTGACACCCGGTACATTTTATCCGTTCGCCGCCTCCCGATCCCGAAGCAACCGCCTCGATGGAGAATGCTCCTCACGTAGTCCTCTGCAGCAGCGTGCCTGCCATTTATAATGGGACTGGCGGGGCCCATAATCAATAGGGTATTTGCAACTGCAGGGAAAATGGCCGACCTTAGAAGAATACGCACATGTTGTCACAACCACCTATAATCGAAGAGTTCATATTTTCACCTCTGGAGACTTTGCGAAAGAATCACCTGTCGATGAATGGGAAACATCCAGGATAATCGGATTTCTGGATCAGCTGTCTTCAGAATGTACTTTGAATAGAATTCTTCTGGACTTCCATTGTCTAGAAACAAAGAAAATAAATTCTTTGCATGTGTTTTGACTCACGACGTTTCAACATTTAACTTCTACTGTCGTTATCGAGTGTGTGAATGTGACAAGATATCTCGGATACCTACCATATAGACTGTGCCATTGGCATGCAACTAATGTACCTGCTATAAGGATAATTATGCTCTGCGTGGGGCCTCTCAGGTCAATATTATAATGTAATATAATGTGATAGCGTTCCCGTTCCGAAATAATGAAATTCATTTCAGAATCTTCAGGCACACCGACCTTTATTGAGTTTTCTGGCGAGTGTGTTATTATTGATGACCGGTCTTGACACAGATTTTTATTGAAATTTCATCTAGCTTAGTGATAAGTGGCTTCCACACATTCCGAATATCTATGCTCGGTAGAATGAAAACGCCATCATTGACAATATATATGCCGACTCTATAAACTTTCTCTTACACCAATGTTCTTCTTTGTGGATAATTTCAGTTTCCGACCATGCGATTCTATGCTGATTCGTCCATACGTAATCTGCTATCCCCGACTTCGATGTTCCTCATCGCTGAGTATTTTTCTTAAGTTCACCGATTCTACCATTAAGTGGTCTCTTAGTGTGTCTTACATAATCCATCCCACATTTACACAGAACATGGTAACTATTATCGTTGGGTGGTCTCGTTTTTGTGAGTTGGCTACGAATAGTATTACTTGATCTGAAGAATGTTTGGATGTTGTACCTCCATCCAATTTTCCTCATCTTATCCGATGAACCTCTCACATAGGGAAGACATAGGGTAGGCTGCGTTGGTTCATCTCATTTCTCGAACATGCTTTAGATCAAGTAATAGCATGCGAAGCCAACTCACAAAAACAAGACCACACAACGAAAAAAATCACCTGTCGATGAAAGTCAAGACATTGGAAAATAAGGACTGCGATGCAAAATATTATGGGCATACTAGAAGATCTGTCAAAGTAAGATATAAAGAACACTTAGCACATTCAAGATACGGAAAATGGAAAAATCAGCAGTCTCTCATCATGTTTAGCAACAAAACCGTTCCATAGACTTTAGTTAATGAAGATTAGTTGGAAAAAGTAACAACAGGCAGCTGAATGCTTATGGAAGATTAGAAATGAGTGAACATAATAAAACGATGAATAGGAATAGTGGACTGGTGCCTATCACTTTACTGTAACGATTATCTGGAATATGAACCATTATGTTTTTAAATCATATCTATGAATCAATTCAGCTGAAAAATTCTAGAGTGTTGCCTTTTATTGAAAAGCAATATGTATTCAGAATTTTGTTGATTGATTTTCCAATTCAACAGCGTATTGTAGGTTATATAACTGTACTAGATTTGTGAATAATGATTTCCTAACTAGCATATCCATTTTGAATTTTTATTATTTCATTCAACTTTCGTGTCTGTCCTCAGCCTTGCATACTAAGTTCTTATTGTACTCTTTACTAGCGAGGAATTAGGTAGACTTTCCATATTCTCTTCATGTGATGAGTTTCTCTAATAAATAAACGATTACTTTTAACAATGTCCGTACAATGTACAATGTTGATCTGGTATTCAACAATTAGTATTTTGGATCCACACCGAATTGGAATTTCTGTTAAGTAGATGTTTGATCTGAATTTAATGCACGTTTTATAATTGTTTTCTGTAGACTCCGGCTACAAAGTTTATCACTTTTTCAACTGAGGAATTTGAAGTTTAAGTGGGTTTATGTAAAATGGAATTTGTTTGGTTCACTCACCTGTGAAAGTCCTAGGTATATCGATACTGTTTCTGAAATGTACAAAAATCGCCCATCTGAAGCCACAGCCAGTGCAAATCCATCCAAGGACTGAAAAAGACAAGAGATAATTCATTTCTAATATTCATCAACGTCAATCCCATCAAATATCAAAAATATAATTTTAAATATAATTCGGGAACCTTTTGAATAAACTGCCTCAGTTGAAATTTAGACACACCAGGGGGCATGAAAATTTAATCATCATGGCCTGTGTTATATGCCAAATAATACCTTTTTTACACACTTTCACTCCAATCATAGGTAGAGTGAGATATTATTATTTATTCTTTTCTATGCACAAACGTGAAACATGTTTTTTGTTATCTTTAGTGAATAAGTACGTTTGCAAAGTAAAACAACTTGTGTCAGTATTTTATGTTTTCCCATCAACGAAGTTTCTAAAAATTTTTATAATAATTTCAAATTATAAATATTTTCAAAGAAATCTTCTCTTTCGAATTTGTTCGAGCAACAATTGCAAGAAATATTCAGAAAACAAATACAAACCTGTAATATATGTGTCCCTTGATGTTGCTCGAAAATATCCATAGCTAAACCTCCCTGCGTCCGACTCCTGCCAGCTGGAAAAAAAGAAGAAAATATATATCTGCAGTGATTATTTTTTCCTATTATTCAAACACCAGTTTGTCAATTTTTAGGTATGTCTGTTCACCAGCTTCGAAGTCTTCACAACTTTTATTCCATGCCAATGTTTCAACAGAGTTATACAATGTTTGTCAAATACCAGAGAGGATTTGTCCAGGATCTGAAGATTTTTTTTTATAATTTGAACATCAACCTGATTATCAGAAAAAAATGGAGGAACTCTTGTCAAACTGATTTTGCCTGGTTCAATAAAAATTATCTTCAGCTGTCGATTCCTAAAAAGCAGTATAGGTACCATCGATGGTATGAAAATCCTAATCTAAGACGATGATATGATGAGGCAAGAAATATAAACAAGAAAACAATTCAAGCGTCGAAAGAGGTTAACAATGCCAAAATACGATCGAGATTCGTTGAGTGTCTAGTTAAAAAATAGGATATTTTTAAAAGAAAGGTCCTAATATTGCTTTCAAGACAAATAACACTGTGGGTAAGCATATCAAGAACAATAAAAATAACGTTGAAAAACTAGAAATGAGAAGAGGCTATAAACCATTACTAAAATTTTAGAACTCTCAAAAAACGCAAAATTGTATTTGTTCAGCAAACAGCAAACAGATACAACTTTTGTTGCCCATCTACGAACAGAAAAATCATACCATTGAACATGTTATTGAAATAATTCACATTCAAAACGAAGGAATTAAATCTGTTGAAAAGTATGGAAATCATTAAATGAAAGAAGCCTAAGAACTTTTTTACTACTAATCACTAAACAGAACCTAATAACTAGGCTACTTTGAGTTTGTTTCGCTAGTATAATAGATACATGTAATTATAAAGTAGTTTTACGTCTGTAGTTTTATGGCATAGCAGACGGAAAGATGAGAAAGTTGAGATGCGAGAATGTGTCCCTATATTCATTTTTATTTAATCCTCATGATCGTCTCATACTACCACAGAGCTGAATTTGAAATGTGAATCGCCGGTTTTTGAAACAGGATCAATACCGTAGTGGTCTAACGCACATGGCCGGACACCATGAGATCCGAGTTCGAATCCTAGTTGATCCACATTTTTTTAATTCAGTTCTGATTTCCATCTTTCCGTCTGCTACGCCACAAACTCATTTTCGAAATTATGTTGATAATGGAAAAACAATAGTTGTTAGCTGCCGATTGATTGGAGTTCACGTAAAATACATCCCCTGATCAATTTACGGTTTGAGTATTTGAGGATTGATTTTTTTCAGTCAGGTTTGATTCTTCGTCCACTCTATATTTTTTTTGGTCCTGGAGAAATGTTGGAATCCTAGCCAATATCCTAATAAAACTGTTCCAAACGGCCGGTACAAGTTTTTCTAATTATTCAATTTTGATTGTGGATTAAATGAAAAAATGTTTCGAAGCTGAACATGTTGAAGATTTGACTTCGCAACATAGCCGTTTCTTCACATCACATACAGTATCGGAAATCTACGCGAGAAACAAGGAAGGCAACCACATAAATAAGACAGACGCATTTTCACTATAACCAAGAATAAACGTTTGGTCACCTCTTCATTTTTCCCAACACCGTATACAACAAGTTGTACCCCAGGGGATATATATTAATTTATTGATTTGATCTCGCGTAAGGTGCCGTTAGAAACAGCATCTTTTCATTAGAACAATATTGGGGAGTGAGTCCCAGAAATCATCTTTCGGGACATTTCGGGTTTCCGCCCCATTCCACAACTGTCGGGCCTGCGATTTAACAATTCCAGTAGCCATGGCCGCAGACCACTATGGTCACTGGTCAGTATTCTTTGTTAGATAATTCAATTACAGACCCTCGGTTTGGCTCATCACCGCCGAATACACTGGGTGGTGAAATATCTGAGTTCATAAAGGAGAATTAGTAATCGGCAGTTGTTAGCTGAGGTCTGAGATGTTCAGGAATAAGCTAGAAGAATACATAGACAAATTTGCAGAAACAATTGTGTCAGAACCAACTGAAGTAGCTTACGAATTGGCAGACTTTCCATCATATATCAAATAGGGGAAAACCTAGCAAAGAGAATAAAAACACCTAATACTGTACATGCCGGTACCAGGCTATCAAATTTATTCGTTATGTTACCAACTTCGGAAACAGAAATCGAAAACATAGTAAAATCATTAATAAATAATAAGGCACCGACTGTATTACTGCTGAAACGCTGAAAGAAATCATAGAATATATCACTTCCACTCTGTTCAATCTTCAATAAATGCTTGAAAAAAGGCTACTTTGCAACAGTATTGAAAGTGCCAGTCATAACAGCGATACATAAATCGGGACATAAAAGTAATCCTAATAATTACAGGCCCGTTTCCATACCATCAGTATTTTTCTTGGTGCTTCAGAGAATTTCTTGACAGTGTATCAGATAACATATCAGACATTGACAATTCAAAAGTAAGTGAAGACAATTTATGTGTTGCACAAACAAAGCTTGAGAGACTGGAAAGAGTGGATTGTGGGTAATTTCTGAAAATGAACGAATCTTGGAATTTCTTAAGAGCAAAGCTGATCTTTTCGAAAATATTCAAGACCACAATTCAGCGCACTTTTCTCATCAAACACAATTCACTAGGATCACCTAATTTACAGTTGTCCAGATATTTTCAAATTAGATAATGCCAATAAAAATTCTGAAATTGATAAATTGCAATTATGTAAAGATTGTTTTAGAAGTGGACATCACAATGAAAAATGTTATTTAGGTCCATGTAAACGTTGCAACGAACTAAAAATTTTACTGATTCCGAATTCGCAAGAATGTTTTTTTCGCCATGTTCTTCCAACTGACTGATTTCACATTGGTGATCAAAAATAAACGATCATTAATCTCCGTGGCGAATTTCATCTGCTAATTTAAAACAAATATATCGCGTCCCCAACGAAATGAATATGGTATAAATTATCTAATTTATTTGACGAAGTTAGTCAAAACGAAAAGCAAATTCCATTTGAGTATTGAAACAAAACCTCTTGCCAACCCTCTAGATCAATGTCAATTCATTAGTCGGGCGCAAGTATAAGATTGTTCAAGCTCGGTCTAATTCTACATAATTATTTCACTTAGAACAACCCCTCGCCGCAACTAGCGAATTAAGGCTGCAAATTTTCCAAGTTTGGTTTACAATAAGCAACAGCTAATTTTATCACTCTCGGCCTGGGACAGAACAGAATTGGATTTACAAATTTACCAGCGAGGGGTGCATGATTAGATTTACATGTTCGAGTTGGGTTAGGGGTTGGCTTGAACAAGCGGGGAGCAGTTAGTGTGATGACACACTTTCAATCAACATACATGTCATATTGTTCAGGCCCAGCCAGCCCTAAACTTGAAACGATGATGGGGGCGGTTGGATTCCGCCCTTCCGCAAATTCCGTTTTCGCATACGTTTGTTTTTAGTCAGGAATTTCCCGCTGAACAAATTTCCCACCTAAATCACCACTGATGTTCTTTGAACCGACCTGCCTCAGTTAAACTGAAATGTTTATGAAACGTTTCAAAAGCACTGCAATTGTGAATAATCGAAACATTTTTTAGAAACATTTATGTAAAGCCGAAGCCATGGTCATTATTTGACCGTGAGCCATGGGAATTACAAGTGAAATTTGAATTGAGTGATCTTGAGTGAAATTCACGACTCTGTTATTTGAAAAATATTGTATGGTGTTTGAATAATATTGGAAAATATCCAACTATTGATACAATCGGTGTAGAAATTTCTCACACAATTAGCCCGCATGGAAGTGTTCTTTCATAAAATGTTGATGGAGGTGCCTCACATCATTAAACTACAATAATTCGTTTTGAGGGGTCATGGCTTCGACCCTGAAAAATCACCCCGTTGGAGAAAAAAGTCCATTTTTGCCTATAACTCGCTAATCGCTAAAAATATCAAAACGAGTTTATTACAGAAAAGAGAGAATGTCCTGAAAGAAAGGTGTCTACTAATTTTTATACTTATAGGTGAAAATAGTCTTTTTTGACCAAAGGGGTAGTTTTTTGATATATGGGACCTCTACTAACAGTTTATGAGGGAAAATTTCCATGCCGATTTATTGGGTAGATATAATGTTTATTTTATTTCGGCAACGGTGCTATATGGTGAAAAAAAATTATATGCTCACCTTTCAAACTTTTATTTGGGGGCGGACCATCCCTACTCCATGGGGGTTCGCCGTGTCCTGAGAAGTCCCTTAATTTGAGATATGAGATCGTCAGTCTTATAATGCTAGCCTTATCTAATTGAGAGGTGATTGCCGCGGGGAGGGGAAGCATCTTGGCCAGTTCGTAGAATTCGAAATTTTCTTTTCCACGCCTCGATCTAGCTGCATCCCTGCTTTTTTCTTTCCTGAGCTCGAGAATACTGTAACAAAAAATACGGGGATTAGTGAAATTGTCCGAGAAAGGTTTATATTGCTATGTATAATGAAACATACAGTTTAGTGTGAACGTAAATCAATGAACTGGGACAAAACATCAGCATCAAAAAGTTTTGTGATGTTCATTGAGAATAAAATGAAACACTTTTGGTTATTTTCCACATCATCCTTGTAAAATATGGAGTTGTAAAAACTTAGTGGAAAGTGGACAAAAGTGTTTTATTCTATTCTTAGAGCGCAAGAATTTCCATAAAAAAATTAGTCGTTGACCAAGTTAGTTTTGTGATGAAGGTCTCCACTTTCTGAGAAGCAGACGAGTTAATTGAGAGAATGCGAATCATGTTTCATTTGTTATCAAAATCATTTGTAATGTTCGTTGTTCTCATAACCAATAACGACCCTAGCCTGAAATTATGGGGGTGCTAGTTGAAAATTCTTGTAAAGGGTTTATTGGAAATTATGGTGAAGGGGCGAGTTTCAATCACTGATATGAGGTCGATTTTAAGTTGACTGAAATCTTCACAGATATTGAAAAAAATGTAGTATGTAGTATGGCATAAAGGGAAGTAATTCCTCCCTTCCTACCTCATATGTTGATAACTTTACAATATAATAATAATAATGATATTAATACCAATCCAAATGAGATTTGTACAATTTACAGGAATAGGTAGACCAAGGTGTTGAAGACACCATCCTGGCAGGCCATTATGAATGCCTTGGACTCAGACTTCAGCCCATTTGACCATTTGACCGTGCGACGGTCAAATTTTTTGATGAGCCAAGGTTTCCAATGTTCTTGAAGAGGACCCCATGCATTGACTCTACCTGCAGGAGGACCTCAGTCTCCACAGATTAAATGTGAGATTTTTGCTGAACGGGTTCCAACTCGGTGACAAAGTTCAGGTCACCATGTTCAGTCTCGAATACGAGCCAAAGTTCAACGGCTCAAACGATCAAAATCTCTTCATCAAAACTCGTAGAGTGTACCCAAAGGCATGGCAGGATCGGGTAGAGGACGGCATTATTATTATTTGCTGTAGCGCTCCGGGGTGACCTGGTAATTTCTGGTAGCAAAGTCACTTTTCAGCTGTGCCCAAACCCGTAAATCCTACATAACCACCCCGTGTGTTCGGTGTGCATTCCAAGCTAGCCATAGAGGTGATTCTTCATAGTTTAAATTGATTTGTGATGCTTTTTTGAGTTTTTTGAGTTGATCCTCCACATAGTCCTAAAATATTCTATATCAGTGTGTTTGTTATAGTACTCCAGTTACTATCATTGGTTTTGTCAAATAAGTTAATTGCATCATTGGTTGAATTCTAATGAATTCTGTTCATTTCATTGAATTTGACTGAAAATCTTTCAACTTATCAAAAAAATATTCTAGGCAACGTCAATATTTTCTTTTCCTCCATGAATTGATGATGGGAATTATCATTTACTGGTAGCAGAACAAGACAATAATTGCATTTGAGAAAGGAGAAACCCAGCATAGTTTTAAAGACAATTGTTGAGATCGATGAAACTTATCATCACTTTTTCTTTTTTTTTTGAGTTTGATGCATTTTGAGACTCTGGTGGGTACGAGTGTACCTAAATTTCAATAAAAATTTATAGACCAACTTCAATGGTTGACCCATTCGAAAGCAATAGATTTAAACGAATTAGAATAGCTTAGGTGAACCATTGGCTCTTATCAGGAATTGGGACGAAAGCATTCGAAATCAGTGTTCCCTTAGGGAAAGTTGCGAGTGAAAAGAGACTGAAATTTAGATTCGACGTATGGGACACTGGTCCCCGAGGATGAATAAAGTGAAAAGAAACGCACTGCGATCACGGCAGGACAGACCTGGGAATGGTGGAGAGCTGTTGAAGATGATTAGCTGAACCAGAAACATATATTCAAGACATTTCATACAACTGAAAAGTATTTCATTAGATATTTGTATTCATACATTATGATATATATGGATCATATAATGTTTGTTGATATTCAGAGCTGATTGTGATGTGATGGAATACCTGGAAGGGGTGACTTTAACGCCTGAACAGGTTACCCCTCACAAATATTGCTAATTTTGCAAAAGCTCGAATAAGCCTCCCACAGCTTATCACGAAAAAATCACAAATGGAGAAGTGAGTCAAGTATTATCTCGCTGAGAAGAACATTCAACTACTTGAATTTTGCCTTTAAGTTTTCCGAAAAACTAGAAATTTTTGAAGTTACACCAATTTCAATACCTAAAAAAAATACTTGTAGGAATGTTAATGAGGGGTCACCAACATTATTGTTGTTATTATTCCTGAGCGCTTCTTAGTTTTAGTTGCTCAGGGTTATCTGATTTACTTCCAATATTACAGTATGAGGAGTTCTGCAAATGCGTTTATTCGGACCATATATTGAGAAAATAACTCGGTGTATTTTTAAATAAGTGTATTTCTGATAGTGTACGAAGTTCCTCAGTGATCGCTTCTGGGGCTACTCATTTTTTATGATGTATGTTAATGACATATTCTATCCTCTTCAACTTTCCGAGTGCCTTTTCGATGATGATGCTACTCAATTCTACAGCAATTAGGAAAATGCTTTCGAAAATAGAATGCTCAATTTCTACGAATTTTGCTAGATAGTCGGGCCCAATGGCATAGTTCTATTGATAATCTTAGTGGCGAATTATCGCCCTAGATATATCCACTGAAAAATATCAAAAAACGGATCGGGACAAATATATCTTATTTTTCAATTTTCTGCTCTTACATAACTTATTGAATTTCTTTGAGTTTCACGTGCAGAAACAATTCTTATTTCACTGAACAGAGCTGTTAGAATTATTGCTAATCAGAAACTCAGAAACTCGACATACCTAATAGGTTCAATAAAACATTGTTCTTGGGCCGCTTCATTTAGTATTCTTGGTTGGTCCCTATGTTTATGGCTATAAGATCCGGTTTCTTCAAATTTAGCTACTGACAGTTTTATCACATGGATATTATTATAGCCGTTCTCAAGCAGTAGCGGTTTGTGAAATAGCCTTGCTCGATTGATGACCTATTTATTTTGTGTATATATGTTGAATATAGGAGTAAGAAAAATCACTTTTGTCTAATTTCCACAATGACTTTTATTTGTTACAACCTGTTTCGACTTATTGAACAATTATTGAACAATTATCAAGTAACGCAGTTAGAAAAAATCAGTAGGTTCGAAAAAACACAAAAAATCATTCATGGCATACAGTCCACTCCTCCGAAATTCACCAATTCCACCAGCTTCCTGACGAAATTCCAGCAGGAAAGATAAAAGGCGAAGGTCCGTCTCCCCCGGGACATTATCCTTCGGAAGAGGTGTCGCCAGGTACGGGCGTCGGCGTCGCGGCGTTGAAGCGACGCGGAGACTATAGAAGGTTCGTTCTGATGGATAACCTAATAATCGTCGACGTAGGGGCAGCCAGCTCCCTTAGGACCGAAATGATGGTTCAAGTAGCATAGACCAACTTCCAGCAATTTTCCGAAAGTTCCCGTTAATTTTGTTTTCACGGGATGTCTTTCGCAAGTGCCGGCACAAGGGGGGAAGGCGATGAAGGGGGCAGTTCAAATTGTCCGTAAGGATGGACACATACGAAAGCGTAGAAGGGCCATGTGCATTTTTTTTATTTTGCGAACAATTACTACTTACTGTTATTATGTTATTACGAGATAAAAGTCGTAATTGTCCAATCACGACTCACTACCTCGTAATTCCGAATCACTAAGATGTATTTATGAGAGAAAAGTAGAAATTATGAAATTGCGACTCAGTTACTCATAATTCCGACTCAATAAGACGTAATCGCGAGATGGAAGACATAATTCTGAAAGGAAAGTAGTAAATGGATGATTTTTTTTGAAATGCTGCATTATGAATCTTGATAAGTAAAGGAGAATTCGCTGTGACAATATTTTTATTTTCTTTACGTATCGTGTTTGTTGGTTAACAATAGTGCCTTGTTGAAAACCCGCAAATCCGCCATTTTGCACAGTTTTAAAGAACACGCAATTGGTGTAAAATGGACTTTTTGCTCGACGATTATTTTGAAAAATCCACGTTATTCAACAATTCTTTCCTCTTTGAAACGCGCGTCGAGTGCATTTGACGTAGTTTTTTGTCGTTCCGGGTAGTATCTATTTTTTGAATTATTAGATGTTGTTATTCAAAATAATTGAGTTTTATAAAATAAACATTATTATTATTATAGCTTTTACTAAAAAGGCAAGCTAAATAATCTCATTAGTCAAAGAACGCACATAAGACTACATGAAGATCCAACAAAGAAGATGCTGAAGAAAACCAATTAACCAGCTACCACAAGACAAAGAAAAACATCTGATCTGAAATATTACCACGAAGGCATTTCAGGATGTGAGATTCATAATATAATATTATTTGATAATTACGACTTTCATCACGTAATTATGTGTTAGTATTCATTAGTAAGTCGGAATTACGAGATAGTAAGTCGAAATTACCAGAAAAGTAAGTCGTAATTTCACTGTAGTGTATGAATACCATTAGGAATTACAATAGTTAGTAGTAATTTAACAATAACGCGCTCATTAAGGAATTTACCGACCAATTATTTATTGAAATACTCGTGAAGGTGTGTTTTCAAGTACTACATAACATTTCAAAGTAACACTTAAATTGGGAATTGCTACTTTGACAATGTGCTGTGCAATCAAGTCACCCAACCGAATATACTTTTTCTCCCGCAAATAAACGAAAACACCCCCTCCCCTCGTATCTAAAACGCATCCTCGATGACAAACGAAGCGGAAATAATGGAAACAGTGATTCATGTGCATTTGCAGGAATCTACGTGCGATTGAAAGAGTCACCAGGGGTCTGAGAAATAACGCCATATCCACGAAATCAGCACAATTGAGCTTGTTTTCATTTTATTTTAGCACCGCTCCCTCTTGGGGCACAATTCACGGCATAATCGTATTATTTCCTACCACCCTCCTCTCCTTCGTGTCGATATAAAGCCGAAAAAAACTATAAGGATTGATTATAAGAAGACCGCAACGGACCGATCGCCTAGTGGACTCAGACTATGCCCGTTCGGAGTCCCTTGGGAATCACTCCGATAATTCAACCAAAGAATTGTTACTGTCGGCATCCGCGTTCGCTCAATTTACGACCAGGGTCGGGGGTGGCACGGGCTGGGGGTTGTACATCCAGTATCACCACAAAACTTCAGGATTCAATATCTGTTTCATAGCTTCGGTATCAGGATAATTTTTTCGGTACTTGATTCGATACTTCAATTTTCAGAGCATGGTTTCAGTCTCAGGTCCAGCACTTCTACGTAACTTCCCATAAACTTGACCGCTGAAATCCCGATATCCATAAACCCGACAGCTCAAGATCTCAATTGCTTAAAATACCCAAAAATGTAATGGATTCAAAAACTACCCCTCACAGATTTGGGTGCCCTCGTCCGTCCACTTTGAATCAAGTGTTGTGAAAAGAGTTGAATGAAGAAACTTCGCTTTGCTATTTTGGATGTGTTGTGGCTAGTTTAGACTAAGAAAATACGCCTCACATCAGTTTTGGATGCCTTATTATGTCAGGTGCTGTGGCTATAGTGGAGTAAAATAATCCGCGTCGTAGTTTTGGTTGCCATATTCTACATGCGTAAGAGTGGAATATGGCAGAGTAGAGTGAAAAAACTTCATCTCACAGTTTTGGATGACTGTTTTTTTGTCTATGTGAGGTTAGGCGTTGTGGCTAGATTAGATTGAAAAACTGCGCCTCACAGTTTTGGATGCCCTATTATGTCTACTTTATAGTACAGTAGGGAATATTGCCTCTCAGTTTTGTTTGCCATATTCTACCTATGTAAGATTAGAATATGGCAGAGTAGAGTGACAGAACTACATTTTTCCGTTTTGGATGCCCCTTTTTTGTCTATGTGTAGGCATCGTTGGCAGATCAGACTGAAAAGTACAACTCACAGTTTTGTGTCTGTTTCTGTTACTTCTGTTGATAATTTTCCTCCCCGTTTGGTAGTGTGTACTATAAAAACTACGTCCAATTCATGACGTCCGTCAATATTGATTCTTCGAAATACCTGTGTGCGTATGGAAATTCACTGGATGCACGTGTATTGAACATAGGCCGAAGAGTTGAATGCTTTTCCCCGCCCCCATCATATAACAATAGGTTCGCGCATGTACGCCCAGTAATAGCTCTCACTTGTTTCCATTGAAAGGATTGTCTAGTTTCAATTTCACTAATTGCAACTGAATTTAGAAACAAAAAACGTGGCGGTCAGTTGTTGGATCAGCTGTTTACGAATACGAAATACATATTTTGATTGATTTTCTATGAGTATACCTAACAGGGAATGGATTTTTTGAAAATGATAATATGGAATTTTAATTTCGTGATTCTAAAATCGAATAAAGATCATACTCTTCATTCGAAGAATTGCTAGTACTTTCAATAGTTTTTCAATCATGTTTGATTTTTAGTTTTTCGTTTTGGATATTAAATTTCAATGAAAAATTGTTGGTAATAGCTGATTTTCCCATTTTGAATTTTAACGTAATTGACCTGATGATAGCAATAATGAAGTGCTTTCTTAATTTAAAAAAAAATACATGGCGCATATCAAATATACTTATTTGATTCACCCTGAATATGGTATACACCATGAATATGGTGCATCAATTTGGAATACTCCAATTGGTTCCGTATGAATCGACGGTCTCAAAAAAAATTTAATTTTTGTACAGCTTGACAAATCTATAAAGGAATATCGATAAACGTCTGAGAAAGTATTCGAACGATAAATAGGGTAGTATATATTGTACATTCAGTTAAAATTCATACTGAGCTCTTCTGCCTCCGCACAACTCGTTTCCACCTATTTCTAATCGAGCGTGAGTTATTACTTTGTTGATGATTGACGACTCATTATAATCAATTGATTATGTAAATACTCTTGGTATATGAATACAAATGTAAATGCAACATAAAAAAACTTGAACGCCTTAGGTAAGCATAAATGTTTCACTGGTTAATACGTTCAATTGAGCAGTGAATCAGTGTACTTATTGTTTGAAAATGAGCGTTTCTAGTCACTTAAATATATATATATATATTTCGATATAGTGCATTCTTACGTAACTCGTGTTCAGTTTTCAATTTTCCTGTCCTGTCGGATCGCATAGAATGGTCGGCGAGATTTATGAAAGGTTGAGCAATAGTGGCCCAAGTATCGAACCCTGTGGAACACCTACGAGCGGGAATCTGAATTATTATAAGCGAAATCAATTCACCGTTCACCATTTGAAGTTTGAATAATGATTTCCCTCAAGGTTAGAGGATGATTCTCGAAAAATTTCCATCGGTCCGATCGAAGATGATAAAAATGCCATTATTCTTTTCTTCGATGCGTAGCAGTATGCACGTCCGGAAGCTTTTCCTGTCGGATCGGATAGAATGGCCGGCGCGGTTCCCCACGGGACCTGCAATCATTAGCACGACACACGATCTCACGTACGAGGACCATAAACCGAGTTATACGCGGCTGCCAGTCAGCACTCTGGTGAATGGACGTCTCCTGCCATCATCATCATCAACAGCGGAATCCTCTTTGGTTACCGAATTTATTTACGGGAAAGGAGCGGCGGACAGTGGCGCTTTTTTAATGCAGGGAGAAGTGTTAGTTTGTACGGAGGCGTAGAAGTGCCAGTTTTCTCTTTTTTTCAATCCCGAATTATATCTCGGGATCTCGAGATCCCGACATCTAAGTTTCGAGATCTCGACATCTTAGTCGGGATATAGACTTCTATTTCGGGATCTCGAGATCCCGAGATATAATTCGGGATTGAAAAAAAGAAAAAACTGTGGCACTTCTACGCCGCACTGTCACACAGTGGCGCTTTTTTAATGCAGGGATCCCGACATCTGAGTCGGGATCCCGACTTCTATTTTGGGATCTCGAGATCCCGACATCTATTTCGGGATCTTGAGATCCCGACATCTAAGTTTCGAGATACCGACATCTAAGTCGTGACACGACTTCTATTTCGGGATCTCGAGATCCCGAGATATAATTCGGGATTGAAAAAAAGAAAAAACTGTAGCACTTCTACGCCGCACTGTCACACAGTGGCGTTTTTTTAATGCAGTGACCCCGACATCTGAGTCGGGATCCCGACTTCTATTTCGGGATCTCGAGATCCCGACATCTATTTAGGGATCTCGAGATCCCGACATCTAAGTTTCGAGATCCCGATATATAATTCGGGATTGAAAAAAAGAAAAAACTGTGGCACTTCTACGCCGCACTGTCACACAGTGGCGTTTTTTTAATGCAGGGATCCCGACATCTGAGTCGGGATCCCGACTTCTATTTCGGGATCTCGAGATCCCGACATCTATTTAGGGATCTCGAGATCCCGACATCTAAGTTTCGAGATACTGACATCTAAGTCGTGACCCGACTTCTATTTCGGAATCTCGAGATCCCGAGATATAATTCAGGATTGAAAAGAAGAAACTGTGGCACTTCTACGCCGCACTGTCACACAGTGGCGCTCTTTTAATGCAGGGAGAAGCGTTAGTTCGTACGGAGGCGTAGAAGTGCCACAGTTTTTTATTTTTTTCATTTTTTCAATCTCGAATTATATCTCGGGATCTCGAGATCCCGACATCTAAGTCGGGATCCCGACTATCCCGACTATCTCCTGATCTCGAAATCCCGAAATAGAAGTCGGGATCCCGACTTAGAAGTAACTTCTGTCCGACAATTACATTAACAAAAATACATTGGAAGTGTTAGTCGGAAATATGATATATTCCTTTGAATTTCATCAAACTTGTGTAAAAGTGACTTGCCATGGTTGGTGGTTTAGTTTATCTGACTTTTCCATATTCATGGAGTTAACAGCTCTCATATTCCGCCTACAAATTTATGTTAAATGGAATGAAACCGGTAAATATGCAATAACTTCGTGATACTGATAACCAAACTTGTGGGGAATTATCGTGAACGAAACTAAAATTCATTCATTTTACACGTAGAATTACCAGAAATTATAAAAGTTTAGAATATATACTCACTGAAACTGTTTCATTCATTAGCATTGCTATGTTTTATAAATAATGTTTCCTCTGTTTTATCGGAAGGGTTCACGAATATGCTTCAACCATTTTGTTATGTTTGATAGTATGGCTAAAGAGAAGGAAATGGCGGACACACATTTTTTATATCCTGTTTTGATAAACTCAGTATTTTTTATTCTGATTTCAATGATTACGGTTTCATTTCATTTCAAATACTTACAATTATAACGAGTTCTTGGAGTAATTTTCACCAATCATCAAAACTTGTCCATACCATTTTTTCATTTTCTTCAGCCCTAGGATACCAAATTTCATAATTTTCATAATGAAACCTTCATATGTAATAAATTATTGACTTTTGAATGATTGAAGACACTCATAGAGTGTACCCAAAGGCATGGCCGGTGTGGGTAGAGGACGGCTATTATTATTATTTGCCATGGCGCTCCAAGGCGACTGATTTTTGGTGACGTATTCACTTTTCAGCTGCAGGAAAACCCGGAAAACCTACAGCACCACCTCGGGTGGCCGGCGTGCACTCCAAGCTAGCACTAGCCGAGATTGGCATCTAGACAGCACACAATACACTTGCTTTCAACAAGGACTGTGGTCTATCAATTCCGATA
The DNA here is from genome assembly GCA_958298965.1 of Chrysolina haemoptera. NCBI lineage: Eukaryota > Metazoa > Arthropoda > Insecta > Coleoptera > Chrysomelidae > Chrysolina > Chrysolina haemoptera. Next base: position 4,494,939 of record OY282596.1, on the reverse strand, counting down.
TTGGGTACTTGAGAAAAAATCCCTCGTACCTTCATCGGGCTCGAACCGACTATCGCTATACTGAAGTTCTGAACGGCCTGCGCCTTAGACCGCCAGACCACCGACCTCCAAATATATCATGAAGATAAACCTTATAAAAACGTTGTTAGAAGATTTCATTTTTCATTTTCTGCCAGCTCTGACGATACCTAACACGAGGAAAAAATAAAAAAGGAAATTAAAAATTCATATTTTTCGGAATGAGTCGAAAATCCAAAATTCCGTTAGGCATTTCTTTGCTATTCATCCAAACCTGTAATTATTAGCGTTTTCGATATCCCCAAGGTTGAGAAATTTCTTGGATTCACTGTATTATGTAGATATACGACTTTACAACAAGAACCAATGAAAAAATCAATGCATCCTGGGTTCTTCGAAAATCTGGGAAGGAAGGTCTTCAGGAATCATATTCCGATCTATTCCGAAAAGATTGTCCAATCTAGACTTGAACAGAGGAAATTATAAAGCTTTTGTGGATGTAGAGTATGACTCATACGAACATATCGGATGTAAATAACAAAAAAGGTCAATATTTTGCTAGAACAACGTATTTGAAAACATAGGAAACCACCTAAAAAAATAAAAGTAAGTCAATTTTACTTGCTTGAATTGGCCCCTGCGGAACACCATCACTGTTGTAATAGGTGATGAGCATACCAATTTAGTTACCATTACCGAAAACACTGACTGAGCAATAGCTGGCCAATCTCATGATATCAGCTATTTGATCGATCATCTATGTTCGATTATATATGGATTTCGAAAACTGACTAATATAAACATTCGTAGAGTGTATACCCAAAGGCATAACATGCGCATTATTCGAAATTCAAAATTTGGAACCTTTGGTGTGAATACAAATCAAGAAATAGAAGCTACTCAAAACACCAAAAGTACGTCACTTTCACTCGACGAGCGTTTCACTAACAGAGTTAGCAACCTCATAAGCTATAAGCTTCTATTTCTTGAATTTCTTTTCTTGAACGGCTATTATTATTATTTGCCGTAGTGCTTCGAAGTGACTCACTTATTTTTGGTGGAGCAACACCGAAAACAACTTTAATAACCATTATTGGAACTTTAGTATTGGCAATCAAGAAAAGCATCAGTATTTTATACTTGAAATAAGATATTTCATAAAATCGTTAACTGTTATACTACGAGAGATATTTTATATATGTTGATAATTCACAAGCTTCCACAAGCTATTGGCCTTTGGTGATAAGTTTGCGCATGCTCGTGATCTTCGCAATGACACTGTAGGCTAATTATAAAACGAAGACTGAGTGTTACTAATACTATATGAGTTTATGATTGTCAATGGCGCTCCAAATATATATCTTTACGTATGACAGAGGGAGCAGGTTATTTGTTACTCAGTGCGGCTGTAGATTGAAGTATTGAAACTTTGATAATGGTAAATACTTCACTATCAGAGTTCTTTTTTTCATTCGCAACAAATACTACACTTCAGAGCTCGTATATAAGAAAAAAAAATTGGAAGTATCACGTACATCTGGTTGTATAGTTGCGCAGTTCAGAAAGCTGACCAACGATTAGTGTTCTTTTGAACGATTGAAAATTTTGAAACGACATTGGCCGATATACGAAGGATTGTGATCGATAAAAACGAGCCGAAAGCGACCTCATATCAGTAATGGAATATTAAATGCAACATCGTGCAAAGTATGCCCCCTCGCCAAATATGCGTTTCTATGCCAAGGACGGCCGATTAGGGATGATGGCCCAGCGGGGAAGAAAGAGAGCAAGTACAGCCCTTGACGTCGACGTGGAGGAGAGAAAAGTATCGTTATGCCAATTAGCGTCACTTAAATGAGTCGCGACAGAAGTTCAGATCTGTGAATTGGGGACTGAAGTCGTGATGCAATAATAGCGACATTAAAAAATTATTGGGAAACGATATATGTTTTTGGAACATTTATGAAATGATTCATTTGATATTGCTTCTCAGAAATGTTAATAGAATCAAAAAATATGCTTAGTTTACTTTGGTGAATCTTCAGTAATATAATAAGGGTTGCTACTTCAGTTTTGAGATATGGCAACGCTGATGTTAATACCTATGTCAAATCTGACTCGGACTCAGAATCGCTCAGACAGCTTCAAATTTAATCTTGGTGCTTCCAAAGACGTCTATGAGATCGCGACAGGCGACGAATCATATGGATCCATGCATATGAACCCAAAACTATAGGTATAACAATCGACTGTATGGGTCTTTCAAGACGTGGCAAATCCAACAAAAGTTGTTCGCGCACGAAGAACTTTGGAACAAATGGTCGCCTGTTTTTTCGGAATAACTAGAACGGTCAATTCTGAATGATACACCACCATTTGTTTGCCAGAAGTGATCGGAAAAATCATTCGCCACCATCACACATCAGCACAAACAAAACCGTTTTTGAGCAGTCAAAACATGTTACTCATGAGTCATCCGTCGTACAGTCCTTGTTTGGCACCCAATGATCCATCATCCTCATTTTTTTTTATTTCTATACAAGGATCCGAACTTGAATAAAGCAAGGATATCATGATCAACACAATTTAAACCAGCACAATTTGAAACACTGTTCTGAAAAAAGTTTACATCTTTTCAAACTTTTTGAAAAAATGACAATAGTCGTTGCCGACCGATGAGCTTTGTGTTCAGATATCTGATTCTTGAATATATTTTTCTGGTCTCTATTATCAAAATATACTTCAATATAAGCAATCTCGAGTCATCATTGGAAAATGTTATAAATAGTTCAAGTTTTTGATGTAAATAATGTTTTTTACCACGAGGTAAATTGAAAGTTTGAAAAATTGCTCAACGCCTTCAGAAATATAACTTTTTGAACAATGTTAATGACGCAATTGTCCTATTTATTTGATATAGGGACTTTTTCAGTGATGAATATAGATATTTTGTAGTACCATAGTAGTAAGAGATTTCTAAAAATCATGATAATAAATATATTTTTACCGGACAAATACATTCAATGATACAAAAAAATATGGTGTTTAAAAATAACTTGTAACACATATATAAAATCACTTGGTATACAGACGCATGGAGAAGGCCCTTACTAAAGGAAAAAGATATATCAATATCGAAGTAAGAGAAAGTATGGTATCGAATTCCTCAACATAAGGATATCTTTGCGGTTTTTTTCAAAAATCACTCAATGCATTGCCCATCATATGAAATAGAAGGGTTATTGGAAAATACTATAGTTTAATCTCATTTGGGAGGTTAAGGTTCGCCTTCATCAACTGGTATTTTTTGTTTCTATGAATCAACGTAAATGTGTTCTATATTTTATTATTTTATATATATTTTTAAATTTATTTATATATATATGTTTTTTTTATTTCGGACAGCTCTAACGATTTGGATAAAATTATGTATACAGATAAATTTTGTAGAAAAAAATTTCGAATCGAAGAATTGAGTATTTGCATTTTTGGCGAAGGGTCATATTTTCCTTCGCCATATTATACATTTCAGACCCCTCAAGAAGATAAGAATAATAACAGCCCTGAAACCATACAGATTTTGGGGGAATGTTTTTTGCAATTGAGAACTGTCACTGTGACAGTTGTGACAAATAGTAAGTTTTTCCGGTTTCTTTTGTTTTATATACTTATTCTTAGTGGTTGAAAAGACTCAGTGACTCCATTTCCAAAATGATTTCACACAAATGGTTTCAAGAATAATGGAAAAACAAGAGTTATTGGATTTTCACAAAGCGTTCTAGAAAAACGTATATATTTCGATTCCATAGTTCTTTGGAATATTCATCATGTCTGAAAAGAAGGTGTTTTGTTGAAGTGTGAATTTTCAATTGTTTGAAGAATGAACATAATATTATTATGATAAGCGTATAGCTCTTGAGAATGCTAACTTTGTTAGCGAAATGCGCGTCGAGTGAAAGTGACGTAGTTTTGGTCCCAGATATGAGATTTTGCACATTCTCGCACCTGATGGGTTTCGAAGTAATACTTGTTGCTGAATGTCATTTCTGACAATTATTTATTAAAATAATCAACAGTAATGTAGCCATTTTGCATTTTTGGACAATAAATGAAAATATATAACTTATTCTTGATTGGAAAAAATTGAACTATTACATTACACATGACTAAGCATTCAAAAGAATATTTTTTTTTTGTTAGGAACAGCCCAAATTTTCCTATCAAAGTATACCTTAAAAAAGGCATCGATATTTTTTTTTCTTGGGGGGATTAAAAATACCATCTTATAGCTATTTTGGGGGGGGGTAATTAACCCCATTACACCCCCATATCGACGCCCTTGGACCCTCCTTTTCTGAGAAATCAAAAATGATAAAGTTGTCCATATCTATCAAACTCTCTATGGTAAAATTCAGATGTTATTTCTTGAATTATCAGAATCTATTGAATGGACTCAAATTTTTTTTAATGTTTTATGATAATTTTTCCTTGAATGGCCACCATTTCGATAGCTAAGAGGACAAATATTTTATGCCCACTGTCGAAAATTTGATATTATGACTATTCATTCAATCGAGGGGAAATATATGATGCCCTCATATTGTGGATCCACTTGAAACCGTTTCACTGAAGTTTCTGACATGACAATCAAGACTTCTCTAGTAGGAAAAACATAAATTGATTAATCTATGAATTCATTTGGCTTAAAAGTACATTTTTGGACATTCATTATTTGTCCTCTGATGAGTCATCGATTTCCTCTTTTGCCCTATCATTAATTTTCGATACCACTCGACTCAGATCCAACTTGATACTCCCTTTACGCCACGTTTAGGGCCTTCCCGCACTGTGAAACCACCGCCAGCAACGGTAAACAACACACAACAAGAGAAAACATGTAGGGTCGCAACGATAAAAACGAAACGCCAGCAAAACAAAAAAGCATCAAAAAATATATAAGCAGAGATAATAAGTTGACATGCCCTGGTTCGAGGAGAGGAGTCTGTTTGTAGGAAACACACAGATCCGCTGGTACGAACCAGGAGTGTGTGAAGGCTGGATTCAGGTTGACTCCCAGTCCGATGGCAGGCTGATGTCTCTGGAAGCTGGACGACACCGCGTAGTCCATGGCCACCGCCTGGTAAGGCAGCATGTCGACACAGAATCACAGAACACAAGAGTCAATAGTGCAATACGTGCAATACGAGACGCACACCGCGACACCGTGACCGTGCTCGCCGCGCTCTATCTTCAACAACAGACGACTGGTGACTAATGAGCGAAGACTGACGAGCGGAAAGACGCGAGTGGGCGTAAGCGGGCGGTCTCCAGCACGCGACGGACCAGCTGATTGGCCCGAAACCACGCGCATCTCATCGGTGCGCTATCCGTCCCAAGGACCGCCCACATTTCGCTCGCGAGATATCTCGCCTCGGTCGGCGCGGCATCAACAAGTAGCCGATACACCGACGCCGACGCCGACGTCGTTGTGAAACCTCGACTGCCGTGTGTGATCTATGATTTTATTATTTATGGTTATGGATGTGTGTAGGTATGTACGGCGTTGCCTGGCCGTAAGAATTTTCGGCATGAGGTGGTTATGGTCTGAGGAAGGAGGCGGAGTGATGAAACTTATTCGGGTTTCGAGATCGGAAGTATTTAAAATCGAAACGTTGAAATAGTTGCTATTATGGAGAGCTTTAAGAATTACATACCATATTGTGGGAAATTTACAGTATCCAGTGACATTTAAAAAGTACGCTTAGAAAGTACGCAACGAATGGAAAAATCCTTATTCGTGATTAAAAAAAAATGTGTATCATCAACTTAGGCGTACCTAGCCGCAGAGGATATACTGAGTGATTTTCGGTTTCTAAAAAAAACATTTTCCAAAAAAAAAATCACAAAAGTATTATTTATTCATTTGACAGAAAACCCCAAATGCAAGATAAAATTACATTTTATTTTTCCTGGCATTTATAACTTCACATTTTTAATAATGCTTCAATTAATAGGAAAAAATGGATGATTGAGTCGTATTTTGAAAAAGTTGAAAATTGGCCTACTCAGACTTTGGCAAGCTGTCAAAAGTAATTTTTTTTCAAAATAATCGCTGAAAGTAGGCTTATTTGTTTGAATTTTGAGAAGTTTTGAAAAGAAAATTTTCTATTTCGATTTCACACATCTGTGCCAAATTTGAACGTTCTCTTTTAGTTTTTGTTATTTTTTTAATATTTATGAAAAAACGTTTAGTCAGCTATCTCGATGAATACAATCTTTCATATATACATTTCAAAAAAGACATACATTTGCTCTAAACAGACTCTAAACTAAGATTCAATTGGAACTCTGCATACTCATGGCTGCCTCATATGGTATCATGGTCTCAGTCTCGCTTCTTCCTGATGTCAAAAGAGGGGTCTGATGAGGTTTTATAGGGTTTCGCCTATAGCCTAGCCGTAATATCTAGGCGGTATCTTCCTCGTGGGAGTTTCACAAGGGTCAAACCTGGGGCCGCTCTTGTTTTCAACTTGTATCAACGATTTATTGCTTCAACCGCTTTCTGTTTCCTTATGATCTTAAAATATATTGAAATGGGGTAACTATTTTCATCCATTCTACACGAAAGAGACATTGGATCACAGTTGAAATCATTTAGGCAAATCGTCAACAAGAAGCAAATGCCTAATTGTTCTCGACGAGAAACATTGTAGATCTTGGGCAATGTCCGTCGCGGTAAGCCGGTGGAAATTTTCCGCATTCTTTTTTCATTCCGTCACTATACGGCGAAGTTTTTGGAGGTGACCGATATCTGCACATTTATTATTATGCTTTTCCCAGTTGTAATGGCTGGATAGCTAACAAAGTAATTCACCAAGTAAAATCCTGCCAGGACAAACAATTAGGGCGCTGCTTATCGACCAGATCGCGTCTCACGTCGCAGAAAACCTATAAACCTTGGAACATTAAAACAACCATATTACTGACAAGTCTCCCTCATATAGATTCAGGAAAGCGATAGGCAAATTTTAATATTTGAATGCAATTCAACCCTTTCTAGGAGTACGTACTTTGCTCGTCCTCAGTGCGGTGCCATAAGGACTAAAGGGTGGGAAGGTTAAGTACTGTTGAAGTTTTTGTGGACAAAGGTATTGACTAGTTCAGCAGGAAATATCAAAATATATTTGTTTTTTTTGGAAACTACAAATGACGTTTACGGAAAATTTATTTCAAATCTCCTTGAAATCGATTATTTCTAGACTAGATCGCGTCGCACGTCGCAGAAAACCTATAAACCTTGGAACATTAAAACAACCATATTACTGACAAGTCTCCCTCATATAGATTCAGAAAAGCGATAGGCAAATTTTAATATTTGAATGCAATTCAACCCTTTCTAGGAGTACGTACTTTGCTCGTCCTCAGTGCGGTGCCATAAGGACTAAAGGGTGGAAAGGTTAAGTATACTGTTGAAGTTTTTGTGGACAAAGGTATTGACTAGTTCAGCAGGAAATATCAAAATATATTTGTTTTTTTTGGAAACTACAAATGACGTTTACGGAAAATTTATTTCAAATCTCCTTGAAATCGATTATTTCTAGTCTGCGACGCCCATTCAACAACTTGTGCCACTATATTTTTCATTACGAAAAAAATATCACATTTTGAAAGTAAATCTTTCTGACAATATATCTCCTTGCTTAACAACCAATCAGTGGATTTCAAATTTTGAAATTCAGCCAATAGAATCGGAATTACAGTGAAAATATAGCTTGTCGCTGTATTTTCAATATGAGCGATTGTTGGGGACAAATGTTATATATTTTTATTCATTTCAAATCGATATATTGTCGTCCTAAATATAATTCGTCAATTCGTATAATTTTTCCAATGCAGCTTTGGGATTGCAATTCATTAATATTCCCGAAAATTATCGGTAATAATCATACCACTTATATTATTACTCCTGATAATTATTGTTTCAATAAAAAAGTACAAATAAATTCAAAATAGACAAAATATAAAATAGTGACTCATAAAACTTGTATCATAGTATACTATTAGGGTGAACATTTAGTATTTTTGGCCAACAAAGTTAATTTGAGGAACAAATAATATAAGAAACTACAATAAGTAAAACTAACAAGAACAAAGTAAAAACATCAAAATGATTGATCGGCGCTCCGGGGCGGCTTAAATGGTATTGGTGGCGCATTCGCTTTCAGAGCTGCAGGGACACCCGGAAAAACCTGTAACACCACATCATCTGAAGAGTTGGAATTTCTTCATAGAGAACTTCTAAAGAGGTCCGACGAATTGTGGCAATCTGCTCTACGGTAAAATAGGATGTATGGTGTCTTCGAAGGCTCCAAAAGATTCAGTTCCAAAGAAGGTATTCTATTCACGCAATTGTCATCAAATTTGTACCAGCCCGTTTTATCTTTGGCTAAAGTGTAATAGTGGCCAAAATCTGCTCCAGAACCAAATTGAACAATGACTGCGTAAAGCTCGTAATTGCAGTCGGCTAGATTGGGGTGTTCTTCTAGCTTGATTCGTTGAAATAGTTTGATGCGTCTTTGGGTTGCTGAGTCATAACTGAAGAGCTTCAGAGTTATGATCAGATTTGAAGTTGTTTCAACTATACTTGTTATTTTATGACTTTAAAGAAATTGCGTTTTTTATAATGCTTGCTCCCCTTTCTGTCAGGACGCCACTGTCCATCGTACATATCTGGGCGATTAGTGGAAGAGCATAGAACACGGAGCGTATCTGATCTGCAACAGTCCGTTTCGCCGACTCGAAAACAAATGAAGAACAGTACAACTGGGGTTTGGTAGGATTTCGGGTTCTTGTTAGGCGTGCAATTAGAATATCTTAATTTGTATCTCAGCGATGGGCTTGACCCTCTGCTTTAATATATTCTATTGCTTCATTCGGATGCGTATTATATGGAGTAGATGTCGAGACTCGAATTTTCTTGTTGGCGACTCTAGTGCTAGTCTGGGTGGGGGTAATGAATGAGGTTGTCTAGTTGCCACTGTGTCCAGGGGCGTTTGCTCCATAAGGCTGATTAGGCTAAAGCCTCAGACGCCGCAGATTTTAGGGGCGTCAGCAGATCCTAGGAAAAAGCCAAAAGTTGGCAGCGCTGGAAAAGAAATCGTTATTAGGAGCCTCATGCGCCTGCAACCCTTAAAACGCCCCTGACTGTGCCTCCAGAGTCACACTGATATTAGGAATACCCTGTATAAAGATAGCTGAATTATCTGGCGTTTCCCGAGTGAAAATATCAAATACTATCATATTTTATAGTTGGTAGAAGTGAATGGTAGAAGTGTGTGATGTTACGAAATTTCCAATCAGAATGTTCCAATTTTTCCAAAGTCCTCTGGAACATCCATTCAGTGGTTCCTTATACTTCCCCCCCACCCCACCCCAAAACAACTGAGGAAACTGATATCTCAATCTCTTCTCACAACTCCTCCTATAGGTTTATAGAACTTTCGAAAACTTTTCACTCGAGTCTCTTACGTTTTAGAACTTGCCGTGACGTCTCTTTTGATTTTCTAGAACTCTCGAGAAGATTCGAGGATATTTTACACTGTTCTATTCTATATTGTAGAAAATTCCAGAACAGAAGCGTAAAGAACATTCTACGTTTTTCCTCTGTTGGAGCCTCTGTTATGTTCACTTCATGTTTTTCTTGATTTTTCCTGGAGCCTTTCAAAAACGTCGAGAACGTTCCAGAGATTTCTCTTTTTTATTCTAGACATTTCCTCACGCCCATTGCATGGGGGTGAAACTTTCGAGGAATTAATTCAAGTAAATTTTTCATAATATACGTTCTAGACGTATCCGGAGCCTCTGTATTGTTATTTAGAGAAACTATGAGTGTTATTTTGTTCATACTCTAAGACAAAAATATTTTATGTGAAATGCACTACTGCATATCCCCTTCATTCAATCCGAAATGTTCTGGGCTTTTTTAGGGCGAAAATGTCATCGTAAAAGCGAAATCCACTAAAGCCAATCAAGAGAATCGCCGGCTTTTCAAATCCCGTTAGTGGTCGTTCGCCCTATATTATTATTTGTCAAGAAAGTAGTAATCTTAAATTGGCACTAACGAATCCTATTGAATAAATTCCGTTCGTATAGACCTGCTAATCGATAGTGGGGTTCCGATCCAATGCCCGCCTCGAATGCTTCGTATGAGTTAGGGCCGGCCGCGTGGCCTTTCCACAAACTTTCCTGCTATTTTCATCGAATCGTCCACGATGACTGCATCGATGGATTTCCATTGCATTCCGCTGTTGCGAACTATCGCAAAATATATTTTATTTTCGAATATTCGACAACGCTTCTAGAACAAAATACCGAATCAAGAATACAGAAAACTATTGATTTCTAGGCGCTTCATATGATTGTATTTTTTATTGTCACGGCAAATAATAATAATAATAGCGCGAGTAGAATTGCTCTGGACGTCCATCGTCTACAAACAAAGAAAATAAATTCCTTGCATGTGTTTTGAGTTACGGCCTTTCAACAGTCAACATCTACTGTCGTTATCAAGTGTGTAAATGCGACAAGATATCTCGGATACTTATTATATAGTCTGTGCCATTGGCATGCAACTAATGTACCTGTTGCTTTCAAGATATCTCAAAACCCTTCCTCTGCAATGGACCCATTGTTCAGTTTATAGTTTGTTTTATAAGTTCATTGTTCATCCCATATACATACGAACATTTAGATTCTTTATTCTGCGTACATCTTAAACTACCTCAAATTTTTTGACCGACACTATATTAAAAAGATAAACATGATGGGGGCAATACTTTCGATTGAATCATTGAAAATTTTTCCGAATCAACTCTTCTGAAATTGTGGAAAAGTATTAATTTTGTGGGCTCTTATATTGGTTTATAATGTATTTTTTGAATGAATTCTATCAAAATTGATAGTGGAAATTGTCATATGAATTTCTTATAGGCTGCATTTGATATTTTATGCTTTCCAGGTTGTAGGTTTTTCGGGTTGTCCTACAGCTGAAAATAACACTTAGTAATCATTTACTCCACGGGCGTGGGGATGACTAATCTGTGTAAATAACACCAGCGCGCCCTCCGGATGTATCGTGACCACACATGGGAAACCAACACAGGGACCTCTGGTACCCTTTCGATAGTAGCCAATCCAACCGTCCCAAGGGCGCCGTCTAGAGAAACCCCAAGGGTGCCTCTGAGATGGCAAACTTAGGTGCGGAGGTGGGCACCCCAGAAAAGGGAAACAGAGGAACCGATGGTATCCCAAACACAAGATTATAAGGAACCCTCGAAGGGACCCCTGTAAACATCTCCCAAGGGGAACCGAAGCAGGGACCTATGAAACTCATTCGAGGGGAGCCAAGACAATTAACCGTTCTAAGGAAGCTGATCAGAGGGTGCCTCTGACAAGGCAAACCTAGGTGCGGAGGTGAGCACCCCGAAAATGGGAACCAGAGGAACCTAAGGTATGTCCAAACACATGTTTACATGGGAACCATCGAAGGGATCCATGTAACCACCCCTAAGGGAAACCGATTCAGGAACCAATATACCCCATTTGAGGGGAACCAAGCCAACCGTTCCGGGGGCACCGATCAGAGGAACCGCCATTGGTGCCTCTGAGATGGTCCATCTAGGTGTGGAGGTGGGCACTCCGGAAAAGGGAACCAGAGGAACCGAAGGTACCCCCAATAACAACTCAACAGGGGAACCTCCCAAGGCACCCCCGTAACTATAACTGGAGGAATCTACACAGGTGCCTCCCAACACTTGTGGGTGCACAATGGGTCCAACTAAAGAGGCCTGCGTGCAGAGGCTTCAAAACCCGCCTATCTGTGGTAGAAGAAGAAACAAAAAGAAGCCGCAATGAATCAGTTACTGTCGAAAATCCGTTTAATGAATTTTTTCACTCGATAATAATTTATATATTCCATATAAATATTCTTGAGACAAAATTTAATACATTAATAAATGAATGAATGACGGTATATACGACCATGCTGTCTATTTTGCGATCGACTAATCATCGACAAATCCAGAAAGCCATCAGATTCGTCGCCATCAATCATTTGTTGATATACGACTCACCTAATCGACCATAAGATGCGTCATTTACACAAAATGGATGGCTTTAGTTATGCAGTCACTCTCTTTCGGAATATATTTGATTTGGTCGGGAAAATGCAATGAATGCAATGATCTGTGAAATAACCAGTACATACCACAATAGCGATGTGTAGTGGAAATTCCTCACATGGGGGAGTGATCGATTGGGCTCTAACTGAAAATCGGAAATAATATACTGCACTGCATTCTTACCTGATACGATTCACTTGTTTCGCCGTTGGGGTGAAGGAGTTTTGGGAATTCGAGAAGGGTTTTTGCATAGAAAAAATATTGAGTTCGTATCGGGTCTGTGGTTTCGATTTACATTGAAGGTCTTTTGCCGAAAGGAAATTTTCCAAGTTTCCATTTCCGCACAAGCCTGAATAAACGGTAATTTTGTTTTCGTTATATGTGACAGATCAAGAACGCATTCTGGTTTGTCTGCTAGAAATATTTTTCATTCAAATGCACTGGTAATAAGAGCAACAATCCTTGTTATCCAACTTTATAAAAAGTATCCGAGACTCTCGTAGTTCTTAGGTTGTTCAAGTCTTCTGAAGAGTTTTGAGGGTGGCTCGTAATGGTACAGCTAAATGACGGACAGAACAAACAAAGAAACTAATGATGGTGAATAAATTTGGGCTAAAATGCGGTTGAGACTCGTTAAAAAAAATGATATTAGGATACTTCCATCCCCCTGAAAAATGGTGGAAGACCAACTCCTGAAACAGGAAATAATAGCCTACTTAGCAATACCTATACACTGATTTTGCTTTTCGAAGGAACCAAGTGAACGAAAACTAAAATGTGGACTTTTCGTAACTACTGAGCACTGAAAATGAATCAATTTTTTCATTCTGTATCTCTGTGCAAGCGATTGTACGTGATACGTGAATTATCGAGACCCAGCAGAGAATGAAGATTCCAGTCAGATAGCAACCTGTTATGTTAAATGGAGAGCTCTTCATTCATGTTCCGAACTAATCACTAGATTTGTTCTTTAATAGACTACTTCACCGTTTAACAACATATCATTATCTCCAGTGGCGTAGTTGTCTAGATTATGCCATTGGGGTCTGGTTGGTTTTGGACACTTTATGAGCGTATCAGTATTTGACTATGTCACTTCCTGGAACATAAGGTGACAAAGATTCAAAAAGAGGTATCACTAGAAAGATGCGTAGTTATATGGAGATCAGGGTATAGAAAAAATGGCCCATGGCGGCCCACTTGTTTGGATGCAATAATAAATAAAAAAATTGAAAGCGCTTCCGGTCAAAGCGGAAGTGTCATATTTGGTCTGATACGAACATACAGAGAGGTAAATTGGTTCCAGGTATATCCCATGATATGAGGCACTTGAAATCAAACGTCCGCGCAAGAAGTGTGAATTTCACAATTTCAGCTATGTTTGCTGAACTGTACTCGTGACCGATATACCCAAGAAAAATTCTTGATTCTCTTTGGTGATCCGAACTCGTGTCAAGTCTTTTGTTTTTCAAAGTAAACATGATAATGAGAAGTGTGAAACAATGTAGAACTATTCACCTTTCACTTGCTTTTCATTTTCTCAAACTATTTAAATGGTAATCCATTAGCATAAATGAAGTTAATTCATCAACATATCACTATTATGAAATGCTTACAGCGACCCTTACTAGAAACTCAAAAAGAATAATGTTCTCACAGAAATCTTCTCACAAGCTTATAAATGAGTGTCGCGAGTATCAGAAAATTACTTCTGTCTGTTTATCGGGTAGCTACGGTTTATATAGAAGGGCAACAGACACTGGCAGTTTTCTTTCCCTTTTCACTTTGCTGCTCGTTTATTTGTATCATTTTACATCAAGTACATTTTTCACTTGTTCTTATCAGGAGTTTAATTAAAAAGTCATTATGAATTATAACCTTAAATCGTGCAGTCGGGGAATTTTTTGATAAATCACCTCGAGACACAGTCGGTTGTTTATTATCTTGATACTCGCGCAATATTCTGGCTTCTGAGAGAATTTATATTTTCGCGTATGGACATGCGGTTATGATCTTTGTTATGATAATTTGATATCCGTTAGCAACCCTTGAGCAGAGAAAAATGTTTTTGGGTTATTGGATTCTGTCGCTATTTGTACCATTAGACAGAGTCATTTCAGTTCAAATATAACTTGTCAACATTATATTATATACCATTTATCCATAATTTAACCTAGGCAACACCGGTGTCTCGTCTATACCTAACGAGTGTCGTAGATGGTAGTACAACACTCGTAGCGTCGCGTGATGCCTGTCGATATAGGATGAGACCGCATGAGCTTGACACGCAGGCAGCAAATGTATTATGGTCTCAGGCGCTCCACGACACGCTCTGCCTCTAGTGTCGGGGACCTCTGTGCCCATCACGCAACTACGGACACCATCCTGTCAGGCCATTATGAATCTCTCGGTCTCCCCATCTTCAGCCCACTTGACCTGAGGAACGCGTAGGTCAAATTTTTGGATAAGTCAAGGTCTCTAATGTATGTATCCTTATGAAGCTGCAGGAGGACCTCAGTCTCCGCAGCTTTGATATGAGCTTTGACAGACTTTGGGACACATCAGCGATCAGTGTCGAAAACGAGACCAAGTTCATCTGCTGCCCGTGCTGCTGCCTTGAGAAGGAATGCTGCAGGAATCTCTGCTTTTTCATTCACGGACCATGCAGAGAAGGGGATCTGAACTCATGATAACTTTACAGGCTCCATCCAGTACCATTCTGTTGTAGACACCCCAAACTCAAAAGTCCAGGGCCTCCCTGTTGTCTAGGAAAGTACAACCGTGGAACGGACGATTTAGGATCCAAGCAGAAAATGCATCATTTTACGTCGAATTGTCGCAGCTACTCTTGAGTCCATTTCATTACTCCAAAAGAGTAGAGTAGTATCGGAACGGCAAGCATATTAGTTGCAATAAGTTTGTGCTTTCCCGACAGTTCTGATGACCACATCTCTTGGGAGCGACGTTGTTCCACCCCTAGGTACGTATACTTCTCTCCGGCATCAAGATGATGTAGCATGCTTCCGTCTACGAGCTGAACATCGTCTCCATATTCCTCGCATCGTCCTCTTTCGAGATGAACCGTGGCACATTGGTTGATCCCAAACTCCTCTCCGATAGCATGCGCTCACTCTTTCTTGCACCACCCTCAAGAATTGATGTAGATCCTTCTCTCCGGAGGCAAACAGTTTCAGGTCAGTCATGTGAAATAAATGAGTAACCTTGTGCCTCCGATTGCTGGGGGTGCCGCAGTTGTAGCCACGGGTGTTTATGAGTGCAACGGACAATGGGAATAATGAGATGCGGAAAAGGAGAGGGCTCAGGGAGTCTCCCTGAAATACGCTCCTTCTAAAGATAACATGCTCTGTTTGGACTCTGACTTGACCAGATCTAACGGTAAAGCGAGTCTTCCAGAGCGGGATCAGTTGTTCAATGCACCCCACTACTTGATCGGGCACCGCAAGGCATCTGAGCAAATATTTTTATTGCTATTATTATTATTACATTGTCTGAATGGGTGAACCAGTGTTTTCACTATAATATCCACATGATTTTGGGAAATATTGGGATTTCTTTGACGTTTTGTTCCCAAAAACATTGGGAAAGCTATACTTTGGCTTTATTTTCGATAATGAGTTTTTGCTTTATTGCTACATTTGTTCCTGGATCAGTTTTTGCGAATTTTTCGTTTGAGTATGCTTACGTTTCGGTTCATGTAGTGCTGATGCAAATGTTACCTCAATATGTATTTTCAAAACTTTTGTGTTATGAATTGATTGTAATCAATAAAAACTTTTCAATTGTCTTTCCCTAATCTCGTGCTATTTTCCAGTATCAGTATTTGCGATATTTATCATTTCTTCGCTGTACGCTGACAATGCCTTTCTATATATCAAATGAATAAACATTTTCTTTGTTCCGCAATGGAATCTACTTTCCCTACAATCCTACATAGAGAAAAGTCTCTATTGATATATCGACATGAATGTGTCTGAATGAAGGCTGATTAGGTTTCCCGGGTAGTAGTATTGAATATCATATCCCAAGGGATAGTTTTACGCCTACGCGGCCCAAGAAAGGCCGAGGGTCAAGTGAAACGCGCTCTTTTGAACGAAATTCGCTTTGGCAGCTTTGCTCGTGCGATCACCTGACCGAGTGCGCTTTAAGTAGAGATAGCCAGACAGGGCAGGAGTTGGATATTTTGGTGATCTCAGCGGTATGAAATTGTTAAAAGAGGTACTTACACTTAATACAATAAAAAAATGGGATACATGCGAAATTTCTTCAG
The DNA here is from genome assembly GCA_958298965.1 of Chrysolina haemoptera. Classification (NCBI taxonomy): domain Eukaryota; kingdom Metazoa; phylum Arthropoda; class Insecta; order Coleoptera; family Chrysomelidae; genus Chrysolina; species Chrysolina haemoptera. Next base: position 4,478,454 of record OY282596.1, on the reverse strand, counting down.
CTTCTCCTCTTGTAGATTTCATGCAGTCTTTGGGACAACAAGACAGTTCCGAATTTTTAGGATACCTGCTGAGTAAATTTCGTGAGCAAGAGAATAATTCAATGAATATTTCAGTACAGACATTTTTTGAAGATGAAAAAAAAAGCTCTAGTAACTGATGAATTGTATGTTCAGCCCCCCCCCCCCCAAACTGAAATCCTAGCTGCGCCACTGACCTGAAAACAGGCTACCTAACAAGTGATGAACAAATCAACTGTACTGTCAAGTCTGCTCCAAAACAACCGACAGCCATAAAGGAATGAGTTGAGACGCCTCCAAATCTAATCATAACTCTGTTTATTATTAATTTCTACGCTTGGTTGACTGAAAGCATTGTTGGTTGGATGTATAGTGACTCTTTAAATTTTCGTTTGAACCAGTGTTCTTCCTTGTCTTATATAATGGTATCTTTCCACTGGATACGGTGGTGTTACGCCCAAGCGTGTTCTGCGACTTCCGACTTTGACGTCTCGCCAGTGCACCGCGGCAAATAATATTAGACGTCATCCTTCGGGACAGACTATGCCTTCTGATACATTTCTTGACTGAAAATGCGATTATAGAGATAATAACCTGGATTCGAATACATCCTCTGCAATTAATTCTGTTGGGGAAAAATAATTGTTTCGACAAATATATCACAACTGTACCACAGTAGAATTGGAATAATGAATTGAGCAAATGTATTCAAATCTAATAGTCTTAAGCAAATTTGGTGTTGGCCTCAATTTGTTGAAATTAGCAGGCATTCTATTAACAAAGAGAACCGAAAATCCAAAATCCTGTCTAGTATGTAAATAAGCAGTCTCTTCACTAACTGCGTAAGACAATTACACTAACACTGATATGCATATGAATTAAAGCTCAGTAGGGGTGAGCTTTTGAGTTGTTGCCACTCGCTGTAAACTTTATCTTTGGATATACACCCCTCGTGTGAATGTGGACTATAATAGAAGATGTCACGGTATTTCAGTGGTTTACAAGATTTCGTGCACATATTCAAGAATTGGGAATATTATCTGGATTTGCTTTTAAAGTGCCAAGACATGGAGCGGAATTTTCTTCGGCAGGAAATCGTCAGTTGAAAAACTGTGAAAAATTCACGATGGCTTCCAAACAGCAGCATAGCATTGATTGAGCGAAAATTGAGTTCATTAAATTAGAGTAGAATATTTTGGGAATCTGAGAACACAAATTAATATTTTCAACAAGCTAGGCACAAGGCTAGCTCTGAAAAAAATCTTTAGACTGAATGAGCTTACAGAAAACCATATACAGTGAGTTTCAAACAGTTTGCAATATATAGGAAACATTTTTATTATCCATTTTTCAGAAAATTTTATTGTTCATAAAAATTGGTGCATTGCAAAAAAATTGTAATTGAGTTATCAAAATTCTAAATTTGCAAACAGTGTACAGGTGAGAACCAAAAATAGGACCTTTGATCAAGAGTAAACTATTTTTGACCTTACCAATAAAGTTCATTTAATATAGAATGTGAAAATCGAAACTAATCCACAAACTATGGAACTTTCAGTGGAGAATGGACAAAAGTGTTTATTCTATTCTCAGTGCACAAATTTAGACTTTGAAATCGATTCATAAAGTCACTCCTTTCTTATCACTGTGTGGTTGCTAAATCTATATAGCTTTTGCATAAAATTAACCCTGGAAGTAACATGTTCATTTTTGAAATTACAGATAAACAAAACCTCTCCATTCTCTTTCAGTAAAAACCGAGGACGATAACGTCTAACAAGGGCTAAGGGTTCAAGATAAAGTATCCACCACCGTCGTATTATTCATGCCATTTTGTCTTTGGGTTCTCTCTGAAATAATCATGTCATACGTCACTCGTTCATCACGGTGGAAATCAAGCCGTTTAATCTACAAAATAAAACACTGGCGCATATAGTGAGTGATACAACCCGGCCGGACTGGCTACTCATGAATAAATGTGTGATGTATGACGGGAGGTATGGAAGCTCGACGGCATACTTGATTTCGGTAGGTACTGCACCCATTTCCTGACTCGGGTTCCATTCATCAAGGTGATTATGTAAAGTGGAGGTACTTCTCGAGAAAATATTAGTTGAATCGTTTGGATTGTTGAAAATGATGATGTGAACAGTGAACAGTGAATAAGGACATTTTCTTTGTGGGACAATTTTACACAAACATATCATGTGATATCTCCATCGATCATCAAATTAATGAAATTGCATAGGTATTAGAATTAAAGCGATTCCCACGAAGAGGAAAAATCCTGTAATGCTCAGAGAACATCGTGAGAGCCAAGGGAAAGTAGGTAGCAATTGGTGTTCTTGAATTTCCGAAGGATGTATGCCTCACCTCCCGAGACAGCGAGATCCAAAGTTTTGCCGTTCGTTGGAAGAACGATCTCTGGGAAAGAGATATTCGGCATGTCTTAAAAATGAAGGCATATTGATGTGAAGACTAAGGTCGACGGGTCACTTTCGATGGTTTCGATGATTTGTCTTAATACTTTTGAATTATTTGTTTATATTTTCAAGAATAAGGATTAATTCCTCTCAATTCAAATGTCCATGAGATGAACACGAGACAAAAACTAAATTTTCACATTCCGTCGGAAAGTACGAAATTTCATCTGACTCGCCATCTTTGATGGGACAAACAATTTTTAATAAGCTGCCAAAGCATATAAAGGAAGTCCACACCTTCATGAAATTCAGTAGAGTTGAAATATTTCTATATAAGTGTTCTTGTGTGTTATGGTCGCAAAATGCGATAAATGTAAAAGGTGCGCTAGGATGCTATCCTAGCACATAAAACCGCAAAAAAAAAACTTCCGAAAGTTATAGAATTTTTTCAATATTTTTTCCGTATTCTACGTCATAAATTCAACATGACACAGTATCCGAAAAATGAAAAATGATAAATTTAAAAATCGGTCCAACTCAAAGTGCACATGTTCGTAAACACGCCCACCAAATCTATGTTTGCCTAGCAATCAATTTCAAAATCGGTCAGCGTATAGAAAAAAGATAGAATTTAACGAATATAATATAGAAAAAAATAAGAAAAATTTTTGGCGGGAAAATGGCACCTGCAACCTCTAGATAACATTTCCATCCGACGACCGAATCGAGATAGAGCAATTCTGCGAACGCCAGTCGATTCAGCATGCCGAAATTAGTATATGCTGTGATTTTTGAGTGGATCGGCACAAAATGAATTTTTAGCCGAAAAAACATCAAAGGGTTATACCTTAAAAATGGCCAAAAATCCAAAGTCATCAGATTCACTCGAAATTACCACCGATATACTCAAAATTTCATGCTGATTCCGAAAATGTATGATTTGAATAAGTTCGGATACACGGTGTACCATAAAACAAAGATAAATCAACAAAAATTGTATCGCACCAATCCGGCATCCTAGCACACAAAACCACCCATAACACCTACGAGCGAACTGTTAGGCCAGCAAACAATTACATCTCCTTGTAGGAAATTTTCTTAGCTTTCTTTCTATATGCATATGTATTTAACGAATGTGTCTCGTTATGGTCGCAAAATGCGATAAATATAAAAGTTGCGTTAAGATCCTATCCTAGCACATAAAACCCCAAAAAAAAATACTTCCGAAAGTTCTAGAATTTTTTCAATATTTTTCCCGTATTCTACGCCATCGTTTTAATATTCGTTTGGTGGCTTGGGGGGGCTGTAGCCCCAAAGCCGCCCCTGGCTGCAGTTCAAAGTGACAATTGTCAGTTCAAAGTGGCAATTCAAAATGTTTCGAAAAACATTTTATTGTTGGCCCTTCTACGCCTACGTACATGTCCGCTCTACGCCTTCGTAGGAAACAATTTCAATCAGAAATTACAGTGTTCCCTCATAGGTTGTGAGAAGGTCCATTATCAAATACATTTCCTAACTTCAAATCGAGCGATCTTTTGAACTTCAGCGTTACACCGCACTCCCGGAAGAGATATGAGAGGACATTAATAAGAAAATAAATTATCCCGCAACGGAGTAGATAGCGATGTTGAGTTTATTTGGTGCAACGAGCGCTAATGGTCACATTTATATAGGTAGTAGTCGCGAAGTAGAATCCAGGGTGCCATAAATCGGTCAAAGTGAAATTAACCGTAGAAACAGGTAATTTGTGAAACAGTTATAATCCGCAGCCAACTGCTATTACCGAACATAACTGGCTTTTTATCAATGCCTAGGGTTATGTTTTCGGCACACACGATCCTCTGAATCTGCATTGTGCCAAAGGGCTGGCGCTCATTTTCTCCAAACTGCCGGAGTTCCTCAATTACCTTTCAATTAGCCGGGTCGAGATAACATTATCTGTTTCTCTAACTCCATCGGCTTCGGCACAAATGCCATTCGGTCTTTATCGCTTTCAACGATCTTGAGTGATATTTTAAGGGAATGACTTATTTGGAGCGGGATTTAATTTTAATTTGTCGGGAGGGAGAGATATATCGATTGCCTTTGTTTGGATTGAATTGAAGAATAGCAATAACTAATAGTGGAATATACTTTTTCTACGAAGAAGAGTCTGTGAAAGTACAGATTAAAGCATTTCACACTGATACACTGTGATCCATTTAAAATGGAAGCACTCTTATGAAACATACATTTCTCAACCAGTTGAAATGGCAATGGACCTGACATGGTTTTCCATGAAAGGGTACTTCTGATGGTAATACTGAGCAATGAAATGAAACATTTCATTGATATGGATACTCTTGACATAGTTACGCTGGCCAAAAACAATTTCAACGAAAAATTCCAATCCGTTCAAAAGTTAACAAGGGTTGGTGTTACTTTATGGACACACTGTATATATAACTCGGGACTTCAAAATTCTGGGATATAACTTGGTATTTCTAAATTCCAAATTTTAAGTCGTAATTTTACTTCAAAATTTCGTGTTGTACCTCGGAATTTTGAAGTTTCGTGTTATATAGGAATTTTATTTTCAGAGTTATATCTCGATATTTTGAAATTCCGAATAATAAGTCGGAAATTTACTTCAAAGTGCTGAGTCGTTCCTCGGAATTTTAAGATTCCGAGTTATAACTAGGTATTTCAGGAAGAGTTTTTTTATTTTATTTTTGGGACCCTTCTAGAGCTTTGTTAATATGTCCAGTATGTTCCAATATTTGAGTCAAACAACGTTATAAATATTGGGATCTCCCAATATGATGATTTGAGTGGTTGGATATGGTACTACTAGATGAATTAACAGTTCTTGAAAAAGATAATAATGAAAAAGTTCATTCATATGTTGAAAGATAACAATTTTTGAACATCTTTACGACTTCACATTCGATAGCCCTGTATAAGTCACTCAACTTGTCGTGATGAAATATCTATACACGCCTAAAGAGAAACAACAATCAGTGCTCCAAGTTTTGTTGTGGGTTTTTTTCGCATAAAAAAAGTATAAAATCTAAAGCATGTATATCCAATTATGTTTTATACGTTCTTTTATGAACCCCGCAAATAAATGAAAGTAAAAGCAAGTAAATCAAAAAATATTTCCAGACGCAATATCGGTATTTACATTGGAAATCTGGTGATAATAGTGTATTATATCGGTTATATGTAGCATGACTGTGTAATATGTAATAACACAAATCCTACAATAATAGCGCGATTATCATTTGACGATATACACTGAGAAAAAATTTACAAAAGACCAAAAAAGCTGTCTGTGAAAGTATGCAGATATTCTGCTATTATCGATTTTTCGAATAGCCGGGAAGTGACAACATCTGAATAGAACAATGGGAGTGGTTAACATATGTGCGACCTATTTGACATACACCTCAGTTGAAGGGTGGAGTCCTTGTTTCTCTTAGCTCTCACGAAGACTTTGGAGGGTTGCCCATGAGAGGCAAACTCTATTTTGAACATCACTTATTGTTATTCTGATTTTTTTAGAAAGGAGTCAAGTCAACAGTAATGGAAAACGGTGCCAACTTCTTATTCCGTTGATTTGGGTGCCTAATTTACCTTCTGAAGAATAACTTTTTACGAGCTGAGACAACAGAATCAATCTTTCAGAGTATCTTTAAAACAGAGACAGATAGCCAACGTTTCTGCGATGTTTTAGAGAAGTGAGCGAGCTTGTGAGCGAATTATCACCCACGAGGAGAATGGCTTTTTTCTGGACATGACAGTTCAAATGTGTGTTTTGAGCGTTGCACTCCATATATGGGACAGGTCGAACTGGTGCCTTATAAATCATAAACAGTTGATAGGAAGTAAAATTCTTATTGGTTCGAAACATAAAACCAAGTTTTTGAGAGGCACTTTTGGCAATGGACCTGACATGGTTTTCCATGAAAGGGTACTTCTATTTCTACTTTCATTGGCTGATATCCGAACTTTGGAAAACCATATTGTTGATCATTGATAATTCCTGAGCGTTCCAGATTTTTCATGAGTTTGATATTGATGGCTTTTTCCATGACCTTCGAAAATAGGTAGGGGTGCAGTAGGTCTCCAGTTGCTGAGTAGGATGTTTTTCCAGAAGATTCAGTAACAACTCAATGTTATCCGGGTTCAAGGCATCACCGAGTTCTTCGAGCAGTCCTGAAGATAATCTTTCCTGTCTCTAGCTATTAGTGTGTCAGCAGTTTCGTTACCAACTATCCCTAGATGCAAAGGAACCCAAACAATTTCAATGCGTTTTCCCATTTCAGATAGTTTTCCCAATTCTGATTTAATAATGAGAAGAAGTGTGTTTTTAGGGTATAGCTGTTGAATACCTTGCGCGGCACTCAATGAGTTGGTGGAGATGACATGATGATGATGAATTGATCAAAATAATTTTTGACAAAACCATAAAGTAGTATTTAATTTTCACGGTGAATATTCTATTTCATTCTCTATTTTTCAAGAATCGTATTCCAAATACACTTTTATGGAAGCTGTTTCAGAGTCACGCAGCCGATTTCTCTCAGTGGATGTTCAAATCAAACTGCAAGGAACGGGAAAACTGTATATTCCTCCTTGTATTTTCAACGTCTGAATGAATACGTAATGCTATTCACATTTGTTTCTGTCGCCCCCCAATTTCTTTTGTATTGGGGTCGTGCTTATTCGCATTATCTCGCAAAATTGCATTTTAAAGGATGGTCTAACATATGTTTCTGATAAAAGAATATTTGTTTCTAGCGTATCTCATAATGATGAGGAACTTCTTCCTACCAATCTCGTCATTTTTCATGTTCTCCTCCGTGATTTATCTGTACGGCGTAATAACCTCCTTTTCGTTTCGATACACGCTGAAAAATGATATTGGGATTTGCTATCTTTTGTATGAGTAATTTTTTCGCCGTTCACCAGAATGAGTTGTTGGCTGATAGGTGTGGGGGTTGTTTGTAATGAGGGTGCTTCTGAAGTAATTGGATGAACTCACTCCTTTGAATATATAGGAATACGTTTCGTGTGTCTTTTATCTTCGGTAACTTCAGTAACTTTGGAACATGTGTATTTTATTTTGAAAATTGTATACTTGTTAATTAAATTCAATCAGATTCTTGCACTCTTAGATGTAATGACCACCTAATTTTTTCGGATATCACGCTTCTTCCTGTACCAAGTTCTTCAAATACTTCACATTTTTCATGATAAACTTCTATTTGCTCAGATTTCGTACAAAAGAAACAAGAATCATTTCATCAAAGGTAATACCACGAGTGCTCTAAATTTTATCGATGATATTTTACCTTCCACGAAAACCCTTTGTTTGGGTATTACAGGAATTATTGCGGAAAAGGGATAAAAAAGGTCTTCAAACTATGGAAATAAAGCCTTGAAAATAATACTTGACAAGAAAGCTAAGATTCGGGTAGGATTCAATATTTTCATTAGTTTATCACTCGCCGATAACAGGAATTACTTGGGCATTCATTAATGGCATTCGATCGGGGTATTACTCGGAAATTAATTGGGTATCAGAGGAATTGTTGATATCACTAAATAAATTTTTCTTGGATACATTACATAATACTCGATCCCATTTTCAATAATATCGTTGAAGGATATGAGAATAGTAGCGGTCCTAAGATACCGCCTTGCGGAAGCCCAGTAGATGTTTCTGAGCAGGCGAAAACAACGCCTGCACTCGGGTAAGAGTAAACTTCAAACAGAATAGATAACCCCAAAAAATACCCCATATACCACAACCCAAGTCATAAAAAACTTGTTGCAGCCCCATTCTCGTGCCCCCATCCATCAAGCTCACCCTCCTTCTACCTGATACTTCTTCCGCGTGATGCATGCACGCATTATAACTGTCAAATGGTCACTATCTGATGCAAAAGGTTCACCCGTTGAAATATAATATTTCTTCGAGACGTCCGTCCTTCCATGAAAACGGCGTTTTTTTAATTAAGACACACGCTTCTGAATTACACTATACTAGCGTCATAATTTGCGAGATCCTGTCATCTTTTTATATATCCTGGAAAACGGTCGGTCGGAGGAATGAAATATTTTCAGTGTCGCTGTATATTGTCTGGGACGGTCTCTAGATACTTTGTCACCGGGGTATTCAGCCCGATGGCTTTTTCTTTATCTTGAAGGATTATGTATGAATCAAAAAGTGAATGCGAGATCATTGTGGATGCATACATTTTTATTCATCACTGTTATCCAATAAAATACTCATGTATTCAGATTTGAACAGTGCATTATATACATACATTAGAGCCCAGTCGCCACAGATTGGCTAACATGATTGTCAGAAGATTTACTTTTGTTTTTAACTCCATACTTGAGATATTGGGAGGAGGAGGAGGAGGAGGAGGAGGAGGAGGAGGAGGAGGAGGAGGAGGAGGAGGAGGAGGAGGAGGAGGAGGAGGAGGAGGAGGAGGAGGAGGAGGAGGAGGAGGAGGAGGAGGAGGAGGAGGAGGAGGAGGAGGAGGAGGAGGAGGAGGAGGAGGAGGAGGAGGAGGAGGAGGAGGAGGAGGAGGAGGAGGAGGAGGAGGAGGAGGAGGAGGAGGAGGAGGAGGAGGAGGAGGAGGAGGAGGAGGAGGAGGAGGAGGAGGAGGAGGAGGAGGAGGAGGATTAAAAGTGAGTCACGTTATCTAAAAAATAAAGAGGAAAATCTACAATAGTTGCAAAACAATTTTCCCAATTTTTATATTTTGTAATCATATTGTTTTTGGCATCTTTAATACGTTGTATTTCATTATTTTTGCACGAGCCAAACATTGCATTTATGTAACTCCACAGTACTCCATAATTTTTTTTTTATTCTCTAGTAGCCTGTCCAGATTATTCCCGTTTAATTTCATCATTGTAGGGATCCTTCTTAATCTGACTGTACACATTTTTTTTTGTCAACTGATTTGATTAGAGATTTGGTTATCCATTCTTTCCGTTTCTTCTCAATACTTTTGATTTTATTCTTTTCATACATTCAGTCAACAAGTGGAAACTAAATTGAAAATCCCCGATGGTTAATTGATATTCTTGTATAAATGAACGCGTATCGAACAGATGTCCCCAGCGGGAACAATATCTCTGATTTGTGCGAAACACTTTCCCGTAGTAAATATGATTAGCAGCTATTTTTGTTCAGCCAAGCAGGAAATATACGGAATAACCTCGATCCATACCAAACAGGCTAGGAAAATATTTGTGCTTTTGTCCCGTATTCCAGCCATTCGATCCCCCTATATATGCTCAGATGATTGCTCATGTCCTAAGTAAGTCTCCATGGGCGGAGGGAGATGCGACATTGAAGGAATTCGAAAAGCTAGACTAGATTCTGGTGCCATTTACATTATATCGTTCGTTCAACATTAAAAAGTCTTATGAAAATTATTATATTTATGATTTGAATAAATTGAGTTTCAAATAATTAGGAAAAGTTTTTTTATTTGGGAAGCAGTCAGTTATGACTAATTCAGTGAAAATCCTTCGTTTTCCAGTCAAACTTTCGAAAATGTTTATTTTATTCATCAAGACTTCTCTACAATGAAGGGTGTGATCAATATTACAATAATCACAACAAAAATATATACTTACTAACATGAATTACAAAAAAAATGGTATAAAAATGAACATTGGAAGTTTCTTTTTGAAAGGAAATGATATATAAATGACAGTTTCGAAAAGCTACTGAAAACCCATTGAGTTTTACGTAGGATTTCCTCACCATCCAGCATATTTCGATTGGGCGAGAGCTCTTTGTACTTCACTGATCTTAGGATGTGATCTACTGGGTTTCTTGAAAATTCAGTAGTAATACTCATCTTTAAATTATTTGTTGAAGCAAAAGCATCAGACTTCTTACGGTAGGCTCTACATCTTGTGTTAGAGACCTCTAATATTATTTATCGTTTGGTGTCCTACTCATGTCTAGGTATCAGTTTTGACGAACGAGAAGGTTGCATTTTTCAATTAACCAAGTTTTTCATGATCGTCATAATTTTTGCTTCATTAATATACTTTGCGTTGCTCCGATTCTTGAGGGTAGAAGATCCAATTTCTTTTTCTCCCAGAATTCTCAATATTTACACCCTTGACAATGAATCATTCTGTTTTTCCCATGTCAAGTTACAGTGCTTTGACATTACATGATTCGCTGTAACTTCAGAATGTCTTGATGAGTGTTCTTTGGCAGTGGTGGTTTTGGTGCGAGAACTGCAATTTGGATTTGCTATACCTTGGATTCCTAGGGTTTAACACATTCATATCTATGACTAATGCGAGTAATCAAGCTAGGATTTTTTCTGCAAGAAGGAGTAGGGGGACAATCAAGACTTTCAATCCATTGATCGAGGAACATATTGAAAAAATTACACCAATGTAACCACCATTATTTGGTATGCAACAAAGCGTTTTAGTATCTGTGATTCACCATGTATTTCGATATTAGAGACTCTCACTTTGCCCCTTCGAAAAATGTTTTGATACGCTCGTCGCCCCAGCCCCAAGACGACGTGTGTTAGAAGGTAAATACGCAGTAATCATAGAGTTCATTAGATACTTCCCCGTTCAAATCAACCCAAACCCCATCCACACACACGTACAGATTATCTCCCCTATCTCAAATCTAACCACCAGTATTTTATATTTACCTCAATAAAGTACTTATTAGGGACTCTTACTTTAACTCACTATATTTTTTCTCTGCTTTATATCGGTTCCCTTTGTTGGGATGAGTTGGTTGAGTTTAGTTGATAAGAATCGTTATTGACTCTTCGCTTGCATTGGTAAAAAAGTTGTTTCAGCTATCAGTATGGCAATTCGGAACTGGTGTTTCTTTGAAGTCGTTTTTGGATTTATCTACTGTGGAAATTTATGAGAAATACGTAAACAGAATTTTTCCGAAATACCAAAAAACGTTAATTCACTTTGCGCCTTTCGCCAACAAAGTTGACATCCTCAGGTGCTCAAAGCTTACTAAACAAATTATTCTGAGAACTACTGGTGGTTTTCTCAGCCTAGAACACCGTTCTGTATCTTCCTAAAGTGTAGCTTTCTCGTAAACCTATTCCCTCTAGGAAGATGCCTGCACCCGAAGCCTATTTGTAGGTCAGATGTGAACCGTCCGTATAACATAATAGGCTTCCTGGTCGAAACTTCACTCTATTTCCTTCTTTGCTCGGAATAGTAAAAGCAAACTTCTTCCGTTTACCCAGACCTCTGAGTCTCGCATTCTCAAATGGGATGCCATTGCCTCCTTCTTGACCCAGACTGGAAGGGGCGGTAGCCTGAACAGTACCTCCAATACTGCGGTTGTAACTGTCATAGTGGAGGGTCCTGGGGAATGGATGGAATACTTCTATTACTTCGTGTGCTTTATCCAGACCTTTCGACTTCAACATATTTCTATCTTTCAAAATCTGCGCCATTATGTTCTCAGAGGCGTACCTTATAATCATGTTCCAATTTTGACTAAATTCTATATGGGGTACCTCAGGGACCCGTCCTTGGTCCATCTCACTTCATTATGTTGTATGTGATGACCTATTCCACTTCATACCTGTTTAACATTTCTGCTGATACAGATATTATTTTAATCAAACTGTCAGATTCCGTGAGTAGGGCGGGGACTGGTTCAGTACAATAACCTAAAATTGAAAAAACAATGAACATATTTTCTCCAATGAAAATATAGGCTATGGCAAAAGTATCAATCTTCTTGGAATAGTTATTGATGACATAGAAACTCGTCCAAACAAAGGAACTGATTGTGATACTCTCTAAAGGAAAGAAAAACTTGTAATGAGTGAACTCCTCAACGGCATCATAGCCTGTGTTGGTTAGAAAACGGCTATTATTATTATTGTTATTTCTGCATTCAATTTTTCAACTGTAGGAAAAACCAAATGCATCTGATATTGGGTTATTTTTCGTTGCAGCTGCCATCTCGTATAACAGAATGAAAAATAAGCAAGAATTGTCTCATAAGCCATCCTCCGTGTGAATATATTATCTCACGTATCAGCATTATTATCATTGTACTAATCAGGACGAATAATAAAAGTGGATGTGAGCTCGCATACAAATGACAAGGTCTTGTTACATATTATCCTAGATTAAGCGAGTGTAATTAGGGATTTAGAAGTATCACTACAATCTCGAGTAAAATAATAAACCCAAGTTACGTCTGTAGTCTTTTTTGTGCATGGTGCACTGTATTGATCGGATGAGAAAATGAAAAATGAATCTGTTTTTTTTTTCTTGAGCAGATGAATGACCTCGCAAACGCTGCGTCATTCCTTGAAGGTTCTGTACCATCCTTCACAATCGCAGACAAGAACTGAATGAGAGGGACAAAATTCCTAAATACTGAAACTTGGTTTTTACCATGTTCTCTAAACATGAAAAGAGCTTCCTTTTAGTGTAGACCAACCATTTTCTAACGTTTCGATTGTGAATTCTGAAGGTCTGCTGTGTTTGGGTGAGAGTCATCGACATAGCGCAGACATGGTGAAGCACTTAAGACAAACACTGATGGCTGACACTCTCAACCTAAACCAATCTAAGAGACACACGACTACCAGCTTACTAACCGGAGGTTTTATTTTCTGCGAAGGAATTCAGTAGACTATACGCCAATCAAACCAACATAACCTGCGTGTCTTCTTAGTTGCATAAAGGTGCTCATGAGCACCGAATGAACACATGAGATGCTCGGTTCAAGCTCAGGCTGCCTCATGTTGCGTAATGTAAACACGCATTCTGTTCGTGCTCAAATCAGAATCCACATTATACGAGCATTTGCTCGTTCGGTGCTCATTCGGTGCTCATGCGGAACGAATGCTCTGATGAATACGCATCTTGAGGTTGCATGATTTTATGGTAACGTTTCTGAAATCCTTCGAATCATTTTAAGGTTGGGAATTTTGCCGACACGAAAACCAAAACTGAGGGTCAGTAAATAAAAATCCAATTTTGTTATCGTAATATGAATTCATTGAAATTTAGGGGTGGATAACATTATCATAACTGCCATTCACTAGCCTTAGGTGTGGGAGATTGTGTTTTCCTATGCAGGTCGCTGTCCCAATCTTAGCCGAATAAGACGCAGGGTTGGCCAAACCCTTTCCCGTCACCCTTTCTTTAATCACAAGATTCACGGTCTTACCGGAAATTGCAAGGAAGTATTATCATGTGTATTAAGACAGTAGCTTTGCAGAAGTTCACTCCACAGCACCCTTCATCCCTTATTGAATTATTTGCAATTCACCACTCTCTTTGGGGCTATGCTCTTAATTCACGAACCCTTCATATACAATACCAATAATGAACGTAGAAATATCTGTATTTTATTTCTTGATTTCGTCAGACACGGTGGTGGTGTTTTCCTTGAATATAAAGTGACTTCGATTCTTACTAAGGGGGCTGGTAGAGTGGTGGAATTTGTACGGAACGATAAAATTCGATATATTCGGAGATTTCATTTTTGGTACGCTCAAGTAAATTGACGATTCGTGATTCTCTAAAAATGTCTTCAGGTGAAGAAGATTCCCAAACTGAAGACATGCAATTAGCAATTGCTATACTCAATGCTAGAGGATTTCAAGATAATTCCGGATAAAAAAATTACACCTGCGCCCATCAAGTCTGCAAAAGAAAAAGACCTGAATGAATTAACCGATAGTCATAACAAGAATATACAAACCAAAACTTAGATGGTTACCAAATATTAAAAAAAAATAATATGAAAAGCAAAATAAAGGAAATAACTGATTTGAAAAGAACCGGAAATAAGAAAATGAAATTAAATGAGTGGCATAATGATCTATGGAACGGAAATGAAAGTACAGTTGAAACACTGAAAATTCGCTAATTGGGATTGAAACAAGTTATACTTTATTTTACATTTACCGGAATATTTGATGATACAATATATCTTCTTGCACTGTATAATTTTCTTCCGCGTATACTGTTTTTGAAAGAAACTAATCGTAGAATGCCCAGTGGAGCTGCCATTAGACCAACTTCGCTAACGTCTTCGTATAGTAGCTTCCGGAAAAATGACAGGTGTGTAACTTGGAATTTAGTTCCTTCTTAGTTGTGAATTATTTATTTATTATTATGTAGAAAATGCTGATACTTCTAGCATTAGCATGTACGTAATTTTTATTCATATCGGCCATTAGGTATATGAACACATAAATCTGGACAGAAAAAGGAAAAGATAAGAGAGTGTGAAGGAAAAGAGTAGAGAAACATATCAAGGACAGGAAAGAAGAAGTTCAAGCAGAAAAAAGTTTAGATTGTGAGAACGGAAGTGTAAAGCTTAGCCTTGAGTACAAGTCTCGCGATTTTGCTTCAAAGAATAACTTGTCATCGTCCCTTCTACAGAAATTTCTGATATTTGACAAATAATTTCGTGCTTACATCAAAACTCCCAAACAGTTTAGCAAGAAGTTAATTGTACTCTCGTTGCGTGTTTATCCTGCATGCGATACTCCATAATTTTGAATATGGGGCAATTAATTAAATTTTGGTAACGTATGAAACCGGATGCTACCACTATGCTCGTTGACATTATTTATTACACCAACATACCCCCGAACACCTGTTTCACGTGTTTGTACCGGGTTATATGGGGGAAAATGGCTGAAACAAACGAAAGGCCCAGGTAAAACACAAACCACATAAATGATTACGATCATCCCACACATTTAGATGTACCTACTAACTGCCGGAGTTATCTAAGAAACAACTTGATTTTGTGATGGATAGGGTTCTGAAGTATACAGTGGGATTTTTATCGTGTTATTTATTTTTTACAACGAGGATGGCAATTAGTTTGTCGATATCATGATGGTTTACTTGCTTTATTCAACTGTGGTTTGGTAGTCAAAGAAACCTTTACGATAATGTTTAATTCAGAAAAAAAATAGAAATAAGTGAATATGAATTCGCCTCTATGGGAAAAATAAATGAATGGGAAAAATAAGTGAATGGAACAAATATTTCCAGTAAGAGAAAAATATGCGAAGAGCTCGATTATAAAGAGGAATAATAATGAGATGAATGTTATTATTGAATTGGAAAATTGGAAGTGACAAAAGTTTTCCTCAACATTTCCAGCGACTAAACGAAGCCTAACTTTTGAAACGGTCGAATTTTCACCTTGATTGTTAATTTTGTGACTTCTGAATTAACTCAAATTATTACTTATCCCAAGGATATTGATAGTTTCGAAATGATTTGTTGCATGTTTTTGAAGGCGTGTTTTTGTCATCCAAAACCAACTCAGAAACTTCTCAATAATGGTTTTGGCTGGAATCGGAGAAGTGAATATCCTTCTAATTAACAATGGGAGGTAGCAGGTAAAAAAATGAAAACAAGTAATCAAGCATAACAGAACTCATTTAATAGCAATTGAAATTAATGGAACTCAAACGATTTTAAGCCTTTAGAAACTTCTCACTACTCACCTGAAGACGACTGAGGATAAACGCTGTTGAAACGTTGTGAACAATACGAAATAAGACGATGGAAGTAGGAAATTAATATATACTAAAGTAAATGTTCAGAATGTTTCGTCATTCAATGAAAACGAATGTATGTACGATCGAGAAATACTGTTCCTTGAATTTATTTATATTTATACAGTACTTACTTGATTATTAGAGAAACAGTGTGGAAAAACGTACCTGAAACAAAAAAAAACATTATTTTCTTCGTAAAAATCTTAAAATATTTATATTCGATTTTGTTCCTTATAAAATAACTGAAAGACTTGCAATATTCAAACGACACATTACCTACTAATACACATTTAAATAATTAATTTGTATACAATTTTCATCTACTCGATTTTCAAATTCGATGTATTCCTGAAAGAAACTTTTTTCATTTCCAAGGGAGAGAAACTTCTCCAAATCCATTTCCTAATATCAGACAAATTTCCATGCATGCCGATACTGCTACTGATCAAATTAAATAAGCTACATCTCAACTTGTCATGGTGTTATTAGAATTTTTCCTGAATGACTGATGGCAGGAAAACGCGACAAATATAATGAATATCTTAATATGCTACATGCCGATATTACTTATGCATGCATTATAGGAAGAGGGTTCTTTGTACTGCCATCTATGTATATGATTAACTTGTTTGGTCCAGATCATCAACAGTTCGCAAGATGTTGCTTCCGAAGTTAGTCCCTATAGTTCTATACGTACAGAACCGTACTTGATATTTTAGTCACGATCGGGAGCCTTTGAGAATAAGGAAATTTATATATAAATGAAGAAGAAAACCACAGAATGGCTTCGTGTTGCTGGCTCCTGTGGTTGGCTTCTATATTTGTATGATCTTGCGTTCAAATGTTGCACAACTTTACACTCGGCGTACTGATGATACCTGAGGAGTAGGCAGATTGAGACCTCAGTGTAGAATCTAACTTCACACCCTTTCAATCATTTTATCCTTTTATCCTTTTTTCTTGAAAATGGCTCCAAAATCGGAGCCGAAACGTCGAATTTCAACAAATTCTAGACGCGGTTCAACCCGAACTTCCAGTTTCCAAATATCTGACCGCGGAAACCTATCCGAACACAAATATACATATATATTTATATATAATATGATCCACCCAAAATGCTATATAAGGGCTTGAAGTCTAATATGGATGGCTCTTCTTTGCAAAAAGTCTAAAAGCATAGAAGCATAGAGGCTTTCACAGTGTTGGCGCTAGAATGGATTCCTGCTGAACACCAGCATTTATAGGAATAGTGTAAGAATAAACTTGGTTGAGTGGAAGAATAGCTATGACCTAAACTCCGCCAAGTAAAATAAAGTCCATTTATTATTATTATTATTATTATTATTATTATTATTATTATATGAACCATCACGTGGTTTGATATCTACGAGTTTTGAGGCTTCGACTGCCATATTCGGTTTCATGATTCAACATTCCTAGAGTGTAAAAATAATTTTGTTGCTATGGCAAAGGGAAAGGCAAAGGGATTAATAGCTCGAAATTCTAGGACTTACTTGTCAGCTTGTTCTGCTCATTCTGGTAAGTAAGGGCACTCAAGATAAAAGTTTGGTTTTGGTGTCGAGTATTCTTGGCGCCTCTTTTATCAACTTAGTGGATGTTGGGTGTATTGTCTAGAAATGATATGTAGAGAGTTGAAAAAATCTATTGAAACCAAGTAGATTTTTGTTGGCGATGTTTTTGCAAAACAAAGTGCCTCATATATTGTAAGAAGTTCCTCAATGAAACTTGTGAAAGTTTCAGAGAGATTGTTTTTCTGGACCTCATTTTTAGTAAAAATTACGCAATCTACATCACTGTTTGCCATAGATGCGTCATCGCATAATGTGTGGTATAAGCCTATATCAGATAATGGTGATACGGTTCTGCGTACGAACCCTATTTCTGTCGATATTTCAAGATGGTATCTAGTTAACATGCAAATTGCAAATACGTATAAGCTGAGTCCTCGTCTTTAGACGTTCCTAATAGAAAATGATATAGAGATGTTGCCGTCCTCGCTTTATTAAAGATTCCTGGTATCAAATTGCCTGTGTCACTCTGTTTCCTATCACACTATAATCAGTACATGTCATCTATCGATTGTAATTTCGGTTCGGATAAAAATTTGCATATAAATTCAAAATCAACGAGGACGCTGTAATGAATATGTTGTTTTTTTATTATTACTTTCGCATTATAGCAGTGTTTCGTTCACCTGAAAGTTTTAGCTCCAGAAGAAAGAATATCTCAGGGGGAAACAATTTCGACGCAACAAAGAAATATACACGAAATATTCCGATTTTTTGAATGAGCATCTCAATGATGTTATCCAATATTAAAACAGGTATATATGTATATAGCTTGATACGTTGAAATAATTCAATACATCTCTGGGATGCTGAGTAATAAGAACTTCAGAGTTATGATCAGATTTGCAGTTTAATTGTTAAAACTGTTATTTCCATCAACGAGCAACACTCAGAAGTCTTCGAGAGACTTGTGCGAGCTAGGAAAGATGCACGAAGACGCACGAAGATGCACGAGGCCGGTGAGCGCGATGATTCGAACCCGCGTACCTTGTTATAGCAAGCGAGAACACAACCCGTGCGCTAACAAGACCCAGGTGCTTTAACTATACTCGTTAAGTTTCCAAAGATTTGACTGCCAGATCATGAGCATCAACATCTCTTTTGTACATTTTTTTAAAAGGTACTATAGAGGGATTATGATATTCTGGATATGAATATTCTGGAGTGTCGTTGCTTAGATTATATTAGACTAGTTTTTTAAGCCCTCGCAGTGACATAGTGTGTATTGACGTTTCCTCTTCTTCCTGATAGAACCTGCATAGCATATCTTCTGCCAGATCGATTGTACTCATATGATTGTTGAGCCTACAATCCCTTGTAAGGATTCCAGTTGATATTCTAGTAGTACTCCTTGTCTGTATTATCATATACTCTGTGAATGCTGGCAGCGGTTTTTTGATAAACTGTTTGGTCTGTGTCATTCTTGGTGAATTATTCCACCGTTCTTGAGATTTCTGTTGGATCCATAATTTGATGTTTGTTTTTGGAATAGGTTTTTGTATACCACAAATCTGGGTTCTGGACCAATCAGAGCCTTACTACCTCCTTATCGGTCTAGTGAATTGGTTTACGCCTTTGCGTTCATAGGGAGAGGCTAGCAGTCCTAGTAGAACTTCGAAATCTCCAGATGGTGCCTTTTTTATTCCTAAGCACTTTGTCTAGTTAATTCCTGGCTAGAAAATTGTAAAAAATTGATGAATAAGAGCACACAATTTTTTTTCCAAATTTGTTCCAATTTCTCGAAAGCTCGTCTTAAATTATTTCAACAATCTGAGATTCCACCTCTGCCTCTCTTTGATTTTTTGTTCTTTGTACGGTTTTGAAGTATACGTGGTTGTCGCAAATGCCATTTCAGTATAAAGCCAGCATTCTCCCCATTCTCAATCTCATTCTGGAGATACGAATCCTGATTTGGCATTCGCAGTATGTTCGTCAGGTAAATAGGTCGCAGTGAGAAAGCTATCTCTTGTTTTATGACAGGGGCTTGCAAATTCCTCAAGAGGTTGACACCCGACTTGGTTATTTCGACAGTTCACCGTTTCAAGTACTGATACTACGCGATTTACTTTTATCACCCACTTTATTTGCATTTTATGGGATATGCCGCACTTCTTTCGGCAATCCGCAACTTGGCAAATAATGCCGATCCCTCTGCCCTTTTAGCTCGTGAATTTGATGGTGTGTATGTGGAGCACTGAATGGATCTGATATATGTGCATTCATGAACAGATTACAGAAATACCTATGGCATTTTATTCCATGGAAAATGAAAATTTCCTTCTGGATTAGCCTGTAAAATTGTATTCAACTCCACCTAATTATAATAATGATGAGTCTTGTCTTCAAGCTACCCTTTTTGCAAACCTTGGCGGATTATGCATCTTCCTCAGTTTCACCTTCCTTTTTGTTTTCAGTGAACTGCGCTTCTGATCTCATCAATTCCGTTCTCTCTCCAATATTCGTCGGTATGAAGAACAACTGCTAAGATGAAGGAGAATCACTTTGGAACCCACTAATTGAGTCTAAAAATGCGTATTCAAATACGTTGGAAAATGAGTATGGAACAGTTACTGTTTGCCATCTCCAGTTTTGCCCACTCAGGATTTGTCCAACATTATGCATCGCAAGTTGAAAGTCTTATGTAGGTTTATTAGTCTTTTTCTGTCGAAATACTTAACATTGTCCCATCAACAACGATCAGAAACTCCATATCTATAAGTATTCTTTTGTTTTTTGTACGAACTACACCAAAAACGATGTTTGCCACTCAGGCAATTTTTTTCATGTTTTACAGTTTGGGTTGTATTCAAGAGGTTCTATTTCAAACATGTTTATCATCCTAGGAGCACGTTCAGTGGAAAGTCAAATTTACTATTCGAATCATATGCAAATCAAAATATATTTTCTGGTCAGAGTTTGTCCCAGTGTCCCCTCTTCGCGGAAGTCCTACCCAATGTCCCATTCCTTGACACATGTCTTTCACGTCAGATATTATCTTCGATTCATGTACGGCGCCTCACAATGAGGAAGGGTGTGTTCGAAAAGTCAGGATATAAGCTATAGGGGAGTCGGAATGAATAATTGCCAACATATTGCTAATTGAAGCTGCTTCATTGCCCAATTTGATGAGAACATAGTCACTCGGTATGGAGTATGAAACGTGACATCATTGAGGGCGTTACGGAGAACATTATTAGGGATTCTGGTGTACTGGGTCCGTACGGGCCGATGACAGATGTATACTGGGTGATCGTGAAAGCAGGTTTGATAGAGTTTTCTCGCAGTTTTTTTTTTCTTCAAGAATTTGAGGGACGAAAGAAACAATATTCTCACTTCTTATTCACAGTTCATTTGTTAACATATTTCGAGGATTCATCTCATCAGGAAATTTTTCTAGGAATATTTTCTCTAGAAAAATCTATTGCAAAAATAGTTTTTTTCAACTAGAAATCATACTTTTTTTGAAGTAGAAAAATTATGATAAAATTTTCTGTTCAAGTGACAGCAGATGTTGCGCATCTGATTCAAACGACCGTCATTTGGTGGGATGATGTGACGTATTGATTGAAAGTTTGATTTTGTGGAGGAAATCCAGTTCTTGACATGATTTTTTGGGTTTATGACCTTCCACAAATATATTTGTTGACATGGACTTTGACATCATACTATCCGAGAAGATAGCTCCAACGGTAGAGCGCGAGTCATCGATATCTGAAGCCAAGCAACGCATGGCGAGGTTGTGGTTCGGATGGGTGACTTACGGACGACCTCCTTTCGAGATCTATAATGTCCTCGGATCGTGCCACGAATCCTTAGCTCGTCTTTTAAGGGCTGCCGTTGGTGAGGGGGCGACAGCTGGTTATCGGAAAAACAATTCAACTAAGGCGCGCGTTTGACCTAATTTAATATTAAAATTAAAATTTAAAAATAAACATGAACATTCTGTTTGAAAACAGGCTTTTATCACGTTCAGAACTTCCAATAATGTTCAGGGAGGCACGGAGGTAAAATTTGTTGATATCAAATGCTTACTGGTTGAGAGAAATTACAAAAAAAATGAGAACGATTTCCAGAGAAAAATAATGTGGGATCTCATTGTTCTGGTTCCCAACATATTTCAGAATAGTTTTTGCAAATCTGACCTCAAGTAGAGGCAATAATAAATCTCAAATTATCCGTAACCAATATTTTCGTTTTAACATTAATGAATAATAATATTTTATTATATTTCTGTTTGAACCCACAACTTATAATTATTATTTTCAAGCTGAGACACAATGCTTGAACTCAAATCTTCCCTAATTCGTCTTCATTGTCACAAAACTACACCTAATCCAATTTTTTCAAACAAATTCACCGCCTGAAACCTCTTTTCACTTGTTTGACTCCATCCTGCGCAGCTTCAACTACACTAACCTCACATCTTAATAAATAGGGTCCAATTCTGATGATGCAAGAAGAACGGGAATGACTTGGAGCACGAGCTAGTAAATAAATTACATATCATTAAATCTTGAACACAACCATTTATATTACCGTTGAAATAGGCACTGTACATACATTCATTACGACATTCGGAACTCGAGTCGAATGGATGCTTATGAAAATATTTTGTTAAAGCTTATTTGCATATAACACCCTCCTTTCAGCTGTCACTCAATTTAGAACCATTTAATATGAGATTCGGAGTGAGAACGAGGGGACGGGCCCAGAAAAGGAAAATTATGGTCTTGTTTAACACAATTAAATAAATTATATGGCGTCGCTAATCTAATATGGCGGAAGCAGAGGCACCAACTTTCAACATTACCATAAACTTGTATGCACTTTTTCCATACTTCATTTTCGGCCAATTAAGAAGAATAGAAGCTTCCATCATATTCCTCAACTCTCTGACTGAAATGTTTCTCCATTACATATACTTCCTATCATAAAAGATACATGATTCGTTAAACATGGTTATGATCATAACTTGCTCCGAGACAAGATATTCAATTTGGCAGCAGAATGGAGCGCCACCACACGGTCCCCCAGTAAAAATGCATCAGGTGCTACATAGTGCCAAGGTCAAGCGCTGTATTACATATATCTCATGTTTTTAACTGCTAATCTAGATATTGGTCGTTATTTCGATTAACGCTTTCTCAGTTTATTGCCTTTTTGTAGAATTTTCAATTACTGTAATGAATTTGTAATTATTCAATGATATGGAATCGCCTGGCATGTACATACAAACATACTGCTGTTTGTATGAATCTTTTATAGCAGATACCTGATCTGTTATATCTAACTCAATGCTCGTCGAGGCACTAGCAGAAAAAAGACTTTGGTGATGGATGTTTGCCTTCTGAAATATTTTCCTATCAGAGCAATCCCATCAGGCACTGGTGTATGTAGATTACCCCGGAAGGGGGAGATAGGCGTCGCACCGTATTAAAATGCCGGCAAAGTAGAACATGCATTTATCAAGGTTACAATGCTAGCAATACACGCTTTTCCTGGTCTCTTTCCCTTGCTCTCAGCCCACTGATTACGTTTCGCTTCACTAAAACGATTTAATGTTCCCTCGGGATGTTTCTTATGTTTTCGAAGGAATATTTTTAAACTTAAATTGTACACTACATATCTCCTGTCACATGTTCCTTACATTTTATTGTTACAAATTGGCCATTTTCTCGCTCAAATATAATTTCCATCAGTTTGCCCTTTCAGCCGAATGGAAACAATGATACACCGACTGGATTTGTTTTAAGGAAAAACTACGTCACAATGATATAGAGGGATAGGTGGATTTAAGCACAGGGCATGTTCAATAAAGGGAATGAGGATACGTGCTAGATAAATAGGTTAGTTAAATTTTTGGCGCAGTCGCCTGGTTTGACATTATTGCCAATCGAAATAATAATAGGAATAGGTGACATCACCATTCACTATTATTCTTCGAAAAATAAATTCATCACGATTATTTTGCCATAAAAGTATAACGTCCCCAATATTTACGTTATTCAAAATGATAGCATTCGTCAAGCGTCTTTGGATATAAATATTTCCATGACCCTCTCAGATTCGCGTTATACGAGACCCTTCGAGTTTTATGGTTGGTGTCATAATCTTATTCGAAAAGAACGATTAGTATGAAAGCGCAGACCTGTTTAAAGACGAATTGCCAAGGGACCTGCCGTTTTTTAATTTAGCAAAGGCTTCACGTCCTCTCTATTGTACTTTCGGGTTGTCGGCAATCCGCTTTTCTCACATAGGACATGTCAATGGCATAGGCGGCACAATATGGGACACAGGAGTTGGTTATTTTCAGATAATTATGTCATCTGGGGCTACTGGAAATGGAATATTGCAATAAATATAAATCAACTAGATGGATTGTTGTTATTTTCTTATTTTTAAATTGCCAAATAACAAACAGAAAGTATCTTATATCTTTGAACGAGCAATTCTTGTATATATTTGTGATCTCAGAAACGATTTGGTTCCAATTTTGTGTGTAGCCCATGTTTTGCATATTGAGATCATTTATACAAGCGTCTTTCCTGAAAACACGCTATTTTTCACAAAAAAAAATTAAATCATATGGCGCCATCTTGTGAATTTTTGGGGTAATTGCATTGTAGCTCTCGGATGTTGGCCTATTCTTCGGGAGATGGAGCTATATGATATACGAACAGGCAAACAAATCAACGTTAGATCTTTCCTATCTATCCTATCCTCGGTTAGGTTTGGTGATCATACCTGGACAACATATTCCATGTGTGGTCGCATATATGCCTCAGAGAGTGTATTGAATAGTACAGAATAGTAGTAGGATCCGGATTTTTGAAGCAGTTACTCAACAGGTAAAAGCTAGTACTGCTTTTCCCTATTGGAGGTGTATGTTTCAAATAGTTTTCTACATAATGATATTTAGAGATAAGACAATAGTAAGTATGAAGTTCCATGTTGTATAGAATTATCAAAAAATTTAAATTTGTCACGATGACACAAGAATGTTCTTGATTTTGAACCGAATAATCTCTCTCTGCTTCTATGCCATTCGTGAATATATATTCGGTACGCCCATGTCAGCGACGAGCGAGAGCATGATGCGAAATTAACTCCAAATGAGTACATTTGTAGGTATCTTAAAGGGTTGAATTAAGATTTTAATTTCACACACAATAACACTCAAGAGTTAAGAAATACAAAAGGGTGGATTTTATTTGCCTCGAATGTACAATTCTTCTCGCTAATTTCGAATTACCACGGTTTCAAAACTCCGCTGTCGTTTGAAATATGCATGCGTATTGGCCACTGGAGACGACTTTCTGACTTCACCGAACATCAGCTAGCAACTCCCACAAGGGCCAGAGTTGAACCAAGAAAAGATTTGCATTTTATATATCATAATAACATCGTACTCTAAACATTTTATTGGCGCATTCTCGTGATTCGTAATGAGTCTGTCTGCGTTTTCGTCACGACCATGATTAATTGTCTACGCTGGTGCACCAGCTCGTTTACAGGGTGGTCGGGAAAAAATGCAAACGTGTGGACCTACCAACTATAGCTAGTGAATCAGTTTGAGAAGTAACAAAATATAAAGTACCCGCATGTATTATTATTATTATTATTATTTTTTTATGAATATTGAACTCTGGTGGTTTTCTGATTAAATTTGTTGCAGACAATCTCACAAACAAATCTTGATGCCGTGATCCAGCTAAAGTAATAAGGAAAATTCGTCCGTCTAGGAATCAATACTAATATATGAGAGTCTCAAAACCACCTTTGTTTTTTGAGGTGATTTCGTTGGGTTCTGATACTATTCGTACGTTTACTATGTCGTGTGCTGATGCCGCTTTTCTGATTCACACTGTTGAATTTTCAGAGGTTTGTTCTTATCATTAATGCAATCTTCGATGGCACTGCTTGTTGTGTTGAGTCTTTTTCTTCTTCCATATCTTGGTCTGGAATTATTTAGACATTGAAGTACATTTCCTATGTATGTTTGCAGCTTCGTTTCTCCTTTCTCTCAAACATTTGTTTCTAGAGCTGTTGAATACCTTTTTGAATACTGAGCATTTCATTGCGCCTGATTATTTCATTCCTTGATGGTATGACCTGGTTCTTTGCATTTATAGCAGAAAAACAATCTATGTGTGCTTCTGCACTTCTCTGACAGGAGTTTATAGAAATATAGCTATAGCAAGGCATCACACCAGACTCATATTTAGTAGATGTTAGTAGTCCATCATACATATTTTTGCTTACATGTTTGTCCTATTCTATTATTTCATTATGGCGTCACCTTGAATAAAACATTTCAATAAAAGTTCTGAAGTTATCGAGATTATTTTCCAGTACTGGCCACAGATTTATATCCAACTCTTGTAAAAAAGAGTACAAGATATGAGACAATTATCACATTGACACATATGGAGTAGATAGTTCAAATCAATTGATACAGAATTCCAGATGTTATCTCAAAACAAAAAGGGTTTTAACATTGCAAAATGTACCCGTAAACTATATAACTTTTTGATTTTTTTCTGGAAGAATACTCAAGAACAGCCGTAATTTTTTTCCCAAATTTCGAAACGTAAACCATACTTTCACATATTATTAACGTAGATTTGCATATTCCATTTGTAGAATAATTAACAATCGATCTGGTGTGACTGTTATTATGCACACACTTAATATTGAACCACCTCGGTATACACACGCATCGCTAAGCGTTCGAGATGATTGATCCGATCACGGCATGTGATCGATCGACGTCAAGCCGGTGCATAGGTGACTCGAGGTACAAATTCAAGTGTCTGTGGTTGCCTACACAATGAAACCTGTTGAGAGAGGTACAGAGATGACTAGATTAATAACGACAGTTATAGCCGCTAGCGTTTTGACACGAGAGATCTTTGTTCGCATCATTTTCCTTCTCTACGCTACTTGATTAGATAAATGACGGCATTTTGAATTAACAAACGAGGATCGGCTCTTGGGCGTTACTGATTATTTTATCTTGATTGTTACATTAAAAAATCTTGTGATGACGGATGTTTCAATAATTAGGTATGTTTTTGTGGATTACTTCGGTACAGTGGTTATCAAAGTATGGTTGACGAAGTCTGATATCGGTTCCATTATCATTTGTTTGACTGGTTCCTGAATTAGTCTCAGAGGCGACCAATATCGATGGTTCACAAAAAAGTCTACCAGAATCTTTGTCAAACGAAAATAGATCCTTGTTCAATTCCATATTTGTTCCAACCCAACAATAGACTTGATGAATCTGGCGATGTTTTTTGTACAACGCCAGAAGTATGACATGGGTTTCTAGTAGTGATTTGGACAATTCTTTCCTCAGTTCGAAGCTTTGTTTTATGACAATGAACATGCAGAAAATATGTTGTCCAGAATGGAAAGTTTGTTGTAGAAATTCGTTGTTTAGGTTTGATTCTTATGGATACATCAAATTTATGAAGGTGATATGCGTGTCTTACTATTATGATTATAATTATTATTGCTCCGTTGGGCTGGCTTTCAGCCGAAGTGGAGGTGGTTATGTGTAGAACCTTACTGCTTACTGCTCCTAGCTATCAGGTCCATCTCGTGAGTACTTCGGATCTTCTGATGAACTCCTGGGATGTCCAAAGATATCCATCCTCAGTCTTCCCAATCAAACACTGCGTGGGAGGCTCTTTCTTCCTTCTCTTCGCAGAACCTGCCTGTGAGGAGGCTTGGTGTATCCCCAGCATGTGCAGGTGTTTTATTAGGTGTCAGGGCCTTGTAAGGCTTCCTACCTCTCTCATTCCCCTGGACCTCTTACCCAGAAAAGTTTCACCTGGTTTGGTGCTCCTAGGTCACTTAGGTTTTTGTCTGTCTCGCAACCTAGTTTGGAAAAACACTGCATGATCCCAGGGCCTTCATTACCGCCTGACTGTCAGAGAGAATGACTAGGGTTGGTTTCTAGGACCCCTCCTTAGAATATCTCTCGTACAAACCGAAATAGCCATTACCCCGGTTTGGAATATAGAAGCTTTACTACCGAGGCTTACACTAATGTCGTATATTCCAGCCTCTACACCATTGCTTGTC
The DNA here is from genome assembly GCA_958298965.1 of Chrysolina haemoptera. NCBI lineage: Eukaryota > Metazoa > Arthropoda > Insecta > Coleoptera > Chrysomelidae > Chrysolina > Chrysolina haemoptera. The sequence continues at coordinate 4,450,755 of OY282596.1, read as the reverse complement.
TTGGAGCCATTTGTGTGCCAGATAAGCCCTTCAAACAGCAATGGTATGGCCTTTTATGTGACTTCTCCATCTTGTTTGATGGTGGTATATGATCCATTATAGGAGTGAGTTGGAGGCAATTCGTCCGACGGCATTTCAGATGTGTCGATTTTTATGACCTCCATTATTACATTCAACACAGAATGGTCTCAGAGATCATAGTGGGCTTCCCATTAATGTTTCAGATCACACCAGTGAATCGCAATGTGACTTCCATTATCATCGCATAAACGTCTATTCGGTGCCCAGTTGGTCAGTTCGAGACATCAAAATGTGATGCAAAATGTCCATGTGACTTTCCATTTATTCTTCCATTCCATTCGATGTAGCAATATGAAGAATGGCCAACAACAAAATATTTTTCAAAACATTCTGAATTGCCACTTCAAAGTGTCACTTTGAACTGACAATTGTCACTCTAAACTGACAATTGTCACTTCAAATCGACAATCGTCACTTTGGACTGGCAATTGTCACTTCGAACTGGCAATTTCCACTTTTAACTGGCAATTGCCACTTTGAACTCGCAAATGTCACTTTAAACTGGCAATTGCCACTTTGAACTCGCAAAAGTCACTTTAAACTGACAATGCCACTTTGAACTGGTACATTCACAAAAAAAAAGTTTTTGCATAAATTTGGCAATAAATATCCTTTTTGAGTAAAAATTTACAGTTCAAAGTGACAATTGCCAATTCAAAGCGACATTCGCCAGTTAAAAGTGGCAATTGCCGGTTCGAAGTGACAATTGCCTGTTCAAAGAGACTATTGCCAGTTCAAAGTGACAATTGCCAGTTCACCCTTTCGTATACGACCTGAAAATTTTTTGCGACAAGCTTTTGAATCTGTAACTCACTTAATAACCTACATAACAAATTTGAAGATATAACTTTTTACTTTTTAGTGCATTTGAATAAAAGCGTGTCTTATTTTTTTTATCATTTCATTTCCAACAAATATTCAACTCATTATGACGTTCAACTGACTAAGACTGATTATTTTTTTCCGTTTGATTCAAGTTCTCTTTGAAAATGTTTCCCTATCAAAAATTCATGTAGGTGAGTAAATTGTCATGAATAAAGTGGCACCTCGTATAGAAAAAAAAAAAAAAAGAAAAAACGAACCAATCGAATAGACCGATGAATGGGAAGACAAAGTGTAATATACGGTGTGGTAATTACTCTGAAGCCTCTATGGAAATTATCCGTGGTCGCTAATACCAAACTATCAGAAAATATGATTGTATATTGTAAAAAACAATTGAATTGTATTTTACGTTAGTCACAAATACTGGCCGACCGAGGCTCAATTTAATTTATGGTTCTAAATTATACGGTCCGCGGGTGTAATTGTTTGACAGAGAACGGACGATGGTAACCTGCGGTTTCCGACTTGATTACACGGCACCAGAAGGCCACTCGGCGTGGATACCGACGCGAACGGTCGGGACGGGAGAAGGCTCTAAAAACAAAACAACACTGTCAACCGATAGTTCTAACTGCAATACTGTAATCCGGTCAAGTTATGCCAAAAAATAGGGTTAAAGCTACAAGTATTCCCATGAAGCTAAAAATTTGTCGGAGTGTTTGGAACATCATTATGAATAAAATGTGAAAAGTCTCCATCGATCCAACATTTGCAAAAAAAATTATTCAAGGTCAAAGTTCGCAAATATGTTCTTTATCGATTTTCCGCCAGACGATGAGCTTTTTCATAAAAAATAAATTATACTTAAATTGAGAAAGTTTTTGGACGATAAAGAGGGTAGTATAAATTGAACATTCAGTTAGAATGTATACTGAGCTCTTCTGCTACCGCGCATCGATAGGCGTGCCAATTTCACAATCCTTGCTAGACTTGCCAAGCTGTACAAATTTGACTCTCAGAAGAAAAAGTGTGAAAACAATTTCTATAGATAACTGCATGACCTACAATTTCAGTCTGTTCTATTTTTGTGATAAAATTCACCGTTTGGCTGAAAAACGGAAAAACTCATATTTGCGAACTTTGACTTTGAATAATTTTTTTTGCGAGTGTCGGATCGGTAGGGACTTTTCAAATATCATTTATGATGGTGTTCCGAACATTCTTACAAATTTTCAGCTGTATACAAATTTTTGTTACTTCGCATGTATAACTTGACCGGGCTACTGGGTGTTAGCGGCATATTACTTCGATTATTTTTACGCGTCGCGCCTCTTGGTTCTCGCCGGTGTGCATGGAAATTCGCTGAGAGGTCGCATTATTTCGAGTTTTATTCATCTGCGGCTAATTTAGCAACAACGATGATTATTACTTACGACTGCTGGCATGTTCACGATTTTTGATTCGCTTTGCAGAGGGGAATTAGTAGTATTGTGATTTGGCGGTGGGATTTACAGGCATTTCGATTTTTTGTGCGACAGATACGAAAATATCATCGAATTCTTGGTTATTTTGAGATGTTCCGTCTCAGAAGAATCAGTGAAAGATGCTCTGCCAGTCATTTCGTCCTTTCACGATCGCTCAGAAAAGAGCCAACATAATTTCAAAGACCAATACTCTTAATTAATTAAAAATTTTCCATATTTAAGGTACTATCTGAAATTATCTGACTGGAACGGACTTTGCAGATGAGTTTGTTGTGGAAGGGACCAATCTAAAAGAGGTAATGGAAACTATTAAGCAATCTATCATGTCAACGCGAAGAAAGCTCGTAGCAGAAAGATTTTAACGTGATGTGTTTGTTTGAATACCGGATCTGGTGAAATTGATCCCTAGACGGAGACAGAAAACCAAGAAACTAAAGGAGAAGAAGAAGCAGAAGAAAAAGAAGAAGAAGAAGAAGCAGAAGAAGAAGAAGGGCAGGTGTATAATGCCATTTTATGATGAACAGTAGGTTTGAAAAATTCGAAAAAAAATTGTGGAAAGTGAAAGGGCTTGAAGCGAAAGGGTTCTGAGGTGGGATTCCTTGTACCGTGGAAATCTTCTCTCCATAGAACAAGTGTGATGACATTATGGTTGAATACGTGTATAGAAAGAGACATAACTCTCGGACATCGAAAAATGAAATGCTGTGTGCCAAATTCATGCAGGGAGTGTGAACTTTCTAGATGAATATGGTTCCATTAACCATCAATGTGGTACATGTCTCAGTTTTTACAGAAGAAACAAACGGATTAATCAAATCCTAAGTTTATCTGTACTTTGCATACATAATACATCCCAAAGGGGCACATTTTTATATTTTGGTAGTACCTTGAATGAAAGAAGAACTTTCGACGAGTCAAAACTCACCCTGAATGATTCTCTCAATGATTATGTTTAGCATTCACAACTAAATCTCTCTAAGTTGATAATCATATTCAACGTTGAATTTACTGTGATACCTTGAACATCCTGTATGATCTGCAAGATACAGAGAATCCGTATTGATTTATTTTAATGAAACTGTTTACCGGTGGATGGCGCCACACGTTTGGGATTAAACTGCGACTTTTGTTGTGGAATCCTCTGTTGGCTGGAACCCCAGTGCAGTTAAATCGATAGTGGTGCGGCACTAAACGGGCATGAACGGAACTAGCACGGATTCGAGGAAGATTTCTAACTACTGAAACAGTCGGTGTATGTACCGGGTGCGTTGAATTTAAGTACACGCAAGAGAATAATTTCGAAATATGTTTCCTTTTGAAGGAAGCATTGATGGTCAGCTACTGACGTTATAAAACATTTCTGTCACTTGAATAGATGAAAATATACACATTGCCACCAATAACTTGAAGAGTTGTGCATTTTTGAAGAGGGACACTCTTTTGCTGCATTTCTGAACCAGCATAAAATCAAAAAGTTTCCTCAATATACAGGTCGAGAAAAGAGAAAATGTTTTTCGTCACATGGATGGATATGGAAACAGCTTGTAAATATTTTTCAATAATTTCATGTACATGTGCTTTGCCGTCACTGACCTCGTGCATGGCATCACACGTTGAAAGGCGGGGCTGCGTCCCTAGATCGCACATGTCTCTCGAGGACTTCTGAGTGTTGCTTAGCCGGTTGAAGGGAATAACAATAAAAATAAATAATGATTCTTGGGAGAACGAATCGAGAGAAGTGAAGAAAAATAATGCTGACTTGAAGCAAGTATGTAATATGAGATTAATTGCTGGCGATGGTGAAAACTTACTGACTGGACAGCGATTACATCAAGACAAAAACACGCTATTCAATGAAGTAATCGTGAAAATTTGAGGTGTTATCAAACCACTTTTCAAAAGTGGGGATATACTGCAAAGTACAAATTATAGACCCACTCAGTGGCGCAGCCAGGATTTCAGTTTGGAGGGGGGGCTGAACATACAATCAGTTACCAGAGCTGTTTTTTTTGTCAGCCGGATGTTATGAATAACGCCAACAAGCGAACTGTTAGGCACGCGAACGATACCATCATCTTATAGATAATTTTCTTAGCTTTCTTTCTATATAGATATTTAGCACATAAAACCGCAAAAAAATACTTTCGAAAGTTCTAGAATTTTTTCAATATTTTTCACGTATTCTACGTCATCAATTTAACATGACACAGTATTCGAAAAATGAAAAATGATAATTTAAAAATCGGTCCAACTCAAAGTGCACACGTTCGTAAAAACGCCTAGCAAATCTATGTTTGACTAGCAATCGTTTTCAAATTCAGTCAGCTTATAGAAAAAAGATCGAATTCAACGAATATAACATAGAAAAAAATTAGAAAAATTTTTGGCGGAAAAATGGCACCTGCAACCTCTAGATAACATTTTCATCTGACGACCGAATCGAGATAGAGCAATTCTGCGAACGCCAGTCGATTCAGCATGCCAAAATTAGTATATGCTGTGATTTTTGAGTCGATCGGCACAAAATGAATTTTCAACCGAAAAAACATCAAAGGGTTATACCTTAAAAATGGCCAAAAATCCAAAGTCATCAGATTCACTGGAAATCAGCACCTATATACTCAAAATTTTATGCTGATTCCGAAAATGTATGATTTGAATAAGTTAGGATACACGGTGTACCATAAAACAAAGATAAATGTGCAACAAAAATTGTATCGCACGAATCCGGCATCCTAGACACAAAACCACCAATAACACCTACAAGCGAACTGTAAGGCCAACAAACAATAACATCCTCTTGTAGGAAATTTTCTTAGCTTTCTTTCTATATACTTATGTATTTAATGAATGTGTCTGTATGGTCGCAAAATGCGATAAATGTAAAAAGTGCCCAAAAAAAAAAAATACTTATGAGAGGTCTAGAATTTTTTCAATATTTTTTCCGTATTCTACGCCATCAATTCAAGATGACACAGTATCCGAAAAATTAAAAATGATAAATTTAAAAATCGGTCCAACTCAAAGTGCACACGTTCGTAAAAACGCCCACCAAATCTATGTTTGACTAGCAATCGATTTAAAATTTGGTCAGCGTATAGAAAAAAGATAGAATTTAACGAATATGCTATAGAAAAAAATTAGAAAAATTTTTGGCGGGAAAATAGCACATGCAATCTCTAGATAACATTTTCATCTGACGACCGAATCGAGATAGAGCAATTTTGCGAACGCCAGTCGATTCAGCATGCCAAAATTAGTATATGCTGTGATTTTTGAGTCGATCGGCACAAAATGAATTTTCAACCGAAAAAACATCAAAGGGTTATACCTTAAAAAGGCCAAAAATCCAAAGTCATCAGATTCACTGGAAATCACCACCAATATACTCAAAATTTTATGCTGATTCCGAAAATGTATGACTTGAATAAGTTCGGATACACCATACACCATACACCATAAAACAAAGATAAATGTGCAACAAAAATTGTATCGCACGAATCCGGCATCCTATACACAAAACCACCTATAACACCTACAAGCGAACTGTTAGGCCAACAAATAATAACATCCTCTTGTAGGAAATTTTCTTAGCTTTCTTTCTATATACCTATGTATTTAACGAATGTGTCTCGTTATGGTCGCAAAATGCGATAAATGTAAAAGGTGCACCAGCAGAATCCTATCCTAGCACATAAAACCGCAAAAAAATACTTTCGAAAGTTCTATTCTACGTCATCAATTTAAAAGTCATTTGGTGGCTTAGGGGGGGAGGGGGGGGGCTGCACTCCGAAAAAGTGAATGAATTCGAAGATAATTTAATTTGAGATGGATTATTTGTACGCAAATGCTGAGATACCTTTCACCCAGTTTATCATCTCTAGTGCATCTTCAAGTTGTGAAAATAACGCATAATGGAGGATAATGCAATTAAATTGCTCGTACAAGATTCCCGCTTTTATTGCAGAAGCCCAGTCATGACTAAATTCCCATTCGAACGCGGGCGGCGAGGAAACTGCTGAAGAAAAAGCACTTATTGCACCTACAGACGAACTTTTCATTCCCTTGACAATAAATCACGAGATTCCTTATTCTCTAGACGAGAGTGCAGTTTTCTGTGAGAAAGTGGAATTATTTCTATGTCGTATATTTTTGTATTTTTGCTCGGATGAAGTTGGTGGAGGCATTTGCACCATCACTGATCATAACTCATTCATTAAATATTTGAATGTGAAAACAAACATGCAAAAATATACAGGATGTCTAATTTTCTTGAATTTAGTGATTTGATCACATAATTGTACTCTTCATTGGGCATGTGTACATCTCAAACAAAGTCGTTATTTCTTTCTGTTTGTAGTTATGACTAGATTTGCAAGCAGATTTTTATGTGGGACAGCCTGTATATTATTAAGTAATCATATGGTGCAGAGTTGATTTGTTCCAAAGTTTTCAGTGACAAAGATTATTATAGAAAAACCAATTTTTCGTTGAATAAAGTTAAAAAAGTTTGAACTGAAATCTCAACATGACATCTCGCGACTATTAGATCAGATCAACTATGCCAAATATAAGTACTAGGTACATTTATGGGGTGCTAATATTGGGGTAGTGCAAATCGTATGATTAAATCGATGAATGTTGATCGAATAAGATACAAAAAAATCGATAACTTACCCTTCTGGATAACAACTTCTGAAACAAAAAGTTTGAACATTAATCAATATTCTACAGAGTTCTTAAGCTAAAATTATTCAGAAAAATTTATAAAAATTTCCTGAAGTTATATAATCAATCACCAATTCAACATATTTGCAAATAAATAAACAAACGAATCAGGAATCATTGGGTCAGTTCGTTCAGAAAATGTGTTTTCTATTCGTTACTACAATTTCAATAGAATAGGAGAAACATCAATAAAACATTGTAGTATTTCATAAAAAATAGTGCTGTTTCATTTTCAGTGAAAGTACAGTCTTGTGAAAAACTTGAGAATATAGTGTCAATATCTGAGTTTGTTCGATTTGTGATTCAGACCGATTTCAAAAAGTGAGTGGCCAAATTGACAAACAATCGCCACAAATAATTATAACTATGGGTCTTGAAGAACAGTGGGTGGTCAACCGCTTGATGTATCGAGTTAAAATGAGGATTTCATGAGGAGCAGATTTATAACTCAATCAAATCATATTGTTGAACAGATGATTCGGGTTAACTAAATCAACATTTATACAAATCCGAATTGAGTGTCATTTGTTAGTAAATACATACTATGTCGTCTGTCATCTCTCATCTGTCATCTGTCATCTCTCATCTGTAAACTGTCAACTGTCAAGTTAGACAGTTTTGTAATCATGTAAGTGAACAATTTGAGAATGTTCATTTGGGCATAAACAAATTTTGACAAGATGATACTGTTGCTTCTCCTTCACTTATTAATACGACTGCTTTTTCTTCACTTTCTGTAAGAAGAAAAGTTCAATTGCCATTTGAGAAGCGGAATAACTACTCAATCCCAGCGAGTGAAGGGCCGATTCGATCCCATCTCTCAAACGCGACACCGATCCGATATCGTCTATCTCTTATTATCAAAAAATCGTTTAACCAGAATTGGAATGTATTTTCGGGGGTGTGAATCTGTTGCTGAAATATTGCAGGTTGTCCTACAAGCCACGTCGAACTGTCGAAGGGGCCGAAAGGGCCGAAGGGCCTCGGCCGACAGCCGGTGGCCGCCCGGGTCCATCCGGCAATATGTTAGCTGCTATAAATCATTGTTTAGGATGACTAACAGCCTCCGAAGACGCGCCCTTCTTTTCAGAAATATTATGTAATTTATATGAAAATGCCTTCGAATCTCTGTCATTTTGAGATATGAATGAAAAATTCAGTGTCCGAGATAGCACGTGTAGAGAAGGAGATAGCGGCAGACTTCTAATTTGCCAAGTTATATCGCCCTCTTGTTGATTTTGACTCGGAAATACTATGATTTATGGGTGGCAACTTGGGAAAATACGGAAAATACAATATATTATAATATGAAGATCGAATCTCCATTAAAAACAGCCGCACTTTTAGGTTGCGTCTTCAGATATGTTTGTAAAAGCGTAGCGCCCTTTGAAATTTACTTGTTTTATTTTCAAATTAACCGAATTATAATTTAAATCTCCATAAAATTTTAGTTCGTTCTCAAATTACACAAAAAATATATACATACCTATACGGATATATGCTACACTTTTCATGAATTTCAGTTGTAGAACCGACTTTTTCAACACGTTTTCTTGGTATGTTTTTATATATTTTTTTAAATTTTGGTTCCTACCAAAAACGAAAACGAAAACGATGCGAGAGCCGAGGAAAAGTAGGTAGGAATTGGTGTTTTTCTTGGATTTCTGAAGGCTGTATGCCTCAGGGACACCTCCCGAGGCAGCGAGTTCAATAGCTCTGACGTTCGTTGGAAGAACGAGCGTTGGAAACGAGATGTTCGGTATGTCTCTGAAGTGACGACATATGGATGTGAGGACTGATGAGCTCGACGGGTCAGTCTCGATGGGACCGCGAAAGGTGGAACGATGATATTTTGGAAGAGCATTGTCCACGAAACCTAACCTAAGTTGAACAACAACAAACATGAGTATGCAATTTGAGAAACAAAAGTTAGGGGTGGTTTCTCACGGGTTGTTCGCCAGGGATTGGATTTTTGGCATGAAAGTGTTTAGGGTCTCCTACAATTTGGATAAAAAAAATCTGCAAATACCGGGACACCCGGTATACATGGACATTACAGAATTTCCATTGGCGTGGGAAAAAAATAAAAAAAAAAAACGAGAAATGTTACGACATATTAATCTATTTGGCTGTCGAACTATCAGTGCGACTGCACCCCTATGAGTACAGGGTGTATTCTTCTCTCACCGCAACAGCGTCTAAGCTTCTTCAACATGCACGATCACGACCATCCAGGGACCGCAGCTGACACGATTGCCGATTTATTGTGGCATATTCGGTATTTATGAATACTTCCAAAATTGCACTGATACAACTCGCGATACTATTGATATTCAAAGTCGGCTTTTTCCGACCAGGGTGAAATTCGGTGAAAATGTGGGAATTTACAAGTCAGATGTTGTGCTGTATGCTTTTCATCCTGCCAATGAAGTGTTTGAATTGCAAATAAATGGATTTCTCGTCAAGAACCGCAGGAAAACAGCTAGTATTTTCCTCTTGTGTTATTATAGTATCATATTTGTCACGTAGTTTATCCATTCTACAAAAATTATCCATTGAGGACTATCATTTAACAACATTTTATATTTTATCGTGATCTTCATTGCTATTTCAGATTCTCGCCCTAAATATCTGAAAATCTCTAACCTTATCTCATTTGTTCACTTTCATTTCCATTCCACTGCCTTAAATCATGCATTCTTACTTCTACTTGCTCGGCAAATCGACACTTGAAAAACTAAAATTTGGCAAATACGTTTATGTATAATTTCAACAAGAATACCAATTGAAGTTGTTCAAAATTTAACATAAAGCAAGACTTTTGAAAAGTCACTTTTCCACCACCACCAAACTTTTTCATTCGGTCATTCGTAATGCCTTTTTTGTCAGCTATTACGATCATTCTGAATAGCAGCGGTATAAATTTATGAATTAATAAACTTATAGTCACTCACTATCACTCACTTCCCTAAATCCAGCTGTCTCCAGACAGCAATATACCTTCTTTAGTCGGTGAACTTCTCAAAACTCAAAACTCCTAATGAATGTAATTACGCATTTAATGTGGTTAACTGCATCTGGAAGTGTTAGTGAGACATGTTTCTTAGATTTGAGATTAGCTAAATGGGTAAGAGTTTAGTTTGGGGAATAAATAGGTGCAGAAAACGACGTGCATAATACCGTCAAGCGACCATGACCCTGCTTCCCGTGCTCACTCCATAGTCGGAGACAGAAGGTGGCAGGAGGGTAACCAGACCCAACTGAAATATTATATTACCTACCCTAGAAGTTTTAATAGTCTTGACTGAATGACAACAGTAAACGAATGAGAGGCTGATTTCCATACAAACTGGAGCAGAACACTGATGATGACTGAAGGGGTTTGTGGGCGGTCAGAACCAAGAGCATGTAGGCCTCTCAATCGGGCTCGTTATGTAATCACCGCTGCTGCTGAAATTGTTTGGGCTATTCCGAGTTTCCCAAAGTGAAGCCCGTCGTAACGGGAATGGCAGACCTCAAGAAGAAGCCTGCTTGGCTGGGAGGAAATGCGGTCCCTGGATATGAGCCCACCGCTATTGAGGTGGGGAAGATTGTGGGTGAGATTGCGGAAAACCTCGTATTAGAGTCCATCCGCGTGGGAGGAGAAGAAATATTGAAGAACCCCGTGATGGAGCCCCCAAATGATGTAGGAAAACTAGTGGACCCTTGGAGAGCCCACCCGGGTGTCAGGAGAGATTCCCACCACAAACATGGGGAAGAGGAGTCGCCGCACGTGGATCCCCAACAAGTGCAAAATCCTGAATTGAACCGGGTGCATCTGGTTCCCAAAATGTTGTCGCTAGTGGTCGAGTACTCCTCAACCATTCATTCCTCGATAAGTCAGGACTCCCGTGCCCCCTCTGGCACTTTACGCCGGAGACTAAGTGTCCGACTGGTCATTGCATCACAAGCGGTTTACGATTTGAATTGCAAGCGGGTCCACGGCGATGCTTCCGCAAATGATTTAGGATACTGGCCCTCGCACCCTACTTATGAATATCATTAGCTAGGGCATGTGAGGTGGATAGCTCAACCTTCCCATATTCGGCAGGTAGCAGTACCCTTTCATGGAGAAATCATGAGGGGACAATTGACAAAAGTAAACTGGATATTGTGTTCAGGGCGATGAGCTATTTCAGTTTTCCCCAACTGATTATGATTTATGAGGCACAAATCTCACCTGTCCTGGAATACTGTTTCCATATATTGTTGTTGTTTGCCTCGTTGGTGATGCTACACTTACAAGCTCGCTCACTTCTCTGGAACATCACGGAATGGAGGGCAATCTGCTCTTCTGATATATAATCAATCGTTTAATCGATAGCGCTCCCATCGAGACTGACCCGTCGAGCTCAGTCCTCACATCCATATGCCGTCACTTTGGAGGCATGAAGAACATCTCTTTTTCATAGAGCTCGTTCTTTCAACGAACGTCAAAGCATTGGAATTCATTGCCTCGGGAGGTGATCCCTGGGGCATACAGCTAGCAAAAATTCAAGAATAACTAGAACATTAAGAAATTCATATAGTAAGCGGAACATTGATAATGTTACTCATTAAATAACAGTACAGGGCCAAGCAGCTCAGTGGTTGAGACTGAAGCGTTCAAAACCATTGACTGCTGGTCGGCTGGGTTCGAATCCTAGTGACTACAGATTTTTATCTGATGGCCCGAGAAAGTGCTAGGAATCGCACGTTGAAAGGTAAGACCTTGTTAATCCTTGACTCGCACAAGTTTCGACTTTTGAGGGCTGCCGTTCGTAAGGGGACGACAGCTGGTTAACAGAAAAAAACAATTTTACAGTTCAAATAAGAGAATGTCTTCATGAAGTGAAATGTTATGTGGAAGTTATTTCTAGGAGCTCCACTGGTTATATTTCGAACATTTTTCATTTACACCAACATTAAATACATTTCTCAAACCGTTTCCGTTTATCGTCCTTGTTGATGTTCGGTGCTACGCCGCCAATGCCATCTTTGCGGATTATACGGCGTAGAAGTAACTCCGAAAGTTAACAAGACTTTGCACTCAGCAATCTCTTAGTGGCCACGAAGACATTATAGACGTAGCCTCGTGGATTAGCACCCTCCCGTCTTCATACTAATATATGACCACTATGACATGAACTGGAATACCATCGGCCTTTTTACCTGAGTCTGATGATGACATACTAATGATCATTGGCGAAACGGTCCACGCCTCTTCAGTTAATCGAAAAAGTGAACTCTTGTTTTTGTTCTTCTGACATGAACGTCATGCATAGGAGCTGCTGTCTAGTGAGGTTTCGGAACATCTGCAGCTTCGTGATGTCAGTGTACTTTATACAATATCACGTGATTATTTGAAATGTTACCTTACGATACATGGCAATATTGGCAATTCTCTCACGCATCATCTTGCTTTCTTGCACGTATGTGGAAAAGCTTCAGTGACGTAGAGTTCAGTGGCACTGGAAATTCCTTGATATACTTCTTCATGGAGGTTACTTCACCCAATCAAATTGAAGAAATCCTTTTGGGTGTTGTTGGTTATTCCTACAATGAATACTGAAGTATATATCCAGTGCCATTTATAGGTTCCGAAAAAATCACTTCAACTAGTGTGCAAAAATCGTTTCATGAAGAGTGGACAAAATTTGCCCAGTATCGAACAGAAATAATTTATAGGTCTCAAGGGGCAGTAGCTGTTTCCTGTGCATGTATGCGGTATGGAGTGCAGCACCCAAACACATTGAAACTTTTGAATCCTATCCAAAAAAGAGCCATTCGTCTCGTCTGTGATACTTCGCTTACAAGGTCGCTCACTTCTCTGGAACACGGCGGAAAGGTTGGCAATCTGTCTCCGTTTTATAGATGTTTTCCCATCGAGACTGACCCGTCGAGCTCAGTCCTCACATCCATATGCCTTCACTTTGGAGACATGCCGCACATCTGCTTCCCAGGGATTGTTTTTCCACAGAACGGCAAAAGCTTTGGAACTCGCTGCCTCGGGAGGTGTTTCCTGAGACACACAGCCTTCAGAAATTCAGGAACACTAGTTCCTACCCACTTTCCCTCGGCTCTCACGATGTTCTTTGAAAAATATAGGATTTTCCTTTTCGTGGGAACCATAACTTAAAGAAAAAAAATATTCTAACGGAGAATTACACGGTTAACAGAAAAGGAATTGATGAACCTTATTTTGCGTTCATTAATTTTTTTCAAAATTGTTGTTAATATTTTTGCGAATCTCACTTCTCGGTAAAAATCTTGGATTGGGCTTCATAATTCGTCCCGCTGGCTCCTCAATGTTTATCACTGCGTAGATAACAATGATCGATTATGGCGAATCCTGTATAATAATGACTTTCTTCTGATTTTTTTTTTTTATAATGAGATCGAAGATTTCAGCTGAGTCAATAGCTGAATAATTTAGAAATTCGATTTTGGACGAAGGTAAATACAAAAAAAGGGTAAAGATGTGATATTCATGAAAACAAAAAAGCAGCTAGAAAAACTCGATAATAAAAGACTTAATTTCATGGATATTTAGGTACAGAAGCTGCTCAAAAACGATGCACTTCATTGTATACCTGGAATTCAATTATGCACACTCTTTAATATTTGATTTTATTCGGAAGGAGAATTAGGCCAATCATTTTAGCATTTAAAAGCAAAAATGGAGAAAAAATTTGAAAAAAAACGAACCTTTCACAAAAGTTGCATTTTAGTGCTCAATTTAACTATACAAATTTGCCACCTCAGACAAGGCCAGCAACATTGTTAAATTTGAATCATAAGCAATTCTGTTGAAAAAATGAAAATGAGTCTCAAAATGAAGAAAACATTATCTAACGCCGTTCCCCATTTTGCGACCACGTATTGGTCAGGAAAAGCTTGTAAGGTTTAAATGCATTTTATCCAGTTTTATTTCATAATCAAATAAGTTGGTATGACCATTTGAATAACGTATTATTTAAAAAAGCAAATATCTTCACACAACCTGTTCATTACCATCATTAAGACTTTTCAAAATTTCGTAAAGCCCTGAACTTGACAAACGTTTCATCCATTAAATACTATTTTTTAGTAATTGTTTTATTTGTATGTCTGGAGTATTTTCTCTTTCAGTGTAATAAAGACTGTCTACAGAGACTGGCTTTGAGAATAATATACTTTATTGGTATTTCTGTAGATGGCGTCCAAATGACAACTTAATATTCTCTCTGCTATGAATTGAATTTCTAGGAGTATCTTTGGGTTCGTCACCAACAATCTTACGACAACCCTTGCCTTTGCAACAAGAGCCCTTCCTATTATTACATAAGCGTTAGGAGAATAATCTATTGAAATGGTTGATGATGTTATAGTATGTTAACATGTTTGGAGTCGCTCTGTATCAAACATACAATCACACAGATCATCATTTTATCTAATTGCATCTGGTTTCCATCAAAATCTTCTTCTTAATTTTTTATTATCATGTGTCACTCCCATACATATCAAATATAAGTACTAAGAGGGAATACAGACATCTATATCATAGCAGAAGAGAATCATTGAAAATAACCTCTGCTCTTATACAATAGCATCGCCTCATAATACGGTATTATTGCGGAGCGAAAATATAAAAAATAGATTCTCACCCCAACGCGACTATATGCCACTGGCCATTTGTTCTGATCCAAACCACCCTAAATCGCGAAGGACACAATCATTGACCGTGAATATTATTTATTGCAAACTTCAACTAATGCAACTGTTGTGTCTTATCGCCCCAAAGAATTTTTATTCATTCTTATCGATTCAACGTTTGGGGATCAAAAGTGAACGTGGAAATCTATGGGCACTGTTAGACAAAAACATTACTGACCATCAAAGTGTCGATTCTTGGTAAATAATGATGATTAAAAACTCCCTCAACAAGTACAAGAAAATAAAATTCACGAAATAAGCTCTCTGTGATTGGTCACTCTAACGGCGGGAAGTCTAAATGACAAGAAAGCTGTATTCAAACTTGGTAGTAATGGTCGGAACGTTTATTTCCTGCATTTTACTGTATAGTCATTGTTGTCGCATACAATTTTTGGTCGCCTAGCAACGACCTTTAGAAAAACTATACTTTTTTCACGCTTTTCCGTTTAATAATGAAATCGTATAGTGATAATTAAATATTGTAATACTTCAGGCATATACAAAGTGCACAAAGAAAGTGAACTCTTTTGACAGTTGAGCATAGAGTGAAGAGTGAAGGCTTCTTCACGATTTCTTTTGACAGTTGTTGAAAAAACGTATGTACTGCCATGTAGGTAACGTATAAGCATTGTAATAACGATAAATATTGCAAAAGAACAATCGAAAACGAAAACCTAGGCAACTTCGCTGTTCTCGATGTCAAATGAGTTAGCTCCATCATTTCAGTCCCTATCGGCATTAGCTGTTCAATTATGTCCAATTACGTCAATAGATTACATCTCCTCTGCTACTGTGTAATCCCAAAGAAGTTGTAAAGGAGCAGAAATTCGATTTTGGACGTTTCAGGTGAATTTGGGGGAAGGTGGCGTGTGATTATGATGTTCGTAGGGGTGAAATTGTGGTCTCTCGACCATTTCTCGGTATTATCGGCTAGTAATGGCGGCACAGTGTCGTAAATGCAGCTGATGCCCAAGACGATACCGGCTCCGTCTGACCCGAGTGCCCAATCATACGTTGAATCATTTATCAGGAGTTATTCCGATATAGGGTGATTGGGTCTGTTCGGATGATGATGTATTTTATGTTTGCCGTACATTGCAGATAACTCGTCAAAGTTTCAGAATGATAATTTTTTTATGTTATTACAAAAAACTGAATCAGTATTAGTGCTCAGATTAGAGTAAATGGGCCCGAACTGACGCCGTAAGATACTTGCCTTGTCAGACATGGTGTGCCTCAGGGCTCGGTACCAGGACCAGTACTCTTATTAGATGACTTTTTTCTTGAAATTTCGACTTTTTTCTCGAAATTTCGACTTTTTCTCGAAATTTCGACTTAAAATTCTAAGTGATGAAAAAAACCCTTGTGGCCCTCCTGCGCTTTCGTAGTCTGACGACTCCATAAGCTCAGTTATGATTTTCAATTTGTATAAAGAAACAGTCAAAACTTAGTATTCTCTTACTTTTTCTGATTTTCAGACAAAATATGCAGTTGTTGTTTCTTCAAAACTTATTTGGTTCTTTTTGTATTCACCAATCTCCCAACTCACAGTTTATTGGGGTGGGGGGAAGGCAAGTCATATTTTTCATCCAATGAAAAGCTAATCATTCCTCAATACTTTCTAGAACTCTGTCACTGATTTCCATATTCTGACTCCTACCCTAAATCATAAACCAGAAGTTGAAAAATCCGATAGTAGATCATTGAATTAGTTATTTCTCAGTAGCACTTTCAAAGATCACCATGTATTGAATTGCTCACGCCCGCTATTGGTTCCCAGATGGATTCCTTTGAATCCTAATTGTTTTCGAATTGTACGTCATATTAGATGATTTCTATTCCTTTCAAGTAGCGTTTGATTGTCGTCAAGAAAATTCTTTCACCTCATGCAGACACAGGTGGAATATAAATCATTGAAATTTAAATAGCAATTGAAAAGTACAGGTAGCTGGATCCATGTCTCACTTGTATTTTATGCCCGTTTCGAGCTAAGAAATGAATTACAGAAATAACTTTGTTGTACAAGAATTCTAAAATAATTTTGAATGCGATTTATCATGATTTCTGCATTGGAGATTAGTTGAGCTTGTTGTTTCGTGGCTACAAAATGGAGAAACTCATCTTTCCCAGCAAAACACTGATTTTATTGTGGGAAATAAAAAACTAAGAAGTCTGTATCATCTATAATTAGGTCAACTGATATGAAGAACCCTTACACGATACTCAGTATTTATTGTTGAAATGAAATATGATGCTATCTTGATGAAGCCATTTGCTTTTTTGTGAAATGTAGAATCTGGGACTAAATAATCATCAACTGGCCATATACATATAGTGGAAGTTATATTTTCTATCCCAGAAAACACCTATGTCACTGCAGTCAATAGAAAGGCTCATTATGTCCTCGTTGATGATGACTCCATACCCACCTGGTGACGACGTGTGGAAATGCCTTAAAGTCCTGGCAAAATGAAGTCAGGATACTCAGGTGTCCTTGGAAACGAGGAGGTTGATGGATGGACCAACCAAGAAAAACTCAGGAACACTACCAATTGGGCCAGAACCCATCTTGAGGATCCCCAACACACTGGATGTTACTGTTATGGAAGAACTGCTACAGAGAAGTTGATGAAAGCGTGGCAGGACACAATCTCCTGGCACTTAAGTTGGTGTCTGAAAGATTACGAGACTTCCTCACATCCCCTGACAGAATGCCATGAACTGGTGTATCAGAGGAAGGCTAATACAGCAATTGCTCCAATTGTACACAATTGAAATACAAACAAAATGAGGTTTCGTACGACCTGATCGGATCATCATCAACAGAGAAAAACTGGAAAACCCGAAAAAAAATTGTTCACAACTCCGCCATTTTTCAATTTGTAGGCTTGGCCCTTTTCATAAAAGTAGTGAATTATGTGCGCAAAACAGGTGCCGTTAATAGGGGCCAACCTACAAATAAAAAAATGGAGGAGTTGTGAATTATCATAAAATTGCTGAGTTTTCCGGTTTTTTCAGTTTTTCTCCGTTATTGATGATCCCATCTAGTCGTACAAAACCTCCTCCTTTCAATTCTCTACAATTTTTCTCTTGGAAGCAACCAGATTGCTGAATTAGCAAAACACTTGGATTTGTATTCAAATGTTCATAAGAACTCAATAAATTACAGTTGCGAGTTCAAAACATAACAGGATATAACTATGAACTGCCTTTTATGTGATGGCCCAGTCGAATTTCTCCTAGTATTTTACTGATTGTTCTATGCTCACAAACCCTTTTGCGTAGTCCTCTTCGACAACACGAGCCGCCACTGGTGAGTTAACAAACTTCTTCCTTATTACAGCATTCTGAAAACCCACCTGATCACATCTCCGACTTGAGTAAACTAATCAAAGTTATCTGCCCACATCGCCGCGGTAACGTTAATGTTTTTTTTCGGTTTCCACACATAAAAAATCTTATGAGAAAAAATGATTTCATCCATGCGGCATCAACATGTATTTTATTACACGCTGTAGGTATTTTGGGTATGGTCGCTGTTCGGTGTACTTTTGTTGATTATGGGAAAGGTTTTACTCGAAGAAAGTTTTTGCGGCGTTGGGAGTTCTTTGTTTCTCACACGAAATCGGTGATCTAGGATCCAGTCGTTGTTGAGTCATGGCCCATGTTGAAAGTATATACAATTCATAAATAAAATGTTGCAAGCCTCTTGATTTTGGGTGATTGACTGAAAATGAAAAATCTATTATATTTTTTCTATTTTTCGTCTAAAATGAAGGAAGGCAATATGAAACCCAAAGAGAATCATAACAGCCTCCGTTTCGATTCGCATTTATTATTTTTTCGATGTTGGTAACATCAAACTGTCTGACGAAAGTTATGGTTATAGACCATAAATACACGATGTTTCCCGTTTTACAATGAAATTATCTGCAATTATAATGTATATAGAACAATCAATTATTATTGCCTTGAATTGTGTAATTATTATATACTTATGTAAACCTCAGATCAATTAAAGGTTTTTTATTGATCCGAGACTTAAACTATTACAATTCTGGTATTTCGAGCATTCATAATTAAATTCACTGGTGGGGTTTGGGCTAGAATTACCAAAGTTATGCTCAATGTCTGATTATTTACATAATTGTTTTGACTTCCATGAAATTGTGAAGGTGAGTAATCGGAATATCCTACATTGAACTCACTTTCAACGCAAGGTATTCCAGTTCAATCTGTATATGGATGTGAGGACTGAGCTCGATGGGTACTCTCGATGAGACCGCTAACGGAGGAACGATTGATGATATTTCGGAAATGTCTGAAAATATATATAGAACAGAGACAGATCGCAACCTCTAGCTATGTTCCAGAGTAGCAAGCCAAAACTACGTCACTTTCACTCGACGCGCGTTTCGCTACCAAAGTTAGCATTCTCAAGAGCTACACGGTAAGCGTGTAGCTCTTAGCAGAGTTTGCAGTGTACTAAGAAAACCCGTGGTTATTTTGAAAACTAACCCCTCATAACTCTGAATTCCTATGGCTACTTTTTAACTTTGCAAGTATTTTCTAGTGGTGGTCCCTCTACTTGATAGGGAAGTTATATTATTACAAGCACCCTCGCCCAGAACAAACCCAACCCTCTTCGTATGAACTAGAATTTAGGCTCCGTTTAGATAGGGATAGGGATAGGGAAAAAATCCTCAATAAACTTGAAGTTCAAATAGGAAACACCTACCTACTTTTTTATGCTGGTATCAGCTTAGAGTTTGTTTTTTCAACGTTAACGAGTAGAGTTTTTTTGTTTCATTATTTCTGCCTTTTAAATTGAAGTAATTACATATTTTTCGATACAACTCAAAATTCGAGTAACAAAAGTGAAAAAAACAATTTTAACCTAGTTTTATTCATTGTTATTGTTGTCAGTTTTTTAGCTATTCTACCTGTTGTTCACCTGTATGATTACCGGAGGATTCAAAAGCTCCACGAGGACAATACGCGTCCTGTGAATATTCGGCTGTCCATACATTTTTCCATTACTCTTTTATTATACAGGTTACACCCCGACTAATATGACTTCTGGTCCATTAAAGCCACGATGTTCGGCTGTTGCTTTAGCGTATTGCACAACCACCGATTTATATTAGGTTCGTTTCCAATGTGTCGGAAACATTAAGACATTAAGCCGGCCTTTATCACAACTTATTGTGTTCCGAGATTTACACTGTCATCAACAATTACATTATTGCCATATTCGGAAATAGAGATGGTGTCATTTTATTAAGCAATAAATAGTTTGGAAGCGAGTGACCAAGTTCATTACTCTTTTCATCGATAAAGCGGCAAAAATAATGGATTATCTTCTCATTGTCGTTTCTGAATTTTATTATGTAGGACACTGTATTTTGAAATGCGGTTGTTTTATTTTTTTTTGCAACGAATGGATTGTTCAGTTCGTATGATAACCAACACTGGCAAAGATGCTGGAGCTTCGAGTATTTGACGGAAACGTGATGAACTGAAAGTATCTTGTGTTCCAGACTCTATCGATGATTCCGCTATTAAAAGAGTTATTTAAATTGCACCAGACCTTCCCAGAATAATGCCAATAAATGCCAAGAAGTTTTTTTCGATTTCAACAGGTCTTTCACACAAGTCCCACCCCACATTTGAAGGAAACGTGATGAACCAGAAGTATCTCAAAACTTGTGTTCTAGACTCACATGGACGCTGCGGAAAACGAGGTACTCTTGCAAGTAAAGTGGGCTGTAGTCGAGAATACGAGAATACGAGAGAGGATTCACGTCATATGAAACTCCCTCACATTTTGTTGCACCTCTGCGTTAATTTTTAGATGTAAATTTCACACACAGATGGACTAAAGGCGAGGATAAAGAATGGAAAGAGTTTTCCCTCGAAATAGAAATTGACGGGTCTGAGATATTTTTAATTTTATTTACGACTTCAGAAATAAAAGGGGTGACAAGTTTCAGCTGGGACAAATCTGGGAAAAAACGAAAAAAAACGAAAAAAAAGGAAAAAATTATTCAGTCCGATTTAACCAGAACGAACTAAACTCACATAGGCATTTGAGTACTTGGAAATTCTATTATTGTTCCTAGGGGTTTTTTCCCGGTTGTTTTTTCCTGTTATTTTCCTGTTTTTTTTTCAGGTATTTTTACTGTTTACTAGCTGGGACACACTGTATACGTACAGTAACTATTGAACCTAATTCACATTAGGTTATCCAAGGTAGCTGGGGCTGTTTGGCCTTCAGCTCCCCTTCCTCTAAACTGAAATTCTGGCTGCGCCACTGTTACAATTCATCTTCATCTCAGATAGATTTTTCCAAAAACGGTGTATTAAATTTGCAGAATAGCGTTATCTGCATCAACCACCCTGTAGAATAAGTTAATCCATGTATGACAAATCGTATATCGATTGAAGAATCCTCCTGAATCAGCAATGCATTAAATAAGAAACAAAAGGGTAGCCCGTTGGGGTGGAAAATAAGTGTTTGTGTCCATAATGACGGACTTGTCGGTCAGCAGAGGTTTCGGTGGGCAGGTCTCCCTATCTAAGGCCAAAAACCCATCTGGCCCTCACCGCCAACGTGTAAATGCCCTATTACCGCGGCCATAAGCCCGAACTTATAGCGTCATTTCAATTTCCAATTGTAATGCTGATCCTTGGGCCGGTATCCAAAGCTGGAATTGCCTTCTTTTATCGCCGACTTTAAAGAACTCCTGATCTCGAGTCATTGTATTATTTTTATCACTGGACATAACCGTATTTTTCGCATTGTATCTCGTTATTATCACATAGAGTATCTCGAGGTATCGTTTTAATTTTTTATTCCGAATTATACAAACTTCCTTCTGCGTGCTTTTTTACGACGCACCACTTATGACTCTTTGATACTGCTGTGTTATACGTCCATCAAAAGTTTTCTCATAAAAGTATATTGTTGTGGTTTTGTTTGTTTTCAAACGCAGTAGCGTACGATTATGTTCGTTGGGTTATCTGTATTTTACAGTATTTTGTTCCTTCTGCCCAATATCTTATTAGGTAAAAGATCGAAATAAGTGGATTACTGCTTACAAAATATACATATAAAAACCTAACTCAATTATGAATGCTTTCATTCTGCTAATCTTCCATCAACTGTCAGAAAAGGTAAGTATTCACCGAGAAAAAACGTTAATAACCATTATTAAATATTGGCAATCAAACACCTGTATTTGCGACTGGGTTCTCACTTTAATTGCACTAGAAAAAAAGAGACCCAGGCAGTGTTTAATTGCCGCCGAGATTGCCACTATCAAACTAAAATTCAAATACTTATAGGCTTCCTTCTATAAAATGAAGTACTTAGTACTGATAGTAATGATACAAAGTAATTGGCCCTCAATAAATATTTCAATTGTTGTTATTGTCGATTTTATTTGGCATGAGGAAAAAGTTACCTGCGTCCTGAACTATACAATGGATTTCCTGAAATTACTGGAAGCTTGAGGATTTTCAAAATTTTTGATTATTTCCAAGGTGAGTACAAGTTATTGCATAGTTCACGATATTCATAATTTAACAGCAATATATCCTAGTTTACACGTCCTTCTTTGTATCTATCTATATGACGCAATCATACATCTTCACAGTCTGAAGTCCGAACGAAAATTGATGTGCAATGCAAAATGCAACTGCAGTTACTCGAAATACAAGCGCGGGAAGCGATACCATTGGCAGTTGGTGATAAGTTTGCGCATGCGCGTGATCTTCCTAATCAAACTGTATGCTTATAATAAAACTACGACTGATAGTAACTAACACTCTATTTATGACTATCAATGACACTCCAATTATATATATTTAATTATGCCAGGGTGCAAGTTATTTGTACTTAGTGCGGCCGCTGATTGAAGTATGGATAGTTTGATAATGGTAAATACTTCATTGTCAGGGTTCTTTTGTTATTTGCAGCAAATACTGCACTTTAGAGCTCGTAAGTAAAAAATATATT
Organism: Chrysolina haemoptera; assembly: GCA_958298965.1. Classification (NCBI taxonomy): domain Eukaryota; kingdom Metazoa; phylum Arthropoda; class Insecta; order Coleoptera; family Chrysomelidae; genus Chrysolina; species Chrysolina haemoptera. The sequence goes on along the minus strand of OY282596.1, from coordinate 4,427,904 downwards.
GCTATTATTAAAATAGTGTCAAATGCACTATAGTGCATTCGGACCTTTCTTCTCGAGCTGCAAACGATGTGGTTAAAATGGTTGTCCAGTGTCCTCCAGCCTACTCTGTACTGATGAGAGGCAAGTACCCCGAAACTATGAAATGAGCTGGAAATGAAATTTATTTCCAAAGCTTCAGCAAATGCACAAGACAAGAACGTGTATTATAGAACCACGAGAAATTACCTTCACAAAACCCTTTGAAATTTCAAAGAGATTTTTATCCAGATGAAAGTGTGCTAATAACGAATTCATCAAACAACGGCAGAAAAACGATAGAAACGTTTTCAATCGACCTCATGAATTTCAAATACTCCTTCACCCGATACTGATTCAAACTGACGACCGACTATTAATTCAAACAGTTTTCCGAACTTATTCTAATTCGGAAAACTCGACGTCGCTTCTCATTCAGCGCTCATTCCTTCAATACCGTGCTAAATGTTTCAGAAATAAATCGTAATACAATGAAACATAAAAATGTTGGTGCAGTGGAATAACAGAGACCAAGCCGATTGTTCGGAACACCCTTTCATTATCTTCTTCGTGCAATTCTTCCTTCTTATTATCTAAAGAAATAAATTTTACCGCACGTTTCGGCAAATGCCAATCTGCATAACAATTTCTCCACATTTAATTTCTCGACATTTTCAATACCACGGCAGAAGTTAATCTTATTTAGGTACAAGGCGCGGGAGGACAATTTGGGAATATTTCCTTTGATAAAGGAGTTACATTTCAGTAGTAGCTTTTTGTAATTGAAAGTCATCTACAAAACATACGAAACTGAGGATGGATGAATGAAATCGCATCCTAATGTCTCTTCCACGTCAACGGGTATGATGTGATATGTAACAAGAGTAATTTACACAAAAAAGTATACTGTAATGAGAGCTTATAATTTTTTTTTTACAGAGTGTCATTTTCAGGCCGAGTTATGAACTAGTTTACCTGGGATTGGAATGAATGACGCCATATTTGCGAAAAAGTTGTTGAACAACCCTTATCAGGTGTGGCGGTTACTCCTGGTTGATCCCGAACTGGTCGATAATCAACAAGTAGGTGAACACGTTACATTTCCGTAGGAGCACCAAGTTCTACTGCGAATACATTATTGTATTATGCCTATAACACGAGTTTATGCTGTAATGTTATACTTTCCAGAAACCCAAAGTTGATGAATATGTAAATACACTTCTATACTCTTAATCCAATCAATGAACCCATTGAGTTGTACAATGATCATTCAGCTATTGCCCTCATTTCTTCCAAATATTCAAATTATCGGAAATCACAGCTCTAACCCGTGATTTCCTTCAAATGCCGCCTAATGGAAAAATTGTTTGGGTCTCATAACGTTCTAGTGTGACTCACATTAAATCCAATTCAAAACCACTATAGTGGGAATTTCATCATTATCTTGAAGAATATAGGGTAAACCATATTCTACAAAAGGGTGGCGATGAACTTCGTCATGCCAGCCGAGCGCATTATTTCGCATTTAATCCCTCTATTGGACACGGCTTTCAGAATAGGATCCACTTTTTAATGTTCCTCGGTGGTTACGAATGAAATTGAGCTCACTGTGGCCTCTGGACTTCATAAAAAGCATTGTTATAATTATATATTAATCTCTTCCTTCGTTCAGTGATTCAAAATTATCAAAAACGATCGAGTGAATATGAATATTTTCGCTGTATATAGTGGGTGGTATGAATAAAAGCTAGAAAATGCTCGAACCATAGCTTTGCTCATAATTTCATAATATGTTTCAAGAAATCTGAGTAAAAACATTTGCTTAAGGTTTATTCATATGACCCAATATTTGAATATGCTCTGGGTGATTTTTATATAATCCAGTCTTCCGTAAAAAAACATACAAAATAAGTAATTCGTCGACAAGAATCAAACAGAAAACAACTACTGCCCCCTACGACCGTCAACCCCATACTCAAAGGAAACTCCTCATGAGTGATACACATCAAGCTAGTCGGTAGTTAGCAAAATTCTCACTTTTGAATTTGACACACTGTATACATACACACATTAATACAGTAGATGAACAAAATAAATAATCAAGTCTTCACCAATGGTCGGTTATGTCGTTCAAACTTTCCATCATGATAATATAGCTGTACAAACGCCTCAATTTTGACCTGGTCGTATCATCTAATAACTAAAGTTTATATGATATTGGTCATAGTAATATGTAGATTTATTGGACGATTGGCCCCTATCCCTCGATGTTGTTTTCAGTTAGATGAAACCGCACAATAGGTCCATTTAAATCGACGTTTGTTTCAGTGGTCGCAACTGGTCAAACGAAGTAGGCGACACATTGTTGCCAAACAAATATGAATTGCTCAATTTTTTTTTTTTTCGTTAACCAGCTGTCGCCCCCTTACGAACGGCAACCCTGAGAAGTCGAAACTTGTGCGAGCCAAGGATTAACGAGGTCTTACCTTTTAACGTGCGATTTCTAGCACTTTCTTGGGTCATCAAAATAAAAATCTGTAGTCGATTTGAACCTACTCTACCAGCAGCATCACTGGCTTTGAATACAAGCTACCTGACCCTCCCGAGAATAAATAAAAATTCCTAGAATTCAATTTTACTATTCATTAGGATATGATGGGGTGTTGATGATTTTTTCCCCAGAAGCTTTGTTAGGTTAGTCTTAACGTGTAGAAAAATGGCGGAGAGGTTGTGGTGGGAGTTCTCAAGAGGAGAACAATTTTCTGTAATGTATGAATCAGGATAGGTGGTGAGGAAAAGATCAAGCGTATTGGCATACATACGTCAAACTCTTTCGGCTCCAAACTCTCTTCGTGTTTGCACTATAGGTTAGTCTTAGAGCAGAGACAAACAAATACTTTGAATCTGAACTGATAATGGAGATCGTAACCAGGACAAAGCATGTAAGGTACACATGGTCCACAAGGTTGGTGAAGTTCGCTTGTATTCATCTGTTAGACCCAGAATATCATGTGTCTCCGCCTGTAGGTGATGGTGGAAGTTATCGATATTCTTGTTGGGTCCACGACAAAACACTGAAACATGGAATATCATTTCCTAGCACATATTATATGGTCGAAATGGTGGTATTGCACCAGCGATAGTGGAGACCATCTATGACCAAAGCCTCCTGGGTCGTTAACGACAATCGTTATTCAAGGATCTACTAAAAAAAAATTTCAGCTCTACGCTTAGTTGTCATTCCGCTAATGAGTCTTCTGAAGAATTCTGATGTTTGCTCGTAGAGGCGCAGCCAGATGACGGTTAGAATTTTTTTTAGATTTCATTACTTCAACAAATGAAAATGTTTCCTCCTTCATGTTATTTCCTGAAACGTACAAGTTTCTGTTTGCAATGTGGAACAATGAAGCTGACAACGAATCAGCTTGTCTGTTTCTATTCTCATTTGGCAACAACGGCCACCCCAACCAACCCCTGTTAAAGTGTATCGGCGTCCAGTTATGTTAGTAAGCCCGGTTTGATTGGAAACCGGCGTGGAACATTAAAAAGTAAATCTCACACTAAGACCCATGACCAATGCAAGGATTAATGCGATATAATACCAGTGTTTCCCAACGAATTCCCTATGCCTCTTTTGTCAAATCTTGTTTAATTCTGGCGGAACAGTGGAAGGGTCACCGATAAATAAGCATTTTTTTCAAATCGCTTCGGCAGGCAAATATTTTAATTTGGTGGTTGCAGTATTTGTATGAAAATGATGGGATACTTCAGAATGATACTGCTAATCTCGATGATTTTGTTTCTTTGATATCAATCGATATTCCCAAACACTGGAATATTTGAGGAAATATCAACAAGTTGGCGGAATCCACTTCGAAAATGTATTTCCCTTCAACTAATTTTGGTATTATTGGCATTATTCTCTGTTTGAATGCATTATGAACTACTGTTATGTAAAAATATTTGGTTTGAGTAAGTTTTATTCAATTTTGTACCCACAGCATACTTCATGAGCGACTTTCACCAATTTATTAATGCTTTTTCGAAAAATAATTAGTATATTAGGATTGTTATCCATCCGATTTGAAATTATCAATGGATTCGTCGTGACGATCAGGATCTAATTAATGGCAGTCTAAAAGATGTTCTCATTTGAACTTTTCAGATTGTTCGAATTATTATCACTACTTTTACTCGTACTAATATTGAATACCGAATGAATTCAATACTATTATTATAATATGATAATACGAAAAAAAAGGATGATGACGCCAATCGATTCAAAATGGCCGAATTAGTATAAACTGAGAATTCGAATAGGAAAAATCTACGGACAAAAAGTCGAGTATATCATGATAGATAATTTTTTGAACTTTTTTATTTTTCATTTTTCGAATTTCGAATTTTTGTCCTCAAACGTATTTTGACGTGCTGATTCCGAAATTTTTAACGAAAATGTCGAAAACTCATCAGAAATATTTTTGACGCCAAAAAAACCATCTAAAAACTGATTTAGAGCTGACCAACTCGAGAACGGTCAGAGAGAGACAAATTCTGCGAACACCAATCGATTCAGAATGGTCGAATTAGTATGTATTGTGAATTTCGAGTCAATCGAAAAAAATTAAAAATTACCCGAAAAAAGTTGCAAGGGGTTTACCCCTAAAAATCATGGAAAATACTAAGCCGTCACATCGACTTGAAATTTGCACTTTATACGTAAAATTTCATGCTCATTCCGAAAATGTATTATTTTTATATGCTCAGATATAAGATTTAGCCGGAAAAAGGTGTTCACGGTAAAAAATTTAATTTTCTGAGATTTTTTATTTTTCATTTTTCGAATTTCGAATTTTTGTCCTCAAACGTATTTTGACGTGCTGATTCCGAATTTTTTAACAAAAATGTCGAAAACTCATCAGAAATATTTTTTGACGCCAAAAAAACCATCTAAAAACTGATTTAGAGCTGACCAACTCGAGAACGGTCAGAGAGAGACAAATTCTGCGAACACCAATCGATTCAGAATGGTCGAATTAGTATGTATTGTGAATTTCGAGTCAATCGAAAAAAATTAAAAATTACCCGAAAAAAGTTGCAAGGGGTTTACCCCTAAAAATCATGGAAAATACTAAGCCGTCACATCGACTTGAAATTTGCACTTTATACGTAAAATTTCATGCTCATTCCGAAAATGTATTATTTTTATATGCTCAGATATAAGATTTAGCCGGAAAAATGTGTTCACGGTAAAAAATTTAATTTTCTGAGATTTTTTATTTTTCATTTTTCGAATTTCGAATTTTTGTCCTCAAACGTATTTTGACGTGCTGATTCCGAATTTTTTAACAAAAATGTCGAAAACTCATCAGAAATATTTTTGACGCCAAAAAAACCATCTAAAAACTGATTTAGAGCTGACCAACTCGAGAACGGTCAGAGAGAGACAAATTCTGCGAACACCAATCGATTCGGAATGGTCGAATTAGTATGTATTGTGAATTTCGAGTCAATCGAAAAAAATTAAAAATTACCCGAAAAAAGGGTTTACCCCTAAAAATCATGGAAAATACTAAGTCGTCACATCGACTTGAAATTTGCACTCTTTACGTGAAATTTCATGCTCATTCCGAAAATGTATGATTTTTATATGCTCAGATATAAGATTTAGCCGGAAAAAGGTGTTCACGGTAAAAAATTTAATTTTCTGAGATTTTTTATTTTTCATTTTTCGAATTTCGAATTTTTGTCCTCAAACGTATTTTGACGTGCTGATTCCGAATTTTTTAACGAAAATGTCGAAAACTCATCAGAAATATTTTTGACGCCAAAAAAACCATCTAAAAACTGATTTAGAGCTGACCAACTCGAGAACGGTCAGAGAGAGACAAATTCTGCGAGCACCAATCGATTCGGAATGGTCGAATTAGTATGTATTGTGAATTTCGAGTCAATCGAAAAAAATTAAAAATTACCCGAAAAAAGTTGTAAGGGGTTTACCCCTAAAAATCATGGAAAATACTAAGTCGTCACAACGACTTGAAATTTACACTTTATACGTAAAATTTCATGCTCATTCCGAAAATGTATGATTTTTATATGCTCAGATATAAGATTTAGCCGGAAAAGGGTGTTCAAGGTAAAAAATTAAATTTTCTGAGATTTTTTATTTTTCATTATTCGAATTTCGAATTTTTGTCCTCAAACGTATTTTGACGTGCTGATTCCGAATTTTTTAACGAAAATGTCGAAAACTCATCAGAAATATTTTTGACGGCAAAAAAACCATCTAAAAACTGATTTAGAGCTGACCAACTCGGGAACAGTTAAAGATAGACAATTTCTACGTACACCAATCGATTCAGAATGGTCGAATTAGTATGTATTGTGAATTTCGAGTCAATCGAAAAAAATTAAAAATTACCCGAAAAAAGTTGCAAGGGGTTTACCCCTAAAAATCATGGAAAATACTAAGTCGTCACATCGACTTGAAATTTGCACTTTAGACGTAAAATTTCATGCTCATTCCGAAAATGTATGATTTTTATATGCTCAGATATAAGATTTAGCCGGAAAAAGGTGTTCACGGTAAAAAATTTAATTTTCTGAGATTTTTTATTTTTCATTTTTCGAATTTCGAATTTTTGTCCTCAAACGTATTTTGACGTGCTGATTCCGAATTTTTTAACGAAAATGTCGAAAACTCATCAGAAATATTTTTGACGCCAAAAAAACCATCTAAAAACTGATTTAGAGCTGACCAACTCGAGAACGGTCAGAGAGAGACAAATTCTGCGAACGCCAATCCATTCAGAATGGCCGAATTAGTATAAACTGAGAATTCGAATAGGAAAAATCTACGGACAAAAAAGTCGAGTATATCATAATAGATAATTTTTTGAACTTTTTTATTTTTCATTTTTCGATTTTCAAATTGTTGTCCTCGAACGTATTTTGACGTGCCGATTCCGAAGCTTTGAACGAAAATGTTGAAAACTCATCAGAAATATTTTTGGCGCCAGGGAATGTTCGGGAAAAATGTTCGAGTCCGTCTGAATCCGTTCATGAGTTGATTCGAATGCACCCTTGAATGACATACTGTGATTTCAAAGAAGACGACTAAAACACAAGATCCCATGTAATGGATGGCTCGTGCTTTGGACCAAACATCGAGTCCCAGAGTTGAAAATTTCTTTTCGCTAAACTCCATCGGTTACATCCGATACATCGGCAATTGATCCAAAAGAAAAAGTCGGAAGCCGCAAGAGCCTCTTATATTCGAGTGAGGTCAACAAAAGTCGCCACTACTTTATTCAATAAAATCACCTCGAGCTCGACCTCTATCCGCCTACCCTCCCTGCAGTCATCTTCTTGTTTACATAATGACTGTCGTTTAAGCCGGCCGGCCGCGGCAGACCAGTGGTCTGCGGCCCTTTTATTTCACCATATATAAGTGTCCCGATGCTCTAATCGAATAATATCCATCCGGCGGCTGATGTTCTTCCTTCGTACAACTTACCATATCCGAATAATATATATTATTCATGATATCAGGATGAGTTCCTGTTTTACTGACCTATACGGCATCTACGGGGACTTACCGAAGCGTTGAAGTCCCACTGAAAATTTCCACGCTTCGATTACTTCGATCCGTAGATGATGATATCTCGACCAGTTCACCGGTCCACATAATTGTCTTGACCAAAACACGTTGTTAACGCCACCTCCTGTTGATTTTCCTAATTTTCAATCGTCGAGAATATCAACTGAGTTGATCAATTTCAACTTAAGAAGGAAAGGTGATAAAATATAGGGTGTTCCATTTAAAAAAATATCATTGTTTTAAACTATTTCAACGAATGAAGCTAGAAGAACGCCTCGTTACGAGCTTTACGCAGTCATCGTTCACTGTGGTTCTGAAATTGATTCTGGCCACTACTATACCCTAGCCAAAGACGGACTGGTACAATTTTGATGACAGTTGCGTGAATATAATATCTTTTCGAACTGGACCTTCCAGTAAACCAGCAAATTCCAAATCTTCAGATGGTGTTGCAGGTTTTTCCGGGTTTCCCTGCAGCTGTGAAAGCGAATGCGCCACCGGTCAATATTTTTACTTTATTATTATTGTAATTATGTCAACTCGAAATGAAGTTTTAGCATTTGTAAAAAAAAATCTTATGAATTTTATGTGCACTTTTCGTTCCTGAGACTTATCCAGATTCTGACGTATGACCATTTGCGTGCAATAGTTGCAGCAGCTAGGCGTAGAGGAATGCGCAGTTGATTTACAGAAAAATCTAGCAACTGAATTGCACCCAATATTTCGAAAAAGTCTGTAATGAATAACGTCTATATAAACTGCACAACCTCGGCCAGTCCACCTCTGAACGCAACTAAAACATTCCTGCCAACAACGGACATTCCACATTCATATTTCCTCTACGAATCGTTGATAGAACTAATGAATGATTCATCATAAGTATCAACATTGAATCATTCATTAGAAGTAACACTTTATTCGAGATCCTTTTCATTCAAGAGACCATCTCACTATATCACGCCTCAGGCCTTTCGGTAACCTCATTCTCAATATCAAGCAGAGCTGATCCGATCTCTGAATTAGCCTTTGCCCTGCGGTGACAATACCCTCATTATAATTATTGTTGTGATACGTTGGTGCAGATTTATCTCCTTGGAGTCAATTGAATATACGTGGACGGTCGAAGTGTTGGGATTGGATCGTAACTTGGAACACTGAAAACAATTAAAAGAACCACAAATTTAAAGGTACTTCATTAGCATTAGCAAATCAACAATCATACAAGGTTTTGAAGGTTTGATGGTTTTGAATATGCCACTCAATCTTGAGTGGTCGAGGTGGAGAATACAAGTTGTAAAATGAAAATGGCAATCTTTATTGAATAGGAAATACTAATATACAAATACATTACATGAATTGTTTTTTGAATATAAATGGATCAATAAAATTCTTTTAACTTTATTCTATCGACAAAACATCTTTACCATCTCATCATCTCATATAACTTCTGGAATGCTTTGAATTCTACCAGAATCCAGTATACTGAAGAGGTCTTGAGGACATGGCAGAAAAGTTCCTAATTTTCTAAGGACGTTGCCCTGAAGAAAATATTTAATTTCATGGTTTGAAGCAAGGGGTTGAAAATGAAGAACTTTCGTTAGCTAATAGCTTTTAGACCGAACCAAGAAGATGATAAATGGTCAATCAGAAACTCCCGTCTACTTCTGGTTTATCAAATCAAAATCCAAGATGCACCTCTTGATGACGATCGCAGATCGAAAAAAGAATCTCCTGGAGAATGTGCTGTTATCGATGTCTGAAGCATGGCCATTTGGCAAAGAAATGTACCTTGTTTTCTGAGCTGAAGAAACATGTATCATTGATGTGCACAAATGAAGAAGAGAAAAGTTTGATCTCCAGTAAAACTGCATCAGCCAAAATTCCACTATGCGATTTTGATTTCAACATCATAACGTTGACTGATATATCAAATCAGACATTCACATATGTTTTTTTACAAACATTACTAGTGGATATTGTAACCCAAGATCAAACCAGGTTCTCCATCTCATTTTTATTATTCTAATAAATAGAGACAATGCAGGAAATTCAAAGAAGCTCCTGTGCTCAGTGGTTTACCAGATCCTGACAGTGGTCCTTGGGTTTTACAGTCTTATAGCTCCATATGTGAAAAAAATGTCCAATATATTTCACACAAAACAATAAATAACTCTTACATCAGGGGAAAAAAGTCTCGAACAGCAACACTTTAATGGCATCGATTCAAACTTACTTATAAACCGGTATATGCATAATGTTCTTCTCCCTCGTTTCCCATAGATAGGGTGAGAAAAGGCATTTTTCTTCCGTAGGCAGTATTTTTAATTATCTACCACTGACGTTGGATTTTATCATCTGTAAATTTCACGAATGAAAGTGTTTTTTTCATCCACCTCAATTTAAGAATGCAAAATTACAGCAATGACGTCTCGCCCCATCGAATGTCTTTCACTAATTAAAAGAAGTTATGTTTTTTACGAGCAGAAGGGTATTTGCAATTTGTTTACTACACCCTTCTGGGAGACCAGTAGAATGCATATTTTTCACGATTCGTAAAGAAGCGTTTCTAGGAACGGTCAAGAATAATGAAAACGAAGAAGAAGAGTTATCGTTTGTGACATGAACATAAGGAAGAAAAAATAAATATTGACAGCATTACAAATTTTTGAACTCTAGAAAGAATATTCTATATGCGTTCCAACAGTACTAGGCATTGCAAGAAGTCAAATCTCGTCTGCCTTCGACGATGGGGCGGAAAGAGAACTGAATTAACTTTGGAGGAATACCGCAGTCTGTGACCGGGTCTAGCAAGTTAAGGACGACATGGCTTTTAGGCAGATATCGCCAAACACTACGCCTCCTTGTAGGAATTCTAACAGGTCACAAAAAATTAGGTAGAAACCTAGCACTAATAAAAAGACAGACTCACTTCCTTGGCGAGTGTGTGGCTTATGGGAGGCTGAGATTTGAATAACTCCAAGAAGGTAAACTCATTGAATCACAGTGGACGGATATACTGGCCTTCCTTAGAAGGTCACAAAGGTTCGGAAAGGAAAACTAGGAGAGACAAAGTGGTTATATGGAGTGCAAGGGATGGCAAAAAGGGTCGCTTGGGGTCTACCCCAGCTGCCTTACTGAAATATACAGGAAAAAATAAGTATAATTGTTGAAACTTACATGAAGAAAATATGAAATTATTTATAAATAAAGCGTATGAAAAATATGTGGTATAACTTTAGTTCTATGAGCTCTGTAGTTACGACCAAATGTAACCAAGTGGAATGTGAGATACTAATCCACCTATAGAAAAATAATCATAGGTGTAAAGAAATCAAGCAATTTCCAGCCTTAGGAGTTCGTGATAACCATTATTCGGCCAGAAATAAAAACGTACCGATAAAAACGAGCCCTAGTGAAATTAGAGCACGTGTTCGCCATGCTTTTCCTATTCCTCGTCTAGATTTGGCTCAGAGCTCAGAGCAGAATGAATGTTTAATGTAAATGTGCGGTGTAACGGACTTTAAAGCATAAATGATGCAACGGAACCAGTATCGAATTGACGAATGGTTATGTCTATGAGTGGAGATCAATCTTTATAAATGGACGTGTATCGGGGTCGTGGTAGTCGTATGTGGAAAACGGCGGCCCACTTGATTCACCCGAATTTCGAATGCATAGAAATGTCATCGATACGACGAGTTGTAATATTTTATGATTAACTCGGAACAATCATCCGTCTAGGGGACGGAAAGGGCAGCATTCTACGGGTCGGTCAGCAAATTTTATATTGATGATATGACATTAGATCGGATAAAGATGCAAGGGGTGATTCGAGAGGATTTGGATTCGGAATGATGCTCTCTTAGATGTGCTGTTTTGATTTTTTTTTCGATTGGGTATGTTACCATGTTGTTGTTTTTCAGGTTATTTCTTTGGTCTGTTAAATATCAATCACACATTTGTTTCCTGTTTGACAAGACCAATCAACACGATCCATTAGCGACTATTTGCATGGTGCATAATAGTCACCGACTATTCAGCATGATCAATATTTTGAGTAGCCTGTGCATCTGAAAGTATTCTAAACAAATACATCTTGAACGTCAAATTGAATCATTGATTGGAATAAGAGGACCAGGATTCATATGTCCTCGTTTGTTCCTAACTCCAAATCCATTCTGTCAAAAAGGAAACTCATTATGGTATAAGAATTTGCCTCTTTTGAAAAACGAACTTTCAAAATGGACTGAATTGGGAGCAAAGTCTGTTGGTTTAGATACCAACCAACTGAAAATTACGAACCGTTCTTGCAAATCAACTGCAGGTGCTCAACCAGCAAAATCCAGAGTACCAGAGCTACTCATTCAAATTACTGGCCATGCTAGTACCCAACTAGGTTGGTGACACCTTCTATGCATGGCGAATAGACAGTGCCTTGGGGTTGTTTCGCCAGGAACTGTCTATACCTCTCGAACATACTTATTGGGAGAAATTCTCCAATAATTCGTAGTCATAAAGATTCTGGCTGGAATGCGCAAATTCTTGTTTTCAAGTAACCTCATAAAAATAATTCCGACGGGGTAAAATCTGGTGACCTAGGTGGCCACTTCATCATCTGATTTATGGAGGTGCTTCTTCTTGTTCGAAATCTCTCAGACACATAGGAGATTTTAAGACTAGGCCATAGAGTCTTGAATCGAAATATCGAAAACTCTGAACGATTCCAAAGGTACGGAAGCCCAATCTGATCTAATCCCTTCTCTTCAATGTAATGCAATACAATTTCATTTTCTTTTCAAATGGGCGATATTCCAAAAAGTAGAATAAATACAGCGGTTATCTGACAGATGGGAACTGTTCCCTGAGTTACTCCATGGTTCACGCAATTCATTCGGCCACGCTATACAATCGATATCAATATAGAGAGAGATTAGAAGCAGAAAAAGCTATCAAGTATGAAGTAAGTAATCAAAAATGATATGAGATATTCCCAGATGACAAATGGATAACGTTTCCTAAATATATGTACAAAAAGTAATAATGATGAATTTGTCTACAGTGAGGAATGAAGGATCAACACCCCTAATGCGGTGTCAGTTACAATATTAGGGGATGTTAAAAAATAGCCTTTTCAGGAGTAAAGCAAAACCAATAAGGACACAATCGACTTGACAAGTAAAACATTATAAATCAATAGTGCAGTTTTATTGAAAGAATTGACGTATTAAGGCACATTAAGACAAATGTTCTGTCAAGTGAGTTCGTTATTAGTGGGGCAATACAAACGGCGGGAAGACAGAATTCGGGATTAGGTGTTTGATGAGATGCAGAGTTTGCCTGGTCCAGAGGGACTTATTTTAATGACTAGCTTGTCTTGAGCTGCGCCAATAATTAAGACAAACACTCGTGGGATTGCAGTCACTTCTGCCTTCAATATCGCCTCTTTTTCCACCTTCATTGTAGATCCAATCAGACTAATAATTGAGTGAAAGTTTCGGTGTCACGGGAATGGATTGTATTCGATCGCCACGAATAAACTTCACTGTATAGAAAAGTATAAAAATAATAGGTTGAAAAAACTAAATTTTCTTCCAATATGGACTAAAAAGTAAAAAATAATTTATATAATTCATTCTCCGTCCAACTAATGATGTGGTAAGAAGAGCATTTTGAATATATTCCAGGTCATCATATCTAATTCTTGTTAATTTTGTATCTGTCTGAATCTCACCTTTGGCTGATTAAAGAAGTAATGAATGAGTGTGAAACTGAATTTATATTCGAATTGAAGAGCAAGAGCTCAAAGGAAATTTAGCATTTCCAGCGATTTTTCGATGATATAGAGAATGTCTAAAATGAATGAATAATGTGGAGAGATGACAAGAACAACATCTACTTATTCATTATGAACTTTGTATTCATATTATTGAAATCACATCAGGTGATTTCTTGATTTAGTGTGGAATATATGAGTTAAATAGTAATTAAAATAAAATAAATTAATACTGCTGATAATGTTACGTTTAATTTGACGGTCTAATAAATATCACGAGAGTGTTGCTTATTGAAATTTCAATTCTAAATGTCTCTTCTAACCCCGCGGGCAATAGAGCTACGCTGTGGATACGGTTATGAGAATTTTATGGTAAACCGAATTGACCACCGCATCTGACTTCAATAAATTCTCATGAAAAAGTGATTTAAATGTCCACTTCGTGGCAACATCTTGTACAAATTATTAGAGTCGACATCTTCGATCAAACTTTGGTATATTTTATAACTTCAATATCGGTCGTATGTTGGTAGCATTTTCGTCCGAGCTTAATGGTTTGATATTGTTTTGTTTTGGTTCAGAATGAGGAGTATTTTCAAAAATTGTACAAGGTGATCAGAACTATTGCTCAATGAACTCAATTAAAAGTAAATTGATCCAAATAGCAATCCGTTTGAATCAGGCAAAGGATGATTTTTTGATATCTTTGTTCTTTTTGGAATTTTTATGTTCCATGGACTGGAAGTAGAAATGTGTAAACATAATTTCTGAATTATGTAGATCTAGGTATTACTCTCAAATACATGATGTATCTTTAACAATAAGATTATAGATGACGAGATTTCGAAACTTTTAAGAGACGAGACGAGAGGCTGCGAGACGAGACCTGATACGAGACTTATTATTTCATAGACGAGACGCGACAAGACTTTATGAAAATCTCGTCTCGTTGGTACCGTGCGAACAACTATTTGGCGTACTCAGACAATTGTTCGGATATGATATTTTTGACACTTGGGACAGCCCTGGCAAAATGCTGATAGTCAGAGACATTTTTTGGTTATTGATTTTTTTTGGTATGGGTGTGATTAAGGCTCATTACCACACCGATGGAAACTCAGAGATGACCATTATGCTCTTAAAAGTATTGACTGGGGTAGGTTAAAAGAGGACAACACACTTTGAGGAATCTAATTCCTATCGCACCAGGAAATGTATTTTTCATTTTATTAAGAGTACTTACCTATTTCGAATTATTAACTCAAGACAAGGTAGAATCGAAATTCGGATTGATATATTTCATTTCTCTCATAATTTTAGTTTCAATAAGATTTTCTATAGAAACGTCAGATGGGTTCTGGATATGGATAGATCATATTACTAAACAAAATTCAGATGGCTCTCGTTGATATATATAGTGAGAGATTTTGTTATAGTTCTTCATATTTCAAATGATTATGATAAGGCAAAGAAAGGCATTGATATGGGAACTGAAAATGATAGGAATGCTCGAGTGTAATGATCCCAAATTTGATCCTTGTAGAATCGAGAATGAAAAATCTAACCTGAATAATATTTCTGTGCCAGTTAATGATAGAAAACCACCCCAAACGTGAATCTAATACGCACACATAGTTCTATTCCTACAGAATTTTTTGGACAAAAAATAAAAATGTTCGAATCATTTTAGTCACTTTAGTATTGTGTGTATTTAACGTCGTAGATAAATAACTGGGGCGCGTTTGAAATAGTTTTGAGTCCCGAATATCAATTATAGTGCCTTCTTATTTCATTCTCCGTGAAAGTCCGTGGTTTTTTCTTGTCTCATTCTTGAGCACGTGTCTTCCAGTTTGCCGCTCGTGTGCATTGTCACTTCGATCCCCAGAGCGGCATGAACCGACCAGAATAACCAGACAACCATTATCCGGAATTTTTTTTTCGCAAATAACTTCTTATGTGTCTGTTCAACTGCGCTCCAATCAATGGAATGTTAACAGATATCTGATACAACAGCAGAATCTGAGACATTTTGAATTGTCTACGTTCAGGAGGTCTACTATGAGAGGTTTACAGGGTCTTTCAGAAGTCATTGGTTTTGAGAATGAAAATAATAGTAAAAAAAAAATTGAAGACAAGCTTTTATTCAAATACGCTAAAGAGTAAGAAAAAATATGTCTTTACTATTCAGTGGTTCGATTGAAAGTATCCGGTATATTCGAAATTATTCCATTTTCTATTAGCAAATTTTAAACTTGTCACAGGATCTGGGAAATCATTAAAAAATATTCCGAACCACTTCAGCTCCGTGATGGCGGTGGGGATCGAACTCGAGCCACTGGGTGAGAGCAAACGCTCTTAACACCTCGACCACTACTCGGTGTTAATTTATATTTCACGAATCATTCAGTCATTCTCAGATTTAGTTCAAATCTCAATTTTTACATGTCATATATAATAAATAATATCGCAAATCACCCTAGCACATTGCTCTCAGATATTATGATTTACTTCCTCTCGAATTCATTTCTTATCTTAAAAATTATCATGGTAACAATGATTAAACATAGTAATAAATCTCATTTAAATATTTATTTGTATTAATTGAACGTGAGTTGAATTTTGTTTTGTTTTGTTTCTTAAAGTTTGATATTACGAATCTTCCAGAGGTTTTTGAAGAAAACTACTCTAAAGCAGAGCTTGAAATATAAAATATTGTTATTGTTAGGTGAATGTTCATGATTTCACGTAAAATTAGAAATGAGCTCGAACTTTTTCACGAAAAAATTCGTAAGAAAAAAAATACCTCATTCTATTCTTTTTTTAAAGATATGATTCTATCAAGTTTGCATCTTTTCATACCCTTCGAAACTTTCTCTTGTAACCCTACACTCTAATATACCTGTTGTCATTGCTTTCGAATAAATCCCAACCCCTTGTCATGCAAAATCAGGAAAAAAAACTCACCGAGCATTAACTGAAGACGGGTTGCCGACGTCGTCAACAGATGGCTTCCTGGAACGAAAAACGTAATCAGAAAAGCTCACCCCCACTCCATACAACATCATCGTGACAATGTCTGAAGTCAGCCAAAAAAGTGAAAAAAAAAATCGAAAGACCGAACTAGGAATTGAACTGAATAGGGTGCGATTCGAAAATTTCGCATTGACCACGTGATTATGTGAAAGTCGCAGTAAATACTCTTCACCCTCGGTAACTGTCCTTCGTCCTTGCGAGTCGAAGGACCTTGTAAATGCAACTGGCAATTCTAACACGAGGACTGGGCTCGTTTCAATTCCCCACTTCCCTCTACCCCAAATAAGTCTTAATATCGAGACCGAATCTTACCCTCTAGTTCATTTAGTAAAACGTTGATAAAAAATACATTTTCCAGATAAGTTGTAAAAATAGTGCCTATACAGAATGTGTCGAGGAGATGCATTTCATCCCGTGGCATACGTTTGTGGAGATACGACCCCAGCGTTCAGATACATTCTTTATTAATACTCCATCAATGTTTTATGAGAAGAAGCCCCTCTTGCATATGCTAATATGTTTATTAGCAGATCAATCTTCAAATTTGTTAGTCCTGTAGACAAGGCTCTGTGTACAGGATCGGGGGAGTCGTTGAATGAATGAACTCTAATTATCGACACTGACCACTAGCGTTTGAGTTAATTAAGTATGATTTTAATAAAGCATTTCTGAAACCTCTCAATATATAGAATAAGAAGTGGATTTGTTTTTGAAAAATACTTCTTTCTGGAATGTTTGAAGTTTGATATTGATAAATACTTCCAGCAGTGGGATTCGAACTCACGCTTTCATTTATTTAACTTTCTACCGCGGGTCCATACCACTGGACCACGCAGGTACACTCAAAGTTTGAGCACGACATATACAAAAACTGAGATACTGTAGAATGTTCAGGTAAATATTATTTGACATACCGTTGTTGCAAGATTTTATCAGGAGCTAGAGCTAAAGCTAAAACTAAGAGAGAAAACAGTCAATCTGAGATTCGCGGATACCAAGCCGTGATAAGTCCAAAGAAGCAAAGCCTTCTTGAGAAATTTGTTTGGTATGTTTGCTGTTTTATCATTGGTCTAAACATCTCAGTTGTGTATCCTGAAAATTGTGAATCGTTAATTGAGCTCGTGCCGTTGAATAATGAGTTAGGATCCACGGTGTCTCATCTTCATTGTTCAACTAATAATCAATATGTAATCAATGTAGAATAAAATAGTCGTAGAGAAAATGGATTATTCCAATTTTTAGTGTTTAATCGTTAACTTCCAGTCACCTTTTTCCATTCCCTTTGATTTTCAGGTCTTATATTGTTCGTTGTTCGTCAGTCAATGAAAAATGGTTCATTTAATCCTTCCTTACGGTTGGAATTATAAAAGTTCATTAGATGTGATCTCGGTAGACCATCATTAGTAGAAGATTTAAGGTAAAAATTATTGATAGCTTCAGCATTTTCAAGTTACCCGAGCAGTTCTTTGTTTTCACTCTTGGTGACATTCAGTTTCTTGAGTTCTTTCCATTTACCCTTGATATCTGCGTTAGTTAATTTAAAATTCAGGTATGCTTTTTTCTCTGTCTTTATAGCTGTGTAAGTGAAATTTCTCAATTCTTCATGTTTTTCATAGCCAGATTGGTAGATAATGAATGCATCAGTGTATACAATGGTGCTGACAATATTCTGGTACCCAAAAAATTCAAGCAAATGCTGTTTTTGAAGAGACGAGTGAATTATAAAGATATCGCATATACCAAATAGTTTCGAAGACGAAAATGGTACTGGTGATTTCAACGCTAGCAAAAAGCTGTTACATTAGTGATACAGCTTTTACTAAAAATTCAGAGGCAGGGTATCGTATATTTATTTACTTATCTTTCTAATATACCAAAAGCGATTTGGAATGATCCATCTCGAAACTTGACAAATGGACAGGACTGGTTTCCACTATTTATAGAACTTATTGAGAAAACAGCGTCACGATCGACACTTGGATACATTGTACTTTCTATGGCAATTCCATTCCCCATGGAAAAAAATTAACAAACGCGCAATCGAGCGAAAAAGTTCCATTCTGTCAAGTAACGAGCGTTATCTCGCTAGATTTCCAATTAGAAAGAAAATACCCAATGGTAATAAAAAGGTTCGCGCAGAGGCCGTAATTCGAGGTGAAGTGTAAATGTGAGTATATAAAAATGCAACAAAGTAAACTTTTTAATTGGAAAGCTTTTTCACGAGCCATTGACTGTCGATGGGGGTGCCTCTAACCGAGAACATCCGAACATAAATGTGTTGCGACGACTTTCTTGTTGCACATTCATAATTGCTGATCCAGGACACGTCTGCTGCTAATCGTCCACTCTGACACTCAAACTTGATATTAATTATCACAATCGGACGTAAGTCACAACGTACAAGGTGTGCGGGAATTCCGTACGAATAGGGTGGATGTCCTAATAAAAGCGTCTCCTAATCATTTCTGCAATTATGTTATCTAATTTCAGGTATCGAACATAAAGTCGGACATATTTCTACACCATACTGATTATATGAGAAAGAGGCCAATATCTTATATCTTTCAACGAGCAATAATAATTATAATAATAATAATTTTATTCATGGAATAGAAATGAATAAATATACAATATAACACTATAACAATAATTGTATATATACTCGATCTCGGAAGCGTTAACGATTTGGAAAATAAATACTGAATGAATATTTCCTATTCTCCTGTTTTCTCAACATTTCAGTAAAAAATGAACACTCAGCGAAAATTTTGCAAATTTCAAAATGAAATAGTAAAAGCGATAATGTTGTAGTACCCTTCTCTCCAAATATTTCCATCTAGTGGAAAATATGAGGCAAACATCTCACAGTAAACAATCCCTGGCTAATACCACGACGGATATTGAATTAAATCTGACAGATATTTGTGCAACGTTCTTCCAAGAAGGAGTTGCAAATGCGTATTGTAATTATACAGTAGAGCAGATTATCCTTCATCTGGCCGGAGAAGGAGAAGACTACCTGCAGACGCGTTAGAGGTTCTTGCCTAGTCATCAGAGTCGTCCTGCCATAGCCCAATGAATCATAATGCACTCTATAACTAATATTTCCCCACAAATGAAGCAGCGACTCGTAGTACAAGTCAGTCACAGCGCCACCGGCGGGGAAACCAAAAAGCAATCCTCAGTAGCAAAGAATCCAGAAAGTGAACTAAGTTCAAGAATTTTTGCCGGAGAGTATCATATAAATGAAATGGTACTATACTATACTCTCCGACCAAAATTCTTGAACTCTGTTCACTTCCCGGAGTCTTTGCTACTGAGGAATGCTTATTGGTTTCCCCGCCGGTGGCGCTGTGACTGACTTGTACTACGAGTCGCTGCTTCATTTGTGGGGAAATATTAGTTATACAGTGGATTATAATTCATTTGGCTGTGGCAGGACGACTCTAATGTTGTCCGAATTACTCTGTGCTGATGAAGAGTCAAGAACCTCGAAACGTGTCTGTATGGTCTTCACCAGCCAGATGAAGGGCAATTTGCACTAATCTGCAGTATAATCACAATAAGCATTTGCAACTGGGTCTTCTTGGAAGAACGTAGCTCAAATATCTGTCAGATATGTAATGTCCGTCGTGGTGATAGCCAGGGAAGTATTTGTTTTCTGTCACATGTTTGACTCATATTTTAGCTTACCTTATCTTACCTTACCTTAATTTTTTTTTGTTTATTCACCAACTGTTGTTAGTTATACTTGACAGTATAGTAAAATATTGTATGTACAAAAATTAAGGTGTATTGAATATACACCGAATTCAATAGTATACCTGACATTTTTTAACATCTTGAAGATTTTTTTTTATGACGCATGAATGAAATTCAAAAAAATAGACATGGCTTTATAGAAAATTGAATACCGTTTAAAATGAGGTATAACTTGACCCCCTATTTTATTCATTTAAGAGTTGAGGGGGTGGCTGTTATTTTGAAAAGGATGAGGAGGCGGATTATTATTTATGTCTTTCTAAAAACATAAATCGACGTGTTTCAGAGTTTTTCTTAAAAATGGCTACAAACGTGGAAAATGAATTCATCCGTTACTGTAGGACCTCACGGTATATTTGTTAGAAAGGCGTCATGATGTTGAAAGCCCAGTAATATTTTCAATTAAATGGACATCGTCTATAACACGCGACTCCTTACATATTTTGGGTTGGCTCGCATTGAAATGAAGGTCCATAGATCAATGGGAAGGAAATATAGTGAATGGGCAAATTCGGTGCGATTATCATATAAATATGTTGTACGTGCGCAGCGGCAAATCCCACCGATATTTACCGGTTAATTAGCCAAAGAGAAAGCACTGATCCCCGAAACGGCACTACTCGTCGGATTGACTGCTTCCTTAATTACACGCGTTTTCGCTGGGGTGTTGATTTATAGGGCAGTTAAATATCTCATAAACAGCACATGAGGCTAGAGGAATGCCCGCTGTCATATTTGATGGGACCATCGCACATTCTTCGTCGTCGTTCCGACGAGAATCAACGTTTTTCTTATTTCCTCGTCTTCGGACTACTGTCTTGGCTAACCGATGTTTTTATTTTTTTTTTAATCAGCGCCTGATGAAAGTTTCCTGGCAATTGTGTGAAGAGAATAAATGAAGTATTCAGTTCGCCGAATTTCAATGAAAAAATACATGATAATATTTTAAATCAAGGATCAAAATTTCAATAGTATGACAGTATCGAAGTATAGTAATAAAATACGTAACATATGGAAAACAATTATAAAAAAAAAATATTTAAAAAACCTTTTTTTTCAAATGCACTGGAAAGTAAAATATAATTTCTTCAGATGTGTAATGTAGGTTATTCTGTGAGTTACAGATCGAAAAGCTTGCTTGTCATATCGAATGAGAAAGCTGAAATCTTTTGAATCTGAAAGCTTCTCTTTATCCATTTTTTTCTGCTGTTTAGTAAGTACTTATCAATCTATGGATTTCTGATAATGCATGCTTATGACAAGGCCTGTTTCATGTGAATTTTGAGCTATTTAGCTCTTCAATAAGGAGGCAATCTAAATAGTTACTCTCCCGCCATCCCTGGAGCAGCTATAACAAAACATTCATGATTTTGGACTCCAAATACTTCCCGAAAACCACTGCCTACAGATTTTGAGTCAAATCGGACCATAATCACAAAAGCCCGTCATTTTGAATTTATAAATTTTGACAACAAATTCATATTCTCCTACTCCGAGAACCTCCAAATACCAATTTTGAATTGAATTGGACCTAAATCACAAAACCAGCACCCCATATTGGAACCACCATCTTGAATTCATGAGTTTCATAAAAAAAATCATAATATCCGACCTCAAACAACGGTTCAGATAGAAGGTTCATGTATTTTTCAACAATTTTAGGTAGGATCGCATCAGATCCCCATTCATTTTTAACGTTTTTATCGGCAGAAATAAATATTTTTTGCATTCTACATTCAGTATTTCACAGTGAATTATATATCAATACCTAAAAATAAGAACCCTGAAAGTTCGAATGTTATCAAACCTATAAGTATTTTACCACCCTTGTCTGAAAAAAAGCCATTAAAAAAAGCTTCAAATCTCTCCAAAAATCACATTTCACAATCAAAATTTAGAGCAAAGTACAGCACTTGCAAAAATCACAGATGACATATTCCACTCATATGAGAGAAGCAAAATAATAGTACGTATACTTTTAGATTTTTTGAAGGCATTTTCGGCAATTAAAATTTGGTGGACGTTTAGCATATTTAGCCAGCAAAAGTTATTTTCAGGAGCAAAGAATACAAGAGATTAGCATGATGTAAATATTTGGTTGTCACTCTAAGATTATGTATTTTTTTAATTTTGGTGAGCATTTAGTGTTTTTGGGTAACAAAAATATTTTTTATGCAAAAAATTGGGTGAATTTGGCAGACTGTTGAATACCATCCAAATATAATTTGCAAATCTGAGGAAGTTACTTTTTCTATAATGGTGGCAGTCGTGTTATCCGTTGATTTTCACAATACACCTGCTTCATCTCTGAAATAAATAAATATATAATGGAATTCAATTAAAGAATATTTAACAACCATTAATTTATTGGAACAGGGTTTTTCAGCAGCGTTCGAAAAGGAAAATGTGTGCCTCAGGGCACTCGATACTTACACCAACATGAAAAATGAATACAGCCAGCACGTCAGTCACTAGGTCACTTAACATAACATTTTCTGTAGCGATTAATGTTAACACGGAGTCAACGTTGATCCATGAAACTATTCCCGCCTATCCCAATTAAAGCCACATTTATTAGAAGCAATAAATAAGAGTTCAGAAAATCAATGTTGTTTCTCAAAACCAATTAGACCATAATTGGTAGTTGCAGATTGCTGAAGGTTGGTGACATATATGGAGTTGTATTTGTTTCGAGAATCGATTGGACGGAGGTCTATATGATATTATCTGCAGAGCCAGCCGAAGACTAAGATCGACGACTTCGTGGACAGGAGTGGTAGTCCGGTCAAACTCCCTGGATTTTTGGAAAACCGTTTTCGATGTTCCCAAAAACATTTAATGTTGATCACACGCATCACTTATTCAGGAAGCCTCTATCAGATCTGTCCTAGTGAGCTTGAATGAGATATAGCTGTGCCGTGCAAGATTAAGCCACTTATTTCACATGGTTTTCATAAATGAAACGTAAGCAAATACTTTGTTAGATTTTTTCATGTGTTATCGCACTGAGAGACCGCGGAGCACCTATACAATTTTGAATTCATATCTAATATACAGAATAACTTGATTTATTGCAAAATAGCTCTTGATGTTTACTTTTGACAAAGACAGAAGTGACGTCACGAGCACAGTCATAATATGGCGAGCGTTTTGGAGCGAATTTTAAACTTAAGTGGAATACCTCAAGGGTCCATATTAGGTCCTTCATTGTTCATTGTCTTTATAATGACTTGCTCCGCTTCGTCAGGAGTAACAACATGCGTTGCACTATAGCATCATATGCCAATGATTCTAATCTTGATCACACATGATAACTATGATGAATATGTTCTCCAAACTCAAAAACATATACTGAAGTGGAGTCTTGGGTAAAAAAAAATAAACTCTGTTTAAACGAAGACAAAACTGTATGCATTTCATTCAATGAGTCAATAATTTGTAATAAAACCATTTCTTTGTGATATTTTGATAACCATTGTTTTAATGGAAAAAAGAAGCTATTATTTTTATTTTTTTTGGAAACGAAACTGTTCACTTCTACAATAATGAACGTTTTTGAGACCTGAACGTAATCTTTCGTATGTCGAATGGCCAATACCACCGTTTGCAAAAAAGTGTTACCATTTTGACCAGACTATAAGACCATCTAAGTCAGTGGAAGCAAACCCGAATCAGTAAGACAGCGATGGCAAGCAGTGGCCGTCCGCGTCCGTCCGCAAGGAAACTGAACCTTCAAGTCCAGCTTCGTCTGGCACGCGAACAAAACGCGTTGTGAATGTTTAAAGTTTGTCTTTGAAAATACCCATCAAATCTTATTATAGATATGAGATGCGTGATTAAAAGCGATACGCTACGACTACCACTTTTACTTCCACTTCCCACGTCTCACGAACTCTTCGCAGCGTCTCTCAGCCTGAAGAAGTTTATAGGGGTTTTTGTACGGGGCTCCCAAAAAGTTTTAGTCGATTGATATCGGTTGAGAGTACTCTACATTTTCACGACAGACAACATTTTTTTTATGATAAGGCAAATGTTAATGCAGTAAACAACTTGGTACAGTACAAAAATAATATACAATGAAAATGGCAATCTTAACGGCAAAATTGGAACCAACAGCTGGCAAAAGTAAAGAAAAGAGCCGAAGCAATATTGATGATAGTCAGGCGGGCACAGGAGAAACATGGGGGCTAAATACAAAAATGTGGTATTGGATATAAATCTAACATTGTAGTGAAATCCATATTCACATATGCATCTTTGGTATGATGAACAAATATAACATGCATGCCTTAGTATAAAGGGAGCTATGAAAACAACGCCAACACAGCCATGAAAGCACTCCATCGATTGACATAACAATCAAGGGAGAGGCAAGAATGGGACGTCTATATTTGTGTATCCGATAATACCTGGGTTTGCTTATTGACGTGAGCGTACAGTCTATCTTTTTGCTCCCGATTGCCTTCTCACGTTATTTTTTTACTGTATCTGCATTTCATGTTGTTGTCAGAGTTCTCTGTCTGAGTAGCGTTTAGAAATCAATCGAGGAAAAAAAGAGAGATTTAGAAGGGCATCAATGAAACAAATCTTTTTCGCAATGTAGCAAAGGATTTGAAATTATATACTTATCGAAACATATCTGAGATTCGGTAATAGTTAAGGTAATAATTTGATAAATTGAGTCCAGACCAGAAAACAAATACTATATTGAGTCCTCAGTTTTCTCATGAATTAATTATGGTACAGGATACCTGATTGAAGGTCCGAATGAGTTCAAATACCTAGGCACTTTTATGCATTTGACTGAAAAGTAACAACTTCCCCAACACTTTTCTTCGCTTAAAAAAGTATAGACGTTAATTTTGATACATATGGAATATATAAAGAAATGCTGAAGATCACTTAACTCATTTGTTTACATGAATCAATCTCGTACAGGCTCCTATCATACGAAATGATAATGAAACGCCTGTATGGGTATATGAAATCAATGTGAGAAAACAATACATTTCTTCGAAAATATATTCTCTCTCTCTCCTTTCAAGAAGCGCTTCTTCCGTCCTTCGGTATGATGTTTGACCTCTGGTTCGTTTCGTATCACCCTGTGAGTTAGTCGCATAAAAAAGACCTGTCGAAGAGCCCCGTTAAATAGATTTTGATGCGTTTGCACAGTAGCGACAGTGCGGTGTCGTAGACCGAATGTAGAAGAAGGCCAAAGAAAGCCGCTCATGTCTGGGCTTTTGATCTCACTCATTGATACAAAAAGCGGAGAGTGTAAGCTGCTCGTCAACGGAAATGGTCGGACAGTAGAACACGGTCAGTTGTATAAATTCAGTAAATGAGTTACAATCTACAGGAGATATTCAGTTATTTAGCGGAGCGAGCGAGTTATGAATGTTTCAAAAAAATCGAATCATCAAATTCATAATAATATTCAATTGAAGATTTTGTTGTAATATACTATCATTTGTTAAAAATTGTTAAAATTGTTATTTCCGTCAACCGGCTGCCCCCTTACGAGCAACCCTCGAGCAAGTCCTCGAGATACTATGGAAGCATAGATTCTGTAACGAAGTCCATAGTGAACAAATGCACCGTATGTCACTAGAGGTCTAGCTCACAACCGCATTCTAGATTCATGATGTATCACTTTTGGGAATATCAACTAAGTATAATGAATGAATCAGGTGGTATTATTCATGGGAAATGTATGCTTTTTTACTTTTCTACAGACGTATCACATTATCACCTGTTTCTTCGGAGATCATAGAAAAAGTCATCAACATCGAGCTCATGAAATATCTAGAACGTTCAGGAATCGTGAATGATCGACCATATGTTTCCAGACATCAGAGATCAACTGGTGACCTGTATATGGCCGGTGGCTCAGCGGACTTGTTTTCAATTGTTGAATTTCAGCTAGCATTTGATTGATGTTAAAGACCATTTCGGAAAGCATTCTTTCTCAAATGTCAAAAGGCCAAGTGTGATGTGGTTTGTCAAGGTGGTGCTGTAGGTGACCGGGATTTTTCTAGAGCTGAAAATCAGTAAGTGACATTGAAGCGCCACTGCAACTGATAATAATACTATCCCTCCTCTACCCACATGTTAAGATTCACCCAGTGAATAGACGCTGGGACCTTATAAGCTTGACAAATACACAGCAAACGCATTATGGTCTCAGGAGCCCCACGACACCCTCTTTATCTAGCGTCTGAGATGTCTTCACCCCTCAAGCGACGACGGTAGATCGGTAGACGGTAGATTGAGAACATCTTGGCAGGCCATCATGAATCTCTTGGTCTCTGACTTCAGTCCACTTGAACTGAAAAATGCGATGGTCAAATTTTTGTATAAGAAGACGCCATGGTATTTGAATATTCTTGAAGGATACCCCATGCATTTGCTTATCTTTATCCAGCAGCAGGACGATTTCAGTCTCCACAGCTTCAAGGTGAGCTTTTTGCTGAACGGGTTTCAGCTCGATGACAAGGTTTGGGTCAAGCCGTTCAGTGTCGGATACGAGACCAATTTCATCGGTCGATTTTCAGATTCGAAAGCAGCGTGTCAATCATTTTACGAAGGACCCTCAGGATCAGAACCACCAATTTAACAGAATGGTTTGGATGAAGCCTGTTGAGCGCATAGAGTTGGTTTCGATATTTAGTCCATTTCTTCTCCTCTTTTCATACTATATCCGTTTCGCCGGGAGTCGAGAACTCTATGACAAAAAACGTCTCAGTTTGATGGTCGAGGAGGGGCTACATCGGGCCTTTTGCCTTTTGCCTTGTATTTGCCCGAGGGTGGGGAATAAGTAGTTCTTATTAGATTCTGCAGTACTCACCCTCCTCTCATTTTCATTATCAAATGCTATAGTCGCTATATAAAAAGGCATTGCTTGAACTAGTCCCATTATATGTATGTTTGTGAGATAGCATCATAATCATACGATGATGTGGTGGAAACCAATTTAATGTTCATTGCTCCCGTTTCGAAAGGAAGAGCTGGGAGAGTGGAAAGGGGAGCACTATCACAGTGTGCAGATGACTCCAAAATGGAAACAGACATGAAAACGACCACTGTAATCTTCTATGCTGAAAGTATAGCCACAAATACTTTTGCTGGGAAATATCTAGAGAGAGTTATGGATTGTGTATGTATCTAAATGCTGTGACAGTAAGAAGTGAAATTCTGTAAGTTGAGCTATTAAATTGATTTTCACACTTTCGACTTTTCTGATTGCACGTTCCCCAAAAAAAGCAATGGCATTATATGTAGTACTAGAACCATAGTGTGGCTCGTTGAAACTCCCTTACAGTGAGGACCCCTCTAAGTTGATTAAATGATCTTTCAAAAAGTCAACTGAAGCTGGTAACCAGCCCCCTATCTGGTCACCGCTGTCTTGATGGCTCTGACATAGAAAATTGCATAAGAGTTACTTCACACTCTAGCAAATATGGCAAGGAAATAGTAATAAAAAATAAAATTGAAATTAAATGAAAATGTCAGAGGATTGGTTGATTACTGGCTGCCGAGCAGATAATTCAGAATTTTTATAAATATTTTCTGGTATAACTGCCCCGGTGATCTTTTTCTTGGATTATTTCCTCCTTTTGCTGTTGAGATGATACCATGGATATGTGCACGTCAACTGTTGAGCAGTGTATTAAACGCTCGGAGCGAGCATACGACCGAGAGGCTACTAGGATTGCTCATTAAAACCCATGTATGTTGAGAATGTGGAAATGCAACTCATCGAGCTGCCAGTCGCATTCTGCCTGCCTGCTAGACACAATAAATATTGCTTCCATCTACTCAACAATACAAACTCCACCGTATATATTTCGCAAAAAATTGGGTTTGTTTTCGAAGGCAAGATTGATTCCCGCCTGCGTTTTCAGTTGCCAAGCTAATATACAAGTTTGGTTATCTTTCACAGAGAAAATCCGTTTTCAGGTAAATTCATACGCAGTGAGGTTATCATCGTTCTTCTCCGGCAAGAATAATTTGATTGCCAGAAGAAAATTCTGACATTTTGGTTGAAGGTTATACAAGTTTTTTAATGGTTTTCATATTTTTTATTTGAAATTGATTTTTTTTCAAGTTCTGGTTTCCACGAAAAGGAAAAATCCTGTGATATTCAGAGAACATCATTAGTGCTGGGGTAAAGAAAGCAGAAATTGGTTTTCTTCTTGAATTTCAGAAGGCTGTGTGCCTCAAAAAACACCCCCTGAGGCAGTGAGTTCCAAGCTTTGCCTTTCGGTGAACGAACGAACCCTGGGAAAGTGATCGGCATGTCTCCAAAGTGACGGCATACGGAGGTGAGGACTGAGCTCGACGGGTTAGACTTGATGGAACCGCTAAACGGTGGAACGATTGATGATATTTCGGAAGAGCATCGCCCATGAAAATATCTATAAAACAGAGACAGATTGCCAACCTTTCTGCGATGTTCCAGAGAAGTAAGCGAGCTTGTGAGGAAAGTATCACCAACTTGACGAATGGCTCTTCTTTGGACACAATCTAAAAGTTTCAATTTGTGTTTTGATTTCAAACGTATGGAGAGACTTTGACGACATCTATATTCGTCCAATGCAATACCTGTAATAGTCTCTCGCGAAAATAGCTAGTTGGCTCCTCCTCCAATTCTTTTATTTGTCTGGATCAAACATAATCAAATAAAAAATTAAAAAACTCATATTCTCGCAGTTTGACTTGTGAGCATTTGAAAAAAAATATTATAAAAAATTTATTAATTACTAGTGTAATTCCAAAAAATCAAATGTATAGATTCTTTCCTAAAATATCTTTCAGTGAACTAAGTATCTGAAAACCGTGAAGAAGCTGAATAAAAGTGATCGCATGCAATTTATCTAGTTATAATAGTGGAGCGAGAACTAGTCAACTATTTATTTCAATAATGTTTAATTATGAATAGTAATTATTAACATTATCGTTTAATGGTCCGCAATCAAAAACAGTATTAAATTAATATCATAAATGTTACCGTCTAAGTATACAAGAGAAATTTACATTTAAATAGGCAATTTCGAGTGAAAAATGCGAAACATCATCCATAATTAGGGGCTTCGCCTTTCTTCAATCTTAACACTCTATGAGCTGAAACGTTTACTGCCTTTCAGCTCGTACGGAGTGTGTGGTAAACACTTGACCTTGAATTTGGAAATTTGGAGTGGTTATTTTTTAATACCGTAGCAGGTATGAATAAACTGACATATTTAGGAAGGACAACGAGGGGATCCAACCCTTCTATTATTTTCAGTGAAGAAATTATTGTAAATATGAATCCAATTGTTATGTCAAATAATTCATTATTATAGGTGGAATTTCAGAATGGGTTCATGAAAATTTGAGTTCTGATTCCCAATATTATTTAATATGTACTCGATAAAATCTTGTATTTATGCGCAAATAACTAAAAATTGGAAATTGAAAATGACTTGAAATAACAAAAAATTTAGATAGACACGAATCACCATAGGATAATATGAAGGATAATTATTGTGCTTTCTGTAATGATTATTGAAAATGTAGTATTTTATACTTTTTGATCATGTGCTTCATTTTGTTTGTTTCTCGTTTTATCATTCCTAAAAGAATGATACCTAGTTATTTTGTCACCTTTTGTAAACTCATCCTGTCGAAAAAAATATCGATCAAGTAAAAAATCATTATTTTTGCTACTATTTCTTTTTGACGTGATAAAGTCTTATGATGAACGCCGGCTGCACGCATGAAAAAGTATGACTAATTGTCACATTCCGCCTGAGCCGAGCGTGCAAGCGAGAGCGCGGAACAAAGATAGAGAGCCACGATCGGCCTAAGCGCTCGGCTTGTGATGCACCCATCTCTCTTCCACTCCATCGGCCGATGCGTCCGAGTAGAAGAGAGACAGCGGCAGCACACAACCTACACGTGAACTGTTTTGTCAACTGTTTATGAAGTGAAGTGAGAAGTTAATGTGGATTCCATTGTTTATTACAACAATTGCGGAAAAAAGGTAATTAATTCTTGCATTTTAAGAATTTGATTAGCAATATAATCTCATATATTTGTTCTTTGATTATTAAAAATAAATGTTACAATTTTGAACGGCTTGAAATCAATTCTGAAATTATGGTATTCTTGTACGATTTTTGCTTTTAGCTCCTTCTTACCCCTATTAAAAGACAATTTGCGTCAGCTCTAGAGATCTGGCGGCCAAACTAATGTTATAGCGAAACATGTCGTGGTTGAATAAAAGTGTGTGAAGATCAATCAATC
The DNA here is from genome assembly GCA_958298965.1 of Chrysolina haemoptera. Taxonomy (NCBI): domain Eukaryota; kingdom Metazoa; phylum Arthropoda; class Insecta; order Coleoptera; family Chrysomelidae; genus Chrysolina; species Chrysolina haemoptera. The sequence goes on along the minus strand of OY282596.1, from coordinate 4,397,434 downwards.
AGAAAAAAAAATAGGAAGTTTATCTTGAATATAATAAGTAACTTTTTTGCTTGATTCTAACGAAAATCGTGTAAGAAATTCAGTGTAGACCACCCAGTACACGTTCACCTTTGTTGGCATGTGGATTTGAACATGGCACCCCAGTACAGCCAGGAGTCCGGTCTTCTGGCAGAAAGAATGCACAATGCGATAAATTGTGAGCGATTGGTTTCATTAAACGATCCGGCATGGCATCGTACTGACCGATAAACCCGATAAGGCCAGTACAGTCCTGCGGATAGTAAGAATCGTAATACCGGCATAATACGGTCAAGTTAGCCCAAAATAAGGGTGAGGTTACAAAAATTCGCAAAGAGCTGAAAATTTGCTCGAATGTTTGGAATGTCATTATAAATGAAATGTGAAAAGTCCCCATCGATCCGACATATGTAAAAAAATTATTCAAGGTCAAAATTCGCGAATATGTTTTTTTGCATTTTTCAGCCAGATGATGAGTTTTTTCATGAAAATGAGTTATATTAAAATTGTTGCATGCAATTATCTATAAAAATTGTATGGACACTTTTTCTCATAAGAAATATCGTTTCTGAGATATAACGATTCAAAAAAGTTGAAAAAGTTGTGTTCTTCAAAATATGATTTACCACAAAAATATTTTTTTCAGACAAGCTGATGATGATGCTGATGTCCGGATAATTGAAACAGCAATAGGACAGTTCAACTAGACAAGTACAAATACTGTTGTTGGTGAAAACGTTGATTTACTGGAACTATTTACTAGTCAAACTCAAACCGGAAAAAAAATGATTGACAAAGTCTATCAGATGTAGTTCAATGTCCAGCGTGGCTCTAGCCGGGGAAGTAGTTGTTTTCTGTTGGATATTACAAAAAACTCACATTTTTCAATATACACTAACACTTTTCTTTTATATATATATATTGGTTGATCGAACAGGATCACCATAGATCGTGGAATAGGCCTACCGGGGAAACCACGTAAAAAACGCGCACTTCACAGGTGTCATGGAAACGTGTGCATTTTATGGAAAACACATTTTCAACTTTTTGAATCGTTATATCTCAGAAACGTTGACTCTTGGGAGAAAAATGTAAGAACATTTTTTTCAGATGATTGCATGATCTACAAGTTGAGTCGACATGATTTTATTGATAAAAATTCTTGTTTGGCTGAAAATTGCGAAAAACCCATATTTGGGGCCTTTGACCTTGAACAATTTTTTTGCAATTGTCGGATCGATGGGGACTTTTTATATTTCATTCACAATGGTGTTCCGAACATTCGTAAAAATTTTCAGCTCTAAACGAATTTTTGCTACCTCGCACGTCCAACTTGACCGGGCTAATACTCGTTCGTCGGCGAGCTGTTTTGAGGCCGTCCGAATTTTAGATCAATTTATTTCGGAGGCAGCCGTCATTCGAGTTTTTATTTTGTCACAGGCATTATACAGACAGGTATCGATACTCGTTCTAAGTTTTTCTGATAGTCGATTACAGGTTCGCGGTGAACGGTGCATCAGGGCATCGGTTAATGAGAATGGCAAAGAGAACAAAACTTTCGTAAATTATCTTTCGACTCGATTAGCCCGACGTCTATCAACGCAAAATCGAAACCAGTTATGAAATTATTCGACGTGATTACTCTACCGATGCTGGAGGATAATTTGCCTGAATAAGTGATGTTCCGAAATGACCGGGGACCTGTTCCCGCTGTTCCGGTCTCTCCGTGGTCCGTGGTACGCTGGTCGCGGTCAGGAGTCAGGTCGAGACCGACCGGCACTATTTTATTGCATCCTATCGACCTCCGGTGCTGACTGCTGATCCGTTCGATCATCTCATCTCAGTAATTCCATCCACTCGCGCTACGGGTTCCAGAGGAAGGTCGTGCAAATTTTCAGTCATATCTTAGTTATCAATACATTCCTACACAATAATTATGGAAAAGATAATTTTTATATTATATGATTTTTTTTATTTTTATTAATATTTTTTACCCAAACTTTGTATTTTTTAAGTAGTGCACCCCAAAGGTATGATTTTATAACCCACTGGTAGTTTGATTGCTTGTAGTCAATAGTTGTGAGAGAGTCATGTGAATTATATCATCAGCAAATGCAAAGAAATCACTCAAATCTGTCGTCAGAATCAATACTAGTATGGCAAATAAAACATCTTCATAGCAAATAAAACATCTTCTTCTTACTATCAGTCTGATTCAGGAGATGCTAACATCAAACAGATCTGATCTAAGTTTCCTTCGAAATATTTGGAAATGATTGAAATTCTACTGCTCAATTTTTTCGAAATCACCAAAAAAATTCCTAGCTTTGGACTCACTCTGTTTAGCGTGGGTATGTGCAGAAATTATTATACTCTATGGTGGATTTGTATCGGCCGTGTGAATAATGAATGCATATAAATGAAAATGAAAATGAAATATCATTTGTATGATAATGTCCATTTGAATTTTGGAAAAATTATCTTCAGCACTCTGTATAATCTGAATCGTTGAACATAGAGCCAAATAGAGCATTAGCTCGTCGTCCTGACCGGGTCTGTACTGATGATCGGCAGGGGTGCAATTTTTGACCGTTCGCAATGGTAACGTGTACCAGTATCTTCACATTCTGATGTTATCTGCATGTCTTTGACATACTCTCCGTAACTCAGACCGTAACGATATATGTACTCGTTGATATTGCGAACGGTCAAAAATAACCCCCCAGAACCGTGAAACTATTAAGCAGATAGTCACCTGTTTTGATTAATATTTTATAGTTGTCACAAAGTGTTTTCTTGCAGAAGAACTTTGCCAGGTGATTTTGCAGTCGTATGGGGCAGCTGGATTATTTTCTGTTCGATGCTTGCCGACAAAACTTCTATAGTAAAGGAAATTAACGAAAGACTGGATTATTTATAATCTATTTTCATTTAATGAAATCTAATATTTACCTAGGTCATAAACACCTCAGTAATTACTTTGTCACTAACTGATTCTCTTGTACAGAATATTTATTTTGCCATATCAGGAAAAGGATCATAAATAACAATAATATGAGCTTATAAGGTTTTGTTCCCTTTTTAAGGGGTTTTTCACCTAAACCTCATATAAACAATGCGGAGGGCTAACTCTTATTGCGGAGGCAAAGGTCGTGGTACGTTTGTTGGTGAATTAACCCAAAGATATTCTTAGAAATCCAATTTATGGCAGTGAGAATAAAATAGCTAATTGAAAGTTGTTATTTGGACGCCATCTACAGGAATTCTGATATAGTATTTCATTCTCAAAGCCAGTCTCTGTAGAAAGTCTTTATCACACTGAAAGAGAAAACACTCCAGACATACAAGTAAAACAATTATTAAAAAAAATAGTATTTAATCAAATAAATGTTAAGCCAAATTCAGGGCTTGACGATCTTGAGACAATCAATAAAAGATGATGAGAGTAATCAGGTTGAAGGGAAGAAATTTGGTTCTTTTGACTATTGTATGTTATTCAAATGGTCACACCAACTTACTTGGAATATTGGGTTAAATGCATTTAAACCTTACATATTTCCTTGACCAATCATCAGTTATAAGAAAGAATCAACCAAACTCTTCTCCTGTTAATGTTTCAAGCTGGGCTCCTTGATTCAAATAGTAACAGCAGCTCTGGAACACTCCTGAATTCCCCACCTGGTTCTGGACACCTGATCGAGTGTGTAATTCAGCCAGTCAGCTATCATAGGTAGCTATAGTTATTATTCCATATTGTGGTAATTTGCAAATCGGCCACTAACATCGCCGCTCATTCAATGGCGAGAAATAAGCTTTTAACTAAGCTTTTTGAAATTAAATTTAAATCATGTTTAAATTTAAATCAATTTTTGAAATCAAATCTAGTCTTGAAATTTAATCAAATCTTGAAATTTAATATCGTCTTGAAATTTAATTTGGTCGAACTACACACATAAAAAAAAAGGAGAATTTGTTGTAAAACATGTCCATTGACGCCATTTGAAAAATCATGAAAATTCATTGGAAATAAAATTATTTTAAAAGCATTAAAAACGACAAAAATATTTATTCCAATGAATTCCACTTTGAATTTTAAATAGATAGTTACCTCTTTATAAATGTTATTAATACACACTGATTGGATGATTTTCAAAATAAAAATTTAAATCATCAGCGAGTTCTTCAAGTGAGACCAAACGCAGAAATGGACGAAATGGAGGAAATGGAAGATAACGGAAATTCAAAATTTAATCCCTTCCTCAATTTCTACAGTGTTACCAATTGTCACACTATCAAAGAACAACTTACTAACTGTTGGCTCATGTTAAGATCACAGAACTCATAGATAGAATGGTTTGGACGGAACACGGAACTCACTTTGTCGGAACTGGCTAATTGATATAATTTTGAATCTAAATAAAAACGAGAAGAAGAAGAACTAACTATCTTTAAAATGTTGAGAAGAATAAGACTTCAATTCAAATAATTCAAACGTGACTGACAGTTGAGCATAAGTTGTTTTCAAATAAACAAACTTTTTTTTTTTTTTTACTGATTTTATTAAGTAATTCATCATTCAGACTTGGTGGAGCATTCAGCAGCGTTCTTCGAGCTGTAAAATAAGGATTAAACAACAGAAACATTGTAAGTCATATTCTGAAACTTATAAACTCAGTTGGTGCCTCGTTCACACTGCCATGATTCACGGTAAAAATGATGGAATTGAACGTTTGTACAAATACAACCGTTATAAGCTGTGTCTGATAATTCAATGTTGATATTTCAAAGTCTAATTGATATACAAGGGGGGTGGAAACAAACCTTAGCCACACAAAAATTGCGTTCAAGTGTTTCTGTTATAATACACTGATAATCAAGTTTGATTTTACGAAAGTGGAATCAATTCATTCACAGATTATATGTATAACTTTTACTTACCGATCTGTCCAACATAATGTGTCATCTCGATACCTGAAACAAATATGAATATTACAGTTAGTATTACTATAGAGTGAAAAGAGTGTTTTCGATTCAATTCCGCCGACAGCTGTTTCGTGGCCTCCCACTCATCAAGACAGATTATTGGAATAGCCTTAATCCAAGGTCTGTCATCAACGTCCAATGACCATTTTCGCTAGCCCATAACACAATTCTTTATTTAATTATATCATCGAATATACCAAAAAATGGTATTGATTATTCAGTATGTTACATCCGCAAATGTTCGAAAATGACAAATCACTTTTTCCTAGTCTGAAGGACTTCTAATATGTTCGGCATATCTTTCAGAAAAACTTCATCCACGTTGTCCCACATAAACAATGTTACACTCTGGACACTGAGCCTTAAAACAGATTTTTTATTTGGTGTGTTTATCTTTGACATTGAAAAGTAAATCTGATAACCTGGCATGTGGTCCCAATGATACTTCTATATTGTTTTACTTAAAAAAATCCTGTAGAAGTCTCTGTTATTTTTTTCTTTAGTAGTTATGTTGAGTTTACAAATTTCTTAGTTTCTGATCGTTTGACCTGCTGTTAAAATAATTTGTGAGTGAATTTGAGGCGTTGTTCTCTCATTAAATGCTGAATCATGGCTGCATTATTTTGTCATATCTGTATGATCATTTCAACTACTCTGTCTCGACTGTGAACTGTGTCTTTATTAAATTATTTATAAATATCGAAAAACTGGCTAAGTTGTCTTGAAGTACCTCGGAAACTATGTCGAAGTTCTCGAGTTGTAAGTGAAATCTGACTGGAAATTAGAAAGACCTGGCCGAGAAAAAATAAGAAAAAGAATATACCGATAATGCAGAATAAACTTCCTGTAATCATTGACTACAACGTAATGTGTGTTCTGAATTTATTGAAATATATTTTATAGCCTTTCGCGACGCGCGAAATCATTCAATATTAATACGAAATATTAATAACAGCGTCCAATTACTCGGGTTGGTGTGTAAATAGTCCTTTTTTCGCCGGTAAAGATCTTTACGCTGGCGAAGAGAGACGAACGAGCGATTTTTCTAACTTGGAGAAACGACTTTTTATTCGAAAACCAACTAAAAGAGGAATGCAGCTTTATTGAGGAAAAAGCATCTGTTGAGCCGAAGAGCCGACAATGGGGGTAAGTTCATAGACTGTCCGGTCTCGGTATAACCAGACATGTCCATCTTGGGATCAAGGTGATTGCTAGGTGGATTCTGCCTTTTTCACCATCGGCATCGTCGCTCTTCGGCCACCGCTTTCGGCTGATGGTATTGACAGACGAGGAACGACATTCAGCCATCGAACACCGATAAACAATGTAATTTTTATACGCAGCCTCGTTTATTCAAAGCTGCAAGATAAATGAATTTTATACTACAATGGGATTGAAGAAGTTGATTTCTTTTAACATGTCAGGATATCTTACTGCTGCGTCTCGCTGATTGCCAGTCTTCTGTGTTTTTAAGCCGTACTTTCAGCTCGAATTTAAGGTGCTCAAGAGTACTTTCGAGCCACATAAATACAGGGTGTAGCAAAAGTATCGTCGAAGGATGGGCATGCATATTTTCAGTCAGTCAGTAATGAATCGCTAGAGAGTCGATTTATATTTATTGGATATTTTCAGTGATCGACATCCTATTCCTAACTAAACTTTTTTTCGTTCCTCCTCATCAAACAGTGGACAAAAATCTATTGAAACGGAACATAAAAACTGCTCTAAACACTCGCATCAACGAATACCAGAAGAAAACCTGATGAATCTGCATTTGGACTGCATCCAGAGACACACGAAAATTCGATCGGTCTTAGAATAGGCGCAGTCACTTTCCACTTCCGATTGAGTTATCGATACGTAACATACTGTGACAGAAACGCGAGTTTAAAATTTTCCGTTATTTGGCTCTAAATGAAATTTCCTTCTAATAAAGCCCACTCTTCATGTAGTCCAGGAAGCATGGGTTTTAACCTGACACTAAAACAAATAGAATTTTTCTGCACGCGAGCACCTATGGAAAGTGGGTGAAATTCCCGGGAAAACTCGGAAAATCGGTAATTCATCAATAACTTGGAAGAGGTTGAAAATGTCAATATAATGTACGGGAACAAACTTGTAGAACGTAAGAATCTCTTTAAAAAAAGTCGATACATATTTTTACGAAAATTGCTTTCTATGAGAGGTAATGAGTTATAATTGATATTTAGGATTAACCCCGACATTATTTACTTATTCATAATCATTATTTTATCTTCGAATATCAAACACAACCACTTCTACCGATTACACCAGCTATTTGTTATATTATGATAACTTTTGAATGATTTCTTTTAAAATACCGTTTAGTCTATGAGTTTTCGACCAACAACAAGGGAGCGTTGGGGTAACTCTTCTCAAGTTGTTCGCGTGGAAATCTGAATATATTAATTATAGCTCATTAATCTCTCATAGGAAGCAATTATTGAAAAAAATACGTTAAAATCTTTTTTATGGAGATTTTTACGTTCTACAAGTTTGTTCCAATACATTAAATCGATATTATAAACTTTTTCCAAGTAATTGATGCAATACCTATATAACGGGAATTTTCCCCACTTTCCATAGGTGCTCGCGTGCAGAACAATTTTTTTCTTGAAGGTCTCTTCAAAAACTGCCAAAACTACCAAAAATCATTTCTATTGGTTTTATAGTCGGGTTTTAGTAAAATTTTGGCTACAGCCCTCGGACTAACTTGCGTTCCGAAAGAACGACGAATTTCAAAGGCGCTTTTCCCTTCGAATATATCACAGCGTCATATTTAACGGTACAGGGGCATGCAACAATAGAAGAAAGAACAAATGAAAAGGCCTTCGAATATCTCACCGTCATCGTCAGCCCCTATTGCAAATTCTGATGACTTTTTGGTAATTCACCGCTAAATAAGAGGACTAATTCGATCTGTGAAGGATCACTTTTCGTCTGACGCAAATTTGATTAGGCTGTAAGCTATTAGTTCGTTTTTAATTCGAAACTGGTGTCGGCGGACTCGTTGTTTTGAACAGAGGGAGGTAGGAATCAATGAAAAAATTCCCCAGTTCACAAATTGTAACTCTGAGAATAATGAGGGGTAATATGTTTTTTCTATACAACTGTCAAAAAAGGTAATTTTTCTGTGTGGTTTATGTGCATGCGGCAAATACCTGTCCGGAAACAACTACTTTCCTGGCTAATTCTACGGTGGGTATTGAATTATATAACTAAAAAGCACAAAATGAAATAAAATTAAAAAAAACTTTTCTATGACAAGCTTCTTTTCCAAAGCGCTAAAAGGTAAAAAAAAATCTTCAGGCGGCAAGGCTTTTCCTGTAACTCACATAAATAAATTATTTTTTACTTTTTAGTGCATTTGATCAAGAACTTTCCTTCTAATTTTGTTTTAATATTATTTTTTAGTTTGAATTGACGGTGACTGGGAGTTCAACTACAACTACAACGGCTTTTGCTTGAACTCACATGAATTCGTAGAAGTTGAAGACTGTCCTGTGCCAGTCGAGGTGGTTGACAGGCTCAAGTAATTTACAGCAAGAACATGCCCTGTTCGGGGGATATGCAAAGCTAGCGAGGAAGGAAAGAAGAGGAGGAGGGACTGTACGCCATGTAGTGGGCATAAAGCAGCAATCCAAAGTGTAACATGTGGTTTGAAGTGGTGCTCCTCGTAAAGTTGTCAGTGGGCATGTGGTGGTAACGGCCCCTACTCGTGCCGAATCACAAATGGGCGACCTTTCGTATACGTAATGACAATGTGATGAGCCCGCCACTCCTGTGTGCATGCATCCTTGCCTTCCTTGTCTCCTGTTTCCATAGTCCTGCTGCGTTCGCCTTTCATTTCCGGACAAGCGCTCGCTCGACTCACTTTCTGAACGGGCGGGAATTGTGCTTTTTCGAATTCCTACGCGAGCCAAGTGAAGGTGAAATGCTGCTGTGTCATGGCAGTTTCTCGAAGGTGCTCAATTTGAACTGGATTAATCCTGACCCTTGTCTTGGCCTATGCCTTCATGAACGTTCAGTTTTGAATGTTAATGCTTTCAGACCAGATTCTTGTAGCATCATGAGGTTCAAGTGACGCTCGGTTATCACAGTACACAGGGTGTTGAAATTGTTGAAAAAACTATGTTCAAAAATGGACAGTTACGTTGCTCGGGTTCCTAGGTTTCGGTTTTTTCTTCTCTTCCATGAGATGAATAAGAAAGGTAGGTTTTGGGCTGATGATTTTTTTTGTCTAGAACCGACATGTTGAAGTTTGACGATTCTTCAGATTTATAAAAACCGTTCTTAGTCAAACATTTCTGGAAACAATATTAAGAAACAATATATCGTCGGTTCTCATTATTTCTTCTAATCGGTTCGCCATATCAAAAAGTACTTATTTTAAGCCTTGTCTTTGTTACACACACTCACACTCACAAAAAAAGGTTTATTCGTTTACTTTTCCGCTAACATTCATTTATTTTAAAAAACCTTACTTTCGACACCAATTATTATTGTAATAAAAATACAGTTTACCTGAATTGTCTATTAGGCTAGTGCCAAAACGAATTTGAATGGTAAAAATAAAAAAAATTAGCAGCAGGCAAGGACCAGGTGGAAAATGTTGTTGAGGTTCCAACTTTTAGGAAAAAATTAAATTAAACACGAAAACACGCAAAATGGTGAAATGGGGATGTAGTTTAGGGGTTCCAAACGGTTTTTAACAAAAAAATAAAACTCCTCTTGGTCTCAATAAATCAAAATTGCATTTCGTCTCATTAGTATGGGATCCAAGATCATTCGTACATTTCTCCAGGATCGAAACAATTCAAAACAAATATTTTTGCATTCTCTGTAAGAAAAAGTATAGCTATTACCCTGACTAAATCTCACAACCCTGTCTCTATAGTCACACGTTAGAAATCATTTTTGGGATCATATTCATATTGAAGTGAACATAAATTCTATTAGTTAATATTCAACTTATTGCTGCTGGAAAAACTTTACTATCGAACTTCTCGATATGAGCAATAATTCATATATTAAAATTCCATGTTTGGTTACAAAGCGGGAGGGTGTCTTTTTGAATATCGTTCGTAGCACTTTGCACCCCCAGCAGAAGTACGCGAGTGAAATTTTACAGCAGAAGCTGGAAGGCAATAGCAAACAGATGTTATATTTGAATATTTGTACCGTCTAACGTCTGCACACCTAATATAGTCATGCAAAACATAAAAATGACACGAATTATCATCCCTTACACAACTTTCAGCTTTATTTTCACACATAAACGCCATAAGTCTCCAAAATGTTCGTGTTCCGCAACTTTAATGTCGACGTTTTCGCAAATCGGTTTTAAGATGGCCTTGTTTGATGGTAATTCTCTAAGAATCTTGCTTATGAAATGACGCGAATGACGGTGATATTATTGTCAGAATTGGCAACCTGATGTGAATCATTGGTTCGAAGCAACATTCTGTACACTGTCTTTCGGAATACCACAAGGCTCAATATTGAACCGCCATTGTTTGCTATCATGACTTTGAACAAAGTTCAAGAAGTGTGCCGGGGAGTTTCAACCGAATGAAACGATTAATTTCCACAAAGTCGAAATACCTCTCCACACATTTCCACAAGTGGAGAATATGTTTCAAATATCTGGCATAAAAGAGCTACTTCCCCTTACGCGCACTATTGCGAGTGCTGATTGTAATCAAGCATTGCATTTTATTCCCTGGTTAGAAATGAACACCTGCATACATGACATATTTTCTTTGTATATTTCCATTCATTCATTTCCATTAATTGATGATTGCATTTCCGATAGGAGCAGCGATTTCACTTTCTGCTTCTAGTACGGCAAACAACGCAAAATGATACAGTGAAACCAACCTAGCTTGAGAAGTAAAAACGTGCTGCGCACTTGTCGGACAACGGATTTTAGTCCGTAATATATCCAGTGATAAGGCACTCAACTCGCAATTTAAAATGTCAGGCTAGATTAGTTTCACTGTGCTTTGGAATCTATTGGATTAATTTGGAAGTTGGAGGCATGTGCGCTCAGAAAAAAGTCGTTAAGATCATCCATAACTTATATATGGTGTTTCCAAAATTGCAGCGATTGAGAAAATGGGTTATTATATGGAAAATAATATAACAATAAATGGCAAGAATTCTCGTTTTTGAGGCATTCAAAAAAATTTCGAAATTTTATGAAATTTCATGAAATCGCTTTCAGTTACCTTTGTTTGGGAGGCACTGGTTTGATTCTCCAGGTCATAGCGGGTCTGCGCAGGCTGTAGACCTCTGATCAGTGATTCCCAAAAGAAATTTAAAAACTTTAAAATTATATATCTCCCAAAAATAATTTTTTTTCGACATCTACTTTCCACTTCATTTATTGCTCCAATTTCGGAAACACCCGGTATAGTTGATTAATTAAATAAATATATGAAATATAAGACGATTGATGACATTTTATTTTAAAGAACAGTCACACAGTTTATTTCCTTTTCTCTACTACGATATCGTTTTCCACTTTGGTGATCATTTATCACTTTCAGATGAGACAAAAATGATTTTGTTCTAGATTATACTTTATGATTAAATATGGAACAGAAAGCAAGTGTCTAATACTCTTAGCTATTAACCAGTGATTGTTTGTGTAAGAAAGAGGGTCATAATGAAAGATAAACACTAAAGGAAATGATAATAAACATCTTATCTCCACTTCGTCATAAATTCACTAGTAGATCGCTGAAAGATCATAGTTGTATGTTTAAGTTTATTGGATTGCCAGGTTGTCAATAATGCCGTAAGCTCTATTAGGATTAATATAATATCTAAAGCTGAATGCTCCGTTGTGATTAAAGTCATACGGAGTTAGAACTCCTGGGTTGACTATAATATATATTGAATAATAGATTATTATTATGAAATTCTAGATTGGGTTGTCTCAAACTCATTTTTTTTAACCAATCCACCGAATATAAAAAAAATCCTATTTATCGTATTTACAAAAGAATTATTATTGATCACATAAAACACTTTTGGCAAACAAAAATAGAATCATCAGGTTATGTGAAAGAGCACAACTTCTCCTATTGGACGAGTATTCAAGGGATGACAGACAGGAAACTACGCACGTAGTGCATACTGTCGCAGATGCGCGTTGGATTTTCATTATGATCCATTATTGATTTTCAATAAATTGTTAACTCGTTAGATTGTATCACTGTTTCATCAATATCCATAGATGTCCTTTTTGTGATATTCTCAGTTGCACAGGTTCTAGCTATGATTTCTTTCGAGGATTCTGATACTATTCTCTATTGAAAGGAAAATCAAAAACCATTACTAATTGCATTATTAATGCCGCTCCTCTAGATTTCCCCTGATACCAACATACTTATTTGTGAACAAACCGTACTTTTCTCCCTCATAATATGTTATATCCTCAATTTGTGGACGATTACTGAATTTTATCGATCCTAAGCACCTTGAACGGCCAATAAAAACACGAGCAGAGAATTTAAAGGATACCTACCATTACTCACTTATACATATAGGTTCCCTAAATCATCTATAACATCGTGATTGGTTTCTACCAAAAAACTCTCACATTAATACTTGATTAAACTTTCATGCATGAGGTAACAAGTAATTTAATAAGAAAATTCAAACGGATGTATATCGCTGTGATTTCTGAAGAGAATCTGAACTTGTCTTGCAGACCGTGATATTTTATTAAATAAATTATCGGCTCGGTTTTGCCTATTCATGCAGGTATTTATTATTATTTTTTTGTTAAGATGTTGAAAAAATTTATTTTACGGTTGATGTCATAAGAATTCAAAGAGAAATGTTACATATTACTATTATTCCCGTAATTCGTGGCTTCTAAGCGGTTGACCATAAAGGTTTTTTTATTGTCTTGTTTTCAAGAAAGAAAAGCCTTTCAAAAATCACATCGATTTTATTTTCGAGAACTTATCCCACTGATAATGATCACTGAATTTTTTGGCAGTAATTATGTCATTAGATGACGATGTACAAACACCTCATTAAAAGTTTGTGGAATAAACTCAATCGAGAATATCTACTTATATTATGAAAAGTTGGAATTCATTTTTATTAACATGTGAATAGTCTCTCCGCTAGCTAAGGCTGACAACACATCGAAAAATAAAAAACGCCTTAAAGTAAAACGTTTTTGAGAAATGAAGGCTGACCACACAACGATAAATCAAAAACGCCTGAAAGCAAAACGGTTTCATGCAAAACGTTTTGCTGTACAGCAAAACAGTGCAAATAGAGTTGGCGATTCCACATGCATGCTGTCTACAACAAGGTTTCTCACAAATGTTTTTTGTTCCAACGTTTCCTCGCTGGTCCCAAACGCTTTCATTCAAAACATTTTGTAGCAAGACAAAACATTTTGAAATACACGAATCACACAAAACAGATTCATTCAAAATGTTCGCAATGATTGCTGCTTATTTCATCACATAAATGTTTTTTCGAAATTAATTGTCAGTAACTTATAATCGAACAAATTTTTGATTAAGTTTCAGTTCATTCTCTATGATGGTTTTTAAATTGTTCCAATTTTCAGCTTCGAAGACTATGGCAGTATCATCTGCGAAACTGATGACTTCCCCAGATAATTCAATATTGAGAAGATCATTTATGTAGAGTATAAAGAGCACTGGACCTAGTACAGTACCTTGCGGTACGCCATACTCCCTGTCATTCCCAGACATACTAGCTGCTGAACTTTAGGTTGTTTTTAGCCACCGTGTCCGTGAAGCAAGGTGAAAGACTCTGCGGCATATCAAGCTTGCCGCTATAGCTTTGTAAAGACTGTGGTTGATTTACAGTTTTTGGTCGATTATATTACCTCTTTCGAAAATGTTAGCTGGGTTCTACTCAGAGTTGTGGCTTTGAATTCCTTCTTTCACCTACTAGTGATTTCAATCGCTAGGATTGTTTTGCCAGGATTGACACAAAGTCCCTCGTAGGTACTATATTTGAGATACTGAATTTATTCAATTCAATTGTTCCACACTGTACTTATTTTGTTATTTTGTTCAAATTTCTAAATTTCAGTTAGGAAAAAAATGGGACCTAGATCGTTTAATGTCCTCTCAACGGATTCGAAATGTTGTGAATCTACTAATATATTTAATAAAAGCATTTCTTGACAAAACATTGGTTTCATTATTTTAAACATTTTATTTGTCATGATCAATATGGATATATTTGTGTACTTTTTCCCGTATTTTAATGTATTTTTTGCATTGACTTTTCCTATACAGGTTTAGGACTGTCTCAATGAAACAAAAATTAATTTATTTTATTGACTTTGTAGCTTGCCTTTTTTATAATTCTAGATTCGTTCGGCGCGGCGCCTGGAAACCTTAAAAAATCCCGACTAAAAGACAAACAGATCTCGCGTGAGTTCTGCTGACCGATTAAGTGATTTATGAAGAGAAAATGTAAGTGCTCTAGTTAGCCTCTGTCGCCGTCGCACGTAACTTATGTTGTTCTTGTAAACAAGCAGGACACACATGCCACTTAGAAGAATGAAGAATGTAATTACGAACAAGTTTGCATATATTTATGAACACCTTTCGTAGAGTGTGACTGATTTACTGAGTGCCGGATAATCCGCTTGGATGCTGATACTCGTAGAGGTTGTCTGAACTGACTTTTTATTCCATTCGATCGATTTTTATCAGTTACCTTCAACTGTGAAAAAATACATTATTTTCCTCATTGAATTGAAATTTGCATTAAGAATTTGTTAGATGTCTCCACTACTAGACATAGAAATTTGGAATTTTATGAGGGTCTACTTTTTCCGTATTCTGAATATTTGGAAATGGAACAGTTGAGATTTGAATGTGTAGCAGTGTAGCAAATTAACTACAAACAATTTGGTTTGAATATGAATCCCGCATAGAGATAACAATATTTCTGAAGATCAACACTTCCATTCAAGTTAAAAAAGCACATGTTGAATATTACTGTAACAAATTGTACTGGTCAAAATTTCAACAATTTTCTTATGCGTACGAATGTTTATTTTGTAGAAATCTCTGAGGAAAATACTACAGGAAAATGTATGGAAAGAGGTCCCATATATCATAAAAACACAAAAATCCCTGAAAAGTGTAAAATTAAACTTGGCTTAAACTTGTCCCAAGCTGAGATCATTAAATTATTATTCGTCTGTACAAATTTAAAATGCAAAACTCCACTCGAAACGTAAATTCGAAAACGCGCATATGATTTTTCAACTGCCAACCAACAAATACACAATGAAAAATGGAAATAATTGTGGTCGATTTGTCAAGAGAAATATCAACAATCAACAAGATGATTCACTCGAATTGTTTACTAATTAAGTCAAATTCCGAAGCAGCGGTGGCATGAAATAATGACTCGTTTGTTGTTAACAGACGCCCGATGTATATTTTATGCAGATGGATTCACGGCGTTTCTCGAACATGTATCGAACTCCGAATGACTATTAAGACTTAAGAGTATTAAGTCATGCAAGTCATCATTTAGCGTTTGCGTGTTACCTACCCTCTCGACATAATAATCTAGACACCTGCTATAAATCTGTGGCCTCATTATTGGAGGTGTCTTTTAATTGAAATCTCATGTTTTGTCAGCTTCTGAAGATGCGGTCTGCTGCTCGACTACCGATGGTCTCGGGTTTTTGTTGTGTTGTCTCTCAAGCTAGTTCGTATATTACGTATGCAGATTTCAACCAACTTGCTTCGGAAGGCTCGTAAAATGTAGTGTTCTTAAAGTTTTTGCTAAGATATTTCTTGCTACCAAAATAATAAATACTATTACTATAACAAAGTTTCGAATGAACCAGCATATTGAAATCCTATGGCAGCGAAAACGATTTTGCTTAAACTGTAATGCAGTTTTCAACCGGCCACTAAAATATTACTGGATGGACCCGCTCATCATTATTCTGTGCCTTGCTATGATTATTCGATGTTTTGCTGATATTTCAACGGAAATTACCCCTTCCAAGAACACAACAATTATTTTTAGGTCGTGTAGTGCGAAAGAAAATGAAACAAAAACATTCTCTCGCTGTCGGCATTGTTGGACTGTTGGTCGCTTGGTCAAGTCAAAGATACGGTTATTGTTATTGTTAATGTTCTTGAACGTGTATGCTTTTGCTACCTAAATTAGTCAAAAACATTTTGCGTTAAAAAGTTTTTGATTTCTTGGTATGTCGCCAGCCTTAAAGAGCCTGAAGGTGTTTCCCTGTTTTGCCGTATCAGTGTGGGTCACTTCATATAATTCTTAGAGGAAAAACAACTTGTACCTTAATTAGTTAAAAACGTTTGCGTTAAAACGTTTTTGATTTCTTGGTGTGTCGCCAGCTTTACGGACTATAATACATTATGCTACGACGTTTTCACGTCTATAGCTAGGCTGGTTTCACTGCACAGATAGTATTCACGCCGGTGATATACTATAGTAAAAACGCTTGGGAAAAAATAATTTCATGAAATTTGCATACACTATTGCCTGAACTAACGTGACCTTCTCTTCAAATTATTTCTGCTCCACAATAATTTTGTTGACAATTGCCTTAGTGTGGGCGGAAGACATCACTTAGATGATTCAAGTTCTCTCTAGGTCATCGTAGGAAAAGTTCCTGCTATCCTGCTGACTCGAGCCATTACCTCTCACATCCCGCAGAAGTTGAAGACAGATTAGAAATTAAAGTTCGGAAAAGAGCTTTACAGCGGAATTTCTTGAGAAACGTCAGGTAGTTGGAATTTATTGGCATAAAAATCGAGAAAGAATGTAGAAAATGTTGCGCTATAGGCTTGCGAATGAGTTTTCCGTAATTTTCCTCGGGAATAATTTCGTGCGACGCATTTTAACAGAGGGTCGTAGTTGGCTCTGGTCCAGGCCAGTGTAAATGTATAAGAGGCTAATGTCTTTACGGGCTGTGAAGGGGGCAATCAGAAATTTGCAAGTCTGATTTTTTCAGCAAGGGGCATGTTACTTGATTATTCTTTAAAACAGTAGATCTTTTACTCCCCAACCCTTACTTTGTTCGCTGTACAAGTCATTGAGTCAAAAGTCCTTACATTAATTTGTGAGTGTCGCAACAGCTTGTACTATGAATTTATTTTCTTCGCCCCTCGAGATGTTCGAGGGCTTACATTTAATAGTTATTTATAGTGACTGTGGAAAAATGAGTCGGAAAAACCTACACCTCTTAGCACTGGGATTGAGCTTGATGAAAAAGAAAAAACATTACAAAAGACAGAGTTGATGATAAACAGTTCTTTACCGATCATTAGAGGTGATTTTAAGAGAAACTCATTGAAAGAATGCTCGATCAACGAGTTCGAAGAAATCGTATATACTAGGTGTTCATGTCAGAGTAGTTATGGATGCATAAATAATTGAAACAGTCAATGAAAAAAAAATAAACAGTGACGGTGACCACTGAGCTTTACAGGGTGTAATTTAACCTCTTGCACTCCCGTGAAGGAAGGGTGTATATTGCCATTTTATAACGAATGGCAGGTGTGAAAAATTGGAAAAAAAAAATGGTGAAAAGTTTAAATTGTGTTGGAAAATTCGTCGAAATTTTGGGAACCACTGTCCGCCGAACGTCAGCTGACCGGAGAAGAGCCGCAATAATACTGGAACTGCCGGATGGAAAAAACTGATTTCGAACAGCGGTTTCCAGTTTATCTAGAATATAATGGAAAAAATTCGTCATAAGACATGAACTGGCGACCATCTTGCTTATGTTTCACGTACCGTACGTGAATTTTTTGTCAAAATTCATAAAATCAATATGGCGGCTCCAATATGGTGGACGAGTTTTGTGATTATGGTCCGATTCGATGCTTAATTGGTATTTGGGATTTTTCTCTGTCGAAGATTATGATTTTCTTATCAAAATTCATGAATTCAATATGGCGGCATCGAAATGGCGGACAAGATTTGTGATTTTGGTTTGATTCCATTCAAAATTGGTATGTGGGGGTTTTTGAGGTCGACTATCATAAATTTTTTTGTCAAAGTTCATGAATTGAATATGTCAGCTTCAATATGGCGGATGAGTTTGGTCATTTTGGTCCAATTCGATTCAAATTTGGTATGTAGGGGTCTTAGGGGTCGGGAATTATGAATTTTTGGTCAAAATTCATAAATTCAATATGGTGGCTTCAAGATGGAGGACAAGTTTTGTAATTCTGGGAATAAAATAAAACATAATGTAAAATACAAATGAAACATAGAATTATGAAAGATAGAAGATCATGGATGTTTTGTTAAAATTCCCAAATTAAAGATGACGGCTCCAGGATGGCTAACGAGTGAATATTTAGATGACCTCCTCATGGTATTGTTTTATTGATATTTTAAGATCTTAGTTGATAGCTTCATGATGCTTTTTAATAGAGGTTTAATAGACCAGGCGAATAGACTATTCTTCTATGATGGATATTTTGGCCACGAGTGGGTAGGTTTCATTGCAGAAAATTAGGTCCAGAATCCTAATCCATACATAATCCTTTGTTGCTAACAAATATTCTCGAGAAACAAGGTCCATATTAACATCCTTCGTCCCACAATAATTGTGATGTATATACTATCACTAATAGTGCCTTCAGAGTGAATGATCTTTTTTATCATGTTTTCCGGAATGAAAAACAATTTCCATCTCCCGCAACGTTCAGTATATGACAAAGACTTCATGATCGAGAAGTAGCAGTAGAAATGAGTATTGAAGCGAGTGTAATACGATATATCTGCGATCTCCCGAGATTGGGATAAAGAAAAGCGCCGGCAACCGGGATATTGGGATATATCTCGAGAGCATCAGCATCGAGGGATCCGAGAAATAATCGCTCCGAGAATCCACCAATAGACTATGCATATCAATAGAGGTTGCTGGTTTGATCTCGGAGAGAAATCAAGTGGAGCAAAAGTGTTAGATATCGGACAATCGAGGAGTGCTTTATTAAATAGCTCGATGGCTTTTGTGCGGGATCTAATAGAGGGCGCCTCCCCTGATATTGACAGCAATTTCCGGTTACATGTCACTTCGAGGAAATTGTGCAATGCAAACAATTACTATTATTCCCATTCGTCAACGTTGGGAAGGAGTTTCGCTTTCATTTATAGTACGGGTAAAATGTTCGATTAATTAGTTACTTTGGCAATAAAGTTCAGCAATATTTTTTTTTTTGAGGTACGAAGTAGATCACAGAATTGAGCAAATTGAGTATTTTTTTGGGGATTCTAGAACTGGTAATTATTTTTCACGTTTCTAGGACCGGTATGGCCCAGACAATAATTCATAACTTGCTCATTATCAATTCTGCCAATTTCATATTCCAGTATAACAATCACAATCAGTTGAGAAAAGGAACCACATATTCGGAATAATTTTTCCGGGCGTCCAGGGCCGGCTTCACTCCAGCAGTAAATCTTATAACTTCCTTATTAGGAACTCTGCCAGTTTCAAATTTCAGGGTTACAATCAGGATCGGTTGAGAAAAGAATCCACATGTTCGTAATATTTTTTCCGGGTGTCCAGGGCCGGCTTCACTCCAGCAATAAATCTTAACTTCCTTATAAGGAACTCTGCCAGTTTCATATTTCAAGGTAGAAATCGAGATAGGTTGAGAAAAGAATCTACATGTTCGGAATAATTTTTCCGGGCGTCCAGGGCTGGCTTCACTCCAGTAATAAATCTTAACTTCCTTATTGGGAACTCTGCCAGTTTCATATTTCAGGTTAACAATCAAGATCAGTTGAGAAAAGAATCCACATGTTCGGAATAATTTTTTCCGGGCGTTCAGGGCTGGCTTCTCTTAATTACCCTAAATAGGGGTGTTTTTCGAATATTTTCGTTATTTTGCAAATTTAGTCATCCTATTTGTTGTTGGGGGCGGTGATTACGAAAATGAGGGTGAAAACTTGCATTACAGGGTGGAACCACCCCTAAAATTGGGGAAAAAACACCCCTATAATTGGGTAAAAAACACCCCGAAATGGGGGTGTTTTTCGACTAAAAGTGTGTTTTTGCCAATTAAGACATCTTATATGTTTTTTGGGGCGCTGATTACGAAAATGGTGGTCAAAACTTGCAGCAATGGTCGAACCACCCCCAAAATTATTGCTCAAAACACCCCTAACAAGGAGTGTTGTCGACTGTACTTTCACACATTCATTGATGTGTAACTCTCGTCCGGGCCCTCGAAACAGTTGATCCAGTCCTCTAAAAATAATCTCCGGCTAGATCTCCAAACGTTGACGAGCGGCCTTTCACTTTTCTCCCAACGCACTGAAACTTCTCTCATTGTGTGAGGAGTGAACAAAAGATTAAGATATCTTGTAAGGAGTTTGATACTTGTCATATTTCATATTGATTAATAAAAAAAAATTCCATTTGTAGTTTTTGTATTTTGTATTTAATTTTTTACCACAATCCAACGGTTGACAGGGGTGTTTTGAGCAATTTTGAGAGTTCTTCGACCATTGCTGCAAGTTTTGACCACCATTTTCGTAATCAGCGCCCCAAAAAACATATAAGATGTCTTAATTGGCAAAAAAACACTTTTAGTCGAAAAATACCCCTTGTTAGGGGTGTTTTGTGCAATTTTGGGGGTGGTTCGAGCATTGGGGCAAGTTGTAACCATCATTTTCGTAATCAGCGCCCGTAAAAAAACATATAAGATGTCTTAATTGGCAAAAACACACTTTTAGTCGAAAAACACCCCCATTTCGGGGTGTTTTTTCCCCAATTTTAGGGGTCGTTCCACCCTGTAATGCAAGTTTTCACCCTCATTTTCGTAATCACCGCCCCCAACAACAAATAGGATGACTAAATTTGCAAAATAACGAAAATATTCGAAAAACACTCCTATTTAGGGGTGTTTTTTGCATTTTTAAGGGTGTTCCAACCACTGGCGGTAGCTTTAACCCTCATTTTCGTGATCAGCGGCCCAAAATACGTCGGGGACAAGTGGTCTCATCCGTTTCGCAATTTCAGGACCTTTTACCTTGATTTTAATTGGACTATAATTTGTTTTCGAGTTCGGTAGCATTTTCACACAGTCAACTCAGTCAACTGCAAGTTTTCTTAACTGAGCATCTAATTGGGAATAAAACAGTTCAAACATACGAGACCGTTTCGGTGCGGTATTGTGATGGCTCCGTAAGAGAAAACATCAATTTCGTACGCACGATCATTTGTCATCCAAAACGACTCCAGCTGATGTTTTAACAAGCTTGCATCTAATTAATAAAAGAGAGCATCGCTAATTACAACACAGATTAATGTACCTACACGCGGGTCATCTCGGATATATGTGAATAAACAGCATGAGAACTGTGCCCGAGAGGCCTTCACTTCTGACCTCTCTCATAGGATCTCTGGACGCGTATACGCTTCACTCATAGTCATAATAGTCCAGGAACTAGGGGTTCAAACCTGACACTGAAACCAACAGAAATGGTTTTTGGTACCCAAGCAGTTTTTGAGGAGTACTTTGAGAAAGAAAAAAAATTTCTGCACGCAAGCACCGGAAAGTAGGGAAAATTCCCGGGAAAGCTCGGAAAATCTGTATTACATCAATAACTTGGAAGGGGCTAGAAATTCCGATATAATATGTAAAAGCAAACTTGAAGAACGTGATAATTTCCGTAAAGATGGTCAACACATATTTTTTCGAAAATTGCTTCCTATGGGAGATAATGAGCTATAATGAACAAGTTCTCATTATTTGGCTATGGATTAATAGGTGAAATGACACAAAACTGTGAAAGAATCATTGAACTATCTTGAGGAATGAAAAAGTTATGGGACTTTGAAGTTGCGCCTGGAATAATAATTTTATAACACGCGGCGCTCTAGTGTGTGACGTCACTCGACTTGAACGAGGTGGCTCGTATTCGCAGAGGACTTAAAAATATATTGGTGTGCAGTCATTTGCTCCGTTCGTATACAGTAACGGAAAGTTTTCATCTGGGGTATGGTGGTGGTATGAGAGCGTAAAGAAAACCTTGCTATATGTTGTTATTTTGACATATTATAGTCTGAAGTACCTGATGGAATGTCGTATATGGAAGGCTATCGCAATTCTTCAAAGAAAATCTCACCCCAGTTATATCAAACCAATAGCACAGATTAAATTTCAATATAGCAACCTTCATAATCTGTGAATTATATTTTTAATTTTGTCCAAGTGAAATCCATTTTGCCGCTTTGAATAAAAATGTTATAAACTTCGGTTAGCTTCAAACAAGCCGCTCTGCACCATTATCGATAGTACAATGGACACGTGCTGTGCAGTACTGGACAACAAACTGTTCTTTTTAAATAAATCATCGTTATAAGTTGAACCGAACCATGTTGCTGATCAAGCAAACTCAAATATGTCCTACTGAATCTTGGAGCAAACTCAGTTTGTCGAGCTAATTCGATAGGAAAACGTAAGAAATATCAAAGATCATTATTTCACATTCGAATATCAAATATAACCACTTCTACCTACACCCGCCAGCTATATATGATGATTGCTTCTTCAAAATACCGTTAAATCCATGAATTTCTGACCGAAAATAAAGGAGATACAGAGATTTTAGTCGAGCGTCGGGGTAAATCTTATAATATCCCGAATTGTACGTGCAAAAATCTAAAAATATCAATTATGGCTCATTATCACTCGAAGGAATCAACTTTAGAAAAAACATGTCGATTCCTTCCATATGGATGGAAATTTTCAACTCCTTCCAAGTTATAGATGAAATACCGTTTTTCCGAGTTTTCCCGGGGAATTTTCCCCACTTTGCACAGGTACTCGCGTGCAGAACAATTTTTTTCTCAAAGTTCCATTCAAGAACTACCCGCGTACCAAAAATCATTTCTATTCGATTCATTGTCAGGTTTTAGTAACATTTTGGCTACATGGCTTGGACTATAATAGCGGATTCACAAGAAATCTTACCTTTGCTGGACCAGCGAAGGGTATTGCACTTACGCTTTTCAGTTTACACACTGTCTTCAAATATTTAGACACCTGGACACAGGTTCATGGTTCATAAAAACTCTAGCCTGTTTTATAGTGACCGGCTTTTGCTGACTTACCTAAATGCGGAGAATAATTTAAACATATACGGAGATGCACGCGTGAAAAACTCGTTCTTTATCAGATATACATGAATAAATATCAAAAGTGAATTTTTTTTTCGGCGTTTACTTCTTTTGTTGAATGAGGTATGGTGGATTATTAGCGACAACTGGTCGAGAATGAAGCCACTTTAGGAAAGATTTTTTTGGAAAGCCGATGTCAATTAGTCATCAAGCCGAAATGCATACGCGTGATTTTCGTGACTAAAATTGAAATTATCTTTATAGTTTCTTATAAAAAATTCGTAGTGCCAAATTTTGTCAAATGATCTTCTCCACTGGCAAATTTTGTCGAAGTGTGCATTAATATATTCAAACTTTTGTGCATTTCTGCACAGTCAAAATAAAAATCTACTCGGTTATGATCCTAATGATTTTTTGGAATCTGAGAATTTTCCAAGACCCTGATATTAAGTCATATGAAAATGCATAAGGGAAATATAAGTTGTTTTATGGCTAGTATCATATTTTCATGTTGCTACTTTTTAATCTAGTACTAAGTGAGTACTAAGTTGACACCAAATGATTATGCACTATGGACATCTACTATAGCAATAATAGTGGAAAAGAATAGTTTTTTGCCTCCAAGTTTTTTCCTCATTATTGGACCCAACAGTGGCCCGTGTGGAACAACACTTTGTTTCGTGGAATGAAATTTGAGATGTCAAAAGCTCAATATCGATTCATCAGTTATGACTCAATGAGAGGCGAATATACTCTTGTGAAGATTTGGGAGAGATCGCAAAGAGTAATTGCTTTTGGTGGCGTATTCACTTTTCAGCTGCAGGAAAACCCGGAAAACATACAGCACATAACGAAATGAGATTTTCGCTTTATAAGATTTCAATCTCTGGTCAGATGTTAACAATACTGAACCTTTGTACAATGACTCTGGTGATTTCTGTGTTGACTTTCTATAATCGACTGCTGTATTAGTGAAAGAATATTTTTCAGTTCACGTTTTTTTTGGTGTTATTTCGGAAAAATGTGTGCTTGTTCACTATTACTTTTTATGTCTTTCTCTAGGGTGTTTCTCCTGAAAAAATAAAAATTTCGTCATACTCATCTCTGCCAAGCTTACATTTACTCATTTACTCTTGCTTACTCATTTCTTCGTAATTTTCCTCCTCGTGAAAATTTTAGATATCAAGATATGGATTTAAGGGTTTTCGCATTAATTTCCTTTTCTTTCGGATTAGTTTGGCAGCCCACAAGAATATGCTATGCATTTTGATGAGGGCACCCCACTTGGATGTAACCATATTCATATTATATTTGCGGGGGTAAAAATCAAAGTGCTTTCTTTCCGTTCCTGATTCACCTCATGAATACGTTACCGCCTCTTTTATAAAGCCCTTAAAGACGACCTTGGGTGTCAAAGGGACTAAAAGGGACTACTTATGTATAAATCATACTTTGGTGGATTTTTATTTAGTGCCAATGAGAAGGGATTCTAACTTCATTTGAATATAAATAGATGTAAACAAAGTGGATTTTTATTTCTTGAAACAATCCTAGAATTTACCGCGGGATTCAAACGTCGAGGGTTGATATTTTGATTGATTGACATGTGGAGTTATCGATGAATGCGGCTTTTTTTGTAATAATGACGGATGAATAAAAGTTATGAAATTTTCCAGCTACATCTGACATCCTGTATAATTTTATGATTCATTTCTTTAATTCTTCAATAAGTCTGATTGTTCTACCAGGATCATGCTTACTCAAGAAGTGGAGTGTTATTTATTTGAAATATTGTTATTGCATTACCTAAATATTCGGAAAATTCTGAGCAATCTTTTAGAGCTATACCAGTGATATCTAAAAATACTTCAAGTAATTCAGCCGAAGTGGGGTTAATATTTTGTAGACTATTTCATAGCTCGATGCCTATTATATCATCTAAAATGTTAACTCAGTGATTCTGAACTAAAAATATCCCCTTGGATGTTTCTATCACATATCATATAATTATATTTTGTAGCTGTTCCACAGTACCTTCAACTGACCTGTGAAGAGGGGTCCAGAGATTTGTAGGAGGAATTGAGAAGGCCGTTGAAAAAAAAATGATTGGGCGTGAAAAAAATCTTGTATTATGTCTTTTATAGGGTCGTCCAGGGAACGTTATTGAGGCCCATTGGACATGGAAATTTCACGGCATGACATTTTCTTCCATCATATTCCAAAAGGAAGTAATTGGCTTCTCATTCGATTGTTTCGCAGATTTTGTTCTTAACATTAGCGTGTTTTGCTATTAAGTCTTCATGTTGTGACAAATTCACTATTCATGATAGGCATTCATCCGAAGCGGTACCTATATCTGTTGGAATGACTCTTCATTTTCACCTTTTTTGAGGTAAATATGTGGATAATACACTGCGGTTGGATGACGCGTACACCATAAAGCGGGATCATGAGAATAGATGGTATCTGTGTGGTACCCAGATATAAATCGCAATGTTTCATTCGTACCGCTTTGTCTACCTTAAATCTTCTGTTCCATTTAGAGAACAGATGTTCATACAACAATCAACGACATGCAGTCTCAGACTCGGCCTTTGTCTCATTTCTCCGTTTGCACGATAAAATTGATAGAATCGGTGCATCTACAAGGCAATGAATGCATGTTCGGATGCTAATGATAATTTTTCTCGCGATATGAATGGAAACGATAAATTGGTGGAGAACGAGACAAATTTGAAGCCCATAGAGGTGATAATGCAACTCGTCGTTTAAGTATGCAATTCAGCAGTATTTGTATGAAAATGATGGATACTTCAGAATAATTCAATTTCTTAGCGGATTCATTGAATAGTTTAAATGGCCATTCCATCTCATATGTTGATCAACAATCACTCTTAGATATTCAATAATTTTTGTTCCTTTTATAACAGCACCATTGCAGTTTGTCGTATCAGCACAATCTTTGTCATGTATGGAAATAGATGAACTTAATAAGCAACACCTGGACTACATAAAAAAATTTAACCAAATCGTTAAAGCCGATTCCAAAATCGAACATATATACAAGAATTGCTCGTTTGAAGATATAGAAATAGATATTATATGTCGAAAGGGTTACAAGTAAAATAGTTGTAATTCATCATCATGAAGAGACGTGATTGATTTCTTAAAATATTTCTTCTATACGTTTTTTTGCGCATTTGGTACGTGCTGAAAAATTGTTTCAATATTAATTGCCTCTGGCTCTCCCGCCAGCATCTCCGCCTGGACAACGACCTTTGGACTGTGTCTCCAAACAAATTGTCTCATCTAGTATGCGTGACTGCCGGCAATTCAGGGAATGGAATGGTAAAGTGTGAATATGTCAGACAAAGCATACACTGTGAAGATTATGCGCCTGCTGAGGAGAGGAGCTGATTAAAAATGATGGACATTTGTTGTTTGGAGGTAGATATGCCCGACTTCCAGTGGAGGCGTCGTGACTTCAACAGGCTTTTATTTGGTTTCACTTGTCCCGTTGTCTGTCTGTAATCAAATCTTGCAAGTTAAATTTGACTCACTTCTAGTCATCCTATTAAATAGAAATTTGGCAGGTGTTCATAATTGTGGTGACAATGCAGTATGAAATTTTTGATAGAAAATAAAAAATAAGTCCGATTCTATTCTAATATGGTACGTGGGGGTTTTCGGGGTCGAAGATTATGATTTTTTTGTCGAAATTAATGAATTCAATATGGCGGTTCCAATATGGCGGACGAGTTTTGAGCTTATGCTCCGATTTGATTACAAATTGGTATGTGGGGGTTTTTGGGGTTGGAGATTATGAATCTTTCGTCAAATTTAATGAATTCAATATGGCGCCTCCGCGATGGTGGACGAGTACAGTGATGATTGTTGGATTCTAAATTGGTATGCCAAGATTTCGGGGGTCGGAAATTATGATTCTTTGTCAAAATTTCTAATATCAAGATGGTGGGCGAGTTTTGTGATTATGGTCCGGTTCTATTAAAAAATGGTATATGAGAGTGTTTGGAGAATACCTAGATTAATGCGTACGAAATAAAATGTTCGAATTGAAATAAAAAAGGAACTTTTTTGAATGCCAAATTTCAGCTCTATCGAAAACCGGGAAGTAGTTGAAACTAAACCTGCAAGATTTGATTATAGACAGACAGACAACGGGACAGGAGGAACTAAATAAAAGTCTGTTGAAGTAATAAAAAAAAACAATTAAAGACAAGCTCTTATTCAAATGCACTAAAAAGTAAAAAATAATATCTTTAGATGTATAAAGTTGGTTATTTTGTGAGTTACAGATTGAAAAGCTTGGGAAGCTTTCGAATCAGTAACTTAGAGAATAACCTAGATAATGGATATGGAGAAATTATTTTTCAGTTTTTAGTAAAGTTGAATAAAAGCGTGTCGTTTATTTTTCCTATTGTTAAGTTTTTGGAGCCACTTTTGGCAACAGACTCAGCATGGTTTTTCCTTGAAAGGGAGCTGCCGATACAGATCATCGAAATGGAAGATTTAATTGCATTGTTTTAGATCTCCAAAAAGAAACACTCATTGGATTGAAATGACCACTTGAATACAGGATATTTTTTGGAGGTTCTTGCTCAATGCTAGGATAGACCAGAAAAATTAGAGTCTTCTCAATATTAAAGGTCATACATCCTGTGGAATAATTTAGTTAAACTACGAAATAAGTCTTTAGCATAAAAGTACACATAAATTCAACGTTCGTAGTAGAAAGCATTTTTTTCTATTAGATATTTTCTTTTTTTTCACTTTGTGGGAATGTATGTAGAGAAAGGTATATTTGGCTTTGTCGAAATATTTTTTTCATTAAATCGATCTTTACAAACACATTTTTCGAACTTCGTTTGTTTTTTTATGCAATTGAAATGGTCTTTTAAGCATGCCTTCAATTACTCTCGAATTCTCTCAAGGCCAATCAACAAATTCAAGTATCAAAGACCGGTCCAAACCGTAAACTGATTTCACGTAAACTAAGCCCTGAAAACTAGTTCAATTGTGCTAAGAAATGAGAATGGGGAGTTCGTAAGTAGAGTGATATGGACCATGTAATTTGTTGTGGTTTTTAAAGTAAAATATTGTTTGTGTTGTAGGATCGACTTGCCTCAAATGTGATTTTCGTGTTTGCATATCGAAATCACACTGTGTACAGTCAGTTTTTGTTATATTCCACCTATGAATTATGTATACTCGAGCACCTTTTTTCGATCACAAGTCAACTTAACAATAAAGAAGTAGAGACAGGAGTGAAAATTACATTGTCCTTGGTCCGTTTTGCTCATAGAACCATTATAATCTCAAATAAATTACCTTCTTATCACAATGGGATCAAATTTCTGTTGCATAGTTGTAAAAAACGGATATGACTATGAGTATGAATCCTATAGTGTTAATATAAACAACGATATACATGTGGATGGTGGATATTGAATAATTCTCCGCTGTTCCAGAAATGGTACAATTATTCCTTTATTATAGTGACCCGTAACGAAGAGCAATCAACGAAAGGTAAATGTATGTAATTGTTATTGGTTTGCTGAATTTTTTCAAAAGTGTTTAAGCTACCTATATCATATAAAAATATTATAGGGAGAGCTCATTCTGCTTTTCATATAATAATACATTCCTGGGTTTGTTATTTACAGGGAAAACACCCACATATACACCATAAATTTATTTTTAAGATGCAAAAATATGCGATTTCAGAAGAATGAAATATGTAAAAGCTGTAAAGTTAAACTGCTTGGCGAGATTATGAAAATCATCTTTCATACCTTTATTCAGTCATTGGTTGATATACTAACAGCAGATTAGGCCGTCTGACAGGAATATTGATTTACAAATTCATGCTGTTAGAAGAGTCCTCATTTCTTGTTGACTAATTGGGTTGAGGTGCAAGCTTCTTCACGCCCTCCATGGGAGCAATATATTTATAAACCACAGGGGATGACACCCTGCTGGAGAAACATACACGGGACCATTCGGTCTAATTAATTTCAGTTCATGTGCATGCATAATCTGTAAGTGAATCTTTTGAAAATATTCCTGCCACTGTACTTGTTTTTGTTATCACAGCCGTTTATCTAGGGAGTATAATTATCAGTACAATGTATGATGTTACTGTGAATGATATAAGACTTCTTTCTCACATGTATTTTGAGGTATTGAGTATCGAGTTATTGAGTAAGATGCTCCAAAACATGTGTTTGGATATTTAGTTTATTTTAAGGTGAATCGTTTTATGTGATAGTGGATGAAGTTGTGTTATAAATCGAGCTATAAAGAGATATTTTCCGTTTCGTTGTTTACAAACTCGTCAGGACAGCTTTGTGGAGTTCTCGAAATCAAAACATGAGAAACTTATTCGAATTTTGGATTAGACAGAACAACAAAATCGTTGGCTGCCTGCCAATGAATAGATAAATATCTAACTTTGGATTCCATGATTCGTTTCAAATTAAGTTTCAACCAGTGACTGAAGATGTCACAAGTTACTTTTCATTATAAATGTTTTTACCGTAAGGAATCATTTCAGAGTGCATTCGTTTCGATTTCGAGAGCTACGCGAAGCTGTCCTGACGAGTTTGTAAATAACGAAACAGCGTCGTCGGCAGATGGTGGACCTCTCGGAATCAAATCGAAAACACTATCCCTACTTCAGATTCTGTTTGTGTTCCTTTTCACGCATGGGCTACTTATTTGAACTTTGGAATGATCAGAAAAACAAAATTGTTGGCTGCCTGCTTGCCATAATTGAACTGCGATGAATATTATTATATGATGTACTCATATTTTAATGGAAACATATTTTTTACTTAATTCGTTTTCTCGCAAATTTCACACTGTTTCTTGCGAGACCGAGACCACCCTCTCCCCCACGTGAGATTTAGTGAGGTTTCGCTCGGCGCCCCCTCCCATCTTCCCAACCGCCGTAATTAAGGGATGCCCCTTACTGATGAAGGAAAAGATGTGACAACAGTGGTAATATTCTTGTTTCATGCCTGATTTTTGGTAAATTGTGCTTTTGGTTGGATTTATTCGTGTTTTCAGTTCAAAAGCTGTTTCATTCGATTATATTATTCATCTGAGATAAATGAAAGTAAGAAATGGGGATCTCTAGTTCTGAAATGAAAAATTATTTTGTTAGATATATTGACAGTAAATTCTCTAAATGTAGAATGGAGTGAATCATGTTTGATCAAATTGAGACCTTCCTCAGAAGAGGCACACGTTATCCTGGGTCAGGAAGTAAATCGACGGCCGTATTTCTAAGCCCACTTTGTGCTGATGAAGCTGACCAGCACGTGCCCAACGAGCTATATATCACGTGTCAGCCCTAAATGCAAATGAGCAACAAGTGGCCATTGGGTTTGCCCTAATGTCGGCATATCGACACATTGTTTTTTTCCATAAAAAATCTGTTAGAGATGGTGAAAATATTAATTATAAGAGGATTGTCTTCCCAGTACAACTTTGAGTTGAATATTATCATTTGATAGATGAGTTTGGTTTTCATTGAGTGGAAATCCGCAAGCAGAAAAAAAATTCTCAATAGTGTAGGTACGTTTGAAAATTCATTGAGATGGTGGATTATAATGACCAGATCACTGGTTGGGGTTTTCAGTCAAATTATATAGATTCTTGATGAGGAATTGATCGACTGGCTCTATTTATATCATTGATAGGTATTGGAAATTTTTACCATCTTCAATGGTTTCTCAAAATCATCACAATATTCACTGCCACTCGGTTAGCTTTTTTCTTCACATAGTCATATACATATAAAAATTTAATATAATATAAATATAAAAATATTTATATAAAAACTAATTATGATAATTACGATGATTTTGTTCTGTAAGAGAAAATTTGTGAATTCAGAGTTATGGAATGATATGTTTTTGGCGATACTGTAAATGAAAGTAACAAAATGAAATACGAAAGCTTTCATTCTGTTTATGGTGCTTACTTACACATCCTAGGTGAATATATCAGATTATTCTTATTTGCAATATATTATCGGGATCAGGAGAGAAATGAGAGTTACAAGCAAAAAAATATTAAAGAAACCATTTTAAACGTGAGGGGGAGTTATAATGACAATTCGATAAAGATGACCTAGGAATTTCCAATGATGAAGTTTCAAAGTAGCAAGGATTATTGCGTGTTTTCTCGTGATACTGGCGGATGGGGTATTTTTTTTGAAAAAAAAACTGATTGTAGTTGCCCCTGTACGTTCCGTGTGAAGAAACCTGGACCATGAAAACGTAGTTGCAGAATATCTCATGGGCAAGAGTTCTGGGGAAGCCTGTGATAGGACCAGTGAAAAATAACGACGACCGACGATACTTTTTACGGCGGTGATTTTTGGTCATTATTCTTCAATATTCAATATTTTGACATGGAGTCATGGTATTCGCAGAGGTATCGCGATGGGTAGAAGGAAATCGATGTTTTCTGGCCAGTTCACTAATAGAAGGAAGACGAGCTTGGAAAAAGCTCATGGAATTCGCGGTGGGAATCCAATCAATGAGAATATTTATGAATTCGGTGTTCAAAATTTTTTTTTTGTTGAACTTTGCTGAGTTAAAGGAAATCCATGTTTTTTGGGGAATTCATTAATGGAAGCAAGAAGAGCTTTGTATATGAAAGTAGTCAAAGGCAAGTATGTGGTAAAAGCCTGTCACAAGTTGAATGCTAGCAAAATGTCCGTCGATAAACTGTTTATTTTTTTATTCTATATGTTTTTTCACATGATAGTAGTATTTGCTTTGAGTGTATTCGATGTGGGCTTAAAAAATCTGCTTGCGGAATTCCGTCACTTTCGATTTTGAAAATTCTATATTTTTGGGTCAAACTCACCGATAGTAGGGAAACGCCTGGGGCACGTGTAGGTCGATCGGGGTGGCGGGATGATGGGCAGCGTAGGCATGATGGTCCCTCGTCTGCATCATGCTGGTGGCGGCTGCCGCTGCGACCGCAGCGGCAGTATGTTGGTGGCCCAGCACTGCCGCCCAGGGCGAGGACGTGAACCCTCCCGGGTGCTCCAGCTCGATGGCGCACTTACGCACAGTTACACTGAAGTGCATACAGCCACCAAGAACACACTCACGTCACTCGACTCGACAGCCGAAACGTCGTCTAGCAGCGTGGTCAACGTCGGCACACACTCGTGATACTCGGACCCACGGCCATTGATATCTGGTGGATGCGAGTGGAGAAGTTGTACTTGACGGTGTCCGACGGAACCGAAGGAGTTAGCGAAGGCGGAGTTGCGGGCCCGCGTGCGTGGCCGCTGTCACGTGACGGCCGGGCGGCAGCCGATCCGCTCTCGAGCCCGCCTTTGGACGGTACTCCCACTTCGCGAGGCGTTGCCGGTTGCCGGCCTCACAACGTTTTCCAAGTGTCGGCGAGCGCACCTGAAAGGTGCAAATGCACCGTGCAACCGGTCGCAACCGGCCCACGGTCGACAGTCGCTTCTTCTGCTGCTGATAAGGGGATTCCCGTGATGATTTAGCACGCGTCTCTCACACCCTCGTTGTTTCGTTCCCCTCAACTATTTAGCGAACGTATGACGGATGCTCATTTATCTTTCACCCTGCTGCCCTAGTTTTGTCGGCCGCGTAGGCATGGGTGTCGGTGAGGGAGGTGATAAGAGCTTGCTCGGCAAACCGACTGTACCAAGTTTTCATGGGGTTTCACTGCATTTTCATAAGAACCGTGAATATGTATGAAGTAGTGCTCAATAACGTGAGTGGATTTGGCAGTAGCAAACGAATAGAGAAGAAAGAAAAATTAGATTGAACATATTGAGTTTGATGATTATTTACAAAGAATGATGAACAACACTATTGTATACAGAATCAAAATATGTGGATCACAAAACATGAAACAAAAGGAATAAACTAATCAAATTAATTGAACCAATTACCTGTCGTGGTTTCAGCCAGAGGAGTAGTTGTTCTCTGACAGGTATTTACCACAATTAGCCTACGCTGTAGGTGTAAAAGTGTGTAAAAAGGGTAAAAAGAGTAAAAATATCGGTCGGCGACGACTATCGTTACTTTTGTTTCCCAAAAAGACTAAAAGCTCACCAATTACGTGAATTGCGTGATTAGTTCTGGTGCTGGATCCAGAATTATAAGCTTTTTCATTTTCTGGAACCCCATCATGTCCTGGCACTCAGAGTGTTTTATTTAATTTTTTTTCATTTTTACTTCAGATTTTTTATCGGAGAATAAATCAATGTGGCTATCAAAGCTTCGCTGGATTGTGAAAGAAAACTCCCGATGACATTTTTAAATCGAGAACGGTGGTGAATAGCAAGTATGAGTGTGTGCCAATGGAATCAGAATGATGCAATCATTGAATAGTGAAAATTTGAGAAAGATTTCAGATTCAAAAAATGCTAAGTGTAAATCACGTTATTGCAGAACTTCGTAAAAAGCTCATAAAATTTTTAATAGTATTGATATTAATTTGACATTTGGAACGTAGACTCAAACAAGATTGAAATTGACGAAAAAATTAAACTTGTATTAAAAAAAATTACTTTTCAACTACAGATGAAATTTTCAAATCGATGAAAAAAATCAATTCTGCGAGCGCCAATCTATTGCCAATGATCGAATTAGTAAAACTTAAAAAAAAAAATTATTGGAATTAGTTTCGGAATAGGAAAAAAATCAGGTAGGAACACATATTTTAGTTTTGCTCCCCAATATATTCATTACTCATAGTTGAATTCTCATTCATTCGATTTGAAACTTAACAAATGTTTTCATCTTGAAACTGGAATTTCAGTGTACAAAAGCACTCTGAATCCGAACCGCAAAAACTTGTGTATTTCTTCGTAATATTCGTAATAACATCTCTCACAAAATCGAGTCAAAATAAGCTATCGAGTATCTCAAGTCCCAAACAAATTGACCTCACAATATAATATTGAAATATTCAATACAGAGAGAACATCATGTTGTGCATTAGTTTATATAGAGAATTTTATTATTTTTGAAAATAATTTCAATTCGGGCGATTTTCATATATAATTACAAAATTACTCATATTAATTAGTGGTAATGATTGTTGTTGTTGTTATTTCCGTCCACAGGCTGCCCCTCAGAAGTCCTCTAGAGACTTATGCGAGCGACGGAAGACGCAGCCCTCACTTTTTAACGTGTGATGCTATATTAACTGAAACAACAAGAAACTTTTATCAGTTCCAACAAAATATTTTCGAAACCCAATGGACTTCATATGTTCTGGTAGGTATAAAAGAGTACTCATATTAGTTACTCATTCATCTCCGAAAAAATAGTTTAATAAACAATCAACCTGTTTGATAGATACAAAGAAAAGAAAAACTTCCAGTTCACGCAAAAAAAATAAATTGAACCTGTTTATTTCCTCTTTCTTTATTAGTCAAGATAAATTCACATGTATCAAAACTATAGAACATCCATCTGTTTCTTTTCCTAGACTCTTCCCTACCTGATGATGTCTAGTCTTGACCCTTCAGGTTCATTCATAACGTGAGATAATCCGTATAGTTCGTATCTCCCTGGTATACAACAAGCATCTGAATGAAGAGCTGTTGAGAGATGCGCCTCACGTGTATGCAACCCGTGGAACGCAATCATCACGTACATTGAATGGATTTATTTGTTTTGTTTCCTCGAAACTTTGTGTAAAAAGTCAGTGGGATGGTGATGTTATAAAAAAAAACATTTATTGGCGTTACGTACAAAAAACGAAGCTTTATTATAATTGGCGCCTTCGGTAGAATTTGCATAAAATTCAACAACCATTCAACAACCATTATAATGGTTGTTGAATTCACGGAAACGAATGAAAAAATATCAAACAATATACTGTGATTGTATTTCAATTCTAACTCTAGTAGAGTTGAGGATTAATTTTTTAGTCAGTCCTTTCAGTTTTTCGATACATTAATTAATTTAAATTTTTGTACAGAGTTTGGCAAATTTTTTAACAATAACAAATTTTGAACAAAATGGTTTTGTTAAGCAAACAAAATTTTAATTCATATTCTATATCCATATTAAGTGACCATTTTTTTCTTGATTAGAAAGTATTTTGAAATATAAATAACACATTTCTTGAGTTTGATTTCAATAATTTCAGGAATAATTTTGTTACCAATGATTTTTCTTTCAAATATAGAAAATGAGAAATTTTACCAAATACATCACTGTGATGTCATATGAAGTCTATTTATAAAGATTTCAAAATGATAAATGATGAAAAACTTTTCGAGTTATGCAGAGAAATGATATTTAGAAAAATTACTCAAAAATCTTGTAGAGTTTTTGAGAACTGCTGATGAATCGTTTTATTTGTTGCACATCCATTTATCATCCCTTAAAAAAGAACTTCAGAACTTTGTTTGATTTCAACTGTAAATATTTCATCTCACTTGCCGTTAATCGCGAGCAGCATTTCTCATGGATTGGTTGATTATTAGAAACTCAATTATTTAAACTTCATTTTGTACAATGATCAATTTATAATTTTCGTGGTTAACCAATTTTCTCCTATTTTTTCCCTGGTAATATTCATAACGAGTATTTATTTCACGGAGTTTTTATTCTGTGGACCACTTTCTTTCTCAAGTTTTCTCAACACCTTTTTGTAACTTTCATTTATCAACCAAAGGGCATTGAATCGTCAAAAAAATCCAAAAGTACAATTGCTTAACAACCAATCAGTGGATTTCAAATTTTGAAATTCAGGCAATAGAATCGGAATTACAGTGAAAATATAGCTTGTCGCTGTATTTTCACGGTGAGCTTTGGGATTGAAATTCATTAATATTCCAAAAAATTATCGGTAATAATCATACCATACTTATTATATTACCCCTGAATATCGTGTTCGTTAGATATGTCCATTCCAGTATTATTATTGTATCTACCATTTGAGAAATCGTGAATGGGCGTTCTACGATGTCGTCAGCGCACCCATCACCCAGTACACGGCGTGATGGTTTATTCATAAGTGCATTGAGTACATACATCATATACATATAGTAAAAAATGTATGCGTACCAAGGGTGGAGGGAGAGAGAGACAATAATCCTGAGAACCCATCTAGAAATTTGAGTATGCCGTGCGAGTAGGTACAGGAAATACGCTACTGAAATTTTTAAGTAAGAAGAATGAATGTATTATTTACTACGACCGACGACGGGCCGGTCGGTTACGACTTTGCCGGAAAGTTATAACGGAAGGTGAGTTGCCACAAATGACATGGACAAGAGAATAAAAAAACAACGCAACGCCCAGGGAGATCGTAAAACTTTGCCTCGGGGTGGCAGCTTTCAACCACCCCCGGTGGTAACGAGCCGAGAGAAATACGGCATTTTACCAAAATTGAAAGGTCAATAAGAGTATTTTTGGGAGTGATGTTCAGTGTTCGATGTGACAATTTCAACGTGTCGGAGAACAAAGGATTTTTTTTATATTGTGATTCTTACGAAAAAAAATCATGAAAAGTTCAAAAAATATCGTGAGAACCAATGAAAAGAAGATTAGGGTACCTAGTTCTTGAATTCGCAAGAGAAAACATTGTTGACATTATTTGGCAGACGATCATCATCTGAACGAGGAAAAATGCAAAATCCATCTATTTGCAAATAATACAGTTATATATATTTCAGGTAAAAATATTAATTCATTCATCATCTTTGGAATAAACAAATCTCACGATTCACAATTGGCTCACTAATAATAAATTGGCATCCAACACCAGGAAATTTAAATGTATAATTATCGATGTTCAGAAAGGAAATACTAAACAATAAGTTTCCTGTTTCCTGTGATGTGCTACTCTGAACCTGTAAATTTTTTAACTTTTTTCAAAAATCCTCAAAAAATCAGTTTTTTTTTTTTATTTCGAAAAATGCCAAAGAAAATATTCTTTAGTTCCCAATTTTATACCTTTGCTCCAAATTTGAACTCTACTGTCACTTCGACTTTTTTCCATTTTTTTAAATTTTTCGAATCTTTCGCTCTACCGATTCGAATGAAGGTATTAAATTGGAAACTGAGCAACTTTTTTCTTTGATATTTTTCGAAATTTCCAAAAAAAACCTGGTTTTTCAAATATTTTCGAAAAAAAATCCAAATTTGACAGGTTTAGAGTAGATTATGACAAAAAAAAGAGGCCGTTTTTTACTTATTTTTCAAGCACAAACTGCGAAGTAAAATTTTCATTATACCTATCTATTAATAAAAAAAAACTTTCATATGTTGCAAACTTTATGTGTGATACTGTATATTGTTTGAAAAACTAAAAACCTTCGAAAGCTTGAAGCTTTATTTCAAGTGTATAACTTTTAACGCCTCAAGCATTTGAGAAAATATTTAAATGTTGAACATTTCTTTTTGTTTTTAAACAATATACATTTTTCAGGCTTGGGTTCGATAGTTGATGAATAAAAGCTTGTTTTTAAGAACTATTTTTACGTTTATTTAATTTTTCACTGTTTACCGATGAAATTTGTTCAGTTATATTTCTTAATGAGTTCGATAGGTATATTTGCTACCCATTGTCATCTAGCTCATTTGCAAGTTTTCAAATTTAATGGATACCTATAAATATACAAATATATATGTTCCGGCTAACGTAAAAGGTAGCAAATATGCACAAGTCTTCGGAATATTTTTCCGATGTATCTGCAAAGTTTTGACTTTTGGAATTTTCTCATATGGTAAATCAAAGAAAAACATCAGTTTTCGATAAAAAAAAATGTTCCGTACACTTGAGTTGGTTGCACACTTGATTCGTGATATAAAATAATGTTGTGTAATTTGGAAGAGGTTGCAAACTGAGATTTATGGCTTTCTCGATATACGATTGTTTGAAAACTTTTGGAATTAATGTGAATTGATTGTCTATTTCTACTGGCCTATTACACAATGTTTCATCTTAGAGAAACTCAAGAATTCTTTTCAGGAAATTAAATATGCTAGCAATTTTCTGGTGTCTTATAGACAAAACTTGTAACGATGCTTATCAGTATTCCTGAAGTCAGGATTCTCAAATGAGAAATCAAAAAATATGGACAAAATATTTCTATATTTTG
The DNA here is from genome assembly GCA_958298965.1 of Chrysolina haemoptera. Taxonomy (NCBI): domain Eukaryota; kingdom Metazoa; phylum Arthropoda; class Insecta; order Coleoptera; family Chrysomelidae; genus Chrysolina; species Chrysolina haemoptera. The sequence goes on along the minus strand of OY282596.1, from coordinate 4,359,110 downwards.
GTAATGATTAGGTAGTATTCTTGATTTTTTTTCACCTACTCAAGAATGAATAGAGATTAAACTTCTAACAAGCGCCGTTTGAAACTTCACCGTTTTCCATAATCTGGAGAAAAAATTAAATATTTTAATCTTCCCGCCAGTAGATGATGTATTCCTGTATACACTGTATTGTGAACTTTGTGATTGATTTCACAAGGTTTCGGTGGATGGGTAATTCAAACACACTATATTCTTGAAATATTTTATTCAGAAATAGGTATGAGAAAAAAATTCTATGGATATAATAGTGAACAAAGTTGATTTTCATAGTAGACAGTTATTTAACGTTGTGCACGCAAATCTAATTTGGTGTCCGAAATATATTTCATATTTCACCAGAAAATAAAAACAGCAGAACTAGTGTTCAACAAAATAAAACAAAACAATACTGATATTGAGTGGCGTATTTTTTACCATTTAGTTTCAATGACTCAATACATGTTTTCCTTCTTTGATACTTCATCGTAAATATGAAATAGCAAAAAATGTTGATTGAGTTGAATTTTTCAGAGAATATGAGATCGAATTGAGATAAGAGATGAGATCGAGTTCAGCATACTTGAAAATTTTCGTAGAACAAAAATTTAGACCAGCAATTCAATTAAATAGGATTGGAAGTTTTCAATAATACGCCACTGGTATAACTGGGTAGGAGCTCAGATGAAAATGGCAACGTTGCCAGGAAAGCAACATCAAAATACTTTGCAAACTCACCTTTAAACAATAAACATGCAACAATAGTCATGCAACATGAATATAAAAATTTATAAAATAAATAATTCACCTTAAGGCACGTACAACATTGTGTCGAAAAATTATATATTATCTAACTGAAATCACTTCACGAAAACGAATGTACAGGGTGTGTCAAAAATGAACTGAAATACAAAATTTCAGTTTTTGTACACACAGTATTCATTCGTGGTTGTCTGACCTATCTGGTCACATTTATATAACCTACGCTAATTATAAAAATATAAATTATATGGTTACTAACACTTGTATGTACAAGCTCTCTTGATATACAGAGCGATCAAAAATAATTTTATGTCTATGGTGCCAGTTATCTGCCTCTTCCTGAAAGCTGCAATTTTGTCAGTGTAAGTTTTCTGATCATCATCCTCCTAACACTCCTCGTAACTAACCAGGAGAATGGTAAAGTTGATTTTGTCTTGGAATACAGTGCCTGTAATGTATTTATCAAAAATCATTGTTGATCCCTCTGTTCTACCATTTCAAAGATCTCTAACAATCCATTCTTTGAAGCAATAACTTCACAGTAAGCACATTCTATCCATGGATGCTCATATCGTCACATAATGGAGGCGTGTTGGAAGTTCATAAGGCTTTTTATAGTCGGATTGGACGTGGAAAAGAAAATTAGGTTTCATATCAAATTATTAAGTTTATTTCATTTGGCACCAGGAGCTTGTTGCTAACAGGTACTTTTTGTGTCGTTCAAGTCAAAGACAGAGACAGACGTCTAGAGGACGTTTGATTCCATGTCCCCACGTCTGCGGCAGCACCTCACGATGCTTTCCATAGACAATCGAGGTAGCTGCAGTGGTATTTCTCTTCCATTAAAATTTGGAGCAATCTTTATCCATTCGAAATGAATTTGGTATCAGTTGATCTATGAACGTGCTGTAATGTTTTTGAACTTATTTGTCTACCCAAAAAATTGCTTCAAAGTAACTGCGCTTTCGGGACATTTTTTGAGATTTTTTTTGTCAAAAAGTGGATTGAAATTTCAATATCCATTACAGCAAGTACATAGAATCAAACGTCCTCTAGAAGCCTGTCCTGTCCTTGTTTGAAATCGATACGACGAACCGTTTTTGAGTCATCAATTGTTACTTTTACCCTAGAAAGTCTAATGAAAGCAAGAAATTTAATTTCGGTGTGATTTTTCATTTCCGACTTGTGATTCATGTGATTTCTTAGGTTATAACTGCTCCACGTGCCTCCATGTGATCGTCGTCAAGCTCACATAAAGCGGCAACATATATACAGGGTGTTTCCAAAATTGAAGCGTATAAGCAAATGGGTTGTTATATGGAACATAATATAACAATTTATTCTTTCATTTCGTTTTGTTTTGTCATCTTCTACTTCCCACTTCATTTATAGCTCCAATTTCGGAAACACCCTGTATACGCCCACATTTGTGCTAGCTCTAGCTACAGTGAGACCAAAATGACTCCTACATCACTGGACTGCATAATATATATATAGGGAACATGTTCTCGAACCTTTTGAACAGGACGAACTATGACTAATTAGGGAAAATTAGTATTAGTTGGTAAGATTCAGAGCAGTCCACGATGATTTATAACATTTATTTTCTCTCTCTCTCTGAAGAGGCGCTACTGACGCAAACACTATCCGTTGAAGGATATGCGAGTGCAAAAATCGATGATGATGTATGTTCAATTTTTCATGATTGTTACTGGTTTTACGCAAATCACAACTGTCCAAGCAGTCTCTAATTTGTCAGTCAGTCTGGTTTTCAGTGAGGAATTATTCAGATGTATTTTTGTTAACTGATCTTTGAAAATGGCTGCATCGATATCCATGTCTCGAATGTAATTCGTGCTCAGAAAAATAATTTATTTTTGCAATGTTCTTTTGGAAGTGGTGCTAAAACTTCATTTCAGATCACCAGCCTCAGTGCAACGTTTGATTACGACGGACGAGGGCAGAGATTCTGGCTGTCCACGTATTTATATCCAGGAGCACACAGATACGAAATGAAATTTTTTATGTCCAAATTTCACTTAGTTTTTCACTTATTTTGGTGGAGAGAGCACATTATATAATTTTTTTGTAATTGGCAGTAATTCACCCTCTATACTTGCATCCAATAATACTCCCCCTCATAAATACTCACATGGCTGCCTGGCTGAGCTCGGCTATTATTATTTGCCGTGGCTACGGGCGATTTACTACTTTTTTTTGCTCCTTCGGCTGTGAGGAAACCCAGAAAAACCTACAGAAGCATCATGGTGATCGGTTTACTCCTAGCAAGCACTCGTAACTAGAATTGGCATTACATGTAAGAGTTCATGAGGCTCATGAATCAAGAATGATGCTTGAAAATCAAGCGCTACCTCCACTTTCCACAATTTTTTTTTTAATTGGTCTAGTCGCTAGAGGGGTAAAAAAGGGTCCAACCCTACATTAAATCAGGTGATTTCGATCGGAGTTATTTTGGCCAACTGTACTTGAACAAAATTAGCTTAACATATAACACTCGCCTAGTTCTAGCTTTCTTATCCCACGTTTTTCAATTCATACAGAAATAAATTTCACAAATAAAAGTGATAAGTCTGGTTGGCATTGAGGCGAAGTAATGGAATGGAAACATCATAGGCGTACAGAACATTATTTCTTATTTCTTATATGATCGTACCCATACAATGTAGTTATTCCTACGTCTATGGTCGCACTCAAAAATAGCACGGGTCCATTGCACTAGCGATAGTGCTGCAAAGCGGCTTGTTTGAAGTTCACCGTAGTTGGATACATTGTTTTTCAAAGCGGCAATATGAATTCCAGTTGGACAAAATTATAGATACCATTCACAGATTATGAAGGCCGCTCTATTGGTATTTGGGGTAAGATTTTCTCTGAAGAATTGCGACGGCTTTATGTATACCACATTCCATTACTTCACCTTAGTACCTATCAGACTATAGTTGATGGTGAGGATTAGTGTTACGGTGACGATTATATTAAAAATGAAAATCGTGGACAGAAAAGCTTGTGAATCGCCCACATATAGGAAAAAATATATTATTGAAATATGTATCGCTAAAATAGTAACTTTTTTGAGCTTCATTGTTGAATGCAAATGCAGTTCAGTCAATGGACAGTACGGCAATTACTTATTCAGGGCGAGATTTAGAAAGTGCATGAAATTTAGGAGATAAGATTCCGTTAGTAAATATCAGAATAAATGCAATAGCAATAATGGCAGTTACTGGATCAATAACGAAAAAACAAAACCTTATATTTCCTGGAAGTGATTGAGGAACTGGTAAAAAAAACTTCATTTGGAAGTTTTCAATTATAGGAAAATGTACCGTGTTTTCGATTTAAATGTTTTTTTTTTCACTTAGTTTTGTGATAGCAATCGGTATTCAACTTCTATAAGACTAAAGAACTACAACTAAACATGGTGGATATGATTTTCAAACGAACACATTAATTCCACCATGAATTAAAAAGCATGAGTAATGGATGTTCAAATCATTGAATAACAACGAAAATTTTCACAAAGTGACTGAAAATCTACAGTGTGTTTCAGATGAGAATGCACATTCTGACAACCAAATCATCAGCAGGAATAAGCAAAATGGAATAAAGAGTGTTGCTTCAGAAATGTTAAAATATACTTTCGAAATCGCTATATTAAACAAACTTCAAGATTCTACTCAAAGAACCATGTTCGAGTTATTTTATAGTGGATTTTCAAGTCAGAGGATATGAATAGTTATCTTGAAGACTAAGTGCAACAAGGAAACCAATGGTGCTATTTCGAGCCCAGTTTATTCCATGCTCATAGTTTTTAGTCACGCTATTCGAAAATTGTGCAATCTCACCCGTACCATCCCACACAACCTGATAAAACTTATTTATCAAAATACTCGAATAATTTTTGCTATCAAATCTCTACATCTAGAATATTTGTCTCTCTTTAGCTACGATGATTGTTTCACAGTAGATGATCGATGTGAAGAACAGATAATCTTCAAAACAGCACAAAATATTGCTGACATTATGTCGGCTGTGATTCAAATCTTGTGAGAAAAGATAAAACCATGTTTTGGCAGTTGAGCAACAATTTTCATTGCATAATAAAAATAACTGAGCATGGTCAGTTTTGAAATAATGGTTATCTGTCCATACCAGATAAGCATTAAGTATACCATACATTCAGACAATAAAAAAATATTGTCAAATTTCATTAGGTAAACCTATTGACAGTGATCAAGTCTACTGTTCTCAACTGGAGCAATATATCTCACTGAGACAGCATGATTTTGAAATTTTTTGTGCTCTGGCAGTAAAAATCACTTTTCCGGACAGTGACACGGTAAGTACAGATCATATAGGTGGACGACCTTCGTAGTGTAATTTAGGACTCAAAGACCAAGAATAATTGTTCATATAATCGCAACACCTTGGTTCGAAAATGTAGGTTAGACATACGAAAGTGAGGAGGACCAACTGGAAAGCTAGGGAAGCTTTGAAGAGACGTTTGAACCAGGATTCCGAGTGGGGGTCGCTTCCTGGATCACCACCCCCGTCGCCGACCATTGCTTTTGATAGAGGTACCAGCGGCTCTTCTTCTGGAAGGGGTCTGAAACAAAAGAAATATATTTCAATGGAAATTTCCAAAATGAAACACGAAAAGGCGATTTTATTATTAAATTATTATTTGATATTATCATAATATTAATTGAAAATGGGAATGACTTGGACCAATTGGAAGGAGTTTCAGTCAAATATTCAACCATGAGTAACCAGTGTCCAGGTGAGTTAGTGCTAGGTTCATTCGGGTTCTTCTGCAGCTGAATACCAAATTCGATACCAAAAATCAGCAAGTCATATAATAAAAGCAAATAACTGATGCCAATAACTGATGCAAAAAACGTTAACCAAAAACAAAGTTTATACTTGGCGCTCTTTGTGACGTACTCTCCCAAGCTCAATCAGTCAAAGGGCTTATTGTAATCGGGTTGATTGGGACGTGAAACGGCAATACTATTGGTTGCTCGGAATTCTCGGGAGACTACGTCACAACAATTTGCAATGGTGCAAAAAGAAGCCATTTGAATTTTGTCGACTTTTTTTTAAAAGATTCAAAAAATTAACAAAAAAAAAAAGAAAACTGTCAACAGAGTTTTTACAAGCTGCCAAATCCATTAAAAATATTTTTGGAATTTCCTGTTCCCAATTTGAATTCAAGAAACTGACAACAAAAGATCTCAAATGCATTTTTGATTCCCAGCATCCACTAGTTACAATTTTCGGATATGAAAAGATCTCTTTCACCCTGAACCGCTTATGTACACAATATAATTATAAAATATGACTAAATTCGTCTTACAGCATTTATCTTGGCTGAAACTTGCCCCGCGCAGGATAAGTGATTTGCTGTTCATTTAACGTTATTAATTAAAGTAGATCCATGTTCCCTCACGAATCTGTAAGAGGTCAATTAATCTGAAGCAGCGCCATCCTGAGCTCAGCGGGACCGCAGCGAAGCTCGCGGTAATCCACCAGGATTCACTTGTTATTGCCTGAACTTTAAAGATGGGCTTCACCACTAATCATTTTTCATAACTTGACCGCTGCAGCCCCAGCTCCTAGCGGAAATAAAGGAGTGGCTACACAGTCGCCGAGGGTGGGAACTATGAACGAAATATCTCCTTGTTTAGTATATTTTAATGAAATTACTTTACATTATGTGAATATAGTTAGACTACGATAGTGTTGAAGGGCCACGAGGATTTTTTAATCATTTCGACTTCAAAATTTGGAAAAGTATGTAGAAATGTGACAAAAATTCGTAAGTTCCAAAAAACTGCAGAATTTTCTGAAGCTAGTTAAAATTTTTAAAAACCTAAATATTTGAATTTCCGTCAACTGATTATGACTTATAAGGCACAAATCCGATCTAACCTGGAATACTCTTTCCATATACGAAGTGCAGCACCCAAACACATATCGAAACTTTCAGATTCTGTCCAAAAAAGAGGCCATTTGCCTCGTCGGTGATACTTCGCTCACAAGATCGCTCACTTCTCTGAAACACCGTAGAAAGGTTGACGATCGGTCTCTGTTTTATGGATATTTTCAAGGACGATGTTTTTCCGAAATCGTTCTATCGTTAGTTTGACAATAGATGAAGACTACCAATTCCAATCTGTTCGGACAGTAAACCCACGATACTGGAACTGGGATCAAACAAGATCACATCCAAGTTGTTGTCCGAGTATAGAAATGTCCCGAAAATCTTGGCAAAATGAAGAAAATTCAGTATCATATGGGGCCAAGGACACTCGGGGATCCTCGGAAACAAGGAGGCAGACATACTAGAACCTACTTATATTTGGAATCCCTTACAACCTAGCTGTTGCTGCAGTGGAAGAACTGGTACAAAAACGGATGACGTTAAGAAGATTCAGCTAGGAAAGCTTCTGAATTACTCTAAGGAAACTGGCAAGACTAGCTAAACCCAAAAACAAAGGGCCCAAGCTGAGGAACATTCTACATGTAATTTACTTCACGTCTAATAATAATTTATATTATCCACTCTACTGTTCTGCTTCGCTTCACCGGACTATCGCATTTCTAGTCTCCAATCAGAATTGTCCCCCCAGCGGCTGGCGCGACGTTATTTAGATGGAAGAAATCTACCAAGATCATCATCTTGTTTACGAGTTGACTGAGTTCCGTTTGATTCAATTGTTTTGTCGGTTACGAATTTCAGAGTCGGCTTGGGGTCGCTACATTATTTTCTGTCAGATATTTCAAATCTCACTTTGTCGGATTCTTGGAGATTTCACGTCGTCTAAATTATTCGTATTCGATACCTCCGCTCTTAAACAAGAATTGTGAATTAAATCCCTTGGTGGGTTTTGTATGAAAACGCTCAGTCAAATGAATTGTGTTGATATGTGTTTCATCAGATTATATGACTTGTTTTCAGTAGTCATAACTCTTTGATTTAATAGTCCAATATTTATGAATAATTACAACGGGCCTGTATGCCGACCGCTTAGCCACTCCCTGAGAGATGTCTCATTCCTGGATTACTTCAGTATGTACCGAGAAAACGAATATAAATCAGGAAATGTCGTCCACAGCGCTCTTAATCATAGAGATCGTATCAAATTGAAACATTTGTTTCATTCTCACGGCAAAATGTGTTCATAAAATTAATGGAAATAACATACGTATCCATTTGGGAGAGTATATCTCGCTGTATGTAGGTACAGGCGTAAGAATTAATTTATTCCCGTCCTACCAATGCTGAAACTTTTATTAGTCAAAACAGTTTGAGTTTGAAATGTTATTCAATGTTTGTTTATATTGACAGGGCAAGGTTTTTCATCGACTTCGTAACAAAAAACATCATCCATAGGCTTAACATTGGAAAATTGTTGTTCGAGGAACTTCTGGTACATACAATTGTAAAAATGGTTGCACCAGAATTATCTCCTTGTATAGGCGCATTGATCAACATATCTTTTGACATTTGCAATGTTCCCAATAATATGAATATTGCTAAAGTCACACGTATCTTTGAAAGTTGTGAAAAAGAAATTTTAAGTAATTATCGACCTGTATCAGCTGACCCATTTCATGCTTCATGCTTAGCAACAATCACCTAGTTCTCTTACCTGAGGTGATCTATGGATGTTCCCGAACATGCGGCAGTGCGGACGATGAGAGACCGACATCGAAGCTGCAGTGCTTTCAATTCTTCCTCAGCTGCGTTGAGTTTCTCTCTCATCATCAGCCTGGCTTTGGAGTCGGGAGACAAACCGACTTCCAGCTGGCGTACCAGCCGGCGAATCGCCGCCAGTCGACGCTGCCTCTCGCCGATCTCTTGCTCTGAACCTTCGTCGGATATCCCGCTGTCCGAAAAGGAACCCTCGGTGATGATGTCTTGAAGTGGGTGGTAGCTCTGGAACAAGAGAGAGATTGTGAAAAAGTATTAAGAGGAAGAAATGATGAATATTTCACACAAAGCTAATACTAAATAAAATGGTTCGTTTACCACATATTTATGAAATAGTACATTACATTACAAGTGCGAAATATGACTTTCGTGCAAGTGATGTACATTATTTTTCCTACGACCACGCGATAATTGTATTGCATCGATTTTATTGAAATGTGTGCAAGAAAATCGAACAAAAGTGAGAACCATCTAGTGTGAATAATTATTATCGGATGGAAAATATTTTCTATGTAATCTGATACCTTCTTTAGAGTTAAAAATGGTAATTAGGTGCACCTTACTTTCAATAATTATCACATACAGAAAATATTATTATAGAGGGAAGCCCACGAGGTTTTGGCCAGGGAATATCTCAGAACTCAAAAGTAGCAGAGAATTGAAATTTTGGGGTTGCGAATCAAAGCAATTGGTGCAGCTTTTTCTGATATTATGTTACCCAATGAGCTCTTTGTTCTCGGCCACGTGACATCAAAATTAATAATGGAACAACCTGTATATTTTGGCACAAATAGCAATATATTTGACAGCTTGACGCGTGAGGATAAACGCCATTTTCCGTGAGACTGTACCTACAGTGCAATATAAGTTACTTTTTTATGTGATCGTAGGAAAAGGAATCATATCAACCCTGAAAATATGACAGAAAGTAATGTTTATCGTCCCTTTGGCTGCTATAGCATATTATGGGACAAGGACAGAAAATGAGCTTTAGTAGAACACAGCTATTAGCTATACGAGCAAGCCAAGCGAATCGAGGCAGGTGTTCATAATTGAAAAATAAAAATGGCGGCTCCAATATGGCGGATGAGTTTTGTGATTATGGTCTGATTCGACTCTAAATTGGTTCTTCTTGGTCAAAGTTTATGAATTTTTGGTCAAAATTCATGAATTCAAAATGGCGGCTGCAAGATGGAGGACGAGATTTGTGATTTTGGTCCAATTCTTTTCAAAAGTGGTATGTGGGAGTTTCTGAGATCGGATGTTATGAAATTTTTGTTAAAATTCATAAATTCAATATGGCGGCTCCAAAATGGCGACCGGGTTTCGTTATTTTGGTCCAATTCGATTCAAAATTGGTATGTAGGGGTTTGTGTGGTCGGGGATTATGATTTTTTTGATAAAATTCATAAATTGAAAATGACTGACTATCTGCTTATCGATCGATGATCCCAAAACATCTTTCAAGAAAATACTCACGCCATAGTGGGCATCATCTATATGAGCTTTAGCAACGTCGTAAATTCTCAAAATCCGCGAAAACATAATATCGTGTTTTCAAGATGGTCCGTGTTTTCAGGAATTCCAAAATTCAATTTTTTCCTTTTTAGCCATGTCAAGAAACATATTGAAAACATGCTTTCATTAGACAAATAAAATTCTCAACTACTGTGTCACGGCTGTCTATTTGTTAATATTCCTTTGCTATTTTATTTCACTGTCAATCATTTCACGTAACATGTCGGTTTCATTATGAACCACCCTGTATATTTCAACAATCCACATACCCACGATGATCGAAAAGACCAGAAATACAGATATAGAAACATCAATTCAATATTAAATGCAAATATCTGCACCTCATATAGGTTATATTTCTACAGCGATTGTCATTACTGTCATGATAACTATAATTGCCAATGTTATTTTCCAAAGAAAAACTTCATTCCATTGAACATTATGGATAGTAAGTATTGCCAAGAAAGTTATCATAAAACTCTCGTATCTAACCGTGAAAACATTTCATTGATTCACCAACATCGATAAATTGAGAATGGAAACAAACGCCTATGATGTCAGGAAACAATAAGCGAAAACAACAGACGATACACAGTATGAAAAAGAGGCCACAGTCGAACAGTTGAACGTCCAGAATGCAAGCGTTGCTTGCTCAAATTTTCACATAGGATTCGGTGGAATGAAGTGGCCGACGCTGTGCTACGGTAATGAAAAGTGCCGCGTCGCATACTAAGCAGCTTTCTGGGGTTATTGGTAAAGGCGAAAGCATCTTCCCGCCTGCCTGCCTATCTGCACCTTGTGATCGTGTAGCTACCGAGCATGTGTCAGGAAACACCAAAAAACACTTTATCAAAGCAACAATGCTGGACATTCGAACACAGGCGAAGACGATACACCCTTGAAATAACGCGGATAATTTTTACTACGGCATTTCTGCGGACATATACAGAAAAAAACGGAAAGACTTAGGGCGATAGTGAAAAGTTAAATTAAATGACAAATATTATGTTTCAGTTTATTTTGTTCCATTCCGTTTTTTGCTTGCCTATATTGCACGGTTTTGATTTCCCTGAAAATACACCAAAGAATACTTGATATCATATTTTGAGATTATAAAATGTCCATAAATATTGTTTTTGTACAACTGTCAAAAAAACTTGACATATCTGCATCTCTATTGATACGTAAATGTTTAATTTTTTTTAACCGTGAAAAAAATATTTTTTTCACTGCCAAAATAATTCACAAAATAAACATGAAATATTACTTTTTGAAGGATTTATTTTCAACAATTTCATGCAACTAGCAATTGCGGAGACATCCTTGTAGGGCTCTGCACGGAAATTCATTAGATGTAATTCAACGTTCGTCGTGGTATTAGCCAGGAAAGTAGTTGTTTTCTCATGGATTTTCGACCCAATTATTCCTATTGTATAAGATTATGGCAATAAGCGTGGTCCTGGTAGTGCAGGACATCTTGTTTTTTTTCTATTTCTCAATGAGTTGATTCCACAATTTCATCAGATATTTTAATTTGTTTGGAAAAAGATGGACAATTCAATATTTTGTTAGGAATCTCAATTTTGTTATTCAAACTATGCTCTATATATGCTCTGCTACGGAGGCAGATTTCCAGCCACCGTGACGTTTTATGGATATAGTGTTGCCCCCTGCATTGGCCAGAAGAGTTACAAAACTTCTGAAACTTGTCCTGCGGACTCGTTGTATTTTCAGCTTTGGAATTGGAATTCATTAATATTCTAAAAAATTATCGGAATAATCATACCACTTATTATATTACCCCTGAAAACATTGAATAATATTTTCAAAACAACTGTCGTTCAAAAGCGATCGGGACAAAAAACCACGTCAAGATGTATTGGAATTATTCATTTTCAATATATTTCAGACGATGTAAATTCACATTCACAGTTGTACAATAAATGTTGTTTGACTTTCGTGTATAAAATTCGTGTTTTGATGGCACATTTGATATATATATATATATATTGAATAATGTTGGTCCTAACACGGATCCTTGAGGTACTCCACAGTCGATCACCTTATTACTGCTCAGTACATCATCAATTTTCACGGCCTGACTCCTTCCTGTTAAGTAACTTTCAAATAATTTCAATATGTTACCCCATATTCCAGAATCTGCCAAAGACTGAAGGAGAAGATGATTATACAATAATAATAATATAATCGGTAATGGATTATAGAGCCTTTGCTCGGGAAGAAATCGAGTTAAAGACAGAACTAACGATAGAATTAATAATCAGATGCAGAGGCACGATTTTTGAAAAAAAACTTGAGTCGATTGTCTGAAAAAAATATCTGTCTATAAACCTCGATAAAATAGGGAATTGGTAGACCGACAAAAGCAGAAAAGTCGGCACACACTTGTTAGGCCGAATGCCCTGGGGTCCTCGAGCGTATATAAATATTTGCGTTCGGAGGAAGGTCCCGGTGAAAATCTCTAGTAATAATCTGCGTATATATCCCGTGTAGTCTCCAGGCGTTGCTCGACCTCCGACCTCGGGGCCTAAGTGAACCTCTACGATCCGATATTAAATTTGTATTTTTACGCTGATTCCGTAGAACATTCTGGAAACGTGACCAGAAAGTAAACCGGGGTACTATTAACGATCCGGAAACAGCAGCATTACGTTGGTCAAAATCTATTGGCGAGTCGTCGCACAGACACAACTCAGCCATCATGGATGTCTGTCTACAGGGCGATGCGAATTGGCGAAACACGCGGGCTCGTGCATGGTAATTGAAGACAACTATAAGAAAATAATGAGAGGATAATAATAATGAGAATGGGGTTTGTTGATTTTTGTTCGAAAATATGAATAGAATATTCATAAAATTTTTTGGTGTCAAAAAACCATATGAAAACTGATTCAGAGCTGACCAACTCGAGAACGGTTAGAGATAGACAAATTCTGCGAACGCCAATCGATTCAAAATAGCCGAATTGGTATAAACTCAGAATTCTAACAAAAAAAATCGACGAACAAAAAAGTCGAGTATATCATGATAGATAATTTTTTGAACTTTTTTAATTTTTATTTTTCGAATTTCAAATGTTTGCCCTCAAATGTATTTTAACTTGCTGATTCCGTATCTTTGAACGAAATATTTTTGGCGCCAAAAAAATATTTGAAAACTGATTCAGAGCTGACCAACTCGAGAACAGTTAGAAATAGACAAATTCTGCAAACGCCAATCGATTCAAAATGGCTAAATTAGCATATGATGAGAATTTGAACGGAAAAAATTGACGGACAAAAAGTCGAGTATATCATGAATCATGATAGATAATTTTTTGAACTTTTTTCATTTGCATTTTTCGAATTCCAAATTTTTGTCCTCAAGCGTATTTTGAAGTGCTGCTTTCGAATCCTTGAACGAAAATGTCGAAAACTCATCAGAAATATTTTTGGCGCCAAAAAAACCATTTGAAAACTGATTCAGAGCTGACCAACTCGAATGGTTAGAGATAGACAAATTCTGCGAACGCCAATCGATTCAAAATGGCTGAATTAGTATATGCTGAGAATTTGAACGAAAAAAATCGACGGACAAAAAAGTCGAGTATATCATGGATCATGATAGATAATTTTTTGAACTTTTTTAATTTGCATTTTTCGAATTTCAAATTTTTGTCCTCAAACGTATTTTGACGTGCTGATTCCGAATTTTTTAACGAAAATGTCGAAAATTCATCGGAACTATTTTTGGCGCCAAAAAAAACATTTGAAAACTGATTCAGAGCTGACCAACTCGAGAACGGTTAGAGATAGACAAATTCTGCGAACGCCAATCGATTCAAAATGGCTGAATTAGTATATGCTGAGAATTTGAACGAATAAAATCGATGGACAAAAAAGTCGAGTATATCATCAATCATGATAGATAATTTTTTGAACTTTTTTAATTTGCATTTTTCGAATTTCAAATTTCTGTCCTCAAACGTATTTTGACGTACTGATTCCGAATCTTTGAACGAAAATGTCGAAAACTCATCGGAAATATTTTTGGCGCCAAAAAAACATTTGAAAACTCATTCAGAGCTGACCAACTCGAGAACGGTTAGAGATAGACAAATTCTGCGAACGCCAATCGATTCAAAATGGCTGAATAGTATATGCTGAGAATTTGAACGAAAAAAAATCGACGGACAAAAAAGTCGAGTATATCATGAATCATGATAGATAATTTTTTGAACTTTTTTAATTTGCATTTTTCGAATTTCAAATTTTTGTCCTCAAACGTATTTTGACGTGCTGATTTCGAATCTTTGAACGAAATTGTCGAAAACTCATCGGAAATATTTTTGGCGCCAAAAAAACCATTTGAAAACTGATTCCGAGCTGACCAACTCGAGAACGGTTAGAGATAGACAAATTCTGCGAACGCCGATCGATTCAAAATGGCTGAATTAGTATATGCTGAGAATTTGAACGAATAAAATCGATGGACAAAAAAGTCGAGTATATCATCAATCATGATAGATAATTTTTTGAACTTTTTTAATTTGCATTTTTCGAATTTCAAATTTTTGTCCTCAAACGTATTTTGACGTACTGATTCCGAATCTTTGGACGAAAATGTCGAAAACTCATCAGAAATATTTTTGGCGCCAAAAAAACCATTTGAAAACTGATTCAGAGCTGACCAACTCGAATGGTTAGAGATAGACAAATTCTGCGAACGCCAATCGATTCAAAATGGCTGAATTAGTATATGCTGAGAATTTGAACGAAAAAAATCGACGGACAAAAAAGTCGAGTATATCATGGATCATGATAGATAATTTTTTGAACTTTTTTAATTTGCATTTTTCGAATTTCAAATTTTTGTCCTCAAACGTATTTTGACGTGCTGATTCAGAATCTTTGAACAGAAATAGCGAAAACTCATCGGAACTATTTTTGGCGCCAAAAAAAACATTTGAAAACAGATTCAAAGTGACCAACTCGAGAACGGTTAGAGATAGACAAATTCTGCGAACGCCAATCGATTCAAAATGGCTGAATTAGTATATGCTGAGAATTTGAACGGAAAAAATCGACGGACAAAAAAGTCGAGTACCTATATCATGAATCATGATAGATAATTTTTTGAACTTTTTTAATTTGCATTTTTCGAATTTCAAATTTTTGTCCTCAAACGTATTTTGACGTGCTGATTTCGAATCTTTGAACGAAATTGTCGAAAACTCATCGGAAATATTTTTGGCGCCAAAAAAACCATTTGAAAACTGATTCAGAGCTGACCAACTCGAGAACGGTTAGAGATAGACAAATACTGCGAACGCCAATCGATTCAAAATGACTGAATTAGTATATGCTGAGAATTTGAACGGAAAAAATTGACGGACAAAAAAGTCGAGTACATCATGAATCATGATAGATAATTTTTTGAACATTTTTAATTTGCATTTTTCGAATTTCAAATTTTTGTTCTCAAACGTATTTTAACGTGCTGATTCCGAATCTTTGAACAGAAATAGCGAAAACTCATCGGAAATATTTTTGGCGCCAAAAAAACCATTTGAAAACTGATTCAGAGCTGACCAACTCGAGAACGGTTAGAGATAGACAAATTCTGCGAACGCCAATCGATTCAAAATGGCTGAATAGTATATGCTGAGAATTTGAACGAAAAAAAATCGACGGACAAAAAAGTCGAGTATATCATGAATCATGATAGATAATTTTTTGAACTTTTTTAATTTGCATTTTTCGAATTTCAAATTTTTGTTCTCAAACGTATTTTGACGTGCTGATTCAGAATCTTTGAACAGAAATAGCGAAAACTCATCGGAAATATTTTTGGCGCCAAAAAAACCAATTGAAAACAGATTCAAAGTGACCAACCCGAGAACGGTTAGAGATAGACAAATTCTGCGAACGCCAATCGATTCAAAATGGCTGAATTAGTATATGCTGAGAATTTGAACGGAAAAAATCGACGGACAAAAAAGTCGAGTACCTATATCATGAATCATGATAGATAATTTTTTGAACTTTTTTAATTTGCATTTTTCGAATTTCAAATTTTTGTCCTCAAACGTATTTTGACGTGCTGATTCCGAATTTTTTAACGAAAATGTCGAAAATTCATCGGAACTATTTTTGGCGCCAAAAAAAACATTTGAAAACTGATTCAGAGCTGACCAACTCGAGAACGGTTAGAGATAGACAAATTCTGCGAACGCCATTCGATTCAAAATGGCTGAATTAGTATATGCTGAGAATTTGAACGAATAAAATCGATGGACAAAAAAGTCGAGTATATCATCAATCATGATAGATAATTTTTTGAACTTTTTTAATTTGCATTTTTCGAATTTCAAATTTCTGTCCTCAAACGTATTTTGACGTACTGATTCCGAATCTTTGAACGAAAATGTCGAAAACTCATCGGAAATATTTTTGGCGCCAAAAAAACATTTGAAAACTCATTCAGAGCTGACCAACTCGAGAACGGTTAGAGATAGACAAATTCTGCGAACGCCAATCGATTCAAAATGGCTGAATAGTATATGCTGAGAATTTGAACGAAAAAAAATCGACGGACAAAAAAGTCGAGTATATCATGAATCATGATAGATAATTTTTTGAACTTTTTTAATTTGCATTTTTCGAATTTCAAATTTTTGTCCTCAAACGTATTTTGACGTGCTGATTTCGAATCTTTGAACGAAATTGTCGAAAACTCATCGGAAATATTTTTGGCGCCAAAAAAACCATTTGAAAACTGATTCCGAGCTGACCAACTCGAGAACGGTTAGAGATAGACAAATTCTGCGAACGCCGATCGATTCAAAATGGCTGAATTAGTATATGCTGAGAATTTGAACGAATAAAATCGATGGACAAAAAAGTCGAGTATATCATCAATCATGATAGATAATTTTTTGAACTTTTTTAATTTGCATTTTTCGAATTTCAAATTTTTGTCCTCAAACGTATTTTGACGTACTGATTCCGAATCTTTGAACGAAAATGTCGAAAACTCATCGGAAATATTTTTGGCGCCAAAAAAAACATTTGAAAACTGATTCAGAGCTGACCAACTCGAGAACGGTTAGAGATAGACAAATTCTGCGAACGCCAATCGATTCAAAATGGCTGAATAGTATATGCTGAGAATTTGAACGAAAAAAAATCGACGGACAAAAAAGTCGAGTATATCATGAATCATGATAGATAATTTTTTGAACTTTTTTAATTTGCATTTTTCGAATTTCAAATTTTTGTTCTCAAACGTATTTTGACGTGCTGATTCAGAATCTTTGAACAGAAATAGCGAAAACTCATCGGAAATATTTTTGGCGCCAAAAAAACCAATTGAAAACAGATTCAAAGTGACCAACCCGAGAACGGTTAGAGATAGACAAATTCTGCGAACGCCAATCGATTCAAAATGGCTGAATTAGTATATGCTGAGAATTTGAACGGAAAAAATCGACGGACAAAAAAGTCGAGTACCTATATCATGAATCATGATAGATAATTTTTTGAACTTTTTTAATTTGCATTTTTCGAATTTCAAATTTTTGTCCTCAAACGTATTTTGACGTGCTGATTTCGAATCTTTGAACGAAATTGTCGAAAACTCATCGGAAATATTTTTGGCGCCAAAAAAACCATTTGAAAACTGATTCAGAGCTGACCAACTCGAGAACGGTTAGAGATAGACAAATACTGCGAACGCCAATCGATTCAAAATGACTGAATTAGTATATGCTGAGAATTTGAACGGAAAAAATTGACGGACAAAAAAGTCGAGTATATCATGAATCATGATAGATAATTTTTTGAACATTTTTAATTTGCATTTTTCGAATTTCAAATTTTTGTTCTCAAACGTATTTTAACGTGCTGATTCCGAATCTTTGAACAGAAATAGCGAAAACTCATCGGAAATATTTTTGGCGCCAAAAAAAACAATTGAAAACAGATTCAAACTGACCAACCCGAGAACGGTTAGAGATAGACAAATTCTGCGAACGCCAATCGATTCAAAATGGCTGAATTAGTATATGCTGAGAATTTGAACGGAAAAAATCGACGGACAAAAAAGTCGAGTACTTATATCATGAATCATGATAGATAATTTTTTGAACTTTTTTAATTTGCATTTTTCGAATTTCAAATTTTTGTCCTCAAACGTATTTTGACGTGCTGATTTCGAATCTTTGAACGAAATTGTCGAAAACTCATCGGAAATATTTTTGGCGCCAAAAAAACCATTTGAAAACTGATTCAGAGCTGACCAACTCGAGAACGGTTAGAGATAGACAAATACTGCGAACGCCAATCGATTCAAAATGACTGAATTAGTATATGCTGAGAATTTGAACGGAAAAAATTGACGGACAAAAAAGTCGAGTATATCATGAATCATGATAGATAATTTTTTGAACATTTTTAATTTGCATTTTTCGAATTTCAAATTTTTGTTCTCAAACGTATTTTAACGTGCTGATTCCGAATCTTTGAACAGAAATAGCGAAAACTCATCGGAAATATTTTTGGCGCCAAAAAAAACAATTGAAAACAGATTCAAACTGACCAACCCGAGAACGGTTAGAGATAGACAAATTCTGCGAACGCCAATCGATTCAAAATGGCTGAATTAGTATATGCTGAGAATTTGAACGGAAAAAATCGACGGACAAAAAAGTCGAGTACTTATATCATGAATCATGATAGATAATTTTTTGAACTTTTTTAATTTGCATTTTTCGAATTTCAAATTTTTGTCCTCAAACGTATTTTGACGTGCTGATTCCGAATTTTTTAACGAAAATGTCGAAAATTCATCGGAACTATTTTTGGCGCCAAAAAAAACATTTGAAAACTGATTCAGAGCTGACCAACTCGAGAACGGTTAGAGATAGACAAATTCTGCGAACGCCAATCGATTCAAAATGGCTGAATTAGTATATGCTGAGAATTTGAACGAATAAAATCGATGGACAAAAAAGTCGAGTATATCATCAATCATGATAGATAATTTTTTGAACTTTTTTAATTTGCATTTTTCGAATTTCAAATTTCTGTCCTCAAACGTCTTTTGACGTACTGATTCCGAATCTTTGAACGAAAAGGTCGAAAACTCATCGGAAATATTTTTGGCGCCAAAAAAACATTTGAAAACTCATTCAGAGCTGACCAACTCGAGAACGGTTAGAGATAGACAAATTCTGCGAACGCCAATCGATTCAAAATGGCTGAATAGTATATGCTGAGAATTTGAACGAAAAAAAATCGACGGACAAAAAAGTCGAGTATATCATGAATCACGATAGATAATTTTTTGAACTTTTTTAATTTGCATTTTTCGAATTTCAAATTTTTGTCCTCAAACGTATTTTGACGTGCTGATTTCGAATCTTTGAACGAAAATGTCGAAAACTCATCGGAAATATTTTTGGCGCCAAAAAAACCATTTGAAAACTGATTCAGAGCTGACCAACTCGAGAACGGCTAGAGATAGACAAATTCTGCGAACGCCAATCGATTCAAAATGACTGAATTAGTATATGCTGAGAATTTGAACGGAAAAAATTGACGGACAAAAAAGTCGAGTACATCATGAATCATGATAGATAATTTTTTGAACTTTTATAATTTGCATTTTTCGAATTTCAAATTTTTGTTCTCAAACGTATTTTGACGTGCTGATTCCGAATCTTTGAACAGAAATAGCGAAAACTCATCGGAAATATTTTTGGCGCCAAAAAAACCAATTGAAAACAGATTCAAACTGACCAACCCGAGAACGGTTAGAGATAGACAAATTCTGCGAACGCCAATCGATTCAAAATGGCTGAATTAGTATATGCTGAGAATTTGAACGGAAAAAATCGACGGACAAAAAAGTCGAGTACTTATATCATGAATCATGATAGATAATTTTTTGAACTTTTTTAATTTGCATTTTTCGAATTTCAAATTTTTGTCCTCAAACGTATGTTGACGTACTGATTCCGAATCTTTGAACGAAAATGTCGAATACTCATCGGAAATATTTTTGGCGCCAAAAAAAACATTTGAAAACTGATTCAGACCTGATCAACTCGAGAACGGTTAGAGATAGACAAATTCTGCGAACGCCAATCGCTTCAAAATGACTGAATTAGTATATGCTGAGAATTTGAACGGAAAAAATTGACGGACAAAAAAGTTGAGTACATCATGAATCATGATAGATAATTTTTTGAACTTTTTTAATTTGCATTTTTCGAATTTCAAATTTTTGTCCTCAAACGTATTTTGACGTGCTGATTTCGAATCTTTGAACGAAATTGTCCAAAACTCATCGGAAATATTTTTGGCGCCAAAAAAACCATTTGAAAACTGATTCAGAGCTGACCAACTCGAGAACGGTTAGAGATAGACAAATTCGGCGAACGCCAATCGATTCAAAATGACTGAATTAGTATATGCTGAGAATTTGAACGGAAAAAATTGACGGACAAAAAAGTCGAGTACATCATGAATCATGATAGATAATTTTTTGAACTTTTTTAATTTACATTTTTCGAATTTAAAATTTTTGTTCTCAAACGTATTTTGACGTGCTGATTCCGAATCTTTGAACAGAAATAGCGAAAACTCATCGGAAATATTTTTGGCGCCAAAAAAACCAATTGAAAACAGATTCAAACTGACCAACCCGAGAACGGTTAGAGATAGACAAATTCTGCGAACGCCAATCGATTCAAAATGGCTGAATTAGTATATGCTGAGAATTTGAACGGAAAAAATCTACGGACAAAAAAGTCGAGTACTTATATCATGAATCATGATAGATAATTTTTTGAACTTTTTTAATTTGCATTTTTCGAATTTCAAATTTTTGTCCTCAAACGTATTTTGACGTGCTGATTCCGAATTTTTTAACGAAAATGTCGAAAATTCATCGGAACTATTTTTGGCGCCAAAAAAAACATTTGAAAACTGATTCAGAGCTGACCAACTCGAGAACGGTTAGAGATAGACAAATTCTGCGAACGCCAATCGATTCAAAATAGCCGAATTGGTATAACCTCAGAATTCTAACAAAAAAAATCGACGGACAAAAAAGTCGAGTATATCATGAATCATGATAGATAATTTTTTGAACTTTTTTAATTTGCATTTTTCGAATTTCAAATTTTTGTCCTCAAACATATTTTGACGTACTGATTCCGAATCCTTGAACTAAAATGTCGAAAACTCATCGGAAATATTTTTGGCGCCAAAAAAACCATTTGAAAACTGATTCAGAGCTGACCAACTCGAGAACGGTTCGAGATAGACAAATTCTGCGAACGCCAATCGATTCAAAATGACTGAATTAGTATATGCTGAGAATTTGAACGGAAAAAATTGACGGACAAAAAAGTCGAGTACATCATGAATCATGATAGATAATTTTTTGAACTTTTTTAATTTGCATTTTTCGAATTTCAAATTTTTGTCCTCAAACGTATTTTAACGTACTGATTCCGAATCTTTGAACGAAAATGTCGAAAACTCATCGGAAATATTTTTGGCGCCAAAAAAACCAATTGAAAACAGATTCAAACTGACCAACCCGAGAACGGTAAGAGATAGACAAATTCTGCGAACGCCAATAGATTCAAAATGGCTGAATTAGTATATGCTGAGAATTTGAACAGAAAAAATCGACGGACAAAAAAGTCGAGTACATCATGAATCATGATAGATAATTTTTTGAACTTTTTTAATTTGCATTATTCGAATTTCAAATTTTTGTCCTCAAACGTATTTTGACGTACTGATTCCGAATCTTTGAACGAAAATGTCGAAAACTCATCGGAAATATTTTTGGCGCCAAAAAAACCATTTGAAAACTGATTCAGAGCTGACCAACTCGAGAACGGCTAGAGATAGACAAATTCTGCGAACGCCAATCGATTCAAAATGACTGAATTAGTATATGCTGAGAATTTGAACGGAAAAAATTGACGGACAAAAAAGTCGAGTACATCATGAATCATGATAGATAATTTTTTGAACTTTTTTAATTTGCATTTTTCGAATTTCAAATTTTTGTCCTCAAACGTATTTTGACGTACTGATTCCGAATCTTTGAACGAAAATGTCGAAAACTAATCGGAAATATTTTTGGCGCCAAAAAAACCAATTGAAAACAGATTCAAACTGACCAACCCGAGAACGGTTAGAGATAGACAAATTCTGCGAACGCCAATCGATTCAAAATGGCTGAATTAGTATATGCTGAGAATTTGAACGGAAAAAATCGACGGACACAAAAGTCGAGTACTTATATCATGAATCATGATAGATAATTTTTTTAACTTTTTTAATTTGCATTTTTCGAATTTCAAATTTTTGTCCTCTAACGTATTTTGACGTACTGATTTCGAATCTTTGAACGAAATTGTCGAAAACTCATCGTAAATATTTTTGGCGCCAAAAAAACCATTTGAAAACTGATTCAGAGCTGACCAACTCGAGAACGGTTAGAGATAGACAAATTCTGCGAACGCCAATCGATTCAAAATGACTGAATTAGTATATGCTGAGAATTTGAACGGAAAAAATTGACGGACAAAAAAGTCGAGTACATCATGAATCATGATAGATAATTTTTTGAACTTTTTTAATTTGCATTTTTCGAATTTCAAATTTTTGTCCTCAAACGTATTTTGACGTACTGATTCCGAATCTTTGAACGAAAATGTCGAAAACTCATCGGAAATATTTTTGGCGCCAAAAAAACCAATTGAAAACAGATTCAAACTGACCAACCCGAGAACGGTTAGAGATAGACAAATTCTGCGAACGCCAATCGATTCAAAATGGCTGAATTAGTATATGCTGAGAATTTGAACGGAAAAAATCGACGGACAAAAAAGTCGAGTACTTATATCATGAATCATGATAGATAATTTTTTTAACTTTTTTAATTTGCATTTTTCGAATTTCAAATTTTTGTCCTCAAACGTATTTTGACGTGCTGATTTCGAATCTTTGAATGAAATTGTCGAAAACTCATCGGAAATATTTTTGGCGCCAAAAAAACCATTTGAAAACTGATTCAGAGCTGACCAACTCGAGAACGGTTAGAGATAGACAAATTCTGCGAACGCCAATCGATTCAAAATGACTGAATTAGTATATGCTGAGAATTTGAACGGAAAAAATTGACGGACAAAAAAGTCGAGTACATCATGAATCATGATAGATCATTTTTTGAACTTTTTTAATTTGCATTTTTCGAATTTCAAATTTTTGTCCTCAAACGTATTTTGATGTACTGATTCCGAATCTTTGAACGAAAATGTCGAAAACTCATCGGAAATATTTTTGGCGCCAAAAAAACCATTTGAAAACTGATTCAGAGCTGACCAACTCGAGAACGGTTAGAGATAGACAAATTCTGCGAACGCCAATCGATTCAAAATGACTGAATTAGTATATGCTGAGAATTTGAACGGAAAAAATCGACGGACAAAAAAGTCGAGTACTTATATCATGAATCATGATAGATAATTTTTTGAACTTTTTTAATTTGCATTTTTCGAATTTCAAATTTTTGTTCTCAAACGTATTTTAACGTGCTGATTCCGAATCTTTGAACAGAAATAGCGAAAACGCATCGGAAATATTTTTGGCGCCAAAAAAACCATTTGAAAACTGATTCAGAGCTGACCAACTCGAGAACGGCTAGAGATAGACAAATTCTGCGAACGCCAATCGATTCAAAATGACTGAATTAGTATATGCTGAGAATTTGAACGGAAAAAATCTACGGACAAAAAAGTCGAGTACTTATATCATGAATCATGATAGATAATTTTTTGAACTTTTTTAATTTGCATTTTTCGAATTTCAAATTTTTGTCCTCAAACGTATTTTGATGTGCTGATTCCGAATTTTTTAACGAAAATGTCGAAAATTCATCGGAACTATTTTTGGCGCCAAAAAAAACATTTGAAAACTGATTCAGAGCTGACCAACTCGAGAACGGTTAGAGATAGACAAATTCTGCGAACGCCAATCGATTCAAAATAGCCGAATTGGTATAACCTCAGAATTCTAACAAAAAAAATCGACGGACAAAAAAGTCGAGTATATCATGAATCATGATAGATAATTTTTTGAACTTTTTTAATTTGCATTTTTCGAATTTCAAATTTTTGTCCTCAAACATATTTTGACGTACTGATTCCGAATCCTTGAACTAAAATGTCGAAAACTCATCGGAAATATTTTTGGCGCCAAAAAAACCATTTGAAAACTGATTCAGAGCTGACCAACTCGAGAACGGTTAGAGATAGACAAATTCTGCGAACGCCAATCGATTCAAAATGACTGAATTAGTATATGCTGAGAATTTGAACGGAAAAAATCGACGGACAAAAAAGTCGAGTACTTATATCATGAATCATGATAGATAATTTTTTGAACTTTTTTAATTTGCATTTTTCGAATTTCAAATTTTTGTTCTCAAACGTATTTTAACGTGCTGATTCCGAATCTTTGAACAGAAATAGCGAAAACGCATCGGAAATATTTTTGGCGCCAAAAAAACCATTTGAAAACTGATTCAGAGCTGACCAACTCGAGAACGGCTAGAGATAGACAAATTCTGCGAACGCCAATCGATTCAAAATGACTGAATTAGTAAATGCTGAGAATTTGAACGGAAAAAATCTACGGACAAAAAAGTCGAGTACTTATATCATGAATCATGATAGATAATTTTTTGAACTTTTTTAATTTGCATTTTTCGAATTTCAAATTTTTGTCCTCAAACGTATTTTGACGTGCTGATTCCGAATTTTTTAACGAAAATGTCGAAAATTCATCGGAACTATTTTTGGCGCCAAAAAAAACATTTGAAAACTGATTCAGAGCTGACCAACTCGAGAACGGTTAGAGATAGACAAATTCTGCGAACGCCAATCGATTCAAAATAGCCGAATTGGTATAACCTCAGAATTCTAACAAAAAAAATCGACGGACAAAAAAGTCGAGTATATCATGAATCATGATAGATAATTTTTTGAACTTTTTTAATTTGCATTTTTCGAATTTCAAATTTTTGTCCTCAAACATATTTTGACGTACTGATTCCGAATCCTTGAACTAAAATGTCGAAAACTCATCGGAAATATTTTTGGCGCCAAAAAAACCATTTGAAAACTGATTCAGAGCTGACCAACTCGAGAACGGTTCGAGATAGACAAATTCTGCGAACGCCAATCGATTCAAAATGACTGAATTAGTATATGCTGAGAATTTGAACGGAAAAAATTGACGGACAAAAAAGTCGAGTACATCATGAATCATGATAGATAATTTTTTGAACTTTTTTAATTTGCATTTTTCGAATTTCAAATTTTTGTCCTCAAACGTATTTTGACGTACTGATTCCGAATCTTTGAACGAAAATGTCGAAAACTCATCGGAAATATTTTTGGCGCCAAAAAAACCAATTGAAAACAGATTCAAACTGACCAACCCGAGAACGGTTAGAGATAGACAAATTCTGCGAACGCCAATCGATTCAAAATGGCTGAATTAGTATATGCTGAGAATTTGAACGGAAAAAATCGACGGACAAAAAAGTCGAGTACTTATATCATGAATCATGATAGATAATTTTTTTAACTTTTTTAATTTGCATTTTTCGAATTTCAAATTTTTGTCCTCAAACGTATTTTGACGTGCTGATTTCGAATCTTTGAATGAAATTGTCGAAAACTCATCGGAAATATTTTTGGCGCCAAAAAAACCATTTGAAAACTGATTCAGAGCTGACCAACTCGAGAACGGTTAGAGATAGACAAATTCTGCGAACGCCAATCGATTCAAAATGACTGAATTAGTATATGCTGAGAATTTGAACGGAAAAAATTGACGGACAAAAAAGTCGAGTACATCATGAATCATGATAGATCATTTTTTGAACTTTTTTAATTTGCATTTTTCGAATTTCAAATTTTTGTCCTCAAACGTATTTTGATGTACTGATTCCGAATCTTTGAACGAAAATGTCGAAAACTCATCGGAAATATTTTTGGCGCCAAAAAAACCATTTGAAAACTGATTCAGAGCTGACCAACTCGAGAACGGTTAGAGATAGACAAATTCTGCGAACGCCAATCGATTCAAAATGACTGAATTAGTATATGCTGAGAATTTGAACGGAAAAAATCGACGGACAAAAAAGTCGAGTACTTATATCATGAATCATGATAGATAATTTTTTGAACTTTTTTAATTTGCATTTTTCGAATTTCAAATTTTTGTTCTCAAACGTATTTTAACGTGCTGATTCCGAATCTTTGAACAGAAATAGCGAAAACGCATCGGAAATATTTTTGGCGCCAAAAAAACCATTTGAAAACTGATTCAGAGCTGACCAACTCGAGAACGGCTAGAGATAGACAAATTCTGCGAACGCCAATCGATTCAAAATGACTGAATTAGTATATGCTGAGAATTTGAACGGAAAAAATCTACGGACAAAAAAGTCGAGTACTTATATCATGAATCATGATAGATAATTTTTTGAACTTTTTTAATTTGCATTTTTCGAATTTCAAATTTTTGTCCTCAAACGTATTTTGACGTGCTGATTCCGAATTTTTTAACGAAAATGTCGAAAATTCATCGGAACTATTTTTGGCGCCAAAAAAAACATTTGAAAACTGATTCAGAGCTGACCAACTCGAGAACGGTTAGAGATAGACAAATTCTGCGAACGCCAATCGATTCAAAATAGCCGAATTGGTATAACCTCAGAATTCTAACAAAAAAAATCGACGGACAAAAAAGTCGAGTATATCATGAATCATGATAGATAATTTTTTGAACTTTTTTAATTTGCATTTTTCGAATTTCAAATTTTTGTCCTCAAACATATTTTGACGTACTGATTCCGAATCCTTGAACTAAAATGTCGAAAACTCATCGGAAATATTTTTGGCGCCAAAAAAACCATTTGAAAACTGATTCAGAGCTGACCAACTCGAGAACGGTTAGAGATAGACAAATTCTGCGAACGCCAATCGATTCAAAATGACTGAATTAGTATATGCTGAGAATTTGAACGGAAAAAATCGACGGACAAAAAAGTCGAGTACTTATATCATGAATCATGATAGATAATTTTTTGAACTTTTTTAATTTGCATTTTTCGAATTTCAAATTTTTGTTCTCAAACGTATTTTAACGTGCTGATTCCGAATCTTTGAACAGAAATAGCGAAAACGCATCGGAAATATTTTTGGCGCCAAAAAAACCATTTGAAAACTGATTCAGAGCTGACCAACTCGAGAACGGCTAGAGATAGACAAATTCTGCGAACGCCAATCGATTCAAAATGACTGAATTAGTAAATGCTGAGAATTTGAACGGAAAAAATCTACGGACAAAAAAGTCGAGTACTTATATCATGAATCATGATAGATAATTTTTTGAACTTTTTTAATTTGCATTTTTCGAATTTCAAATTTTTGTCCTCAAACGTATTTTGACGTGCTGATTCCGAATTTTTTAACGAAAATGTCGAAAATTCATCGGAACTATTTTTGGCGCCAAAAAAAACATTTGAAAACTGATTCAGAGCTGACCAACTCGAGAACGGTTAGAGATAGACAAATTCTGCGAACGCCAATCGATTCAAAATAGCCGAATTGGTATAACCTCAGAATTCTAACAAAAAAAATCGACGGACAAAAAAGTCGAGTATATCATGAATCATGATAGATAATTTTTTGAACTTTTTTAATTTGCATTTTTCGAATTTCAAATTTTTGTCCTCAAACATATTTTGACGTACTGATTCCGAATCCTTGAACTAAAATGTCGAAAACTCATCGGAAATATTTTTGGCGCCAAAAAAACCATTTGAAAACTGATTCAGAGCTGACCAACTCGAGAACGGTTCGAGATAGACAAATTCTGCGAACGCCAATCGATTCAAAATGACTGAATTAGTATATGCTGAGAATTTGAACGGAAAAAATTGACGGACAAAAAAGTCGAGTACATCATGAATCATGATAGATAATTTTTTGAACTTTTTTAATTTGCATTTTTCGAATTTCAAATTTTTGTCCTCAAACGTATTTTGACGTACTGATTCCGAATCTTTGAACGAAAATGTCGAAAACTCATCGGAAATATTTTTGGCGCCAAAAAAACCAATTGAAAACAGATTCAAACTGACCAACCCGAGAACGGTTAGAGATAGACAAATTCTGCGAACGCCAATCGATTCAAAATGGCTGAATTAGTATATGCTGAGAATTTGAACGGAAAAAATCGACGGACAAAAAAGTCGAGTACATCATGAATCATGATAGATAATTTTTTGAACTTTTTTAATTTGCATTTTTCGAATTTCAAATTTTTGTCCTCAAACGTATTTTGACGTACTGATTCCGAATCTTTGAACGAAAATGTCGAAAACTCATCGGAAATATTTTTGGCGCCAAAAAAACCATTTGAAAACTGATTCAGAGCTGACCAACTCGAGAACGGCTAGAGATAGACAAATTCTGCGAACGCCAATCGATTCAAAATGACTGAATTAGTATATGCTGAGAATTTGAACGGAAAAAATTGACGGACAAAAAAGTCGAGTACATCATGAATCATGATAGATCATTTTTTGAACTTTTTTAATTTGCATTTTTCGAATTTCAAATTTTTGTCCTCAAACGTATTTTGACGTACTGATTCCGAATCTTTGAACGAAAATGTCGAAAACTCATCGGAAATATTTTTGGCGCCAAAAAAACCATTTGAAAACTGATTCAGAGCTGACCAACTCGAGAACGGTTAGAGATAGACAAATTCTGCGAACGCCAATCGATTCAAAATGACTGAATTAGTATATGCTGAGAATTTGAACGGAAAAAATCGACGGACAAAAAAGTCGAGTACATCATGAATCATGATAGATCATTTTTTGAACTTTTTTAATTTGCATTTTTCGAATTTCAAATTTTTGTCCTCAAACGTATTTTGACGTACTGATTCCGAATCTTTGAACGAAAATGTCGAAAACTCATCGGAAATATTTTTGGCGCCAAAAAAACCATTTGAAAACTGATTCAGAGCTGTCCAACTCGAGAACGGTTAGAGATAGACAAATTCTGCGAACGCCAATCGATTCAAAATGACTGAATTAGTATATGCTGAGAATTTGAACGGAAAAAATCGACGGACAAAAAAGTCGAGTACTTATATCATGAATCATGATAGATAATTTTTTGAACTTTTTTAATTTGCATTTTTCGAATTTCAAATTTTTGTTCTCAAACGTATTTTAACGTGCTGATTCCGAATCTTTGAACAGAAATAGCGAAAACGCATCGGAAATATTTTTGGCGCCAAAAAAACCATTTGAAAACTGATTCAGAGCTGACTAACTCGAGAACGGTTAGAGATAGACAAGTTCTGCGAACGCCAGTCGATTCAAAATGACTGAATTAGTATATGCTGAGAATTTGAACGGAAAAAATTGACGGACAAAAAAGTCGAGTACATCATGAATCATGATAGATAATTTTTTGAACTTTTTTAATTTGCATTTTTCGAATTTCAAATTTTTGTCCTCAAACGTATTTTGACGTACTGATTCCGAATCTTTGAACGAAAATGTCGAAAACTAATCGGAAATATTTTTGGCGCCAAAAAAACCAATTGAAAACAGATTCAAACTGACCAACCCGAGAACGGTTAGAGATAGACAAATTCTGCGAACGCCAATCGATTCAAAATGGCTGAATTAGTATATGCTGAGAATTTGAACGGAAAAAATCGACGGACAAAAAAGTCGAGTACTTATATCATGAATCATGATAGATAATTTTTTTAACTTTTTTAATTTGCATTTTTCGAATTTCAAATTTTTGTCCTCTAACGTATTTTGACGTGCTGATTTCGAATCTTTGAACGAAATTGTCGAAAACTCATCGTAAATATTTTTGGCGCCAAAAAAACCATTTGAAAACTGATTCAGAGCTGACCAACTCGAGAACGGTTAGAGATAGACAAATTCTGCGAACGCCAATCGATTCAAAATGACTGAATTAGTATATGCTGAGAATTTGAACGGAAAAAATTGACGGACAAAAAAGTCGAGTACATCATGAATCATGATAGATAATTTTTTGAACTTTTTTAATTTGCATTTTTCGAATTTCAAATTTTTGTCCTCAAACGTATTTTGACGTACTGATTCCGAATCTTTGAACGAAAATGTCGAAAACTCATCGGAAATATTTTTGGCGCCAAAAAAACCAATTGAAAACAGATTCAAACTGACCAACCCGAGAACGGTTAGAGATAGACAAATTCTGCGAACGCCAATCGATTCAAAATGGCTGAATTAGTATATGCTGAGAATTTGAACGGAAAAAATCGACGGACAAAAAAGTCGAGTACTTATATCATGAATCATGATAGATAATTTTTTTAACTTTTTTAATTTGCATTTTTCGAATTTCAAATTTTTGTCCTCAAACGTATTTTGACGTGCTGATTTCGAATCTTTGAACGAAATTGTCGAAAACTCATCGGAAATATTTTTGGCGCCAAAAAAACCATTTGAAAACTGATTCAGAGCTGACCAACTCGAGAACGGTTAGAGATAGACAAATTCTGCGAACGCCAATCGATTCAAAATGACTGAATTAGTATATGCTGAGAATTTGAACGGAAAAAATTGACGGACAAAAAAGTCGAGTACATCATGAATCATGATAGATCATTTTTTGAACTTTTTTAATTTGCATTTTTCGAATTTCAAATTTTTGTCCTCAAACGTATTTTGACGTACTGATTCCGAATCTTTGAACGAAAATGTCGAAAACTAATCGGAAATATTTTTGGCGCCAAAAAAACCAATTGAAAACAGATTCAAACTGACCAACCCGAGAACGGTTAGAGATAGACAAATTCTGCGAACGCCAATCGATTCAAAATGGCTGAATTAGTATATGCTGAGAATTTGAACGGAAAAAATCGACGGACAAAAAAGTCGAGTACTTATATCATGAATCATGATAGATAATTTTTTTAACTTTTTTAATTTGCATTTTTCGAATTTCGAATTTTTGTCCTCTAACGTATTTTGACGTGCTGATTTCGAATCTTTGAACGAAATTGTCGAAAACTCATCGTAAATATTTTTGGCGCCAAAAAAACCATTTGAAAACTGATTCAGAGCTGACCAACTCGAGAACGGTTAGAGATAGACAAATTCTGCGAACGCCAATCGATTCAAAATGACTGAATTAGTATATGCTGAGAATTTGAACGGAAAAAATTGACGGACAAAAAAGTCGAGTACATCATGAATCATGATAGATAATTTTTTGAACTTTTTTAATTTGCATTTTTCGAATTTCAAATTTTTGTCCTCAAACGTATTTTGACGTACTGATTCCGAATCTTTGAACGAAAATGTCGAAAACTCATCGGAAATATTTTTGGCGCCAAAAAAACCAATTGAAAACAGATTCAAACTGACCAACCCGAGAACGGTTAGAGATAGACAAATTCTGCGAACGCCAATCGATTCAAAATGGCTGAATTAGTATATGCTGAGAATTTGAACGGAAAAAATCGACGGACAAAAAAGTCGAGTACTTATATCATGAATCATGATAGATAATTTTTTTAACTTTTTTAATTTGCATTTTTCGAATTTCAAATTTTTGTCCTCAAACGTATTTTGACGTGCTGATTTCGAATCTTTGAACGAAATTGTCGAAAACTCATCGGAAATATTTTTGGCGCCAAAAAAACCATTTGAAAACTGATTCAGAGCTGACCAACTCGAGAACGGTTAGAGATAGACAAATTCTGCGAACGCCAATCGATTCAAAATGACTGAATTAGTATATGCTGAGAATTTGAACGGAAAAAATTGACGGACAAAAAAGTCGAGTACATCATGAATCATGATAGATCATTTTTTGAACTTTTTTAATTTGCATTTTTCGAATTTCAAATTTTTGTCCTCAAACGTATTTTGACGTACTGATTCCGAATCTTTGAACGAAAATGTCGAAAACTCATCGGAAATATTTTTGGCGCCAAAAAAACCATTTGAAAACTGATTCAGAGCTGACCAACTCGAGAACGGTTAGAGATAGACAAATTCTGCGAACGCCAATCGATTCAAAATGACTGAATTAGTATATGCTGAGAATTTGAACGGAAAAAATCGACGGACAAAAAAGTCGAGTACATCATGAATCATGATAGATCATTTTTTGAACTTTTTTAATTTGCATTTTTCGAATTTCAAATTTTTGTCCTCAAACGTATTTTGACGTACTGATTCCGAATCTTTGAACGAAAATGTCGAAAACTCATCGGAAATATTTTTGGCGCCAAAAAAACCATTTGAAAACTGATTCAGAGCTGTCCAACTCGAGAACGGTTAGAGATAGACAAATTCTGCGAACGCCAATCGATTCAAAATGACTGAATTAGTATATGCTGAGAATTTGAACGGAAAAAATCGACGGACAAAAAAGTCGAGTACTTATATCATGAATCATGATAGATAATTTTTTGAACTTTTTTAATTTGCATTTTTCGAATTTCAAATTTTTGTTCTCAAACGTATTTTAACGTGCTGATTCCGAATCTTTGAACAGAAATAGCGAAAACGCATCGGAAATATTTTTGGCGCCAAAAAAACCATTTGAAAACAGATTCAAACTGACCAAGAGCCTAATTTTTCTTGTATTCGAATCGTTAGGTACTGTATGGTAGATGAACTCACCTGATGAACCTTAGTTTCTGAGAGGAGTTTCGCAACTTCTCGTACAGAATTGGCTGTTTGGTCCGTGAAAGTTCCATCAGTTAGGCACGAATCAAGAAGATACATGGTCTTCTCGTCTTGCCTCAGATCTTTCTGCAGTTGTTCCAGCCTTGATTCCAGAGTTTTCCAAGCAGGAAGAAGGCTTTCTATTTGACATAATTTATCAGCCACCCTGAAAAAATGGCAACGATATAATTTTTCGATTTTTTTTTGTTATAAAATTACATTAAACACCCGTCTTTTACGGGAGTGTAAGAGGTTAGATTACACCCTGTTAATAATTTTAAAATTAAACTCAAAATAGTCGGGTTTTTGCAGCAAGTTCAAGAGAACTCTTTAAAGGTTGTTCAAGCTTTCGGAAATTATATTTTTTCCATCGTCAGGGAACTACAATAAATATAATCATGAAATGTAAAATATAGATGTAATTTTAAATATAAATGGCTCACATCTTTGTTGAGGATGATTACTGTGATCTTGAATATGAGATGATACATAAGATGAAGATGAATTATGATCATAAACATTTATATAAGTATATATAAAATGGAATGGCTAGGATATTGAGAGTCTAATTGAAATTTGAGTCAAGAATGCCAAGATGACTTTCTGTAATTGTTATTTTGGTAAACTCGTTGCTAAACTTCAATAACTCACCGTGTTCGAGCATTGTCGAATAGCTCGTATAGTTCTGAAATGTCTATTTTCAATGTGGATCCATTGAAATCTTCAGATGCATGGTTCTCAAGCGTAAATCGATGTACAAGGGCATTGAGAGATGCTAATTTCGCTCCTTGGCTGGTTATAGTTTCCAACAATCTCTGTAACAAAAGTGGTATTCAATAGTATAGATTTCCATAGCTCGGTCTAATGAATTGTAAGTTTTACTTCAATCATACGGTGGAAAATTAAAATTATTTGCATATGGCAATCCAAATTAAATATTCAAGTGAAAATTATGAACATTATTATTATTGGTTGTGTTGCTAGAAAAATGGATAAATGCAAGTACCAAACCAAAGTAACAACGCAAAACATCGACAGAATTCGCAGAATGCAAGCTCTCTCATGCTCCATCTCCATTTCCGTTGCAGACGGCAGCATTGCACAGGACATATAGGAGTCCCTCAGGGGCATTCAAGTGCCCTTCCGTCCAAGTAGCAGTGCCAAGATGGTCATCTGTATATCCCTGGCCACAGACATTCATAGCCGCTTGCATATAAATTACTCAAAGTTATGGCCCTGCTCGGCTCGACCTCATTTAAGTATTGACAGGCTCGCAAGAAAGTCTTACTAATTCAGGCCTATCTACGAGAATTGACCATATCGTTTCGAATGTATGAGGGGTTATTTGAACGATGGAGGGATTCGGACAGGGGTGCTGGTGACATTGCATTTGCGATTCTGATGTAGGTAATATTCGGTCAATTGACGAACTGATGATAATTGACAGGTTTCGTGGAAAATATAAATCTATTAAACGGATGATGTTCAAACTTTTTTTCAATCTATTTACAGGGTTAACCATGAAAATTATACAGCACCAAAACAAGTGGAAAACAAAGTGAAATTTGGAAATCGGGACAAAAAAGATGGAGGTGTAGGAAAGCGCCGCCTCTGGATCAGGCGTGTATACAAGGGAGGGAGGATAAAAGGGGTAATTATCCCCACGATCGAAGAAAATTTAGTGTTCCAATAAATATTAACATTAAGATTCACAAAATGAATCTAATTGAATTCAACTCGTGACTATCTAAATCCTAAAAACTGAAAAATGCCAATACTGCAGCGTGGCAACGAAAGTAGCCGGGGTTTGAATGTGATAAAAAGCTAATTTTGAATCATCTCATTTTTTTAAATATCTTTAGGGATCGCCCTGTATAACAGATAGTTTCAAAACATACGAATCGAATTATGCCAATTTTTTTTTAATATCCATCTGTTAGTTTCTGAGTTATAATCGGTCGATATTCTTCTAGACAACCATCAATTGTTCATCTTTTAACAGTTCCATCGAGATCGACCTGGAGTATTCAGTCTTCCCATCCATTCGTCATCAACCTCAGGATCTCTAAAACATCACATAATTCGAAAAATCAAGAATACCTCAGATTTACCACTTAGTCAGTCTGAATATTACAGGATATTTATTCTGATTCGTGATCCCGGAAAAAATTCATTACCCTGGACATATTTGTATTACTGCGTCATCTAGTTTCTAGGCATTGATACAGAAACGAACGGCCCGCACGCCTTCATTTATAAATCCAGGGTTCGAGACTCCACTAACGTGCTAATGACTCCCTTGAGTCTTTGGCTTCCGAAGTATAGATGGCGACAATATAATATTTAGCTTTTATTTTTGGTCTTGAACAACGATATCATTAGAAAATAGGACGTTTCATGGTTTTGGCTAAGTATTTCATATGGGCTCAATCTAGTATATACATTTTTAAATGTCCAAAATTAATACAAGTAGGTCAGGTACGTTTCAATTTGACTAAGAAGAATTATTTTTATGCTGCAGTCTGCTTTAACATGGTGCGCAGAGAGGGCGATACAATACAGAAAGAAGTTCTGTATCGATCTTGATTTTGATGATGGGTGTAACTCAAGCCGCGAACACTAGATGGAACAGCCTTTTCGAAAATACAGTTAATGAGGAGAAATCGTGTAAATTTTATTGTTTTTTGAATGGTAAGTTAACAAAACGACAAAATCTTATGGACTGCGGATATTTCAATATAAGTTTCAACCCTCACTCAGTTGTAAATTGTGTAAATTCATATTCTGTTCATGGAATCAAGAAATATTTTATTTGAATATGTAGATGAATAAATAATTTATCGACTTACATTGCAGGCATCGATTTCGTTATGGATATCTTCCACAGGGCAATCTTGCTTCAACATTTTCTTCTGGTCTGGCATATTCAGCGATTCAATGAAGGATTTTGATTCGAAGATTTGTTTGTGAATTCTTCTATATTCGTCCATAATTGAAATTTTTGTCTTGAAATTTCGCCATAGAATGAGTAATTCTGCAAAATAAACAAAAAT
This sequence comes from Chrysolina haemoptera, assembly GCA_958298965.1. Classification (NCBI taxonomy): domain Eukaryota; kingdom Metazoa; phylum Arthropoda; class Insecta; order Coleoptera; family Chrysomelidae; genus Chrysolina; species Chrysolina haemoptera. Next base: position 4,323,155 of record OY282596.1, on the reverse strand, counting down.
GGTGAGCAGATCTGAATGTAAATGATACCAGTTAAAAAAAAATCATCTATTGAAAATATTACTTTAAAAACCATATCCCAGTAAGTATAATCAAAGTATAAAACAAAGTGGCTGCAACTGATCGGCTTGCCGTTTCAGTCCTACCCTACTTTGTGGAGGGGTGAAATGGACTCAGAACTACCAAAGTAATGCATTTCTATAAGATATTACATTTATTGCACACGATTTTACTTCCCCAGACAACAAGGAGGCCGTGAACATAACAGAATTGTACTGGGAGCCTGCAAAATCATCAGGAGTTCAGGTGTCCCTCTCTGTCCACGAGCATTGAAGAGCAAGGCTTGGAGCATTAATTTTTGATGCAGCACCTCGTGCAGCGGATGAACTTGATCTCGCCTGGTCTACCATAGCCGCATGATGGGTATAGAGGTCCTAGAAACTAGATGCAGAGCGTGTCCTGGGGCACTTGAGACCATAATGCATTTGTTGTCAGCTTGCCAAGCTTATGCGATCCCAGGCTATATCCACAGGCATAACCCGACAATACGAGTGTTATACTAGCATTTACGACACTCCTAAGACATCGGCGAGATTCCGTTGTTGCGTTATGATCCGGGGAATATTAAGTCGTCCGTTGTGGAGAATGAAAAGTGCCGAATCTATTGAAACTACAAATTCATCACCCTCAGGCAAATATAAGCCAATAAGCCCAATGCAGTCCTCCCCGACCATTACAGTAAGGCAATTTTCTTTGGGCTCCTGGCGAAACGAAAAAATCATGGAAATGGGTTTATTATCAAGGTTTATTCTCCAAACTCTGCAAGGTTAACCCAAACCATTCTTTTAAAATGGTGTTCTGCTTATGAGGGTCCTAGGTGGAATAATGGACCACTCTCGAATCTTAAAAATATACCAGCTTGCTGAAACGCGTCAGGAATCACAGCGGGACAAATGCAGAAGGCCGTTATCCTTGGTTCATCTCGTCTGCTGGAGACATGATTCTCGGACCCACTGATCACTAATCTCATGGACGTGGGAAATGGTTATTTGCTCGACTGGGCTATTCATTACAAAAAAATAATAATAATTATTCAATAGTGTACACAAAAACATTGCTTTTGCGGTTGAGAACGGCTATCAATATTATTTGACGGAGTGCAACATACTTAGAAGTAACAAATATTATAAGATACAAGATAATAGTATGCGAAATATCATGTGATATTGCTTTTGGACATTGCATGTTTCGATTTTACATTCTATAATTTCCAGAAGAACAAAGTTTCTATGTTTTGTGGGTTTTGTCAACTCAAAGATACGAAGGAAAGCAGAGAACTAAGAACTAATGAGCTGAGCAAAGTTTTATCATCGTTATCATCAAAAACATCGACAATCGACCCACCTGATGTTAAAACTTTATCTGTTTGAGTCATCTTGTATTCATCAGAAGATTCACTCATGTGCTTGAGCAAAACTATATGTCGATCACAGGTTGAGGTCAGGTCATCCTGAAAAAAAGAAGCATTGAAATATATTGCATGAAAAATAGTGAATTCTATAATATTATTAGCATACTGTCTATGGGATAGTTCACCAGAAGGCCATCTGTAAATTCATCTCACGATTACGCTGACATGACGAATTTACGATGGTCCACCGTAAGGGCATTTGTGAATTCATCTCGCGATTACGCTGATATGAAGAATTCAACATAGTCCACACATAGAGATGCTGTGAATTCGTCTTACGATTACGAGGACCTCATACCGGTAATAAAGTTATTGAGAAGTTATACATTTCATAACAACTTACTATTTCATTGGTAACCAAGTGCGTGTCAAGTCCAGCCTTGATCTGTTCGTAAATTTCCTTAGCGAAAGTCAGTTGGTCTCTGGAATCTGTAATTAACTGTTTCAAAGATTCTTCGTCGCTATTTGAATCTTGATCGTGTTGGACCATCCACGACTTTCGTTTCATTCTGGGAGACTTATCGGAGAATGCTGACCAATCGGATTGGCTGTCAATAAAGTTTCTGTAGTCTTCGCCAAAATTTAGGAGTTTTCTAGCTGCGTCAGAATCGTGAGATTCGCTGTAGGGCTCAGAAAGATAATTTTCCTAAAAAAATATTAACAAAATTGATCTTCAATTTCTTATTCTGATAACAATAAAGTGTTCATCATACATGATTTATATCAGTGACCCCAAGACAGATCCAGATAGAAATGGGGCAGCCTACCCATTTCTAAAAAGTGGATTGGTGTACTGAGGTGAAGTTTTCTTTCCCTTAATTTACCTGATAGTTGTCCCAAGCCTGTTCAGAAAAAGAACTGGACGGTTCCTCTCCATTATTCAAGGTACTTTTTCCAGGACTAGCGTCTCTAGAATCTCCATTGTGCAAATACCGAGTTTTGCCTCCATATTTGAAGATTAGTGTCCTGAAATTTTTTTAATTAAAAAGAAAACTGCATTATTCAAACTTCATTTACTTACTTTCTGGTATTGTCTTCTTCGCTATCTCCACCACTGGTCGTGGACGTCTCGCAGTATACACCCTGTATACTGATTTGGCCAGTGAGGAGGTCATTGGACGGGTTCCTGTCGTTATTGGTCGTTTTTGTAGTGCATCCGGGAAAAGATCCAGATTTTATGAGGTGTATTCTGTTTTTCTGAAGAGAAGGACTGGAGAGAAGGTGGGTGTCTGATTTTCCAAACTGGGAAAAATACAGTTGTTATGATTGCACCTCTGAAATTGTCTTCACATTCACGAAAAACTTTGTATGACCCTATTCTGTCTAAAATAGTGATCTTTACGAATAAAACTGAACATTCTCTTATTTTTTATTGGATAATCAAATTTCTATTTCATTCTTGAAAAATTATGAAAAATATAGTTACCAACGCCTTTTTCTTCAATTTGGACTTCTTTTTTCGAATCGGTGATGATTTTTCTGTGATGAGCGGTGAGATCTCTTCAACTGTCGATGACGTTGAATTATTTGAATTAATGTTGACATTATTGCTGCTAACTGTGGAAAATGATGTGGAAAACCTGGACAGTACTTTCGGGTTGAGGTTCATTCTGTGTAATGCTGATTCTGATATGGAGAAATTATTGATACTGAAAGAAATTGAAGAAAAATATGACAATGGACCTAATTTTTTCAAGTTGAAAAACACAAATCAGTGGTATTAAACATACAGGGTCACAAAGAGCAAACATGACTTCAAATAAGATGATTATTATTTGATGTTAAAAAAAAAGTCATTTAGAACACTCACCCAGTACTTGACCTCACTTCGTCGAACTGAGCCATAGATTCCAACCATTGTCCGCTTCCATTACTCGAATTCAGCTCGTCGAACGAGGTGTTTTGTGAATTTGAATATTCGCGCAAAGTTGCAGAACTTTCATTGCAGTCCTCGGAAGCTTGAGATTCTCTTTCGTCATCTTCGCCACTGGCATCACAGCTGTCGTCAGGTTTGTCCAACGTAAGCCATGTACTCATCCGCGTTATCCTGTTGAGGCTTCTCCTGTCCGCGCTCACTAATTCTTCGACTTTTTGAACGAGTTTTCTGATTTTTTCTTCAGGAGTGGATTTTGGTCGTGTTAAGGTGAAAGTTTTTTCACGAAGTTTCACTTTGGGGGTTTCGTTAGTATCTTCGTGTTTTGTGTCATTGTTAGCTTCGGTCGGTTCTTGTTGCTTGGTGCATTCTTTTTCGGAGTTGTCCGGAGTGTTCTGTACGTCTGTTTCCTCAATGGCACTCTGTTGCTCGACTTTGTCCATGCTCGAATCTGTGTCTTCGTGTCTAAAGTAGTAGGTCGCCAAGTTAGGTGCTTTTTTGTCGGAGATCATATAGTGGGAAGTGTCTTCGGGTATGATGTTACAATTTATTACATCTAGATTGACTTCTTGCTGGTCTCTAGTTTCGCTGTGTTTGTTTCCAGTCATTACGTCATCAGTTAGAACAGTTGAGTCATCCTGAAACAAAAAAAAACTGTTAGTGGACCAGATACCATGCTGTGTTAATGATTAGACGAAGCAAAAAGTTGTAAATTGAATACACTAATTATAATATGCGGGTAACCTGTCGATGGAGTGTAGTGAAATTAAGTATTAATTTGTCTACAACTTGAATATGTGTAAAATAATCAATATTCTTGGTAATTCAGGTTTTTATGGTTGTTGGGAGTGATGGAGAAAGCTATTGAACCAGAAATGGAAAAAGAGTCAATTTCGTAATATTACGGGAATAGAAGAGATTTGAAAAATGGTTTGCTTGTTTGGTTTTCAAGGCTTGGTCATCGAGTTCAAGAACTTCAATTCAGGGAAAAGGATAAAAAGAACTTGGACAGCATGAATAATTGATATCACTCTGACATGTGTTTTTGATATACAGTATGGATGTTTTAGTTCAACGTTTTTGGTTATTAGCTGATAGTATTACCAAACTGAAAAACTGTGGGTAGAGCAACAGGATGAAACTTGAAGGGGGGATTTAGATGAATCTCTCTTCATAAATAGAATACTTTATGATACTCATGAATACTTCGAGTTCACAAATTATTGGGAGTCAGCGCAGGAAGAACAACGAAAATTAACATTGTTTCGGGAAAGACTGGGTACAGTTAAAGATTGCAGGAAAGGAATGGGTAACAGGAAGAGCAGGAAAATGAAACAGCTCTCCTAGCCAAGCCAAAAACGAAAGTCTGGCGATTTCAATAACCAAAAACATCGAGTTCGGAGTTTCACCTGTTGTGACTGCGGACAGAAAGGTCACTTGAAACGAGAATGTGTCCAACAAGAAATTTCAAAGAAGCGTCTCCAGCTGCTACTGCTTTCATCAGATCCATGTTATGTGGAGAAAATCAATTGGCCAACGTAGTAACGAAGTCTTTACCCAACACTCAATTTTCAAAGCTGTGATTTTTTTTGAGGAATAAAAAAATTGAGTTCACCGGAAAGTGCTGTGTGAACCCTGATTCTATGATCAAATTGTGTCAAAATGAATGAAAAAAAGTTGCTATTATAAATACCATTACCCAAAAACTCAATAATATATATCAATAATTCTATAAAATAAAAAATAATTTTTCTGTCTTCTTTTCTATGAATTACAAAATCCATTGCATCAAGTCTTAAAAATAACTAATAGTTATAACAAGTGAATGTGATGGCGATTACATCACATGTTACCTGGTCATTGTTCTAAAATGTTTTCATTCGAGTCTTCCCGAAAAACATTACCGGTCGCCTATGGCGGAGAAATGAATCTCTGTGAAATTACAACCACGGAAAAGTGATTATGTTGGAACGCATACAAGAAGTGGGTGCGTAGTATTGAAATGACCATTACTTCATTACCGCAAAGGTGTAAATTGTAATTGCATCGTCACCGCCCAGTTTCTATTAACGTGCAAATTTCACCTATTCTTCATCCAGCGGGTGTATTTGAACGGGAAAGCTTTCATTGACGATTATTAAAGTGCTTTATACGCAACATTATATACTATAATTTCTCGAATGGCCTGAAACAACTGGTGTTCACGTTTTGCTCGCCCTGCGAGGAGCGAGCTGATACTGAAAAAAAAGTGATACACACGCAAACGGATGGAATGATACAACACCTTAAGACTATTTGCAGAAAGTTATAAGCTTTGCTGAAACGAATATTTCAAAAAGTATGAACGTTATCATCAAAAATTTTATATCGCAAGATTTAATGTCAAAACAGCTTGTTGGGACAAATCGGCATTTCCTTAATGTCCATAATATGAATTTCAGTTCCGAAACAGACTGAAGCAATTTGGGTCCCATTACTCCCACTATAAGAGGAAAGCGGGAGTTCCGCAAGGTTCAAATCTGGGACCACTCTTGTTCCTTTTATTTGTCAATGGCATTTGTGAATCTTTGAACTCAAAAACTCTTCTTTATGCTCATTATTTGAAACTTCACTGTGAGTTCAATGATATTCGAGATTGTGAACTTTTACAAAAAAATCTCATCATCATCTCTAAATAGTGTATAGAGACAATTTACTCCTGAATTATACTAAGTGTAAGATAATGACTTTTTTCCGCATAAATTCTGCTCTTAATTTTTCCCACATAAATTCTCCTCTTACTGTCGATTACTGTATATCAACTCAACAACTATCACGTGTTTCTGAATCCAAAACCATTATTATATTGACCAGGCCACTCGTAATTTAGGTTTCCTTATCAGGAATGGTGAAGAAGATTTCAAGCATTCCAGAAGATAAAAAAGTTCTTGGTTGTTTTTCTGTTCAAGATAACTCTGCAAACCCTGTAAACTGGCAAATTTTGTAGAAATCAATTTCGAATGAGAAATATCGATTCGAGTCTGTTCGCTTTCTTTTTGTCATCAGGTATAAAATACATCATGAATAGATTTCAGATATTGTATTACCGACATACAGTATTTCCTTTTTGAATCAGTCATTGATGAAAACGTCCAAGTGACCATCAAAAATAACCAAATAAATGCCTTTGTCTTTTGAATTCAATGAAATCTCTGATTAAAAGATATCTAGTTTCAAATGAAGTTATCAGTTATTGCAGTTTTTTTTCTGTCATCTTGTTCGACTAGAAACTGGTGAGTGACCATAAATTGATATCAAACATACCTTATTCTAAACGCTCCCTAATGAAGTGCCAGTTAATATCATATTATGGTAATTTCTCTCACTATGAAATGAAATTGAACATAGTTAATTCACGACTTCTTGATAGTTTCATGTTCCAACGAAACTTAATTAATTTAAATTGATTATGAATAAAGCATTATGATAACTTCTATGAATGACGCTGATACTAATAGGTCTTTCGGAATATTAAATAATACGAGGTTTATACGAAAAGTAACGTAACCATGTGACTGATGGTGTTTGAGAAATTTCAGGCAGGCAAAAAGTCACTAAGTCTCAGTAATAGCTTTAAGAGACCAGTCCTTTGCTTTTCCAATGACAATGACGGTGAACCGAACTCGTGCCAGATGCTGTCTTAAAATTGAGCGGCAGAGAGCAAGACCGCACAGAGACTAACTTAAGACCCTAACAAGCTTTACAATTAACTCATCAATATAGACAAATACAGTACTGCAAAAAAAGCACAAACATTCCTTCGTTTCAGCAAACTGAATCCAAGGACTCTGAGACATCTCTTTGAAAATGCTGACGATAACATACCGTTTTTGTGCTTTTCAACGTTAGTATTCTTTTAAATAATATTATATAATATTTGAATATAAATGAGCTGACATTGACAGTTCACACATCCAAAGGTGAGTTCTCAGAGCATATAATTTAAGATTTTCGCGTCGCGCGTCAGGGCTTCTGAATTGGTGACGCTGTTTTCAAATATTATTTGAAAAAAATGTACATTTGAATGTTTCAAGTTTCTTGTATTGCGCCAATTTGCAAATCAGAATGCGTGACGCGCGACGTGAAAACAAAAACGATGCATTGGGAACTCACCTTAAGAGCAAGACGATATTATTTGACTGCTATTAAGCTGACATTGACAGTTGAAGAACCTCCATTTTAACTAGTGACCCCTACTCCAAGCTTTACAGATTGCCTGACATTAGACCTTAGGTCAAGGGGACAGGGACACCTCCGGTGAATGATTGCATCCGGCCCTGTATAAGGTTATTGAAGATGGTGAAATCTGTATTCCTTTTTCTTAGTATTTCATTAGAACATATCCATGGCACGCCATTGTATTGCACAAAATTTAGAAGCAATCGGTCATGCTTTCTCAAAGTGAATGTGTTTTATAAGCACCGACGGAGTGCATTTCTTGCCGCTGGCTCGATATTATACTTTTGATGTGAAATTGTAAGCTGAATTTGTAGTAATCATTTAGATTTTTCTCAATCGTCATGGGTGGGTAAATAGTTTTTTTTTGGACGATGGAAAGCACATTCCGAGAAATAACGGAAGATTTACGATGTCTGTAATGTTCGTTGATGAGGAAAATTATCGCAGCGTGAAATTTAATGGATAAGTGTCCAGAGAAAATTATAATTATAATATATCATATTTCATAATATGTTTTATGGTTAAGCATCGGGTAGAATGGAGAAATTAAAGAACCGGAAAGGTTAACATTATGCAAGCAGAATTTTCTATTGTGGCAGTACTGCAAACAGTAACGAAGATATGTGCAGAAAACTGAAGCTCGAGCGGACTTCAATCCAAAAATGAATGAAAAGTGATATATTGACATAACTTCCTGTTATTTTTTCCCATTCATATGTCCTAAAATTTGTTTCTGTTCGTTTATTATGGTTAAGCATGTTTAGACGATATTTATCTACGATTAGAATTAGAGCCGAAATACACGCTTAACACGCTTATATTATGTAAAATTCTACTCACATAGCCGAAACCGTGAAAACATACACGCCCATGATGCGCATTAGTCGCACAACGGACTATAGTCCGTAATATATCCAGTGATAAGGCACTTAGCTTGAACGTTCGTACAATAAATGAGAGAAATGTATGTAACGGAATTTTTGAACTTGATTTTTACCCACTTCCAGACGTCCCGAATGACCTGAAATTTGGCATATGTTCATAACTCCGGTGATAATGAAATATGACATTCTGGTTATAGAAAAAATAAATGGCGTCTCCAAGATGGCGGACGAGATTTGTGATAATGCTCCGATTTGATTCAAAATTTGTATGCAAGGGTTTTTGGGGTCATATATTATGAATTTTTTGTCATAATTCAAGAACTAAATATGGCGGCTCCAAGATGGAGAACAAGATTATGGTCCTAGGGTTTTCTGGATCAAAGATTATGAATTTTTTGTCAAAATTCATGAATTCAAGATGGCGGCTTGAGATGGTGGACGAGTTTTGTAACTATGGTCAAATTCGATTCAAAATTTGTATTGTTTTCGGGGTCGAAAATTTCGATTTTTTTATTGAAAAAATAAAATTATTGTTCAAAAAACTAAACAACTCGTTTTATTTTCAAAATGGATTAAAAATTAAAGAATAAATGTCAAATTTGATGTAATGTAAAAAAAGCGTGGGGTGCTTGACATAAGTTCTCTGAGCTCTTGAACGGTCAGTATTGCAAAACTTAAATTAGCAATATGAGAATAAAGATCGAAAGCACCCACACATTTGAGTAATTATATTGACAATTATTTTTTACTTTTCAGTCCATGTTGTAAATAAAGCATGTTCTTTAGTCTTTTGAACTATAATTTCTTTAAGTAAAGGATACGGTTTTATTTAATGATATCTTCACTGGTAAATTTCTCGACTGTTGAGTTTGAGTATAGGACATGGTACATTTAAAACATACTTAGAATTTGAAATATTTTTTGCGAAATCAAAAATCATGAATGAATGAGTTTGATTTTCAAGCGCATTTTTATGCCTATTTATCTAATTTTTTATGAGGGGTAGTGCGGTCCTTGTGACATCCTTCTGCATCGTGCTTGGTTGCCACCAGACTCAGAAAATGTCTAAGATGAATTCATCCACTTGGTCGAATAATTATGCATGTTGTGGTTTGAATTGTTTGATCCACCCACACATCTACTTCAATATGCTAGACACAGCATTGCTAGCAATTCATTGTTATATTTAATTCATGTTGAGGAGCTTTTGAAAAAATCGAGAGACTGTAGAGGGAGGATATGAACTTTAATGACGTATCGAATATTCAATAACGGCTCAAAAGGTCAACTGTTTGTACGAAACGTCATGGCCACTTCGAAGTTTCACGCCTCTCTTTTTTGTCCCCATTTGTAAAGTCCTCTTTGAAATGAGGTAAGTGGGAAGCTCTTGTACGCTCGATGTTTGAAAATTTCATAATATGGGTAGGAGGCAAAGTGTTATCACCATAATGAAATTATCTATTCACTGAAAATGTTCGTGAGGATGTGGTAAATTCGCTATTTTCCTCATTTTCCGACTAGAGATATGTAACTCCTTGGTTCGCACAATCTCTCATGTACCTACTCATTGATTTATGATTCTAATGAATCTTATTTCGCATTGGATAGAGTAAAAAGTTTTACTTTTATAGGGTTCAGTGTTCCCTTTTGTCCTCATGATGACGAGCTGTAACTCACAAGTCGCAAAAAAAAATGCAACGGTAGGACACGATATCCTTCTTTTCTTCATCATCAGAGAGCAGTTTTGTAATGTCCGAAGGATATCGTATAAATATAATCAGTTAAAATATACAAAATGCAGAAGTTTGGTTTGAAGATAAAATTCTCAATTCACAGTTACTATATCATAGTATACTTCAATGTTGATCACGGAATTAGCCAGGAGAATAATTGTATATCCCCATATCCCATGGGAGGGGAAAATTTCAATGTCACCGAAATTATTGTAATATAATTTTGTGTACGATAAATCTTTTCAAATACAAGAATTTCCGAAATAATTTAAAAACATGTGTCTCCTATGTAAAGTTGAACGTAATAACGTTAATAAACGTAAAATTCCGTCACGTCCAAACTCATACTGTTTTGGAACGTAAAAATATTCAATCTAGTCCCATTAGTTATGAAAAGCAACAAGTCATTCAATATCAGCAAAAAATGTATTACTGAATAAAGCTATTACGGTTCATCATTATTCTGATGCAGTGTAATAGTTAGGCTGTGGACTTTCATTTTGAATTTTACTTGTCCAATTAGACTGCTATAGATAGTCAATTTGTTTGATAATTTAATTCAATTTTCCAGTAAATTATGAATGATTAGCCAGTTCAGTTTTAGTACACGATATTTCTTCTTGAAGAGAAGAAATGCAATTAGACTCAGCTTTCGCTGAGACGTAAAGTTTATAGTTATTGAATTCGAAAATGAGTTTATGGCATAGCAGACGGAAAGATGAAAATCAGAACTGAATTAAAAAAAATGTGCATCAACCGAGATTCAAACCCGGCTTTCCGGCCATGTGCGTTAGACCGCTACGCCATCGATACTGTTTCAACCGACGAATCACATTTCAACTGTCTAACGCACATGGTGGGAAACCATGAGACCCGGGTTCAAATCCCGGTTGTTCCACATTTTTTTATTTCAGCTCTGATTTTCATCTTACCGTCTGCTATGCCATAAACTCATTTTCGAATTTAATTCAACTACAGACGTAAAACTACATTATTTATAGTTATTGATTGTAACATCAGTTTGTGAGTGTTTCTGAAACATTTGGTGCAAAACAAATGCATGAGTGGTTCGACACCGATGACAATGTGCACGTTTCAAAAGATTATGTAAACTACAAAAGCAAACTTCAAAAGACCCGTGAATAAATATCGTGTGGGAAGTGATGTTTACCGATTCATAAATCCACTTTTGAGGAAATTAGCACAAAGTCATTAACAAACGTTAAATAATTTCTGTAAGAAATGTAGATTTTGTTATATTCAATACTATTCACGTATTTTTCTTAGTCTGTGGACCGTACATTATCTCTATTCTGCCACAGCCAAACTCTCGAACGTAAACATCTGGCCTTACGTTCCAAACATCGTAAAAAAGTCGCCTGTCTTCCCATAAGCCATGAGGAAGACGTTACTGAATGTGTTGATAAACATTTTCTAATAAACATTGCTGAAAACTTTCATACGATGCTGCTAAAATCATTGTGAAGAGCCCACTGATGTGTTCACGACACAGTTTGTTCATGAGAATAACATAGTCGAAATATATTTTCCTATGAATTTCGATATGTGCATGTACAGATGGGCTTTGAATAAAACAATAATCATTTCTAGATGAGCATTTGCAATATTTCACTGAACTGAGGTTTTCTATTAATATGTGTGATCATAGAGAGGTTTTTCCTCTACTATCCGGCGTATTTATAGAAACCCTAATCGGCGGTTAGAGTTATATATTTCTTCAAAACATTTAAAATTTCAAACATACAATCTTAAAATTATGAGCAAGTGAAAAGTTATCAGAGGATATAATTATCGAATGAAACTTCTTCTGCCTGCTTTGAATCAAATACTGGAATGCCATCAATTTGTGAAGTATTCTTTGAAATTAATTTGGCGGTAACCAAATTGAATATTAAATCTGCGCCGATAATTCTATGAGAAATTTAAAACGTATTTCAAATTGAAGAAGAACATCGTGTATTGCAATAATCATTCTAGAAAAACAATAAGTGGTGTAGGTCATTAGAGAAAAGGTCGTTAGCATTGGGTCATATCTGGTTTGGGCCATTCAGACCATGAAAGTGCCGTAACTTTCCATTTTCGAAAATAATGTGCATACCTCATACGTGAACTATTGACGAACTTCAGAACATCACTTTCATTGACGGTCATATTGTCCAAGATTACCTACCTTTCAATAACCAATAACCTATATAAGTTCAATCTGAGTTCAGGTTGAATAAAAATAGTAAAATAGTAGGTACTCCTTTGTCATTTTGAGAAACAGCTTCGGGGTATGTTCTCATTATGGTGCCAGAATGATTCGTTTGTTTGAGTAATAATATAAATATATGCATAAACATTTCAGTTATTCCATGCTATGAACTATGATGTCACAAGCTACTGAATTTTAATTTCATCATCCGTATCAAAAATTATGTAACTGTGCTTTGTTTGGATGCTGATTGAAGCAGTTCTTTGTGATTGTTTGCTAGGAAATCAAAGTCATCTACCTCCGTCTCTTTTCCACCGATCCAATCTAACGAAGCGAGCTTTTTCAAGGTTTAATTTCAACACTGACGGCAACACGAACAATTAATTTTTTTCGTACTCGTCGTCCTCTCTCTTAGGAACGTTCATCATGAGGATTTTTTTGATTTTCAATCGCCTACTTTATGCTCTAAGCTTTCATGGTTTTCGGAAAACGAATACTTTTTGTGAGAAGGAACTTTTTTATTGCAATCGCGAATGAGATGGAAAGATGACAAAATACGAGGTGTGTTCAAAAAGTATCGAAATATCATCGTGAAGAAAAACAAGTTTTCATTACATCGATGATTGCGATTTTTATCCACTGAAACCCAAAACGACAAAAGAAAAAATCCAGTACTTTTGAAATTTTTTAAAAGTAATTCTCATCGTGACGAGTCCTGCCAAAAGTTATTGACCAAGTTGAGGTTTAGTCACAGTATGAATGGCCTCATACTAGAATGTTGTATCATCCCGATAGTCTATCGAATATATTTTGAAAACTTATTTCTAAAGAAAACACTTCTTTTTCTTCTAATTCTGTGAGCATTTGAAAACTAAATAATTTTTTTCCGTATTGATCAATCATTAAACTAGTGTTTGCGAAGCGAAATAGATTTTCGTCTACCAAAATGTATTGGGGATTAAATGCGAGAGCGAACCTTGCTTCACTGAAATGAACGATATCTGTAAGTGATATTTTTGAATAATATTCTCCCTATCTAATTTATTTAGTTAATTTTCAATGAAAAGTATAGGAAATTAAAAAAATCAACTATCTGAATGAAAATGCGAATTTTCACTTTCAGATTTTTTCTTTTCAGTTAAGAGTCTTTTCACAATATCTATCAGATGTAGTTCAATGTCCAGCGTGGCTTTAGCCGGGGCAGTAGTTGTTTTCTGTTAGATATTACAAATATATCACATTTTTCATTTTTTAATTTTCATGGAGAATGTTCCTCTTTTCAACATGAATACTTCCCAAGAGGTTATCTTGAACGATGGAAAATAGCGACTAAAGTTTGTCTTTCAGCCGCAGATGATTCCTCACAGATTTTATGAATATTCTATTCATATTTTCGAACAAAAATCAAAATACATAGATAATGTTTTCGCAATATTCTATAATAAACAATCGAATATTGAAGACTTTGGTTCTTTTTTAAATGAAAAATTGCCATCAATAAAATTCATATATAAACTAGAAACTGAGGAAAATCTTCCATTCTCTGACATTTTGGTGATAAGCAGTCAATGTGGCAGGCTAGGATAAGCATTTTATGAGAATTGAACTATTTCTTGGTACAAAACCCTCGGCAACAATTTCAATCCATAAAAAAAATCAGCATTGTAGAAACTAATTAATTGCCCTCTGAAATATAATGTATTCATAAAAAAAATTTATTTCAAATAGTTCTCACTCACTGATTTTTTTCTGTCGATAACCCGTGACTCGTAAACATACTAAAATAATCATCAGTCTACAAAATCATCGAGAATAATCCAGTGAAAAATGTTCGGAAGATATCTGACCTATTTTCGTTCAAGGAAGTTATGCTTGGATGGCTGCCAAGCGTTGTGGCATCACCCTGTGTGAGAATTAATTTCCTTTTCACATTTGTGGCAGCAGTCAGGCATCCAATCAAGTTCATAGGTGTATTATTAAAACTTTTTTAAATAACGCCTTTTTTTTCAATCTTCGTGAAATAAATTTCGCCTCAACAAGTTTACGCTGTTGTTTTTACGTCCAAATAGACACTGCTACAAACAAAATATTTCAAATTGACTATTTTTGCTCAGCAGTTCCGTTGACTTTTGCTTGGAGTATAAACATTTTCTTCGCACTCAATGCCATACTTCTGGGTATACACTATTTTTGAAATATAGTGAAACTAAATGAGAGTTCTTTCCGAAGAAAAAAATACAAACACAGATAATTTGTTTTGTGTTGCCTGAAGGCATAAGCCGCCCACATTTTTTCACGGTATCTATCATTTCCGAACTATGTTTTTGGAATCACTGTAATTAGATAGTTACATATATACGAGCCTCCTGGGCATAACAATTAAAAAAATGTGTTTGTATGATGAACTATGCGAATGAAATAACAAAAAATTCAGCTTTCATTAAATTTGTATGAATACATTCAAGAAATACTTGATCAACTCGAATATATTGATTCCATGTGAGGTACAACAGGCTATTATAAAACGATGATATAATAAATAATATTATTCAAAATTCCTCTTCCATATCAATCTCTACCACATTATCCACACTCTGCGTAATTGAATCTCAAAATAAACACTTTTGGATAAGGTGTCAATTCTGCTGTAAATCCTCCTCAATTCCACTATTCCTGCACGGTATCATTCGATTCTCTAAAATATCAAAATATTTCTTACTATTCAAATTATTATCGAGAAAAAATGATATACATGATTCGTATCACTCAAATATCGATAATTTTGTCAATTCGCCACTCCATTCAAATTTAACTTATATTCATCTGACAAACAAATCTTAAACAACAAATTCTTAAATCATTTTTAATTTTAGAGAAAATACCATTGAAATTTTCCATCAACGTTTATATCAGGATCAAGTATTGCCTATAATATATCATTTCCTCTAGCAGAATGTACTAAAAATAAAGTGTAACTCATCTATCTTATTACAGCGATTTTTTCCTTTCGTTGCACTTCCAGATGAAATGCTCCATATTAACAATAATCAAACAAATTACTGTTCTCGGATGAATTTAACGAGTAGTTTCATTAAGACAACGTGTTGTTGATCCGAAGTAGTATTCTCTTTAACACAGATACGAATCTCCAAGCAAGTTCACTGTCTTCTTTCCAAAACTAACTGTTTCTATGTGTTCTCAGAATCTGTCTTAGATTTTAAAGGAATATAGAGACTCGCATTTGTACTCTCAATCTTTGCTTGCTTGGCTAGTTGACAGTTGAATGAAGATTCTGTTCGACAAGGGTTGTAATTTTGAAAGAAAAATTAGGTCTACAGGATGCCCGAGAATATTGTACCACCTCAAATGTTATAAATAGTTTATAGAAATTGGTGTATTCAGATAGTCAACATATCTTCAACTCAAATCTCGTTCGAAATTATCGTACAATTTGAAATATTCTTCATCTAGTATTGTGAATCAGATCATCTCAGAATACGTGAGATCATCTCAGAATAAATGTCCTGATTTTTTTTCATTCTTAAGAATGTCACAACTTGGCAGGTACCCAGGAATAGTAGCTTAACCTATCACACGTTCATAGACGTAGAGTTTTAGAATAAATTACCTTGAAATTACAATTTAAAATTTGAAACTGCAACATTTCTTGAAAATGAGTTCAGGAAAACAGTATTGATGATGATGTGGTATAAGTTGAACTGGGAGACAATTGAGCGGTATTGGCAGGAAAGATGCTATTAGGAATTCACGACAACTGATTGCTGAACATTTTTACTTTTAAACGATCAATTTTTCAGCTCATCAGAATGCCATCGGGACGCAGGTATCAAGAAATAGAAATATATATGCGCTGAATTCGCAAGAGCAAACAAACAAAAGAGCGTATATCAAATTCGTAAGCAAGGAAACAGAGGCGCTCATTGATCTAGCAAACTGGATCAGCATAGAGTAGCATTCAATCTGTGCAGGAGAATGTGAGGAAAGGTTCGGGGGCTACAACCGAAAATCACTTCATGGTCCTATGGCAGAGTTGATAGAGCTATATGACATATAGCTCGGTGGTATGGCGGCCAAAGACCAAGCATATAAGAGTGGTTCGACAGGTCAGAAAATTGCAAAGACAAGCATGTCTGAGTGCCATTGCAGTTATGAGAATTAACCACAACCACAGAAACAATCGCACTATAGAAGTCTTGCTGAACATATCAATCAGTACTACGCATATAAATTCAAGGCGGAGCCAAGTCATTCATGAGCATGTTGCTTACAGGACAAGCACCCACAAGCAATATGCACGGGAGAGACTACAACATGAAGAGTTGAAAAACGAGGCCTGTAATAAGAATGCCATCAGATGGTATACTTTTCAGATATCACTCCGATGAAGCTCTTTAGACAAGCATAATGGATAGGTGTCGTGGAAGTCCAGAACTTCGTGTCGACGCGGAAATAGCTGTCTACACTGATGCCTTTTGAACTGATGAAGGTTCAGGACTTGGCATATATGGAACGAAGCCGAAGACAGAACATGATAGGCAGTCAGGCCCCGAATGGTCCAGAACAGTTTTGCGGTATGACAAAGCCTTAACACCAAACACGGATTAAACAAAAAGAAGACGAATGGAAGAAAAATTCACCAGGAATGAGACACGCCAAAGATTTTGGTGCCAATATTCACAACAAAATATCATCTACACCACTGCGAGGCCTTGTCAAGGCTGAGGTTTATAACGTTGGGAGAAGAAAAACCAAGAGCTTTCGGATACATAGGAGTTTCAAAAACCAGCCTTAGGAGACTCGTAACGAAGGCAGAGCTAGATGAAGAACTATAAACAATTTTAAGGGACACACACAATAGATCTGGAAAGACACTGGAAAAAGTAGTTGCAACGCATTTGCGTTCTTTTGAGAACATTTCTCCTTCCGAAGCTGTTTGTTTTTATTAAACAAGATTTAGTAAATCCTTCCGGCATATTGCCATTGTAGAAATTGAGTAAAAACTGAGCATATGGTCCAGAAATTTCCTCATTCAATTCATATCCATGTACGTGATAAATAACAATATAAAAGATAACAAAACTTTGGTCTGTTAGTCTATTAGTCTGTTTGGTCTGTAGTTTGAAAGTGTTTTGGTAGTATTGTTGCTTGTTTTATTAAACCGTCATTGTTTCAAGAAATCAGATATTGCTCGTAAATACAATAATTTCCTGTTTTCATAGATAAGGAGGAAGATAAGATTGCTTGGTAGGTATTTACTGGTAATTTTTAACGGACTTGTTGAAAGTTTAGTAACCCAGGGCACCTAGTATTAGCTGAATCTTGATTTCATATTGGGCCAATATGTTAATGTAAAAATGATAATTATCCAACATGATGGAATAAAAAAAAAATTCATCATCAAGGTTGGTGGAATATCGGCTCAACGTGTTCTGAATGTACATTGTATCATATAATATGGGGTCAATGTTTGTTTACCAATATGAATAAACCAATAATCCCTACATATTATTTCCAGCATCCAGCATCAATATTGCTATTCCAATATTGAAGCACCGATAAATAATAATTTCGAGAATTCAGCAAGCCAGGCCAGTTAGTGTGAGTTGGATTACGTCACCATCGATGCGCTGTCGAAGCAAGGATTCCAGAACTCGAGAGATGAATGTTTCTAGATGTTCTCGTCGCTGCAGAAGTTCGCGATCTTTCCATTAGACTATATAAGCAGGGAGATGCGAGCGGATGCGAGCTGGTCGGCTAGGTTCAAATCCTAGCGACTACAGATTATCTGATGGGCCGAGAAAGTGCTAGGAATCGCACGTTAGAAGGTAGGACCTCGTTAATAATCCTTGGCTCGCACAAGTTTCGACTTTTGAGGGATGCTGTTCGTAAGGGGACGACAGCTGGTTAATGAAAAAAAACAATTTCAACATTTTTGTTTTAACAATTTCCAAGGCAACATATTTAAATATTTTACCAATATATCCAAATGATATTGCCCATATCGCTAAATGTTTTGTGGTCAACATTGCTTCGAGAATATTACCTCATTATTATTTTCAAAATATTGGACCAATATCGCCGAATGTTCACATTCTTTCTCGCCAATATTGTTATTTGAATATTTCGCCAATATTTTCACAATATTGTATCAATATTGTCCAAATATAAGTATGCCACCTACTTGGGAATAGCAGAGCGAAAAGTAGAACACTCACTGTCATCTTTGATTCGGCACGTCATATCAGGTCTCATTATCCCCGAATCAATATAATACCTATCATCCCATGGTTGAAAAAATTCAACCAATGTGCCATCAGATAAATTAAACATTAGTTGAACCATGAAATGAATACTCATACCTTTTTATCAACATGACAAATAGGAGTAAAATCGTTACATCAGCATTTTTCAATTCGCACTCTTGAATTACTACGTCACTGGCAGTACTAAAAATTATCCAAGCGTCGGTCACATACCGACATTTAAACTTAATCCTCTAGATCTTTTTAAAGCATCATCGGAGAAGTATTCTACATACGTCTTCTCGTGAAGTTCATGTTTCATTGCCATATAAGAGCGTGGGAATCGCCGACAGGGCTTCACACCATAATTTTGGTTTCGGTCCTTATGTCACGATTGTCGAAAAGTCTTAAAGACCGCCCGATTGATATTCAAAACAATGTCGGTTCAGCAAGCTTGCCAATGGAGATTTAGATTCAAACAATTTCAAGCTGTAACTGAACAAGAAACATTTTTTCATGTTTCCAAAACACTCCTGAATTCAAGCATTCTGGACGTCTCGATAAAAAAAAATCCTAGCACATAAAACCGCCTAAAAAACATCAAAGGGTTATACCTTAAAAATGGCCAAAAATCCAAAGTCATCAGATTCACTCGAAATTACCACCGATATACTCAAAATTTTATGCTGATTCCGAAAATGTATGATTTAAATATGTTCGGATACACGGTGTACCATAAAACATAGATAAATGTGCAACAAAAATTGTATCGCACGAATCCGGCATCCTAGCACACAAAACCACCAATAACACCTACAAGCGAACAGTTAGGCTAGCAAACAATGACATCCTCTTATAGGCAATTTTATTAGCTTTCTTTCTATATACCTATGTATTTAACGAATGTGTCTCTTTATGGTCGCAAAATGCGAAAAATGTAAAAGGTGTGCTAGGATCCGGCATCACAAAACATAAAACGACCAACAAAAAATACTTATGAAAATTTTAGAATTTTTTCAATATTTTTCCCGTATTCTACGCTATCAATTTAACATGACACAGTATTCAAAAAATGAAAAATAATAAATTTAAAAATCGGTCCAACTCAAAGTGCACACGTTCGTAAAAACGCCTACCAAATCTATGTTTGACTAGCAATCAAATTCAAATTCGGTCAGCGTATAGAAAAAAGATCAAATTTAACGAATATAACATAGAGAAAAATTTGAAAAATTTTTGGCGGGAAAACGGTACCTGCAACCTCTAGATAACATTTTCATTCGACGACCGAATCGAGATAGATCAATTCTGCGAACGCCAATCGATTCAGCATACCGAAATTAGTATATGCTGTGATTTTTGAGTCGATCGGCATAAAATGAATTTTCAGCTGGAAAAACATCAAAGGGATATACCTTAAAAATGGTCAAAACTCCAACGTCATCAAATTCACTCGAGTTAAGATTTGAAATCTTTGGAGCTGAAAAACTCCAACAAGAGGAATTGATTGACTTGGGGTGAGGTCATCCATGTGAAACAAGTAGATATCCTAATACCACCGGTTGCAGTGGGTTCCGCTTTGATCCAGAATGCAACGAATGACAATAGCGATGTGCAGAAAGGAAGGGTGCTGAGGAAATCTTAGACGCACCCCTTCTGATAAGTACCAGATCTATTTGGACTTCAAATAAAGCAGATCTATATGAGAATGATGTAGGCAGTCATAGAAATTGGATCTAACGGAAAAGTACATCCGAAAACTACTTCCTTTCCTTCTTGAGCTGAGCTTTCCGGGAATATTTTCTGAATAACGGACTTCTCAAAAGTTGTTTCAAGTTGGAGTGAGGTCATCCATGAAACAAGTAGATATCCTAATACTAATACTAGAGCAAGCATAAAATATTATTTCGTGAAAAAGGACATTGTTCGGATGAAACAACGACAAACTATGTTCCGAGAAAAGTTAAAAAGTATTCGAAATTACATCATTTACATCGCTGAAACGATAATTGTTGTGGTCACTCATTGCATTGGCACGTGGCAATAGTTAACTTGTGATGTCCAACTACCTCAATACATGTTCCACTGTTTGCGGTGTTTGCTAAACGATTTATCAATATTGACAAAGCCTTATCACGTTTACCAATATAAGTGCTAATTTTTTCTACCTAGACGTCTGTCTACGTGACTATATCAATGCTCCACGCTGAACCAAGTATTTTCAGGTACGGAGAAGTATTTATCTTCAATCATTACTGAAACTGATACGTTCATTTCATCGATCCATAAGCTGGCACTCGAAAAATGTTATTATGGTATCAAACCTGCAAATAGTGATATCATTCAACCTTGGTCATTGATGATATAAAGGATGTGAATGGTAGCCAAAAAATGGGCTGGTAAATATAACAACTCAAGGTGAAATCTCCACAGTATCAGTAGAAATTCAGGCCCACATTTTTCAGTACTTCCATATGCGTAGAGTAGGAACCCGTATAAGTTCTAAACGCTCAATAGCTTTTTAAAGTTGGAGGATAATTTAGTTTGGGAATTATTTGGAACTCTGGAAGAGGTGGATTATTGAACAAAGTTTCCTTGCAAAGTTAACGAAGTAGAAGGCAATGAACAATGGAGATTGCTCGCTAAAAAAGAGTTCATTTTCACAGTCCAATGAAAACCTCAGCTTTCTCTGAGACTCTCACTGTTGATTTCAGATCCTGTTCAAATATCAATATTTGCATGATACATCAGTCCGCAGTAAATGTATTCATGTCTCTCCATTTTCTATGATGATGCCGAAAAGTTTATTTTATTTGAAAAACACTGCATTTTTACTTATCTTTTTTTTTAAACAGGATCTTGTGAAAATTCTTTGACGCCCTTTTCAGATAACCTCGATGCTGAAACATGGACGGTTTAACAAAACTTTCATCACTCCTGTCATGTTGTTCAATATAGAGTATTTGTCCACTAGATAATAATTTTAATAATAATGTACCTTACTCTGACTCTTAATGTCTTCCTTAAGAATGACTATATACCGTTTTGGTTATTTTAAATACTGAGGAACCCCAAAAATACTCACGAAGACTGTTGATCAGAATGTAGTGTGAGATCAGTATTTCACTCAAAACTGAAAACTAAATACCGGTGGAAATAATTATTTATATCATAGTGGGTTTTCCATAACTTTAACTCACCATCATTATTGCAGTTATATTCAATTTTTCAAACGTACCAAATTATCTCGTTTGCACATCTTGATCTACACGAAGTCTTCGAAAATGCTTAATACTTTGTCCAAATATCACTGAATATATAAGCATAGAACAGTGTTAATTTAAAAACCGGTGCTTCGACTTGATAGGAACGCTATCCGCAACTGTATTTCAATAGATTCAACTATTGATTCCTGCCGAAATTATCTCCATTATCGAGTCTCTTTGACAACATTATTATCACTGATTAGATATTTTATCACAATATGTATGATGCCATGCGGGTGTTGGTATTTTCTTTTCGTTTTCGGAAGTAGTTATACTCCCGAAGGTCATTCAGTTAAATTAGAAAAAATCTGAAATTGTCACAATGGGCTTATTATGCAAAGAAACAAAATGTCCTGCTAGGACTGCTCATTGTGATAATCATATACAATAGGAATAATTGAGTCGAAAATCGAATCAGAAAACTTCAGCCAACACGACCCGGGTCATTTCTTCATCTCTCCCCTGAAGCACCAGCTCTTCTCCGTTGACACGTAAGATGCCGTCTTTGAAGTTCAGCTCGAACCCTATGGAAAACATTATATCCATTCCAATCGTCCTCGATGTCGCTGACCGCCAGTCAGCAGGATCAGATCCGCTCTGAGAGCAAGAGTGGTGGAAAGATGGAGATGGAGGATCGTCAGGGCATTTTCAAATGCATGGTAGCTCCTCCTTGTATGCTCTTCAGAAAGATAAATTTTTCATTGTCAAAAAATCAATAACTATCATACTAAACCAAACACCGTCTTCGCAACTTTTTTATTCATACCTGGTACTTGGAAACTATTATCTGAACTAGTTTGAATCATGCATGCATGTCAAAATGCATAAAAATGTAGGTCATTCTTTAGCATTTTGGCCCCTGGGGCACTGAACGGAGATATATAGATTGTTTGCTCGTTCTCAAGAGTTCATCACTGAGGTGTTTAATCATTGTGAATAATTATCAATATTACAACTTCCTGTTCAATCAATCAATTATGTTTTCGCACTAAAAAACATTAATTACCTATTATTCTCACCTAAACAATACTGACGGATAATGAAATTTGTTGATAGTCGTTCTTACAGTTAGGTTAAAGTTCCTGAATATGACGTAAGCAGCTATTTTTTTTCCTGGCCAACTACATTAATTCTTTCAAATCCCAAATTTCTAATGTTGAGCAAGAATATCTAACTATGATATCATTCCTTATCTAAAGAAACAGAATCAGAATATCTGCCGGAAATTGAATATTTGCCAACAGCTCTTTTAATAACTATGTTCTTTGTAAGTATCAGCACCTAAAAAATCAATTATTCAAATTTGCGACTTTCTCATGTTGACACCATATCTCTTTTCTTAAGAATGATATTTTGTATGGCTATCGTTTTGAGAATTCTCTTTTTTACAAAAGTGAATAATCGTTTTTATTTCATGATATTGATTATTCATCTATTCTTTTTGTGGAACTTCAAGAATTGAAAATTAT
Organism: Chrysolina haemoptera; assembly: GCA_958298965.1. Classification (NCBI taxonomy): domain Eukaryota; kingdom Metazoa; phylum Arthropoda; class Insecta; order Coleoptera; family Chrysomelidae; genus Chrysolina; species Chrysolina haemoptera. Next base: position 4,299,765 of record OY282596.1, on the reverse strand, counting down.
TTTACAGAATACTTTGTGATGTTCAGTTTTCGAAGTTTATTTCACAATGGTTTGTCTTTCAGAGAATGAAATCAGTTATAGATATTGTGACGAAAAGAATATAGGTCAAGATATTTGAACCTGTTCCAAATGACTTACTGCCACATCAGATATGGATGAAAAAATAGCAAAAGGTAGGGGTAATGATTTGAATGGTCAAAGTATAGCTATTTGTATTACTAAGGAGAAAAGTGCCACTTTTCCTCCCGCATGATGTAGTTTACTAAGTAAACATCCAAGGGAGGAAAAGGCACTTTACTCCCATGTATAGACAGTATAGACATTACATCAGTCTGGCTAGCGTCTTGGGCTTGTAATCCGAAGGTCCCGGGTTCAGCTCCAAGCAATTGTAACTTTTTTTTTTAAGAACGTTATTTAACTTTTTTCTTGTTAGTGATTTGAATTATTGAACATTTAGATAGCTTTTATATATGCTATTTGCAAATACCCACCATATATACTAGGAACTTTTATAGGGATTTTTCCACACACGTTCACTGAAAATGAAATAATCATCAATTTCTTTTATATGTGAGCCAATGAGTTATGCTTCAGTCACAATAATAAAATCTGTTTATTGAACTTCCGACAGGAAGGTGATATAGGTTTACAGATATATTCACAGTTTTATAAATAGTTTATTGTCCACAAGCCCGTGGCACAACCAAACGGATATTCAGTCTGAATAATTTTGATATCATGGTTATGTTTCATGCTGCTGTGATGATATAAATATTCGAAGATGATACTCATACTCCACAAAATTGGGTTCCTCATATCCATCGGCGTACAAAAAATTCTGCTACTGGGAACTGAGATGGAGGTTTTCAGTACTTCATTGATGAAATGATAAAACAATACAATTTTTCCAAAGGTCTCGGCAGTAATGGAAAATAAATCTCAATAATAATATTGAATCCTATATAATAAGAGTTTTTGTAGACAAAAAAGTTAACAGAAAACAGCAAATTCACCTACGATCACTAATTAACATCGTTCAAACTCAATCACTTACAAAGTAATTCAGGTGATACCGTGACAAAGAAATATATTTGACACACGTGTCCTTCTTTCTTTTCAATTTGTAAATTTTCCTTGCCCTGTATATTGACTATTGATATAATGTATATCACGAAGTATCTTTACGTTCGAACATATATTCTGCTATCCAGTAAGTGATCCAAACAGTTCGGATAAATGATGATACTGTCTGCATTCTCTGCATTTTTGGAAAATAGACGACTGACCAGTTTAGATTCCAACATCGACCATATGTAGGCATCAGTTTCCATCACAAGTCATTGATAACACGTTCATAGTATACAGTATCGAGAGTAATTTGATTGCTATATACGGAAATTAGATTGTAAAAACGAGAAAACAGCAATATCCGACGCGCCTCGGGAAGATATACTGTTACGGATCGATCTGACAAATCGATACAGTCCACTTTGTGGGACAGTAATACTTTTTTTTTCACATTGTACATACTTTATGGCGGGTACTGTATATGGAGTTCTGCTAGTAAAGCTCATAATATGGATTTAAAAATAATGTCTTTTTGGTGATGCCTCGCTCAAAAACTCACCAACTTCTCTGGAATACAGCAGACAAATTGGACATCTGTCTCTATTTCATATTTTCATAGCCGATGATCTCCTGAGATATCATCAGTGGTTCCACCAAATAAAACAATTACTTTAAACCATTTTTCTGAATAAATATGGAGGAAACCTTTCAAGTTCTGGCAGTTTGTGACCTTGTCGTCTTAATCTGAGACCTAAAATTACTCTTATAACGGATTTCTGTAATTTTTGCACCAACATGGTCCATATACGGAGTTATGATACGTTATCTGGTTATTATTATTATTTTTTTTAGAGATAAATTTTAGTTCTGGATTTGATAGCAAATTCCAACAAATGGTTCAGGAGTAATCTGGGCAGAGAAGTCGAGAAAATAATCAAAATCTAGTATGCGCTTGTCAATCTCGAAATTGAAGAAGAAGACGTTGTTTCTGTTTGAACAAGATTGTAGAAGAGGGAGAGATTTTTTTTTCACTGTTGCGAACAGAGATAGTTGATAGTAAGAATACCTATAATCTCAAGTAAGGCAGTGTTGATGAACTAATGGTAATGAGTGTAATCCAATAAAAATGGTTGTAAACTTCTATTTATTTGATTGGATAGCTCTAATTAACACCGATTAATTCGAGTGGATATACCGAACCAATTAATGGCATGAACATCCGAAATTACACACGCGGAATGATTTACATCACCACTTCACTATACAATTTTTGATGATTTCGCCAGATTATAGTAATTGTAACCTAGAAAGAGACCGGATAAACATCATTAATGGTCAAAATTGGAACTTATTATAATATATGCCTGGGTACAGTCGAATGCAAAACTTTATCTCTGGTCACTCAACTCGAAAATTCAAACCAAATTTGAAATCCGAGTTTTTGCGATATGAAAAGCTATGATCTGATGTAATTGTTATTAGGGCCTTGGAAAAAGAGACAACAGTTCGTTCCCAATTCCAAACGGCTTTCATGATTGATATTCTTGTTTTTCTGTGTATATCAATAATGGTGTTTTTTGAGTACCTATATGAAGGTAATAATCGAATATGATCCTTAAAAGATGTTTCATGAACAACTGATTGACATTATAGATTAGTTTTTCAGTCATATCTGCGTCAACAATTTTGAACAAATGAGAATATTAAGGTTGGGAGATGTAATTTTCTGGGGTTCATATCTCTAATTAATTGGTGTCTACAACTATTGTTTTTTTTTATGAACCTAACTGAATTTATCTTTCATACCTGCAAAACAAATTCAAGAGTGGCGAGCTATTGAGTTGTTTGGTAACTAAACGAATTATGGGAACTATTTCCTTTATTAATATCCAAACTTTCTAACAGATTTAATATAATATAGAATTATAATAATATAATATGGCCTCGGCAATAATTTTTCTGTATATTCAGACTTTGATAAAGTATATTCTATAATATCGTAAGATGATAAAATCAAATGGTTTGCTGATATTTTTGGGTATACACCCTAAATTATCTGAAATGTACTCAAGAATAGGCAATGAGTAGAAAGCGAAGCAAAGATTTCAGAAATGGCTTCTGCGATTTCTCTGAAAACAAAACGAAAGCCTACATATGAAATACTCCATTAAAGTGTTATCAATCAGTTTCCTTTGTGATATCAAACAGACCATCAGCTTCACCCAATAAAGCCTGCCTCGGGTTTTGATATCCATTTCTCACTAATTGTATCATAAATCTATCTCTCTGCACTTATTAATTGAAATGAACGAATACAATGATTATAGTGCCAGTGGTATATTCTTGTAAAAGCTCACTTATACTTTTAATCCTCGTCAGTCACGCTTTACATTCACCACAGATATATTCTTTTAATTTATCCAATTGATATATCATTAACTCATGGTATGCAAATATTTTTAAATATTTTTTTCATTTTCAACTTTGCGTTTACAAATGGTGGTAATAATTTAATGAAAGCTCGGGAATATATATTATTTGAAAAATAATAAAACAAATGCGAAAGATTGTACACAATATGTTTCTGATGTAATTTTGTTTTTAATCAACGCTTTCCTGATTTCATAAAAACACTCACAAAACAACACATTTCCTGAACAGTACAATACGGAATACATCAGAATATCAACTGTACCCCTTGTCAAAATGATATATTAATCACTCTAATCTGAAGACTCGTGATCTCAGAATTGAAAGAATCAATTTCGCACTTCCATAAATGGAAAGCATAGTCACGAATAAAGTTTTCTTTCTGATTATTTGATAAAACTCTCCGACCACATCCTCAATTGAGATGTGTTCACCACATTGCTATACACTGACAGCTTCATTAGGTAGAAGATGATTTATATTACTTATCAGTAGCCACATTACTCAATTCCAAATGGTTCGGTGTCAATTGGATTTTCTCTTCTTCCGTTAATGTACTATGAAATGTGAAATCACATTTTCTTTCTTTGACACCACCTTTGTTTACAAATCCTCTTTGAGAATCGCTTAACTATAGATATATGTGCATTCATGATTACTGGAAAAGTGAAAATGACAATAAGAAAGAAATTGATAAGTCAACATATTAGTAGCACATATTGTCAAAACTCTCCGTCTCAATGGGTTGGAAAATATTGGTAACATATGCTTCATGAACAGTGTTAACCAGAGTTTATCGAACACAAGATGATTATTGGAGTATTTGAACAAAGACGCCTACACAAGGTATACAAACACTGCCAGTGTTACACTGGCATATCTAGGGAAGGAGCTTTAATAGAAGTATTTGCAGAGGTGATAAAGGAACTTTGGACCTCATCTCCCAGTCTCTCCTACTACTCGACCGCTTAGGCGGGCTCGGCCGTTTTCAGTCCTGCTTGCAAGCATTTTTCACCCATTTCCCGTCATTGTAGCGATACATGAGAATATTCTTTTTCTAGTACTATACTTTCAAACTCTGTTCGAAGAATTGAAATCGGACTATCACTAGAGCATCCAGGTACTCTGCAATTTTTGCAGTTTTTCTCCGTTACTGATCCGATGGGGTTGTACCAACTCTCATTATTTCTATAATTCTTCTCATTGGAGCAACCATATGGCTATATTATTCTTTTGAGAAACACTTCAAATGGATTTCATTCAAATGAAAATGTATAGGGTCAAAAACCATAACCCTAATGAGTCACACATTAATGGACTCCCCGTATTTTGGTGGTTATATTGTTATGGTACGGTACATAGCTTTCATTGCTCTCTACATCTTTCATTTGGAACATTTTTTCCTTTCTCAAATAGGGAAGCAGCGACCGTCCACTCATGCATCCTTGATACACCCTGTACAAAAAGACAATATTTGAATTTGAACGGTAATTTTCAACTCATACATCATGAACCATAAATTCAGAATATTCGACAGAAGTTATACAAGTTCACAAAATTCTATTTATTGTCGAATAATTGTTATTTCAAATAATAATTTTATAACCACATCATTCTTGATTCTTCTTTGAAAGAGCAAATTGAAATTTGAAAGACTGATCGATGGGAAAAAACTCCAATGGAAACTGTTTAGGAATACGCTGTATACTGAAGAGAAAGAGAAAATTATCGATAGATCCTAATAATTAACCCATCACACTCTGATAATCCGAAACTCTTACATTCAAGACAAACTACTTTTTACAGTATTACCTGACAAGCAGTACATCTATTGTTTTGATTCAGTGGTTTGATTGATTCGTGTACCGTAGAAAGTAACATGACACGAAATGCCAAACATTAACTAATTATACGAGCGTTCCGTGCTGTTTTCCAATACCTCCTTGTGCTCCTTCAATTTTGCTCCAATCACCCGACACCGATCATCATTTATTTTTCCAAACGCCTTTCCTTCCTGTACACATTGCTTTTATAGCTTCAACTGTTTGTAATTATTATACTCAGTACCCGCGTAATGTACTCTTAGGCACATAACGCTCATTTATTGGCACATAAAATCGCATGGAGTTTCATAAATACAGTAGCCAGTCAGACTTGTGTACATACTATTTGAACTCGGCTTGGGGTCAATGGTAGACTATGGGGTAATTGATGACTAAAGTATGGAGTATTGTTGCAGCTGCTTTTTTGTACGACGTACAACAAAGTAAATTATTCATTACTATTCTATCTCAAAGAAACAAGGTTCTGCCTTAGCATTCCTGACAAGCTCATTGTGAAAAATTGCAGATTCCTTCACATATTGTATCTCACATAATCGGGGGCGAAAATATATCACCAAAGAACATGGGAAACCGTCAAAACCTTCTACTCCCCTAGGCGTTTCTCAAGAGAGTATGTTGTGACCAATGAAATCTAGGAACAATTAATGGATTGTATCAATTTCAGTTAATACAGCAGATGAAACTTCTACCATTTCTCCAACAGTAGAGCGATATTGGTACAATATTACTTACATTGAAATAATATCGGTGAAATATTATAAAAATATTGACAAAATATTCAAACGAAATATTGGCGAGATAAAATTATGATTATTTCGGGATATTGGTACAATATTACTTGAACATCATACTAATAATATTAGTGAAATATCGTGGCAATATTGGCCTCAAAATATTTAGCGATATTGGTAAAATATCATTTTGGTATATATTGGTAAAATATTCAAAGTGAATATGTTTCCTTGGAAACATTGATGTAATATTTCCAGAAATGTCGAATAATTTGAAAACTCAAAAATTTCATTTCTACTTCAATTAACCACTGAGTAGATTGACTTGTAAACGCATTGTGAGAAGCCTTATTTAATATATGTTACTATGATTCAGCTGTCGTTCCATATGTGGGGCCACCTAGCGGTTTCTTACTCAAATTTCATCATAATTCATTTCAATACTGTTATTGAATATTCTGCCAATATTCAAATTTCAATAATGGTGATACATTTATTTTGTAATATTGTATCAATATTGTCTTTCAAATATTGGCGTGAGGTTTTCGTAACAATCTCAATCAATATGGGGGCAATATAATTTTTCAAATATGGTCGAAATAATATTCCACCAATATGCTATCAAACTTGGATATACAATATTGTTTTTATCTCTAAAATCGATATATTAGGAATATTGAAATCGCAATATTGGAGCTGGAAACAATATGTAGACAATATCGCTCTATCGATATTGGTGAAAAATATTCAACCAACATTGACACAATATTTCATGAAACAATGTACATTCAGAACAGGTTGAGGCAATATTCCACCAAGACTATTATTGAAATAGTGTTTTTCCAATATGCACCCATATTGGTTCAATATTATTTTTACATTCACAATATATCCATATTGGCCCAATATGAAAACAAGATTCAGCCGATATAAAGTGCTACCTGGGGATGGGCAGATGAGTATAAAATAATTAATTGGTAGTGAGGACAAAATGAGACCTTTAGTTATCATGTATTCAGGGCGGCTCTGGAGAAATAAACAAGGGTGTATTTTCTCGGTATGTAAGTTTACTGTTCATCTGCAAAGTAACCAATTTAACATGAATATTCTGATATTGTAGCATATTCTAGCATTCAATGAAAAATCTCTCGTCACAAATCTAGTTCAGGAAATAAATCGATTTGTATAGAAAAGACGACTCATGCAATGGCCAGTTCAGTTGAATAGTTTTGCGTAATCTCTTTCTTGGACACGTGGCAGGTCTATTTGCTTCAGGGCCATTACTGAAGTTCAATCCAAATAAAGCCTTCAAGATCTTAACATCTGCCATGCAATTAGGGCACGGTTCAGACAGATATGAATCTTTCCTGACAACTATGACTGACTGAAGCCAATCACATATCAAACCAGAAGTTTTGAACACCATGAAAGGAATATCAGATTAATTAGTAGCATTCAGGATCTGGACACAGCAATGAAATAAGCAGATATTATGAAATAGAATCCAGTGGATAACGGAATACCCGATTATAATTTGAGTACTTTGATTCTGTCATAGAGGCAAGGCAGGGTCGGATTCAATACGTTGTAACGGAGTAGTGCTATTCCATTGTGATTCGTTGATCAAATCAGATTAATTAATATTGATTATATAGGTTGAATAACTGGTTTTTACTATAAATCGCCCATATCCTCCAGTGTTCACATGTTTAATCTCAGCCAACAATGTTTTTCAACTTTGGTATATATCCGTTAACCAAAAAATTATCTACATTTCTGTTTCCTAGGTTCATGACGTTGTTAAATTTCTGACATGAATTACTTATTTTACTCTCAAACTTAGGTGTTCAAACAATCAAAATTTTTATCTTTTTGCTTAACGAATACTTTTATTATTCTTCAGCTCTAACTCAGGTTTCGTTTCGACATGTTATCGACCTACGAGAGATAAGTACGTGAAAAAATCTACTTCAACAAATATATCACTATTTCTAACCCTTATTTTGGCATTATGTTTCGATATTTCATGACCTTCGAGTTTTAAAAATACTCCTAACATCATTTGCTTTTATTCATTTTGTTTTTTATCTATCATCCTTGTCAAAAACTACAAATTTTGTTAGATATTTGCAAGAATTTTATATAAACCAAACCACAATCTCCATAATTATGGAGTGTCCATCTAAATAGATTTTCTTATTAGGAAAAGGTATTTATTTCAATAGGTTTATATATCTCATGTATGAGTAAACTAAAAATGATTTTGTCGTAATTGAAGTATGGGTTCCACCACCTCAAGGTCCAGGCCTGAGATGAAAAGAACAGACATCTGAAATATATGTCATGCACAGGAAACTGACATTGAATATGAAGATGTCTGAAAAATCCTTCGAAACAGGATACAGACACATTTCTGTTAATTAGTGTCGCCCTTGAAAGTATGGACCGTGAAGTACAAGGTATTATGCAACTGGCTATTAATTCTATTTTTAATTATTATACTGAGGTCCCGGCGTTTGAAAAAATATATTAAATCAGGTTTAAACTATCGGTGACTGAGCCGAAAGTTGAATAATCTTGTATTTCTTCTCTAAAATTAGGAATGCGAACCGAAAATAAAAGGTTAAATAACGGTGATATGAGTAACACAATCTTGCAAGACTTAAGATAAAGGAAATGAAAGAAACGAACACTGAACAACTGAAAGTTAATTAAAAAACAATGCAAATTATTGAGCATATGCTCCTTCGCTAACGATTCGATTTCTTCGATTCGAAACTTTTTTTTCGTGTTTTTTCAAGAAAGACGTCCATTTAGATGCACTTTGAAAGCAGAACCTTATCCAAATACAAAATTTGATCCAAATCGTTAGAACCGTTTTTGAGTTACCCAAAATATATATTTATATATATATATATATATATATATATATATAAGAATTGCTCGTTTGAAGATTATGGATATGGAATTCAGAAGAATTGCTCATATTTTTTTTGCAGGGCCCGTCTAACTTTCCAGAGGAACTGCAGCCACAAGTAAAGTGAAGGATTGGTAGATAGGGAACAATTATTAATAATGCATCTATAGAGCCCATTATAAAATCACTAGCGAGAAGAAAGATCATGATCACTACAGAAGCAGCACCATAGAGGATAGGTAGAGAAGATATTGGTGTTTGAATTCGTTTCAACTACCCTCGTTATCGTCCGAATACTTTCTTAATGTAATTCGAGCATCTCATACGTTTATCGACATTTCTTTCTAGATTTGCCAAGCTATACCTTTTGTGACGAAATGTGTGTGTTAGTTCTCAAAAATGTTTCCCTATCTGTGAACTGATTACCATATCTGTACACTATTAACTAACATCGTATGTAATGTGGATGCCTTTGAAATATATTTTTGTACGCCACTGTGAACAAAAATTGCCATATCCCTATCTTGAAGCAATTTCTTCGAACTTTCAGCGCTCAGTAGGTAACTAGGCAGCTTTTTGGAGAATGCGACCGGTTTCACTTCAAAATCACGATTGGCCAGGTGATCGAACAGATGATTTTGACATCTGCCTTTCGAGCTGTGTATCGCTCGAAAGCATTGTTGATCTGTTCCTTTTTTACAGGTAATTTATTCATTTTCCCGATGTCAATTGACTTGGGGTATTGAGGAATGCGGCATGATATATATCGCTGTACGTTTGTTTGATTTAATTCTTTTTAGGAGCATTAATTGATTCGGAAGTGAAATCTTGAACTCTTTTCAACTTGTTTTAATCCCAGGTAGAAAATTAAGATGCAGTTGAAATAAAAATAGAAGTTAGCGTTTTGAATTGTGGCGCTTGTCTAGGAGTGCGCCAATAGTTCGCTAGTTTCTGTAGGTCAAGATAATAAATATATGTCGCCTCAGTAGTCAGTATGTGGGTCAAATTGGGAAATTGTCTAAAGAGCGCAAGAGATGTGGTTTCGAAAATATTTGTTTCGCTATGATAGTTAAAAATAACCGACGACACTGTCCTGATATAAATATGTGTCTTTCGATTCTCTATCAAACTATGAGAAAATCTCAAGAGTATCGGCGTTCTATCTGTCTTTGTTTCATTGATATTGTTCCGGCGAAATGAGTTTTCACAACTTTCTGAATCGATTGGGGTTCGCAGAATACTTCTATTTCTAACCGTTTCCGAGTTTTCGAATGGTTTTTTTGGCGCCAAAAATATTTCTGATGAGTTTTCAACATTTTCGTTCGAAGCTTCAGAATCGGCATGTCAAAATACGTTCGAGGACAAAAATTTGAATTTCCAAAAATGAAAAATAAAAAGTTCAAAAAATTATCTATCATTGTGTACTCGACTTTTTTGTCCGTCGATTTTTTTTGTTCAAATTCTCAGGACATACTAATTTAGCCATTTTAAATCGATTGGCATTCGGAGAATTTGTCTATCTCCAACCGTTCTCGAGTTGGTCAGCTCTGAATCAGTTTTCAAATGTTTTTTTTGGCGCCAAAAATATTTCTGTTCATTTTTCAAAATTTTCTTTAAAAAATTCGAAATCAGCACGTCAAAATACGCTTGAGGACAAAAATTTGAAATTCCAAAAATGAGAAATAAAAAAGTTCAAAAAATTATCTATCATGGTATACTCGACTTTTTTGTCCGTCGATTTTTTTTGTTCAAATTCTCAGTACATACTAATTTGGCCATTTTAAATCGATTAACATTCGTAGAATTTGTCTATCTTCAACCGTTCTCGAGGTGGTCGGCTCTGAATCAGTTTTCAAATGTTTTTTTTGGCGCCAAAAATATTTCTGATGAGTTTTCGACATTTTCGTTCGAAAATTCGAAATCAGCACGTCAAAATACGCTTGAGGACAAAAATTTGAAATTCCAAAAATGAGAAATAAAAAAGTTCAAAAAATTATCTATCATGGTATACTCGACTTTTTTGTCCGTCGATTTTTTTTGTTCAAATTCCCAGTACATACTAATTTGGCCATTTTAAATCGATTAACATTCGGAGAATTTGTCTATCTTCAACCGTTCTCGAGTTGGTCGGCTCTGAATCAGTTTTCAAATGTTTTTTTTGGGCCAAAAATATTTCTGATGAGTTTTCGACATTTTCGTTCGAAAATTCGAAATCAGCACGTCAAAATACGCTTGAGGACAAAAATTTGAAATTCCAAAAATGAGAAATAAAAAAGTTCAAAAAATTATCTATCATGGTATACTCGACTTTTTTGTCCGTCGATTTTTTTTGTTCAAATTCTCAGTACATACTAATTTGGCCATTTTAAATCGATTAACATTCGTAGAATTTGTCTATCTTCAACCTTTCTCGAGGTGGTCGGCTCTGAATCAGTTTTCAAATGTTTTTTTTGGCGCCAAAAATATTTCTGATGAGTTTTCGACATTTTCGTTCGAAAATTCGAAATCAGCACGTCAAAATACGCTTGAGGACAAAAATTTGAAATTGTAAAAATGAGAAATAAAAAAGTTCAAAAAATTATCTATCATGATATACTCGACTTTTTTGTCCGTCGATTTTTTTTGTTCAAATTCTCAGGACATACTAATTTGGCCATTCTAAATCGGTTGACGTTCGCAGAATTGGTCTATCTCTAACCGTTCTTGAGTTGGTCAGCTCTGAATCAGTTTTCAAATGTTTTTTTTGGCGCCAAAAATACTTCTGTTCAGTTTTCAAAATTTTCGTTGAAAAATTCGAAATCAGCACGTCAAAATACATTTGAGGACAAAAATTTGAAATTTCAAAAATGAGAAATAAAAAAGTTCAAAAAATTATCTATCATGATATACTCGACTTTTTTGTCCGTCGATTTTTTTTGTTCAAATTCTCAGTACATACTAATTTGGCCATTTTAAATCGATTAACATTCGGAGAATTTGTCTATCTTCAACCGTTCTCGAGTTGGTCGGCTCTGAATCAGTTTTCAAATGTTTTTTTGGCGCCAAAAATATTTCTGATCAGTTTTCGACACTTTCGTTCAAAAATTCGAAATCAGCACGTCAAAATACATTTGAGGACAAAAATTTGAAATTCCAAAAATGAGAAATAAAAAAATTCAAAAAATTATCTATCATGGTATACTCGACTTTTTTGTCCGTCGATTTTTATTGTTCAAATTCTCAGGACATACTGATTTGGCCATTCTAAATCGATTAACGTTAGGAGAATTTGTCTATCTCTAACCGTTCTCGAGTTGGTCAGCTCTGAATCAGTTTTAAAATGTTTTTTTTTGGCGCCAAAAATATTTCTGTTCAGTTTTCAAAATTTTCGTTAAAAAATTCGAAATCAGCACGTCAAAATACATTTGAGGACAAAAATTTGAAATTTCAAAAATGAGAAATAAAAAAGTTCAAAAAATTATCTATCAAGATATACTCGACTTTTTTGTCCGTCGATTTTTTTTGTTCAAATTCTCAGTACATACTAATTTGGCCATTTTAAATCGATTAACATTCGGAGAATTTGTCTATCTTCAACCGTTCTCGAGTTGGTCGGCTCTGAATCAGTTTTCAAATGTTTTTTTGGCGCCAAAAATATTTCTGATCAGTTTTCGACACTTTCGTTCAAAAATTCGAAATCAGCACGTCAAAATACATTTGAGGACAAAAATTTGAAATTCCAAAAATGAGAAATAAAAAAATTCAAAAAATTATCTATCATGGTATTCTCGACTTTTTTGTCCGTCGATTTTTATTGTTCAAATTCTCAGGACATACTGATTTGGCCATTCTAAATCGATTAACGTTAGAAGAATTTGTCTATCTCTAACCGTTCTCGAGTTGGTCAGCTCTGAATCAGTTTTAAAATGTTTTTTTTTGGCGCCAAAAATATTTCTGTTCAGTTTTCAAAATTTTCGTTAAAAAATTCGAAATCAGCACGTCAAAATACATTTGAGGACAAAAATTTGAAATTTCAAAAATGAGAAATAAAAAAGTTCAAAAAATTATCTATCATGATATACTCGACTTTTTTGTCCGTCGATTTTTTTTGTTCAAATTCTCAGAACATACTAATTTGGCCATTTTAAATCGATTAACATTCGGAGAATTTGCCTATCTTCAACCGTTCTCGAGTTGGTCGGCTCTGAATCAGTTTTCAAATATTTTTCTTGACGCCAAAAATATTTCTGATGAGTTTTCGACATTTTCGTTCGAAAATTCGAAATCAGCACGTCAAAATACGCTTGAGGACAAAAATTTGAAATTGCAAAAATGAGAAATAAAAAAGTTCAAAAAATTATCTATCATGATATACTCGACTTTTTTGTCCGTCGATTTTTTTTGTTCAAATTCTCAGGACATACTAATTTGGCCATTCTAAATCGGTTGACGTTCGCAGAATTGGTCTATCTCTAACCGTTCTCGAGGTGGTCAGCTCTGAATCAGTTTTCAAATGTTTTTTTTGGCGCCAAAAAATATTTTTGATGTGTTTTCCAAATTTACGTCAAAAAGTTCGAAATCAGCACGTCAAAACACGTTTGAGGACAAAAATTTGAAATTCGAAAAATGAAAAGTAAAAAAGTTCAAAAAATTATCTATCATGATATACTCGACTTTTTTGGGCGTTGAGTTTTTTTGTTCAAATTCTCAGTACATACTAATTTGGCCATTCTTAATCGATTGGCGTTCGCAGAATTGGTCTATCTCTAACCGTTCTCGAGGTGGTCAGCTCTGAATCAGTTTTCAAATGTTTTTTTGGCGCCAAAAAATATTTCTGATGTGTTTTCCAAATTTACGTCAAAAAATTCGAAATCAGCACGTCAAAACACGTTTGAGGACAAAAATTTGAAATTCGAAAAATGAAAAATAAAAAAGTTCAAAAAATTATCTATCATGATATACTCGACTTTTTTGGACGTTGAGTTTTTTTGTTCAAATTCTCAGTACATACTGATTTGGCCATTCTAAATCGATTGGCGTTCGCAGAATTGGTCTATCTCTAACCGTTCTCGAGTTGGTCAGCTCTGAATCAGTTTTCAAATGTTTTTTTTGGCGCCAAAAATATTTCTGTTCAGTTTTCAAAATTTTCGTTAAAAAATTCGAAATCAGCACGTCAAAATACATTTGAGGACAAAAATTTGAAATTTCAAAAATGAGAAATAAAAAAGTTCAAAAAATTATCTATCATGATATACTCGACTTTTTTGGGCGTTGAGTTTTTTTGTTCAAATTCTCAGTACATACTAATTTGGCCATTCTTAATCGATTGGCGTTCGCAGAATTGGTCTATCTCTAACCGTTCTCGAGGTGGTCAGCTCTGAATCAGTTTTCAAATGTTTTTTTGGCGCCAAAAAATATTTCTGATGTGTTTTCCAAATTTACGTCAAAAAATTCGAAATCAGCACGTCAAAACACGTTTGAGGACAAAAATTTGAAATTCGAAAAATGAAAAATAAAAAAGTTCAAAAAATTATCTATCATGATATACTCGACTTTTTTGGACGTTGAGTTTTCTTGTTCAAATTCTCAGTACATACTAATTTGGCCATTCTAAATCGATTGGCGTTCGCAGAATTGGTCTATCTCTAACCGTTCTCGAGTTGGTCAGCTCTGAATCAGTTTTCAAATGTTTTTTTTTGGCGCCAAAAATATTTCTGTTCAGTTTTCAAAATTTTCGTTAAAAAATTCGAAATCAGCACGTCAAAATACATTTGAGGACAAAAATTTGAAATTTCAAAAATGAGAAATAAAAAAGTTCAAAAAATTATCTATCATGATATACTCGACTTTTTTGTCCGTCGATTTTTTTTGTTCAAATTCTCAGGACATATTAATTTGGCCATTCTAAATCGGTTGACGTTCGCAGAATTGGTCTATCTCTAACCGTTCTCGAGTTGGTCAGCTCTGAATCAGTTTTCAAATGTTTTTTTTGGCGCCAAAAATATTTCTGTTCAGTTTTCAAAATTTTCGTTAAAAAATTCGAAATCAGCACGTCAAAATACATTTGAGGACAAAAATTTGAAATTCCAAAAATGAGAAATAAAAAGTTCAAAAAATTATCTATCATGATATACTCGACTTTTTTGTCAGTCGATTTTTTTTGTTCAAAATCTCAGTACATACTAATTTAGCCATTTTAAATTGATTGGCATTCGGAGAATTTGTCTATCTCCAACCGTTCTCGAGTTGGTCAGCTCTGAATCAGTTTTCAAATGTTTTTTTGGCGCCAAAAATATTTCTGATGAGTTCTCGACATTTTCGTTCAAAAATTCGAAATCAGCACGTCAAAATACATTTGAGAACAAAAATTTGAAATTCCAAAAATGAGAAATAAAAAAGTTCAAAAAATTATCTATCATGGTATACTCGACTTTTTTGTCCGTCGATTTATATTTTTCAAATTCTCAGGACATACTGATTTGGCCATTCTAAATCGATTAGCGTTAGGAGAATTTGTCTATCTCTAACCGTTCTCGAGTTGGTCAGCTCTGAATCAGTTTTAAAATGTTTTTTTTTGGCGCCAAAAATATTTCTGTTCAGTTTTCAAAATTTTCGTTAAAAAATTCGAAATCAGCACGTCAAAATACATTTGAGGACAAAAATTTGAAATTCCAAAAATGAGAAATAAAAAGTTCAAAAAATTATCTATCATGATATACTCGACTTTTTTGTCAGTCGATTTTTTTTGTTCAAAATCTCAGTACATACTAATTTAGCCATTTTAAATTGATTGGCATTCGGAGAATTTGTCTATCTCCAACCGTTCTCGAGTTGGTCAGCTCTGAATCAGTTTTCAAATGTTTTTTTGGCGCCAAAAATATTTCTGATGAGTTCTCGACATTTTCGTTCAAAAATTCGAAATCAGCACGTCAAAATACATTTGAGGACAAAAATTTGAAATTCCAAAAATGAGAAATAAAAAAGTTCAAAAAATTATCTATCATGGTATACTCGACTTTTTTGTCCGTCGATTTATATTGTTCAAATTCTCAGGACATACTGATTTGGCCATTCTAAATCGATTAGCGTTAGGAGAATTTGTCTATCTCTAACCGTTCTCGAGTTGGTCAGCTCTGAATCAGTTTTAAAATGTTTTTTTTTTGGCGCCAAAAATATTTCTGTTCAGTTTTCAAAATTTTCGTTAAAAAATTCGAAATCAGCACGTCAAAATACATTTGAGGACAAAAATTTGAAATTTCAAAAATGAGAAATAAAAAAGTTCAAAAAATTATCTATCATGATATACTCGACTTTTTTGTCCGTCGATTTTTTTTGTTCAAATTCTCAGGACATACTAATTTGGCCATTCTAAATCGGTTGACGTTCGCAGAATTGGTCTATCTCTAACCGTTCTCGAGGTGGTCAGCTCTGAATCAGTTTTCAAATGTTTTTTTTGGCGCCAAAAAATATTTTTGATGTGTTTTCCAAATTTACGTCAAACAATTCGAAATCAGCACGTCAAAACACGTTTGAGGACAAAAATTTGAAATTCGAAAAATGAAAAATAAAAAAGTTCAAAAAATTATCTATCATGATATACTCGACTTTTTTGGACGTTGAGTTTTTTTGTTCAAATTCTCAGTACATACTAATTTGGCCATTCTAAATCGATTGGCGTTCGCAGAATTGGTCTATCTCTAACCGTTCTCGAGTTGGTCAGTTCTGAATTTTTTTTGGAGCCAAAAATATTTCTGATGAGTTTTCGAGATTTTCGTTCGCGATGACGCTTTGGTAATGCCTCTTAATAAAAATAAACTTATCAAAATTCATTAAGGGTGGAAAGTTTCTCTTGGAATGCACTGTATATCAACCCTCATCGTTTTCTGATCTGGGTTTGAATTTTCGTCAAAATACGTTTACGTTACGATGACATTTGTTGAAAACCAGACCTTTCAGCAACCAACAACTTCCTGTGAAAATTCTACGTCAGGAGACTGAAAAGCATTCATCTTTCCTAAGAGAACGAGTCATATCGAACATGGAGCATTAATAATTGATGATAACTGAAAGACAAAAGTCAAAAAGACAGTTTCGTGGACTGCATATTTCTAATAACACGCTTCACTCTTTCATTTTCTCAGATAATGTCACTTTCTTCGATACAAACCCAAAATTAAATTTCACCGTGAATACAGACATTACATTTGTCCCCAAGTCGTATTGGCGTCTGTATTTCCTCAGGCGAATCAGCACTATTCATTACACTCATTACCACGGTGGGAATTGACACTTAATATCGATATAGTCGGTGTGAACATATAGTCGATGCTGATTTGATGAGATCATTGCAAGTGTAGTGAAATTATGAAAAATAAAAAGAAAGCTAAAGGAAGGTCAGAATGGTATAGTTACGATGGTTGCTCTTTGAAAACTGATTCGACTATAGACGGTGCATTTCAGTTGCATTTTCTATCGACAATTGACATCATTTCAGCAACGGTTATTTTCTTCAGTATTTGTTATCCCAATATAGCTCCATCTGAGTTGAGACTAGCATATATGACCTATATAGCGAAGATGTCAAGGTGTTAAGAGATTTTGTTCCCACCCAGGCGGTCCTCGGAATCCATTTTTTGAGCAGTAGGTCCCGGACAAGCTCTGCTTTTGAGGGGTTTTCTACAAAAACCTGGGAGATTCGTAATGACAAAAAAAATGTAATAACAAATATCGGATGGGCAATCGAAGTACACTTGCTGCAAGTGATAGAGCACGTTTGGCTTTTTATAATCCATGAATAGCTAAAAGCAGCGGTATGGTATTCTCTCATAATATAATATTTTGTATTCAAGTGTCATCTCCACTTCGTATTTTCTATAGTTTATTTAGGGAAAATTGTTCAAACAGGAAAAAAACCTTATCAGTGTTTGTTGATGATTCGACGTTATATACACAGCAATCGGTACTTTTATAAACCAATAAACTACGATGAGATCATCTTGATATGGTATGCAGTTTGTATCAAATGAAATGAGGAACTACTGTTAGTGAGGATTACAAGGAATAGGATAGTGACGGATTTTGCAATTTTTTTTTGTCGTTACCTCTTTCCTTTTTCGTTCATTTTCAGGTCTTATTTTAACGTCCACCATCACCTATACAGGTTTAGCAAAAGCTGCTCTAAATCTGTTGCCTTCAAGGAGACAGCATACCATCGATGGTACAAAAATCAGGGCCCAGAGACCAGATGGAAATCCTTCGAATCCTTCAAAGGAGCGACCAATGACAAGATACGATCAAACCTCGTAGTACTGTCCTAACGGGTCTCGCTCGTTTCGGTCATTTGTCAAAGCTGTGGGAAGACATTTCAGTTGCAGCTCATTTCCTTTCCTAACCTAAGAAAGATCTAAGGAATATGGAACACTAGCAACCACCTCCTCAATTCTACAGCAGATCCGTTGTGAACACAACCGCAGAACATCCTTACACTGACAGTCATAAATGCATGAGATTACCTCTGTTCATCAAACTATGAGGGGCATTTTGTTGTGTCTCACCACCATATACATCGAGCTCAGGAATTACATATTATTAGTGAAAAGTAAAAATAGTAGATCCTTCAAGAATAGCATGCTAGCAGTCTGATTCAAAGGTGGGACCTATTTCAGACAAATTTAATAGCTTTTACCAATCATCGGAACATATTAGGTATCGTCAAGCATCAACAATTACCACTTGTCTCTCCCGAATATTGTACAGCACTCCGATTATTGCCTACTTCTATA
The DNA here is from genome assembly GCA_958298965.1 of Chrysolina haemoptera. Taxonomy (NCBI): domain Eukaryota; kingdom Metazoa; phylum Arthropoda; class Insecta; order Coleoptera; family Chrysomelidae; genus Chrysolina; species Chrysolina haemoptera. The sequence goes on along the minus strand of OY282596.1, from coordinate 4,281,014 downwards.
TAGTATATACATTGCAAATGTACACACACTACTGAATATTGAACCAGGGAACTGACTATATTTTGAAATCTAACTTCTATATACAAATTTGGCCCATTGTTAATGGATATACGGAATAACCTTCAGAACTTGCACAATTAAAAAAATAATTTATCTAGACCGAATTTATATCTGATCAACTGCACATAAGCCCCACCGAAATTGACATGCAATCCACACATCATCATTATAGGTATATTTATACTCCCGCTGTGCATATACAGTGCCTTCATTTCAAAACTTCCCACCCCTATTACGTCTTGTTGCAGGGAGAATTTGTCGTAGACAAAAAACACGTCAATGTAGATATCGAGGGGGAAGTTTAAAACCAGTGCCAGTGGTATATTAGGTTTCACCCCCTCACCCCTAGCTACCCCCACTTAATAATTTTAAATGGCACCCCCACACTTGTAATACATCATTTTAAAGATCTTAAAAATCCTCACTCAACCCCGTTTAGAAAACTGAAATTGGTTGATCCGTTCTCGTAAAAAGGGCAAAAAGAAAATTAATTATTATAACAAATAAAATAATAGCTATTGCAATTAAATAAATGTACTTTACTTTATTAGGTGTTCAAAATGTTCACCATTGTTAGCTAAGCAAAAGTACAATCGATTCTCGAATTCCTGTCGGACTTTTGTAAATGTTTCCTTATTAATTTGTCTGCATGTGTCAGTAATCCTGTGTCTTAGATCCTGAATGTCCTGCGGGGGAGTTTTGTATACCATTGTCTTCAAATAACCCCAGAGAAAGAAATCCAATGGAGTTAAATCCGGAGATCTTGCCGGCCATTCCAGAGCGCCTCTTCTGCCAATCCATTTGTCAGGATACCGTTGATCGAGCCACTGTCGGACATGCAATGCGTAGTGTGGCGGTGCGCCGTCCTGTTGAAAATGTAAATGTTGTTCATCCAAGAGCGGGTTGTCGTCTTCGTCAATTTGGCTTTCTAAGGACTGTGTTATCAGTGGATCGATTACATTTTCCAATAAGTTTAAATACAATTGACCAGTTAAATTTTCTTCAATAAAAATAGGGCCAATTATTTCGTTTCCCAGAATTCCAGCCCAGACGTTAAGTTTTTGTGGATATTGCGTATGATCCTCTCGAAACAAGTGTGGATTTTCATTATCCCAGTATCTACAGTTATGCTTATTTACAAAGCCATTAAGAAAAAAAGTTGATTCATCACTGAAGCAAATATTTTGTAGTAAATTCGGGTCATTTTGAATTCTCGCAGTCATTATTTCACAAAATTCAATTCTCCTATCATAGTCATTGCACACAGAACCGGTCTCTTCAAATTTTTGAACAAGGTCTAGAACATATCGGTGACTCACATTTTGGCCTGCATGCCTTTCATTAAAAACCCGGGCTGTCCTACGAGCACACCTATTTTCAGCACCATAAATAAAAATAATTTCAGTTCTTTCTTGTAAAGTGTACACCATTACGATTTGTATTACTGTCAGTGCAACTGACACCACTTGACAAACAGTTTAAAATCAGGAATCACTAATTCTGATAAATGTTTTCACCATTTAATTTTAACTGACCCCAAGAAGAAACTGTGAGACCTTATCTCACTTTTAGCTAAACCAAAAAACTCTGTGTAAAAAATGAACAAACATACCGTTATTGAGTCAGTGGTAGCGGTTCCATAAATTCATTAATTTGTTTTGCATTTTGTTATAATTTATTTTCTTTTTGCCCTATTTTACGAGAACGGATCAACCAATTTCAGTTTTCTAAACGGGGTTGAGTGAGGATTTTTAAGATCTTTAAAATGATGTATTACAAGTGTGGGAGTGCCATTTAAAATTATTAAGTGGGGGTAGCTAGGGGTGAGGGGGTGACACCTAATATACCACTGGCACTGGTTTTAAACTTCCCCCTCGATATCTAAATTGACGTGTTTTTTCCCCACAGGAAATTTTCCCTGCTAAAAGAAATAATAGGGGTGGGAAGTTTTGAAATGAAGGCACTGTATACAGAAACAATTACTCAATGTATTTCAAATTTTATCCCTTGCCTGGCCAGTTTTCCTGCACTATGAAACCCGATGCAAATTACAATTTCGATATGAAACTGAAATTGCTTTTGAATTAATTCAGTCCACAGGAATTGAGAAAATACTGCCACTGGGTCAATTCATTCACGCCCTGTGAATAGCCACAGGCAACGCATTCATTCGTCATGTAGGTATTATCTGCATTATCGTGCTCACTGATAATTATCATTGGTGTGAACTGGCATGCAGGGGATACTTTATAGAAATACCATCAATCAACCAAAAAGCAACAACTACAGTCAAAGTGGAATTCAAAATCGATTTCACGTATACTCAATAGTTTCCGAGATACTTTTCAAAGTTTGTTGCCTTTTTCAAATTTTTCACTATGTCGGGCTCAGGTCTTGTCCCATCCACTTCTGCAGCTGGTACTAAGCCCGGAAAGAGCGCAACTTGCAGTATCAGCAGTTGGAGAAGCCGGGCTAAGTTGGAGTTGGATTTGGCTGCAGCTTTGGCAAGTAGCTAGTACTGCAAGGAATTTAGGGTGTCAAAACCTGGCTTGCCACTATACGTGGTGTCGATAACTCGTTACCCTGCAGCCGCTATTCCCTCAGGTGTTGATGTGGGATTCAAAAAAGCTACAGCCTGCTCCTCCAGCTGAGGGTCCCGCTCCAGTGCAGTGAGCAGTTTTGATTTGCCATAGCCAAAGAAGGCTGATGTAGAGTCACAGCCACTGAAAGCGAGACCAATGGGATGAGGTAGTGGTTTTCCGTTAATGTTGAGGCAGCTGGGTGAAAAACGTCTGCCGTTTTTCCTCGCTCACACTTTTGAAAATACACGTTTCTTGATAGTCCAATCAGGCCAGTAAATATCACCAACAGGTCTATATCCTCTTCTGCTATGATGACCAGGTCTTAATCACTGGCCTCCGTAAGGGCTGTGGTAACAATCAGTCTATCCGCGTCTTCCTCGGATTGGATAACCTGAATTCTGTGTTTTCCCATTTTGCTCTTCAGCAGCTGGATCACCCACAGTTTGCATGTTCTTATCGTTAGACAAAAACTTATCTTGCCATACAGTTTGGAATATCTTCTGTCAACAACTACTTGATACTTTTTCGATACCTGGTACTTATACATGCCAATTCTAGATGATGAATGGTTTTGTAATGCACAGGTACAGGTCTTCTTCCATCTCTAGAAATCTCACTGAATACTGGAGGGGTCGTGGTCAAAACGGCCAAAAACTAAAAAAAGTATGCGTGGGAAACTAGGTTCCGGAGGTGCTCCGAGGTCGAGAACTTGATCAGAGTATCCCCACATCCTCCAGAACATTGTGGGGAAAGAATCGCTTCTACCTGATTTCATGTACGTGAGAATATACTATTCGACTGTACTAATAGTAATAAACCGAAACAGGAAAACAGAACAGTATTATGGGATCATGTTCTATCCTTACATGGTTAACCGTTAGTTCTGATATCCCGCTTATACGGGGGGTTAGCAGCGAAGTGCATCGATGCAGGTTTACCTTTTGCGTGGGAGTCTCTGAAATAGGCGAATCGGAGATGGACTGAAACGAGAACTGAGTTGTAACCGTTATTAATGACATCAGTGACAAAAATGCTAACGACTATGGCGCTCGGATTGAACTATTCTATTTCAGTATGAAAAATATTGAAGTCATTGATCTACCAAATATGGAATATATCATAGTTTAAAATAAAGACACGCTTTATTTAGAAATTACCTCTAATGTTAAAAAAGCGTGGAATGATTGATACAAGTTACTTATTTTTTATTGATATGAAATTGTAAGTCAAAAGCACCCTGTAGTTTTTCAACATTAATATTTTAGTCCACAGTCATCAGAATGGAAATAATCTATAATAATATCACATGTTCTCTCTCATATTACAATTTTTCAGATGAGACCTACTTCAATTTATTTGGCGGTAGATATTCACAGCTTACCAGAAAAATCATATTTGAAGCAGTTAGTATGCATAATTAAATAATATCATGGAATATCTCCGAAATTATGGGTTTTGGGTACTGCAAAGTGAATTAGAAGTATAGGATAAAATAGAATTGAATCATGAGAAGAAAAAATTAAGTTTACATTTAAAATTATTAATATTTCAAATCATTCTCATTTACTTCTTGGACCTACTTTTTTGCGCACCCTGTACATTATCCAGGCACTGCATATTACTCAAAATCATAATCCATATAAATGAATCATATATAATCATGAGAGAAATCCAAAAATGAGTATCCTATCGAAAATAACAAAGATGGCGAAGCCAAAAATCTATGAAGAGGCTCAGAACTAAACATTTTCATAGGTCAGGATCATTAATCCATAATTGGTTATGAGACGTCTGACTAACGTTCAGTTTTACGGCTTTCTCAATGGACTGCTCTGAGAATAATCATTAATGATGTGAAGAAGAGCACAAGTAGAACTTCTGAGGAATTTAGAGTGATGCTTGATAATTGCGACACCTTGACGCGTTTGATTTATAATAGAAAAACTGTTAGTTTGTGAGTAACGCGGGAAAAATTAACCTGTCATAGATAATGAACATAATGAAGTTACTTTGCTTGGCAATTTTAGATCTTATAGACGCCGTAGTGTTGAAAGATGATGAGCACAATCTAAGAATATCCCTAGATGTTACTTATAGAATTTCACGAAAGAATAGAATAATAATAATAATTTGTCTATCAGTTGGTTCGTAACCTCAAATCTAGAAAAAAACGAGATCTTTGATGAGGCACCGCGTCATAGTATTTTATCTAATCAACTTCGATCGAGATCTGAGAAAGGGTCCGTTATCAGTTTATTTGAATTGTCATTATTTTAAATGGTCTCCCTCAACCAAATGCCTGATTCACACTTTTGATTCATTAATCTTGAACTTGTTTTTGCCGGGTTCATTTCAAACCCGAAAATAAGTCGCGATCGTCACAAAAACATTGAAATAGCAGAGCAACGATCTGACTTGATGTACCACACGTGAACAACGTCGTTCTGTACAGCATTTTTTTTTTTTTCGAAAGAGTTGGAATAATTTAAATAAGGAAGCTTGTTCGAGTGCAAGAGATAAATCACAGAGGCTTAAAGCTCATAAAGGAAATCGCGTGGGCATAGATGTAAATAAAATAGCCGTTTCAACATGCAGGCCTGCATTGAGATAGTTGACTGGTCAAATTTTTTCACTTTTATGGATACTGGCTTCCGCTTGCCTACGAAAAAAATTATTATGTGAAAAAATTGGAGTTTCAGTAGGTAGTTCTTTTCCTACTTGATGACCAAGAGTTTAATCGGGCTGAATTTATTCATTTCGTTATATAGAAACAATACATCTAGGCCAGTTACCAATATGGGCTGTACGTGCCCATCATACGACCAATGATCACATATGGATCTGTAGTCTGGTGGTGAAGAAAAGGCCAACAAAAAATGGCCCAGGCTAAACTTTACGAACTACCGTGACAAGCGTGCCTGGCGATTGCTGGCCATTCGCTCCACGCCAGCGGCAGAAATGGAAGCCCTTCTCGGATTACTTTCTCTCCACATAGTTCTGGAGAGAGAGGCAAGATTGGCGACATACAGACTCTACCAAAGTAGCCATTAGTCTACCGCAGCCATAATAGCTCACAACATTTTGGGAATGCCCTCAGACATCATACCTAAAACTATCAACTATTACACGTCCTACAGTGTGATCATCCCCGAAGGAGAAAACTGGGTTCGGAATGAAACTGACCTATGTAGGGCAAATGAACGTTGGTTCACCGATGGTTCCAAAACTTTGGAATGCGTCGGAGCCGGAATATACGAGATGAACCCAGTAGTGAAACGCTCATTCAGTATGGGTAAATTAGGTAGGTAGGTAGGTTTGCTTACTGGCCACTGCAAACTCAAACACCACACAAGACGCCATTTTATGTGCATACCCTGCAGCAAACAGAACCAGATACAACAATAAGGCCAGGAAACCTGGTAAATGTGTTCTTCAATTTAATTCAGAGATTGAATATACTGGGAGAAATATAACCATAGGGTGAGCCACAATAGGTCATGGGCCGATGTGGGCCCACTCACGTTCAAACCCAACCTACATCTAGCAGGCCTTAGCCCAGTTACTGGAGTATTCGAAACACCCCACAAGCAACCCTCAGAAGTATTCGAAAGACTTGTGCCAGCTAGGGAAGGCGCAGTCCTTACCTTTTAACGTGTGATGCTATGCAAGGGACTGATGACCGCGTCGAAATTGAACCAATGCTCCTGAGTTGGTTTCGCTGGGGAGCGGTTCATTTGCTTCCCTAACCAAAGTTGATGGAACACTATAGCAACGAACGCTCAAGAAAAAGCCAATATTTTTAATCCTGGATTTACTGGGAAAACAAACCCAGAACATCACTACTATTGATGAACTTTGGCCAACGAATTATCAGATGCATTTCGCTGTGTCTTAACACCAACTAATTCAGCAGATATGACGGAATTCCGCAGATTCTTCATGAGTGACTCCACTGATATAGCAAATATTTTTTTGAATATTCAGAAAATGCTGTACACGAAGTAATAATTATTACAGTAATTCTTACTATTGTTAACTACAACAGACTTCTTTATCGTGACCTCGAAGCAATGAAGAAATTGTAATTGGCTTAGTTAATTAGCACCATGAAAGTGCCTTAATATCTAGCGACAGTTATTATTATAGTTGCTTAAAATAATTAGAGGCTATTTAAAATCTTGACATCGGAGTGAATTGTTGTGTTGACCTTCATATTAAAAAATTTCTTGGTATTTATACGTTTCCCAAATATTTTAATTAATCTCTTACTTCAAATTATGAAATTGAGTCCATGTTTTTCCTATCATAAATAAACTGACTGCTAACCATATAACTTCAAGGCCCAGTCCAGCTCTGTATTGATGGTATGTGTGGTACTAGATTGTGTTGAAACTCAGGGTTCGGCCAAAAAATCAGCGACAATATCCATGTTTCTTAGCGTTCTATAAATAGATTTAATGAAAATAATTGGAATAGTAATAAATGATGCCTATTGAACCAGACGAAATTATTATTCACGGATGATTAATTTTGACATACTGAGAAGTTCAGTGTGCATAAAATTATGTGGTCAAGTTTCGAATAATATGAAGATATTTAGGAAAACAAGCGTTTTCACTTTTCATTCTTGACATACAAAATATTGAATAAAAAGATTTGAAGAAACTCAATGCACTAGAAAAAACGACAAAATTCATATACAGTCACTGTTGTTGACATTAATCTGTTATTAAATATATAGAATTATATATGGATTATTCCGAGCTTGAATTTAGGTTATGTATATTAAACCACCGAATGATATCTTTCTTGTGTTCCCAGTGATTCTACAGTCCTTACTGGACCAAGTTCCCTTCTCCAAATTGGTCTTGTTCTGGTCCCTCTGGCATGTTTTCATCAAATGTTATCCGCCTTGTATATACTATAGAAGCCCGCACCATTTGACATAAGGGCTTCCAATCCAATTCAACTGAAACTTTGTTTGTTACAATACAAACAAAGAGTTCATTAAGAGGACAGGGGGTTGAAACCAATTATCTCGTTCGTCAATTTTATAAAGGAAATGAACGTTGTATTTGAAAATAATTGCCTCTAAATGTATTCGTTTTAACGAAAACATTCGATATTTACTCACATGCAGAGGCGAAAAAAAGTGAGGTAATTTCAAGGTCTCATTATAGACGAAACATTAATAATAGATTAATAACTTTCGAAGAACAAAACTTTATATTCGAAACTAAAATGGATAACATTGTCAGAAATTCAATGTTTCCTCTGGCAAGAAATTGATCATCTCTCATCTCTGCTTCAGAATATAAATAGCGAGGGGGAAACAACTAGTCATTTTTTGTACACCTAATGAAAGCAGTGAAGTAATTATCTCTAATGAAAAATAATGAAAAAGTTTTAGGAGGCAATGAAAGATAATTACCATTCAATTACGCGGATACGTTGTATGGACATAATTTAACTCTTTTGTATAAAAATAAGATCCAGAAAGTTTGAAGCTCATGCATGCCCACGTATGATTTTTGGTGTAAGTAGGCGACGAGTATCAAATAAATTGAAGGAGATTCGATGGTTACATAAGGAGAACAGGAGAAAGGTTCATTTTAGTACCTTGTCATAAAATAATTTCCAAATACATACCCAATAATAGTAATTCAGCCATTTTGAATCGATTAGCGTTCGCAGAATTTGTCTATCTCTAACCGTTCTCGAGTTGGTCAGCTCTGAATCTGTTTTTAGATGTTTTTTTTGCCGCCAAAAATTGTGATGATGAGTGTTCGACATTATTTTTAAAATATTCAGAATCATCACGTCAAATTACTTTCGAGGACAAAAATTTTAAATTCAAAAAATGAAAAATAAAAAATCTCAGAAAATTTTATTTTTCATCTTAAACACCTTTTTCCGCCTAAATCTTATATCTGAGCATATAAAAATAATACATTTTTGGAATGAGCATAAAATTTTACGTATACAGTGCGAATTTCAAGTCGATGTGACGACTTGGTATTTTTGATGATTTTTAGGGGTGAACCCCTTGCAACTTTTTCGAGTAATTTTTAATTTCTTTCGATTGACTCGAAATTCACAGTACATACTAATTCGACCATTCTGAATCGATTGGCGTTCGCAGAATTTGTCTATCTCTAACCGTTCTCGAGTTGGTCAGCTCTAAATCAGTTTTTTTATGGTTTTTTTGCCGTCAAAAATATTTCTGATGAGTTTTCGACATAATTGTTAAAAGATTCGGAATCAGCACGTCGAAATACGTCCGAGGACAAAAATTTTAAATTCGAAAAATGAAAAATAAAAAATCTCAGAAAATTTAATGTTTTATCTTCAACACCTTTTTCCGGCTAAATCTTATATCTGAGCATAGAAAATCATACATTTTTGGAATGAGCATGAAATTTTACGTAAACAGTGCGAATTTCAAGTCGATGTGACAACTTGGTACTTTTAATGATTTTTAGGGGTGAACCCCCTTGCAACTTTTTCGAGTAATTTTTAATTTCTTTTGATTGACTCAAAAATAACAATACATTCTAATTCGGCCATTTTGAATCGACTGGCGTTCGCAGATTTCGTCTATCTCTAACCGTTCTCGAGTTAGTCAGCTCTAAATCAGTTTTCAAATGGTTTTTTTGGCGCGAAAAATATTTCTGATGAGTTTTCGGCATTTTCGTTCAAAGATTCGGAATCAGCACATCGAAATACGTTGGGGGGTTAAAATTTGAAATTTGAAAAATTAAAATTTAAAAAGTTCAAAAAATTATTTATCATGATATACTTGCCCTTTTTTCCGTCGATTTTTTTCGTTCAAATTCTCAATATATACTAATCTAGCCATTCTTAATCGATTGGCGTTAGCAGAATTCGTCTATCTTTAAAAGTTCTCGAGTTGATGAGCTCTGAATCAGTTTTCAAATCGTTTTTTTGGCGCCAAAAATATTTCTGATGAGTTTTAGATATTTTCGTTCGAAGATTCGGAATCAGCACGTCAAAATACATTCGGGGACAAAAATTTGAAATTCTAAAAGTGAAAAATAAAGAAGTTCAAAAAATTATCTATCATGACTTACTCGACTTTTTTGTCCGTCGACTTTTTTGGTTCAAATTCTCAGTATATACTAATTCGGCCATTCTGAAACGATTGGCGTTCGCAGAATTCGTCTATCTCTAACCGTTCTCAAGTTGGTCAGCTCTGAATCAGTTTTCAAATGTTTTTTTTGCGCAAAAATAATTTCTGGCGAGTTTTCGACATTTCGAATAATGAATTTATTTGAAATTAATAATGAATTAATGAAAATGTTATGATGTACACCTAATGAAAGAGTAGTTTCCCCCTCGATAAATAGTCCAGATTTTTACATAGTTAATTATGCTTCCAGAATATTGATCCAATTTTTCCTCTACGACTGTTGAATATAATTTGTTGATTTGGGGTTCCTTTGATAGCGGTGTATTGATCAGTTGATTTACTGAAACATACTACCTGTTTCATATTTAATGTATGTATCAACGACAAATGATGGCGTGTATAAAATTATCAAGGTTGTTTGAATACATTTTCAAAAAGTCGATTGTGTTCATAAGAATCGGAATATATCGCTGACCCAATAATTTTCACTGATATCAACAAATGAATATAAAAATATATGGATGTTTTGAAGAGTAAAACCGGAAATGATTCATTTTATGGGTTATAGTCATTTGAAGTAAAAATTTACAGAGCAATTTTTTGTGTTGGTCCCAATTTTGTTTCTCAACAACTAGGCGCCTTCTACGGTTTTACAACTGTCAGCTATTCTTAGGGATACACATTATTTGATGAGAGATGGAAAATGTCTACATACTCTTTGTTTCCTCAGGATCGGTCTGAACAAACTAGTAATAAATAATCTTGAGTCGACAGCCGCGTTAGATTTCACTGTAGGATTCTGAAAACCTCATAAATCGTAATGGTTGAGGAAAACAATGGACAAAATCTTGTACTGTTATTATTATCTTTAAATTTGTTGTCCCACGTAGCTATTAAACTGTCATGAAATCACGTGAAATCATGAAACCAACCAACCGAGATAAATAACTGGAAACTACATACTGTAAAATCGCAAGTTGACTTTTGGCCAAGGTAATGGTTGGAAAGAATGACAGATTAGGAGTGTTCCTTATCAGTATTCTGACGCTATCGCATACGTCATGACTTTAAGTTATACATATAGGATGTTCCATCGCATCTGTCATCATATGAATATGTCTTAAGCAATTTTGTATTTCGGATCTTCCTCTGGTAACTTCTGATGTTGTTTGTTAGTTCTGATGATTAAAGTTTGAATTTCATGGCCAACTTTGAACGATTGAACAATCAACTGTATCTCTGTCATTTTTCAATCGATTTTCAATTTTGAAGAAAGGTTAAACCGGTTAAAATGCAGTTAATTATCGTGGCAAATCGATTTATTTTTGTTCTTCTACACTTGTACAGAGGTCTTCGAAAATGCATAGAAAACGGTGTCCCACCCCCCCTGAATATGACTATAGTGTTGAGAAATTTGAATTTACAGATCATCAGGTTAATAATCAAGTTTCTTTCGTATAATTGTAAATTATAAATTTGAAATATCAATTTAAGCAAAAAATGCAAATAAATGTGTATATGTATATATTGAAAAATAATAATAATAATAATTGTTGGAAAAAAAAAGTTTAATAATGAATAACTAAATAGAAATAGTAAACAATTAATAAACAAAATCCTACTTTCATACTTACCAATCCTGGGTTCTTTTATCCGAGGCAGCTTTCGGGTTGTGAAATGTTTCGCCGCTGCTCCGAAACGAGAATAGTTATTCCTTTGTTTGTGCTATCTGTCCACTAACTAACATTCTAGCACAAGAAGAAACCCAACCATATATGGAAGAGAATAGACGAGAATAAGGACACAACAATTATAGTACAATTTACATGGACGCATAATTGCTTCGAGCAAGACCTTTGAATCCACTAAGACGAAGACTCTATTCAACCCAAAGTAATAGAGGGAGAGCTGGACAAGTGCGCCTATGGGAAGCAAGGTCCAAAAAAACACAGAGAGAGAGAGAGAGAGAGAGAGAAAATATCCAAATTTGTTGGTTATGTGTTGTCCTGAGGAAGGGTGGATTTTTTGTGAAAAAATAATGTTTTTAGTGTTTGCAATTGTGAAATATGGGTTGATTAGTGTGTAAAGAAATGGCCTATTAAAAGAAGGAAAAACTTTGAGTGATATTTTACTGAAAAATTCGTGTTTGAAAACGGTCAATATTCAATGTTTGGGGAGCTATATCTCAGAAAGAAGTAGAGAGCGCCGCAAAATATTTTCAGATTCGGGTTCAGGAGACAAAACTACGTAAGTAACATCACTTTTTTTTTTATTTGCGTAGAAGCCCGATAAGCTTTTACCCTCCAAGCTTTATATTTCATCAAATAGTTAATATATCCTTTCATTTTGGAAATGAATCAACAATTCAAAATAAATTCAACTCCTACCTTTTATTCCAGCAGGGGGTATCACTTCAATCAAATTAACTTATTTAAACAACAACTCAACAACAATAATTTTAGAAAATAAATCGAATACTTCCCAAGTAGAACACAAAATTAAATTATTTACTTGTTCATCAACTCACGTCGATTCATGAATTCATACTATTTCCTTGCCTTCCGTCAGCGAGACGTTTTTTGAAGATACCTAAAAACGCGATCTATGATAATGCATGACACACGGCTGGCCTATACAGGAGGTTGTTTCATATTCGCATAATTTCTGCATTTTCGGTAAATTGCATGTATGACAAAATTGCAGAATCTAGGCGAAAGTGATAGAACTGTGTATGCTTGTTTTTGGTAGAAGACATTTCGACCAGGTGTCATTTCTTTATTTAATTTCTTATATACCTCAAATTTTTCTGGCCTAAAAGTGAACAGAAAACAAACAAAAGTAAAAAGGTTAAATACATTTCCGGTGGTATAGATGTATAGATAGCTAACAGACCCGAAAGAAGAATAAACAGAACCTAAAATTATACAGGATGTCTCATTGAAAAAATCATCAAAGACGACGTTTTAGGTAGGTAATTGTGACTGCATAGATATTCGTTAAAAATAATGTTTTATGATAGTTTTGTAATATGAAAAATATTAGGCCTACACAATATATAATAATAATAATAATAATACTCCCCCATTAACACTCATAGAGTGTACCCAAAGGCATAGCCAGTGCGGGTAGAGGCTATTATTATTATTTGAAGAGGCGCTCAGTTCAGTAATACTAAATTTCACCCCCTTTCACCAGACCCACAATATATCTCTGATTACTAAAGGATGAAATCAAATAATTATAGGGTATATCAGAAAAATTTGCTAAAAAATATGTTTAAAATATTGGGATTTGATGCTTTAAGCCAGTCTGCCTACACCATCAGCTGTGCAATACAACAATTAAGAAAACCGAAATAGTGGTCTGATCAAGGTAGATAGGAAATGGTCACTTTTCGAGAACAAACTTGTGGAAATATTAATCCATTAACTTTTTATTTAAGTGGAAGTGATACCTTACAAACTGAGAGACTGTGGCGCCACTATCCGCATACAAAATGTTGTCTTCCAAGGGCCGGTTTCGTTGTCCCTTACTTTCATGGTTCATTTTTCATTATTAGTGGAAGAAGAATTTCAAAGTGTTGGTAAAGATCTAATCTATGTTCTCTTCTTATCACTTTTTCGAAATTTGATTTGGTTTTATACCAACAAAAAAACGGGGATATCATCAAAAAACATGGACTTTTGAAAAAATTAAATCAAATTTTGAAAAAGTGAGAAAAAGGACACATAGATAACACCTTTACCAATATGTACGTATTTTTAATTCATTTACAGTGAAAACTTAACCAAAAAAGTTAGGGACTACCAAAGCCTTGCATTAACTGCTTCATAGTATAGTACATACAACTTCCTCTTAAGAGGCGAATGTATTTTGATTTGAAATATTCAGAGAAACTTGAAATTTCAGATGTCAATGTTAGTTGGGCACTGACTTTCGAAATTATCAATATCTATAACCCTTTTATTTCTCGATTTTTCCTTAAAATAGTAAGTTTTTAATACCTTCATATGGCCTAAGAAAGTAATCCTGTTAATAATTCAAAACAACCATATACCTCCTAAAGGTCACTGACAGTATTTACATAAAACGTTTGTTAGAAACCCATTTCATTGCAACACGTTGGGTTGTGGGATACCTACCTGCTCAAAGTTGACGGCGGGAAAATTCATTTCAAATATTTAGCCAGTTTTACTGATATCTGAAATAAACCCAGCTGAATACAGCTTGAAATAAATTGAATTTTCCATTGTGGAATGGATATTTTTGTTAATGTTGTAAGAAATATTGTCATTATCTATAATAGTGGTGGTTTGTTTTGGATTGAATTACCTGAAGAAACTTGAAGGCGGGAAAACGATTTTGAATAGTTTGTCGTGGAATATTCCTGATCGAAATACCTGATTCAGGACGCTTTAGGTGGAATGAGTATATTCATTAAACTTGCGAAGATAAGTGATGAGGGCAAAGGCTCGCAAGGAAGTGTGTGGGTTTACAGACGTGAATAATCACATCTCACATGTGCTGCGTGTAAGTGCGAGCTTTGGCGACTGGCTAAATTTCAAAATACTAACTTATTTTCTGCGACAAATCGTCGTGCAAAGCTCCCTGATGCGGCTACCGTTCGTATCAGACCATCACCTGCACTATACTAACACCTGAACTTTTACACACACAAAATTCGTTCACAGACTGGCGATTCGTTCTTTCCCCGAGAATCGAGATGATTCATTGTGTTCACCACTATATCAACGTGCAGATGGTACCCACAACATCGTACGATCGACCCCGAGAAGATCCGACTCACTTAACTAGACCGAACGTTGGACATAAGCGAGCGTTTCACTCAAACCATCAGCCAGATCTCTAAAAATAAATCTTCCGTATATACGTACATACACATATCTAATTCATCTGCTGTGGGATATTAGAGATTCCATCTAATGCTTTCCGTAATTTCGTGTTTGCACGGGCGGGATCTTCGGGGAGGGCAGTATGGCCACCCCGGAGCAGCCGTCAAAAATGTATCCTGAATGGATCGCGAGATGATCTTGGAGTACCCCGAAGCACAGTTCGGGGACCTCTCAATCCTCCATCATGATTATCATTGACTCTAATGACACTATTTGAAGTGTGTACGAAAAGGAGAATTCGGTAACGTTAAGAAAACTTCAGGACAACCAAGAAAAATATATTGGAATAGGTAGGTATTTTATTTTGAATCTTTGGAGGATATGAGCTTCTACCGAGCGTATCTGAAATATTACACAACTTCTTTATTTCTTAGTTTGGAATGTATAGAAATGAATTATATACAGATCAAAATACTGATTGAAAAGAAAACTTTTGACAGAATCAAAATCCTATATTTTCATTTGCAATTCAACCAATTTTTTAATTCAACCTTTAGTATCCTAAGTAGCACAATTATATTGTGAAAATATTGGTACAATATTGCAAAAATATTGACACTAGTCAAATAACAATATTGTCGAGAAAAAATTCAAACATTTCTCGATATTGGTCCAATATTTTGAATATTATATTGATGTTAAATTCCCGAAGCAATATTGACCTCAAAACATTAAGCCAAGTTGCTACAATATCGCTATAGCACACTTACATTGGAATAACATTGGTACACTATTATGAAAAAATTGGTAAAATATTCGAACGTAATATTGGCGTGATGAAATTATATATATTTCTCTATGTTGGTCCAATATTACTTGAACATTATACAAATTGGTTTCAGAACGTTCTAGATTATCCTCGAAGTTTCTAGAACATTTTGGACCTTTCTGAAAAAACCTGGATCTCTGTTCATAAACAGAACGTGCGAGAAAAATATAGCTTTGTTTATACCTATAGATCGATTTCTGGATTCTTGCCCTCATCAGTATAGGGTAGTTTTATGCAGACAATAACTAATGTATGCATTAAAAAACGATGCAACGAATATGGCAATCACATCTCCATTTCAAAACCTAAGCTAAAATCGCACTCGTAGATCAGTGTTCACCAAACCACGAGCTCCATCTCATCCTCAATTTCAAACAGTATTTCGGAGAAAATAACCATTATATCGTGGTGGTTTCCTTATGGCTATGCATTATTATTAACAACAGTAATAATATAATCATATAAAACGATAAATTCGTTTTTATGAATTATTCAGTATACAATTCAAAGCATGAAAGTAAAACGAGACATAAATATGAATGGTTAATGCGAGAAATCCAAATTAAGTTCGAAGAGTTGCAGAATCAGAAGAAATTTATAGAACAGCTCGCATACCTATAATGTATGAAATAATAAATTTAAAGGATACTTACCAAACTACCAGCCTTTACTTTTACTTTCTCGTAGCATAGCAAAGGAATTCAATAATTGTTTTAATGTATTAGGCCAGTAGAGACAGATATTGGTCATCGTAGTAGAACGAAGATGAACAGACCTCTGAAGAAGCTAGCCACTCGCGCTAGCGAAACGTTAGGAAAGTATTCCAAACCACGACGGCCTTCAAACCCGATTCAAAATAGTGATAGTGAAAATTTCGGCCGCGAAAGCCTTAGACAATTTATCACTGTTAAGATTGTTTTTTCCGTCAACCAGCTGTCGTCCCCTTACGAACGGCAGCCCTCAAAAGTCGAAACTTGTGCGAGCCAGGGATTAACGAGGTCTTACATTTTAACATGCGATTCGTAGCACTTTCTCGGGCCATCAGATAAAAATCTGTAGTCGTTAGGATTTGAACCAGCCGACCAGAAGTCAATGGTTTTGAACGCGACAGTCTCAACCACTGAGCTACCTGGCCCTTATAAATTATTTTTTTAATATTTTTGGCAGGTTGCAAATTTGTGAGTGCATCAGAATAGGTATTTTCAAAATTTCCAACAAAGTTTCAAAACTTTTGTAATTATTCCGAGATCATCTTGATCAAAAAAATGACCACGAATTAAAACTATATTAAAATAAACATGTTCTGGTTAACGTAAAAGGTTGCAAATCTGTACAACTTTTCGGAAAATTATTCCGATGTATCTGTAAGTTTGCAGAACTTTCTGAATTTTTCTTGTGGTATATCAAAGAAAAACATTAGTTTTTAATTTAAAAAAATGCACCGTTCACTTAAATTGGCTGCAAATTTGATTCGTGATGTGAAATAATATATTTGATAGTACTTCAAGTTTGCAGAACTATCGGAAGTTTTTCAATAATTGCAATTTGGACAATGTTCCGGACTTTGTTTGTTTTTAAACCTTTCCCGATCTTATACTAAAGTTTGAAAACTTTTGGAATTGTTGTGAATTGATTGTCTACATGTACTTGCCTATACCTATATATATATTTGAAGAGTAGCAACGCGGTTAGATAATTTCGTAGATGGGTCTTGTGCATGCACACTTTTAAGTGGTCAGTCAATATCCAACCGGACTTTGTTTTTAATGGTCCCAGACATTGCATTTTTGAACAAACTACCTTATAGACAGATGGTTTCTAATGTGTTTGGTGGTCAATTTCATTGCTCAAGAGTATGACTGATATGGAACATGACGAAAGATTAAATTACAGTATGTACATTTTTGGAAATTGGAGAATACATGTACCGGAAGACCCAGAGATGATCCACCCAATATTGACTCTAGAATATTGTTTCCAGAAACCAATGGATTCAATTATGTATATTCCTAATTTTAGTAGGAAAGCAAAATCTCTTCGTGTTAAGCAGAAATCTGACAGGCCACAACTAAGGTGTTCCAGTCAATCACTTCAAGCAGAAACCGGATTGATCCAAATATATTAAAAACCATATATTATTTGCTGTTTCACTCCCATATTAATCATGGTTTACAACTTTGGGGACATTCATGAGGCCTGAACATGTAACTTTCACCACAAGAATAAGGTATGTTCTTAACATAAGTTTTCGAACCTCACAAAATCATACGGTGAATCAGTAATTAACTTTCCAATTTGAACCAAAATACGTTTAAGTTGTGGAGATAATTTTCTGATTTTTTTTATACTCATTTATACAAAGGTAAAGTTGGGAAATAAGGCCCAGCAGTTGATAAGGTCCACCCCACCGTCTTTTCCTTGGAGACTGGTAACAAAATTCTGCCATAACTTATTATGGGTTATATATTATAAGGCCCGAGAGCATGTTTTTATTATTTGCCTCATTTTGGTTACCAAGGTATCAGAGGTGTCGAATATTATTGTTAGCGGCATATATGACAGAAAATCACCTCGTCAACTTTTGGAGTTTTTTATATGACATATAAATGCTAAAACAATTAAAAAAGTTATTACCCAACACTATCTGACAACACTTCGGGCAAAAATGCACTACAAGAGATTACATATCGTTTATGTCTCAATTCAAAATCTCAAAACTTGTGAACATGAATGAGTCATTCATCTATTCAAATTTCTTGTGAAGCCGATTTTTCAAAAACGTGTGTATTTAAAACTTGATAATTAAAATCCAGCACAAGCTACATTTCAGTATAATCTGATTTGTATATGCGACCCTCAAGTAAGTGGTGTTTCAAGATAAACAAGCAACCACAACCCCTGATGAGCCCCTGTTTGTTAACAGTCAACAGTGATACTGTCAATATGCTCGCCAGCCAAAATATCCGGGCTATCGCTAGACGCTTGTTCTGTCTTCTCGGGCCCCCCCCCCTCCGAGCCTGCGGACGTACCTAGAATCAAACGTCCTCTAAAAGCCTGACCTTTGAAATAGATACGGCAAACCGTTTTTGAGTTATAGAATCTTTTACCAAAGAAAAACCGTCCTAAATATCGCGCTCTCTCAGTTTTCTCACAGATTTTCTATAGAATGAGGATTGTGATTATGTGCGGCATCTGTTTTGGAATAGATATAACGACAGTTTAACACATCTACAAACAGAAGTGGATCAATACGTCCATGAAAACAATTAGTCTTCACTCAGACGTCAAGAGATGGCGACCATTGAAAATATTTAGGCAATCCCTTTAGGAGAGTAGCATAAACTTGCCCGAGACGACCAAATATTTAATTCAACTTAAGTATTAATTGTTATTGTGTTCTTTCAAGGGACGAGGCATTTACTTAGGGATTATATTTTGTTACCTTCATCTAGTAATTCGAAACCTGAACGCTGGTTACGAATAGACAATAGACAACCAACATTGCACCTAACCGATTTCTATTCATAAACCGCAAGCTTCCGTTCAGCGTTGCCAAGTTCAAGTTAATTCTCCGCAAATCCCACTGAACATTTAATTATATCTGTTCACACTCCAATATTTATTTTCTTAATTTTTCGCGACTATTACTGGTGAGTGTGATAAGATGTTCTGTCGGAAATATCTAAACATTCGTTGCATGAATAATGTAATTCCTAGGTATGCGGGAATATGAAATGACCGTAGGAAGTTCACAAATTGGTTTGAAATGCCGTTCATCAGATACAGTGTGAATTGTTTTTTCTTGTTATTGTTAAAATTGTTTTTTTCTATCAAACGGCTACCCTCTTACGAGTTTATTAGATGATGTTCTTCCTGACGTGTTGGATATATAAGTTTGCATCCCCAGCATTATGATCTCCGAAATTGTCTCGGTGCCTTGTGGTGGGTCTCCAAAGAGAACCACATTTTTTTCCCATGGAAAAGCTGAGAAAAACATACGAAACCATTCCAATCGGCGGATATGTATGCCATATATTAGACGGGGGGCAGCGTTGTAATGCTCGATGGTGTCGAAAAAGAGCTAGAGTGGAGATGAGGTTGTGGTCGGAGTTTAAACTATCTGAATCAGAGCTGGTAGTGAGAAAAAGATCAAGTGTGTTCGCATAATGGTTGTTGACCAAGAATTAATGTGGGTATCTCAATCAGTTGTTATAGACCATACATGATAGGGAAGGCCCCAGCTTAAATACATGCGTTGTCTTTGTCTGTTTTGTTGGAAAATTTGATCCCGGTAAAGTTGAGTATACTTTGAAATGTCCCATTACGGCGACATCAGCTGTTGGATGGTTTCACTGGAAAAAATTCATTTTGAAAGATAAAAACTCGACGAGGCCACTGTAGGATGGTTCATTATGAAATCAATAGTGAGCAGACCAATTGCATCTGATTGTTATTAGCCAGCTTGTACTACATCACTTCGAAATATTTTGGCTCCAAACTTTTTGAGCCGAAAGATTAGGCTAGTCTTAGAGTAAAGGTGAATACCACCTTTGAATCCGAACCAAGTATGTAGTTCGGAACCAGGACAAAGCATGTTTTCAGTTCTGTTTCTGTCAGATCCAGAATATCAGATTTTTCCGCCTGTAGGTGTTAGTGGACATCATTGATGTTCTAAGGAAATGAGTAAATGACAATCGGTATTTAAACTTTCACTTTCATTATTATCTCATGGGCAAAGGGATTAATTTCAACGGATTGTTTTTGGATATGCTCATCCTTTAGTATTCAATTTGTACAGTCCGTATTGTGTTCACCATTGAAAATGTTGAAAATATAAAATTTTTCTCCAACATATTATGATACGCCTCTGTTCATTTCAAAGAGCTATCTTTCTTCACCAGTGTTTGATCTTCATAAAAAGTTAAATAAACACCTGGAACAATTTGCCATAACATATTTGGGAAATCGTTTAAGAATGATTCACAACCTGAGAAAATTGGTATTTTGAAATATCGAAAGGAATAACAAAGGGTGGCGACATGGCAACGCTGGATGAGAAGCGAGGTTCTATTTTGGGATGCGTGAGCATGTGTTCCAAGACTTCCAAGTTCGAACTTCGAATAGACAATTCTTTGGAAAATAAAGACAGTTGTAGGTAGTTTGCGTCTTCAATTTTAACGTACTTTATTATACTCAAGTTTGAAATCTCGTTGGTGTTAAAAATAACAAAGTGTGTAAGGATCTTAGTAGTTGAATTTACGCTCGAATGTGATTTTATATCAATGTGAAAGTATTGCTAACCTATTGCTTGGCCGTTCGCAAAAGTTTGAATTCGCAAGTTTTGTTTTTGTTGACATTCTGCAGTGGTTAGAAACGCGATGGATGAAAATGATTTGGAAACGAAATCTCCAATCAAACGGCTTGGATCTACGAGAAAATTACTTCATTTTAACAGTGAGTACATAATGATTTATTGGTTGAAACTATCCCTTCAATAAAAAGCTGTTCGAAACGTCAATCACACGATAAAAACATGGGTTATCTTTGGGCTATAGCTAACTATGCTTGTGGGTAATTAATTGCATGCATTTTCTTGTTTTTTATACTTGACATGTTGTATAAGCATACTAGGATCTGTATTTCTAATAATAAAAATCTGGATTCTAAATAATTCACAGTGATTGATGAGTAAAGTGTTAAAACACATTGACTTCATGTTCTGGTCCCATGAGAAAGGCCGATAATGTTGCTCAAGTGTGAATTTATTTCATTTGATGGAAAAATTCTACTGAAATCGTGAATTTTCATCCTTGAATCTGCATCATTGTGTGGTATTATTGGCAATTGAGAGCTTGAAACAATTGCTGGCTATAAATAGTTGGTTCGTGCTGTTTTTTCGAGTAGGTACCTATTAAACTGATGAAAATTTATTATAACTGGGCAATTGAAATGACTTGCATAGGTACCTAATTTCTGAGAATGTTTCTTTGTGTTTGGGAGATTCGTGAGGGATTCGAAACTCTTGAGATTTTTCATTTAGACAGGTATGTACAGATTATGGCTTGAGACGTAGATATAAATATTTTTAGGGATTAAATCTGTCCCTTCATTTCCATAAATCAAGTGGAATTATTATATTTAACTGCTAAGGTGTGTCACCCCAAGTCCATTGTGTGTACATGTGTATTCTAAGCAATTTATATTTCTAGGTATTCACTATTCAGTACGAATCTTATTTCTAGGAGATACAAAATGTTACCCCACAGTCCATCCATGGAGTCACACCCCTATAGGATCCTAAAACTACGACAGCGAAATACGGCAAAAGCATGTTGAAATGAATCAAAATTTGGGGAATTTTTGTAAAAGCCGATGTTGAAAAAGGGACGTCTAGACGCCCCATTTTTACTATTCTCCTTATAATTTATCAACGATTAGTGGGTACCATATGGGTTTGTTGATGACCTAAAACTAGATAGGTTAGCTTGCTAAGGTTTAGTTTGTGTGTCAATTGCGAGCATATTTTTTTATTTTATTTTATTTAAAATTATTGATGTCTCAATAATAATGTTTTATTTCCCTTATTGGAAATTAGTTGTAATTTTTGTTAGGTTTTCCAAAAAAATAAAATAAAAGACGCCAGTAAGACGAACAGCACTACCCTTCGATAAAGTCGTGCTCGGTATCATGTTCATTTTCGTCCGTGTTCGTCAAATCACTATAACCGATGATTACAGAGGAAACTTTCAGAACTAATGAAAATTAATCAAGCTTTTGGCCTCACTTGAGACTTCGTAAAAAATTATACATTTTTCACGTTTTTAGTAAAATTTGATTTTGTAGTATTCATTTGGACCGGACCCTCTGTAAAAAAGGTTTCAGCTTTCATTAATCTTCTTTTTGGGATTTTTTTCAGGAATATTAAAAAGACAAGTGTCAGATATTTTTAGTGTGAAAGTTGAATTTGTAGCATTCATTTGATCCCCTTCTACCCTTCACGAAATAAATAAAAAAATGTTTCCGCCTTTCATTATTATCATGTTAGGATTTTTTTAAGAAGAATATTGAAAAATGGAGATTTGAATAAGGTTAATGTGAAAGTTGATATTACATTCATTTGACCCCTTTCACCCCTCCAGAAATAATGACAAAAAAGTTTCTGACTGGGAATTTTTCCCTTCCACTCTTTAAATAATAAAACAAAACTTTCACATTCAACGTATTCAAATTTAATTTTTCAATATTCTGAAATAAATCCTAACCAGATGATAACAAAAGCTGAAAACTGTTTTTCATAATTTCTTAAATGGTGGAAGGGGGTTAAATGAATACTACAACATAAAATTCCACTAGTTATGTGATCAATGAATAATTTTTCAATGATATAAAATCTTAACATGAGTGAGGCTATAATCATGAATGATTTTAATTAGTTTGATGAACTGACAGTTTTCTCTATAGCTAGTGATTTTAGTGCTTTGATAATATATGTTTTCATTTCAGAAGAAAGTTTATATAAAAATATATCACCAACACGGATGAATGTAAACGTTATAAAATGAATACCCTTGGGATGTTGCCATTTCGAGCACGACTTTATCGACGGGTAGCGTGTTGATATATTACGGACTCCATCGTACGACTAATGCGCATCATGGGCGTGTATACTTTCACAGTTTCAGCAGCTATGTTTTGTCGAACTGTACTATACCTTGCTTGATCTGTATTATGGAAGATTGCAAGGACAGCTTGATGCCAAACCTTAGATAGAGCTTCAGATATAAAGTTACAGAAAGAATTTGTACCATTGCAGGTCTTTCGTTAACTGAGTACAAATTATCTCTGTACCTTCCTTCTAACTTTATTTTACATGATATTATTTCATACTTCAATTATCACCCTAAATTGCCATCAAGAAATTTCCCGTCTCATTAGTATCCAATTATGAAGTTCCGTTAGGTGAGCTATATTTTTCAATTTATATCTGTCAGATCAATTTTCTAATATTGTTCATAAAGAGGAAGATTGACCTGTCGTAAATCAAATCGAGCGGAAAAACATTGGCAACAGCGTATATATCTTCCGGTGTCTGATATTTTCTTCTCTCTCGCCATTCCGCTTAGCTGGCGGCGTTGCCAGGTGTTATATAAATTCAGGATAACATGGAAAGATATATTCTCAAAATTCCTGGTTGTTTTTTAAGTTCGTGTTATTCTGGTTCAAAATATTTGTTCATATGAAGATTCACTCAAACGAACGTCTTGGTTTTGAAACTTTCCATGTCAAATTTTCCGATTAAAAAATTATTTTTAAAGCGATCTCTTACAGATAGAGTTCTGTGCACTTTGACCGACCTTCAGTTTTGCTGAATAGGCAATTAAGATCAATTTGTCTATAATAAAAACAGGTGTAATGTGTGGGCAGTTATTGATTTGAGTAATGATCGTGAAACATGAGCTTGTAAACAGTGTTATGTTGTCGATTACTACCAAATATCATTTTTGGATTCCTTACATTATTGAACGCATTTCAAATCTAGCTTCTTTGCTTCTTTTTTGGTTTTTGTCTATTTCGACATAAGTACGAGAAACTTTGAACAATAGAGAAGGTAGTTACGCGGTAGGTTCAGGTGATAAACGCTTTTTTGACAGTGGGGGTAGTAAGTAAATTTAATTTGTTTACAATTCGGTTTCGAAAATGATTTGCCTTTAAAAGATTTTTGTTTACGAAAACCGATGTGTTTATTTATATCTGGAGTATAATGACATCAGTTTTTCAATAAGAGGTCATTAGGTTATGTTTAGTACTTAGTAGTTTCGGTTTATCGGCTTTTTGACCTTTTAAATATGTGGTTCATTGGTAATCACAGTTCTCTCAATAGAGCGTATCCAAAACACTAGTCGGTATAGTTTGTTGATCGATTGATCAAAATTGAGGTTGTTTGAAGTTTGAACAGAAGTATGCCCCTTATGACATTTTTCAACAATTTTTTTTTCTGATCATCTCGAGTTTTATGCCAGTTTCAATTGACTGACCAATACCTAGTCTGTCAGAGGGATTTCTATCCACGGGAACCAAATAGTAACCATAGTGATGTATCTAAAGAATTGAGTTGCCATGGTAAAAATAAAAAAAAATTGATGTATTGGACAGTTTCAAACAGCATTGTTTTATGATTCGCTGAAAAGTCATAAAATTTTATTCGAAGTATTCTGAGCGGCGACAAACAAGGTTATTATCGTCACATTTACAGTTAGCCCGATTTGAGTATTGTAATGTAAAACTGGTGCTATTGAAAATTGTATAGGTCCCAAGTTATAATTACTTAAAGTCAACTATATCATCCTAGATAAAAAGATCACATGGAACGCTCACTCAGAAAAAGTTCCCCTCAAAGCCAAATTATCTTATGGACATGATCCATATAGAGTGATCACTGGGGCTATCATCGCCACAGCAGCTATGGAAATCCTTCTAGACTTCCTCTTCTCCAGTGGCGCAGCCAGGATTTCAGTTTGGGGTGGGCTGAACATACAATTTATCAGTTATCAGAGCTTTTTTTTTTCGTCGGCTGGATGTTATGAATAACATATACAAGCGAACTGGTAGGCATGCGAACAATAACAACATCTTTTAGGCAATTTTGTTAGCTTTCTTTCTATATACCTATGTATTTAACGAATGTGTCTCTTTATGGTCGCAAAATGCGAAAAATGTAAAAGGTGCGCTAGGATTCGGCATCCAAGCACATAAAACCGCCAACAAAAAATACTTCCGAAAATTTTAGAATTTTTTCAAGTTTTTCCCGTATTCTACGCTATCAATTTAACATGAAACAGTATTCGAAAAGTGAAAACTAATAAATTTAAAATTCGGTTCATCTCAAAGTGCACACGTTCGTAAAAACGCCTACCAAATCTATGTTTGACTAGCAATAGATTTCAAATTCGGTCAGCGTATAGAAAAAAGATCAAATTTAACGATTTTAAAAAAATTTGGCGGGAAAACGGCACCTGCAACCTCTAAATAACATTTTCATCCGACGACCGAATCGAGATAGAGCAATTCTGCGAACGCCAATCGATTCAGCATGCCAAAATTAGTATATGCTGTGATTTTCGAGTCGATCGGCACAAAATGAATTTTCAGCCGAAAAAACAGCCAAGGGATACCTTAAAAATGGCCAAAAATCCAAAGTCATCAGGTTCACTCGATATTACCACCGATATATTCACCATTTTATGCTGATTCCGAAAATGTATGATTTGAATATGTTCGGATACACGGTGTACCATAAAACAAAGATAAATGTGCAACAAAATTGTATTGCACGAATCCGGCATCCTAGCACACAAAACCACCTATAACACCTACAAGCGAACTGTAAGTCCAGCAAACAATAACATCATCTTGTAGGAAATTTTGTTAGCTTTCTTTCTATATACCTATGTATTTAACGAATGTGTCTCTTTATGGTCGCAAAATGCGAAAAATGTAAAAGGTGCGCCAGGATCCGGCATCCAAGCACATAAAACCGCCAACAAAAAATACTTCCGAAAATTTTAGAATTTTTTCAATATTTTTGCCGTATTCTACGCTATCAATTTAACATGGCACAGTATTCGAAAAATGAAAAATAATGAATTTAAAAATCTGTCCAACTCAAAGTGCACACGTTCGTAAAAACGCCTACCAAATCTATGTTTGACTAGCAATCGATTTCAAATTCGGTCAGCGTATAGAAAAAAGATCAAATACAACGAACATAACATAAAAAAAATTAGAAAAATTTTTGGCGGGAAAATGGCACGTGCAACCTCTAAATAACATTTTCATCCGACGACCGAATCGAGATAGAGCAATTCTGCGAACGCCAATCGATTCAGCATGCCAAAATTAGTATATGCTGTTATTTTCGAGTCGATCGGCACAAAATGAATTTTCAACTGAAAAAACAGCAAAGGAATATGCCTTAAAAATGGCCAAAAATCCAAAGTCATCAGATTCACTCGAAATTACCACCGATATACTCAAAATTTTATGCTGATTCCGAAAATGTATGATTTGAATATGTTCGGATACACGGTGTACCATAAA
Source organism: Chrysolina haemoptera (assembly GCA_958298965.1). Classification (NCBI taxonomy): domain Eukaryota; kingdom Metazoa; phylum Arthropoda; class Insecta; order Coleoptera; family Chrysomelidae; genus Chrysolina; species Chrysolina haemoptera. The sequence continues at coordinate 4,254,443 of OY282596.1, read as the reverse complement.
ACAGATAAATGTGCAACAAAAATTGTATCGCACGAATCCGGCATTCTAGCACACAAAACCACCTATAACACCTACAAGCGAACTGTTAGGCCAGCAAACAATGACATCCTCTTATAGGCAATTTTGTTAGCTTTCTTTCTATATACCTATGTATTTAACGAATGTGACTCGTTATGGTCGCAAAATGCGAAAAATGTAAAAGGTGCGCTAGGATCCGGCTTCCTAGCACATAAAACCGCAATAAAATACTTCCGAAAGTTCTAGAATTTTTTCAATATTTTTCCCGTATTCTACGCCATCATTTTAATAGTCATTTGGTGGCTTGGCTTGGTTTGCCCACCCCCCTGGCTGCGCCAATGCTCTTCTCCAGTTTCTTCTGGAGAGAGAGGTTGGATGGACAACATACTGAATTGTGCATATTGCTATACCTAGTTGCACACAACAGGCTTATATGGAGCGTAGCAGATAGGTGGCTGAGATCGAAATTCACAGCGTTCTGGGAAAGATCTCCGATACAATACCTCCTACAGGCAACCATGACCTGCCTTATACCGTACTAATTCCAGACAGAGATCAGGGGGTCCTCCGAAAGGAGGAGCTACTAAATGCAGAATTAGTTCACGAATGGTTCGACACATGCAGGCGCTGATGCCAGTGTATACAATTGTGGACCTAGGACAGAGATTGCAACCTCCTGGAGTCCTATAGGATTGTATTCCAGGTGGAAATTCACGCCACTGGCTCATTTGCAAAGATATTGGAAGAAACCAACCTCACACACATCAATAAGTTTTTTTGAACAGTCAAACGGCTTTAAGAACGCTTGGCTCGTACCGATCCACGGTCAAGTTAGTGTGGAACTATCAAAAAATACTATCCTCAATAGTAAGATTCAACAATATACTTTGGTCTGGATTTCTGGCGACTCTGGCATGAAAGACAATGAAGTGGCAGACTCTCTTGCGAAAGAGCGCAAAAGGATTCATCAGACCAGAACTTGTACTTGGCATTTCTTCAAGTGTTGCCAAACATACATTGAATTCCTGGACTGCAAGAAGAGTATCAGACTTCTGTCATAACTTACCAGGACTGATCCATTCCAAGGCCTTTACGAACCCTTCAAAAAATGTCACCAAAATATTGTTAGACTCTGGTAGGAATGGCGTTGTCTAACAGGACTACTTTCTGGCCAGTGTCGTCTTGAAGATGATGAAATAGCGGATCATATACTTTGTGCCTGCTATGTTGAGGTGAGACGAGTTTTTAAATTCATCGATGGATAATGCGCATTCGTGCTGTCATTGCCCGTGCCAGGAGACACGTCACAGTCTGATGCAGCCTGAGCTTGAACCGAGCATCTCATGTGCTCATTCTTTTATGTGGCTTTAGATCCACTAACTTGAAACTTATCCTAACCTAACCTAAAGCATATTTTGAATTAACAGATGTGATTGAAATAAATTGAACAATCATTTCGCAATACTGCCATCTCAATATGAATCCAACTATAGACCATTTCAAAAATACTTACATGTTTCCATGCTTTAAGTGTGCACTGATTTGGTTGACCCCTGATTTGAGCTGACATGCTCAGTTTATTCAGATGCTTCGATTTACAGATCTACCAACATAGCTGAACAAGTGAAATTCTCATTTATTGAGCGAACACTCATATTGAGTGCATTTTCACTGTCTATATTACGGACTATAGTCCGTTTTATGACAAATGCGCATTATGGGCGTGTATAAAATGCCTATTTCGTAGGAATTTACAGATGGAATTATCTTCTTATATAAATTTCATCAATATAATAAGAATATAATAAGGAGTGTAAAGATACTTTGGAATGTATTACGATGCCTACTCCGATCCTGAATCTGCATTGGTATTTAGTGAACTGTATCCATCAAAGATGTCGCCCGAATATGGTGATAAAAATCTCCACTTGAAATAAATCCGTCTTCTCGCTCTATTCGCATCGTCGAATTCAAAATCAAGCATTTTTTATTGATGAACCTGCTGCTGTAAACTTGTTTACCCTCAAAATACCGCTTTTTGTTGACTGAATAAATTTTGACATCTGGAATGGGGACTGAGAAATGGTGAACCTTTTTTAAATATTCCTAATTAGAAAAGCTGCACTTGTCGACTCGAAGCAGTTGACAGGCTTCTATTTTTTTTCATCGAGCGAAGATGATTAATGTTGTGTTTTTTGCGCCGAAATAAAATCTAAAGTTATAAGTACCGTGTGAAAAAATCAAAACTAATACTGAATATGGTCCATCTGCTCAAAAAGTATTATGTTACCACATAGGTTCAACTTTCCGTCTCAAGGTCTCTTAATAAAACCATATTTGGTTTTACCATAATTTTCAGGATTACTCGATTAGGTGTCAAATATATTAAGATATTGAAAAAAAATCGTAGATTTAATATATATATATATATATATTTTTCATTATTAATAAATAATATCAACAATACTTAATTCATTAAATTCAGAAGTGAAATTGTGTTTTGTCAACTGATTATAGGTTTCAAGGTACTCTTAGACGAACTAGGACCAATTTTGAATATAATGGAATTTTATCCCAACACCAAATCGTTATTTTCAACACCTCGATACGTGTTTCAGTCACCAAGTGATCATCCTCAAGAGAGAAAGTACTCGTGTTAATTTCTTCATACAATCAAAGTATAAATTATAACAAAGTTTGATATTTGAGTCACTCAAAAACTATGAAAAAATATATTTGTTGAAACATGTAACTCCAGTTGAAATCAGTATTGATATGAAATAATTGATCAATCTTTTGGTGTTCAATGTGTTTCAGAGTTTAATATAATTGATTATACATTGTTTCGTATAGACGAATTGATTCATTATTGTGATGATTGAACTCCCACTTCTTTTTTTGAATAAATGATACCTATTTTAATTATTAGTATTATTGAAATTGTACTGAAGTTACGAAAATTCTAGACAATATAATGACCATCATTCATGTGGAGATATACTGAGATTCGCTTTGTTTATTCTATTCATGTATGGCGCATTACTTATATGCCATGTGAGTCACATTTCAGTGAAATGTCGGAGCTACTGTAATTTGAGCAAACCACATGTGTATCAGCTGTCTCTTGTCGGCTTGGTTTTCAGACTGCTATCTCGTACGAAGAGTACGTTTCAGGGAAACGTTCGATGGAAAATAAAAATTCCCGAAATGTTATGATCATTAGGGAAGTTGATATCGGTTTTCTGTTAGTTTCCTGGTATCTTCTCGGAAATGCTGATGAATATCGTTATGGTGTTTTATACTCGGAATATTTTCAGGCAATAATTCAAACACATATCAGATTACCAATGAAGAACGAGAGGGAAATGAAAAGCTCTTGAAAGCTCTAAATGCTTTTCAGTGGGGGTGGGTTAGTTATTATTATCGTAATTATAAAAAGTGGTACTTGATTCTAGGGGTGTGGGGAGTTATTATCAAAAAAACTCAATAAGTTTAGCAATTTCCATTTATTGTTATCTCTTCTTGCACAGTGGCTATTCACATTTCACTGGTGACGCAAAAAATTGCTGATCCGATGGTTGCGCCGGTCTCATAGACCGAGTGGGGATGGGGAAGGTTTTCTTCCAATCACGTGAATTAATTTCAACAAAAGGTTTATTCAAGTACATTCTATTTTTAATCAGGTCATCCCTTTGCAAAATTTCATTCTTCTACCATGCTGTTCATCATCCAGTTCTTGCTAAATTTCCATTTTATACGGAAAAACTTATGATGCTTTGAATTTTCCGCAGCGAATAGAACTGAAGCAATAAAAATCAATGAAAGTCGCGAAACCTGAATAATCACAATCCAACAATAACTTGATTGAATTAGAGGAACATAAAAAGCAGTACATTCGCAAAAGTGAAAAAAGCATTACTTGACGTATCAAAAATTCTTTCATCAACTTGGTTTCGATTGTTTCGAATTAGCTGAAAGAACTTATAACAATAATAGTATATTCTTCAGCGAGCGTATAATGATAGCTATTATCCGAGAGAATAATGCTCATTATACACGAGTAGAAGACTATACTTTCTCTACGACTACACGAAAATTTATAAACTTATGACGAAAGCTCAGTTTGCGGTGCTCACAGGTATCTATCGAAATGATTGCCTTTATTACTAAAAAGTAGTATAAATTACAAAGCAATATGAGAAAGAATAACAATTAAAGATGAATAACTGAATGCTTGAGGAAAAAATAAAAAAAAAAATCCACCAGCAGGATTCGAACTCACGCTCTTATTCTTCATTCTTCTACTAATGATCAATATGTAATCAATGTAGAATACAATAGTCGTAGAGAAACTCTATACCTAACTCACAATACGAATTTTCATATATATAGCATTCTTCTATTTTGTTTTTCTGCAGATGAATAAATATAAAAACATTCCAGTTTTATGGGTTCTTTTCATTGATTGTTTAGAGAACATGTGTTCTAAAACACTGCCTATGCTCTCTGAATGGTAAATTCTTCAAGCAGGAAGTGGGGGGAAGGCAACAGTAACAGTATCATCTTATCAAAATAAAAAAAAGTGTTTGTTCAAATAAACATTCTCAAATTTTTAATAAAATAAAGACGCCTATATAGATGAACTTAAGTAGCAATACCTCATCTGAATAATAAATTTGATCCATAAAGTTGAAGCCGTTTTCGATATACAAAAATTCACATAATAATTATTATTATTAGTATTTGTAAAATGGCCTTCTAAAAAAGACGCCTATATAGATGAACTTAAAACGCAAAACTTTATCTAATTACAAAATTTGATCCAAATCATTGGAGCCGTTTCAGAGATCCAAAAATTCATATTATTATTATTATTATTGATATTATGAGTAAAATCACATTCTTTCATGAAAAGCGCCTATATAGATGAACTTACGTAACAATACCTTATCTAAATACAAAATTTGATCCAAATCGTTGAAGCCGTTTCCGAGATCCAAAAATTATCATTATTGTTATTATTATCAGTGAAATCGCGTTTTTCCAAGATAGACGCCTATATAGATAAACCTAAAAAGCAAAACCCTACCTACAAACAAAATTTCTCCCAAATCGATTGAGCCGTTTCCGAGATATATCAAACTGTGCCTTTTGTTTACGAAAACTGTGCGCTTTGTTTACGAAAACTGTGCGATTTGTTTACCGTGCGTAAGGAACTATTTACTGAGGCTGTGAGTCGTATGTTTTTGCATATTTTCTGCAGCGGCCGTAGGTAAAAGCTTTTATTTTCAAATGTTTTAATACGTTTATTTTATTTCGTCTGTTTCAAATCTGTTTCAAAATTAGCTATCATTATTATAAACCTTTTGTGGAAACCATTCCACCAGCTAGCGTAACGGATCGGGCGTACTTGAGAATAACATTAACGAAGCTACTAAATCGCAGTGATATCTGATCCGGTGAACTGGTCTTCACACCCCCATATCCGAGCTGAAAGCACATACAAATAAAGTTTCGGTGGCATTAAATCCTTATCGGGTGTCTGAACCGTCGGCAGATCCGGCAACGTCGCCCGGTCGCGCGGCCGCCTGCTTGACATGACAATCCACAATCGTCCCTACTAGCTGAGCGCCGAGCCCCTTCGCTGCCTCGCTTCTCGCTTGTTTCAGCCGTGGTGCCAGCACCACGAAATAATGCATTTCCAAGCAAACGGAGTGTCGCTTCGAGACCTTGGCCGTACGAGCGTTTCATCTGGACGCCTTTTTCTCCTCCGATAAACCAATGGTGCACTATTTTGGTTCGTATTTTTAGAACAACTCACGTGTTGTCCGTGCACCGGCTTTATTTACGTTCGGTCTTCCGTTCTTTGTTGAATTTTCGTGAGTTGCCAAGGTAGATGTGACAGTACAGTGATGTTTCAGTGTATTATTCAACAGAGGAATGGCTGGATTCATCCCTACAATACGGAGAATAAGGACGTTTTCCCAGGTAAATTCAAAGCGAACAAAGGTACCTATTTTGTTGTTTGTGCTCGCTCGATTTAGATTCGGATGCCAGATCTGGTTTTGACAGTGATCGGTCCACTGTCCGCTGGCTGCCGAGTACCGAGATAAGTGGAGCGTGAAAAAAGAAATTAGATACTGTAATGCCTCGATGTGGAAATATTCGTTGCAGTATAATCGTTAGAAATCTAAGACTATGCTCTTGGATAACTGTCTCGTGAACTAGTTTTGGAAATTCACAGGAATCTTGGGAAATCGGCCAGATTCGCTAATTCAGATCAACAAGTAATAGATCGAGGTGAATTATTTATTGAAACAACTCGAGTATTTTCTGTGGACATTTACGTCAGTGAAAAGGGAATCAATTTTCTAGTGGAAGTGTCTCGGAAGGGACGTGATATGGGGGAGAGCGCTAGAAAGAGAGGGAGAGAATCAAATAAATTAAAAAGCTCGTTCATAAGATTCGGATGTGGATTCGATGTATCCCCAAGGCTTAATCGATAAAACATCCATAGCCATGGAATGTCGTGTATTTTCATCAAATGTTCTCTCGAAAGGAGACGCTAGAACAGAAATATCACCACTTTCACAGCCGACTAGTATTTGTTATTTTTATTGTCAAAACAAATTCGATATTATTTGTTTTTGATACAAACATGTTGAATAAGTTCTTTAAATGGTTATAAATAAAATAATATCGGATATTTTAACAAGAAAACTCTACTTCGAACTTATATAAATTATTTACTAAGGTCAAGTACCTACTTAGTGTTTGTATGTCATTAATTTTATTGCATAGAACAGTGACATTTTTCTATATTTAATATAGGTATTAAAAAATATGCCACTTCTTCAAATTTGTACACTTACCCTGCAATTTAATAAAATTACATTGAAATTCAGATATACTTTCAAAATATTTTATGTACTTATTTTATTTTACTTTTGGAAAGTACACGTTTTTCTACTTTTTCTTACCCTTCCATACTTTTATTAAGACGATATTATTAACCATTTTTTTTTAAATTTCGTGTAAGTGGTAAACTAAGCCTACAGCTCGGCCTACAGCAAGTAATGTTGTTCTTTCTGTTGTGTATACTGAAGTTAAGTGCATAAGTAGATTTGTCTACACTATATTCACAAAAACCTATGATAACATTTATTGTGTTTGTCAAACATTATAATAAATTTAATTTAGGGGGGTGGGGAAGGGGCAACTCTTCTTACACTTCTGGTGGAGATCTGACCAATATGAGGCTCATCATTTTTTACTGCTAGATTTTTTTCAAAGTCCTAAATTTCAATTTATTCATTCATATATCCATGCAGTACATTTCTACATACTTAGATGACTATGTTAGATACGTTACATTACTTAGTTGCCTACAAAAATAACTCCTTAATTTTTTATAGGTGGTAAACTTTAATTTTTTGTCTTTCCTGTAATTTTTTGAAGGATTTTTTTTATTGTATGTTGTATTGTATGTTCCTGTATGAATGAAAATATTTGACTGAGGATGGATTGTGGATTGATTGCAAGGAGGGTTATTTTCTTGAAAATATTGTTGAAAACAAATTCATATTTGATAGCATGAGGTTTTTGACTTCTCTTTTGAAGCGTCATATTGAGTACATATAGAGCAATAAATGATATGGGGAGTAAAAAATGACAAAAAAAAACGAAATGAAGGAATACATTTTTGTCGAAATACAATTATTTTGGGAGATATTGAGTGTTGAAGTTTTCAACTTTTTTTTTTGGTAATCACTTAGGGGAGGTCTAAAGCCCGCGCAAACCACGCTGAAACACTGCCAGCGGGCAGACACGCTGTGGCCATTGCCTTCCAAACAAAGTTAACTGGAATGCAATTTCATAAAATTTTAACAAAAATTCAGTACGAACCTGAAGATTATAGATAGTAACAAATGAAACGTCATGATTCAAACTCGCAGATAATTAATTTCTCTTCTTCAGGACAAAGGAAATCCCGAACCAAGTAATAGTTGGCGTGAAACATTTGCATGATAGATACCTATTCAGAATTAAGTTTACTCACTATAATTTTTAACTGAAACTTTTACTGAACTTTTTCCCTTCGAATGTGTTAGTATCGTTTCGCATTACTTACTTCTTTTTCGTTTCGAAAAAGACACATAACAAGCGTTTCACACAGGCAGTAAAATGTGTAATTAAATTAAACCAATGACAGTTCATTTGCATGAGATAAGTGATTGTTTTCATTTGTTTATACTCATTAACACTGATTCTGTTTTCTAAATGAGCTCGAGATGTAACGGCCGAGCATAATTCAGTTATTTTTATGTGTATCTTGGTAACTAAGTCATAATGGATTGTCTTCTCAACTGAACAATCTAATTTAACTGCGCAGTTAATTTGTTGTTTATTAGCAATCTGAAGAACAACGTATATGTGAGATAAGAAGGTCCATTATAAGATTGCATATATTCCAGGAAGTTGACTGATTCATTACGATGAAAACTCGAATAACTTTTTTTGAGAAAGGAAGGCGTTGCTATAAAGGGGATGAAGGGGTTATTCTTCGTGCCGCCGGCGCCGTTCCATATGATTCACCCTGTGGTAATGTCAGTTCTACCTAAATTGGCGCAACATAAAAACGAGGTTTTTTATCCATTATTCGCCCCCATGATTAATTTGGACATTGGCTCATTAAAAAATTATTGGATGAACTCGGTGATGTCATCTTGATTGGCTATCACAGGTTATCTGTCGGCTCGTTATTTGTGGTGAGATAACACGCTAATACCACTTGCTAAACTGGAATATCTCCAGAGCCTGTCATACTCAAGTTTTTTCTGCGTCTGATTTGCTATCTGGTTCGCTATTAATTGTTGATACTAATGGACGTTATGCTGTGTACATACAGTCGTGCATATGGTTTTTATTCGGATAAATTCTTGCAGGTTTTATTTATAATATTCTCATGAAGATTGAACAGTTGCCAGTGGGTTTATATCCATTGAATATCTAGTCTGGTTTAAAAGTGTAAAAGTGCTTAAAACGAGTTGCATACAGCATTTTTTCTAAAGGTGCCGCACTAGGTGTAGGAAAATGTAAAACGCAATTCAAATAATTAATTATCACTATCGATTTGCATTGAAACAGATCACTATCATCTATTTTTCCATTAATGATACTTATTTATTGCACTAGTGCAATAAAAAACTTCTTTTTACACTGAATATGGTTCAATAAAGTTTTGCTTTTTGCATGAATGTAAAAAATAGTTATTTATGTCTGAAGTGAGTGAAGTGATACTTTTTTACGAGTAGGAAATTCATACGAGTAAAAAACACTTTACTCGCGAGATTCATACAGTTCCTATTTTTGTCTACAACGGGCAAAGAAGACAACCAATTCAGATTTTCATTGCAGATATCCTCACCTTTGAGCAATTTTTTTAATCTTCTCGGGGAGATATAGACATCAGACTCCTTGGCCTCAAGGACCTAGCCCGGTAATAATTAATACGCCCATTCTTTGGTATGGATACGACCCTGTTGATTATCATTCCAGATTGAAAACTCCTTTTTTGATCGAAATGTATATATTGATGGATTAAACGAGCATGAAAGGAAGGTCATCCAAGACCTCTTTCAGGTATGTAAATACCGTGCCACGTGTATAAACTCCCATTGGTCTCTGCACTACAAAAACAAAACCGAGCATAATTATCACGATTCGTTGCATATTTAATAAGGGTGAGTGACACTACGTCTCCACCCTCGAGTATCCGTTATATATGAAGGTATTTTTCATGACAATGTACAAGTTTTTTGTTTCAACCCGGAATATATTCTGATGTGTCACGGAACAAACCCATTATCCATTTGTTTTTTCACGCAACGTTTGTCTCGAAATATTAATTTACCAAGAATACTGTCAAAAAGTTGATCCGAGATCGATACCAGAGTCATAAAAAACTAAGTTGGTCTGTTAGTCCGCTAAAATTTGGGTAATTTATTGAAGCATTTCGAAATAGTCTGTGGTCATCACATGTTGCTCATTCAATGGAAAATGTATGTTTCCATTGATGTGATAGATAATAGTAATAATAACGAAGTAATTTTACGTCTGTAGTTGAATTAAATTCGAAAATGAGTTTTTGGCATAGCAGACGGAAAGATGAAAATCGAAACTGAATTAAAAAAATGTGGATCAACCGGGACTCGAACCCGGGCCTTATGGTTTCCGGCCATGTGCGTTAACAGCTACACCATCGATCCTGTTTCGAAAACCGGCGATCCACATTTTAAATTCAGTTCTGTGTTAGTATCCCGGTTGATGTACATTTTTTAATTCAGTTTTGATTTTCGTCTTTCCGTATGCTATGCCAAAAACTCATTTTCGGAGAGTAACAATAGTAGTACTTAAATATTATTAGTATCACAGTTGCCGTGGCTGTGATAAACATAATGTTCATTCACCAGTTGTTTTCTTCAGATGTTTGCCGATGAAATTATTAGTGTACAATAATGTTGTGGAAGATTGAATTTTAAATCCATACAAAGACTACAAAGAATTTCAAAACCATCAAAACCGTCATCATTCTAGTAAATTTTTAATAATATTTTGGTGTGAAATTTTCCCATCGACTACCACTCTAGCTTCAATTAAAAAGTGATTTTTTTTTCTCGAACACGAATAGTTTTTAGAAAATTCGTGTTCTCGAAAAAATTTCCAGTAATAATTGGAGCTCTAGCGGTATTAAGTGAAAACTCGATTTTGTAGTGCCCAGCGTCATAGGGTATGCCTTTTTTTTTACTCCACCAATACAGTCTTTTTTTGCATACTTGTTAAGCTCCATTGCCATAAAAGGCCCCTCAATCACTGAACATCCTGCCAACTAATGATTTATAAGGCACAAATCCGGCTTGTCTATCCTGTAGTACTGTGCCTATACATGGAGTCGATTACAAAATATATATTCGAGCTTCAAAAATCATTCAGAAAAACACAGAAAAACTGCTGGGAGATTTTATGAAGATTTCGCAATGTATTCCCCATGAAGAGGACAGTTTTTAATAGTAATTTTTATTGATTGTTTTCTGAAATATAGTTGCTCAAAAAATAGGCATTTATATTTTCCGTGAACAACTTGATTTTAAAGATATTTTTGACTGCGTCTGGACATGTGAATAAATTTGACAAGCAAGAAGAAACCAATATTCATTGACAATTCGCCAAGTTGTCTAATTTCCCTGGACTACCAGTGAGAAATAATAATTTAAGTGTTATTCACACTGCCAAACAAACCCATATAAAAAAACGAAAATGAATTGCTCTCCGACTGTGCCATACGAACTCTCATTTTAGAACTTATTCATTTGTTCATATTAGGCATCACGTATACGTGATCTTCAACTCAATGATTATGATTTCACGCAAGTTACTTGTCATCAATGGCACTCTTTATTAGGCACCGAGACCTCCGACAATTCGGTTTAATACCACATTTGAAAGACTCTCTGGCCATTTCGTTTTCAGCGACAAAAGATATTTACAATCGAGAATACATCAAGCAAATAATGTCTGTACAAATGAAAATATATAGCATATACAATGACTAATGTTCAGTATTTGGTATTGAAATTTTCTTGTTTCGTCACGTTCACCATCGCTATCTGCATATGTTTACAATTTTTTTGCAAATTTTTTAAAGCGTCTTCGCCATCATTCCTCGAAAGTTATGTTTGAAAGGGTGTATTGTTAATACGTCCAAGGTGAAAATAACGAACACCAGTTCCTATACGATTTCCGGTACATTGTATATTGTTTATTGTCCTAAGTACCTACATGTCTTCAATATCCAATGAAACCACGGACTGTGTTTATAATTAATGTACGTTTGGAAACTGAAACCAGAAACGTATACCGTTGCGGATATCATCTAAGCAAACAAATTCATCTAATTTATGGCCTTTTTTTGCTCAATTGTTTCATTCCATCAAGAGGTATCACAGCAGGAAATTGTTTTTATTATAAAAATCTTGTTGAGGCAAGAATGAAAAATCTGATGCAGTTGTGTTCGTTGGTTGCTATTAGATAGATAGATAGCCATATTTGACTATGTTACTCATACATAGTATGGTTTGTATCAAGTCAGAGTCACAAATATAAAGTACAAACCACAGAAAGATAAGATAGATAGATAGAACTAGATTGTATAATAGTAGTCACAGAAAATATGACAACAAACAACAAAAAAAAATATTTCACAAGCATTAAAAGATCATAGCAATGGTGTTTGAATGTAGCTATACTCATCAATAGAGTCAAAGCCATTTCTGGGAAAGATTTTCTTCACATTATTTTTGAAACATTCTTCATTCATAGATCTAATATGGGAGGTAAGTTTATGGTACAGTTTAAAATTCAGCGAATTTTTTTCTGATTTGACTAACCTGCATGCACCGAAGTAAACAGTAAACGCTAATTTGTTTCGTTGAAATGCTGAAATAACATTCAGCAGGTGTTTTAAAGTGCTCTGCTAAGGTATAATTGTTCAACATGAAATAATATTTATTCTCACTTATCCAAACAAAGAGAATCACAACGGTGATACGGGTGTTATTGTGAATTTTTTTTCTTCGGCGTTATTCTTTTCAGTTTCTTTGCATAAAGCATAGCAGATCGATTTTTTCATTGAAGTTTTTAATCAACTATAAATTAGTGACTGTTGGACCGCTCTATGATGCATTTTAGTAATGATTACATGAGATACAATGGAATCTAAGCTTGAACTGATTTGTACAATTCTGTTTTTTTTTTCATGATTTATTGTTTACGACTCTCATTCATTACGTATTGTCTTAATTATACACACAGTGTACTTATTTTTGTGTCTAGGTAACGGTGGTTGTCAATTGCCGCCAAACCGCGAAATCTAACACTTCGACACGTGTTTCAATCTTCTCTTGAAGATGATCACTTGGTGATTGAAACACGTTTTCACTCGACAAGGACAGATTCAAAACACTTTGCCAATTCACTTACATTACCAATCATTGTCGTTTCATTTATGTATAACAAAACACTGTGTGAATAAAGTCGTATTATTATTATTCCGTCAGCAATACTCTAGAGGGTGGCGCGAGCCACCCTGTCTGGATCGTTTCTCCACAAGTATCCTCGTCTTTTCAATTCTTGCCCAAAACTGGCGAGAGATTCAATAATTATCCCACAATCTTTATGTATTATGTCGAGCTTGGTGTACCAATTTTAAAATGCAACACAGAAAGCCCATTCATAATGTCATGATAAGTTTGTTTGGCTTTGACGAAAAACACAAGTTTTCATCACATTAAAGAGTTATGAATTCCTTCGATCTGAAATGCTACTTGATGTAATAATATTTCACTAAATAAAATTTGGATATGCAAATCACAATTTCCTAAGTGAGGACGGAAATTATACAGGGTACACTGTCAATACATAACAGTGTTACAGGCTGAAGCATTTTATGCTGCTATTATTTTTACTAAATTTTTCACACCGATTGAAATCCTTATGCCGCCCTTGTGCGTGACCATGACGACGTGCCGTTTTCAAAGCTTGTAGTTTTCAAAGGTCGACCGGTTAACCTTCTTCACTGGTCTATAGTTTTTATGTTGTTATATTCCCTATTGATCATATTCCTTTTTTCCAAGTTTTGTTTAGCGTGAGAGTATCGTTAAATTTCCTCCATAATTTTTTCAGCTGTTTTGATAATCTCTTCCTTGAAGACTTGGCTCATTGTACAGGGGTTATCAGATCGGCCGGGAAGGTCGAGAACAATGGGTAATGATTGTAATATTTTGTAGTCGAAAAGAGCTAGTCAACAGTCCAGACGTAATGAATAAATTTATACAGGGTGGTCAACATGGCTGACCGGTTCAGGTTACGAGGTGGATGTAACCGAATCGGCTTCGAGTTACACCGAGTCGAAGACTGAAGGGATAGCCAAAGGGAGACTAATGAAATTTGTAGGGAAACTTCGCGACAGCAGTAAGGGGAAGATGACACACTATGTAAATCCGGATTCAAGTTACTGTAACAGCGTCGTTTCGTTTTATTTTTGGAATGGATGGAGGGTAAAATAAATGTGAAATTTCAATTCACTCGTTCTCATCACGATTTTAGGAGAATTAAAAATATTTCTTCAGGAAGTTTTCGGTTCCTTTCAGATCCTGAGGGTAGAATATACTTCAATATACCCCTTTTTTATTATATCCAGTGATTGTGCTGGAGTTAGAAAATCAGAGGGTAAAACAAATGTGAAATTTCAATTCACTCGTTCTCATCACGATTTGAAGAGAATTAAAAATATTTCTTCAGGAAGTTTTCGGTTCCTTTCAGATCCTGAGGGTAGAATATACTTCAATATGCCCCTTTTTTATTATTCCCAATGATTGTGCTGGAGTTAGAAAATCAGAGGGTAAAACAAATGTTAAATTTCAATTCTCTCGTTCTCATTACGATTTGAAGAGGATTAAAAATATCTTCCTAGGAAATTTTCGGTTTTTTTCAGATCCTGAGTGTAGAATATACTTCAATATACCCCTTTTTTATTATTTCCAGTGATTGTGCTGGAGTTAGAAAATCAGAGGGTAAAACAAATGTGAAATTTCCATTCTCTCGTTCTCATTACGATTTGAAGAGAATTAAAAATATCTTCCTAGGAAATTTTCGGTTTTTTTCAGATCCTGAGGGTAGAATATACTTCAATATACCCCTTTTTTATTATTCCCAATGATTGTGCTGGAGTTAGAAAATCAGAGGGTAGGTAAAACAAATGTGAAATTTGAATTCACTCGTTCTCATCACGATTTGAAGAGAATTAAAAATATTTCTCCAGGAATTTTTCGGTTCCTTTCAGATCCTGAGGGTAGAATATACTTCAATATACCCCTTTTTTATTATTTCCAGTGATTGTGCTGGAGTTAGAAAATCAGAGGGCTAAACAAAAGTGAAATTTAAATGGGCTTGTTCTCGTCACGTTTTGAAGGCGGTTAAAAATATTTTTCCAAGATTTTTTTCATTATTTTCGAATCCCTAGGGGTTATCGGTCTCATCAATTAAACACAGTTAAAATATTTCCTAAGTTGATTTTCCATGCATTTTAGATCAAGTTTGATGAACATTGCGAAATAATATAAATATATATCAGAAAATATTTCACATCACAATCAATTCACATAGGTCGAAGGTAATGTCAATCACCCCTCTATCATTATATCCGCTGATTGTGTTATTGTTAGATTTTTGCGCCTCAGGAAGCGAAATATCGAAACTCCTTGTATATCACTAGGAAGTTATTAAAAAGTTAGAAATTTCGGCACTTCAATCATTCGAAAATTTTCAGCAGTAAAAAAGTTACGAGACGGCTATGCCAGCTTAAGCGTTAGGCTAGCACAACCCCTTTTTCTCCCAAACGGCTTGAGTTAGAAAATTGAGAGTTGTGTTACTCGAAAGTTATTAAAAAGTTAGAAATTCTAGCGTTTCAATCCTTCAAAAATTTTCAGCAGGAAAAAAGTTACGGGATGGCTGTGCCAGCCTAAGCGTTAAGCTAGCACAACCCCTTTTTTCCGGAACGGCTCGAGTTAGAAAATTGAAAGTTGTGTTAGAAAATAGTTATTAATTAGTTAGAAAATACTGCACTTGTTTTTTTGGATTGTGCTGAAACGGCTGTGCCAGCTTGACATACGTCCAGTACGTGATAACTACCTACCTGCAATAATGTAAGAGTAGGAAGAAAAAAATTACTACTGTCGAAAGATGATATCCTTTTTGAAAGTACCTAATGCATTTGTACAAAACAAAAACAATTTTTCAGAAATAAGTAGAAAAATCTGCTGATAGCTTTCTCGGTCGCATATGATATTGTTTTTCAACCAGTAGTTTAGGCATAACAAACATTGTGCAAATTCATTATTAAGGCGATATCATTTTTTATAGTTAACGCAGCAAGTGGTGAAAATGTTTCCTCTGTAACTGAAGTAGATAGTATACAGATGTCGTCTCATCAGGTATTTGGTATTTTCATTCTATCATGTACAATCAATAATTAATTTATTGTAAGAAACTCAAAGACGCAAACCGTGATGTAGATCAACATCTGTGGAGCCGCGCGATAACATTCCAAACAAATAAAAAAAAATACGCGTAAAACTTTCCTCGTAGCAATCTATCACTGTTCATTGTATGTACCCAGTATTCTTGTCTTCTATTATTTTTAATCCTTCTCTACCGGTTTATAACAAGGACAATAATACTCTTCACGATAATACTCAAGTTCGTTCTTCAATTAATATTAATTTGAACTAAAACATGAAGTGTACCTACAACTAGCAATCGGAATACTGGCTATCGGCCAGTCTGTGCCCATCACCATACGGACAGTTTAATTGTACCAGACTGGAGATGAGACTAGTCTCGTTTCGTCTGGTCCAAATATCCAAAGTTAAGACTTTCGTGGGCACCATTAAATGTGCAGATAAATAGTTCGTGGAATATCTCTCCACAAGTTGCAAACCGTTTTTTGAAAACTTCCTGAATGGAGCATGTATGGAAAAAATCGAACTCATTAATTTTTTCCGAAACAAAAAGAGTGAGAACAAAGTATTATTTGGAACTTTTGGTGTGAATACAATTCAAGAAATTTAAACTACCCAAAACATCAAAAGATGAAGGTACATTTTGTATAAGCTACAACAAATCTTGAGTACTCCCAAATATAAGGCAGTTAAATAGTAAGATAGTTTAGCAGTTTGACCTCCAGATGTCGTTTCGTTGGTCTAGCTCGCCTGTTCATTCATCACCCTCCAGATATGCAGGCTCCGATGGATGTAAGATGTAACAGATTATTATTTCAAATGGTATCGTTATTTTTAGCTTACCGAAAAAAATGTATACCTACTCCGGAAGTAGTAGTATCTTTATTTTGTTTCGATGAAAATATATGTTCCCGATGAAAAATTTGTGATTCATAATTTATAAATAGTGTTGGTGGGAGATATTAAGCATTTTCGACGTGAGGACACGTGTGCAAACAAAGACTTTTATTTCAGAACGTACGTACTGAATATTGCATGAGAAATTATGGAGAGTGCAAAGTTGTTCCAGAAAATTTAAGCATTTTAGTAAAAATTGTCTTGAGGGTACTACGGAATGATGATCCATGGAAATGCCTCCTAATTACTGTTGGTCTAACATAGCTGAAACCATGAAAACATACACGCCCATAATGTGCATTCGTCGTAAAATGAACTGACTATTTTTTTTTTTTTTAGTTTTTACCCAATTTCACCGAAGCATTCATTACTTGCAATTTTTTAATATATTTGAACTTACTAAGTAAGTGTGATTAGTAAGTGTGATTTGTTATTTATGACAAGGAAAATTTTTCATATCAAAGAATTATCGGGATTTTAGATAATTCAAATTCAGAAGTCGGGATTAGGCAAAAATGCTATTCAATTCAGTTATTTCGGTTTTCAATTGGTTTAAATTTATATTCATCGTAACTGCATGTACATTTGTCTTTTATCCTAAAAGTATCATTGACACTCACTCACCAGCAAAGTTTTATTCGGAGTCTGCTTTTACTTGTGTGAGGTTGAATACCTGTTATCACTTATCAAGAAAATAACCTAAGTGGGTATTCATGTTATTCACATAAATACTCACTCATGAATCACATGGAAAATAGAGCCAAACAGCTAAACGATTACAAATGGACATAAATGTATTTCACATTCTTATTCATAAGTTTTCAAATCACTATGAATTTGTGAGTGGGGCATGTAAGCAGATTGGTTCGTTCCGTTAAATATTTTTTCTAATCTGTATAATCTAATCTGTGTAATGTTTCATGTGGAACGCCCTTAGGTGTTGCTCTTAATTTTGAGTCTTCCTCCACACTCTCGTCTCGAGGATGTTTTTTATTGTTATGAAATCTGATACTGTTAATTGTGTTGCATGAAGTACGACAAAATTATACGATCAAGTACATCTCAAAGAGTCACACTTCTTTTTAACACAATGGCCCTCACATCACTTCACTCAGTGTTTGTGTTGCACTTTCATATATTTTGGCTTGGAAGGTTCCTGTGGAATAATTTTAGGTCATTAAAATTAAGTGAGCAAGCTTGTAAGCATACCATCACCGACGGGACGAATTTCTTTTTTGTGAACAAAATCTAGAATTTTTGGTGTGTTAAGGGGTTTCACTCATAAACTTCTGCTTTCCAAACAGTTGGCGCTATCATTCTATGGTTTTCGTGAGTTTTAAAATTTGGTTTGATTTTATATGGTTAAATTCGATAACTTACTGAAACTAGGTTCATCGATAAATATTATTTGTTTGAGACAAGACATATCATCACCTTATTTACCCAATCTGGATATTCCAGTCGTTTTGCAATGTTTTGGGGACTCTGTAAATGTACTTTCTGAATAGTATCAAAAAAGGTGTGGCTATTTTTGATTCTTCATCTGTGAAGTGATTGACTGTTGGTAATCAAGAATTACGAAGTGGTCTAACTTTTTTTTTGATGAGGTTTGCCGGTGAGAAGATGGTAATAAAAAAAATGTAGATGTGTCATATTTTGTTATGTTTCGTGACAATTTCATCTGGAATGTTTGTTATCACATATTATCTTTTTTCGTTTATAACCCTTTTATTAATCCGCATATGCCACCCACTTCAAATGATGGATCGTAATGATAAAACCATGGCCTAGGGTTACTTTAACGTCACAACTGAAATTAGATTTTGGCAATGTGTTTTGTATATGGTCGATTTATTCCAGCAATGATGCCATGGAAAAAACTGTTAATTAGTTGCGATATAAAAATAAAGAATATTACGGAATTTTCCATATCGAGTCTATGCGACTTGAGTGGGAATGAAATCTCGAATCTACCAGACTGGAGACTTTTTTTTTCATCCTTCTGATTCCCTCTGATTCTAACACCTCCATGTTTATTCAAGAGAACCTGGTTTGTTTCATATGTGTATTGTGTACATTTTGAGATTTTTAAACTAGATTTTATTGAACTAAAATTATTCTCGTTGTTTTCAGATATTCGACTACAACTAAACGAACAACTGAGATGTCTCGACGTGCGTATGGAAGCACAAGTTGCCCTCTTGACAGAACTCCAAGATTTTTTCCGAAGACGAGGTGAACTAGAATTAGATTATTCGAAGAACCTGGATAAGCTAGCCAAATCGCTACAATTACGACACAAGGAACAGAAACAAAAGTAAGTCGTTCAAGTTAATTCAAGAACAGAGATTTACCTACCAAACGTTCTGAAAATGGATGACCAAAAAACTTTCCCCTATTATTTCTTGTTAGTAACTTCATCTAGTGAGTCAAAGTATACGTCCTGGATTTTCTTCTATAAGTACATAGAATATGATTATATGTTTGGTAAAATTAATACCTTTGACTCTTAGAAATTCGTCGTAGAGACTATTTATTATCTGGTTCACAAGACCCTGTTCTTTAATTGGAAAAACTCGTTTTCTGAGGATGTTGGAAATAATAAACATTGCCCAACGCCGAACAGTGATATATTGGGATATTATCCCAATCACTTCAAATGAAATGATATAGGACGATAATAGGGGAGTTGAAGCTGTCGTCGCCGACCTAAGGCCATATTATGATTTGAACAGGTTTTTCGAAACTAACAATGCTACAGTAGTGGCAATTTCAACGTTAACTTCAGACCAGAAATGAAACGAACAAACAGTTATAATTAACGTTTTTGACAGGCTAGAGAAAGTGTAAGAGAACGAGAGTATCATAATACCATTCCAAATATTGAAAAGAAAACACGTTCCATAAATAATGCATTTATTCAGTGACTCAATTTATTATGAAATGGAAGCGAATTTATCTCATTTATTTACTTTCAAGCGGGTTATCTACTGGAGCATGCTCAATTGAACAATAAATATACACAAAAGTGAAATTCGCAGAAAAAAATTGAATGCTCGAGTAATACCGACTCGTTGTTTGATAAATAAACGATTATAAACATGGAATAGTGACGATAGTATAGTAAATAGTTTCAAGGCGAACAGTTTAACTGTATATGGTGTACCATATTTTGTAATTGGTGCTTGTTTGTAATGGGGCACCCAATCGGTATTGACATTCTCCATAGCGCAACGAATGATGGGAAGTGGAAAAATCTATAGATATTTTATTTGGATTATTTTATAATTCGGAATATCAGTGTTGCTGACTTGTTTTATGAAACTGCTACCTACTCAATTTGATGAGTAACTTCAAAAACAAAATATCTTGAACAACTCTAGTCCCCTGTACCAGTTTGTACAGGTTCTTTAATTATTACTTACCCAAAGTTTTCCCCTTTGTGGGAATGTGTAGGAAAGGGTATTTCTGCGTCGTCTAAATTATATGTTTCAGCCATACATCAATAACTATAATTTTCACCCTGTTATTTTGATATTTTAAGTTCGTGTTCGTATATTAAGAACATTTGAAGTTTTCTATTCCAAACTGAAAGGCTAAATTCGCTGTAAAGAGCTCTTCAAGTTTTCAACATGTTTATTCGAGCAGTAATGCGAATAGGAAATAACATGATGAAAATTGGTGAATTTAGAAAGTGAAATGAGAACCGTGGCTAAGGATTCGAATGCGCTGTCAGTGACCTGTGTCTCTACCGGTATACGATTATGGTAATCGAACACCTTACATCCTTTTTAACTAATTGACATGCTTATCTTTGATTTTATTACGTATTCAGTGAAAATAGCGAATAAATTATACAAATAAATATAAATAAATATGGTATTGTAGTCGGCGGTGTTTGTTGTTATAGAGTTACTTGAAAAATTAATATAGCGGGTAGAATGATGATTGCATATTAACGATAAACATCGAGTATCAAATAAATTGAAGATTGGATGGTTACATAAGGAGAACAGGAGAAAGGTTCATTTTAGTACCTTGTCATAAAATAATTCCCAAATACATACCCAATAATACTAATTCGACCATTTTGAATCGACTGGCGTTCGCAGAATTTGTCTATCTCTAACCATTCTCGAGTTGGTCAGCTCTGAATCTGTTTTTAGATGATTTTTTTGCCGTCAAAAATATTTCTGATGAGTTTTCGACATTATTGTTAAAAGATTTGAAATCAGCACGTCAAAATACGTCCGAGGACAAAAATTTTAAATTCGAAAAATGAAAAATAAAAAATCTCAGAAAATTCAATGTTTTATCTTAAACACCTTTTTGCGCCTGAATCTTATATCTGAGCATATAAAAATAATACATTTTTGGAATGAGCATAAAATTTTACGTATACAGTGCGAATTTCAAGTCGATGTGACGACTTGGTATTTTTGATGATTTTTAGGGGTGAACCCGTTGCAACTTTTTCGAGTAATTTTTAATTTCTTTTGATTGGCTCGAGAATAACAATACATACTAATTCGACCATTTTGAATCGACTAGCGTTCGCAGAATTTGTCTATCTCTAACCGTTCTCGAGTTGGTCAGCTCTGAATCTGTTTTTAGATGGTTTTTTTGCCGTCAAAAATATTTCTGATGAGTTTTCGACATTATTGTTAAAAGATTTGAAATCAGCACGTCAAAATACGTCCGAGGACAAAAATTTTAAATTCGAAAAATGAAAAATAAAAAATCTCAGAAAATTCAATGTTTTATCTTAAACACCTTTTTCCGCCTGAATCTTATATCTGAGCATATAAAAATAATACATTTTTGGAATGAGCATAAAATTTTACGTATACAGTCCGAATTTCAAGTCGATGTGACGACTTGGTATTTTTGATGATTTTTAGGGGTGAACCCCTTGCAACTTTTTCGAGTAATTTTTAATTTCTTTTGATTGGCTCGAGAATAACAATACATACTAATTCGACCATTTTGAATCGACTAGCGTTCGCAGAATTTGTCTATCTCTAACCGTTCTCGAGTTGGTCAGCTCTGAATCTGTTTTTAGATGGTTTTTTTGCCGTCAAAAATATTTCTGATGAGTTTTCGACATTATTGTTAAAAGATTTGAAATCAGCACGTCAAAACACGTCCGAGGACAAAAATTTTAAATTCGAAAAATGAAAAATAAAAAATCTCAGAAAATTCAATGTTTTATCTTAAACACCTTTTTCCGCCTGAATCTTATATCTGAGCATATAAAAATAATACATTTTTGGAATGAGCATAAAATTTTACGTATACAGTCCGAATTTCAAGTCGATGTGACAACTTGGTATTTTTGATGATTTTTAGGGGTGAACCCCTTGCAACTTTTTCGAGTAATTTTTAATTTCTTTTGATTGACTCGAAAATAATAATACATACTAATTCGGCCATTTTGAATCGACTGGCGTTCGCAGATTTCGTCTATCTCTAACCGTTCTCGAGTTGGTCAGCTCTGAATCTGTTTTTAGATGGTTTTTTTGCCGTCAAAAATATTTCTGATGAGTTTTCGACATTATTGTTAAAAAATTTGAAATCAGCACGTCAAAATACGTCCGAGGACAAAAATTTTAAATTCGAAAAATGAAAAATAAAAAATCTCAGAAAATTCAATGTTTTATCTTAAACACCTTTTTCCGCCTGAATCTTATATCTGAGCATATAAAAATAATACATTTTTGGAATGAGCATAAAATTTTACGTATACAGTCCGAATTTCAAGTCGATGTGACGACTTGGTATTTTTGATGATTTTTAGGGGTGAACCCCTTGCAACTTTTTCGAGTAATTTTTAATTTCTTTTGATTGACTCGAAAATAATAATACATACTAATTCGGCCATTTTGAATCGACTGGCGTTCGCAGATTTCGTCTATCTCTAACCGTTCTCGAGTTGGTCAGCTCTGAATCTGTTTTTAGATGGTTTTTTTGCCGTCAAAAATATTTCTGATGAGTTTTCGACATTATTGTTAAAAGATTTGAAATCAGCACGTCAAAACACGTCCGAGGACAAAAATTTTAAATTCGAAAAATGAAAAATAAAAAATCTCAGAAAATTCAATGTTTTATCTTAAACACCTTTTTCCGCCTGAATCTTATATCTGAGCATATAAAAATAATACATTTTTGGAATGAGCATAAAATTTTACGTATACAGTCCGAATTTCAAGTCGATGTGACAACTTGGTATTTTTGATGATTTTTAGGGGTGAACCCCTTGCAACTTTTTCGAGTAATTTTTAATTTCTTTTGATTGACTCGAAAATAATAATACATACTAATTCGGCCATTTTGAATCGACTGGCGTTCGCAGATTTCGTCTATCTCTAACCGTTCTCGAGTTGGTCAGCTCTGAATCTGTTTTTAGATGGTTTTTTTGCCGTCAAAAATATTTCTGATGAGTTTTCGACATTATTGTTAAAAGATTTGAAATCAGCACGTCAAAACACGTCCGAGGACAAAAATTTTAAATTCGAAAAATGAAAAATAAAAAATCTCAGAAAATTCAATGTTTTATCTTAAACACCTTTTTCCGCCTGAATCTTATATCTGAGCATATAAAAATAATACATTTTTGGAATGAGCATAAAATTTTACGTATACAGTCCGAATTTCAAGTCGATGTGACGACTTGGTATTTTTGATGATTTTTAGGGGTGAACCCCTTGCAACTTTTTCGAGTAATTTTTAATTTCTTTTGATTGACTCGAAAATAATAATACATACTAATTCGGCCATTTTGAATCGACTGGCGTTCGCAGATTTCGTCTATCTCTAACCGTTCTCGAGTTGGTCAGCTCTGAATCTGTTTTTAGATGGTTTTTTTGCCGTCAAAAATATTTCTGATGAGTTTTCGACATTATTGTTAAAAGATTTGAAATCAGCACGTCAAAACACGTCCGAGGACAAAAATTTTAAATTCGAAAAATGAAAAATAAAAAATCTCAGAAAATTCAATGTTTTATCTTAAACACCTTTTTCCGCCTGAATCTTATATCTGAGCATATAAAAATAATACATTTTTGGAATGAGCATAAAATTTTACGTATACAGTCCGAATTTCAAGTCGATGTGACGACTTGGTATTTTTGATGATTTTTAGGGGTGAACCCCTTGCAACTTTTTCGAGTAATTTTTAATTTCTTTTGATTGACTCGAAAATAATAATACATACTAATTCGGCCATTTTGAATCGACTGGCGTTCGCAGATTTCGTCTATCTCTAACCGTTCTCGAGTTGGTCAGCTCTGAATCTGTTTTTAGATGGTTTTTTTGCCGTCAAAAATATTTCTGATGAGTTTTCGACATTATTGTTAAAAGATTTGAAATCAGCACGTCAAAACACGTCCGAGGACAAAAATTTTAAATTCGAAAAATGAAAAATAAAAAATCTCAGAAAATTCAATGTTTTATCTTAAACACCTTTTTCCGCCTGAATCTTATATCTGAGCATATAAAAATAATACATTTTTGGAATGAGCATAAAATTTTACGTATACAGTCCGAATTTCAAGTCGATGTGACAACTTGGTATTTTTGATGATTTTTAGGGGTGAACCCCTTGCAACTTTTTCGAGTAATTTTTAATTTCTTTTGATTGGCTCGAGAATAACAATACATACTAATTCGACCATTTTGAATCGACTAGCGTTCGCAGAATTTGTCTATCTCTAACCGTTCTCGAGTTGGTCAGCTCTGAATCTGTTTTTAGATGGTTTTTTTGCCGTCAAAAATATTTCTGATGAGTTTTCGACATTATTGTTAAAAGATTTGAAATCAGCACGTCAAAATACGTCCGAGGACAAAAATTTTAAATTCGAAAAATGAAAAATAAAAAATCTCAGAAAATTCAATGTTTTATCTTAAACACCTTTTTCCGCCTGAATCTTATATCTGAGCATATAAAAATAATACATTTTTGGAATGAGCATAAAATTTTACGTATACAGTCCGAATTTCAAGTCGATGTGACGACTTGGTATTTTTGATGATTTTTAGGGGTGAACCCCTTGCAACTTTTTCGAGTAATTTTTAATTTCTTTTGATTGACTCGAAAATAATAATACATACTAATTCGGCCATTTTGAATCGACTGGCGTTCGCAGATTTCGTCTATCTCTAACCGTTCTCGAGTTGGTAAGCTCTGAATTAGTTTTCAAATGGTTTTTTGTCGCGAAAAATATTTCTGATGAGTTTTTGACATTTTCAATCAGAGATTCGGAATCAGCACGTCGAAATACGTATGGGGATAAAAATTTGAAATTTGAAAAATTTAAATTTAAAAAGTTCAAAAAATTATTTATCATGATATACTTGCCTTTTTTGTCTGTCGATTTTTTTCGTTCAAATTCCCAATATATACTAATTCAGCAATTCTGAATCGATTGGCGTTAGCAGAATTCGTCTATCTTTAAACGTTCTTGAGTTGGTGAGCTCTGAATCAGTTTTCAAATCGTTTTTTTGGCGCCAAAAATATTTCTGATGAGTTTTAGATATTTTCGTTCGAAGATTCGGAATCAGCACGTCAAAATACTTTCTGGGACAAAAATTTGAAATTCGAAAAGTGAAAAATAAAGAAGTTCAAAAAAATATCTATCATGACTCACTCGACTTTTTTGTCCGTATATTTTTTTCGTTCAAATTCTCAGTATATACTAATTCTGCCATTCTGATTGGATGGAGTTCGCAGAATTCGTCTATCTCCAACCGTTCTCAGGTTGGTCAGCTCTGAATCAGTTTTCAAATGTTTTTTTTTGCGCAAAAATAATTTCTGGCGAGTTTTCGACATTTCGAATAATGAATTTATTTAAAATTAATAATGAATTAATGAAAATGTTATGATGTACACCTAATGAAAGAGTAGTTTCCCCCTCGTTGTTCTCCAAATACACAGGAATTATTATTTTCAGTGCTTCGAAATTCCAAAGAATATTTTCTTGTAATTTCTGATCATAAATCATCTCGTGAGATGAAGGCACTACTAATAATTTACGTTACGATGCAGGTAACGGTAAACAGACAATACATTATTGGTGCATACGGAACATTCATTTGATTGCGATTTTGGACAAGTAATTTTATTTCTAATTAAGTTGGAGAGACTAGGAACCATTATACATACAATTCATTAGTGTGATATAGGAAACGTCAGGAATTTGTTTTCCGTTCACAAGTTTTGAACGGTTTTATCTTATTTTTCGGATAACGAATGTACTGTGTGTTGATTATGAAACTTGCAGGTGTCAATGACTACAACTGAAAAATATTTCTAAAAATCAAGGAGTCGTGTTGATAGTATAGAATCAGATCACCTAGAAGTTCTTGAAGAACAATTTTCAGAAATGTCACATCATAATATCCCCAGATTTTAATCCATGAATTCAAATTAGGGTTCGACTGATATAGAAATTTTAGTCGATACCGATATTTCAAACACCGATATACAGGTCCTAACTTGCATTTGTCTTCTGTTGTTTCATGATCATTTTAAGTTTTGTCGTGTCTAATTTTAGTTTGAAGTATATAATAGAGTAGAAGCCGAAGTGATTAACTATTTCAAAAGTATATTATAGTTTTTGAAGTAAATTAAGCGGTGGAATTATCATTATTATTATATGTTGTGTCAAAATGCTGAAAACAAGCCCTTTATGGCAATATTTCTAAAAATTATTGAAAAACGAAAGTTCAATTTGCAAATTTTGACAAAAATCTGTCTCATTGGGTGGCAAAGGAAAAACAGCCAACACGTCCAATTTGAAATACCATCTGTCGAAGAACCACCCAGTGGAATATCGTCCGATAACAGATTTACAGAAACCAAAGAAATTAGCGGATTTAGAATGAGTTTTTGAAATCTCTACATTATTTTTTTCGTTCATTTCTGTTTCCACGAACTGCTATCAAAACTGGCAAAGAAAGCGATATGAAGATACATAAAATGGGCAAAAGATGACTATCGAACTTTTCGGTTTTTATTTCTACCATTGGAAGTTTTTTTCTACTCCTGAAAATCATGTTGTATATTGAACACGAGTACTACCAATTCCTGATATTTTACTGTTCACGGAAATTCCACCGAATTTACAAAAAAGTCCTCGAAAGCACACCCTGATAAACATACGAAAAATCAGTTTGCTCATGATCGAAATAGTGACGTTTTTGCGATCTAGGTTTATCGAATATCTCGTTATTCGCGCGTTATTGTCATTCATTTCAGATTGCTAAGCCTCTAGGGAATGTGATTGATGTCCTGTATAGTAGTTTATTCCTCCTTAGATAATCGACTTGTTTATTTCCTACTTTTTCTTTCCACAATCTTCGCGATAACGGATTTTTCCAATTAATGTTACAAGTATGTCACGCACTGCAATCCGTAGGTTTAGAGATAATGACTTGATATAAACTTCCTGTTGTGGAAATGCACAAATCGACCAATGTTATTTTGTTTCTCGAGTGCAACAAACAATAAAGGAAAAACCCTAGAACTTTTGTTTCTCAATAAACACTGTATCATTATTGACTCAAAAACCACACCATGTAAAAATTAATTTTTGGTAGAAACATGCGAATTAACATAGTAAAACATGCGAGTCTGCAAGACTGAAGGTCTGGTAATTTTCTAACTATTACATGTAAAATCAAATCAATCAGTTAGGTCGTTCTGGGTTTCCAGCATTTAGTTGACCGTGACTTAAATTAGAATTTTTGATTCTCTATTATTGACAAATGGGATAGCACTATTTACTTTGACCTTCATGATTCATTTCGGACGTCGAACAAACAGGAAAGCATAGAAAGGGAAAGAAACTAGATCGTGGACCTTTTTGGTGGCCCTTTTGGCCGTGTCAACTCAACAGCATTCACGCAACTGTTGGGTGGGGTTGCGGTTACTTTTTAAAGGAATTATATTCCATACTGCTTTACTTACTGCAAATTATAATAACATTACCTAGTGTGAGCTAAGTCTTTGGTTATAATCCTTTGGGTACAATTATTTGGGTGTTACATGTTACCCCTTATAACAAAATTTCTTTGGTGCAAATGATTCAACTCATTTTTGAAAATTACTGAATACTTACTACCAGAGTCACGATGATGAATCTCATTGAAAGAAAAGAACAATGGCTTAGACTTCGTTTTATTATTGAGAAACAAACATGTTATATAATTATCACAGAATCTTGGTTGACTTCAAGTTATCGAAGATCTGTTATTGTAGTGCGTAGTTGACTGGAAACAATCGATGCATATAGAGATTTGTGTCAGTGGTCTACAAAGTTGGTGTTGAGAAGGTTCTCTCATCCTTGATATCCTGAAAAAGAAAAATTATTCTTAATATATCTTCGCAACACTCTTTCATCCAGCCCACTGTTTATCAGTAACGCAACAGACATACAATCTACGTATCTACCCATCCATCCATCCATTACATACCCAATATACAAATGAATAAAATCAATAAATCGCCCCCCCGGTTGTAAGCCTCGATTGCAGTTTCTCATTCCAAACTTGATTTCGGAGCTTTTGAAGGCAACTTTCTTTTGGAGCGCTCGAATGCAACTTTGGTTTGGAGCCCTCGAATGCAACTATGGTTTGTGGCCCTCGAATGCAACTTTGGTTTGGAGCCCTCGAATGCAACTTTGGTTTTGAGCTCTCGAATGTAACTTTGGTTTTGAGCTCTCGAATGTAACTTTATTTCGTAGCTCCTTAATGCAACTTCTATTCGGAGCTCTTGAATGCAACTTCATTTCGGAGCTCTTGAATGCCCCTTCTTTTTTCGGAGCTCTCTAATGCAACTTCTATTCGGAGCACTCGAATGCAATTTCATTACTGAGCTTTCGATTGCAACTTTAGTACGGAGCTCTCTAAGGCAACTTTTTTTCGAAGCTCTCGAATGCAATTTCATTTCGGTGCTCTCGAATGCAACTTCGTTTTGGAGCCCTCGAATGCAACTTAATTTCGGAGCTCTCCATTACAACTTCATTTCGGAGTTTTTGAATGCAACTTTGGTTCGATGGTTCGAAGCTCATCTTCAATACAGAGCTCTCGAATGCAACTTTGGTGGAGATCCCGAATGTTATTTCATTTGAGAGCCCTCGAAGTAACTTTATGGAATCAAATAAAATACACAAAATTTAAAAGGAAATAAATACTTAGGAAGATTTAGTGGAACCAACATGTAAATTTGACAACGTTGTAAATGGTATTTTAATATCAGAATTACCAATAAATTTCTATTAATATAATTTTCATTGCCATATCGCCTCGATTTCTCGAGATCTTGAAATTTTGTGATATTTTTCAACGAAATTTTGAGTTGCCATATTCACAAAAATTAGGGAAATTAAAATTTGATATCATGGGATCATAGTAACTTGAACACAACAAATCTAATGCGCTAAAAATAAACATAGCATTACATCTAAAAAAATAAAGTTGAGAGCTCCATAGGAAAAACTGTAAATCTGGCAAATATTATTTTTAGATCCGGCACTACTGAAAACCCCCGT
Source organism: Chrysolina haemoptera (assembly GCA_958298965.1). Taxonomy (NCBI): domain Eukaryota; kingdom Metazoa; phylum Arthropoda; class Insecta; order Coleoptera; family Chrysomelidae; genus Chrysolina; species Chrysolina haemoptera. The sequence goes on along the minus strand of OY282596.1, from coordinate 4,224,904 downwards.
ATACCAAATTTCATAACTTTATGTCAAGCCGTTGCTGAAATATTCGGCCGTTCCGGTTCTTTTGGGAAACCCTGTATGTAATGTCCTAGTGGTCTAATTCTCGAGACAAAAGCTCGAGCCTGTATGCGAGTTCGAAAAACTTCAGTGTTATGCAAGGCATGTTATATGTAACTTTTTCACGAGTCAAGCGACCAAATTCATTAATATTACTCTGATAATGGTCTATATCGAAACCTATGAAATGTGTTATACGATGGTTTACTCAAGTTTTTCACATAACATGCCAAGAAGTAAAAATATGTGTCGTAATTTTGAAACAATTGTAAAATTGGGGTTTTCAAGAAATTATACTTCATAACTTCACTTAATCAAATAAAACATTCTTCCATTCAGGATGGGTGAATTGCTGATTAGAGACGTTGCAGACCAGATTATATTTGTTCGAATTTTCAGTAATCTGTCGTAGTCCTTCATATTCCACGGCATGGGATGAAGAATTAAATTCAATTCGGTCATTGCGAAGCGTACTTTTTTAATGGTTACTAATGAACCAATGAACTCTTATCCGGGTGTTCTCGTAGGGGATCTCCTGGGTAGTAATATCGCGTGCATTTGGTATATGTGGCCATTCGCAAAAAGACCAACTGCGTAATCGATGCTGCAACGCGGAATTGATGTCATTCGTTTTCATGTTCGACTCAGCGCTGCCGAAAGCTCGTATCCGTACCGAGTGTCAAACTAAAAAGTAATTATAGTATTTTAACTTCAGAAGAACCATGCGCAATATGAATTGTATCAGTTTCGATTGTTGAAGTAATGGAGGCTTCTTTAATATGGCAAATATCTGTCAGAAAACAACTTAGGTCGAGTCTAAGAGCAGTCACTGACAGAACTCCGCCTTGAATAAATACACATTATTATGGTTGTAATTGTAATCCATCATTGAATATTATTCCCCATCTAGTTGACTACCTGTAGACATAACTTGTTTCATGTGTTTCACCATTCTCATCAGTACATGAAAACATGATGAATGATAACACCAAAAATTCAAAAACAAGATCCACTCCCCGGTAGCACGGACTCCAGATAATAATCTTGCTTCTTTATTTCAATTAACCAAAATACACAGCCCTCTTCGAATTCAGTTGAATATTATAAAGAAGGGATATATATAAATTAATGAATAATTTTGTATATACAGTAGGGCGTTGTAACTGATGAAAATAAAAATGTTTTTTTCTCAGACGAGAACAGTGGCCTTTATTCTCAAGTTATGCATGCTGGCAGCAGTTGGTTACCCAAACGAAAAATTTAAGCAGAGATCATGCTGCCTTGGCCGAAGTTTATTCGACACATCTGGTGTCCCGATTGTCCCAGGTCATGGAAGACGTACAGAGAATATACAAGAGGGTAAGTGTGAACACAAGTAAAAAAAATATGCTACAGTGCCCAATACCAATAGAGAGAACATTGGATATTATTACTTTGTAGACATTCTGTAAATATGCATACAGAAAAGTCCATACGAAATAATCCGATAGTGCTTCTCTTGAATATTGCGCACTAGATCGTAGATCCAAACTTCCAAGACAATGTTGCGGTATTTAGTGGTTGTTTTGAATCTTTCGGGAATGCAGTTCCATTATCTGTATTCTTGTAAAGAGAAATGAAGAACTTCTCATATTTTTGTAGTGCCGTGAAATAGGTTATGAGACGCACGAAGAAATACTACGAGTATTGCACGAGCTACACACAACCATGAAAACATATCACAGCTATCAAGCCGAACTACGACAGGCCGAAGCAAAACTGAGAACTGCTGAATTGCAAAGAACCAAGCTAGAACAGTCTTTCACACAAGATAAACTTGAGCGCTCAAAGAAATACAAATTGGTGGAAAAAGAGGTCACAAAGGTAATATTTTTCTTTTTTGCTTGTCCTGTTGGTTTTGAAATTGCATTTGCTATTTTTGTTTTCAGAGAAGAAATAAATATACCGATGTCAAACTCAAAGCACTCAAAGCTCGAAACGAATACGTTCTATGCCTAGAAGCATCCAACACTACCATTCACAAGTATTTTGTAGACGACTTATCTGATCTCATAGACGTAAGTATTTCATTTTCTGTAAAATACTTGAAATTTCATGCAATTTGAACGTGCGTTCCACCCATTCCTATTACAATATATTTGTAGTTTTCAATGAATGGATTTTCAAAGCAGGACTTTAAGAGAAGTGTTTATTTATGTTAGTTTAATGTGGTCACCTACGTTATGTTAGGTTTATAGTTTCACAAAAGCAATAAACAACTTGAATTTGACATATGGGAGGAAATCGTTAACTTCAATTGAATGTAAATTAAAACTGTTGCCAATACCCAGATCTAATTATACGTTCAATATCGGGTGACTTCGAATATTTCAACTCCTCTACTCCACTGTAGGGGAATATTCATCTGTTCTTTAATTCGAATAACGTTAATATTAATAATTATGTTAATTTTAAAAAAATATTCATGAGTGTAATTATTCACTTCCTGTATATAATATACAATCCAGTCTGTTTTGGGTCCAGTGGAAGAACTGCTTGCAAACTCCAGCTGCTTTACAGCTGACATTCGCACTTTCAGAAAACATCCATTACATTGAGTAAATCTTGACAGTACGATTTCAACTAAAACGCTGTAAAGGATCCATAAGTAATATAATTATAATGGTTGTAACCCTGTATTTGATTTAGCTGTATAAATAGTCTGAAAAACTTACTTATAAAACTCGTATTCGACGAATAAAACGTGTAGAGAGAGTTCTATTGGATTTTGGATCATGTTATATTCTAATTTCCACATCTAGAATTTAAAACGTTATTCATGCCTTTTAGTAAATTGATTGAAACTTTGAGAATTTTGTTCTCAATCATATCATAATCATATATGGCTTTAACATTTCAGTGCATGGACTTTGGTTTCCATAACTGTGTTTCAAGGGCATTATTGATGCACGTAACTGCCGAAGATGGCAGGCAAAAATCAGTACAAAACGATTTGGATACACTAACTGCCTGTATAAACTCTTTGGATTCCCGTCTCGATAAACAAAGGTTTCTGGAGTACAACCATGGCGCATTTATGATTCCGAAAAAGTTGGAATTCCAAGGACAGAAGACTGATGAAGTAAGTTGACACATAATACAAATGATATTTGCATGACGAACTGAATAAGCGCGTTTCATTTGTTATTATCCACTCCACGTTTCTAGTTTCAAAACTAGTTGATTCACACTAAAAACTGTTGATAGCCTCCAGAACCCGGAATCCAGGGCATTCTTCATAGAGAAATGGAATCCAGACTCGGCCAACTCCAACAAAGAGTCACATCTCTTAGAGCAGAATCAGAAGAAGTTTGGAAAACCCTGGAAACGGCTGAAAGTACCTTATTAGAAATGTTAAGTGCCAAGGATTACGACTGTAGCGGATACTTTGGAGAAAACGCGATGCCCGCTAGTAAACCCCCCGAGACTGTTTCTATCAAGCTTAGAGCTGATCGACAAGAGACTGAAGAATTTTATTTATCGGTATGTTGAAATCGTAAACTCATTGGAAATAATAATGGACTGTATTTAACGCGTAGAAGAAATTGAAACTTGGTTGATAATAATTCGAATTATTAGGACAGATAAAATATATTAACGGTTTTTTGCATTTTCAGAAATTTCGTGAATATTTGTTGGGCACAACAAAGATAGCCCGTCTGGATGCCAAACAGGAGTTCCTCAGGCAGTCATTGCTTGCGGAGTACCCCGATTTCTGCAACTCTATAAAACCAGTAGTAAAAACTCCAAAGCGTAAAAGGATAGGCCGACTTCAAATGAGCGGTCAGCCGAAGCTTTTTGGCGGTTCAATAGAAGAATATCAAGAAGCCACTAATCAGGATATACCCGTCATAATGAGATCCTGCATTAGAGTGATAAATTTATATGGTAATTGAACAAAGTGAACCCTTCGTCAATAAATTTTAATTTGTTTCATTTTCAAGGTCTACATCACCAGGGAATCTTTCGAGTCTCAGGATCTCAAGTTGAAATAAACAACTTCAGAGAATGGTTTGAGAGAGGAGAAGATCCCCTTGCAGACATGACAGATGCTTCTGATATAAACAGTGTTGCGGGAGTTTTCAAATATTATTTAAGGGAGTTGAGGGAACCTTTGTTCCCTATTATTTATTTCGATCAGTTCATGGAAATAGCACGTAAGTGATTTCCGTTTTTTTAGTGGTCCTTATTTGATACTGTTTCATCTTTCAGAATTAGAATCTAAGCAAGAATTTATATCCAGGATGAGAGAACTCATGATGAGCTTACCTCGTTCAGTAATGGTGGTACTACGGTATTTATTCGCCTTCCTGAACCATCTCTCGGAATATTCTGATGAGAACATGATGGATCCTTACAACTTGGCTATATGCTTCGGACCCACTCTTGTACCAGTGCCCGAAGATAAGGACCAAGTTCAATACCAGAACCAAGTTAATGAGCTTATTAAGAACATTATTATGTTCAATGATGAAATATTTCCTAACGATGGGGGAACTGTATATGAAAAATATATTTCTCCAAATTCTGAGGACCAGTGAGTATACTTCTTATAACATAGTCAATCAATTCTCAATATTAACTGATTAACAACTGTGCATGCTGGATTGTTATTTCACCACTGAAACATAATCAAAATCAATTTTTTTAATGTAAAGTACAAAATCATGTTTTGGGTAAATCTTCTGCACTAACACTTATATATTTGAAACCTTTTGGCAATTGAATTATTGCAGAAAAAAGCTACTGCATTACATGTTGCCCTCATTTGCACTAGTTATGATGCTGACTAACATTACCATTTTCATCGCCATTTTATGTCATTTATCACATTTGTTCGTTGCATGTTCTGCCTTGCCCTTAATGCGAAATATATTCGCGATTACATAATATCTCAACTTCGATCATAACACTATAAACTCCACAGCGATAAAAGTGCATATGAGATCAGAAGTTGAATTCACGAAAACTCATGAGCCATCACTGAAATGTTTTTATTTTATTTTATTTTTTGGCAAGGAGCCTTCCATGATTTGCTTCTGAATTTTGACTGTCAATATAAATATTGTCTATCTATTATTCAAACAATCAGCTTCAAGATGGATAATTTCATTCATACATTCTACATTTGAAAGAATACTAGGGAACACACGGGCTTGTGTAAGAAATGAGGTCATGGCACTATTTGCTCTTTGGCTTTTGCTCGCTTTTCATCTTTGCTAATCATTCTGGGAGAGTAGAAGACATCAGACATCATCAGTTTCCTGCATGGGGCCTTGATTTGTTGTCTTTAATTTTCAAAAAATATTCTAAAGGTGGCCATTGTTATGATTTTATAGTGATGTTGGTGATTCTCCTGATCAAACTCAAGAAGATTTAGATTCTGAAGTATACCCTTCAGAAGACGATTCTGAAAATGTTGAAGCCACTGCACAGTTTGATTTCATTGCAAGGTCTGATAGAGAATTATCTCTAAAAAGAGGAGATTCCGTAACATTGTATTCACAAGTTTCAAATGATTGGTGGAGAGGCGCTGTTAAAGGACAAGAAGGACTTATTCCAGATAAATATATCTCGTTGAAAATGAAGTAAGTGAAACTTCATGTACTTGTTTGATTTCAGAATTTCAATTTCGATGTTTGAGGAATATTTCAGTTGACAGTAAACTAAAGCATATATTTATATTGTTTGATATAGATTTGATGATCTCTGTTGAATCAAATTCACATACAAATTCTATAAGTTGTTTTTGATTTTGAATAAACCAATAAATTGATTGTCTTAACCTTTTATACTAAAGTCCTCCTAATTATATTTTTTATAAACTTGCAAGGGTGGTCAGAGAAAGTTTGCTAATTTTTTAATGAATTTATTTGGGAATAGGTGGAGTCACCCGAAAAGTTGAAATTTAGGTCATATCTTGCAGAGATAATGAGATTTATAATGATCAGTGTCCATAGGTCAATGATAGATTTGCATTAATTCTTTTAATGAATTTTTGATTGCTATTCAAGTCTTGATCCAACATGACACTTTTAGTTCACTCTTATATGTGTAGTAGAGTAGTATAATGTAGTAACCTACAGATGAAGATGGGAAAGGGATAACTTACTATTTGTATAAGAATGTAGGCTTTCACGGCTGGCGTCAATGTTTTGGTTGTTTAAAATCTCCAAACGTTTCTACTGCAACTGCGATAATCATCTTCAGTGGTGAGGTTGAAGTACTCTTCTTGAACTGAAATTGAAGCTCTCGTTTCTGTCGTTCATTTATTGTGCTGATTTTGCGCGCACTTTCCGCGCGATTCGGTTGACAGTAGTTCGTTTTGGTGCTTTTCAATGCATTGTGCCAGATCTTATCTACTAAAGATCTGGGCAGGTGCCAGAAACGAAAGCTTCAGTTTCAGTTGATACGTTTAGAAGAGTACCTCGACCATGCCACTGAAGATAACTGCCGTAGTTGCAGTTGAAACTTTTGGAGATTTTAACCAAAGAAGACCACGGCAAAATCCGAAAACTAACCTAAACATACTATTTGTGTTCATTTTGTGACACCACAGGCCTGCCATTTCGGCATTGGTTCTATTGTTTCATGTATAATATTATTAAGTTTCCCACACTTTTTTGTCTTTGAGCACATGATTTAGTCCATTTCTCTGTAATGGGTAACCATTTGAATATATCTGTACTTCTGCTAACTTGCATGCTGTGTTAATCCTAGCTACATCACACTTCACTTGTGCCCATATATGATTTGTATTTGATTAATTCAGATTAAAAATTATTAATAATATTAAACCTTGAAAGTGTTGATAAACCAATATATGAAATATTTAATATTTCCGTCGACCGTTCATTTATGATTTATTTTAACGCACTCAAAATCGTTAATTAATGACCCCTGTTGATGAATGATTTTCTATAAATCAACGATTTGATTATATGCAACCCAACATACATTGCTCTTATACATTTTATATTGGTTAGTACTATCTGTCATTATTTATTTGTCAATTTTCAAATAAAATTTCAGAAAATCTTTATTACACCAGTTGTCACTCAAAATCATATATAGTCACGTGGCGTAATGGTAAAGTTCGCGGCAGCCAACACTGAGGTCGAGAGTTCAAAACCCACCGAGAGCAATTTTATTTTTTAAACTTCAATTTGAAAATAAATAATACAAAATAAAATAAAACTACCATTAAGGAAAATTAAACTATCTTTGAGTAGAGTTAATATAAATAGGAAATAGTGATTGTTTTTTATCGTATCGTTAAATAAATAAACATTGAAAGTAAGATATCTCTGTGTTTGAAAACTACTGTCGACGGAAAAGTTTTGTACATACTCGTGAATTAAAATGGCGATTAACAATCTCGAACATTAACGCGCTCGCTCCGCTCACGCGTTAAATTATTTCGATTGTTAATCGCCCTTATTAATACACTTGCTCGTTAAATAACCATTATGAGGTATTTTTTATCATATTTCAATCATTTTACACCAATATCTTCTTTCAACATACTGATAACAGTGGAATGTCTATAGTTTTATTAGTTTTTCAACAGTTTGCTACTTGATTATTGCTTTGAATTATTTTTGAGGTGTTGAAAAAATAGTTTATATAAAGTGGGGACGATTTTTCAAAAACTCACAGTTGTGGTAGTCGTCTTTGAAACACTAAGAATTTTTTATATTTTCATAAAATTGGTTCAGGATTGAGTGTTCGTTTGAATATCAGGTGGCAAACCTAGAAATAATTATTTGAAGGCATATTGTTTAAATGAAGGTACTAATTGATGAAGAATGTTTGTAGGTATAGTCTGGTTGGTTTTAAGGCGAAGTAATTGAATGTGGTATACGGAAGGCTGTTGCAATTCTTCAAGGAAAATCTTACCCCAGTTACCAAAAGATGGGTCTTCATAATCTGTGAATTATATCTATGATTTTGTCCAAGTGAAATTTATTTTCCACTTTGAAAAAAAAAATGCATCAAACTACGGTGAGCTTCCAAAAAGCCGCTTTTCACCGCTATCGCGTGCAAACAGACACGTGCTGTTTTTGAGTGCGACCATACACGTAGGAATTAATAACTACATAATGTTCAGTACGGTCACGATGTGCAAATTCCATTACTTCGCCTCAATACCAACCAGACTATAAGTGCTTTCAGAATGTGGCTGCTTATCAACCATATTTAAATATTTTTGTGCTGTTTTCCGCAACATAATTCTATTTGATTTCAGGGACGATGATAAAGAAAAACTAAGTATTCTCAAATCCAGCTCGTCTGAAGAGTCTATGCGACGAAGAGCCTCAAGTTCCAATGATTCTATGTTATCGGAAAGTTCCGCATCGGTTAGTAATTTGAACTCGCCTATAGTACAGTATCTTCCAATAAACTGGTCCAAAGTTTCTGAAGCTGTTGAAGCAAGAGAGGTATTGGAAACGACTGTTTGAATGTTATATGAGTTTAGGTGATGGCCGTGTTTCTCAAATGAAGGAATTTCCGGGAAACTTGTTGCGAATAGCAGGTTCTATTTCTTCGCACATGTTTGTGATAATTTTGCATATTCACTGTCACAATCAACGATGGTCAGACTGATTGGTAACCGTTCACTTAAATGGTGGATCTAACCACAGTTTTTTAAAATATATTCTGCTTTTATTTCATATTTTATATTGACCCTGACTGGTCTCAAAGGAATTGTAGAGAATTTTTATAGAATTCTTGAGAATTCCCCAGAGTAATTGAACAAATTTATATTTTTCCAGTCGACATCTATTCTGTCAGAGGTCATATGTAATATTTCAGATTGTATCTAACTCATTGTAAATTCAATCGTTTATCAGTTTTGAATACCATCTTTTCATTTTCTTCCTCTAGGCCAGTAGCGATGGACATTGAAAATCGATTTTTTTTTAACAATAAGTCCAAAAGTTTTCAACCTTCAGTCAAGTGAATGATACATTGAAAAATCACTAAATCTCAGTTTGCAACCTGTTCCGAGGTCCGTAACATTGTCAAAATTGCAATTAACTTGAATTTTGCTGTATACTCGTTGAAAAAATTCCAAAAGTTCTGCAAACTTGGAGTAGTAATAAATATATTATTTCATATCACTAGGTCACATCAATAGGTTGAATACTTAATTTGTCATATGAAATAATATATTTAATATTACTGCAAGTTTGCAGAACTTTTGGAATGTTTTCAATGAGTATACAGCAAAATTCAACTCAGTTGCAATTTTTACAATGTTGCGGACTTCGGAACGGGTTTCAAAATTTTTTAGTTTGTTTTTATACCTTACTTGACCTTTATTAAAGTTTGAAAACTTTTTTAATTATTATGAATTGATGGTCTTTTTCTACTGACCTATTTCGCTGAAGAATCTACTTGTTTAAAAGAAGGCCTGAAATAACTTTTCAGATTTTTGACTGATCCTGAATCTCATATTCCCAGTGGCACATCTCTCTTGTCTTAACGCACACTAGCAGGAATCAATTTGAGAAATCTTAGCTTTTGTCCAGTGGCCAAATTGTGTTTTTATGTTCAGTGCTCGTATTTATTGCAATAATATTGTGATTTTATATTAAAATGAGAATTTTATTGAGATTTTATTGCTTTAAAGGTGCATGTGTTTCAAAATGTATTATTTTTCTCACCATGTTCAGTTTAAATTGTGCATGTGCATGTTATATATACTTATTTGTGCTTGTAATTATTCTAGATTTGACTGTTGAATTATATGATGTAAGTCCCAAATTATATAAAATCAGTATTATTTTGGGGTCGCGTCACTTTTGTGACATCAGACTTCATTATTGTTCAAAAGGAGTTGAGGCTGTTCCAATAAAGAACTAATCACTTGACTTTTTCTTATGCTCTAAATGTCAATTAGTTCAGTAACTTATTAAATTTAATCCATTCAAACAATGAAAGATCAGAGAAATTTGAATCAAACTATCAATTTTTCATTATGCATGATTCATCATAGCACCAGTTTTACTCTTGAGTATGGCTTGTTGCCTGTCGCAGGTAAACTTTTTGTTTTGGCAAATTTTTTCTTAGTGTCAAGCAGTAGACATAGACACGTTTTAATTTTTTGAGATTTCTCTGCTTATTGATATTTTTTGAACCTGTTCTGTATTAATATGCTAGATTATTATATTCTGTAACAAGTTTAGAATGAAAATTCGATGCGAGTGGAAAGTTCCAGAGCACGAAGAACCACGAGCATCGCGAATTTTCATTCTAATCGAGTAACAGACTGTGCTTTCTCCACGATAAAAATTTTTAATCAAATGAAATGAAACGAAGAAAAACAATAAAAAATTCATAAGAAATAACTAACCCTGGGTAAACGTAAACTATGCCTTTACTACAGAGAAAAATGCATAAAAATAATATATAAACTACACTTAACAAAGTTTGAATCATAAATTTAAATTGAAATAAAAGAATAAATTTTTTTTTTCTCCTACTGCGGTTTGAACTCGCGACCATACTATCCATTGCTCCAAGCCATCCGCTCCTTCCCCACACACTCTGTCATCTCGTATTATAAATTTGTGTCAAGTGGTATGTAGAAGGGTATCTCTCTCCACCACAAGAACTACACTGCACTAGCGCCTAATTCAATAAAATGGCAACTAACTAAAAATCATGGATCTTCATTACATTTCAGTCCATTTTCGTATTTAATTCTGAATCTCTTGATAAATTAACTATTCGTGAAGAATAAATTACTTAAAACCACTTATCAACTATTTTCGATGACAAGTCAAGGCTAACGTTATTGATGGAAAAAAATGCATAAGACGGCAAGTTGGTTGTAGAATATTTGCTCAATATCAAGAGCAAGAATGTTACCATTCTGTTATGAAAATTTGATTTCAGAATTGGCAAATTCTGTAACAATCGTGGAGAAAGTGTATTTTATGTAGTATTGTTGGTAAATGTTGTTGCATGCTTTTTTGTTTTTTCTTTGATTGAGGTTTGGGGAAACAACTGATAGTTTAGTATGCATTGAAAGTTCAGTAGAATATAATGATTATTTGAGCAATAAACTTAATAGGGTTCTCTAAAAAAATTAAAATTCAGTGAATATCCTTTGAATTTTTTCAACGTACCTCGCATGTTCAACCCGCTTCAATCATTTAAAAATTACCAAACTTTCACAATCATTTTTGATTTGCTAAGATGAGCATTGTATGAACATCCTTATACTGACATTGTTAGAGTTTTCATCTCTTCCTTATGACCACCAGTTGAAAGCATTTTGAAAAATTAATTCTCTGATCTTCATTTGTTTCATCCCAATTACTTACAAATCATTTATACCTAATATTTAGGCAACTTTATCAGTATTTCTTTCACTTTTTGAAATTTTGGGCATTTGATATGACACTGTCGATGGACTTCAAATCTTTGATATGGAATTAGATCTAAGTATTGGTTTAATCAGTATAAACAGTGAAAGACTATATGCACATGTATAAATGTGTTATATTTTTGAATGTTTTATATTGTACCTTGTCCTACGTGAAATAATGTCAATGTAGATTTTTTTAAAATAAATTTTATAATTATTCATAGTCAAAGTCTTTTAAATCCGTTTTTCATTATTGAAGTTACATAAACCTGCATTCCTTTTCCTGCGTTATATGAATATAAAACCCTCTGAATAACTCAGGCTTAATACATCCTATTAGGTCAGTAGAAATAGTCAATCAATTCATAATGATTCCAAAAGATTTCAAACTTGATTACAAGGTCTGGAAAGGTTTAAAAACGCAACATTGTCAACATTGCAAATTGCAAACTTGTTGAAAAAATTCCAAAAGTTCTACAAACTTGAAGTAGTATTAAATAGATTATTTCATATCACGAATCAAGTTTGCAATCAATTTAAGTATACGGAACATATTCTTTATCAAAAACTAATGTTTTTCTTTGATATATCACAAGTAAAGTTCTGCAAACTTGACAGATACATCGGAAAAATATTTAAAATCGTTGACAGATTTGAAATCTTTTACTTTGACCTGAAAATAAATTTTTTCAATTCAATGTAATTTTCTTGATCAAGGTAGTCTAAATAATTACAAAAAATTATAAACTTTATTGCAAATTTTGAAAAAATCATTTCTGATGCATTCACAAATTTGCAACCTTGTACACGATCCGGAACTTCCAAAATTTGCAACATAGTTTAAAAACTTTTGTAAAAATTTCGAGACCACCTTGATCAAAAAAATTACCATGCATTAAAATATATATATGTTCCGGTCAACGAAAAGGTTGAAAATCTGTACAACTGTTGGAAATATTTTTCGAATATATACCTGAATTTTTAAGTTTTATGAAGTTCACAACATATTAAATTACTTCATCTATATAATAGTTTAATGCAATTAAATTACAGATTTAGCTCTACTTTTGTATCTTGTTTTACTTGGGTTTTTTGTATAACGCGTATAATTTAAAAATAAATTCCAAAGTCTAAACTACTTTTAAGAAGATTCAAGATGGAATTAAATTATTAGGTTGAAAGTACAATGATTTTGAAAAAGTCATAGGTCAAAACAAAAAACAACTTGCTACGAAAAACAATGTTGTGTAATATTTATAAAGATAAGTACAGTTCAACCCATGTAGCTGAACATGTGAAAATCTCATTTATTCGAAGCATTAACCAGTACCAATTAAATGTGAAAGAAAAATTAAAAAAAAACAATTTGAAATAGTTATAGCTCTTTTATTACAAAGATATTAAATATAAAAGTTATGGATGACACAGTGTTGTCCGGAATACTTTTGCACATTTTTTTGCGACTTTCTGAGAAAATGTATATTTTTTCTTGAATATGGTCAAGTTGAATTTATAACCCTCACGTTTCATTCAGGAGATATAAAAAAATCAAGAAACAGTAATTTTTTGTTGGATTCGAATCTTGTCCCTTAGCAAAATATATGCTACAGCATAGATACAACAGGTTGACAGTGAATGAAGTTTTTAAAACTGTTATAGTTGATATACTCTCTAAAAAACCAATTGAACAAGTTTTTGTTCCTAGTATTTCATTTATTATTACCTTGTCAAACTTCCAGTACCATTTTCTTCAATATATCGCATGGACCACCTTTTTATTTCTGATTTTGTATTATTCTGTTGAGAATTGTGTTCTGTACTGTGAGCTGTTCAGATATTTCAGTCTTATTGAATGGATTCCTGAAAATGTATATATATTTTAATGCTTCGAATTGCAAAACATGAAATGATATGGCCACAAGTAGTAATTTCAGTTCTATTCATGAAACTAGGAATGAACAGATATTGTGAAATAATGCAAACAGGTAGACATATTTTCTCCTAATATATGTTTTCACTCCAGATCAATTTGGGTTTTTAATAAAACGTGATGAAAACTGAATTTATAGATGCATGTAAGGATATCAAAGATAAATTGAAAATACAAAATTAGGTAATGATGGGAAAGCTTGAGCGTTTTTATTACTTATTTATGTTAATATTCTTCGTCAAAGAGGAAATTGAGACATTTATGGCGATGACAATGAGCAAATATTAAAAACTTTATTCGTTTACTTTGTAGAAGATTAGAATAGAAATACGGCACATCATTTCATTAAGGTGAGCATTATTGCATGCCAATATTAGTAAATGCACACATTTTTTTTGGCACCATTAACCATTTTCTCTGAATCTTATGCTGATTTGAAATAATATACTCAATAATTGCTCTCTATGCTTTCAAATTTGATGAACATTTTCAAAAAAGAAAATGAAATCAATTTATTTCCATCTCCCGCTTATGCACGTACGTTATGAAACATCTTCTTTCCAGACGTCAAATGATATTTTTATTTTCAGATCGAACTTAAACCTCCAGAACCCGTAAAAAATGACGTCACTGCAACAGTGTCCAATGTCCACACTGACAAGACCAAGCTGCAAGTTACCACTCAACAAGAAACATTAGCCAGCAGTAAAAACCCTACTACGGAGAAGACGGGTAGCACAAGTGACTCAAAGCCAAAACTGGATGACATCGATAATGTTGGTAAACAATCTGAAATCGACGAATCCAACGTAAATTTTTCCCAGAACCGGGAACTGTGGCAAAGGCGGGCGATCCTAGAATCCACGCTTTCTTCCCCTATCCTAAAAGCTCATAGACTATCAGAACCCTACATCCACAGACAAAACCATACTCCCGATTTAGTGATGGACCTTCCTCTTGTGGGAAATTCGAGCCCCAAAGAGCAGTTAACCAAGTCGCTTTCGATATTGGGTAGTATTTACCCTGACAACTCTCCAGTCAAGGAAGTGAATCCTGTTGCGTCTGTGGACCCTGCAGGAGGAGATAGTCCAGATATGCAAACCGCTGCTGAAACTTTTGCCAAACAGAACCAGTGCACGCTCAAGAAAAACAAAAAGAACCACTTACCAGATACAGCAGAGTATGTTGCCATCACAAGTCCCATGCCTGAAAGGAAATATGCTACATTAGATAGCAGCAGCACAACCTCAACGTTCAAGCCACAAGCGGAATCAAAACCTTTGTTGCTCAAGAAACCGGTATTTTCGGTGCCATTACGGTCTGTATCCATCGAAATGATGTGCAAAGACCCACCTGATCTTCCAACTTAAGCTCATATCTTTCAAAAACCAATTTTTTGGTGGTATTTTCATGTACTATCTATGTGATTGTCTTTTTTGACTGTTTGGGTACTTACTACTACTAGTACTTACTTACAGTAGAATAATTGATTCTACGCCAACATCATTGCAATCCATAGAAAATTTGATGGGAATCTTGGGCATAAAAGCTACGATATATTTTATTTATTCATTTTTTGATCTGAACTACTTTGTTGAATTTCTTTTCCAGTTAGCTTTCAAAGCAGGCTGTGCTAATTTAAAAATGGCATATGATTTTTAATGCTGAAGAAAAATGATTTTCATCACTACAATTTTGTGGAAATTATTCTTCATCATAGTAGGTATAGTTTTTACAAACTCAGTTGAGTCAGTAGAAAAACTGAAATTCCACTTAGGGTCGGCGTATCTTTTATGAAACAGAGGCGGCGGAATTTTTTTTTTCATAGGCATAGGTTTTTATAAAAATTGCACATGTTGTGTGAAGCAGAAAAATATTTATAATGTTAGGTCTTTCGGTAGAACCGAGACAGCCAGACGTGAACTGAGCTCTTAATCGCGCCCCATTCGATTTCCTCAAGGAAAACGAAATTTTAAATAAAAAAAAATTGGTTGTCTGTAAAGTCGGTTTACGGACAATAATTTTATGTGATAATTTCATAAGAAAATATTATTGGAAAATTGCATACTTTTATGAATTGAATTGAATTATTATCACTGAATTATCATTATTTTGTGTAATACAAAGAAGGGGTTCATTGAAAATTACAATTTTTTTGATAAATTGCGATAAAATTGAAATCATAAATCAAATTCATGAAACTGATGCTTTTGAAAAGCCCGCCAAAACATGCTTGATATTTTCACATAAAAGGGCTTCTATAGGACCATCTTGGTTCCACTGTAAGCCATAACTAGGGATGCTACACTTTGCTACTCTTTGACTAGGGGTCGTAGCTACAGATGGTAGCACTGAAGAGAATTTCGTTAGATATAACAACGAAATATAAATATTTTATTCAAATAACAATTAGGGCAAAGTTATTTACGCAGGGGGATAACTCTAATAATACAAGAACATTTCTTACTATTAAATATTAACACCATTTACTACTACTTGATGCAAGGCCCAAAAGGGTCAGGCCCTTAGCCACACTGGCTGAACTTTGATAAATGAAACAACAAACTAACATGAATCTTGGCTGAAATCGACAGAGACTAGGAGCGGTTAGAGAATAATGTGTTATTCATGACCATGCAAATTATCAGCGGCAATTTGTATATTGATATAACCTCCTATGATTGCTTGGTTCTGTGCTGCCTCAATTGAGTTCGTATAAACTATAAATTCTTTATATTGGAGATTCATCGACTTTGGTGTTTAATCATCACAAAAGTAAGAGGATCTTACCAGAAGGATTATATCTTTCAGAAATTGGATCACAATGAAAAGAAAACAAATACATTCACTTATTAGGTTTCAGAAGTAAGGACTCAAATAGTCGAAAATAGGACTCAAATAGTCAAAAGTAACGTAAAAACGTAGACAATATTTGAAAAAAAAAAGATGTAATGCTATATTTATGTATTATTTTACAAGATGACTGGTTTTTAGGATAGTATTTTTCTATTTTGAGGTAATCGGATGGTGTGACTGATATACTGTAGTGGAAATTTAGTTTGAAATATTTGTTCTGTGTGCGACATTTGATTGGATTGAATCGTTATTTTGAAAATCGTTTTGATGTTTATCATTCTGGTAATGAAAAACCAAGAATATATTTTAGTCACAAACATTCATTAGATTTTTCATATTTATTGTGTCCGGAAATAAAATCTATCAAATGCTTTCACCCACTAAAGAAATAATGTGTATCTTTAGAAAAATCTGAGTGGAAGCATTTGCTCAATGTTTATTCATGCAACATCCCATGGACTAAGTTATCTAATACAGTTACCAAATGCACAAACTAACTCAAAATTATAAATTAATATGATACATTTTGTTTTCTTTGTTAGAGATCGTTAATTATGATTTTTTATTTCATTTTCATTGGTTACCGTTTTGCGAAATCGTGTTGATTTGTATTTTTTATTATTCTGCACTGTTGAGAATGTTCATATATTAAGTTTCAGCAAATGTGGTGCCCTCTATAAAGATGCCAAATATCCCAGAGCCGGATTCATTTGTGAAAACAGTGGCAGTTTTAGTTGTCATTACTTTTCCTATTTTTCAATCTTTTTATCAAACACCGAACTTGAAGACGGAACTCATACCATTAAACTTGAAAAATTTTCCTGAAATCTGTCTGTGCTGAAAGTAATGTGAGCACTTCTGTGATCAATTCGAATTTCAATTCGTTAAAAGGTGTAATGAAATATTCAAGACATTTGTACGACCACTAATGGTAGAGTTGTAAATTATTTTATTGAGATTTTATATTTATTCGATAATCACTCATTATACCATTTCCCAATTCTGAATAGTGATTAAATTCATACATCGAAAAGTGAATATAAATATATCGAATGATCTACTTCTTTCATCAAATTTTATCTCGTCAACATGATGAGATATGTCCTATTTCAATAATATTCCATTTCAATAGAAAATATATGCAACCCATCTCCCATATACTAGGTAGGAGAGATAATATGCTTCTTATATCCATTTAAAAAAAAAAACTTTTAAATTCACCTCAAATAGGATTTTTATTTTTAATATTGCAATATATACAAGTATCAAATATCCATAACAACCGTAAAATGTATATTTACAATGGATAGGTAAAAAAGGAATTTCAGTGTTTTTCCACTTATATATACAAAGCATGCTTGATTACATATTCATATAGTCTTTATATTATCAATATTTATATACCCTCTATTGTTGTTTTCAATTTCAAATGAATGAAAGTGCTGAGAGGACCATAAATGAGATTGGCGAAATGCAAAATTTTATTATACTTAATATTTACAAATATAAATCAAATTTTGTGTTCTAAAAAAATGATGATCAGTTTCCAGGAATATTTCAGAAATGTTTTGAAACAAGTACTTATTTTGACCATTTCATCCATTTTGAGGATTTATTGAAATTGATCATAACAGGGTATACCAAAAAATGAGAATCAGTAGTTCAATAAAAATTATAGACTGATCAAATATTATTCAATAATTTATAGTTTGTACTAAACTGACACACTCACACTCTATTTTAAATGTGTATTTTATATTTTATTACGTGTATTGTTTCATCACAATTTATATTTTTTGATGACCTAATCATGAGATTTTTTACTTAAGTTTATTATCTTAATTAAGATTAACTATATTTATTGTATTGTCTTAGTTTTAGTCAGATTACCAATATTTTATGCCGACTTTTTTTAAATGTTTAATGCATACCACTATGATATACAAGAATGTTAACGTCATTTTATGGTATTATACAAATATCCAACTGTATACAAAATATACATCACAATAAATTACTCAATAAAATTTTTCTTTTTTCAATCAAATTCCACACCAAATTTTCATTAGTTTTACACAAATGGTACTGATAAGGTAAGTAATGGGTAAAATACCAATACATTTCAGACCCTTATTGAAAATTAGTATCATATTATTTCACCAAGAAATCTTGCAACACTGGAGCAGTTAATTTCGAATGAAAGGTAGAGCCTGATGTCTACCTCCTTAGTGTGTACCATCGACATAACTTCGGTGGTATGTAAAAGTTAAATGTATTCAGTTTCAGAATGCATGTGTTAATTTCGTTAAATTACCTAACTATCAATTCAAAGGCATTTGACCTTGAACAAAAAAAATTCTGCGGCGCTTTTCTAATTTCTGTTACCCCTGCGCCAAGAATTACCCCCCACATGAAACGAAGCTGTATACATATGCATCATATTCTCAAACATTATTTGTATGAAAGGTATAGGTACCAAGTAGAATCACCACTTCCTTTTTTTGAAAGAATCATTCATTGGTTGAAATTAAAAGAGTTATTCCATCAAGTTCCTGACCATTTTTGATATAGGAAAATTAAAAATTACCATTGGTTTTCCTCTAAAAGGATTAGATTTGAGCAACTTCACATGAAGCCCCTTGTCTATATAACTTGCCCCCTTTTTTGAATCACAGCGGGACTTTCTCTAGCAGGCACTACACTGTTTACTGTAAGCATTCTTATACAGGCACGTGGCACGAGTACAACGATTATATTTTTTCCCCGATTCCATCAGAATCGATAGTGAGCGGAAAGGCATATATGTACTCTTCTATGAGAAGGAGGGCACTTATAATCACATTTTTTATATTATATTATATTTAGTTTTTTTATACATATTATTATTATTTATCATTTAGTTTTATACATTCAAAATAAATTAAAGACTATAGGATTATATTGATACTATTTTTCAAATACTAGCATCTTTTCACAAGTATTGGAGTGTCCTCTATGAAATAATAGACAAACTTTTTAGTATTGGTTTCTAAAGCACTATTGTATGAAGATGACCATTATATCATTGTCTACATACCTTTTATGCAATGATAATCTTCATATGATACAACTATTGACTAATAACGATTAAATCATTGTCAATGTCTAGTGCCTCTTGAGAGCTAGTTAGAATGTCTTCAAACTAAACCCGGTAAAGACAGTTTCCTTTATCTATCTTACTCGCGACATCTGTCTCGCGAAAGTTCAAGCTCAATTCGTGCATCAACATGACTTGTATCTTTTTTTTGTTTTTTGCTTGATAATTTTGAATTGCTGTCAATGCAGTGATTGTTGATCTGAATATTCATATGGTATAATTAATGACCCTCTTGAAACAAGTCAGTATTTCAATTCTGAATACAATGGCAAAGAGAAAAATAAGTGATTATGTTGGATTTAAGAAAGTCTTGAGTGAATCCAAAAATATAGTTGTCCTAACTGGAGCTGGGATTTCAGCAGAATCAGGCATTCCAGTTTTTAGAGGTGCAGGCGGTTTTTGGAGAACTCACAAATCTCAAGATCTCGCTACTCCGCAAGCTTTTGCTGCAAATCCGGCATTGGTTTGGGAATTTTATCATTACAGAAGAAATATTGCTTTCAATGCACAACCAAATGATGTGAGTATTTTTAGATTTTTGAACAAAAATAATCAATAGGGGTCCATTTATCATAGCTATGGCAATTGTCCTAGGTATTAGTTATTACAAAAATTGTAACCAACATAACCTCAAATCTGATGCATTCGCATTGTCACTGTATCTCATGCAGAGATGGTTCTTTGTTGAGTTGTTTTCGGATTATTGAGTAATATTTACAGTTTTACGTGGACGTTTTAGAGCCAGTGAAAGTTTGAATTGTGTGAAATAAAGAATGAAACATCCGTCAGAGTCGCTAGGAGTAGGTATGTTTTCAAGTGGAATAGGAGAATGGAGATGTCACAATCTTCAAGGTCAATTGCTTGAGTGATAAACGTTGATGGCGGTTTTGTTTTTATGTTTAACATGTGTTTTAATTCTCGTATTGAGTTCACTGATTTTGTTAAAGTAATGCCTAATTTATATATGGTAGTGATGGAGTGAGAGATAAAGTAGGATTTTATAGTATAGTTTCTTCGTTCCTTCTCGGGACGTCTATCGACTGACAATGGACGTCTTTGGGACGTTTTGAATGTCCAGATTGACGTCCTGATCGACGTCCTGATCACGTTCTTAGGACGTCTTGGTGTTATCTGGGACATAACACAACACAAAATGCAATTTTAGGTAGAGTTGGTCGAATAAACTTTCCGTGAACTAAAACACATTGTTCTTTTGAGCATAAATCACATTTGATCCATATATGTATAAATAATTTCTTCGTGAACAAAGTACTTACTATATTGATAGATCCTTTGAATAAATGTGAACAGCGTGGGAGTCGTATATCATAAAAATTGTTCGTAGGCAGAGATTTGAAACGTTCAGTATCGCGTCCGTACAAAATAATTATAAAAATATCTACAGATTGCTCTGAAATTTCATAGGTATGTTCAGATCTCCTCTGAACTGAAAATGGTCACGAGTTTTTATAAACTTTTCGTCTTAGAATCAGAAAAAAAACTCCTTTCAATTTTAGCCACGTACTTACATAACACCCTGTATAACTCCATAGTTCAGGACAAAGCTAACGTTTTTAATTGTCCCATTAGGCGCACAAAGCATTGGCTGAGTACGAGAAGAAATGCACGGACCAAGGACGACAATTTGCGATAATAACGCAAAACGTAGACGGACTGCATGCGAGAGCAGGCTCAAATAATGTTATAGAGTTGCATGGAGCACTACACAAAGTGAAATGTACGAAATGCAGATGCATAGATGAAAACTACGATAACCCTATTTGCGAAGCTCTCAGAGGAAGAGGGTCAGTATAACATTTAATTGAAATTACATTTGAGTCATTTCGCGTCTTTTATTCTTTTCAGCATTCAATGTTTCAATCTGAGTTTACTCATCGATATGATCAATTTTTATTAACCTATAATTCCTATAAATTATTCTGGCTTCAAATATTATTTTTCTAGAGATCCTGCCGCGGAAGACTATAACCTTCCAACCATCGACAAAAAGGATCTTCCGAAGTGTAGACATTGCCAGCAACTAGTTAGACCACATATAGTTTGGTTCGGAGAAAATCTGGATCCAGATGTCATGAAAAAATCAAGTATGTCATCAAACATAAGCAAACGAAAAGTATAGTGATAGACAGGTTACAATGCTAGCTTTTTATGAATATTAAACCAATAGTCTTTAGACAACGTTTTATGAACTTGGTCAACACAATGTCCCAGATCAATATTCGAAGTACTATGAAATAATTTTCGATAAAGGGGTCCTCTGGGAATTTCCAAAATCGAAGCCATCGTAAATGGGATATTGGACACCTGTGGTGTACTTGGCTATCGAAATGCGCATCTAGGAATTGAATTATTTGTGTGGTGAAAGGGAAAATACTTCTTGTTCTCAGAAAAAGTCGAGTCTTTGTTTATTGTTACAAAACATTTGGCTGAGAAAATTTTGGTGGAAATTGATTGAAGTGAAATCAGTCCTGATCACTCTTCACTTGTTCAAGTAATTTTCAGTGGGCTTTCTATTTGCGGTATACCATAATGAAAATTGGAAACTTGAAATTTATTATTGCGTACTACCGCTATCTAATTTGACAAAGTATTCTAACCTCACCTCATATGTGTTTTGAGGTTGTTAGTGAATATACAGATGTTATTGAAAACATCAATAGCCGGTTAAGAAATTATGGGTTTTTCGTGTTTTCCAGGTTTATTCGTGGTCTTTAGTTGAAAACTCCGAACTTTTCAACTGCAACTGCGGCAGTCATCTTCAGTGGCATGGTCGAAGTACTCTCCTTGACGTAAATCAACTGAAACTGAAGCTCTCGTTCCTGGCACGTCATTTATAATGCTGTTTCGGCGCGCACTTTCTGTAATGTTCGGTTCGTGCGATCTTTCCACTCGATTTGGATAACAGGCTTCGTTTTGCCGCCTTTCACTGTTGTGTGTCAGATCTTTGGTAGATATGTTCGCTGTCCCTTTCTATTGATGTTTTCTTGGTTCTTGTGTATTTCAATGGCTTCTAAATACATTATGTTGGATAATAATTCGACGTTGCTAGCCCCTCGGTGTTTTCGAATAGGACCTTGTGTTGGCGGCGAACTTCTCGGTTTGTCCCAATGGAAAACTTCGCTTGTGCTCGCCTAGGCAGGTATCAATGCTCCTTTTCGATTGTCTGATATAAACCTTACAACAGTTACATGGAATCCTGGATTTAAGTGGACCTCTACTGTCCTTTGCTAATCTCAAATATATCGGAAATATCGGAATATTTGAGTAAGCAAAACTCAACAGAAATCCACTCGAATCAGCAGGTGTTTACAGGATTCCATGTAACTATCTTAGCGACTTTGTAGATTGAGACATACCAAGTCCACAGTCACCAAACACGAATTGTCCGACAGAGAACACAAGATCTTATTCAAAAACACCGAGAGGCTAGCAACGTTGAATCATTATCCAACAAGAATGTGATTAGAAGCAATTGAAACCAAGCACCAAAAACACTTCAAAAGAAAGGGAGATAGAACCTATCAACCAAAGATATGAAAATGCGCTAAAACGGAGGCATGTCACTCAAATCGATCGAAAAGTGCGCGCCAAAACAGCATTATAAATGACGTGCAAGAGACGAGAGCTTCAGTTTCAGTTGATACATCAAGAAGAGTACTTCGACCATGTCACTGAAGATGACTGCCGCAGTTGCAGTTGAAACGTTTCGAGATTTCAAAACCTGCAAACCAACTTGAGCATTGACGCCTGCTGTAAAAGCTTACATTCTTATAAACCGATTGAGAAGTAATTTCCTAATTATTTCTTTACCATTTCAGAAGAACTCGTCGAAAATTGTGACTTGTGCCTGGTGATTGGTACGTCATCTGTTGTCTATCCCGCCGCTATGTTCGCCCCCCGAGTTGCCGAAAGGGGTAAACCCGTGGCCGAATTCAATCTCAACGACGAACCAGCAGATGACCTATTCGCGTTCCATTTTCCAGGGAAATGTGGAGAAACACTGCCAAAAGCTTTGGGTGTGACCTTGTAATGTCTAGTATAATTTTATCTCATAGGAAAATAATTGAAACTATATATAAATGGGGTGTTTCTGAAATTGTAGCGATAAATGAAGTAGGAAGTAGAAAATGACAAAACAAAACGAAATGAAAGAAAAGAAGAAAAGTGATTTTGGGAGATATTGAATTTTAAAGTTTTCAATTTTTGATTGCTTTGAAAACAAAAATTCTTGCCATTTATTGTTACATTATGTGCCATATAACAAACAATTTTTTTAATCGCTTCAATTTCGGAAACATATGTATACATATAAAGGAGGTTTGAACACGGTGATTTGGGAACTATATAGACTGATAACAGCTCGCCATAAATGTGATCGAATCAATAAATTTAATATTGTAACGGCCAATTACGCGAAAACACTTTATTCTATAATTTAGTGGTGCTGAACATAACTTTATGGGTCGTTAAATTGAACTGGGGCTAGTTTCAGACAAAGGGACAATAAACTGAAATGAAAGGTTATTTTGTGTTTTAATGTATTAGCCCACCCCACTTTAATAGACGATGTTGTATAGTTCGGAATATTTTCCAAAGATACTCTCCCAAGAAGGAAATATGCTTGCATTCGAAGAAAAAAATCGAGTTGCGTAATCAAGAAGTTATGGACCACCGTTGCACAGTTGCAGGACCCGTATATCTACTCACCTTGGTATAGCATTTGGCTTTACTCCATACTGGTTTTTAAGATGCTGTTAATAATTTCGTGAATTTCTGTGTTGTATTCTCAAAAGTTCCGTTGGTAAATGTTCTTGTTTTATTTGCAGATACAAGTATTTGTCTTTCACGTCAATAATAATAGTTTTCTTCTTCCGATTCGTGGGCCTGTGGGTAGTTGATAGGAATCTTCGACGTATTCGATGGTGTAGTCCTGTCAAATTGTCTTTTCAAGGAAATTGCCATTTAATTCGTTCGTTATTGGTGGTATGTTTAGCTATCACCGATGGATATTGCAGTAGAACTCACTGAAACCAAAACAAAACATAATTATTATTATTATTAATAATATAAATTTGGAGAACTCTTGGCTAGAGGAAACTAGCAAAGTATTCTCGATTGTAATAATGCAAATGAACTTCACTGAAATAATCTCGAAAAATATCGATAAGACCATATATTTGAAAAAGTTAACAAACAAAATTAATTTAATTTGACACCCTGGATGACACAGGGCCTTTTTTGTTCCACAAAGAGAAGGGACCACTTAAAACAAAAAGTTTGCTTTGCATAATCAAAACGCGAAATCACAAAATATAGGAATTTTTTAAAATGCACTTATTCAAAATATAAAAAATGAATATTATACAAAAAAATAATTACAAAAAGAATTGGAAGCAAACCAATAATAGACTTTTAAGAGAAGGTACTCCACCGCAGCTTTATACAAGGAGGCCGGATTACTTAAAGCACGTCAACTGTATATCCACCAGTGCCTGCTATGGACGATGAGTTCCAGAACGAAAGCAAATTAAGTAATATCTATACTTTTTTCCAAAAAAAACTTTCACTCAAAGGATTCTGCTTTATTATTTGAAAGTTCATATGCCTGTATAGAGCGGCGGGCGTATTTTTCTCACCAAAAACCCTTTCCTACCTGTTAAAGCAAGGGTGTACGATAATCCTACCAGTAATTTCCTCACTAAATATATTTAGGAAATCACCTCCGCCCTGAAATATTCTTATTTCATGGGTACACCCAATAAATTAATGAGGTTTCGGCTTCTCGACTCGTACACCGACCACTGCGATTTTAGATCGTTCTGGTTGGCAAAAAAATTATTCCTCATGACAGTTGATTGTTCTCATCATTTCAGGCAAAACTGTATGTCCTTCAAAATCAATGATAAATTATAACTAGGATTAGATTATTATTAGATTATATATTAGGGACTTGTCCTGCTACAAGCCTCTACACCGCGACCTTTTCAGATCTATTGTGTTTGTCCTCGAGATCATTTAGAGTTCTTTGTCTAGCCCTGCCTTCTTTACGAGACTCCACAGGCTAGTTTTTAGAACTCCCATGAATCTGGGAGCTCTTGGTTTTTCTTCTCCCAGCGTTAGAAACCTTTGCCTTGACAAGCCCTCGCAGTGGCATAGTATGTGTTCTGATGTTTCCTCTTCTTCCTGACAGAACCTGCATAGCATTTCTTCTGCCAGGCCTATTGTACTCATATGTTTGTTGAGCCTACAGTGCCCTGTGAGAAGTCCTACTACTATTCTAGTAGTGTTCCTCTTCTGGCTTGGTAGATAGTCTGTGAATGTTGGCTGCGGTTGTTTGATAAACTCTTTGGCCTGTCTCATCCCTGGTGCATTGTTCCACCATTCTTGAGACTTCTGTTGAATCCATGATTTGGTGTTTGTTTTCCTGGTGCATTGTTCCACCATTCTTGAGACTTCTGTTGAATCCATGATTTGGTGTTTGTTTTTAGTACAGCTTTTGCTTTACCGCAATACGGTTCTGGGCCATTCAGGGCCTTACTTGCTCCTTCTCGGACTAGTGTATCGGCCTCTTCATTGCCTCTATAACCTGTGTGTGCTGGTACCCAGGCTAGTGTCAGTCTGTTCTGACTGCCCAGCTTTTAGGGCTTCTATGCAGTCCCAAACAAGTTTTGAGGTAACTTGCATTGAGTCGACTGCTTTTATCGCAGCTTGGCTATCTGAGTATATGGCAATGTTTTTTCGTGAAAAATCGTGCCTTATTAGCTCTTGTGCACAATGGTGTATTGCATCGATTTCCGCTTGAAATATCGTCGCATGTTTGCCAAGCTCAGTGAGATTTTCATCTTCGGCTTGGTTCCGTAAATGCCGGCTCCTGCACCTTCATCCGTTTTGGAGCCGTCAGTGTAGACAGCGATTTCCGCATTGATGGGAGCCCCCCCCCTTCCACGTATCCCTGTCCGTTATACTTGTCTTGAAAGTTTTGTCAAAGCTATATCTGGGAAGAATGCCATCTGATGGCATTCTTGTAACCGGGTCGTTATCCAACTCTTCATATAGCTTGTTGTAGTCTCTCCCGTGCATATTGCTAATGGGTGCTTGTCCTCTAAGCAACCTGCTCGTGACAGACCTGGCTTCGGCTTGGATGTATATGTGTAGTGGAGGTAGGTTGAGCAAGACCTCTAAGGCGGCTGTTGGGGTGGTTCAAATGGCCCCGGTGGCACTCAGACATGCTTGTCTTTGTACTCCTCCAAGCCGTCGAACCACTCCTGCCTGCTGGGTCTTTGGCCACCATACCACCGACCCATACGTTATCATGGGTCTGATAACTCTGGCGTAAAGCCATGTAGTCATTTTTGGTTGTAGCCCCCAATTTTTTCCGCACATTCTCCTGCACAGATTGAAGGCTACAGTACTTTTTTATATGGTTTTTTGTAGGTGTTGATTCCAGATCAACATATGGTCGAAGATGACTCCTAAGTATTTTGCCTCTTGGGCAAATGGAATTTCTATCCCGTTCAGTACCGGTGACCTAAGTCCTTCCAGTACTAACTAGGATACAGGTACCAGACTTTGGGCACCGACTAGCATGAACCTAACCTACCTCCTCCCTCCCAAAGTCATGAACCAGCATCCCTATCATGATCTTTCCATCAATGAAAAAATTTCAAAAATATTCTTGAATTATTGAAACCATCTAGAGTCTATTTCAAGAATAACGTAGAGTAAATTCTCAAAACTTCTCAGAAATACATAATGATTTGCACACCAAATTAGTTTGTTTCCTGAGAATTTATTCTACATTATTCTTGAAATGGACTGAGATACAGTATCGGATAGTTTTCCTCTTGGGTATGCTGGTTTCATGAGAGCGTAAAGAATAGCTTGCTATATGTTGAGAGAGCAGTACAATTTCTCCTCTACTCGCTCGATGAAGGGATATCGACGTGAGCTGTTAATTCGTCGGGTGGGGTAACAGGATAAGCGCACAGTAGTGCGTCTCTCTTATTTATGTGGTATTATCATATCATCGCGTTCCTTGTTGCTCGCGTAGATTTCTGTCTATACTCCAGATGAAAAGTTTCCGATACTGTAGAATATTTCTTGAAATGATTATTACATTTTTTCTCTTACGAGTACCAATTCAGACAAGAATTACTGAAAGAGCTCAACAACTCAAAAACTGATTTCTACGTAATTATCTGACAACAGCCAACTTCTTAATTCGCAAAAAATGTCAAATGGAATAGGTGAAATTATTCACACAACTGTTATAACATTTAGCATAGATGAAAAATGTAATTCATACGGAAAACCTTCTTAACATTTCATTTGAAAGATTCAGAAAAAAAGTGGTTGGAAATTTAAATATAAGCTAACTATATTAGGTAACTGAAAAAATACCACTGAAAAATGAGCTAGCAACGTCTATGTCAAGGCGGCAAATAGAAGGAGAATTCCTTCTAGAAACTTTTTATGTAATATACATATACTGTTCGGATTATTGTTCATGGCTTTCCTTTACGATGGAAACACATACAAATCCAGAATTTTAGTGTATTCATTTTTCAATTTTCCTACACAATTTACGTTTTTTGCCCTTAATATTGAATTAATACAGAAATTCGTTCATAAGCCCCGACGAATAAAGACAACAAACAACTAGCATCATCTCCCTCACACACACATATTCCCCAACGGTATATCCAACGATCTTATCTTATATGAAGTTTATTCTGTTGACAAATCGGGACTTTATAAATGGTGAGAGCGCATGATTTGAATATTTGCCGGGGGTGCTTGGTACATCTTGAATTACAAACTGGTAGATAAATTTGGCGTGGGACTGTAATGATATCAAAAATATGCGTTTGTGCCTCGAGTCTTTCATGCTTTGAATTAATAACTGAAATATCCGTACGATGAAACTTGAAATGAAGGGCGTAAAAGCTGAAATGGTGTTACAGCCCTGAAGTGTATATAGAAGAGAGATGTCTCTGCCTGGATTCATAACTTCTACGAAAAATTCGTATCATGCAGATACTAGTCCTAATTGACTTCAGAAAGGTCACCGCTTTTTTATTTTTTACTGATATGAAATAACGTATATGTAGAAGTGAAAGAGCACGTTGAGTTGTTCTTCTTCGAACCTGTGTAAGAAAATCACCAACATATTTCAGCTTTCAAAAATTCAGGATTAGGATGACAATGATAAAAAAAATCTCCATCCCTCCACACTATCCCACAAAGTGGAAAATCTTAGGCAAATATCTGTCACAAAACAACTTTACCTCCTACGAGCATTGAATTCCATCTGACAGCCATTTGTGCAGTGTTCCTCCAAGAGGACACAATTGCTAATCGCAATCAAGCATTGGTCACTGCGAGGATGGGTTGGGAATCATACGAGGGG
Organism: Chrysolina haemoptera; assembly: GCA_958298965.1. Taxonomy (NCBI): domain Eukaryota; kingdom Metazoa; phylum Arthropoda; class Insecta; order Coleoptera; family Chrysomelidae; genus Chrysolina; species Chrysolina haemoptera. Next base: position 4,196,079 of record OY282596.1, on the reverse strand, counting down.
AATTTAATAATTTGAATGAAATATTTTGTGGTAACATTCAATTTCCTCATGTATTCAACGGCATATTTCCATTAATAGAATTGATTAAAAACCATAAATGATTGTTGCAGAGGGATCCATTACATAGAATAAATAGGTATTAAGAAATACATTTTTGTTAGATGAAATGAATTAATTTTTTTTATAGCCTGAAGTAATTCACGGTGGGTTTTTTCTCGTAAGCGTTGGAATATCTGAGTTATAAAATATTCGGTGCAGAAGCATGCTGGATGAGAAAATGAAATGAAATATACTGATATGATATGATATGATATGAGCCCACCCATCTTGCCTGGAAATCTCAAGTGATTTATAAACTAATATTATCTGATAATCAATTGTTCTGAAACTAGTAATTTCATTCATTCAACGGTTCTCGTTGGGTTGGTCTTGCATTTTGGAGATTGATAGATTGAATTGAATTTAATATTTCTCATTTATTCCAACGTTCCTTTTTCAATTGGCCTATTGAATAATTATTATCCAATCTCTGTTTCATTATTTTAAAATTTTTCTTCTATCTGGGCCATCAGCACAAATAATACTTAATGAAAAATTGCGAATTTTAAGTATAGTGCAGACCAGAGAAGGGTTGATATTAATAATGAGTAAAGTGAATTGGTCAATTAGAAACTAGTATGTGAGCAGAGGCCGTTTCAGCTTCCTGGTATGGAAGAGTTAACTTGATATCCATTGTTAACTGCTATCTGTTTAATAATATTTAATTCTTTGTTGAAATTTTTTTCGGACAGTGGAATATTTTCACGGAAGAGTTAAAGAAATAAAAGACAAAAAAGTATATACAACATCTTCCTGAGATGTGTTCAATCACGCTCGTTCTTATAAAATCCGATTAATTTCTTTCGAGTTCAAATTTATTATAATGATTCGTGATGGAACTCTATTTCGTTAAAATAGCGTTTCATCATAGAGGTAATGACAATGACAAAATTATTTGTTTGTTTTTTTTTTTAATCTGCAATTAAGCAAAAGTTATATCTCCAAATATGTTATTATTCCAAACTACATACCATGAGTTTTTCCGATTTTAAACATTTACAACGTGAACTCAACTCCCCCCACTTCCACTACTATGTACGTCTGACTTATAACCTTCGATGTCAATTATTGATTTTATTTTTGCTTTGCCGTAAAAATCTCTTGGTTTTGTTTATCTTTCTATTCTTGTCATACCTTTCATTCCATTCACTGGGGCTTACATTCATTTTGACATAATAGTAAACCTTCAAGAATGAATCGAGGCATGTACGTCGTTTATGTAGTAAATTAATTACAAAATCATTGAATGGAGAATCTGGACTATCGGAGAGGATAAAGAGCATACCCGGCTATAACAATTGATTGAATATCGAGGAAGCGTGAGGGAAATTGAACTAATAACTAGGCTGTCGAAAACAGGATCTGATTCTAGTGTTCCCAATCACGGTCTGGTCTAGTCATTGTTATGGGTGTTGCTAGACAGTAGGGTTTAAATACAAATGAATTTCATGAAATTCCTCGATCTTTCTCCTTTTCCTCGACTCTCACAATGTTCTTTGGAACATTTTCCTCTTTCATTTTTCTTTTCGTGGGAACCAGTAAATAAAAAAAATACCTTCTTGGTTGCACTGTTTCTGGAGTCTCGAATGTAGGCTTTGAAGGAACACAAGGCTACAAGAACTTCACGAGAAAAGTAGGTCTTGCATTAACTAACGAACGTATGAAATTAAACTACAGTATATTAAAAACAGTTTTGTTGATTGTTCTTTCGACACTTTCAATGTCCTATTATTCAATTTATATTAATCAATTCTTCGCACAACCCTTTATTTCGTACTGCTTTGTTAGCGATATCCTCTCCGAACTTTTTATGCTTGACACTCGAGAATTCGATGACTAGAGCAGAAATACTCGTTCTCTTATACGGCTCTTCTCCATCGCACACTCTTACGACGAGTTCGATTGTCCTTTGAGGAACTGGTCACACAGTTTAGCATCCTATTTTCATAATGGTAATACAGTGCCCTGCACAAAGTTCGCAGCATATAGAAAACTTTTTTATTATTGATTTCTCAAAAGAATCATTTTTGATAAAAACCTCTGCTTCATCCCAAACCTAAATTGCAATCATCAGAATTAAAATTTTTACGAACCTATACGAGGGAGATTAAAGCATTGCGGTAGAATTAAAAGTCAAGTGGAAATGTTGTTCAGAATCGAATGTTGATCCAAAAACTCGAATCATAGCCACCTCTGACCAATTTAATTTTCAAATTTTCTCCTCATCGCCCTGTACAACATAAGGAATACTATGCTAGACGGACAGGGTATTCTTGGATATGATAATATCACTCTCTGGATATGTCCTAGAAATAAGAAAAACGCATTATCATTCAATATGCAGATATTTGGTAGAGATAATTAGGTAATATTTGATACCGTTCCACAATTGGATATAACCCATCATATTTTTTTCCCAGGACTGGTTCCTCCAATGAACGGCAAGGCTTTGGAACTCACTGCTTCTGGATGTTTTTGGTGAGGCATAGCAGAAATTCCAGAATAACGTCAATTTCCAGTTGCCACCTACCCTACCCACCAACCTGATCAAAACTAAAGTAGGACCAGCAGAACACAACAAGTTATCTTCTTAAGACTACGCATCGAGCATACCAAACTAACACACCAACACCTCCTCACGAAAGAGGAACCCAACAAATGCGAATCTTGTGGAATAAACATCTCGGTGAAGCATATCATAACAGAATGTCCCGGTTATCAACAACAGAGAGAATACCATGGATTACCAAACGACCTACAGAAAAGTTTCCATGGAAACAACACAAACAAACTTATGAAATTTCTCAAATCAATTAACAAACTGTACCAAATTTAGATAATAAATACCACATGTAACTATACTGTTCCACCGCTTATAACCTCATTCGGTGACTTACCAGAGAGGGGAACGAAGAGGGATGAACCATGCAAAGCAAAACATGCTCCGTTCTTTCGCTGGCAACATGTAAGAGATATCGCTGGAATGAATCTCCAAGGAATTGCTGGATAACGCCTATGCATATGGCGCATATGGCGCCTATGCATATGACGCTAGATAGGGTTTTTTCATCTTCGTGAAATTGATTTAAATTTCAACGTTATCGTTGATTCGAGGTAAAATTAATAAGTAGAAGAAATTTGAAAAATATGTCGGAATATGTCAATCAGTACATTTAAATCACACTAATTTTCAACTCTTCTCAGATTCATACATCTACATCAAAGTATATTCTTATAATGAAATGAGGAATGAATCAGACATTGAATTGTCCAATAGTTTATTCATATGCACTGAAATGTTAACTGGCCCAAGTATGGAGCCCTGGGGAACTTCACAGTTATTATTAGCCAATTTCGAATATGCTGAATGGTTCGCCTTCCCCAATCTGACCGTAACACTTCAGTCAAAGCCGTGTAATTCGGAATGCAGTTGGCATGCGCAAAACGTGTTTTTGTCTAACGATCTTCTGCATGTTATAACGTGCGCTAAGCGTTGCGCGATTCTACATGCGCTTTTGGGAACCATGATGCGAATTCTGCTAGGAACGCGTCGATTTCAACCCGCACAAAGAGAAAATCAATACGGAACGTTGTGGAAGTCTCGTTTTCTCGTGTTAGTTGAGAGTTTTCCGTCGCGCAGTTAAACACCGGTATCTCCGTGCTCCCTTTGCCCTTCGTGGGGTGCTATCAGATACACGTGGCTCTAGTGTTATATACAAAGATCGTTTCGACTCACGATGGTGTAGCACCGAGATTTTCTTGATTATTGCTGAACAAATTTAAGGTTAGTTCGAGGTTAGCGATTTTCTTTTCGTCGAATTTGCAGATTCCAGAACTTGAAATTCCGGAGCATTTTTCATCCTCTTCTAGCTACGTAGACACGTAACATGGAGATTACTCATTACTGTCACTTCATTCAATGGTCTAAATATAGCATACCAATTCATTAAAGGAAACTCGGTTTGGGGTACGTTATGTTTTTTGCACATGGTCGTTTAGTTAGAAGATAGGTTATACAAACAATTGTTGGGGATTGGACTACAATCCCAAACATCAGGAAACTACTGGATATCTTCCCAGGAGAGTTGATCCTTTCAATGAGTGCAAATACAGGCAGCCAATTTTTTTCCCGATAGTAGTTATAACAATTTGATATTTATATTCAAAGAAGGAAAAAAATTTACAATCTTTCTCTTTGCGTAAATACACCATATCGATTCGGTCAGGAAAGAAAGGAGAGAAAATGAACTCTTGCAAATTTCATAAATCCACAAACACATTTCTTTTATTCAATCATAAAACACTTTTATGGGAGAACATATGAGAGGAAATAAGTAAAAAGAACACGCTATGAAGCTGCGAAAAGAATTATAGTTTGTTACAGAAAATATGTAACTTTCTAGAAAAAACTGAACTATCGGACTTCTTTCGCTCATACAGTTGAACAAAATGTTTTCAAAATTATGCACTTGTCTCAGAGTGGAATTAAAATAAAAATATATTCGGAATACACTGATCAGACAAGGCATATAATCGAAATAGAAAATAAGCTAAAGTTCAACTAATAACATAAATAAGAACAGTACATATCTGTGAGTATATTTTTGGGTAGGTATCTCCAGGCCACAGTGTGTCTGCCTTCTAGCTCTGTTTCAGCTCGGTTCGCGTACGCTGTAGACCTCTGATTAGTGATTACCAAATGTCTTGAAAACTTTATGAAAATGTATTCTTTTATTTCGTTTAGTTTTATCATCTTCTACTTCCCACTTCATTTATGGCCCCAATGTCGAAAACACCCTGTTTATATGATGAAAATGAGTGTTCCGAAGCCAATCCTTGAGGTACTCCATTTCTCGTAAAGGTGATTGGTTTGTGTTGTACGAAACATACTGTTGAACAATATATTCAAATCATCTTTAAGATTAAATTCAATAAATTTTTGATTGAAAGTTCAAAATTGAAAATATGTATAATAAATAAAGGATTCACGCTGAATCATTTGGAATTATTAAACTTGTGATCTTCATTAAGTGATAACGGCCGAGTCGATCAGAAAAAAATGAAACACGGTGATTGAATGTGAAATGCATGTATTGAGACGTTCACTGATGAAACCTTGATATGACTAAAAATACTTTAGATTGATTCTTTGCGTGTAAAAAACAATTGAATGCTTTTCCCGCCGAATGAATGAGGAGATAGAGTGTGTGAAGAAAAAAATTGTCTAAGAAGTGTTTTCAATTTTTGGTTTCAATTTTATTACAACACTATCATTTGACAATTCTTTCAAAAATGAAAAATAAATTGTTCGCCGAAGTTCTACTTTTCTGGCTATGCGCGACAGGTATTATATCTCACGAAAGTAACTTTTTCGATAAGCAAATGCATATTGAAGCAGTGTTTTACAAAATGTTCACTCTTTTTGTTTGGAGAAGTTTTTTTAACTTAGTGCCACATTTCTCTAGAGTGTGCAGTCGTACAAAATATTCACCTTCTTACCTTTTTTATGAAACTCATACATTCTAAATTAACATAGAGAGTAAAAGTCTCTCTCTGTAAAAGTCGAAAAGATTCATTTATCTCCGTTATGCCATTATGTCAATGAACATTGAATAAACATCCAGCAATTATGTAGAATTTTGTATTTTAATTTCGTTTGCGAGTAAATTGATCAGTTTGATGTTTCAATTGGGTGATGTAGACTGATGTTGAATGAAATGAATTAATTCATCTATTGACGTAGTTTTTGAATTAGCTCTGGATTGTATATTCGATAGGTACTTGAAACAAACAATTTGGTAAGGCCACCATAATCGGTTGTCTGAACATTTTTGAGAACTCCTTGCATTCCAACGATGAAATTATATCAATCAAAAAATGTCTACCTATATGCTTTACTACATGAATTTAATATTTGAAACAATTTCATTCAATTTATCTTTTCGTGAAAACTTGGATGAGATTTCCAGACGCTTTCTCTGTACCTACTACTCTGAAATATTTCTCATTTTTGTTTTCTTCCACATTGTGTTTTTCATTCGAATAAGTTCTTGGCAACACACCTACATTTATCTGTCATTTTGTCAACAACAACTATTCATGGCCCACTGATGTTATAATTTGTTTTTTCTTAGAATAATCTAAGTTCGAAGAAATTAGCGTTAATTTGAGAAATTTTCAAAAAATTAATGCACTCTAAAAATTTCTGTAAATAATTCAAGCACTTGGGAGATTATAAGTGAAAATACACGCTGGTATGCCGAAAGCATTCTGTAAATTTTCGGTGGAATCCCACAGCAAACTGAGGAAAACAGACAGGGGATGTGTATACACTGTGGCAGAGAGAGAGAGACCTAATCACTATCGCGGTTACTGCAGAGTTTGCTACGCTCTACTCGATGACCGTTGAAGCAAATTCGATTAATTAACATGGAAATTAAATGGAAGATTTCCCAAGTTCGTATTTCCCATTCCAGACTCCTCGAATTACAAATAGGAAATTGCCACTTCTTGAGTTATCGAAAATTTATTCTATCTGTTTTAGAATTCAATAAGTGTCAATTTACGAAACGTAGTTAATTGAACTTTGGGAGTATTGCTGCCCAATTATTTCCTACAGGTGTTTCAATACAATGAAATCAATCAATCTTTGTTACAGTTCACTTTCAGTCTTTTATTGTTTAAGCTCCGGGTCCGAATTGGTCTGCGAATGACTTCCAATGCTACAACAGCTAGTATGAGATTACTTTTATAGGGCACTAGGGCGAAAAAGAGTAAAAAAAGGTAAAAAAGCTCTGAAACTTATAAGAAAGCACCTTTCCATTAAACGTAAATTGTTTGGTGACTTAGAAATGCCGTTGGGCAGAATAATAAGGATGAGAATGAAAGCTGAACTGAAACCAATTTCAGAAATCGTTCAGTTTTGTTCATCTTACCAAATAACCTACTTACTTCCAGGCACAGCTTTTCTGCAGGTAGGTCTATCATCATACGCCCTTTGTGCATTCACAATTTTGGGTACGCATGCCAGGTCCTCTGCAGCTTCCCCAGCTGACCAGCTGAATCATTTAAATGAACCATTCCATGATATTCTGTGAGATGTGACGAATATCTTCCAGGCATCACCTACGGAGAGGAGCATCTACGATACCAGTGAGGGTCAGGTGTCTGTAGAGGTGATTGTGTCCTGATGGGATCCCTGTCATCAGCTTGAAATCTTTTGGACTTGGAAAATCACTGTAAAAAATAATTCGGTCAGAAGAATCATACCACCTTCCTTCTCAATAAAAGTTGCGAAAATGCCTCACAAAGCTCACCACGCTCCAGCCCCGCCCACACGGTCATTAAAACAGCTATAAATACAGGTCCACAACCCGCAAATCCTCAGTTCTTCGAAGTAGTAGGTAGATTGAGACCTTAGGGAGAACCAGTGACGAGACTTGGGGAGTAGACAGATTGAAACCCCGACGTCAAGTTACAAAATCCTAACATGATAATACCTGAGGAGTAGGCAGATTGTGGCCTCAGTGTAAAATCACGTTTCCCCACCTTTTTATCCTTTTTCATTTATTGAAATTTGCTCCAAAATCGGAGCCGAAACGTCGAATATCTACTAATTCTAGACGCGGTTCAATCCAAACTTTCATTTTAAAAATATATATATATATATATGTATATATATCTGCATACAGTCTTATTGTAATCTACTCCTACTTGATGTCGGCGTTACTACAGAAGTTGAAAACAATTTCCAAGAGCGGTTGGTATAGAAATTCATATATCTGCAGTTGACTATTCATGATTGCATCCAGGATGCTACATCAATTTTACCGACATGTCCAATAATAACTCATAAATGTCATATGTATGTAGATCTCCCGATGGGCCAAATGATCCAAATAAGCATACTATTACTTAATAGCTACGCTTCATCCCAAAAATAATTCATATTATCACCAGTGCTACGCCTTCTATGCACCAATGCAATATTTGCCATAATGTATGAAACAGCGTACCCGACATGTTATTCTGAGCTGCGTCACCAAAAATTATTATACTCATTAATAATTTATATCAGTATCATGAACAGTATGCAAGTGTGTATCTATGCGAACAGGTGAGCGAAACACCAGCTGATACGTGTTCTAATTATACATGTCGGATAATGAAAAATCAATATTAGGCGAGGTAATTCTCCCCTGGTCTATAAACATAGCAACCAATGACGTTCTGGTGGCTTTTTCAATAATCAGCCTGATTTCACTGAAGAACATATGACTTACGTGTTTATGGATACATTTTAAGCTATTTCGAATTTGGAGTTTCAACTAATTTAAAATTTCAAAATGTCACGATTTGACTATAATATTCACGATAAGATTGATGAAATTATCGAATCATATAATTGAAAAATACAGTGTAAAAAAAATCCTACTCAACAAAATCATCAATGACGTTCACCATCACCTACAGGCGGAAAAACCTGATATTCTGGCTCTAACAGTGAATTCCTCCACCAACATGATCCACATGTTTTGTTTTCGTTACGAACTGCATTCTCGATTTAGATTCAAGGGTGGTGTTTGCGTTTAATCTAAGTTTCAAGACTAACCTATCATGCCAATACATTTAAAGCCGGAACTATAAAATAACGAACTATAAAATAACTATAGATAGCTTTATGGACGATGATTTTCTGAAATATCATCAATCTTTTCACCGTTAGCAATACCATCGAGACTGACCCATCGAACTCAGGCTCCACATCTATTTGTCGTCAGTTTGTAGACATGCCGAACATCCCCTTTGCAAAGCTCGTTTTTCCAATGAACAGTAAACTTTTGAACTCACTGCCTCGGGAGGGTTTCCTGAGGCATACAGAACTTGGAGAAGAACAATAATTTCTATCTACTTTCCCACAACTCTCACCAATTACTCTGAACATTACAAAATTTTTCTTTTCGTGTGAGCTATATTATAAAAAAAAATATCGGTCACCTAGTCATCACTAGTCATTACCTAAACAACGTTTTGAGAATGTTTCCCCGCTCATATTCATAGACTTTATGCTAAGAGCGACGCTTAGACTGATCCAATGTAGTGGAAAACTCTTCGATCAACAATTAATTGGATTGAGAGTTTTCGGATGATGACATGAAAATCCTTCTTTAGCAGAAGTATTCACTTTTATAATTATTGCAATTGATTTCACATGCTAGTTTTTCATTCTGTGCAGAATAATGACATTTTATTCAACTTCACGACAACGACGGAATAGTTTGATGGAAATGTAAATTATTTCTGTCTGTTTGCAGTGTTAGTTTCATTCAGGAATTGGTAAAAACACAACATTGAAGGGGTCAATTCGTCAAAGTTTTGAGCCTTTTCTACTACTTGTATACACATGATATAACAAGGGATATTGTGACTCATTGCATCTTCTCTGTCACTATATGCTAATTCACAAGACAGGAATGTATATTGTTTGCAAAGCCTACTATATTACTGGAGACCAACTCGGATGCTTGTTCAGAATCAATGCCACTCCTATCAGGCATTCAAGAAGGTACCACTTTCCTCAGGGGGCAGTGACTAGAATGAATGTTTGATAGGCATTAATTTTTTGTGAAGGTCAACTAGTTCAACTTTCAAGCCTATCAGAGATCAGATATATTTTTCCATTATTTCTGGTCAAACGAGAGGTGGAAGAGCTTTCTTCAGAGGGCATCTATAAAAGGGTTACTTCTTTGCCCTGTATATTTTTATCCTCATAGTATCAGGACTCCAAATCTGTCACTGCAGCTTGACCGTGCCTTTCAGACATTATCTAGCACATTAATCTAGTGCCCCAGTTAAACAACAGACATACAATCCTTGGACAGCCAACTGGCAATCAAGAACCATACAGTTCTCACCCAGTGAAAGACAATGAACCAAAAGGTCAAAGTGTCACCGTCAAACGTCCCCAACCTCTCCTCAAATTATCTTGACACTTCGATTCCATTTGTAAAATCTTTCATAGACTTCTCAAAGTCAAAGTGCAAATGTCTTTCTGTGGCTTCTGCTTGAATTAGGTTCAAAATTTTTCTGTATTATATCACCAGAAAAAAATTCCACCAATAATCTGTTGCCCATTTCCCAGATTCATATAATGGCTTTTCCAATGAATTTTTCATGGAATCACATTACTACAATGATGAACCAGCATGATCACTTGGCATGAAGAAAAATGACAAATCCTACGCCATAGTCGGTAGAATGACATCTTATGATTCCGCGGTCTGATGGAAAAATTAGGCCTGGTGAATATATGAGTTAGTATAGCTAGAAGCACTGGCAAAAATAAAATCTGTAGAAGTAAGCGCCAACACTGTCAGCACTGACTCATTATCTAGGCAAAACCTAATCTAGCATAAATAATTGACAAGTTTGTGGAGCACTTCCGATAACACTAATAAAAACAAAAATTAATCGGATATTTACTTCAATTGCAATGTTTTTTTCTTAATTCAAATTTTCATTTCAGATCGGACGGCTGAAGGCAGATAGAAGATGATAGATCCATCTTCATCTGAAGAAGACAGTGAAGAAGAACATGGACCAGGTCACCATGTTGGACACCATCCACCCTCACATCATCAACATCATTCATCAATTCATTCACACCCTGTGAGTATCATATAAATTTTCCAAATTCGATAATAGGAGAATCTTGAAAACATATCGATATTGAGTACAGTTCACTAACAACCATTTTCTTGTTACGATACTTCTTGTAACGGTTTCATTGAAATTCCTAGAAAATTCATAATAAATAAATAAAACGAGATATTGAGAAATGTTTTCAACCGCTTAGGCGCTAACGCGTGAGTTGACTACTGAACTACCCTCGCATAGCAACCCCCTACTCATAACGAATCATTGGAAAACTCATTAATAATGCTTTGCAGAAATAATAATGTTTCATATGAGGTGTTCGTTATTATGAAATAGCGAAACCTGCATTAGATCTTGTGGCGCCATGTCTGTAAATCGTTTGATTTTTCAATTCATGTACGTGGTCGAAACTTTTTGATTAATAAATACACCGGTTTCGCTTGAGATCTAGACATCTTGCAGTTTAGTGTATCATGAATATTTGCAATAATCTCTACAAAATTTATTGCCTAGTCCAAATTTATTGATAGTAGATATTGACCACCTCAACAAATGAATTAGAAGAAGCGACCCAATTAGTGGCCACCGAGGTCACCAGATTTCGCGCCAATAGATCATTTTTCGTTTGTTTGAAAGTTTTAGAAAATGGTGTGAATTGATTAGATTGAGAGTAATCAGATTATTTTTAGTTGAGACATCAATTATTACAAACCTTAACCAGAGTCAATTGCAGAACTAAGGCACAAAAATACTCGCGAATATTATGTCTTCTGAAAAAAAAAAAATGGTTAGCGTTTGTGAATAATTCAAAACAGGATTCAGAAAAAACCTCCTAACGTTCACCGAAATAAGGTTGAAAACATCAAGTGAAACACTAAGAGGCAGGACATCTTGTTTCTGACTTGATAAGCTCATTGTGAACCATTACAGATTCCTATAATTTTCTGCCTCATGCTACTCAACATTCCATCAGCTCAGTAAGATCTATGAGGCATAGATCTGATCCGACCTGTCCTGGAATACTGTTCCCAAAGCTCCAAAAAAGAGCCATTAATCTCGATAGTGATGCCGCCCTCATACACTCGCTTATATTTCTGAAACAGCGTAGAAAAGTTGGCGATCTGTCTTTATAAATATTTTTTCGTTAGCAGTTTCATCGATATCGCTGGTTAGGTACTCAAGAGACTCATCGACTGTGTCTTTCAACGAACGCCAAAGCTGTGGAGTTCACTGCCTAAACATACAGCCTCCAGATATAAAATGAAAATTCCAATTCCTACATGGGAAATAACCTAAATAACTCAGCAGAACATTCACTCATTTGTTAGCCCATTACTGCAAGTGGAGAGAAAACATTTCATTAACCATACGGAGAGAAAATACATTTTTTCATTTATTTTCCTCCCAACGTTTGACGTCATTACCAATAACTCTAAAAGCTGGAATACGTGCTCATGGAAACAGCAGTATTTTTCATTATGTAACAGTTTCAACTTTAGAGTATTAAACGAGACGCGATAGATATGGTTCAGTTTTAATCGAATTTATTGGAGCGAAAGCTTTCTCCAAAATTAAAGTTTTGATTTGAACAGAAAATATTAATATGAAGATGAAATATGTTTCAGGACTAGTATTTGAAATATTTGTTTGTCTTGCACCGAGAGCCAGTAGAGTTTCAAATTACGCTATTTTCTCGAACAAAATCTCATTCGTTTCGAAATTGATTTGGCAGTCTATCTTTCCACATTCCGCCAGTTCATTGATGGAAAATTATAGGAAAACTACGTTACACTAGCGTGATGTGTATGTGTTTTGACAGTTATATTCACTCAGATGGCTTTTTGGTTGTAATGTTATTCACCTCATAAGAGTTATTTATTTATAGGGACCGGCTATATGATTACGATTCTGGTTGAAATGCAACCTGCAGCACTGCTCCTCATGAAGTGCTTATTATTAATGATACAATCAAGTTCATTGAATCAAAATGTGAAACCTAGGCTTGGGCCGTAGTTTAACCAAGACTATTCTTACTTAAGAAAACAACTACTTTCCGGGATAGTACCACGAAGAACGTTGAAATACATCTGATGAATTCCGCGCCCGTTAATCAGTGTCCACCAAACTAAGAGAGTCTTCTCAACCTCAGCTTTCCAACCAAGCAATAATCACTTGTGAACACAAAGAACACAATAACAGATAAATGATTCTGTAATAGTTCACAATGAGCTTATCAAGTAAGAACCAGTATCATGCCATAACAATAGTTTGAAAATATTAGGTTTTATGATAATACATCAAAGCAGGAACCACCAGAATTGATTTAAATATTCATGGGATCGGATTTTCATGAAATATCGGACACTCGAAATAGATTTTCGTTATTTCCACTCCCATACTTCATAATTCCACGATACGTTTGTGAATACGTTCGATACACCAACCCATTCGTGGAAATATTAACAATTCAATCCTGTACACATTTTCATCCATAGCCGTTCTCTGTCTAGAATTCCAAAGAAAATTTTGTGGAAGAAATACGTTGGTGTTCTAGAAGAGCTATAAATTGAATACAACTCTTTCAGTGTATACAAAGAGAATAGTGACGAGAATGAAATCATTGATTTTTTTTCAGTCCATTGACTATTTTTTGGATTGGTAGGAAATTGCTTAAAATACGATGTATATTTCAAGGGTTTTACCCTAACATCTCACCTCATGTCAATTTGCGACTTGATGAAAGGTGTACATCGGAACCACAAAAAGATCCATGGGAGCAAGACTGAAGGAGCATCAGACGAAATGAAATTGGTGTGCCCCTCACACGCCTTCGTAATTTCTTTTATTTATGGTATTTATTCAGGGAATACCCAATGAATCATAATGTTCATGATAGAAATCACTACACACAAAAATATACTTCATCTTTTATTCTTAGACCACATAACCAGAAACCGAAATTGAATATTGATAGGAAACTCTGCTAACCATCAGTTGTTAGCATTATGCCTGAAACGATTGATAGAGTTATTAAATGCACGGATCTATAATCGTATTTTTTTAAGCGTATTCTACAACGACCACGCCTTTCCATATCGATTACTTACTTTACCAAGCCAATATTGCATGTCCGTGAAAAATCTATGAAAAAACGCAAATGTAAAAAAGCGTTTCAGACGATTTGCATCGATATTGTGTTCCTGAAATATCGCACACCGGAAGAATGGGAAATGAAATGTCTTGAAATATTACCGGATTCGGAAACCCATTTTTTGTTTAGCCCAGCATTGCGCTCCGGGAACAAGATCTGAAACACCGTGACATGATACACGAGCTTTGGAATGGAAACAGAATCATCGATTTCGTTGGAAGAAGTACCAAGGTAGTGTTGTATCGAAAATGGATGTTTGGAACATTTGAATTGTTGTTTGGAACCAAAGGTTCCAAACAACAATTCAAGAAATAGAAGCTACCCAAAACACCACAACTTCGTCACTTTCACTCGACGCGCGTTTCGCAAACAAAGTTAACGTTCTCAAGAGCTATACGCGTATAGCTATAAGCGTATCTACTGTCGATTTCAAGTGTGATACGACACTAGATGTTAACTGTTGAAACGTCGCGTCGTGACACATACAGGGAATTGATTTTCTTTGTTTCTAGACAATAGAAGTCTAGAAGAATTCTACTCACACTGATACATTGCCAACCACTTTCAAACGTTGATTTATATGATATCTTATATGCAGAAAAGTTCCCCTATGAAATATTTTTCGTAACTGATAATAAATTTGTTCCGTTATGTTACAAACATTATGGTCCACACTGTATAAACGAATTGCGTGTGAGGTAGAATCGAAATAATAGGATGAAGCTGATACAGAAAATAGCACACGCTCGAACAGAATAGGCTTCTGTTTCTCACCGCGTGGTGGTGTAACCAAACGAAACAAGAGAATGCCATTACATGGCAACACGTGTAATGGACTCAAAGTATATCAGCTAACAGGGGTTTTCTGCTCTGTCTGCTGGGCTAGAGAATACTCTCCATCGAACACGAACTCTCACTTCATCTAGCTCAGCAAAGTAGTATATAAATGTCAAAATGAAGAATGACTGTACTTGACGGGAAGGCCATTAGATTATTATGACCAAATGGATGTAAATCCAAGTCCTTCGCGGTATGGTTGACTCATTAGTGCAGAGACATATTTTTTTAAATAACATTTTTTTTTTCACAACTCTCTCCAAGAATATGTTGACATACAATATTCTCCCATTTATTTTCTTATTCAAAGTGAAATTTTTAAAGAAACACACACCCATTAAAACGGATTGCATGCATAATGGAACAATTTTATTTCAATTTTTTTTTTCAAATTGTTGCCTGTACTATTTCTTAAAGGAGAACTGTTTGAAGATATGTCGCACTATATCGTTGACTTCAACTATACCTCTAAGGCTAAGGCTAATTATGCATCAAAATTCATATGTCTGCTTCACAAAATTGGACTGCTTTGTTTATATACATATGGAAGAGGTCTCCAAGAACCCATTTAAAAAAAACCCTTCCGGAACATTGATAGTAGCCGCATATTATTCTCTTGTCAATATTATTGCGTTCACCTCCTCTTGGGTAAATCGACCGTTCAGCTTTCAAACCAATCGTGCATCTTCACATTTTCCTATTTTCCTTTCCTTTTTGTTGGTAATCCAGTTTGCTGTTTCAGTTATGTTACAGTAAAGACAATGCTTTCTTCCACTGTTTGTCGAGATTTTCAAGTAATACTCGTGGGATATCATTAGCAACTTGAGGACTGTTTTCCAAGTTTTCTAGAGACGCAGTCGTATCTAGCAAATAAAATATGCCGCCTGAGAACAAACAAACTTCTTTAACAACGGTACGGAGAGTTAGTACTTTTGATTTTTCTTGGGCACTTTAGAATTTTATTGCATACAGAAGGGTGATTGCACAAAGTTTCATAACGATTGAAACAGATCCTTAGTCCATTGTAATGAACTCAGAATTCTGGTAGAAAGTATGGTTAACAGAAGTGAAAATTCTTCCACATATTGAATACTCGATAGGGTGTATCCAAAGGTAGAAACTTTGCGGGTGAAACACGGTCATTGCTATAGTTTCCATTAGAGATCGACGGCTAAAATGCATGGAAGACTATAACAAGAGCTTGTATGTATTACAGAATATCTTCACATCATCAAATCCAGTTTGGTATCAAGATCTTTTCGCCAAACTTACATCATAAGGCCTCAGTGGTTTCCTCTATTGTCAATCCTCTTTGTGATAGTTGGATGGGATTCATCTGACAACTTCAGGAAGGTTCGCTTTTAATATCCTCTAACAAGCGTTGAATCATGTCCACAGTTGGTGCCAGAAGACTAGATGTCTGTCAACACCAGCAAAACTGTAATATTACCCTTCACCAGAAAGAGGAAACTGGAAGATTCAACTCCACTTTCTTTAAATAGTGAGGTTGATCCATTTGCAGCAAAATATCTAGGTTCATCATGGATAAAAAGCTCAAATGGAACGCTTACTTAGAAAAGGTTCTCCACAAAGCCAATTCACTCTTATGGACATATCCAAGGATTTGTGGAAAATCTTGGGGTTTAGGCCCCAAACAAATCCAATGGATGTTTGTGATGGACTATTAGACCAATGATCACATACGGAAAGATCGTTCGGTGGCCGAAATCTTCAGAACGGTTTGTTGTTAAAGTAGTTGTTTCCGATTAACCAGCCAAAGATTAACGAGGTCTAACCTTACCTTAACATGCGATTCCTAGAACTTTCTGGGGCAATCAGAATAAAAATTCTCCATCGCTAGGCCCCAGAACATGCACTTAGAATTTCTCCAAGTGTTGCCACTGAATACTTGAACTGCAAGAAGTGTACCAACTAAATCTCTGACAAGAGTAGAGGAAAAGTATTGAACTATACAGTTGAATCCAAAAGAGTAAAGCAATAGAATGAACCCTATCCAGGTGAAATAATTCAGGTGGAAACTGAGAGAGCTAAGGAAGAATGAGTTGATTCTCCAAAAAAATACAGATGGCCCCAACAATCCCGAAACAAACTCACGGAAGTAGTTTACCACGTCCATAATAGTGGTATAGGGTTTTGGATCTATCGTTGAGGTTCATAAAATTCAGAGATAAAATCTAAACAGTACTTTCATGTACTTAAACGAAACCAAAGGTACCTTTTACCAGATTATGTGAAGCAGAGACTCTTCAGGCATTTTCGGCAAAAATTGTATTGCATTATTTTAGAGTCACTCTCTTTCATTCATGTATTGCTGCTGTGGTTAGTTACAGCTTGTGCTCACTTTCAACGATCTAGCTGTGAGTCAGAATCAAATATTTCCACTCATATGTAGGTACGGAATATCAGACACGATATTACAGTATAAACTTGCTAGTCATTAATTCATACATGAGTCAAGAGGTAACCGACATTCCATGAAATTTTTGTATTATAAATTGTGGATCTTCGCTTTTCATTGAACTCCATTCACCAACAAAATCTCATGTGATTTATCTTTGATTGTAACAAACAGGCAGGTTCGACTCTGTACAAAGGTCCAACCCTCCATTGCGGCATTTCCTTTGTGTTTTATCATGATACAAAAGGGCTATGATACTGCATTGGATGATTACATTGCGTATACCGCGAAATAATCCGGTTTAGTTTTAGTATCGACTGTGCTATCCAATTATTGGCTTCAATCCAGATAACAAGAGATTAATGCAATTCAATGATTGAATAACCACATTGATTTAACAGTGGGTGTATGAAAAAAATTAAATAAAACAAAATCTCAGTATGTGAAAGAGAAAAGGAATGTCCCCTTCTACTTGCGAACTAGTTTAACATCGTGAACTAATTTGTGACCATCAGCTTTTCTGATGCGTACTGTTGAAATATTTAAAGAAATCTGTAATTGTTCACAATGGGCTTATCTAGTAAGACACAAGATGTCCTGACCTACCTGGCGTTCGTCGTGGTATTAGCTAGGAAAGTAGGAATGCCATCCATTCGTAGGATGGCCACCGACGCTACTGATGTTTCGGGCGTTTCTGTTAAAATGGCTGCTGAGAAGTGGCTGCTAACTTCAGACCGGTCTGGGTAGCCCTTTTCTAACCACTGGATATGTACGAAAGATCCAAAGGGTTCAAAACTCATGGTTTCGACTAATTAATGGCAAACGACAGGGTAGAAAATTTCACATGAATATTCAGAATTCTGTAATTTTCTCTCACAAACTGATTGTTGAAACAAATCCAATATTTACATAGTTAAATATCCCACAAAGATGAAGCTTAACTAACTCTACCTAAATTTAAATTAGTTTTCATGCGTACCCTCAGCTATCAAGTATGCGAAATTTACATGAGTGTGCAGCTGGTTAACAGAGAGATTTAAAAAACACAGAAAGCTTAAGCCGGGTCCATACAACACATTGTTTAAAACAGGGTGTATTTTAAATGATGTCATTAATTTCAGGAGGTGATTCTTTGTCACATTTCAAGAATATACGTTCATATACACGTTTGTCCTAACTTGCTTCGTTTCTATGTAACGGGGTATCAACTGCGACACCACTGGTACTAAAATTCATAATATAATTTCATGAAAAGAAGCGTTACTAGTAACAAACACAGAAGTTTAATCAGAATCGGCGTAAAGAATTTTGAGTAATTCATGAAAAACCGATTTTTTATTAAACTTTTGACAGCTCGTTACTTGGAAACGAAGCAAGTTAGGACACACGTTTATATGAACACTTTTTCATAAAATGTGACATGGAATCACCCCCTGAAATTAATGACATCATTGAAGATACACCCTGTATATGTGAACGTTACAACTTGAAACAATGTTTGTTTGAAAGTGGTTGACAATGTTTCACTTTAAGTAAAGTTTTTTTGTCTAAAAATCGGTATCCCCATGAAATGTTTTCAAACGTATCTTACTCATAGAGAAATACAGGTAAAAATCGAAGACAGAACAGACATACAGAATTCAACATTGGCTTATTACCACTCGGGACCGGGTAGTATATACTCTGGTGTACCTCAAGGGTCTATCCTTGATCCCACACTATTTTTGATCAATGTAAATTATATTGTTTGCAACTTCCCTTCTGTCTCATTCATACGATAATTTCCAGCAAAAGTAATTTTCGGCCCTGCCAGAAATTGCAGTGGCGGGTAAACGCGATCCTGAAATTTGATATATTCAATCAGGTTTTCTGAGAAAACCGGCGCATTTTGTGAGGAATTACTATGTATATTTTTCGTGGAGAATTGAATTATCTTTCGCCTTGTTGAAATCGTTTCTTAAAAAATCTTATAATATCCGAAACAACAGCAAAAAAAACTTAATTCTTTTCAAATAATTTTTTTTTGGGTACAACCCCTGATTTTTCGGTAAACAATTTTTTTCTAACAATACATGTCAAGAAGTCATTTGCCGAGTGTCATAGTGCTACAATTCATCCTTCTCTTTTGGCTCACATTTGTCTGTGGTTAGTGGACTAATTAGTGGTAATAATATCAAATACTTATTTGAAGCAAGAATGTAATAATTCAAGACAAATAAACTATATAAATATATCTATATAATACAATAATTTCCATTGTTTCAGGCGGAATCATCGCCATATCACCAGTCGCATGCGTCAGAACTGGGTAGCGGCAACTTGGAAGTGCCTGTGCCTAGTGCTACTCTGGCTCAACGTTCATTATCACCATCTAGTGCCGTATCAGCTGAAACGCTCAGCCACAGTATGGGGTCTTCCAGAGCAAATTCCTTACCCCGGCCAACGAGTCCATCGCCTTCAGTTGCCTCTGAAAAAACCGAGGTAGATCTCCAGGAGAAGCAGGAGCGGGAAGAAGAAGAACGCAAACGGAGAATTCAACTTTACGTTTTTATATCGAGATGTATAGCTTATCCTTTCAACGCGAAACAACCGACGGATATGACGAGGCGGCAGACTAAAATTACCAAACACCAGTTAGAAAGTATTATTAATAGATTTCAGGTGAGTTGGGGAACTTTTTTTGGTAGTACAGTTCTTGTCATGCAGATCAGGTTCTCACGCGACTTCCAAAATCATATTGGTTTCCAAGGAAAAGCTTTGGCTTCATTGTTGAAAAGTCACAGAAGGGTCTAAATATAGGGTCTTTGTTTGTTATGCTTGAGAAAAATGTAATCCCTCTTTTTAAAAATGGGATTCCAGATCCGGTTCAGGTTCAGAGTCTCTTCTTTCCTATTGAAATTCTTTGTGTGCTTGTGGATCTCTATTGATTCCCGTACAATTCGACTATGATACCCCTGGTCTGGGGAAAGGAGTTTTGCGTTTTCAGAAAGTGTCCTATGATCCCCTCCACTGAGTGCCTGTTCCGCTAATGCCGATTTGTCCGTTTGGCCTAATCTATATTTTCTTTGATATACCGCCGCATCTGATAGTCTTTTGTCCTTTACCGACCTAAGGGTTTGCTATATTTTCTTAATCGGCTTGACAACAGCTTTATTCTGTGTTTTCCAAGGGTTTTCCGATTATCCATATAAACAACTACTGTAGGATAAAGTGTTCGCGCAGCCAGTTTTGCAAATAAAATGTTAAAGCAAAGAGCTAGTTGTGCATATAATTAAAATTATCTTGCATGCTAAAATAAGGGTTTTGATAAATTCTGATGGTATCATTTGATTCCTCTGTAAAATTTTAACGGAACTCGTCAAAAAACAATTTCGGAGAATTGACAAATATCGAGTTTTTCAACTAAATATTGCATCGTTAAAATTGTCATTTCCTTCAACCGGCTGCACCCTCACGAGCAACCCTCAGAAGTCTTCGAGATATTTATATGAGTTGGGAAAGACGAAGCCCTTATCTTTTAACATGTGATGCCATGCACGGGACCGGTGACCGCGCTGGGACTCGAACCCATGCACCTACCGCTGATTGGAATGAAAAGCGAACACTCCTCCTACACGCCACCTCATTGGATGTAATGTTTTAATATTCGAAATACCCAAAGCCAAGGCCTCAACGTACATCACTTTTTGATATAATCACTTAAAAAAATTGACCGACTTGAGATAAATACAATGTCCTTCTAACAAGAAATTGAAAAACACGCCAGAAAATATTTCCTGCTGTTTGTTGCAGAGCTCTGGGCTCTTTGAATACTGAATTGAGTTCTGAACCCTTGCAAACAACTGTTTCAACTTCTCTGTCTGAACTACCCAAGAGTAATCCAATATTATTAGACAAATAAATGCACGACAACACATTCTCAAATCAAATTCAGTACAATTTTCACTGAACTCGCAACGAGTCTAGCGTTTGAATTTCCTATAAAAAAATAGAGGCACAACAAAGTTCATTCTTTTAACATCCGTCGGAAATGTTTCAATTGATAACTCGTCGAGTAAATCCAATTACACGAAAATAAACAGATAATTCTTTATAGTACTACGAACGTGTGCATACTTTCGTGGATTTTTCTTTTTCGGTTCCACGTTCCGTAAAAAAAGAACAAAACGGATGCTCTCTTTGTTCTATTTTCACGTCAAAATGAGTGATTGATTGACGGAACCTTGACCTTTTTTTCAACCCACACAATTATTAATCAGGTGAAGAGTTTCAACTTCTTGTTTAGGAAGTATCTAGAGATGAGGACGGATATGAAACAAGGAGAAAAGGAGTTGAATGTAATTTTTATTGATAGAATATGAAAATAATATGAGACAAATGAATTTCAGAAGCGTTGCATATTGGGGTCGATCTCTGTAGCGTTAGGGACCTCTCATTTCTGCATAAAGGATGTTGAATTCACAAAGAGAGAGACTATTATTTTTAATTTTTCAGTTCAATACTTTTTGATTAAAATTTTGTTTTTAAAAATATTTTTTAGTTAATTTTTTTCACACTTGACCAGTCTTCCATTTTATAATACCTCTACAGTAGTATCGCTATTTGATTCCAGTACTATTATAGTCTAAACCCATATTTCTGTTTCAGAGTTTTCTGAAGGGAGAAACGCAAATAATGGCCGACGAAGCCTTTCAGAATGCTGTACAAAATTATAACGATGTTTTTTTGAAATCTGAAAGGGTCGTCAAAATGGTCCAATCCGGCGCTTGTTCGCAATATGATTTCAGAGAAGTTTTTAGGAATAATATAGAAAAACGAGTTAGGTAAGTGAAATATTACAGTGCCAGAACTGCTTTTGATTGTTTTTATGTGTATAAACTTTATTAAATCAGTTCAATCCGGAACTTGCTCACAAAATGATTTGAGAGAAGTTTTTAGAGGTAATTCAGAAAAAGGCGTTAGAGGTAAGTGAAATGTCATCCACCTGGATCGCTTTTAATTGTTTTTGCGCAAAGAAAGTTTACTCATTACGAGATGAAAAAGGAAACCGAGATGAATCTGGAGTCGTACAAGAAAAAGACCGATAGGCACATCTGTTGGTGACCGCGTTATATACCAGGATATAGCAGTTTCTACTTGAAATTTTTGAGAATGATAATTGCCTTGTCAGATTATCTATAATGGATTCGATAATAGAAATTTCATTCATACAGTGCCTGTATTCATAAAGAAATGCGAATGGGTCGTTTATGATTGTATTCTCAAAAATTTCCCATAAACCACTTTTTTCAACTTTTGCTACTCGTTTATAAGCTTGGTGTGATTTGAAAAATGACAGTGGTAGAAGTAGTACTTATTGTGGAGAGGCTGCAGCCGTAGCCATGGGAGTATGCCGCCATGGTTCCTTTTTGCCATCTACATATCTATAATACTCCTCCTAATCCTTTTCGAAATTTCGTGACCTTCAAATGAAGGTCAGTTGGTCACACATCAAATTAGAAACCCGTCTCTTCAAAACTGTAGAAAAATTGGGAGGAGTATTCCTACGAGGCCTTAGGTAGAACACTGTAATTTCAGGAAATGAAAAATTATACAGTAAACATATGTTGAGTGGTTCTTATATTGATATAGACTTAGAACTTCAACGGCAGAGGATCTGTAACGAACAGCTACAGCAACACGGACGTGACTACAACGTTTTACTGAACAACGTTCAAAAGATCCTGTTTCAGTAGTAATATAAATAATTTATCTTTTGTCAGATGAACCGAATTTCTGAGTTCCTGAATATTTCACAAATTGATCGGATGGTCAACAAGTGTAGAATGGGCTCCTGATGAGAAACTTCTCCTCACTATCAGTATTCTATGAAGGCCTAGAATTCCGACTTACTTTCTCGAAATTCTGACTGACCAAGTCGGAATCTGCTAATTCCGACTTATTGTCTCAGAATTCCGAAACTGTTATAAGAGGATTATCAATGACTCTATTTTCCAATTCATTTTTTTTTGCAGATCTCTGCCTGAAATGGAAGGACTGAGTAAAGAAACTGTGTTCACTTCCTGGATGGCTAAATTCGACTGTATATTGAAAGGTGAGACCTTTTTTTAATATCCCTCATGTGAATTGGTTGATTGGTTTTTCGATATGAAATGTATATTTAATATCATTAATGGACAGATTCGCTTTAGCTCTCAATTTTCCATAGATTAAACGTACAAGCAGTTTTGCTACCAATGAACTAATATATTTTATGGCATATACAACTATATGCAGTTTCAAATAGTCTCAAAGACCAATAACTTCAAGATATTTTAATGAGTTGATGCGAATATGTGATAGAAAAATATGATTGATTGGAGCAATTTTTCCATAACGTTTTTTTTAAATTAAAATTGCCCTCCATTATAGGAATGGGGGGCAACATTGAATATAACGAATGAACAATTCGATAACCATATCTAACACAGGAGTTTTCAAACTATTGAAACGTATAGTCGGCCGATATTCTACCGGGCACAACTCGTCCCGATGGAAGTTTAATGGCATACAGCCAAACTCTCACACAAAGCCATAATGAAATCTTAGCACGTACTCATCGTGGTTTCATTACTTTCCTTAAATTTCTCAAAAAACAACAAATTTTCTTTTCTCCACCTTCGCTGGAACACAAATCACTTGAAACTGAAATATATTGTTTTGTTTCAAGAATTTCGTTAGATGTCAGTTGTATTATAGCGAAGACGAACAGAGTCAGGAGTTTGACTAACCCAAAGTGGGAGGCATCGTGCTGAAGGGTGCATGGCATGTAGGGTGATGTGAGAGAAACCATCAGGCACTTATCTCTTCTTGACTCCTGCTTCAGATACTTGATGACAGTAAAGGTAAAGCTCCCACTGAAGGAGAGGGAGGTTGACGCCATTGTCAGCTCTGCCTATATTCTCTATGAGGGCACACCCATCCCCCAAGAGCTGGAATGCTCGGTTCAAGCTCAGGCTGCGTATTGCCTCCTGGCACATGAGCACCGCATGAGGACCAATCGGCAGTCAGTCGTGTACAAATATTCATACTCAACAATATTCAAATTTATTTCAAAATCTCTGTGATAACCACAAGCAGAACGTCAAGCACACTTTCACCGTCCACACTGGGCACGAAAAAATCCACAAAAAACGGATCGACCCGAGCACCGCACACATTCTGTTCGTACTCAAATCAGCGTCCTCACTGTCCGAGCATTCGCTCGTTCGGTGCTCATTTAGTGCTCATGCGGAACGAATGCTCTGGTAAATACGCACCTTAATGAAGTCGATATTATAGTCTGAGTGCTTTTGGGAAGCTAGAGATCGCGCTTTGAATGTATTTGAGTTTCCATTAAAGGAATTCCTACTATATGCCAAAATACTTCGATTCAGTTGGGAGAGCTGGGGTGAGCTGGTCTGCGTCGATGATTTGCAATGACAATGGATTCGGTACGTAGGTGTTCTCCTATTTGAACCAAAATATAATTTTGGCTTTGGGATTAGGAGAGCATCATGAAGTAGTTCTTGTAAAAAACCTTGACAATTCTAACAGATGCAATTAAACGGTCGATGGGGGCAATAATTATTGTATAGTTTAAAATTGATTGCACTGGTACAATAATTATATTTATGGCCAATTGTTTATATCAATGATACTGTTCATTGATAATTTAGTGATATGATCAATAATTCTTCTCAGTCCACCGTGTATTGATAGTGCTCATGGAGTTGTCAAAATGTTTTGTGTTTAGAACATTTATCTCAACTGTCTGTTGAATTATCAACAAGTCTTAATAAATACAAAAAAATTTAATAACCAGTAGCTGCGCACAGTGGTACAAATATATAGTTTGAATAAAAATCCTACTCAGAAATAAGAATATTTCCAGGTTTACACAGGCTATGCTAACGACAAGATCAACACTTCCATTCAAAAGTTAAGATTTGAGAAACAATCTGTACCATCTATCGGTTTATATTTGAATAGTTCTCAAAAACACGGTTTTTCATATCTAGGTGTAATAGGCATGGAAAAATAACAAATAAACGAACAAATGGAGAAGTACAACTGTAAAAATAAACAACTGAAACTCAAAATAAGTACTTAGGTATTTTTACCAGATAGTTGTTCATCAGAATATCACAAATTCTGTTTAAAATGACATTACTTATGGAATACACTGTATAAGGGATAGATCGTTTCGTAGGGAAAAAATGGATGCCTTATTTTCCACCCAGAAGAAAAATCTTCCTTCATTATTAAGATCCTAAAACTTGCCATGTCAGAGAGATTGTTCTGTTTGTTCTAAATTTGTTGAAGCCGAGAACGCGCCATAAATTGATCCCAAACAGTTCTACTTCGACCTTGCACTAAATTGGAGATTTATCGACACTGAAACCATTTGCATAATATAACCTCTCTCAACGATGGAATTACATTTATCAGGATGAGTTATGTATCCGTTATTGTCAGTATCAGCCATGGCCACAAGGCCTGGAATTGAATTAGTGCGATCTGGTGAAGCGTCCGTTCATAAAATACTCGTACCAATGGTAGGCTTACAATATGTATATAGTACAAGTGAGCGATATTCGAAGAGATTTGCATAAAAAATAGTTTCACTTTCCGCATTCCTGAATTCGACAATAATATCGTTTACAGAACGGACATACAAAATTTGTTTCTTAATTTGTAGTTCGAAGGGACATGAGAATTTTTTTCCTGATTTTGAATTATATCTCTAAATTAGCTTCAATTCGTATCTATTATACTACATATGCTCATTCTATGTCCACTTCAGATTCCAAGGTGACATATGTCTTCAATGTGAGATTAACATAAGAGTTCAGAGCCGAAAAAATTCGGCGTGGAAAAGTTCAAGATGGCTATAATAACAGATCAAACTCCTTTCCAGCTTTCAATCGTCCAACAGCTGCCTGTCCTCTGAAATTCTTAGTACAGGACGAATGAGTCCATTGGCGCAGCCAGGGGGGGGGGTCTTTGGGGCTGCAGCCCCCCCAAGCCACCAATTGACTATAATAATGATGGTGTAGAATAGGGAAAAAATATTGAAAAAATTCTAGAACTCTCGGAAGTATTTTTTTGAAGGTTTTATGTGCTAGGATAGGATCCTAGCGCACCTTTTACATTTATCGCATTTTGCGATCAGAACAAGTCACATTCGTTATATACATATGTATTTAGAAAGAAAGCTAAGAAAATTTCCTACAAGAGGATGTTATTATTTGCTGGCCTAACAGTTCGCTTGTAGGTGTTATAGGTGGTTTTGTGTGCTAGGATGTCGGATTTGTGCGATACAATTTTTGTTGCACATTTATCTTTGTTTTATGGTACACCGTGTATCCGAACATATTCAAATCATACATTTTCGGAATCAGCATAAAATTTTGAGTATATCGGTGGTAATTTCGATTGAATCTCATGACTTTGGAGTTTTGGCCATTTTTAAGGTATACCCTTTGATGTTTTTTCGGCTGAAAATTCATTTTGTGCCGATCGACTCGAAAATCACAGCATACACTAATTTTGGCATGCTGAATCGATTGGCGTTCACAGAATTGCTCTATATCGATTCGGTCGTCAGTTGAAAATGTTATCTAGAGGTTGCAGGTGCCGTTTTCCCTTCAAAATTTTATATAATTTTTTTTTTATGTTATAATCGTTAAATTCAATCTTTTTCCATACGCTGATCGAATTAGAAATCGATTGCTAGTCAAACATAGATTTGGTGGGCGTTTTCACGAACGTGTGCACTCTGAGTGGGACCGATTTTTGAATTTATCATTTTTCATTTTTCGAATACTGTGTTATATTGAATTGATGGCGTAGAATACGGGAAAAATATTGAAAAAATTCTAGAACCCCCGGAAGTATTTTTATTTGGCGGTTTTGTGTGCTAGGATAGGATCCTAGCGCACCTTTTACATTTATCGCAATTTGCGACCATAACGAGAAACATTCGTTAAATACAAAGGTATATAGAAATAAAGCTGAGAAAATTTCCAACAAGAGGATGTTATTGTTTGCTGGCCTAACAGTTCGCCTGTAGGTGTTATTCAAAAAATCCGGCTGACGAAAAAAAAAAAGCTCTGGTAACAGATAAACTGTATGTTCTGCCCCCCCAAACTTAAATCCTGGCTGCGCCACTGAATCAGGCAGTCAAGAAGATTCCTCCGCTATCACATTTGGCCTATAGAACGCATTCTTGATGTCAAAGACTAGCTTGCTCGTACACTTCCTCACCTATAATATCATGCATAATGAAAGTTTGTGCTCCACTTGAGAACATTGATCATACACTCATTTCGTCTATCTATCCAAACCGTAATGGGTCGGACTAGGAATAGTCCCATGGTTAATCCAGCCTGTCCCAAGAGGTGACTAAAAGTAACACCAAAGGTGGTTGACGGTCTTTACCATCACTGGGTGAAATACCACCATATCGACTATATGTGCTGTGAAATGGATCATTCCATGTTTCAGTATCTGGTGGATAACTTTTGGTCACCTTTTTCCACTAACCTTCAATTTTCTGGTCTTATCGTTATGATGATGAAGTCTCCTCTAGAACTCACTGCCTGAGGCTTAACTCACAACCGCAAAAAAATACCCAATTTTTAGAGAATGTGAATCCCGACATTTCTCAGTCAAATGAGAACATTTCATACAATGAAAAATTGCTGTTCAAATATGGCGTGACTCGTTACGATCAACATCTGTGTGTGTACACTCGTACTGGAAACAAACGCCTGCACTGGAAAAATATTATTGTTTCATACGTCAATATTTGATATTTATACGATTGATTAGGAGAGCGTGGAAAACATTCCAATTTATATCAATTTATATCTGCCTACTTTTCAACACAGCAACGACAGAAAAGGATACGTAAGATAGAAATAAGTTTATGTCATTTCTGATAACTGAAACATCAGTGGACTTTATTTTGAAATCGAATCAAGCCATCATAATGTCTAAAATATGTTGAGTTTTCCTGATAGTCTAAGAGCTGAAGAGAGGTCGACTTTCACCCATGTCTTTACCGGACATAACATACTTTTTATGAAGTTTCACAAATAGACAAATAAGACTAAAATGGGTCTCCTATCAAAATGTGGTCATAACTATATTCAGTAAGTTTCACTTTATGGAAAGTTGTTTTTTATCCATTTGTCAGAAAATGTTAATCTTGATGAAAATTGGTGCATTGCAGAATAGTTGCATATGAGTTGTCAAAATCATCCGGCTCATCTATATCTTTTTTCATAGTCACCGATGAGGATTCGAAAAGGCCTTCAAGAATGCAACAAAATCTAAACTCCGAACTGATTTTATCCAAAGAACAGCTCTACGATATGTTTCAACAAATTCTCGGTGTGAAAAAATTTGAACATCAGTTGCTGTTCAACGCCCTGCTCGTAAGCGACCGTTTTCGATATTTGAGAATTTTCAAAATAAAATTAGCAATTTTCAGCTCGATTCAGCTGATGAACAAGCAGCAGCGATCAGGAGAGAGTTGGACGGGAGGATGCAAAAGGTAGCAGAAATGGAAAAGGTAAAAACGATGATTTTTAAAATTTGAAATGCATGAAAGAGCCCAACTGCCAAGTAAGTGATTTGTTTCAATCTCAGATAAATCTCGGAACTAGTTAGATTCCCAGAGTTCCAGAGTTGAATTTTTACCAATCAGTCTGTCAGTAATCCAATATTTTACTTTTATTCTGACAAAAAAGAGAACCAGTGATGTAATATCCTTTGATAAAAAACAAACTATAAGACACCCGAAATTATTTTGACTTCTATGGGTTCCGATGCATGAAAATTGGCTGCATAGTTGGCGGGATATCCAGTTTGTATAGCAATAAACTAGTTGTGGCCAGGCACGCTAATGAAGCTGAATGCCTCATTTGGTCGGATACTTGCTGAATTATACATTTATGACATCAAATAATTGTACCAAATTACATCTATACAAAATAACAACGAAGATACAGGGGGGTAAATTGGTTCCGGGTCACCTGGTATATTTGGCATATTTCAATCCATTCATATTTACAGTGCTACAAACGTAGATGAATCCGTAAAAATATGCACGCCCATGATGCGCATTAGTCGCACGACCGACTATAGGCAGTAATATATTTCATGATGAGGTACTTAAAATCAAACGTCCGCGCAAGAAGTGGGAAGTGGGACAGTTTGCTTAACTGTACTTTAAATTGAGCGTTGATTTTCCTTATAGAATGAAAACTCAAATTGTTTCAAGTTACGTTAATACCCAGATTCCACTGTGAATTCACTGCAAAATCTTATTTTAAACATCATGAAAAAAATGTATTACTTGGCTGTTCGACGCTCTCGCAGAACTGAAAATATTTCGGCTTATCTATTTATGCATCCCCAGTTATATAAAGCATCATCGGGAAGTAATAAATGAAAGCGATTGTTGGCATGAAATTTCTGTAATTGAAAAAACTGATAGTATTGACGAATTCCATAAAGCCATACGTTGAATAATTTCAATATTAATAGAGATCATCCAAATAGGAAAGACTGAAAGGGAATGGTTTTTTCGGAAAGTTTGATGAGTGCAATTAAACCAAAAGAAAATATTGCGAATACTTTTTCATTACGAATAACAGTAATAATCTTAAGCCTAATCCATCTACAGGAGACTTTTACCATCTCATCAGACCACAATTTTCCGCACATAGCATTCCCTGTCAGAAGTTTTTCTTGGATATGTATTTTCAAGCAGTACTTCCTTCAAGGCAGAATAACAATTTAGTTTCAACAAACACGGATAAGCTTTATGCATTTTGTATCTAGAACTTGGAATAATGGGGTTTCTTCGAGGATGCACAAATAGTTTAAGCTGGAAGGGCAGGCACATCTGGCAAAGTAATTTCCTTGAAAAGTGATCCGGCGGTCTTTGCGTAAACAAATCCGATTATGTCGAGGGTAATTTCTTACTCAAAAGCTCTTCGTTTTTTCATTAACTGAGGATTGATTTTAGGAATATAATACAAAAAGACGTATTTCTCCAAAATTACGAGGATAGAAAAGAGGTCGCTGTTCTTTGTAATCCTCACTAGAGTTCACAACTTGGGAATAAGAGTTATAGGATACTCAATGTAGAACAATAAATATAAACACTCGTCACTTTACTAAGTACCGCTTTATTCAGATGTCTGTCCAGAAATGAGCTCTCTCCTCTCTAGAGTTAGGTAACAACAATATTTAAATTCGGGATGACCTCATTCGTTTCTTGAATACAATTCAATATATTCAAATAACCTTCAACTGTCAAACCGTGTAAATCGCCTACAAGTCGATATCTACTTCGGAAGGGCCTCCACGGCCCTTCTATGCATAAGGATCAGAGTACTCGATATGAACATATCTCTCATTCGAAAATTCCACTGCCAGAATTTTTCCACAGGGACCTGGTGGCGATGAAGATTGGGATGGTCGACGATACAAAGAGAAATACACGCGAAGTCATAGTAGGCTCCGCTTACTTCCCATGAACATCACAGGATTTCCCTTTTCGTGAGAAAAAAATTTTAAAATGTCTGGTGTATTATTTCTAGCAAACCAATTCACAAGATCTGCGCTATCTCACATAAATCGTAGGGATACCCTGATAACGTGTTACTCATAACTGATACCCAAATGATGGAATATTTTAATTTTCCACAGTGGTATTGCAGCACAGGAAATTACAGAGCTTCAACTGCTCTAGATCTAATCTACATTGGTTTTCAATTTTATTCAATTTATTCACCTATTTAGAAAAATCGAGTAAGTTCAGTAATTTCCATACGTACCCATCAACTGAACACGAAATATAACACTAATATTCCATTTGGGATTCAGTCGACTGCCATCGCTTCATGCGACATTTATCACTAATACAGTGATCAGTTCGAGCTCTGTAGCATCGTTATCGCTAATCCTTCCATAGAACATGGCAGTAAAATCAGCTCAGCATATTAGTGTGAAAGTTATGACCACAATTTCGTACATATCTGGATAGTTCGTTAATTCATGTTGTTGCTTTGAATGAAAGTAATTTGTCCTTGTATCTTCAGTCCAAATTTTACGATAATAATAATGCCTGAGAAGAAAGTCTATGCAGGTTCTGCAAGACAGTAAAAGAGACTGCGCTGCGTATATAATGTCATGGATAAGGTCTAACAACATCAAGGCACATGTAATACGGTGGGGACAAACTAAAGGGTGACAGCTACGTGAAGAAGCCACTGCCAAAACTTTGGAGTCTCATTAGGAAAACCAAGGTGTGCTCTAAACCATACGGAGGTCTACAATAAACCTGCAAAAAGCCACCTTCAAGTTGCATTATATTATGTCCTTTGAATGAGGTAGTGTCCGGCCGATGTGCTTTAGCTTGGGAGTAGTGGTCGACCATAGGCTTTGGGATGTAGATGATTTTGACCTTCTTCCAGAAAAATGGTATGTTGCCTAGGGCCAGACAGAGTCGTAGAATTTGCAGGTGTATATTGGTGTCTAACCCATCCTGGAGGAGTGCAAGAAATATACCATCTTGACTGGCATAGAGGACCATAGGATCCATATTAGTTTCTCCCTTGTTACCATCCTCGAAACCGTTTATCAGTCCATCTGCGACCCTCCGTCGGATTGGTCCCTCAGGGGAAGGGGGTTACATGCTTCTGAATCCGGAAATATGAGGAAATTAGGAGTTTCAGAGTTTCTCCTGCCAATGTGGTTTACCGACAATTAGCCTGCTGCTGAGGCCATTGTGTTTATGTTCTCGCAGTAGACTAACCAGCTGTCTCTTTGAGGGGGTACTTTAGTGCGCTTCGTTTTATTCAGTAACTTTCGTGTTATTCCCTGGTCGTCTTCAATTTCCGAGTTCCATCAGAATGTTTTAGCTTTGCTTGTCCTTCATTTAATAATACAGCTATTTCCATTCTGGACAATAATTGCTCTGGTGAGAGGTTACTGCCTTTTACTTCCTGGCACTGGTGGGCGGGTTTTGAAGCCCATGCACGTAGGTCTCTTCGCTTGGACCCTTTGTGAACCCACATGTCTGGGTACAGCTGAGCATGCTAGCTTCAGGTTATTGCCTCATACTCTTACTTTGATGGTAAGTCGAAGAACGAATTCTATATTATTTATTGGTTGGTAGGTTTGTGTTGCCAGCTTAACCATGATGTATCTAGGATCCGATAGGTCTGCATCGTCTTCATCTACACAGGTTTTTTCAGAATAGCCATTTTGTTTCTCGCTTTCTAATTTTTTCTCAACACCGTCCTAGGAACTCAAAAATGTTTCTTCAATATCATCTGAAGAAAGTCAGGAACAG